>CM076266.1:54419938-55732288 GCA_038380795.1 Pyrocephalus nanus
CTGTTTTAGGAACTTTAGGTATTTTTGTTAGGCCCAGATACTGTGCATCTCCTGGGGAACAGGTTGTCCTCTTTGCAGTATGTGTATTTTACTCCTTTTTGTACCTGCAGAGGGTTTTTTGCTTCAGTGTACTTGATACTTTTACCTTTCTCTGATCACCCACTATTGCTGTAGCAAAGGACTCCTTGGGATGTTCCTTGTTCTGCTTAGGAGACCAGTTGCTCCTCTGACCACACGTGTTTTCTTGGAGCCCATTTCAGACTGAAAGCCCTTGTCTCATCTGAAAGGTGATTGTCCATTTCTCCCCTTCCTGGTCCCCTGATGACAGTCAGATGTACCTCACAGCCTGCATTGGTTTTTCATGCCTGCCCTTTCTTGAAATAAAGGCAGAAGATGACAGGACCTGTTCAGGCTGGAGCTGGAAAGATGCTAATGCCGATCCTGGAGAAGTTAAGGGATCCTGGTCGGAGAGGTCTTCCTCTGAGCTTTCCTCACTGATGCTTCAATGGTGCAAGGCAGAATGAGCTTTGCTGCCTGCCCTGCTCCTCATGGCACAGCCTGCTGCTGTTCAAGGGCAGAGGCGAGGATTTTCTTGGATCAGGGAAGTGTGGGAGAATCCGACACAGCTTTCCAAGCCTGGCTGTCTGCCTCCCCTTTGTTGCTCACTCCAGCCTGCCGCTCTAGGGCAAGCCTTGCCATCTCATGCAACCCCCAGGCTGAATTGTCCAATGTCCCATTTGCTAAGAGGAGGGAAGAGGCTTTTTTAATTATTACTTTGGAGCTGTGTTTTTATTCTTCAGAACATGCATCAATATCTAGAAACCAGGATCCTGTCCAAAGTCTTAAATTACTGCCTTGACAGAGCCCACATCCTCGCCCAGTGGTCAGGCCCTTAGCTCAGCAGATCCAATGTTAAATGGGGCCCCTGGGTCAGGAGCCAAGTTGGGATCCTGTCTTCTGCTGTTTGGAGAGCCAGGGATCCACCACTACAAGACACAACCAAAGAAGATGGTCCCGAGCATTTTGCTTAGGGAGTGTTTGTTTACCTGCCCTCCTGCCATATATCCATGGTCATAAGGTTCTTAATTTTTTAATTTTTAAGTGTAATTACCGGAGTTATTCTAAGTCATCTTATCTTTAGCCAGTGCCCAAGCATTTGCAGAGGGGAATGACACTTGCTGTGTGGCCCCTTCATACTAGTATTCACTGCCACGCTGCTGTGTCATTAGCCAGTGTTTGTTTTAAATGTCTGAAGTCCAGGGCTTTGGTGGTATGTTAACCCACCACCTCTGTGTAGTCTGGAAATGTTAAAACTATAAGTTATTATAAACAAAGTGCCATTGGGGGGAGCATATATATTGTGGTTATTTAAATAGTCGTATAGATTTCTGCCTTAGTTTAGTGCTTGTAGAATGTATGCATGATCAGAGAAATACACCACAGTTCACTGAAGAACAAAGGTATATTTAACAGAAGATGTGTTTCTACTGAATATATGCTTTTTTAAATTAGGATTTTAGCTTAAAAAATAATTTTAGCTGCTTCATCTGCTTTCCATATGTAGCTATTTCAGCTAAAATGCATTGCTAAAGGTTTAATTGAATCAGTGCCATTGTATAAATACAGAATTTCTGTTTATGTACACTTCTCATTCTGATAGCTTCCAAAAAATAGCTAAGTGACCATTAGAATAACTTCACAAGAAAAAGTTTTTAGTTTATGAGATGTAACTTCTCCTACATAAAATACAACACGCTGGAACTAATTTTCATTGCATGGTTATGGTTAATGGTTAAAAATTTTCAGTCTGTGCAGAACCATTTCCATACCACTGATCCATCTGTTTTAAAGAGACCTTGTCTTGAATAATACATGATATTTGGTCATTGAGGAGGAACTCCCATGGTCCAGTGTATGCTCAGTGCATCCTTGAAATTTAGTCTTTGATTTTGAAAGGTTCAGTGTTTCAGTCTCTGGGCATCTCTAGCCCTCAGTGAATACTTTGTCACAGTAGATAAGGTGCATGCCAAGTAAACTGCTATAGTTTCCAACCACAGCCACGAGGAACAAAGTGGGTTAAGGCTGGAGCCTAAAATTTCTAGGCAGAAGTAATAAAGCTTTTCTTTGTTGAGGTTTTAGATGTTGCTTTGTTCTCATATGCCCCAATGAAAAAAATGTTTCTTTTAAAAAATACTTTACAGACGCCTAATCTTGGTTGTGTCTAATGCCTTTCAATATTTTTAAAAGAAATTCCAAGTAGATGAGTTATTTATGTGTTTAGCTTTTATTTTCCTTTATGTCTTTTAATAGATTCCAGATCTCATCCATATTGTAATGGCTTCTGTGTTACGGAGCAACACAATTTACTGAGTTAAATATCCATTTTTCTTGCCTCTCTGACATGAAAGTGCCATCGACCTATACACTAAATTGTTAATATATTTGTAGGCTTGGAAGTCCATCTTGTCCCCCTCACTGACTGCACACAGGCTTCACCAGACATGAGGAGACCCCAGTGCACTTCAGCACACCTGGAAGCATCATGTTATTCCTAGCATTCAGGTGAACATGCTTGGAAGACATTATGATTAAAGGCTGTAAATGGAGAACTGTTCAGGCTTGAATTCTGTGTAAATTGCTTCCCTCAACCAACATGTTGAAGCATATGTAGAGTGTAATTTTATAGACTTGTCTGAGACATGGGGTATGCAGATGGAATATGTAAGGTGATGGAAAAACGAAGAGATAACCCAAACTGCTGTGTTTGCTTCCACCCTCCCCATCCTCTCTTCCATGCACATTTCTTTCTTTTCTTTCTCCTTTTTTCCTTATGCCTGGATTTATTTGAATTTCTGGGGAGAGCAGGTGTTTAGGGGACAGAGCAGCACAAGGAATGGGGCTGAGCTTTTGGGATCTTGGAATTGCCACGATGAATCCCTGATTTATTTATTTATTTATTGTTTTCTGAGACTACAAGCTCCAGGAATTGAAATATAACATTCTGCACTCAAGAGTTATTCCATAGAAAATGTGAGGGAGCCTATGATTAAATACTTGTGCACAGATAGCAGTATTAGAAGAATAAATTTGGTGCCAGTCTCTCCAGAAGTGGTTGAAAACCGTAAATCATGAAGCAAATAGATAATCACAGATGTAACAAACTGTAGCTGCATCTGCTGATTATTTTCTCCTCAACCTCTTGTGTACAATTAAGAATTCAGATGTAACAGCTGGGAATGATTTTCAAATGTTGATCTGAAGCAGAAAGTTCTATTCAGAAACTTTCAGCAGTTCTTTTATCTTCCCCATTCGTTATTTTTTTCTGGAATAGGTTAAAAAAGATAGTACTTGACCTGCTCTGCACTGAGATAGAAAAAAGATCATTATAAACTGAGATATGGATTTATTGTTAATGATCCATCTTCTAGTGTGACTGAGTTCAACAGCAAACAGACTGAATATCTGTCAACAGGCTAAACTTTCTTTGGTCAAGTAACTTTATCTGTTAATATTTTATTTTCCTAGTTCAGCAGGGAGATATTTTTCAAAGGTTTCTTGTTGATAGTTGTGGCAAAGAATTTAAGGTAAAAAGCTCAAAGTGAGTGCCTGTCAAATAAAAGCTAGAAACAATACACAAGTGAAAACTAAAAAAAAAAAAATTGAGTGTAGATACTAATGTAATCATACATCATTATATACAATGATGAGTATAGAGTTCTATGTATAAATATATTAATATGCTGAACAGGCATATTAATGGTCTGTGTGGACCATGTCTACCTGTAAAATTACTACAGGAAGATCTCACATCTGCCACTGTGCTCTACATGCACCTGAATTCAAAGCATTTGGCATTTAGGGTGTCAAAAGCAGCAGTTCCAACTTTGGAACACATTGTTTATTTTTTAAGTCTTGCAATTTTTTTGTATTCTGCCAGTAAAATTTCTGGTTTTAATGGTCCAGCAAGCAGGTAAGGAACCAATTACCTGAATATGTATGCACATGCATTTACACACTTCCTTTGCAACAACAGACACTTGGAGATCTTTCCCTAGTCTAGTAAAGTGAGCTGAGCATCTTTGTTGATGTGGTAGAGGATTATTGTGACAAACCTGGTTAATTAACTAGTCCCTCTAGAAATGGAAAAAAGAAGAATTGCATTTCTGGTAGAGGTATCTCCTCATAAGGCATTTAGTGCAAGTTTATTTATTCTCATTTAACACATACAGTTTTGGTACACGTTTTACCTTCAAATGTCTTCTCCTCTGTTATCTGTTACTTTTGTTTGGGCATTTCCAATTTCTATGCAGGGAAGCAGCATATTTTATTTTTTATCAAACTTTCAAGTCTTAACAGTATTGTTTGCAGATCAGGTCCAGGAAACATGTCTGATCACCCTACACAGATGTGTCATGTTCTGCATTTCTGAAAGATAACCTGCATTGTCAGCCAAAGAATCAGTATTCTTTAGACCCAATATTCTACTACTTATCTTTCTTATTTTTTGTATGCTTAGTTGCTTGGGGGTTTCTTAGTTTTTTTTTATTTCATTACAGCAGTATACCCATACCTAAGCTGTTTTGATTTTTTTCTTCCTTTGTTCCATTCTTAAGGCACAGAATTATGCCCCTTTCTCTAAGCTGGTCTTGTCCTCTTGGTATCTCGTCTAAGGAGTTTACCTATATTGACTGCTGTTTAGGTTAGGGAGTTTTCTTCCTACACTCTTTAGGATTTGACTTTTTTTTAGTGATAGAGACATTTTTTTACTTAATTTTACTAGTTGGACATTGAAAATAAAAGGACTATTTCAATATTAATTGAAACTCCCAGTATACCAGAAAATTTGCATAGAATGGAGGACCTGTAATCAACTCCACTTAGTTTTTTAGGCTGGTGACATGAATTTTCAGTGCATCCAGTAATTATGGGAAGTTTTACTCATGATAAACTGTGGTATTTTCTGGGGCTTCAGCTTGAAGAAAACACTAAAATCAGCTAGTGGGATAAATTTGCAGACTGTACAAGATAGGGAAATAGTCAACAATGTTCTTAGTACAAAATGATCTGCATGAACTAATTAACTCAACTGAAAGCAATAAAGCAATTTTCAGTGCATTACCATATGTCATGACGTACATGCAGGAGCAAAGACCATGGGCCATGCAAGATCCTGAGGACTCGGGCTTAGGAAACACTGACCTCAGAAGAAATTGAGAGCTGTTTTAGATATTTAACCAATACTGACTTCTTGATATGAGGCACGGCGTTGGGATTTGTAGGACCAGGGGACGCTTGAGTAATGCGAGGAAGATGGCACTGCTTACCCAACTGAAATTGAAGGAATTACTCCTAGAAGGTTTTTTCTAGTTCTGCTTTCCCCAGTTTCAAAAGCACATTGAATTGTGCAGACCCAGAGAAACCACCTAGTTAATAGCCTGAAGAGATTATTCATCAGAGTAAGCAGGATTTCCCAACTTTAGTCGAGATCCAAACATCTTGAAATCAAGACAAGATGCACACTCTTTGGAGTTCCTGTTTTTACATGAGGAAAACTATCCACTGGAATAGGTGTTTGTTGGCTTTTTTGGTTTGGTTTGGTTTTGCAATATGTGCTTTATTCTAACAGAAATTAATTTGTATTAGCTCCATTGCCTGTGTTCAAACTAGTAGGTTCCTCTTAACTAAATCTTGGTTTGTGAGTTTTAATTTTCAGGAGTAATGCGAGCATTTCTACTTTTCATATCTTTAAACAATCAGAAAATTTATAATAGCAGGTTGTGGGATACTAGCTTTTCTGCTTTTCTGTGTTACTTGGAGATGAAATCTTTCCAGTAATAGGGTAGCAGACTGGAAAAATAGTCATATGAACAAAGAACTGTTGAACCCTTTGAATTAAAATAAAAGCAGTGCTGCTCTCCACCTTAATCAATAGAAGGGGCTGTTTGGGCCATGGGGTTTTTATATTTCTTTTTTGTTTACAGATTTACAAAGAGAATTTTCAAAAGTTGTCTTCAGGTCTTCCTTCAGAGCATGGCTGCAATATAATTACAAGATACGTGTTGGGGAAGAGGGAGTGTGTAAAAAAAGACAGTAGTGATGATGGTTTTCAAATAATGTATTTTATACAGCAGGAAGAAAGTGATTACCAAAAGGTTAGCCCAGATTATTATTCATAAGTTTTCTAAGCTTTTAAACAAATTGTTGTGCAAATGTTCACAACCTCATCATTTTCTCTCTCTCAGAAGGTGTTCAGATCCCCACATGTGCAATAGATCAAGTGTACTTCCAAAAATAGGCGTGTTGTTTGTGCTTGCAGTTGCAGATGATCTTGTTATGACAACAGAGTTTCTGCAAGGAGTTATCTGTGGGCTATGTGGATCCTTTCTCACTTCAGTTCCCCTTACAGCTGGGAGCTGCTACTGTACTGTAGAACAACCCTCTCCTTTTTTGGGCGCCGTGCTTTGGTTTCAAAGCCAAATGCAATTAAGTCATCCTGATTAGATCATTAGAGCCTTCAGTGAAATCTGCTCAGTAACATGCCTGAACTTTTGCTGTGGTTCCAAATGAATAATTTTTTGGTATTTGACTTTGCTTTGAAATGTGGAGTGCTCTTTGCCCAAAGGGGTATCTGGTTTTGTATAAACATGGAAGGTTTCAGACCATTTGAGGGACACAGTGCAGAATTAATTCAGCTGTGCTGAAGATCTGAAGTATTTCAGCAATATCATTAACAGTGTGTTCTGCTTCATCTTGTTAAAAATTTTACAAGAGGCCTCCTTACAAACACTCCTGGAAGAGCTCACCAGGCAGAAGTAGCTGAGCCCCCTCCGTCCTGTGTAACTGCTGCGTGTGACCCCGGGTACATTCAGCACCTGGCATAAAGTTTTTAAGGGCAGCTCCCTCCCCAAACCCATTGCTCCTGTGGTACACCACGTGCCTCTAGAGTGGTACCTGAGTGTTGCAAAGAATTGAACATTGGATATTGAATATTCTCAGTGACAAAGCTGGCATGAGGGCATTATTTAGCAGCAAAGGTGAATCCTTAGAGAAAATAGCAATTCACTTTCAAAATTGGGATCCCTTTCACATGCCATGTGCCACTGAGCTATTTTCTGTAGCAAGACTCAGCCTTTATTACAGTGGTCTGTGGAAATGCACAGCCACCAGATGCACGTGACATGTTTACTTTGCATGTCTTCACAGTATCATAGAGGTAAGACATGGCCATAAGAATCACCAGCTGTAGAAAATAGGGGTAGGAGTGTAAGGGTAATAGTGAATGATGAAAATGCAGATATGAAACTGGGAAGACAAAATATACAGAAGAAATCCCCTAAACATCTGACACTGCCAGCTGTGCCTCCACCTACTTGAAAGTAGTTGGAGGTTTCTTGTGAGCACTCTGACTCTGGTTTTGTTTGTTTGTTTTCAATGCTAGAAATTCAGAGAGATTTATTGCAGGAATAATCACTGCTTGACATGAGTTAGGCTAGCAGAATTTGACTGCTTGACAATATTTGAGAACCAAAACATGACTCTGTTTGAGTTCAGGTACATTGTTCTTAGTACCTAGTCTCCGTTTTAGCAAGTAGTATGCAGTTGTTGTTTTCTTCTGTAAGATCTGGATATTTACTGGCAGATTGGGGCTGTCTTGTTTGGTTCTGGGTGAGGCAAGCAGTTACAGCTGAAGCATAAATAGTCTGATGGGATCTACATGCTTTATTTAGCAAGTAATTTAAGGTATATTAATGTGGACCTCTGTCAGAAACACAACAGCCAGTGAAAATTGTAAGTGAAGGCTGTAGGGCACATTATTTCTTTTATTCTCCATGACATCAAACTAATAATTGATAGTTAACACCATTTTGGTGAGTCTTCTTCTAGAAGCCAGACTGTTAAAGCTACTAATTTTCAGAGTTCCAAGCTTTTGTTTGCAGTTTATAGAAATACAACATTAATGCTTCAGACTTTCCATCAGCTCTGTGTCACTGAATTCAACTATATGAATAGCTGACTTCTTCCTTCCAGCAAAATGTGTTCTTCACAGTAAGCATTTTTGTGTGCTCCTCTGAACCACTCCAGTGAACATAAGAAAATCAAGAAAAGGAATGATAGCCTGAAACATAGTTGGCAAACATTTTATACTTTAATACTGAAATATGTTTCTTTTGTCAGTAAATTTACTAAAATTCCTTTTTTTTTTTTTTTCTTTTTGAAAGTACAGTGCCTTAGGAAAGCTATAGTACTTGCTAGGGAGGTCATGTTTATTAACCAGAAAATAGTAATTGGAAAAGAGATGAGACATGGTCTGTTGCTTTAGAAATTATTCTTTGAATTGGCCAGTTTCCAACTGAAAAGAGGTCTAGAAGGATTTTGTCCTCTATTTCTGCCTCTTAAGTTTTGAGTTTTTTCCCACTAGCACACCGATAAAAGATTTCTTGTGAGGCTTCTATTTTTCCAGTAGACAGAGGAAATCTAAATTGCCTCTGGGTTTTTTCTTAGTTCTAACGAGTTAAGCCTAGTCCGGAAAGAATATACACAAAATGGAGAGATGCAATTTGGACATGTGTTTTGCTGTTAATACAGGATGTTGTGAAATAGCAGATTCAGGCATTAGGAATGCAGCACTTTGAGGTGGTAGGTTGTGACTGTACTTGCAGCAATTTGCATAACATTTTCTGCAGGTATTTATCAGGTTACTTTTATTGCTATTTCACTTCCCATGATAAAGAAGTGGAAGACCCCCTTTGCAAACAATGCTGGCCAAAGGAAGTGTTGCCCTTCCTGATCCCACTATTCCATACCCACTAGAAAGACTTTTTCATTTAACCAGTTACTAATTTTCCCTTTCTTTTGCTGCATCAGTTTTGACTATGGAAGAGATACACTTTATCTTACCCAAAAAGATCAGATACTTCGAAAAAATTTTCCAGTGCTTTACTATCTTGTGATAGACTTTTAAAATACTAGTTTATTATTGCTTTCAGCCAAAAAGGCAAATATTAAAAGCACTCAGGAAATGCCAGATAATTCATATAATATCATAATTCACATTCATATGTGAATTCTAGGTATATAGTCAGTCAGATGCAGAAGTTCCTGACCTGCTGATGGTTTGTGGCAGGAGAGAGAGTCATGTGAATGACTTTTCTTCTTCTTGCATGTGAATTAAATGAAACTTAATCTATTCCATATATTGCCATATAGTTTCCCCCCCATAAGCGATGACAGCGTTTGATGCAGCAATGCATGCAAGTGCAGTTGAGGTGCCATCACAGGGGCCACAACTGGAAGAGCTGCTGTGTCCTTGTTTCACTTGGTGACCTGCCCTGCACCAACATGTGTCAATATAGCTTGAGAGCTAGTAAAAATTACTGCTTGGGGATCTGCCCACAGATTTAAACATATGCAGGTCTATAGGTAACACCTGGCAGGTGAAGGGTGTAGGGCTGAAGCTCAGCCCCCACTGCTCGTAGCTCCTTCAAACTGCCCGGTGTGAGGCAATTTAGGAGAGATCTGTAGCCAACTTAACTTATCTGAGCCATAACATGGCTTTTATGGCCTCTGCTTCAAGGAGCTGAGGATGTTCAAAGTGGCTGATAGCTGCTTGCCTCATCATCCCTGCAGCTGAAATCAGGCATATCCCATCCACTGATGTGTGGTCCAGAGTTTGAGGGCTCATCTGAAAATCGCTTTGTTCACTCTGTGAGGGTTAACATTTGGTAGGGGATTTTTGTTTGTTTGTTTGCTTGCTTGGACTATACGCTTGACAAAGTAACAGGAGTTTGCAAACTGTTTTACCTGTTACTTGGGCCTTGTTAACACACCTTTCTCAGTCCTCACGCAGTAAATACTGCAGCTGGAGTTGCAGACTTTAATAAGCAGGTATCTGTTGTAGCTCCTCAGAAGAAAGGTCTCAAAGGGTAAGTACTGTTTTGTTCCCCCTCCTCCCCCTCCCCATTCTAAATGCTATCTAAAAAGGATTTATTCTAGACCATATTTTACCATTTTTTTAGTATTTACTAAGCCATAAAAAGGGAGTTGCCCATGTTCACAATAGTTTTTGTTCCAAGTTTCCTTGAAGTATTTCATGCAAAGAGATCGTGCAGGCTCTGTTAACTAGATTGAAAGGATTCATGATAGAAGAATATCTTTTCAAATTAGCATTGTACAGAATGCTTTTAAAGACATCTGTGGGGTTTTTTGTATTCTTAGGCCACACAAACATTTGGTTTTTAATTTTCATTTGCTTTTCAGGCAAGAAAAAATATTATCTAGCTAACTTAGAAATATACTTTTCTGGATGTTCTTCACTTACATTTTTTTTTCTTCATATTATTCTACTGTCTGCCTCTCCTTCCTCTTGGTAGAAAAATTTTAATTTTCCTTCATCACAGAAGTTATCTTTGTAATTGTCATTGTAAGCAATACTTTTGGAGAGCTCTATTTACCCTTATCAGTCAAACCTCTACTAAAGAAGGGTCTGTCTTTTTAATGGAGAAAATAGTTGTTTGTAGATTTTTAGACCATTAATTAATAAATCATGTAATCTGATACTGAATCATCCTATGTCATATAAACAAGTGGCCCTATGCATTGAAACTTTACACTTTTGGGTTCCAAAATACAGCAAATGCTGTCCTAACAATTATTACCATTTAGTACCTCAAATTCCTCCCTGAGAAATCTCTTACAAGCTTTCTATTTTCCAGACAGGGAGATTTAAATGAAATTTATAAGAAAAAGTAATGAATATTGGGAAGGAATCTAAACCATTACTTATAAAATCAACAAACAATTCCTCAGTTCACATCCCAAAGCAGTCTGTGGAATCATCAATTTCTTGAATAACCAGTGAATCAGAAGAGACATCTAGGTATTGCTGCTACTTGGTCCTTTCCTTATGCCCTACTTTCTTCTGTTAGAGCTCTGTCAGAAAGATATATCATATGAAATTATTTATTAGTAGCTTTTGAAATAATAAAATTATTATTTCTTTTTAGAATTCAGTGTTCCTTCAGAAAAATGAAACCTAATCTTATTTCTTTCAGCAGCATTGTAGAACTTACACCCTTGCCTTATTGGATACTGTTGAAAATACTAGCCATTTATTCAGTTCCTGAGATAAACAGAACTGAAAGCTCAGTGAATGCATGTCAGAGCAGATATGATCATACACTAGATTTTCCTTTCCACTTGGCTTTCTTACACTACCTAACCTTCAGTGAACTCCTGTAACATCTGCTTTCACAGAATTCTCCTTAATCCACCTTCATTGTCGGGATGGGTTTTCTGTTTGATTTTTAGAAATACAGAAGTAATGATATTTCTGGGAATTTCAATAACTAGAGGAAAATGACTGATGATGGGAACTCATTTAAGAGGGTTAAAGGGATAATAGGGTAATGCAGTCAATGTGAACAGAAGTCTTGAATATGTTCGTCTCTTCATAAGAACTTAGTATTCCCTTTTGATTCAATCAAATCAGAGTATCTCTTTAGTTTTTGATTACTTTTGCTCAAAACCTTCAGGATTAAAAAAAGCAATCTATTAAAGGATCCTGTAGTATAGAATATTTATGATGCAACTGTTATCTGCCACATAAACTGTCTTTGCATCTCCTTTCTGAGTGGAGAAGAATAAGAGCTATGTTTCCTAGTTAGTCAACGTGGAGCTTATTCCTGGGAACAATGCCTGTGTCATCTGTTTATGTTGTGAACAGCATGTTGAATAGTATGGCATTGGGGAGTGTGTCTCAGGTGATTTCTCTCAATCAGAACTGATACAAGTGCAAGCAAGAAGATAATCTTATGAGGACACTGAAGGGAACATAGGCACCTCTGCAATGCACACTTAGATGCTGTAACCTACCATGCACAGAATTTTCCTTGGCAACAGCTGCATCAGAGAATAGGTGGTCTTCATGTTTGGAAATAGACAATATACATTTCGCTGCTGTTTGGAGAAGAAAGTTATATTTGCATCCAAAAAAATAGGCAAGTGAAGGATGGGGAACAGAGACCAAAAAAAGTAACCATTGCTCCATGGCCAAAATAGGTATTATTTTCTAGTTTCCAAGATAACACTATCACAGAGCAGGCAAAAGTTACCACAGAATGTCTGCAGAGTCTAAGAACACATTTATTTTCACAAGATTAGGCACTTTCACCCATATTCAGACGCATCTAAAAGGACCACTGACAGTATGTTTTGTTTTGTAAGTCCTACAGAATCACCTGTTGGAAAGTGAATTATTCTCAGAAGATTCCTGAAAGAACAATACACAAGAGCCCATTCTTTCTTCACTTTGAATCTTTCAAATCTATTTTTGAGGCTTAAAAAAGGGATGCCTGTAGTAAAACACATTCCATGAGCTTCTGTGGAGTCAGGATTCCTTTTGTATGCATACCTGTAAATCGTAAGAGTTCTCTCAATGGTATCAGTAACCAGGCAAATGAATAATCTCAAGTACAGACCTACATTATGTTCTGGTTACAGTATTTATTGGCTAGTGAAGGCTGTCGTGTAATTAGAAGAGACTGAGACACAGTTTTTTTCAAATATTTTTTCAAATACCTTTTTTGTTTGAACAGATAACATTGTCTTTTGCTGAATTCAGGAGAGAGAAATATGAAGGAGGAATATGAAGTCATTGAATATTCGCACAAGAGCAGAGGAAGCTATGTTCTGCTTCTGATTTTGTCTACTAATGCTTACTTCATTTCAAAGTTTTAACATTTGATTTGATAAATTTTCAGCAGTTCTAAGAATACTATGTGCTAAAATGTGCATATATGCTAAAAGAAAAGTAAATCAGCAAAGAGAAAATTCAAATGCACCTACTCTTTTCAGTGCCTCTCTTTCTGATATGTGGAAAATTTATCTATTGGCTCACACCTCCAGGGGTATTAGACTTGCTTTCTCCTAATTTTTGATACTTTGTCATTTATGAGTGATGCTACCACTGTAGCTATAAAGCATGAATGTGTTATATCCCCTCTCCCACCTTGTCCTTGGAAAGAAACCTAAACTGTATGGAAAATTATTATTCATTGGCATGAGGCCTGCCCCCTTACAAGTTGGAAACCATTTTATATGCTGCAGATTCTTTTCAGTTTTAGAGCCCTGTGTTGGCTTGTGAACAATGATTACATCAACTCTTGAGCTCCAACTCTAGCTCTATTCCCTGTTCTGTAAGGTTTATAAAGCCAGTAGCATTTGTCTTTGTTTCCAAATGGGATGTATTTAAACTGACATTTCTGATTAATGAGTCGATGTTATGGTTTGTTTATTACTGGTTTTACATTATATCCCTCAAATATAAGTAGATAATTTTAAGTAGAAAGTTTTGCAATACAAAATAAAACATATTGCAATATCAACATCTGAACAATATATAATATTTGATTATCTATATGTAAATCTGAAATTGTTATTAATATTTAAATATCCTTATCAATGAAAACTTACAGGTTGTTTTGCAATAGTGATGCCACAATAATTTTCCATAGCCTAGAGTTGGCTGGAGTTAATTAGCCCCTAGCACCATAGCAGTGATATCTGATTGTATCAAAAACAGAGTTCACTCGGGACCTTGCAGAATTTCACTGTTTGTGTATAACATTATATGTACTTAATATTTATCTCACTTACATGAGATAACTGATATTATGAGAGAATAAGACTGGCTTATTCTACTGGATTCCACTCCAATTACTCTGTAACTATTCAAGTGTAAGCTGGTATATGCTGCACAAAGGCATTTCTGAGCTCATATCTCTCTTGTAATTGTGTAAATGACAAGTATGTGTTTAAGAAAGGATGGAAGGTAATAAATTCAGTTAATAATGAAACAGGTAGGCTTTTTATGTTTGATGTTGTAGTTCAAAGTTTTAGGTGTTCTAAGGGAAAATGTAGGAGACCATGCCTAGCAAAACCTCCCTACTGTGCTGAGACTGTGATCCCTGCAAGAGGTTAAGAGCAAGCTTAATGTGGTGTATAAATGTAATGCTTTTCTGTAGCAGTTTTCCCTGCAGTATGTTGGAAACTGTTCTTGAGTTAATTATTGCAAAAGCCATGTAAAGTAGAGAGGTACTGTGAGTTCTGTTGTCTATGATGGGCCAAGGACAAGAAAAGTGGTTTTGTAGGGACTGAAATGGGAACCAGAGATTAACACTCAGACTATAGAAAGCTATGATTGCACCAAATTTATTCACCCATTTCTCTGTGGTCAAGGGAATTCTGATGTACAAAGTTTTCTAAGAACACTTTAGTATATTAGAAATAGTTGGTAAGAGGACACTTTCCAAGGAATGAGGTTGTCACTACAATTATCCATTGATTTTCCTTAGCCAGATTACCCTCAGTGAATGTTCTCTAAGTTGTTTCTGCTCTACAACTTATTTTCTTAAAAGAAATTTGGAACATTGAAGCACATAAATTAAGTGGGGTTCGATTTTTTGTAAGAGCTGAGCAGAAAAGCAGGTACTGGGTGCAGTCCCCAGGCATCCTGATGTAGGCAGGTACTATACTGCGTGAACTCTTTCCTAAAGTTGTCTAGGGCAGTAGTTAAAATGGTTGTTCTTGGCCAAAACCTGCAGTTCCCATCATTTGGAGTTGTGAGCTTTAAGTTGTTAGAAAATGTGTCCATTAAGTCATTTTGCAGGTAGAACAAAATGTGCGTACACATTTTTGTTTATGCTGTCTTCTGAAAATTAGGTACACTTAATCAATACTGAAAATCAAAATAAAGTCCAAAAGAAAGAACTTACAAAAGAAACATTACAATTAATTCTGAGTGGTGGAAGATGACAAGTTCATGCATTTTTTTTTTCATTTCAGAGGGTGTTGTTCTCAGTAGACCATCAGTTGTCATTGTATACACCATACTGTGCTTTTCAGTGATGGTTATTGTATGAATAACCAGGTCAGCCAGTTGTTTAAATAAAGCTGGGGAAAAAATACCACAGAGAAATGAGACAGAGAAACAGCTATATTCTTTAAACATCATATTTTCCCTATTATTCTTACTTACTTTTCAAAATACTGGGGACAGCTCATGAAAATCTTTTCCTTCTTAGGTCATCATTGGTTTTTTATTCCTTTATAAAGATTTATGGTATTTTTTTTTCTTTATCTTCAACAATATATTGTGATTCCAAGAAGAGATGATAAAGATAGGAGGGAGTGAATAATAGGAAAAACAGACTATTGGAAACAAAGATATTATATTTGTCTAATTATCCCAATTTCTAACTTTGGGACAATTACAGAAAAATGGTAAACAATATTCTTGACACTTACTAAGTAAAATTTCATGTCTGAATCCATATTTACTTTGTCAGATATCTCAGATATTACGTTATTGGCCGAAACCCCCCAAATGAATTAAAAATTGGTCTGTTCCATGCAAATGTTACCAGAATTAGTAGAAGGCACAGCTAGGAACCTCCTTGCAAACTCTAAGCCTCATTAGGCAACCAGCTTTGAGATCTTTGGCTAGGGTTTTTTCAGTCTTCCGGGTCTGTTCAATGGCGGCTTTTCACATACAGAATTTTACTTCACAAAAGAGTGATGCAAGAGTCATAGATTCAACTCAGGTTCAGATTACCTTAAGAGAAACTAGACCAAATCATCATTTTTAATTCAGCCTGCACCAAACAGTCTGGGTTTGTACTGCTGCGTTGCACAGTGATACTTAAGTTCTGTAGCAAGGGACAGCCAAATCATAAACACAGGAATAATTTCTTTTATGTATTGGTTACTTTTATGTGAAATGTGGAAAGAGTCTGATAAGTGCCCATCCCTGTAGGTGTTAGGGCCCAAGGACAGCCAAACAATGTGTTCATGCCTAACTTTGTTAATGATAATAGTCTCATGGACTTTTTATATGATTATTCTTAGTTATGTGCTTAATTATATACTTTAAGCATAAAACCAATACTGAAATATACTATACCTTGCAGGTTCTTCCTTAAAAACCCCTAGACTTACAAGTCATCTAAGGTGAACAAGAAGTTATGTGTACCCTTGGTATTGCATGTGAACTGGAGTATAGATACAATACTTTATTTATGTTACAACAGTGCAAAAATAAGGTGTTTCAACACAGCATCTCCACATGGGTGGAGAGACAGGAAAAGGGGGGAGACTGTGTGACCTTGTAGAACTTATGAATCTCTTGAATACCAGACTGTTTTTTACTTTCTATGTATAATTATTTTATATCTGTTAAAAAGTATGATTTGGCCTATGGTCTGGATCCCCTTGAGGGGTTTTTTTATGTGTCTAGTTCTAGATGTTTGCTTTTCACATTTACTAAATATATGAAAGTATATAAAATAACAGCTTTAATCGTCACTAAATTTAAATGGAACACAGGTTTTTAGCTTTTTTTAATTATTATTTTACAAAAACTGAGAAAAACAACAATGAAGAGAAGACCCTTCTTTTTTTTTCTGTTGTTTGGAAATCAAAATATTTTGCCTGCCTAACACATGCCATTTTCAGCTGCAGTGTTCAGTGAGTTTGAGCCAAAGAACCTATGCAGTTCGAAGGATGCTGTAGAGGTAGAGTGTGCTGGAAAATGTAAATCCTGAAACATAAGAACTCCTAATGTTTTGTGCAGACATCTTCTATCTCTCTGAGTGCATTCCTGGTTTACATTTCGCTGGTCTTTTTGTTTCCATGCTTCCTTTTGAACCATTTGTCGTTTGCCATCCCCCTCCCCTCCCCGCAGCAGTTGTTTAAATGCTGTCTTGTAGATTGCTGGCAGTTGATCCTGTACATTGACTATGTTTGCATGTGATAAAAGACTTCAGCTTCTCCCTCTTTTGGCAGATACTTATGTGCTTAGCATTTCAGTTGGAAGAATCTCTGGCCTGATCCCAACTGAGTTACTATCCTGATTTTTTCCCATCCCAGTATTGTTGAGAAACACCATTTTCTGGTATCCTCCCCACAAAACCATTGTGCACAGGAAATAGGCAGTTGATCCTCATTTCCTTTCTTCCTTCAGTTTCAAGCTGTTTAAGAGGACTTATGAGTCAGCATCTCGTTTAGTTGTATATCATCATCTACATACTCATTTCTGGCCCTTTGTGTTCTCATTATCATTTCCCTGCAGCTTCAGTGATTGCATGTCTCTGCAGGATTTCACCCAGAGACTGTAAACCTACAGAACACTAATTGTCATCCTAATGTCCCGGGGTCCTGGCTTAACTCACCTTTACTTCATAGGGTACTCCTCCCTTTCTCTGATTTTAGCCACTTCTTGTCTCAACAACTGTGTCATCTTCCTGAGTGACCCATGATAAATGTAATATGCTTAATGTACTCTGCTTTTGTAAGGACTTCCCTTTTGAAATCCATCAGAAACATAAATCGAGGGTATATTACACAGACTAAAAAAATGGGGAAAACTTAACGCGTGCCTTGATTTCTCCTCTTTTGCAGCACTGCCAGCACCTCAGTAAAAAGGCACTCTGGGTTATATGTCACTGCCAGCAAGAACAGCAGTGCTGCATTCCTGCCGAGGGAGCACACTGTGCTCCTAACACCCTTCTGTGACATTTCAGACTGACTCAGGGGGACAGATGTCTCCTACTAAATCACCAACACAAATGTCTCAAGCATTTGCGTTTTCCTCTGGAGACTTAAAATTTCAGTGTTCAACAGGCCTGATCCTGCCTAAAATGGTGAATACTTTCCTTTGATCTGCTTAGCAAGCAGATCCTACAAGGCAGACTTGCAGTTCATTCACCCTTGCTTTGAGGGCTATGGGATAATGACTAATGGAATCAGTCAGCCTCAAGGTATTAATCCTTGTCCTCCCTAAATTGCTGTGTGATAATCCTTTGGGTACTACCTTGCAAGTGGTATTCACCAGACTTTTCTTACGACTTTGTTTGATGACATCCAGCACATTCCTGGCAACTTTGCTTTCCTCCTTTGACTCTTAGTTTTCTACACCTTTTTCCAGGGCCACCACTTGCTCCCTTTAGGTTTAAAGTTCAAAAGCAAGATGTTTCTCAGCTGTTTCCCTTGTCTCTGATACCTTTTTCATTACAATAAGGTCTGGCTCCCAAAATGAGTTTTTCTCCATGTAACACCCTTCCTGCTCATACCTGCCATTAATGATGCTCTGCAACTGTTCCTTGGCTGCGTGCTCTGTCCCAGCCCCGGCTTCCTCTCTCCTTGGCCTCTAATATTTTACACATTTTTCCAGAGGAAATTACTTATGCTCTGTCATTGATTTTTTGCATATTACCTTTGCTGTGAACATATGTTCACCTGCATGTATCAATCTGCTTCTTTGCATGCCAGTCCAGTATGTACAAGCATTGGTACCTCTTGTATCCTGCTTATTTGCTTTCACAACTCATGAAGACTTAGCACTAGTTTCAAGAGGAGCCTTTTTGCTCTGAGGGTATTTGCTAACATACAATGGAAATCTCTGTAATTTTTCCATCTCACTGGGAGGTGGCAGGCTGACATTTTGTAGGTTTTCCATGCACTGTTAGAGCTGGTCAATTAATGCTCATTCAGTCCAGCTAAGGATCTGCACTCGTATAGGAGAGTGAAATCACAGGCTCTGTACAACTCCATTTAGGAGGAAACGTGGGATCCTATCTGCTGGCCAGCAGAGGTTGCTCAGAGCACGTTAGTTGAGTGTTCTGCACTCCACAGCTCTTTTCTCTTAGTAAGTAAAGTCCAGGGTTTTTTAATCTTCTGTGGGATTTGCTCCAACACCCTGTTTCTCCCCTCATGCTTGGCATTAGATTTGATGCCTCGACTCTCTGGAACTATGACAGAGTCAGTGAGGGAAGCAGGAGATGGGATTATCCCAGGAGCCTGTCCCTGGGCTGGGAAAGATTGTAGCTCTTGCTGCATTTGGAAATGGCAAAGCTCTTCTTAAATTAATTTCCCATCGTCGTGGACTATGTGCATGCCCACAGATGGAAAAAAATTAATATTCCCCTACAATGTAGAAGTAAAGGAAGAAATAGATTATTATTATTTTCCCTCTTTAAATACCCTTGAGGTCATCAGAGTGCTGATGAAGGCATCAGTGTAGTGTTGAGTTTGGATAGAAATACAGACAGTTAAGAAATATTTTGGAAAGTTCCAAAGGAAGCCATGCTTCAGGTTTGGATTCAGACCCAAATATCTTCAAATTTCATTCATAATAAAGTCTTTACATAGGCTGTAGTAAAGGTCTTAATTATATTTCTCCCATACTGGCATGTCTGGACCTTCTTTAGGAGATCTGCAGTTTGCTCCATGACACTTTGGAGGCCTTCTTGTCTCCTTGTGTAACCTTATGGAGGAATTGGAGAAGGCCTGCTGCTGCACTGCTGTTGTGGTTCTGGATTTCTGTGTGCTTCATTTTTTCCTGCAGGATTGTGTTTATTCAGAGAACACTAACTCTTAATCCTGCATGATTTCAGATCAGTAAGAGAAAGGGGAGACTTTTGGATCTAATATTTTAGCTGCAAATCTTCATTTATTGCTTTAAAATTAAAATAAATACCATGTTATGATGAGAAGAGGGGGAAAATTAGGGATACAGGCAACATTTTCTGTAGATTGAGAGTAGGAAGTGTTTCAGGTTTCCTCAAGCATCCTTATTTCCTTACCCACCCTTAGGTCAGAATTGATGTTTCATTCCTTTGGGAGTAGGAAAGTCTGGAGAGAAGTGACAGAGTTGTAATTCTCCATGAGGTGACAGCCTCTGAGGAAACTAAAAAGCTCAAGTTGATCCTATGCAATGGCTTTAGGAAGGGCAACTGTTGCACTTTTTAATGCTGCCATTGGGCAGAGTAATGTCCCTTCTGAAGTGTGGTTTTGGTGTGTAATGATGCCTGAATTCAAACATGAAGAATGATTTTTCCCCTTGGAAGTCTTGTGTATTTGGCATTGAGATTTAGTCCTTACAGAATCCATTTTTTTTTTTTTTTAAACAGAATAGTTTTATAAAGGCCGAAGAGGACTTCTCAGGTTTGCATGTGTGGGGTGGTGACATTATAAAAACATGAAAAACACTAATACAGTTTCAGTAATACTGAGACATTAGCAACAGACTGTTTTTGTCTTTGTGGTTTGGAACTGGAATTTATCCAGTTGTTGCCGGAAGGCTACATTTAATTTGGACTGTGTTTGCATAAATAGCTTATTTGTAAAAATCGCATTTTACTTGAACAATTCTGAATTATGCACTTATCATAGGGAGAAAAATGATCTATTGTTCTCTTTAAATAAAATGGCACTGCCCTTGCAAGTATCCAACAGAAAAAAACATGAAAAATCACAGCATACTTATATGTTGCTTATCTCGTCCTCAGAATCAGCTCTCACATGCTCATATCCTCTGGGTTTGTAAAATTCAAAAGATTTTTTGAATTACTCTCTTAATCGTAATGTTGGCATTATAAATACTTGCTAAATAAGATTCTTAAACAATGACATCCTTGTTATCAAAGCACTTGCACTTCTTTGCCTGATATGAATACCTGTGTGCTCTGAACTGGGAAGCAGCAGTTGTTGTGAGAGCCTGATTCTGGTTGAAGGAGGAATCAATCGCCTAGAGAAGGTTTTTCTTGAGCACTGTGCAAAATCTCTTTTACCCCACAGCAAATGAAGTTTAAGAAAATACAGGACCTCCACCTCTCTGGACTTAAAACAGCAGTAGGCAATTTCCCCTCCAGTTAGCATCTCACTTATGTGTTGGAGGGAAACAATGGTTGGGATTTTTTGGCCCTTAAACCCCCTTTTAGCAAATTTTCACATTCTGTGCTTTAAGATGAGATATAGAATAGTACAGAGAGATGTGATTGGAGAAGACTATTAATCGTACCATAGTTTCTTTTATTATTTTTTTAATTTGGGTTAATCAAGAGTTATGCAGTATTTCTGAGTTCTGCTTGAAGGATTCCATGTCTCTTTAGTAAGTGTGAAACCAACAGAGAAGTGTAATTACTACTGCTAACTCCAGGCAAAGAATTCTAAAATTTCTTATGAAGAATGCATGTTTTGCCATATCATGTCAGATATGTTTGATATATATATATATATATATATATAGATATAGATATAGATATATATATATATATTAAAATCTGTATGGCTCAACTTTCAGCAATTAACTTTATATAAGAAGAATATTCTCTGTTTCTTTGACATACAACCACATGTAGCAAATCTGAAATGAGTCCAGCAAGAGTTCTGAGAATATGGCATATTAAGTACTGATAGAGCATATTGTTCCCTGCCACGTTTCCCTCATTATTTTTCAGTTCTTCTCTTCTCTTCTCTTCTCTTCTCTTCTTCTCTTCTCTTCTCTTCTCTTTCTCTCTCTTCTCTCTCTTCTCTTCTCTTCTCTTCTCTTCTCTTCTCTTTTCTCTTCTTCTCTTCTCTTCTCTTCTCTCTCCTCTCTCTCATCTCTCTTCCTCTCCTCTCTCTCTTCCTTCTCTTCTCTTCTCTCTCTTCTCTTCTCTTCTCTTCTCTTCTCTTCTTCTTCTCTTCCTCTTCCTCTTCTCTTTCTCTCTCTTCTCTTTCTCCCTCTCCCTCTCCCCCTCCCCTCCCCTCCCTCCCCTCCCCTCCCCCTCCCCTCCCCTCCCTCCCCTCCCCTCCCTCCCCCACCCTCCCTCCCCTCCCCTCCCCTCCCCTCCCCTCCCCTCCCCTCCCCTCCCCTCCCCTCCCCTCCCCTCCCCCTCCCCTCCCCTCCCCTCCCCTCCCTCCCCTCCCCCTCCCTCCCTCTCCCCTCCCCTCCCTCCTCTCCCTCCTCCCCTCCCCTCCTCTCCTCTCCTCTCCTCTCTCCTCTCCTCTCCTCACCTCTCCTCTCCTCTCCTCTCCTCTCTCTCCTCTCCTCTCCTCTCCTCTCCTCTCCTCTCCTCTCCTCTCCTCTCTCTCTCTCTCCTCTCCTCTCTCCTCTCCTCTCCTCTCCTCTCCTCTCCTCTTTCAGTATACTTTCATATGTACACGTATTCTTTTTTAATTTCTATTGTTCTCCATTTCTTTTCCTGTTAACAATTATCTCTCCCCCTCCCCTTCTTTTCTCTCTCTGATCCACAGGTTTTGCAGTGCATGTTGGTCTCCCTTCATTCAGAACTTGACATTCAAAGGTACTTGATGAAAATTGAATCCTCTCAGAGAGTTAGTACTGTACTTTCTTTTTTCTGCACTCTGCTGTGAGTTGTGAATTTAACTGTGTGTCTTGCTTCACAACTAGAGTTCTCAAATAAATCTGAACTGCATGCTTTGTCTCTGTATTTCACAGCAGTGAAGTATCATTCATATAGATTAATTGCATATGGGAGTGTGATGCATGTGCGTCCTTTGACAATTTTTTAATTCTGACTTTTCCTTTAATGGCGTGATAGACATGAATTCCACACTCTTGTCTTAGATGCTCTGAAATCCACCAAAAGTCAGTGGGAGATCCCAGATAAATAAGTGATCCCTAACAGCTGTTCCAATTCTAGCTTTGTTTATGTGTTTATACATACTTGAAACTGGCTTAGGTGGTGATAGTCTTGCTGCTAAGTTAAGGACAGCTCTGTGGGTGCAGCAGTAAATATTTTTGTATTGAACATGCAAAAAAGCTTAGTTCTACAACTTGGAGAATTATCTTATTTGTACCTGTGAGTACCTGTGAAATCACCTGTATCTCATCTTTCACCCTGTTGAGCTTCTCTTTCATTTCTATATGGCTTGTAACACCATATAGGATGGATGTCTACTACAGTTACCTTTTGCCCCACCCAGGCAGTGAACGTGCACATGCCTTGTGGATACCTAGGTAAAAGGTGCCTCTGCGTTGTTTCTACTGCAGTCAACAGCACATTTATAAAAGCACCAAGGTAACAAGTGCTGCAAGCAAGGAGTGAGGCGGAGCATGCAGAGTGCACAGCGCCTGATTTGCACCTGATTTGTCACTTCCCAACTTGTTTTGTTTCCACTTTGGAGATTTAAGTAGGCCAATAAGCATGCCCACCACAGGGAAGGGTGGGACAGGCAGAGGTGTGGCGAGCTTGCCACGGAGATGGCCTCGAGGGAGAGAAAAAGAAGCAAAAGGGCAAGGTGACAGGTTGGAAGAGAGGAGCAGAAGCTTCTACAGCATCTCTCCTGCAGCAGCCCCTTAACTCTCCCCAGGTGCCAGAGCAACAGGCTCTAGTAAGTGCTTCATCACAGGTTTACTTCCATGAATTGAGGCTAAAAATAAATCACCAGTGTGGGTGTGCTGCCGCCGGAGGCAGTTCTGCTTTTCCCGGGCGATTGTTCTTGATGGGGGTTGGCAGCCCCCACGGACAGTTCACACCCCGTCCCGCAGACCTCGCTCCCGCTCTCCAGCCGTCATGGCGATGGTTCTTTTTTTCGGTTATTTTTAAAACAGAGTGTTAATTGAGAGCTCTCTCTTAGCTTGTGGACACACAGCAAAACAGGTTTATCCAGGACCGGTGCATTGTGTTCCTTTGCTTTGGGAAACAGACACCACAAAAACAGACTCTCCTCCTGTTTTCCGTAGGGAGATGTGTGGGAGAACAGGGATGGGTAGATAATAATTTTCTTGAATCAAAACTCACTATCCCGTAGGTACATTTAGGCATCTGGTATATATTATTATTTTTTTTTTCCCCTTTAGCTTTTGCATGTGGTTTTAAGCATGTAAAGATCTTTCCCCTTTAATCAGCATAATGACAGTTTTTGTTTAAATCATCCCTTTTAATCTTCGCAGTTCTCATGGCGATTTGGGAGATTGTGTAGGTAGGAGTTACCCGCTGCTGATGAAATGCAGCCATCTCCTGGATGGAACAAAGGGTCATGCTGGCTTGTGAATAGTTCACAGTAGAGTTTTTCAGGAGGGAAAAGAGAAATAGCTTCCAACTGAAACTGCCATAAGATTTTAATTAAGACAAATGTTGATGTCCAGGCTGGAATTTGTGGATAACTTATTTAAACAAAGTAATAATAAGCTGAAGCTGTGATGCAAGAATAAGGCAGACTGTAAAAGAACAAATTTTGCTCTGAGCAAAACTGATGGAACCATAGAAGCCTTTGCAGGGAAGAATAGTGAGATGATCAGTGACTTTTTAAATTTGGCTATCACGTATAAATAAATCCTTCCTGTCATAAAGCATTACAATAAAGCAGAGAGATAAATTATTTTATTTTAAAATTAAATATTTCTTTCATTTGGTGTGAACTTCTGCTTTTTACCAGTAGGTGACTAATAGTTTTCTCTATTGTTTTACTTCAGTTTCTACCCTAAAATCTCGGACTGGCATTTGTAGAAAGAAAAAACCTTAGATTTGGACAGAAACATACTGAGAAATATTTGTACACTTTAATGTGGATGGCTTGGGGTTTTCTGATATTACACGTATTCCAAAGAGATGCCACAGCATGTTGCATATTTCAGTCTGGACTTGTCTGGACCAATTAAGCTGCTCTTAGACGGGCTTTTGAGTTCCTTAGGGCAACATTTTCAAATGCAAGTTCCTGCAATTAAACATCTGAATAAGAGGTCTGGCAGCATAAGTGCTGAGCACCTACAGCTTTTATTGCTCCTAATGAATATCTTTACTGTAAACACACAGCTTTCCTGTAAAACAGGTTTCAATTTATCTAGGTGCTTACAGTTAAAAAAAAAATCCAAACATTGAAAATGATGCTTCATATCAGTCATTTTATAAGAGAGTTTCATGAAAAGCTTTTTCTGCTAACTCTGGGGATCAACGGGCTGAAGAGCAACGTGGTCCTGCCAAGGGCGAGCAGCCTGTGGATATCCTACTCAGTGATTCACAGCACTTGGGATTAAAAGAAATGGGTTTTGGCGGCTTGCCACAGCAGGGAGCATGCAGCTGGCCACCAACAGGAGCTAGCAAGGCTCGTGGGAAAACGTGCAGATTTTTAGGATGATTTGAATATCATTCCAACCTAAAAATGTGGCAGATAAACTCTGACACATCATTAGACATGGGGGTTTTTTATCCGCTAGGTGAAAGAAACTGGGGTCAGCATCAGTGAATAAACAGAGTGGTGATAAAGATCCTGTCATAAGCAGAGAGGAGTTTTTTCTTCAAATAAATTAATAAACTTGAGTAAAATGGCCACTCGGCAGAGCATCCTGAGCCTGACACAGTGACGTGGCTGTGACTGAGCATTACTGGTGCTATTGACTGTTATCTTCCCCTGCTTCTCCTTCAAGATGGGAGGGAATGGGAATGCTTTCTTTTACCTACTTGGGAAAGTTCTTCTGGGTCTATTTTCTGCCTTCCTCAGAGCGTGAAAAGATCTGCACCGGGGCTGTACCTCAGGTTCACAGTACACTGAATTCATTGCTTTGCTTAATGACCGCACGGCAGGTGGCCTGGGGAGGGCTCTGTGATTCGTGCTCTGCTGGCATTACCCCTGTGGTGAATATGGCGAGCTCAGGCTCCCCTCAGGACCTCGGGCGGCAGGAGGAGGCTGGCAGTGCTGCAGACAAGGGGGAGCTCGGGCAGCATCCAACGCAGAACATGCCTCAAAGCCAGAGAGGCTGCAGGCAAGTGGGGTACCTTGGTCCAGTGCTAGGGGTGGTGGGCAACCATGACTCAGGCATTGTCTCTCTCTCCTTATCAAAGAGGAAAGAATTCTGGCCATTCATACCGTAGAAATCAATATTGCCACCAAACTGAGTGTGCTTCTGAGCAAGAACTGGCTCACAAGTTACAAACTCGTTGACATTGATTCAACAGAAAACAGTAAAATGTTTGAGTTCAAAACAGAGAAATGAAAGCCAGAGACATATGGTAGCTCATGAGCTGACATCAGGGAAGAGTATAACTAACACCTACCACCTACAGAATCTGCACACTGTCAAGTGGGCAGTTGGCCTCCTGCTCTTTTCAGCTCAGGAGGACTCGGATGCTGGAGCTGCTGGCATGGCACCATTTCCAACTGGAGGTGTCTGAAAGAAAGATACCATAGATTTTTCCACCTCATAATGGCGAAATAGCACACAGAGAAAAGTGAGCTTGTCATGAGAGATGGTTTTATGTTGCATTCAGCTGCTGAATCATCTCCCCACCTCCAGTTACCCCCAGTGAGAGAGAGTATCCAAATACATCCCTTGCACTGATGTAATGTGAACTTCAGTTTATATAGACATTTATAGGCATTTAACTTCTCTGAGAAAGTGCTATGGAAAAAGTATGGAAAATGCTTAAAAACAAGATAATGTGGGTAGTATTCACTTTATCTTCGACAGTAATGTGTCATTAATAGCATGTCCAGACAAGTAAAACTCTGTCACTGTGTTAATATGGGACCCCAAAGACTGTATCTGTGGAAAAGAAGATCCATCCTTCAAACAGTGGTAATTTGGATCTGACAGAAATGTGATGAAGTAGTATTATTGTTGCAGTTGTAAGAACTCGTATTGTGACAATATTTTAGAATTTATAATCCCATCGTACATGAAACAGAGCCTGTTTATATGCCTATTTGCAGTCTGTCACATATCCCGTATTCATCTTTGGCACAAGTCACAGGACAAATAGTTTACTTGAAGGTCAAGAAAAGGAGGCTTCCATTTTTCTACTAATTTTTCTTCTCTATTTGAAATGTCAAGAAGGCTCTTAAATGTGGCGGGGGTTTTGCCTATGCTGTGTTCTTTACAGTACATGATTGGAAAGAGTTATTTTATTAGCTCTGTGTTATTTTTTTGTGTCTTTGTTTGCCATTTGTACACTGCCAGGAGTGCTAGCACTTTCAAGATGTGTATGATAAGATTCTTTTCCTGAACAGAGAAGTTTCTGTCAAGATAAAGGCTAAGGAAGTTCCTGGAGACAGGAAATAAAAAGTGTGAATTGATCAAGAGATGAAATTAAATCTTTCTTCAGGTTATGGGGTTTTTTTTCTTAATTCTGTTTTGTCTGTGAAAATGTGTGAAGCAAATTTTCAGGAGAGATTTTTAAAAAGGAAAAGAAGTAAAAAAGGCTTCAGTTACAGAGATTAGTGTGGAAAATAACGGGAAATGAGCATAGAGCTCCTCTATGAAGAGCAGAAACATAAAACCAGGTAGAACAAAAGGGTGAGAGAATTTGTGTGGACAAATTTGAGCAGAGGACCAGAGGCAGAAGCAAGCACAGAACTTGATAAACATCTCTGGTGCTCCATGGCTGCTCATTACTTTGGTATTTCTGCATTATTTCATTTTTCCTTATTCAGATACCTTCACATTTCATTCCTAATTATTTGCAATCTTACTGCATTTTAAAGAGCTTTGCACTTCATTTCTTTTTTTTTTTTTTTTTTTTTTCCCTGAGTCAGTGAAGGAACTAAAACAGATTTATTGGAAGTGCATTCTCTGGACAAAATGTAACAGAGAGATATCAGTCATGAGGCACGAGTAACTATAGGTTTTACTCGTCATCAAATCCCAAGAGAAGTTGAAAGATACTACTTCTGTAGTTGCTGCCTCCATGTGCTAAAATATATACCCTGAAAAGGTTACAAGGATCTATATCCTTGTAAATAAAATAGTGTATCCGAAGTGGAGTCAGTCATCTCAGAGCGCTGTGTAATTATATATAAGTTTTCACCAGAATTTTTCATCCTTACTTTGCCTTGCCTTTCTGATGAGCCTCTGACCCAGAACCAGCACAGGCAACATCTTTTATCAGAGCAGTCCTTAGGGAGGGTCACCTTTACTCAGCTGATTGAAAAATGAAGCCTATTGCACCAAGAAACATTCCTGGGGGTGTCTCCTAACACAGAGCTGGGGGGAGGAACACCGTGGCTGACTGAGGAAATTTAACCTAACTTGCCTTGGCAGAGGGGGAGGAGAGAGAACTGCTGCCCAGTTCTGAACCTTCTTCTGCTTTCTGGCATTTATCCCAAAGGTGGCTTGGAAAGTGCAGGTGTTTCTTTGGGTTTGTCTGCCTGTTTGCAGTATCTGTTTACATGTTTTAACTTTGGATAGTGCTACTCCACTAGTTGGCATGTCTTGAATTTTCTTCTCTGATAGATATTATGGGATTTTTTGCTACAGCACCATTCTGGCTCTCACAGTAGCAGCCTACACTATGACTCTAGTTGGGTTCTGATGGGTCCTGAAAGGTGGACTATTGGGGTGAATATTTATTTTGTAAATTGTATTGTATGCTAGGTCCCGAAAAGTACTTATAAGGACAATTCCTGTAGAATTATTTTAAGCTTTTTAATACTTCTAAAATACATTAATGAACATTCTGTGGAAAAATATATATGCTGTTACTTAAATATTTATTTGCCTTTTTTTATTTATCTTATTTAATATTAGAATCAACATGCTGAATAATTATTGCAAGGGTTGCCTAATACTGAAGGTTTATGCACTGCTTTCTTCAACCATCTTTATAACTCCTTGTAGATTATGGCTCTGTAAATGTTTCTGGTTCCTTCACCACTGCATAGGTTGGTTTTCCTATGAAGTCATATCTAGGAGTCCACTTGATTTTGAAGTAACATCAAGCCTAGTGCTCTGAGAAAGTGCTATGGAAAAAGTATGGAAAATGCTTAAAAACAAGATAATGTGGGTAGTATTCACTTTATCTTTGACAGTAATGTGTCATTAATAGCATGTCCAGACAAGTAAAACTCTGTCACTGTGTTAATATGGGACCCCAAAGACTGTGTCTGTGGAAAAAGAAGATCCATCCTTCAAACAGTGGTAATTTGGATCTGACAGAGATGTGATGAAGTTGCCAATAATAAAGATGCTTTCCTATCAAATATGCACTCATATCTCTCAGTTACTTGAATAGCCACTGTTGTTGCTGAGTTTGAGATTTTTTTTAGAAACTGTTTAAAATTCAGAATCACTCCTGAAATGCAATGTTTATAGGAGTTGAGCATGAGAAATAGCTTGAAGCCTTTCATAGACAGTATGTGTATATTTGCTGGATCTCATTTATAGCTTGCATTGGGTTTATGTTTGTATCATTCCACTTACTAGAGTGGAACTATTATGGATTTGAATTCTGGATTAAGAGGAAGGTGGGACTTCATGTCTGAGCAGGATCCATGATGTGCCTCTGCCTTGCTTCAGAAGGCTGCAGTATTCGTGGTGAGGAATGAGGGCTGCCAAAAGGGGTCATTTTTAGTGTGGTGGCTGGATGCCAGGTGCTCACCAAGCCACTCTATCCCCCCTCCTCAGCAGAAGAGCAGGGGAAAAAATAAGATGGAAAAAACCCTCATGGGTCCAGATAAAGGCAATTTAATAAAGCAAAAGCAAAGGCTGCGTGTGGAAGCAAAAGAAAACAAAGGATTTATTCTCTATTTTTCATGAGCAGGTGATGTTCAGCCACTTCCCAGAAAGTACTGTTTCAGGCTTCAGTACACATAGCAGTTGCTCCTTAGGACAAATGTAATAACAAATGCTCCCTCTCCTTCTCCTTTTTCTTAGCTTTTATAGCTGAGCAGTCATCATATGATATGGAATATCCCTTGGGTCAGCTCTCCTGGCTATGCCCCTTCCCAAGATCTTGCCCACCCCCAGCCTACTGGGTGAGTAGGGGAGCGTTGGAGAGAGCCTTGATGCTGTGCAAGCCCTGCTGAGCAGTAGCCAAAACACCATCAACAACTTTCCAGCTACCAATACAAAGTACAGCACTGTAAGGGCTGTACAGTGCTGGAGAAAATTTACAGTACATCTAGTCACAGTAATGATGTCATTGTCATCCATGGGGATCTGAGATGCTCTACAGAAACACAACGTTGCTGGCTCCATCTGTGTATTGACAGACAGGACATGCTGAGCAACTGCACAGCTAAAGCTGTGTATCTTGATTCTAGTGATGAAGTGTCCCCTTACTGCTCACAAATGAACCTGTTCATTTGTGTCAATGAACGATGTACATGCAACTACATGTCTCAAGTGACATCTGGGCATTCAAATTAAAAAAAAACAAACAAACACGTAAACAAAGCAAAATAAGCTTGATCTGTATAATCAGAATTATATTTTCTTAAAGAGACAAAAGCAATCCCCTTCCCAACAAACTCTGAAGTAAAGTACCTTTTGCAGGTGATTTTATTGCTGCCTTTTTTTTTTTTAATCTTGTTTTAGTCATAGTTTTCTACCGAGTGAGAATTTCTCAAGTGAGAATTATGTGCCTTCTGGCTCCCTATTAATGGATATATGTTTTTAATCAGTACAAGGAACTATGGAGCTGTGATGTCTTGGCTTGGTAGTACTTCCATAATATGGCTGTGTAAACAAAATACTTCAGCAGCGAGGGTTCCTAAACCACTTCAGAAAGTTGAATGAAGAAGTATTTATCAAATTCTTTTTCTATGTTTGCAGGTCACTTGTCACCTCTGTAACTTCTACGCCAAAAGTTCCTGTGTTTACAGCTTATACACTAGTGCTGACCATGTCAAAGGCACTTCAAAGCTTACTTTAGAACAAAAGTTGTTAGCTTTGAGTCCTGCATAAAATTCAATGCTCTTGAACAATTTCATTGCAGGACAGTGGATAATACCTATTATTCTAATATCAGCATTTTAAAAGTGAAAAGTTCTGGAGGATTTACTTTCTTCTGAGGTATTTCTAATCATTGTAGTTTGTGAGCAACTGCACAACTGGGCAACAGCAGGTCTCTGTAGCCAGCTAATGAAAGTGTAATAAAAGTTGAAGCTCTTCATACATTCAAGGTCACATAAGGAATACTATGTGACCTTGAAAGGAATATTATGCATGCTATTGCTGAAATGAACTTGCTTCATTTCACTTGAAAAACCACCGAAAGAACCAGATGTCAGCAAGATAAGTCATCTTGGCTTTCCAGAAAGAAGCACAATCTGGATCTTGACAGCATCTTCAAACCTAGAGTTGAAGTTAATTTTGATACAGAGGATTTTTTTAAATGTAATAGTATCTGAATTTAAATGATAGGGGAGAGAAAAGCATGTAAGTTTAATGACATCTTGTGCCTGCTGCTGATTATAGACTTTTATAAAGTTCATATTTACCTACTGGTTTTGGAACTGAGTAAACTTGCTTTACTTTGAATTTCTGCTTGTACAATGTCTGTTCCCATTTGTTGTGATACAGTTTGATTGAAACACTAGGAAACTATTCTCTGAAGTAACAGTACATGTGGTGTTTCACTGAACAGTATTGAGTATGCTCCTTAAAGCAACCCCTTTTTCTAGAAAGTGCTTACAATGTCACTTATAATTCGCAAAAAATGTTCAGGATGTTTTATTTCCTACTGAATGTGTTTTTATTAGGCAGATCTTACAGTGAAGAGTTGGTAGAAGTGCATGAATGCAACCAGATTTCTCCCCTCCTGGAGGAGTTGTTTTTTTCTCAGCAACTGTGTTTAGCAATTTACTAGTATGATTTCCCAGTGAAAATCATAGTTAATTTTGACAGGTAATGAAGAAATTTCTGATTTATGCTGGCACAAAAATATAAAGTAATTGTTTGTGATTTCAGCTAGAAATGTTGAATGGCTGTTTTGGCTTTGCTGCATGACCTGAACCTTTCATAGATGTCACAGGGGAAGATACTGAAATTGATAGCTTTACAACTACATCACATTGTTGCTTTTCAGAGGATTTTTCCTAGTAGACTTATCAACATTAGAGTGTGTATGTGAGGACAAGGAGAATGGCCTTGCCATACATCTCCTCAGCACACTTTTTATTCTCAAGGCCTTGTTAGCAACAAAATTTGCAATGTGAATATACAACCATAAAAACTGCAGCAGAATATCCGAAAACACTGTTTTGCTAAATAATCTACACAGAAGTGACCTTCAGCATACCAGTATTTGAAGAAGTTTGGACTCCTTCCTTCTTCTCTTTGATTTTTTTTTTTATCCTCCCATATTCTGGTTTCCGTAGATTAATAATGAAATACTCTGTTTTGCAGACAAGAAGCCCAAAGCTGTCCCAGAGTCCACAGCCCAATTTGGCTGACCAGACAGAACATCTCTCTGAAGCATCTGCAGATTCCTTAGAGGCCATGTCCGAGGGTGACTCTCCAACCCCCTTCTCGAGGGGCAGCCGTACGCGGGCAAGTCTTCCAGTTGTGCGGTCAGCAAACCAAACAAAGGAAAGATCACTCGGTAAGAGCCTGCTTCAGCCCTGCTTTGCTCTGCTCCTAGCCTGTGTTTTCCATTTGTGAATTTAAAACAGTTTTTAAATAGTTTGGGGCTAAAAAAAGTAAAGAAATTTGGTAGCACAGTATTTTTGATGTCAGGTGGTTCTTTGGAAGTTAACTGAGTATGGGGTACCAAGTAACATGGGGAAATGGTGAAATTATTTTCATAAGATCTGAAAGTGTGCTGGGACCATAGTAGATATTCAAGGAGAAAGATGCAGACCCTGACACAAAGCGCTGACTAATGGTTAAAACCCAGTGTTGCAAATATTTTTTGCTAAGCCTGCACGGTATTAGGCAGTAAACTTAGCGCAAGATTGCACTCTCGTTTTCAGAGAGCAGACACAGGCTTTTTCATTTTATCCTTTCTTCAAAGCGAGACTTAGTTGCAAGAAACCTAGAGATACCATTGCCTTAATAGTCCATCTTAGTGAAAACATTTGGTATTTGTGTGGTGGTTTCTCCCCAGGCAGAGGATTTGAATGAATATGCTGATGGAGATGCCATTTACTTTGGGGCAGTGCCCTTCCGTCTGCACGGTAACATGCGTGATGTGTCGGCACAGGTGGACAGCTCTGCTTCCCACGTTCTTCCCATATCTCAGGGTTGGAGTAAGCCCATCTGTGAACCAGAGCTCCTTTTATGATGGTGGATTTTGTCCTGAAGGCTCTGTGCTCAGCTGACAGATGGTAGGAGTAAAGGCTGTTCTTTTGAGGGAAGACACCAGAGGGCAGTTAAAGTGTTGTGGGAAAGCACGTAACTCATGTGTAGATTGCTGAGGAAGGCAGGTTTTGCTCCCAGGTAATAAACTGAAATGCTGCTTTCCTGTAGGCTCATCTCCCAATATAGAGAGTGACATAAATTGAAGACTGGACTGTAAATCATACCATACTTGTAAGCTTGTCACGGTAGTTTACTTGTTCCTCAATAATCTAAGACAGTTTCTGTCAAGAGTATTATGATATCTGACAAACACAACAAATGTGAAGACAACAGGGCTGGAAGGGGTTCCTGCTGCCTCTAGAGCTGTCAAGCACAGAGCAGTGGGGCTGGGAACAAGGTGCTGATCCCTGTCCCTGTCAGTTCATGGACTGGCACTGCTGCCCTCCCAAAGCCTGCTGGGCCACCCCTATGCGAGGCGTTTTGGGGAGAAATTTGGAAGACTTCAACCTTAACAAGACTTTTTGGTTTAGAGGTGTTTTTCAGAGCAAGTGTGTAGCACATGTATGTTTACTATTCATTTAGAGGATTCATCTCTGCCTATTAGTCATTGCTGGCTAGGGCATTCTCAGCATGGCTTGCTTCACCTGGAGATTTTCTGGAAAACTTGTATTTGGTTCAGTGTCATGTTAAGTAGATTGAGCCTTTGCAGGTCCTTGTGCAACTTGTAGTCCAGCCCCACTGCGTAGATTTTAGCTGGTGTTCAGTGGTTACCCCAGGTCCCATAAGGGTCTGAACTTCTGTTTCAGTATGAGCTGAGAATTGATGAACAGCTTTTGGGAATTCTTTGGTTGGCATCAAAGGGGGTAGCCTGCCAGGCACCAATGCTTTGTGCAGTGTTTTCTCTTCCCAAAGCTGAGCTAGAAACAACTTTCTCATAATTGGTGTGTACATATGAAGAGAATACAACAGTCCTGTTTCTGGAAAAAACTGAAGTGCTGTGAATAAACCTTGTAACAGAAACATGGGAAGGCCTCACTGATTAGACCAAGAGTCTGCCTGGTCCCAGTTTTGTCTCTAAGAGGGACCATAGGTGGTAGTTTCAGTGGGAGTAAGAACAGAGTAAGCATGTCATAGAATCATAGAATTGTTTGAGTTGAAAGGGACCTTAAAGAGCATCTATTTCCAACCCTTAAAAGGAACAATAAAAGGGACACCTATTATTAAACCTGGCTGTCAGAGGCCTAAACACTTTCAGGAATGGGGCATCCATAACCTCTCTGGGCTGTCTGTTCCAGTGCCTCACCACCCTCACAGTCAAGAACTTCCTCCTCATATCTAATCTAAACCTACTCACTTTTAGTTTGAATCCACTCCCCCATTTGCTGTCACTACATGCTCTTTTTAAAAGTCCCTCTCTGTCTTTCCTGTAGGCTCCCCTCAGGTACTGAAAGGCAACAATTAGGTCACTCTGAAACCTTCTCTCTTCCAGCCTTTCCTTGTACAAGAGGTGCTCCATCCCTCTAGTCATCTTGGTGGCCTCTGGACTCAGTCCAACAGGTCCATGTCTTTCTCATGTTGATGATTCCAGCACTCCAGGTGGGGTCTCACCAAAATGGAGTAGAGAGGTAGAATCGCCTCCCTCAACCAGCTGGACACATTTCTTTTGATGCAGCCCAGGATACAATTGGTTTTCTGGGCTGTGAGCACACATTGCTGGCTCATGTCCAGTCTCTCATGCAGCAGCACCCACGAGTCCTTCACAGGGCTGCTCTCGGTCTCTTCATCCCCCAGCCCGTATTGATATGGGGGGTTGCCCTGACCCAGGGCACCTTGCACTTGGTCTTGCTAAACTTCATGAGATTCTCATGGGCCCTCTTCTTAAGCTTCTGCAGGTCCCTCTGTATGGCATTCCAGCCTTCAGGTATGTCAGCTGCTTGGTGTTATCTGTAAATTTGCTGGAGTACTCAATCCCTTCATCTGTGTCATTAGTGAAGATAACACTGGTCCCAGTACTGACCCCTGAGGGACACCACTTGTCACTGATGTCCATTAGGACTCTGAGACATTGACCACTATCCTCTGCATGTGACTGTCCAACCACTCCTATCCATCTAACAGTCCACTCATCAAATCCATCTCTCTCCAATTTAGGCAGGAGAATGTTGTGGGGGCTTGGCTCTACAGAAGTCCAGATAAATGACGTGTGTCGCCCTAGCCTTCTCCACTGATATAGTCAGCCTTTTGTAGAAGGCTGCTGGATTGATCAGACAGGACTTGCCCTTGGTGAAGCAGTGCTTGCTGTCCTGAATCACCTGCCTGTCCTCCACGAGCCACACACATACATGTGTATGTATGACCCTTCCCCCAGATGTTCTCGGCCTGAAGGTATCTTCAGTTTTGGGATTTCTTGGTTATGGTTTCTGCCTGTGTAATAATCATCAAGACATGTCTCCTCCAGGTATTTGTTCAGTCTGCCTTTGATTCCATGTAAATTTTTCACATCTGCAAGAGTGCATCTGTGACTTTGGCTGCAAATTTTTGTTGGTTTATTGCCCAACCAATGCTTTCCTCTTGCTTTGTTTTGTATTTGTTTATCAGCTCTACATTATGCCCCTTGTATTGGAAGTGACAGCAAAGATCAGATCGCTATCTGCTTCCCCCGGGCTATATCTGATTTCCTTGGCCTGTTATTTCCCTCCGGTCATCTCTTCTCCAGGCTGAGAAGTGCTGCTGTAACCACTTGTTCCTCATCCAGAAACCATTTGATTATCGTTGTTACCCTTCTTTGCACTTTTTACTGTTCTACAGTATGTCTCCTGAGGTGAGAGGAGACTATAAGTTCACTTTAAGTAGTTTACTCTTAAACCCTGTTTTTAGCATCTGTTGCATATACTGAAATGTGTTGTCCAGGTCCCAATGGAGGACAGTCACAGGAAGATGTACTATTTTATTTAATGGCCAGGATTTTCAGACCCTGCAAGGCACCTGTCTTTCATGTGCTAGAGACAGGGCCCTGATTTATCCCATCATGAACAGGCAAAATGCAGGAGAAAGAAAAAAACCCCAAGAACAGCAGGGAAGCAATATAATATGAAGCATTTCAGCTGAGAGGTTTTTAGATTTGAAATTAACAAAATAAGCCTTTTCTCCGTGTATTGCAGGAGGGGTCACAGATCTGTGTATGGCTTAAGGGATCATCATACTAGCCAAATAGGAGGTCATCACCTCACACATATTGTCATCACCTCACAATCTGTCTTTTTCAAGTTGTTCCAGGATTTAATTATTAGGAAACAGTTTGTTTTAAAGATGGCCTAAAATTTATTCCAAAATAGTTCAGTTTTATATTGTTCTTATTCAATGCATTTCCTTGATAATAATGCCCCTTTCAGTCTTTTCTGCTAGTGTGTTCTGACAACACCATGAGCAATGTCCTGAAATTTGCTTTTGAGACACTTTGCACTCTGTGGTCCTGTTAGGATTGGTTTTACTTCCAGCTGTACAAGGGGAATGTTTATTTTTAAAAAACAGGAAACTCTTTATAACTTCAATTTTGAAAGTGTTATGAAAATATTTCTATTCACATGATTTTAAATAAGCTGTGTATAATCACCTCCCTTTCCATATCTAAGAATTTTTTAATTTAATATAATTTAAATACAAATTATGTTTTGATCCTCAGTCAACATAATTTCAGTGCAGAAAGTAACCAACTTTTGTGAATTTTTATTAATTTTACATTGTATAATATCTCAATGCCATTTAAAAAAAAACATTTTCTTTTTGAAATTCTAATTGTTCTGTGGGTTCCTATTTTATTAGGTACACGAGTCACTTTGTTTTTAATTGGTGGTCTGAACTAACATGGAGCCTGAGAAGAAATAGCAGTAGTGCATTTTGGCTACCCCACCAACCATCATGGGGTTCAGTCAGGACTAATCTAATAGGACATGGTATTCATGTGTCATTGACCCAGAAAACAGTATTCCAGTTGTGGGCCCATTTAAAATTTCAGTCAGAGCTTTTGAAATTAAGGTCTTTTCTTGGCTAAGAGGTCCATCAGAAATCAGCACTTGTCTCATCATTCTGCAGCCTGGAGACAAAGCGAGATACTAAACTAAATTATTTCACTGTGCAAGAGAAAATTAAGTGTATTTTAAAATATCTATTTGAAAGCTGGGAGTTTTCCCAGTGTGATAACTGTGGGAAAGAAATTATCTAGGAAAACTGTCAGAGCGAGAATCAGCTGAAACCTGGAAAGAGCTCAAAAGCTTTCAGCAAACTTCACTTGTAATTTGCCTGGAGGAAGCAGAACCTGACAAGCATCCAGTGAGTTTGCGCCAGCAGGCAGCCTGTGCTCGTGCTGCAGCTCCTGCCATCCCTGCTCTGGCACCTCTGCAACACAGTTAAGGCTGACAAATATGTTCACTTGTCATCTCTCAGGTGGCACGTCTGTCCAAAGAATGGGCAGGCACTGGCATCCTGTGACAGAGCTTCCAGGGCAGTTGATGCAATGGGTCACAGCCCTGAAGGGCAGGGTGTGATCACAACCTCCCATTGCAACAGATCGTGCTCCTACAGGCTCGGGCTGTACATGCAGGGTTGGCTTAAGGAGAAATATTGTACAGGGAGGGATTCCCATAAATACACGGGGATTTATGTTTGAGAAGTGACTGAGGAGGATGAAGCTTTATGGCTCAAAGGTTGCAGTCGTCTTCTCTGGGTACCCCAGCCAGGGTGCCCGGCCACTCCAGTCCAGATGAATAAGGAGCAGAGGATGACCAGGCTCCATGCTGGGAAATGCTTGCCTGAAGTTAGGTGGCATGGAAAGGCCTCTTTTAAAATGTCTGAGCCTGTCAACATTTGCATTTTATTTACCTTTGGAAGGATTACTTACAGGAATAAAATTATACAGATACTTAAGGATTGGCATGGGGAGGGTCCTAAACAATCATGAAGTATTCAGGTTATGATTTATTAGCCCTTAAACCCCAGTTTGGGCAGGCACAGATATTAGTGTCTGATTAATTACTTTGCTGCCACCTTCTATGGAAATGCCATTACTGATTATAAAAGTTAACGCCTGGATCTTTTGTGGTATTTCTTGCAGGTATTTCTCAAAGCCTGTTAAAAAACAAAGTCATGGCCATAGTGACAATTTCACACATAGCAAAACTTTTGCAGAGAGAGAGATCATTTCTTATCAGCTGGTGGTAGACATGACTCTTTCATGTGTTTGCAATATACTGTGACACTTACACAAAGACGTAAATGCTAAAGGTAGACATATATTGGAGCTAATTAATTGTTATTAATTACTTGTTATAAATTACTATTTATGAGCTAGAAATTAAATAAAATAGGCATGTTAAATCTGACAGAAGATGTGTGAATGGCCATAAACCTTATATGAAAAGGCAGTGATTTGCTAGCAGTGCCGCTGCTCTTTCCAATTCCTTGGGGCATGATTTAAGCCTAATGAAGTCAGCAAGAGCTTCAGTTTAGTTCAGGGGAGAGGAACTCGCTGGGAACTGCGTTTCAAGTCAAGGCTGAGTATAGTTTTAATATATTTAGTCATCTTAAAGAATGTTTCCCTATCTTGTCTTTTACAGTGTATGCAAAGCAGCCAACATGCAAAAACATCATGTAAATATTTGCTGTCATGGTCAGATACCTTAACAGGGACTGACAGGTCTATAGAAAAAACATCCTGAAATAACTAGTTCCAGTTAATGAATTGAAATGCAGACCCTAGGAAATTACAGTATTCTAATGTAGCACAAATTTTCCTTCCAGCTTTTCTAGATTTTATCTTCTTTCAAATTTCTTCAAATTATAGCTAAAGATTTTGGACTTGGAAAGATAAAAACATACAGAGATAAATACATCTCTTACCTGAAATATTTTGTATCAAAAGAGCAAAGGAAAGTAAACAATGATATCAACATATCAGATTTTTTTTTGCCTAATTTTTTTGCCCCTACATGATTTGTGAAAGGCAGCTATATGGAATACTAAAATATGGGCCTTCCCAGGCTGGCACTTGTGCACGCAATTATTGTTTACTTAACAGATTCTTCCTCCTATAATAAATTGTCTTGTGTGTACTTGAAAAAATTGCTTCCAAGAAGCAAGATCTTATTTAGTACGTGCTGTCTCAACAGAAGGACATTCTGTCTGCCACCAAAAAACTGATATGCTGTATGTTTTAGATGGTGCATCACAGTGGAGCTGAATTTTACTCCATTGCAACAGGCTGTATCAGCATAGATTTAATGGGTTCATTGCAGTGATACTGGAGTAGAAGTTGTGCAGTGGGCTAAATAAAATCATGAGCTATGCAAGTCTGTCTGTCAGTGATATATCTGTTAAATGTTTTTTGAATGCAGTCTTTATTTGCACTGCATTACTAAAGGATCCTGACTAAAATGGTGCCTCACCATGTTGGATAATACACATAGTGACAGAATACTCCTGATGCAGGACCTTGCAACAGGAAGGTTCTGAATGAACCAGAATGAAAAGTGGTGAAGAGAAAAGGAGAGGTAGTTAATGTACAATCTGATAAATTGAATAAAGCAATGTGGAGGTGGCAGTGACTCTCCTCTTTACCCCAAATCATGTTCTCACAGAAGGTGCAATATCTTCATCCAACTCTACCATCACTTCTTGTTCTGATTTAGCAGCAGCAGTTTGAGCTTTCAGCATTTGGTGTCTTCTGGAAGAGGGCTTTGGCAGATGGAATAGCTTGTATGGTCCAAACTACCCTTCAGAGGAAAGGTAGAATGGAGCTGTCCCTTGAGTTGTATCTAGCACAGGAGCTATGACTTGGACACATCTGATCTAATTTTTGTTTTAGGTAAAATTTGTAAGTCTACCTCTAATATGGTAAGTCACACATACACCAGATCCTTTCATTTGCACATGGGCATGCAAAGAAAAAAAGTGTATTGCAGTTCCATGCATTGTAAGAAGTGTAAGACTTTGGCTAAACAGAAAAGCATAGCCTGTCCCTCAGTGCAGTCAGTGTATATTGGATTTGCTACCAGGGCTAACAGCAAGTTCCTGAATGAGGACAGCTCTTCAATTTAGTCATTGCTCCCAATACTGTTTATATATTTAGGTAGTGATTGTAATGCAGAGTTGCTGCACTGAGCTTGAGTTCGGGTTTCTGTTCCCAAAGGGAAATAGTGTCACCTCTGTGGTATCATATAAGACTGTCTCTTGGTTTTGTTTTCATTCTATCTCTGTCTTCTGCCTTTCTGGCTATAGAGTAGCACAATTCAAACAGGATAAGAGGATAATCACTGCATCAGAGGCTTGTTGATAGCCTGCTGATTAGGGTACTCTCGTGGGACTAGACAGGCAATGGTCTGAGCAACTCTTGAGATAGGAGCATGGTCTGAGCAACTCTCGAGATAGGAGCCCTTCTGAATAATTTTTTAGCTACTCAACTGCTGCATAAGAGACAGGCACTTGGTACTGTTGCTTTGCCCAATTACCTTCTGTGCTGAATAGACCATTTGTGGGTATGAGGGCAGAGCAGTGGATGTTGTTTATCTTGACTTTAACAAGGCCTTTCATATGTCTCTCACAGCCTTGTAGCCACATTAGGGAGGCAGAGGGAGCTTTCAATGTGTGTAAGGTTTAATGCTTTAAAGTCTTCCTGGCAGCTGGATTTCAGTTGTCTGGCTCAGGGCATCACTCTGGGGCCAGTACTTGTTAACATCAGCAACCTGTTTGCTGGGATGCAATGAACCATCAGGAGGGCCACTAAGGGACACTAAGTTTGGGAGAGCATTTTGTGTACTGGATGGTCATACTGGGACCCAGTGAGCCAGAGTAATGGGCTAGCAGGAATTTTATGAAGCTCCACAGAGGCAAATGCAGTCTTTCATCAGGGACAGAGTAACCCTGTGCAACAACATAGGCAGGGACAGGCTGGTTTGGTAGCACCTTTGCAGAATCGATTTGGGGTCTGACAAGGTGACTGTGTTAGCAGCATGTCCTTGCAGCAGTGAAAACTGCATAGCTGGCTACAGGAAAAATTTAGCCAGCAAGCAGGTCAAAAGAAGTGGTTATTCAACCTTCTTCTCAACATTTATGAGGTTGCACTGTGTCCTGTTTTGGTTCCCTGACACAAACTGGATGACAAACTGGAGTAAGTCTAGCAGATGGCCTCTTGGCATTCTTCTCAGCTACACAAACTAAGGTCACAGGTCCAAGATCCTGTCTAATATAGCCTGTGATGACTTCACATAAAGTCAAGCTGCTTGTTAGAGCCCACAGAGGTGAATTTCTAGTGTGGTGCTGTAACCAGATGTGCTCTTACATGCTGATGGCTTAACCCCTAAATTTGCTACTGACAGGATTGAACCTTTTAGAAATTAAATAGCTTTAGAAGTATTGAAGAGAATTCCTACCTAAAATACATAAAATTTGGTAAATTTAGCAAAACTACAAAGGCATGTGTGGCCTACATGACTTTATTGCTTCACAGCTACAGAGTATTAAAATGGTTACATTCTGCCCTTGAACTCATCATCTCTACCTGTTCTAGTATTAAAAAACAGGGTTTATAAAAATACTCATCACCAAAATTATGTGTTTGATACAGCTGATTCATATAGAAAGGAAGTACAATTTGATAGAATCTCTCTTTCTTTGTGTTTATTCAAGAGAAAGAACATGTATTCTGAGAAAAGTTAATTGATGTTTTCTTGTCTTTTTTTGCTTTTGCCCCTTTAAAAGTTACTAACAAAAATGCCCCATGTAAAATACTTTCTTCCAGTGTCCTTACATGCTTAGCATATCTGCATAGTCTTTAGCAGACACATCCTTGGAAATTGTACCAGTCAGCCTGGCACCTTTGGCTGGGAGCCAGCCACGGCTCACTGGCTCCTTCAGAGGTTGGGCTCAGCCTCTGGTGGACAAAAGCAGAGCCTGTGTGGGCATATCCTGTACCTGTGCATGTGTAGTTCTTTGGTTTTGCTGTGCTAAATTGGTGAAGGTGAACTGGAGTAAATGCAGAATAGCAGAGCCTTTGGGCCCTCTGAAAAACAGCTCTGGTACACATGAATTTTCTAGTTCATCTCACTGAGTTCAGTTGGGGTTTTTTTAATATTTTTTCATTAAATATTGTAGGGGTTTCATGTTCTTCCAAGTTTGCTGGCATTATTTTGTCAGTTAGGGGTATGAAAAAGTCATCTTAATGGTCAGTTGGGCTATTCTGTGGAATAGGGTGTGATTATTGTCCAAAAAGTCATCCTGCCAGAATACTGATTTCCATCTGGGGAACTATGTTAAACCGAAATGTTCCCTCAGTCTCTCTAGATGGTAGAAGTAACTGTCTACATTTGATGGATTTGATGACATGAGTATATGGACAAAGCTGCCTTTTGGCCATAGACTATTTCATAGGTTTTATCAGGAATCAGATGGGGAAAATACCAGTTTTTCTTTAGATGAGAAATGTCCATTTTCATTTTGTTTTTTACTTATTCTTAGCTAGCTAAATGTATCCATTTGTAGAAAAGTGCTAGTATTTGAGTGACAGTTAAAAATCTTTATTTCTCATAACACTTTGGTAGGTATTTTATGTGACTACTGAGTTTTCCATCTGTCTTTTTCATTAGGTAACAAATTATTGCAAGTCACTGTAAATAGCAGAGAAGAGGGAAAATGCAGAAAGGAGTAATAGTGGAATAAACGAATCGGTTCCTGTTCTTATTGAACTTGTTATTAGACAACTTAATACCTTGAGCAAATCTCTTCAGACTATTTTGGAAGAAAAATAAATAAAATAAGTAATTGATTTATTTCATTAAAAGATTTACTTTTTGGTTGTCTTAGTACCTGGGGAGAGCTAAGCATATTTATAGACATTTTCTGAATGTGGAGGACAGATTATCAGGAGGGAGTACTAATGGAAACTAGTAGGAGACCTTCAGGCTAGAAATACCACAAGGATCATGGCAGTGACCTCAGACTAGTTGAAACTGTGTGTGGTGAAATAGGAGAGTCAAGTCTTGAGGGTATGGAAAGTAAAAACTGCATATTGAGGAATTTCTTCCACGCTGCAAAAGTTTTTACTGTAATAAACTTGTGTCTGCATAACTTTTGCAGAATTTGATGATATGTGTTTGCTCTGTTTATCTGATGGCTGAGGGGGAAGGGGGATGGGGAGCTGAGAACAATATGGGCCTATGCTACCCTTACAGTCTTATATATGACAATTTTGCCAAATAAAAATAAAAGAAAAATTTGGAGTATCTTCGAATTTTAGTTAAAAAAAAACCCCAAAATTGTAAACTGGACTTTTGAGGAAAGGCCTGGCAGTTTTTATTGTGATCCCCTGTGGATTGTCCTGAGGTGTTCAAACAAAAATAGCTATTGTTGCGATTTTAAAGTTTATCCTTAGTTTTAAAAACTGATGCAAGTCTCAACTAATGATTTGACATAAATATGAGGAAGTAATAAGGGTGCTTTTTCTCACTTTTGCATGTTAACATTGCTGCTGACTTCAATGTGAGGGAATATTCTGGCAAAGACAGTGATTCAATGGACTTACAGTGGAAGATCAAGCTAAACCAGCATGAAAAGACAAAGCTTGCCCATCATCTCAAAAAGATATCGTTAACTGATGGTTTGGTAAAGAGTGAAACTAATCTAATGACATTTTACCCCTGTTTTAGTTATACCCTGCTTTGCATCTTGAACTTAAATTCCAGAGCTCCCAATGCATCCAGGTTTTGGTTGCTAAAGTCCAACCAGCTTTACTCATTAGTTGAATTTTTCAAATTGGACCTAAAATTTCCAAAGGATACATTGAGTGACTGTGTTGGAAGAGAGTAGCAGTAGTTTCTGGTTCTGTGGGAAGGTTTCAATATTCCAGTGCCCAAGCATCCAACATCAGCCAAATACAGATATTATCGTCAGTTAATATTTCTCTTCAGATGGGAGCCCATGGATTAAGGTGTTGCCAGATGTCAATAAGATATTTCAGTGCAGAAATTTGCGAGACATCTTGGCTACACAGAGGGTGTCCTGTAGCTTCACGGAAAAGAAACTCGTGAACTCAAATTTAAGCTTTAACTGTAAAGCATGGGCAGTGCTCAGAGCTGTGCTGGCTGGGCTAAAGGCACAGGGTGGCTGCACCGGGCACCCCTCAAACCAGCACTGGTGGGCTCAGCTCTGTCCAAATCAGGTTAACACTGCATCTTTCATTGCACTGTGTTGCATTTCGTGTAGATCATCCCTGGGAGAAATGGCAAAACATTTTGCAAGTCCTGTCACTGACCCTTGGTGAAGGGGCACCAGAAAGTACTGCAATTTAAAAGAGCTCTCTATGTAGGGAAGGAAAGGGCAATCATGTGGTGTGTTCACAGGATCATCATCAGATCTGGGTTTGATCTGGGCTTGTAAACCTTTCTTTGAACACACCCTTTCGCCTCTTGGGTGTTTAATTTCCCCTTCTATAAAACATACTTCTTTGTTGACAGGAATGTTGTGAAGCAATTTGTAAAAAAGTTTTATGTTACTAAGGCCTACGTGTAAATGTTTTTTGCTGTGGCCTGTGTTTAAGTCTGTGGTCTCTTGCCTGTAGGGTGAAGAATGATCAGAAATTCCAGAGGTATTTCTGCAACTAAGTTATACCAGCATGACAGAAGCTTAACATTGCACTTTGGCTTGTAGCTGTAGGACAGCCCAGGACTGGCAGTACCTTGGAGCTCCTGGAAGTGGGAGCCACAGCAATGACTGACATGTCCTTTCAGAACAGTTGTATGGTGTCGTTTCCTCATTCACACTTATCTTCGTACCTGTTTGTTCTAGAGTAGCTGGGCATTTCTTAGTCCTTCCTCTGTGTTGCATAAAACTGAGCACAGCCTTCATGTTTCAGGTGAATCCATTGTAACAGAAGCATAAATGCAAGAGGGACTCCAGTGTACATGGAGACATGGACATCCCTTGTGTTTAACTGTCATTCCAGCAGCTTTGCTGAAATATGTGCTAACAAAAACTGTGCCTGAGTTTTATTCTATTTCTTCTTGCTTTAATCTCCATGGGAGTGATTTTTTAGCTGAAGGTAAAACACACCTCAGAGCTCCAGCAGCTTCCATGAAGTGGAGCCTGTGGGTATTGACAGTGTTCAGAATTTCAACCGGGCAATGTGTGGGAGAAATATAATGTCAATGACTTAAACTAACGAATTCTGAGTCTCTTTATTTTGTCATCCTCAAAAGGGATTTTTAGAAGTGAGCAGTTAGTTCTGTCAAATAGGAAATGCCCTAAAGCATTCCTGTATCATGATATGGATCAGACAACTCAAGAGGAACGCGGTAGGGTTTTTTAAGGGCATGTGATTTAAGGGAGAATAAAGAAAAAAAGAATATATTATGCCTTTGAAAATGTCTTTTTCCCCTACAGTGAGATTTCTCCAAGTTGTATGTTTAAACTGTCTATTTTAAGGCATAACATACAGATTTGCTTTGAAAATCCAAGTCTCAAGGACAACTGTAAATTTGTTTTGGATCAATATTTTGTAGGAGCATTGGGGCGCAGGCAGAGTCGATGTTCTGAAATGATTTAGACTTGTGTATAAGGAAGATTTTTCAACTCTACCATTTATTTTATGTTAATGGTTTCAGTATCTCAGTATTCAGCATGTTTTTAGTGGTCTGAAATGCAAAACCAGCATTTTCTGCATTCTGCACTAACTTTTAAACTGGGCAGAAAAGAGAGTCCCACAGAACCGCAAAACTGATATGCAAAGTGGGTCTTTTTAGCCAAAAAATAATTGGTTTGCCGCTAAATCCACGAAAGTTTAAAATGCCAAAACATAGAAGGTTCCTTGTGTTTTTCATGAGAACTTAAAGCTATCATCAAGTAGCTGGATATGTTTTTGAACATCTTGGAAGACTGAAATCATTAACTTGCTTACATTTTTTTACATATATAGTCAGTTTCTGGGTTCAGAAGAGTGTTTAGCTGCTTAGAATATTTGAATGAGCACTAAAAAGACAGTTTTACCTAGAAGAACATGGAGAAACAAATGATATCTCGAATTGTAATAAAAAAAAAGTTTAATAACTTGTTAAATATTGGCATTAGAAACAAAATTCATAGGAAAGTTCCTCTCAATTTTTGAAAGAAAACTAGTTAAATTTCATTCTGAAACAGTTTTTACAGCCAAAGGAAAATGGAAGTTTGCAGTAGGATTTATAAAGGTTCTGATTGCGATCTTAATGAAAGAAGAAGTATAATATAATATATTTCCTATATAATATAATATATTTCCTAGTCTTGATAATATTAGGAAAAATAAGTTAAGAACTCCGTTTTATAAAAGGAGCCTGATATGGAATACTGGTTAGGTAATGTTGAGTGGTCTGTTTAGTATTCAGGAAAATTAACATCTTCCTTTCCTAAATGCAAGCACAGTCATCTTTCAACCTCAGCCATTCTGTGTTCTGCCACCTTTTAACATCAGTGCAGAAGCTATACCTGTTCCATCTCTTACAGACAGCAAGAGAGGAAAGGTATTTCCTCCTGGCACAATGCAGTCTTGTACAGAGACACCTGAGATGTCTCAGAAACAGCACAGTGGGCTTTCAGTGATACATGTTCAGGCAGGACACCCAGGGTATGGATTGGATATGTATGCTCAGCTGGGCTTACCAGTTGCTGTTTCCTCTATATCCTGTATCCTCCGTTCAGTTTGGCTGAACGCTTGTTTCTGATCTACTCCCTAGTGCTGTACATCCCAGGAAATGTCATAGTTTGGTTGCAGTCCTGCGTCAGGTTTCCTGTTTCCTGCTGTACAGATCCCAGTAAATCTTCCCACATCTGATATGCTCATGGAAAGACCTTTCTTTAGGAGCCAGGCCCAGCATGGTTAGAACTAATCCACACCATCAAGTCCAGTCTGATTTCTTATGTTGATTGGGATGGCTCTTTCTCAGGGCTTCAGTCCTTGGAGGGCTTTGGAGCTTGCGACAGCATGGGGCTGGTCTGCAGCAACGCTCCTGAGTCACAGTCATGCAGCACTGGCCAGTGGAATACAGGCACCTGGTGGTAATACAGGAGTCAGCATAGCCCTGGCAGGGCCCACACAGGCACTCTGGAAGGGGTACTCCATATCCCTTTACTCAGTCCCTGGTCTGTGTTATCTTGTGTTTCTTTCTGTTATTGAGCATCTCAGATCCTGTCATTCCCTGAAAATAGCTATATGACAGTGGTGTTCTTTCTGTCTTGGTGAATAGGAATGTCCATGTTTTGCAATTCAGCACCTAAGATTACTCATGTTTGTCCCTGAGTGCTAAGCATGACTATTTGCAGTGCTGTGAAACTGAAAGAATCCAAAATTGCTCTTGTTTTTGTGAGAGACCGCAATTTTACTCCTACCAGGAGTTTCACCTGGGGCTTTATCCTATTTAATGCCAGCAAATTGAATTGTGAATATAAAATTCCTAGTGCTAAAATGAAAGTCGGGAGGGGGGAGGGAGTTATATTGAGAAGTATGAAGTTAAAATGCAAAATTTATGTATAAGGAAAATTGGATGCTATCAAAAGATAAATTTCTTCCTCAACTACTTTTATGAAAAGTACCTTGTGATTTACCAACAGCTTTCAATGCAGAGTAGACTTGGTGTGTTTGGGATTTTTCATTAGCCTCGTTAAGGTAAATTTCTGATTTATCTAATTGAAGAACAGTAGGAGTCTTTTGAGTACCGGGGTTAGCGCATTTATCAAGGCACAACCATATCATTGTTGTATGCTCTATTGCAATAGTCTGTTGAAAACTAAAATGTCATATGTGCTTTATTTTTTAACAATTATGAGTTGATTTTTCTCTTCTCATTTTGGGCTTGGTATGTGTTCCACATAGGCTTTGAAACCAGATCACTACTATGCACTTCAGAGTATGTAACTTCCTGTTACATTTGCTTGTAGGTGTATTATACCTTCAGTATGGAGATGAAACAAAGCAGTTGCGGATGCCGAATGAAATCACAAGCACAGACACAATTCGTGCCCTTTTTGTAAGTGCCTTCCCCCAGCAGCTGACAATGAAAATGCTCGAATCGCCGAGTGTCGCCATTTACATCAAGGATGAGAGCAGGAACATATACTATGAATTGTGCGATGTGAGGTAAGAAAACACGGAATTATAGCTGATGGTTTTGTTGTTTTGGAGGTTTTTTATGTTTTTTGTTTTGTGGTGCACTTACAGAATAAAAGGGAGTAGGGTTGATAAGTATCTGACAGAGAGTGGCTTTACACATAAAGTCGTGCTCAGCAGTGTCTGAGTAATATGGGAGGTCTGGTCTGACAGTGCCTTGAGCTGTAGGTGCAACATCCAAATGCACAAGCCACTGATAAATGGCATACCTTGTTGAAATATTCATATAAAACATATAGGTTCACATATTTAGTATGTTTATTGAATTTTAACTGAGACATAATTATTTGAAATGCAGAATACTGAATAAACATGTACAGAAAAACTGCATTTTTTCTTTGCTGGTAGCACAAAGCCTGATCTCATGAACCTGAAATAACAAACATGAACATCACTTATTTCTTCACAACAGTTTCAGTTGTTCATCACATAACACAAACTGAGTTCAACACAGCAATTGCAGTGTAGATGCACTATAATGTTTTCCTCCCATGGCCAATACAAATGGGAGTAAGAGAAGTCCACTGCTGCCTTGTTTCTTTTGGAGATCCTATGGCTCAGGTGTTTCTCCATATCATGTTGCAGTTGAAAGAGCAAGTTGGAGCTTTTCTAGCCTTGCCACATCCAATTCTCCCATCCCTGTTCTTAGTCTCTGAACAACACCACACTCCATTTTCTCACCTCTTTCTTGCTCTCCTCAGGCTGTTTATCCAGTGTTTGTCCAGTGTCTTGTCATCAGCCAGCCTCTTAGATTTCAGTTTCTTTTAATCTTACTTACTTTACATATTCCCACACCCCTGTTTCACCACTGTAATACCTCTGTAAAGACCCATCTGATTTTTTTGCATCATCATCACCATCATCAGTCATCATTTATCCAAGTTTCTTACACATCAAACAGTCTTTCACAAGATCAAATCAACTGATTGAATCAAGATAGGTGTTACTATATCTCTGTTGCCTAGTGCATTATTGCCAACTATCATCTGGCCCATCAGCTTGTTTTCTCTCACTTTTTATCCCTCCATCTTCCCTCAAGTTTCAGACTAGAAGTTTATGACTTCATCTCCTCCCTGCCCCCGAGAATGTGGTTGCTGATTATCTTAATGCCACTCCACCTTTTTTCCCTTGCTCCCATTGCAGGTATCACTCTGCCAATCTCAGGCCTGGCTCAATCTCAACATCTGCTTCCTCTGCTCCTATGCCTGTATTATAGAGTATTTCTGGAGGAAATACCACTACCCAGCTGACTTCCTCCATAACAAAATTCTCTCAGTTCTGCTACCCTTCTCACTTAGGAAACCTCAGCAATTCCAGCTTTTTGGAGTCCAAAGCATACACTACTAGCTGCGTTTTCACCACCTTTGAACAGTTTCTCCATTTCTGTTCCTTACTCTTTACAAGATCTTGTCAGTGTCTCCTCTCAGAGAACAGATGAAATGAATCATCATTTTTCTCTCCTTTGCTTGCTGTGTCTTCTTTCACTTCTTTCTTCCTTGTGTAAATACAGGGGTTTCAGTCAACTCTTTAAGCTCTTCATCTCCCTCAGAGGTTCATGTTCCTCTGTACCTTTCCTTAGGCAATCATACTCCTTCCTTTTTTCTTCCTTTTTATTTTTTTTTTTCTAATCACTGGGGACAAAGCATTATCTTTCTATAAAATCCAATCTTTTCGGTAAAGTGATTCAGCACTCTGCATCCAGCATAGATTTTAGATTTTTCTTCTGCAGAACATCCCCATAGTATAGCCTTTCCTTTCCCATCACATAGTGTAAAAACACTCATCTAATTAATGAATTTTTTAATAGCAACTGCTGTAATCGTCTCTTCTCAGCAGTTGACACAGGTAATAAGTAATCTTGTTCGCTCTTACCCATTCAAATGAAGCGACATTCTCCTAGTTTGACAGGCATACTGTTTCACATGCATTTTTTTTCACTTGTCCTCTGGCTGTATCTTCTCCATCTCATTAAATATAAACTACTTGTCTTCATTATAAGGGCTCCTCCAAGCCCACTTCAGTGCTACTTTTCATTTCTTGTTCAGTACCAAGTGCCATCTGCTTCCACTTGGTGAATAATGCAAACTTGAACTCTAGGTATCTTTAATTTTCAAACAAATGCCTTCATGCTCTCTCTCAGGCAGCCCTTTAATGTGCTTGGAAGGTGTCCCCCACAGATACCTGCAAAGCCACTGCATTAGTCTCCTTTCCACTCTCTTGTTGCATTGGCTACTCAGAGCATGCCTGTGGTCCCAGGATTTGCCTGTTGCTCCTCTGAATGGAGAGACTATGGTCTTCTAATTTCTTTTTGTTCTCTTATCTTTCTGCAGCTACCCAGTTGTCTTTTGTGACCTCTATTCACTCTGTAAGCTGATGATGAAGTTGTGTTCCTGGGGTGTTTATACAGCACACAGATCAGTGAGGCCTTTGAACATGCCAAGGGTATCTGGGAGATGCAGTAATGCAAATTATAGTAATAATAAAAGTACCGTAATATATACCTGTTATCAGTAAAGTTTATCTTAGAATAGCAACATAAGGTGAAATACAATTCACATCAGAGATCAAATGCCTAGTATTCTGGTGCTTTGCCTTGCAGCAATGTTTTACTTTAAAGAGTCATGTTACTACAAGAAATATTTACTGAAAATGCTTTTAAAAGAAACTCCAGTTAGTAGAGGTACCATCTCATAGCCATCAGACAGAAAAGACAGCAGATAAAATGTATTTAAATGAATAATATACCATTTCTTGAACGGAAGATGAGAGAACTTGCGTTCCAAGTCCAAGGCAGAAAATAGTAACTGAGACTCCCAGTGCAGGTCTCACAACAAAAGGGTCACATTTGCAAGATGGAAAACAGTTTATGTTACCATAAATAATTGAAGAACTTGAACTTGCTGCACGGTAGCTGTTTTCCCTCTGCAGTCTACAAGTAAACACTCATAAATACTGAACTTCTCATCAGCCCTCCAGTTCTTAAACAGAAGGCACTGATCTGTCTCTTAAGCTGTGGAGTTTCTTTAATAACTACTTGACATCTACAACAGCAGCACAAGTTCTGACTAGCTACTCATTCAAAGCAATCACTGATTGTAATATGACATCGTAAGAAAGAAATCGGACCTGCCCAAGAATCCTTTCCTTCATTTTTAAATTATAATCCCAGTGATTAAGATCAGTTCACTAGACTGGTAGCTGCACCTGGAGGAAAGGAATTCAGTCACATGTGTAAGTAAATTCTCTAGAGTTCACTTTAGAATCTCAGCTTTGAGAGGATGTAGGTGAGCATAGATCAGAGGCTTTGCTACTGATTAAAATGTGAACCAGAAGTCAGCAGAACTCAGGACAAGTGTCAAAGCCATAAAATTATTGGACGGTAGGTTTTGAGACAAAATAAAAAAGTACTGTTGTCTAAATCTTTCCTAAATGCAGTACTTGAAAAATGAACTAATCAATGACAAATTCTACAGTCCTAATTAAACAAAAGTATTCTCTTAGGGCTTTTCATCTAAACCATTTCTGTGATAGCTTTCATCAAAACTTTTGCTAATTTATTTGTTTCTGTAATATCTATTTTTTCCCTTAAATAAACGTCTGTATTATAGATAAAGTTTAGAAGAAGAATTTATCTGCCATGGAATTTTTAACTTTTGTGGATTTTTTTTTTCAGCTTTGTTAACAAGCTGATAATTAAAATTTCCTCAGGAATAATCACAATTAGAAAGACTGCTTCTCTTTTGATATTCTTCCTTCTTAGAATAGCAAAAATTCATGTGGGCTGAGTGCACAATAAAGCATGTAAATATTAACTAAATCCTTTTGAGTGCCTTGTAGTGTTGAAGCTCTATTGTCTTCAAAGTGTTTTCACTCTATGGCAGGATCTTGAAAGAAACTTAACACTATCTATTTTTTGTGGGTGTGTAGTTGCAGTGAAAGAATGATACTTCCCATGGGAAAGAGAATTAAAGTAGGCTTTTGTTTGTTTGTGTGTGTCTAAGTTATGGCATTTACGTTTTTCTTATAGATCAGCTGCCGACCTACTATGTTTGTCTTTTACCTCAAACTTTAGGGCAACAAAGTAAATAGAACTACTTTCATCAGTTGTCATTGCTGATTCTTTTAATTCCAGGAATATTCAAGACCGATCTTTCCTTAAAGTTTACAACAAAGATCCTGCACACGCATTTAATCACACTTCCAGAGCCGTAAATGGAGATATAAGGGTAAGTACTAGTACTGCATTTATACTCCTTTTTCCTCCAGCTTTTATGCTAAATGTTTAGATTATTAAATGTAATATGTACACAACAATTCATAAAATCGAAGATATGTGTACAACATATACACAGAGGAGGAAACTGATAATGCTTGCTGTAATGTTTCTTAACTGCTTTGCTTTTATTTGTCCTGGGCATTAACTGGATGTTTGATCTTGTTTAGATGCATTAAAGCATGTGAAGCAAAATATAGCCTTTAATTATGTATTTTGTGACACAGACAGTACTCAGAGTTTTTACATCTTCCAATTTTGTGTTTCCAAACCTTTTACAGTGAAGTATGGCATGGTGTTAGTACACTCCAACAAGGTTTCAGCAGGAACTGGTTTACAGCGGCTGAACAAATGTACCTAGCTTCAAGTCTTTTGAAGCACTTTGTAAATGACAATTTTGAATAGGAAATTCTGATAAATACCCATTGTGGTGTAAATGGTTTTGTTTTTTTCTGAAATTTTCTACCTGAAAGAAGTACTGAATAAGGATGAGTATATTTGCATTTTCAAGTTAACATTTTGTATCAGGAAACTATAGGGAATGCATTTGAAACACTTAATTCCTCTCTCTCATTGCCTTTATCTTTCACCGGGTTGTTACCTCCCACCTTGATGCCGAGAAGGAAGGAGGTGCTGTGTGGCTCCTCTTGCACCATGTTACCCACAGCTGGTTTTGCAGTAGAGGGTGGTGGTGGTGAGTTTATACAACCTCATCTCCTCTCCACCCATCCTAGGTCAGTCCACAGGAAACGGTACAACCAAATGAGCTCAGTGGGGCCAGAATGCCACTACTGTCCTACCTCTTTGTGGCTTTTATGTGTGTTCCAAAACTGATTCAGCTGTGCAGAAAACTTCCTGTGAAGTGATTTGCTTAATTGTACATTTTCTTCTTGGTTTTGTTATCAATTCTGAGCATATCTGACTGCTCTATTACTAATATTTCATGTAAGTAGTTATTCTGTTTCAGCAGTTTCAGGCCACATTATTTTAGAAAGATTCCAATAGCTGATTTACAGGCACTATTCTCAACCACCTTTCATTTATGCACTTCAATTATAAAATGGTCCTTTGAATAGGTCAGAAATCTAATTACTTGATTATTCACACTGCTGCACACACAACATGAGCAAGCAAATAGATGTGCATTAAAGGGATGATGTGATACTTTTTAGTGTCTTCTGTAAGGTCCTGAAATTCTTCAGTTCTAGTTACATTTCTGTGGCAGTAAATGGATGTATTTGATACATCTCATTCATATTTGAAGGCGTGACATCATTGTGCGTTGTAACATTAATACCTGTAACAATTTCACTGGGGCTTTATAAAGTTATGTTGTACTGTTCTTGTTCTGTGTACAGTGGATGCTGGAGGTATCTACTGTGGTAGAAGGTATCTGTTTGTGTGTTCTAGACTTTTTCAAATACAGTTAGCTACTGTAGTTAGCTATATATATTCAAAAGTAAAGATTGCTTCTTTGGTCCTCTTCCAGGCATTAACTGCCAGACAGAGTTGTTTTGAGCACAGGTGCTGCTTCTGTGCAAAAACTGTAATGACTTGAGTTGCTTGTTTTAAAATACTGTGTTGTACAACAGATATGCACGCCTGACATCTCCTGATTATGGCTGAGTTAGCTCCTTTTGGCCATAACCAAAAAATACTGGTGACACAGTGATGACCTTTGCAGAAGTTGTGTTTTCATGGTAGAATATTATATTTTACTCTACAGAAATGCAAAGATGCGACTGTGAAATTCTGTGCATCCAGCAAAACAGCTATTTTCTCACTTGGCTTTTACTTTGTATTGACAAATTTCTCGTCTTTCTGGTTTGAGAGGTGAAGTCAAAGCCAGGATGTTCATTGGGGCTTTGTGGAGAAACATGCAAAAAGTCTTCCCCTTGAACTATGTGAACTTCTGCACTTCAAAGTTACGAGTATGGAAACAAGCGATTTCTTGACCTCCAGAAATAATGAAACCTCTTTGTCTAAGGATGTTTGTCTTTTGGTTGGGTTCTTGCTTATGCAGCAACACTCAGGTCCTAACTGAGGCTTTTCCTAAAGTAATAACACTCTGCAATAACACTCTCCAGTGTTAATTCCCTGAAGTCTAAGAAGATGGACACACTGCAACTTTTCCTCTCGTTGGCAGAAGTACTGTAGGATCTTCTCTCAAATCTCTAATTTGGCAAAATTTGTAGGGACATAATAGTCTCATGGTTTCTACCCTTTGGTTAAATCTGGTTGAGATTCACCTGGAGATTCACAGATTATTAATTCAGCAGAAACAACCACCAATAAACAGATGGATTATCTATCCCTCTTTTCTTAGCAAACCAGCTTAAAAGGAATGGAAATGTTGGGGGACTAAGTGAGAAACACGTACATTTTATGTCCTATGTTAATGCAAAGTACCTGTAAGATTGTAGAAAACCCTTTGCTTCTAATCCTTCGTTTTGTGTTTGCATATCTTTGCTCTGGGCAAATTGATTTTTGCCAATTTCATATGATAATTGAGTGCTAAATTCACTGCAGTAGGAAGGAGAGAATGTGTGTTTTGCGTCATGTTTAACTGTTTCAAAATACCTACAGAAAGGCACCTTATTGTCTGTCCAGTTAAAAAGCAGTATTTAGAATATTGTGAATTAGCCATTGTAAGTACGTTTTTCCATGGTAACACTGTGAGAATGGTTGTATCTCCAGCCAAATGTGAGTTCAAGCTTTATTTTTTTTGAGGTTTGGGAAAGTTTTACCTTTACGGATTTTTCTACTGTTTGCCTTCTTGTCCCTTTGGAATGTTTATCCCTGGGTTTCATGATGTTCAGGCTTCTATTCATGTGATTTATAATCATTTCCATGTAACAGACTCAAAATAATCTCAGAAAATAATGTTAGCTGCCAGCTTGAACACCTGTTTTAACCACCAAACAGATGTAAGACCTGTATAGGAGTTGGCAGTAACACTTGAAGTAGTAAGTATTATCCATATGGACAAGAAGACTTCAGAATGCTCAAGAAGAATATGGGATCTGTAAGTTTCAGATCTTTATCAAACCATTCAGCTCTCATGTTCCTTAATTATAATTTTCCTGGTTCTCTTTGTTTCATGCATTTTTCTGAGTGGGTTGAGTTTGAGAAAAGGGAGTATTGAGGGGCCAAGCAAGCTCTAAAGTTTCTCTTGAAATCCTTCTGAGTGCCTCACTTGCTTACTAATATTGTGCCATGGCCATTTACATCTCAAAGAGCATGGTTTATTTGACAGGTCTGCCATGTTGAATGCTGCTCAAGCAAGAGGTAGCCACGTAGTACTGTCTCACTGAGTATTTGTGCTTGTCCTCTTCCTTTATTTATTTTTCCTTTCCCAAAATGTACTCTGGAAATCTGCAACGGCTGGGTTTTTTTTGAAAAATGTATATTCACCTTGCTGCATTTTTTCATTCATTTTTTCCTTCACCTGAGCTTGTATCGTTCATCAGCATTTTCTAGCTCTCTATGCAACAATACTCCTGACAAAATACCGTCTCATGAGCAAATGTTTAAATGGTCTTTCTATTCCCTCTGGCATTGTTCTGAATTCCAGTGTAAATTCATATACACAGCCATGCTGGTCTGTGCCCTTGGGATTAGCATTTGTGATTCACACAGATTAGAAGGCGAAAAGGTTTTCTCAGGCTTACCAGGTGCAGGACCCAGGTTGCCTCCCCTCCATTCAGAGGTCATGTATAGATTGAATGTCAGGAGATGACAGTAAAGAACTGATGGTGGGTTTTTATATGCTGCTGAGTGAATTGAATTTCTTTGCCAGTGTCACAGCTCCTTTCATCCTGGGCTGTTGCACTGAAGTGATTCCCCCCCCCCCCCCCCCCTTCCCGAATATGCACAACGTATTATCTTTCCCCATTCCCTACACCCTCCTTTTATGGAGTGGCTAAAGGGGGAAGAATCCTAAAGTATAATTTCCCCCTTCTATTATAGAAACCAATCTGTGTTTCTGGTGGCACATTAGGATACTAATAATTTTGGTTTATGCAGTGGTTTTTTTTGGGCTTCACCTGACAGCCAATTTTGAGAACTGGGAGGGAATTCGTAAAAAAATGGTGGCTATTTTGCTTGGCAGTCTTTCTGTTTCCATCCACCTGCCCTGAAGTCTGTGGGTTACACTTTATTTTAAAATGTCCTAGACTCACCATGGTTTTGCTTAATTCCTTGACTTGTATAAGACCTCTGCTGGGTGGGTAAGGCCAGAATATCCAAAGAATGCTTGATGTGGCTGTTGTTGTATTGAGGTATGCTTTCAGCTGTTTTGGATTTTTTTTTCAGAGACTGTTTCTCCAAGAAAGAGCAATTAGGGCGAGTTGAGTCAGAGCTGAGTTGGGGCAGTGCAGGGTGTCTGTAAACTCCAGATTTTCTGGGAGTTAGTGTGGCAAAAAGATGATGATGTTCCTGGCAGCAAGGAGGGTTTGGGTTGCCAGGGTGAGAGGAGAGGAGGTAAAATGAGTTGTGCAGTAAAATGAGACAAACATCTGATAAGTTGGGTAAACTTGTGCTTAATAGCTTTTATTAGTGAAATTGCACACAAACTTTTCATTTTTCCCCTGAAAATGCCTGAATAGCAGGTTGCTAACATTTTAACTCTGTAGAGTTAGATGCAATTTACAAACTTAAAAGAAACCCCTACAAGTGCTAAAAACTCTCAGGCAACTCCCCAAGAATTTAAGTCTTCCAAGAATTTTGAAATTTAGTGCTGATTGGCAGGAAAGATAGAGATAGTAAAAGCAGAATCATCTTTCTGTGTTCTTGAGGTACCTGTAAACATACATGCAGCTTCTTTAAGATGTTTAATTTAATTTTATTGGATTGTTTGTGATTTTAACATCACAAATAAACATAAAAGCTGATAATGCTGTCAAAATTGTATTTTTTCATTGCATACTACTGCTAAAAAAAATATCTGCTTGCACTACATAGAGGTATTTAGAATAAAAGTATTTATTGGAAAAGAATTCAAGCAATAAATTGGGTGAATGCATTTTAGTGCTAGAATGCCTATAGGACAGCATTTATATAAGTTGCCATGTGTTTGTCTTACTGATCGTATTACTATAAAAATTTGTTTTCTTTAGGGAAGAAAAAGAAAAAAAAAAAAGATAAAAAAAAGATAAAGCAAATGCTAATACCTCTATTATCTGATAGAGACCTTCCAAATGATACAAATCTCATCTTTCCTGCTGTTTTGCTGTCTGCTTTTTCTAATGCTCTTTTTGTCATTGAGAGGTTATGACAACATGAGCCATATTGTATTTATAAACATCACGTGTTTCCTTGATATGACTTGCAGTGTCTGCCAAACAGAACACATGGAAGAAACATTTCTCATTAGCTCAGCATTGGTTTTGGTTATACTGATTTCCGGGACAGGAAAAATGCCTTCCTTACTCAGATTTAACTTTCATACAGTAGAAAGAAAGCCTCTAAGTGTCCATGAAATCTCTTGAACAGAGACACTGCAGCTCTTGTAGCCCACATACTTTGTCTGAGGAAAAGAGAAAAAGCACTTTATTTTAAAGAGCAAATGTAATGGCATCTATTGCTGAAACTAATTCAGAATTAGAATAGCTGCCAAAGTCATCTAGAAACAGAACTCACCAAGAGATCTAAGGTAAGATGATGCTTCTAAATAAAGAAGGATATCTAATTCCTGTTTTCTTTTTTTTTCTTTCCAAACTGAAAGATATTTTCATATTAACTGGGAATTTAAATCATAACAATGGAAACTGTTTCTTCTTGCTTCAGATGTATGAGAAAATAAATGTTTAACTGCTCTCTAAATCACCAAACTCTACTTTCAGATTTTATGTCTGGTTTCAAACTTACATATTGAACATGAACAGTTATTTTCCAACTTTCCATTACAAATCTTGCTGAGATTGGAATAAAATATATAATAGAAGTCTCTGATGTTCTGGATTTTTTTAAATTATATGGATTTTCCTACTTTTGCCTTGAGTGGGTTTTCAGTATTTGCCAATTATTTATGCAACTGCAGACCTGCAGACACTGAGAAGTACCTGCATCCAATCAAACTGTGATGAGAGACTGTAAATGTACCTGTTCTCTTTCATTCATGTGTCCTTTGATATACAATACCTACTGCTGTACAAAGCCTAAGTTAGTGGGAAAGTGGATAGAATTACAAAGAAAAAATTATTTTTTTTTTAATTTTAGCTATACATAAAACAGTATATTAGTCTCAAGCATTTTCCAGCCAAAAGCTGGTCTGTTTGAAGATACAGATCCTATGTTACAGTTGGATGGATACTGCACTGTGGCTTTTTTAATATGATGCCTATTTTCCTTGGTGTATTATATTTATTTCACAAACATTGTGTGTAAGGAATATAAGGAATATAACTGTATAGATCCTGTTACTATACCAACATTTTAAAAGATACCTCTTCTTTCTTAAAAGAAATTTTCAAGTAATGGGGATGGATTTTAAGTTTACATCAAGCTGGAGGTTGAAAGAAACTGTCATGTTCTTGTTATTAAACTGTTCAAGGAACACGAGTTTGCCACACCCATGCAGTAATCTCCCAGTTAGTCTAAGAGGAGTGTCATATGGTAGATATCACAAACCAGTTACCTGGAAACTCCCAGAGAGTGGAATTTTTAGGGGGAAAGTTCTTTATTTCCTGCTAACAGGCCTGTATTCAAGCTGGCCTGTCTTTCATGTTGAGGTTTTCTTAGAGCTTATCCTGGAGCTGATGTAGTTACTTCATGTCAGCATACTATCTGTCTTGGGTAAAGTCTCTTCAGCCCTTCATTAAAACAAGAAATCTTAACCTCTCACATAAATCGGAGGTTCTCAGGGAAAGCTTTTGCTGCCTTCAGTGGGAGCTTGCTCTGAATAAAAACATAAGGATTGGATTTGAGTCTATTTTTTATTGTCTACTAGTTTCTGGTTTTATTCTTACTCCACCTCTTTTTACATAATGTTTCCTTGTGCCAATTCTTTAGAAGTTTTGTTCTCTCTTTTTTTTTTTTTTTTCACTGCCCTTCCTTTTAGTAGAACAGTTTGCACTAATTTGACTGTTCACTTGAAACTCCTAAATAGCTGACAGTCACATGTTGCTGGAGCTCCCTAAACACATTGACAAATTATAAAAGTGCTCATAGTTGTGACCTCCCTTACAAGGAGGGGACCTCCTCCTTTTTGTCCTTTGTAAACCAGGTAGCTTATCTGAATTGCTGGAGTCCCGCAAGTCAAAGTCCAGTGGAGTTTTATGATTTCCAGCTTTCCAAATGAGCTGTTACTCAAACAGGGGTTAAAAATCACTTTGTGAAAGTGGGCATTTTGCTACTACGGTTCCTAGAAAGTTAGTAAAGTTAGAAATAATGTTTTCTCTTCTACAAACAAGCCATTCATTTATTATTCAGGACCTTAGCTTTCCGAAGTTTTTCACAAATCCAACGTATTCACTTCATGATCATGTCCCAGATTCTCTGCTTTCCACTGAGTCCTCACTTCAGTATGTTTTTACTTACCTGCCTCCAGATAAGCCTTATGAATACTAAAGGGAGGAGTTAACCAGTACCTGGTGTTTAAGAGAATACAGCTGTGTATCTGAGGATCTTGATTCTTCTCCGTGTAGGATTGTACTTTTTTCTATTAAGGGCTCTGGAAAACTAATCAGACTTCTGAAAGTATGAGCAGTAAAAATATTTTTTCTTGGATACATGTTAAAATCGGGGGTTAAAAAAAGCCTCAACTGGCAAAAGCAAGACACTTGCAAATATCAGCACGCAACAGGACTCCGTGAGAAATGATGTGATGCTGAAATTATTTTTCATCTGAATGTATGTCTTTCTTACGTCATCCCAAATTTGAACTCCATGTGACTAAGTAAAAAGACTGAAAGGGTGTGTTGGGTAAAGGGCTAGTCCCTCAATCACTTAATATTTACTATAGATAGCTTGGCCTTAGGGTAAACTAGGTTGTTTACTTCAGCCATGCTGACCAATTTCTATATTTTTTGGATAGAAGGAAGTAAAACGGAAAGAAAATGTTGGATTCAGACTGTGTAGGAAGAAGTTTGTGATCTAAAAGGACTCTTAGTTGAGGCACTGATAGCATTTTTAACATTGCAAAAGACATACTTACAACTGCAAATGCTGTTTGACCTTACAGCTTTCAGATGCGGTGCGGCTTGGACACTTGCATCACAAAACCCAGCTGTGAATAAAGACTTCCATGACCATTTCTCCTGCCAGTAGTGCTGACTTCACAACTCAGCGCAGCAACTTGTTTCTTCTTATTTGCTATGTGCTTATATTGGAAGAAACAGGTGTGAGCATGCTGCTTATGTCTTTTCATTATCAGCTCTGTTTTAGAGTATTTTTATATTATTTACATCCTAACCTATTTCATGTATCTGTAATAGAAATTGTATTGACTCAGTTGTTCGGTAATGTCAGATGAGACCAAGGGTTATGCTTTTCTTTATGTTCATTTAACTATATCAACTTGCTCAGTTTTATTTGGCTTCAGTGCAGTGAGAAGAGATACAAATATGGAACAAAAATAAGAGCTGAGTTGTTAGTACAGGGAGTCAGAAAGCCATGCATTTATTTTGATTTATGAGTGCAGTTACTAAAAGTATTTCTTTTTTTTTAAGAGCAGAAATTTGATATACAGCGTATTTAAACCAAATAAAAATGCTGATCTGTACCAGAACTGTACATGTTTGAAACTATTCCTTTTTTGGAAAAAAAAGAGATGACCCCATCAGTTCTGTGGTGCCCTGAGGAAGTGCTGAAATTGAGACTGGTCTGAAGGGTTTGGCTCCCTGCATTGGTGGCGGCTGTCTATGTTATGTACATGGTGTCCTTCATCTCTTCAAAGAGAATGGGAAGGATGAAGGAAATGCTTGCTGCATTTTCATTTTTGCATGACTCTGTGTGTTCTCAGAAAATTCTACCATAAAAAGCATCAGTGGAAAAGCAAAAGAAAGGAACAGTTGGTTTGAAAGCAAAAGCAACAGTTGGTTTGAATGCAGCACTAGTTTTGAGGGTTGTCAGAATGTTAACTTTAGAAAAATAGATCAGTAACAGCTTTTATATGTTCAATCCAAACAGTCTAACAGCTCATGGGATGGGTGGGCCATGCTGTACTGATGAGTTAAATGTGGATACTGGCAAATCAATGATGTAATTATGTAAATCCGACCTTTTTAGGATTGAAATGTGTTATGTTTCATTGTGTTTATATTTTTGTCATTTGTGATAACACCCTGAAAAATCTTGGCTAAAGTGCCAAGAGGTTTTTTTATGTACTCACCACACTATTCTGTCTGCATAGTACACTACGGAGGCATAGGGGAAAAAAAGCATGAGAAATTTATTAACTTCTCTTTGCTTAATTGGATAATCTAAACATTTTTTTTTCACTTTCTGATTTCATTTGTTCTTTGGAAATTAAATACATAAATAGGCAGAAATGCATGCCTGTTAACTGATCTGGATGTTCGTCTTGCTGATCAGGAGTACTGGTAGCAGTGAGGTACCTGAAATGATGAAATGTTGCTGGGGAAATAAACCTCCACATAGAGGCACTGTGATTTCAGTCAGGCCAATGCAAAATGTTCTGCATCTCATCCATCTTCTTGCTCAGTTTGCCTAAAGCACGGCTAGACTGGAAGCTCTCATGGGACGACTCTGGGTCAAGCTCCAAGGGGCCTTAGCTCCCTTCCCTTCCAAGCAGAGTTCAGCCAGTGTGTCACCAAAGTTGTCTCACTGACAGCCAATCTGTGACAGTGTCAACTAGGGAGTGTCAACAGGTTCAGTACAGGTATAACCAGGATAGTCCAAATACAGAGCCTGCTCCTCTAGCTAGATTTGAGGTGATACATGTTGTAAGCTTGTACTTGTTTATGGGAGGAAGTATGATGCTGCATTCCTCTTATTTTTCTATTTGCTTCTTGTTTTACACCTGAAAAAAAAAGTAGTCTTAGTCTAGGAATGGGAAGGGCTGTTGAACAGTATGATGGCCAAAGAGCTATTGATGTGCAGGTGTGCTTGGGGTCATGAGTCTGTGTGGTCAGGGGATTGATAACATGATGGAATTGATAAGGGAAAATGTTTTCTGAGAAGTAAGGGCTGCGTGCACAGGTGCATGCACACACACATGACATGTCTCACCATTTGTCAGAACTGGGTGATGATTTCATCAAACCAGAATTTCTGTTTTCCCCCACTAATGACACGTACAAAGGGCAACAGCCACCTCAGCGTTCTCTCAGCACTCAGTCCCACTGCATGTTGTGTCTCAGAGAAGTTGCACTAAGGCCTGACTTGTAGAGAGCTGTTCCTTCCTGCAGTGTCTCAGGGAGATGAAGCTGTTTTGAACCTTAACTGCATCTTCAGTGGTAATGGCTGCACTAAGTGTTAGGTTTCAAAAGCCATTTGTAGCTTTAAAATTCATCTCAAATATCTTTATTTGAATATGAGGGTGGCTGGCAAAGGCAAGTGATGGCCTTAGCTTCTTTACCCATGTCTTCCAGCATTTGTGGGTCACTCCAGCTGGCATTTTCCTGAAGTGTTCTGCTCACTTCTTTCCAAAAACTACCCTCATATTCTGACCACGCTTCTTACAAAAAAAACCCTCAGAATACCAACCAAACTAAAGAAGTTTATGTTGGATGTTCTCCTTTCTAACCCCTCTTCTCCTTCCTTTCTTGCTCTCTCCCTCTCCTTCTCATGCCTGCTGTGCTAGGCTACAGCATTGTTATAACAAGAACTAATGCAAAATTTTCTAGCCTTAAGAAAAATTTGCATTAGTTCATGTTTTTCCACTTAATTCTGTGGGTTTTTTTTCCTTTCATTGATTTTTTTGTTGATTTGTCCTTCATATGCTGCGATCTCTCTCACTGCTCTTTTTCTCATCAGTTCCTCACATCCCAGTTTAAGTACATCTCCTGTTTTTGTTTCTTTGTTATTTATTATCCATTTCTTGCTTTTAATTTCTCAGCACTCCATTGCCAATATTACTTTCTTTCATCCTCGGACTCTTTCACAAACTCCTATTACTGTCCTTCACCGTATCTCATTCCCTTTTTGTTTTATCTTTTTTTCCTCTTTCTTCTGTAGTTTTACACTGAGAATTCCCTATTACGTGAATGTTTGCAGCATGTGATTTGCTACTTTTTTTGCTACATTTCTTCATTACCTGTTGACCAAGAAGGATAAATTTCCTGCCACAAACTCAGTCCTTTGCATTTAGAAGTTAAAAAGTTTAGGCATAAATACGTGTGCTAATGGTAGGACAGAGGAAGAGGAGAATGAAAAGTAGGTGTGCTTCTGTATTGTTCTGCTGATAAATAAACAGTGTTTATTGCCGGCTTCAGGAGAGAGACCTTTAATTCTTAGTTTAGTCAAACAGGAACCACAGGCCAGATTGGATCCACCAGGTGGATCACAGCAATGTCCACTGCATGGACCAGCAAGTAGCAGCTGGAATGAAGCTGCTGTTGTCCTTTCTAGTTATAGGATCTCAGCTTGAATTATAAAGAAGAAAGAAAAAAAAGGAAGAAAGTAGGATGAGAAACAGAGCAGAGTGAGCTAAATGAAAAGACATATGGGCAGGCTCACTAGAAAGAATTTGGAAAAAAAAAATCTAATCCTTACAAGCTTAGTGTAGAAATTGCCGCCCACTGCAGTCAGTGGCGAGAGGCTGGGAGTGCCAAAGGACAGCTTGTCCCACCCAGCTCTAAGGGAATGAACTGACTCTGATGAGTTCCTGGCTGACTGGCTTTTAACGCAGCATTAGGTGAGACAAATCCTCCATACAAAGCAACTAATATTGCCTCTTTACTTTTTGAGAGGTGCTTAATGCATACATGTCTGTGACACATGCTGTGATACTTTCCTATAGCTGGGAAAATGTCCTTGTTTAAATCAGTACAGAAATCAGGAGGAAGCATGAGGTTTAAATTAAAGGGTAGAAAGACAGACTGCAGACCTGACGTAATAGTTCAGTTTTGCAGAACCTTCTTCATGCAACTCCAGAGAGAATTGGCTATATTTGTTCTAGTAAACTTAAAAAAATTTTTGAGAGGCTTATAGTGCTTCCAGCAGAGGATTTCCCATGTGTACTTGCTTGCTTTAACTTTTTAAATCCCTAAAAATCAAAAATTTCTGATTGAATTGATCTGCCACCACCAAAGTATAGGCCAAAAATTTACTGCTGGTATGCAAAACGTGTATGTATGTATGTATGTATATGTAATTTTAATACACAGGTTACAGCAAAGCACTGTTCTCTTTGGAGCTCAGGTGCTCACCTGTGGGCTGGTTCAAAGGCTTCCTACACAGGTTGCTCCACACTGCAAGCTCCAGCTGTTCTGGAGAGTGTGCTGCTTTGCCAGCAGTGAAGCTGTAGAGCTGCCTGTCCCCTTTATAGTGGTTCATTCTAGCTGGTGCTATAATGTGCTCTGTGGTGTGAGAAGGCTTTTTGTTTATTTGTTTGCATTTCTTTTTTAAGAACTAGGGAGTTTGGAGTAAGTATAAGAGAACTTTATGGTACTTGTGTTTACCTCAAGGCGTATCTGTTTCACTGAATGCCTTTGGAATCAGTAAACAGACGGAATAGCAAACAATATGTATGTTTAGAAGAAGATAGTGTGGTCTGTACATAATCTCAAACCAGTATGTGTTAGGCAGCCAGAATTGTTCTGTTCCCTCCCTGTATGTTTAGCTTGGCCTCTCAAATTCAAAGAGCTTCTGTAGGGTTTTCAGTCTTCAAAGGAACACCACGCACATCCTTGTAAGTATAAATATGGGCAGTGGGCTGGAGAGCAAATGTGAAAAAGTTGAGGCCAGTTTGAAAGAGTTTTTTGGGGTCATGGAGAGCAGTGTGGAGAGCAGAGTGGCACCAGCACAGCCTGGCTGGGCACTGGGGACACCTCAGTGCCTTTGTGAATGACAGCAGCTTGGGGGGCCATGTCCTGCTCCCTCATTTTTGCCACAGGGAAGCAACTGAGACTGAGATCAGGATGGGATAGGAACCCTTTTTCTTCTCTGCTGAATGTTTAGGGGCAAAGCTAAGGGTGAATCACTCTCGTTGTAAAAAGTGAATAACCACACTAAGTCCCTGTCATGGTACCACCCTAAACAGAGAAAAGAAAAATACTGATCCTGGTTCTCCAGCTGCCTTCATGAGTTTTGTGTATCAGAGGCAGCAAATTTAGGAGACCCTGCAGACAACTCCACAGATTCGTCTTTGTTGTCCCAAACTGTTGGTTTCTTGGATCGGAGTTGGAAGCTGGGTGGGCTGTAGGACTGGTAAATGGCATGAGACCTTCCTTGGCAAAAAAACTCCCACAAAACAACAAAAAAAGCAACCTCAAAACCAAACACACACCCAAAACCCTAAACCCGAACCTCCCAAAACCAGAAGAAAATATTACTTCTTTTGTAGTACATCTGTAAAAGCCGTCATCATCAGAATGCCTTTCCATTTGGATTCTGCTGTACTGAACTAACTTGTTGGATTTGAGCAAAACCCCACTGACTCCATCACAAGCTTTGTTCCAGAGTGCTGAGAACAAAACCAAGTCCTGAGTTAGTGACCAGCAATCACTGTAAGTGCTTCCCTGTTTTCTGTCAAGGAAATAGTTGTTTACAGCAGTACAAGGCATTAACTACTTAATTATTTTCATTCATGAAAGTATTATTAAGGGAATAGAAACCAAAAGAGCTGTTATCAGGAACAGAAAAACCTTTGATCAGCAGTCAAACAATAACTTATGTTTATGCCACTTGTGTATACCCCACAGTAGACTTCAAAATATTTGCTGGTTTTATAACTGTGTGTTTAGTGATGTTTAAACTCTAAGATTTTTTTCTGCTTCAAAATGAGGGAAACAAGCAGAAAATAAGGGATTGTGATGAGCAAATTGATGGAAAGGTCCAACGGACCGACATTGTTAATAACATAGAATAAAGGAGGGTGATGAGAGTGGCTGGCATTACAGGTCTGTGGTAACTTGAGCCTGTCATTAATATAGATGTTAACATTGGTTCTAAAGTCCTAAATTAACCTAAACCTCCAGGCTTGATCTCAGTGAAGCACAGGGTGTTGTGCCTCTCAGGGGCATGCCCTTTGTTTATACTGAAAAGGAGCTCTAGTTCTATACAGTATTTTATAAACAAATATATGGCAAGTAATTATACGTAGGATAATACATGGAAAGCTAGACAATGCTTGAGGGTTCTGATAAAGTGATTGAAATGGAAAGTGATGCTTGAGTTTTTTGTATGCATTGTTGGAACCTACAAATTAAATTACAGCCTTGGTAATGATGTAACTGCAATATTTATTATGTTGTGCTGATATATTTTAAAATTAAAAAAAAACATTAATTCATCTCATGAAAAACTTTTTGTATGCATCCGCCATACTTGAAGATTCTTGCATAATGTGTCATACATATGGAAAACTAGTTGTAGTGTGTCTGATGTTCTGGGATATACTTTATCATGCTAGAGTGCAATTACTGCAAATATGCAGCCTATCAGCTTGGAATTGATTGCAGGGAAACTGAAGTAAAATATAGTCATCTTTTTTATCCTGCATATTAGCATGATAATGTTATTTGTCACTGCAGGTTTGCTAGCCTGCAAGGAAGAGCATGGATGGACGAATATACTCAGCAACTGTTGGAAAACCTGTGTGGCATTAAAGTGTACTAGAAGAATCTGCTTATATTTCTTATTCTTAATGCTTTTGAGTCTAGTTGGTCCACTGACCTAAGCAGCTTTTTATCTAGGTCAAGTATATACATCCATTCATTAAAAGAGGATGCTTGACTGGTTAGTTAAACCTGCCAAATATAAACCAGATGCTTCAATAGTAAATACTGCTTTACTCCTATACTGCAAGAAACCAGCCTTGACTGATTAAATATGAAATAAAAATAAATAGATTTAACATTGTTTCTGTGCCATAAAAATAGCTTATTATAGTGCTAGTGCAAATATTTAGTAAAAACAGTATTTTAAAATATTTTACTGTGAAACTGAAAAGTAAGCATATAAGACAAAATGAAATATTTTATATTTCTAAAAAAATTATATTAGACTACATATAAATTTTGTGAAGTTCTGGTCAAGATCAATAATGGCATACAAATTTACAGTGTACATTACAAATCAGAACTCACAGCAGCTGTCTACAAAGCTGGAAGAATTCTCTGCTGTTGGGCTGGGTGTAGTAAGGGGTGGAACACCTGGATTTTTGGTTTTGTCTGCCAGATCTGATATGATCTTTGTCCTGTTACTTAAGTGCATTGTGTCAAATTGCCCTTTTGTAGCGGAAGTGAATGATGCCTCCTTCACTAACAGCTGAGACACTGAGAGTAGTACTGTGAAACAGAAATGCTACTCCAGGAAGGTCCCATTGTAACTGATTCTGTACAGCAATATTAGGTCATGGTCATGTGCCTAATTTGGATTTTGATTCCTCTGAATGCCAGTCATGGTGGTATAGGCAATTTTTCCTTGCATAAAAAAAAAAAATTGAGACAAAACCCCAAACCAACCCTCCCAAAGTACAAGATAACCTCAGGACTGGGAAGGGCTCATGTCATGAGATTTTTCCCCTATGATATTTAAGTGCCATCTCTTTTAGACTGTAACTACTGTATTTTTAAGGAGACAATTTCTGTACTCTATGGTCTTTTGGGGTGAGGGGATGGAAGGAAGGGAAGCATTCTTTTTGTTCTAATTTTTGAAAATATATTTGCCTTCTCTATTGTATCCTCTTTTAAAAATAATAATAAAAATAAAAAAGGGAAACAAAAACTAATCATAATGGCTCGTGTGGTTTGCTGCAGAGATAACAACGATGTGGATCTATGGGGACCCTGAAGTTCAGGTTAGCCAAGAGGCTCAGGTGCCCGGTTAATGAGTAGACAGCCTCCTCCATGGGAGGAGCTTGTGCTTCCTTCTACCGAGCGTCACTACCAATCTGAGTAGGTGAAAAGCTTCTAAGGTTTATAACTGCTGGATTTTTTTTTTTCTAGAATTCTGTGTACTGGGTTTGCTAAATAGTTGGAGGTCTTCACCTGTTAGGGAAATAATATGTATGTGCCTCGTATTGTTGCCTTTGAAATGCACTCTCTTACCAAAACAGGGGTTACTCACTATTTTATTTATGACTTTCCCCTTTGTGAGTCTCTTTTGTGGTTCACTCCATAATGTTAGTCTCTTTCTGTGCATCTTATAGGCACACATTAAAAAAATGATTGAGCGATTGAATCACATAGCGTTGCACAGTTTGTGACTGGGTGACATGCCAAGGAGGTTATTTAGTGACTAATTTCAAAGGGGAGGAGAAATCGCAGGCTTGTCATGTGAAAAAGTACTTCAGTCTATTGAAGCAGCATTACTTACATGACCGGATAAAGCAACATGGCCTGTCCCTGTTGTGAGCAGAGGGAACAAGGAGCATTTTTACTGTTTCAAAACCTTTCCCCAGAAGATATGGATATACAAAATATTATACCATAGACCAAGGATTCAGATTCAAGACTGAAAACAAAAAGTGCTTTATTAGAAGAAGTGGAACCAAATGTTCATCTCACTGCTGTAGCCATACAAGTGATTTCTTTAACTAACAGTAAGTGGCTTTAATTATTTCAGAGCAAAAATCTTTTCAAAGATTGTTTTATGTGTCCATCGGTAGCAATGTTGTCTAAGAGTGTAGTAAGAGTGCTAATGTTTTAAGTTGTGGAGCCAAATACTTAGAGTAGCATCAGGATAGCTGAAGAAATTATGCTCTAAAGAGCAGACTGTGTAGGATTTGGTCTGAAAACTCTGTGTTTGTTTGGGTGATCCATCTTCAGCGTGCACACTGACTTATAGGCAAGGTGAAGCAATCAGACATTTTTGATATTACCATTACATTTGTTTTGTGGTTAGCTTAGAATTTTATGGATCTGTTTTACATTCAGTAAAAAGTGAACTAGGTATTCTTTGTTTTCCCCATGGGAACTTTAGGATATGGTATGAATTAAGGTTGTATATAGTCAGGGATATAAAAGAACATACTGAGACATGTAAAATACCTTGAGGTAAAACATTTGGAGAGACCAAATATAGAGACTGGATTCATGCACAAGTGTGCATTAAACATACAGGTATAAAATAAGGGACAATAATGTTGAGAATGTATTTGATGCTCTGTATCATGGCAAGGGAATTGATGCTGTGTCTAAGCTTCAAGTCAGTGCATAGGTAATTAGAATGTGGTATCCTAAAAGTTCTGCTTTTGGGGATCAAATAGTGCTTTTTCCATAACCTTTGTGTACACCTGCACAACTGGGAGAAAGATACGGGGACTGGATGTCACAGTGATATTGGGTAGTATGGTGTTGACACTTGATTATGGTTAACTCAGGATGCCTCTTTTCTGGAGGATCATGTTATATCCTCTAAATTCCACCTCCTAGGAGAGTGAGCATCATCTTCTGGTTGTCTTGTTTGTTCATGCCAACTTCTAGCTCACTGAGCCCGGCCGAAAAAAGAAGTAATTTGTGAACATAGAAACTGGAAGATTGGGTGGATTTGTCATCATTAACCATCACAGGCCCATCCTAAGGAACATCTTATATTGACTGATTGCAGTGTTTTTGATCAAGGGAAAGAAAAAACAGAATTAACAGCATAAATGGAAGAAGAAAAACCCAGTTATTCTCTTGAGGTATCCACCATATATGTAATCAGTCCTTAGAAACAGAGAACTACTGTTTCTTAGATGTTCTGAGTTTTTATCTCAACTCTCATCATAACACAGAAATTTTACAGCTGGGAATATACCAAAACTATGCAAAAGGACCTAAAGAACATAGGTGCATGCTAATACTGGAAAGTTAGTTATAATAAATGCTGAGATTTCTCAAGGAGTTCTGCAGCTCCTTGTCTGGAAAATTATCCAGGAAAAAACAATGGAAATATGTGGGACATAACAGCTAGCTGGGTCTTGGAGTTCCCCATTCATTGGAAGTTTGAACACTTGAAATCAGATTTATTTTACCAGCATGCTGTTGCCATAATGAAAAACAGTTGTGAACCCTGGCAGCTCCTAGAACCTCATATTTTGGGTCCAAATTCAGCTGAGGCCAGGTCTCCAAGTTAGGTGAAGTCAGCTGTTTCATGGTTTGAAGTCTCTTTTGGGCATGAGAGGACCCACTCTTAGCCAAAATTACTGTTTAAACTTCTGTTCTGGAAACATTGCTGAGGAGTAAGAGGCACTGAAACCCCTGGCATGTCATTACTTGGTAACCCCAAACTGCCAAGCCCTTGCTCTGCTGAAGAGACCATAGAGAGCTGGGGTTCCTACCCCAGATCAGACTCTGACTGAGTTGCCCCAGAGCTATGAATCTGGAAAGTCAAAGCTCTAGAACACTTCAGGGATGTCTGATATGAAATAAGGTTCACTGTTTGACTGAAATCTGCAGGGTGGTTTTTTCCAGTATTTGTTTTTACTGATGTTTTTACCAAATATTTCAGCTCTTTGGGATTAATGTTGTTTGCTAAAAGTACGTTTCATTGGAAACTTTCTGACCAGGAAAAGCTAAAAATTATGCTAATGTGTTTGCAGTTTTCAGGTATGGCATTGGGCAGCTAGAGGAACCCAGAACTCAAGCCAGTATGTCTGTAATGACCCAATAGATTGGGAAAATTTATAGGAATTAGAGGGTTTTCTATGAGAAGGCAAGAACAGACAAGTGTGACAACCTCTCAGTGATGTCTGATAGCAAAAGGATTTGGCATCAGACAGATAATTGTGGTACAGATACTTAACATTTTCATTTTAACTGTTTACCAATTATGTAATTTTTAAGTGCACTATTTCATATTGTAAATTTTGGAATTATTTTCGAAATTTTAGAGATATTAAAACCATATAAACCTGATTGGTGTTTTTCAAAAGTGGATTTGTGCTTTCAGCAGTCCAAATGAAAGATCAGTCATGACAGAAGTGTTATCATGTAGTGCAGCTAATGGTTAAGCTGAGATTTTTGAACAACTAGTACAGTAAAGCTATCAATTTATTTTTTATTAAGAACTAATGAATTGATTATATTGTTGTTGGGTTGAGGGTTCTTTGGTTAAGTACCTTCTCTCTAGAAGAGTTAAGAATTGCCTCACTTTTTCAGAGGATTTTCTTCCGTTGAGCAGTTTCCGTAAAAGGTCTCTTTACAGAATAATTTATCATCATTGTATCAGTACTTAGTATTTTTGTAGCTTTTTCATCAAAGACCCCCCCACGGTCTCCCTAAAATTCTTTGCAGGTGTCCTCTGTTTATACTGGGATGAGCCAACTTTGGAAGCATAGGTGCAGTTTCCTCAGGGAAATGCAGGGTGTCAAAGGGAGAGTAAGGAAAGTAATAGCTTCACATGCCTGAGAGGTGATTAATGAAGTCTGTTGGGAACTCCCGGGTGTCTCCAAGAGGGTGCATGGGTAAGCTCCACTTAGGGAGCATGCTCCATGTAGGTATTTTGGCAGTCTGAAATCCTTGGGGCAAAGCCAGTTTCTGAGTTCTCTGTTGACGTAGAGGAGGCCTGGGAGAGCAGTGGGAAGGGCTACCAGGTCAGAAACTCTGGCCTACTTTTCCCTTTGCCCGCGTTTCACTCTGAGATGTTAGCAGATAGTGGCATGAGTCAGGCTGTACCTGTGGTATCCAGCTGCATGGAGAGATGCAGAGGTGGTGTGGTGCCAATGAATCAGTGGTAGGCTTGGTGCCTGGTGCTAGCTGGCATTGCCCTGGTGTGTGAGCAGGCACAGCTCTGTGTTCCCTGTCTGCTGTGAACAGAGACGGGTTCTGCTTGTCCTTTATGTGAGCTACCAGCAGCAGGACTCTGTATGCATTTGGGTGGATGGATAACTGGTTTGCTGACTTTGTGCATATAGGCATTTTCAAAATATAGCCAACAAGTTTTGAAATAAAGAACATAAGTGTTTTTATATAATGTTGACTCTTTAGTATCTAGAGAATCTCTTAAAAAAAAAAAAAATCAATATCTTACAGATTTAAGTGTTGTTAGACTGACCAAAAACCTCCACAGGAGATACTTAAACATGGTGTTATCTTTTTTACTACAGAAAGTAAAAGATTCCCAGTGATGTATTTTCCCCTCAAATGTTTTTTACAGAATTTGTTGCTAGCTGTTTGCCATATTTTAACCTAAGGATTGACAAGTTTCCATTTCAAGGATGTAAGGTCTACAGTAAGGCAGTAAGAACATCCTTACATCCTACAGTAAGGCAGTAAGAACAAGGAAGAACTATGTTTTAAAGAAAACCACACCCTCAGGCAAACATATTACTTGCCTGCAGTTGAAAAGCACATGATCCTGCGCTTGCACTAAAGAAGTCTTCTTCCTTTTGCCCTCAAAGCAATTGGCTGTGATAGCACCTATTTTTGGAGTCTCAGATAACCCCAGTATCCTCTTTCGCTGTCCCTGAGTCATGCGAAGTCCACAATCATATGGCTAAAGACAGCCTGCACATTAGAATACAGGTTTTTGTGTAGCAACATGGGGGGTTTGTGGTGGAGGACAAAAGAAAAACAGCACAGAAAGTGGGGTATATACAAGAGAGAGTAGTGTGCATAGACAATCACACAAAAGATATATAAATGAGAAGCAAGAAGAGACCATCATTCACGTTTTTAAACTTCCCATTAGCAAATAATCTGGAGATTTTGGTGAAGAGAGAAAAATGGAAAGAGAGGAAATACCAACCAGGTGGCAGAAGACACTGTAATCCATCCAGTAGGGCTGCCTGGCTGCCAGTGACCAACTCAGATCCCTGCCCAGCCCCACATGCCCCAGTGCAGCTGCCCTGGGCACCCCAGACAGACTCTGCGGCTCCAACAGCTCTACCATTAATCACACTCCACCCAGGACCTGAGTCCTGGCTTAAAATAGTAAGTGAACTTTTCAGAAAGGGTTTGGCTGCCCAGGCATTTGTGCTCTGCCCAGCCTGAGGGGGTCTTGATTGAGGCTGTGTACTCCAAGTACTATTTTAAAACAAAAGTGAGGAGTGTTACATACATCATTGATCAGGCACAGGATTTTGAACAATAGGTCAGCCCCATATTTGAATTTATTTCCATTCCAAAGTATTCCTTCTTAAATATCTTAAGGTAAAAACCAGAAATTTTTGACAGATTGCTTTAACTTAGGAGAAGTGAATGAGCATATACAGGATTATGAAGTCCAGAAGTTAGGGAAATTAAACCTGTTGCTTTCAAATCTTCCTATGGAAATTTTCTCCTCTCTACAAGGTAACATTGGAATTTTCCTTTCACTGCAACCCAGCATATCCTAGTGTCTGTGGTTTCGTGCCAGACACTATTCGATCTGTTGTAGCTTTATGTGAAGCAACTAAACAGGGCATGGTGTAGCTTGTACAGTAGGAATGAAGGAGGATTTTCTTTCTCTGGGTTCTTCTCTCAGTGAAACATCTGTGGCTGCCTATCCCTGAAGGCATGATCCTAAAGCTGCTCAAGTCAGTGGGAGTCTTTTTGTTCTGCTGGCCCGGGTGCAGAGTCTGAACACACAATACAGCTCAGTATGTTACAGTGTTACTTCAAGCCAATAGGAAGCTATGTTGAATGCCCGCTTATGTGATTAATACTGTTTAGTTATATTTTAGTTATATTTTATTTTAAATTCCAGACTAGGATGATTCTCTGCACAAATGAAAAAATTATCCCATGTTCCTGTTTGACTTCATAATTCTTGTCTGGCTCATTTATGACCCATCCCAGTGCACTCCTTTGTTCTGTTACACTAATTTATTATTGCTGCTGCCACAATCAGGTTTTCTCCTTTCTTCTTTGTGATACCTGATACTTCAGACTGTTGATCTCTGGCCCTGGGGAACGTCATTTGTGATTCCCAAGTGCGGAACCTGCTGTGATAAGAACAGTTATTGTTTATATACCGACATTGCAATTCCCTTACCAGTGGAAAAACCTGTGGTGAGGTAGGAATAATTTCTTGCTTCATCTGCCATGAATCACTGTAGCTGCAATGAATCCAGTCACATTATCAAAGCAACAAGTGAGAGGGGAGTAAAATAGTGTAGATTTCAGATCACCAATGTCCACTGTACATCAGCGTGTGCTCTGTAACTTAAGGAGTGTGGAGTTCGGCTTGGTGATGCACAGTTTTCAACAATCCCTTGAAAGTGATGGAGAGAGAACCTGCAATTGTCAACACAAATTCTAGAAACTCAATTTTTTTCTTATGTAGTTGGTGACCTAGATGACTTTTTTCATCTCCCTGTTTGACCATCATACCCTAATGGCAGCAGAGCAGGCGCATAATGCTTGCTAGAGGGGGAATTTCTCCTGTGTCTGTCGTTTACAGCGTTCAGCCATCTAGAGAAGTCATTGCCGGGCAGAGTGAGATTCTACAGTCTCAAAAGTGCACGTATCCATTGCAGATTTTTGCCAAGGCCTCTCTTAAAAAAGCACTAATGCTTTGGTATGGATGTTTTCCCTTTCTTTTCTTTGATTGCTCATTCCTTTCGGCTCATTACAAAGCTATGATAAAAGGTTCGTTGACTTCCTGAGCAAGTGTTCCACAAACCCTCTGAAGCACTGTTATCTCTGCAGCGGCACATGTTTTATAGGGTCAAAGTGTCTTCGTGCAACTTGACTGTGTTGTGGTCAATAAATATCTGTGTTGTTCTTCTTTGCTTTGTGTATCCTTTATTTAGTGAAGACCACATCAGGTTATTAGTAAAAGGCTAAATCCTACAATGAAAATAAATAAGAAAATATTTGTTTTCCTTGTCTAAGGACTTCAGATGTGTTTGTGATGCTAGAGCATCAGCATTTCTTTCTTGCTTTGGAATCAGTGAACTCTAGGCTGTGTGTCTGATCAATAAACTGTTAAGTCTGTTACTGGCTACATATACTTGGAACACCTGGCACTGAAACCCCTGATTTCAGCTTCAGTAGCTGTGAGCATCAGATTAGAGTAAAATGGTATTTGCGTAGGTAAAAGCATTTTTAAAACTCTCACATTCCTTTAATATACAGCCTACTTTATTGCTGTTTATAGTATGCTCTTTTTTTCTTTAAGCATCGAGGTCCCAAAGTGTTCTGTTTACTCAGATGTCAAATTATTTTGTCTTGAGGGTTTGGTTTTATTTCCTTATTTTCCTTAGACAACCCACATCGTGTTTTGCTCATTCAGTAATTTTATATCTTATATGTTTTTCCTTTTCTTTCCAGATGCAGAGGGAAATTGCTTATACGGGACGAGATGGCCCAAGTGGTTCCCGCCCTGGATCTGCCACGCACCCCCTGCATGCGATGCCCAGCTCTCCACCCTCCACCCCAGTGCCCCACTCCATGCCTCCCTCTCCGTCCAGGATTCCCTATGGTGGGGGCCGGCCCATGGGTGTGCCAGGCAATGCCACCATCCCCAGGGACCGTCTCTCCAGCATGCCAGCCTCGCGCTCCATATCGCCCAGCCCAAGCGCCATTTTGGAGAGGCGGGACGTGAAGCCAGATGAGGACATGAGCAGCAAAAACCTTACCCTGATCCGAAATGAAGGTCTGTACGGTGACCCCTACTTGTTTCACGAGGGGAGGATGAGTGTGGCTGCCCCCCACTCTGGACACCCGCTCGATGTCCCCGATCACATTGTAGCCTACCATCGCGGTGCTATGAGGTCATCAAGCACTTACTGCAACCCTTCAATGCAGCCTGAAATGCTGGAGCAGTCCTTGTACAGACAAAAGTCACGGAGGTACACGGAGAGCCATTTGCCCACTCTCGGCTCTAAAACACCCCCTGCCTCGCCCCACAGGGTGGCTGACATGAGAATGGTCGATATTCATCCTCACCATGGCACTCACATTCCTCACCACACCATCCAGCCTGACAGGTCTTCCCCCAGCCGCCAGTCGTTCAAAAAGGAGCCAGGACCGCCTGTGTTCGTGGATGCGAAAGCACGGAGTGCTGTTGGCCTCTCGGGCATGGCCGAGGCAATGCCCTCTCCAGCTGACAAGCAGGCTTTTGGCTATGGGTCACCTACCATGCCCAAGGACAAGGAGACAAGGTAAGGCAGAGCTGGGGCTTAATTCGTGCAAATGGAAAACATTCCTAATCTGCATATCCTTCGTCGTTTAACACCCAGGGGACAGTGTAATGTGTAGGAGCCTGCTGCACCCGGCTGCAGTGTTTGTTAGCTGTCTGTCAAGGTAGTTAGTAATTTAGAGGAGGTGCAACACCACCCATTATTAATTTGAAAGTATTGTCAACCCATGATGAATCCCTAGTTATCTTCATTTGTGTAAATGTCAGTCATTGGAAAAAATATAATAAAATAAAATGATTAACTAGGATTTTTCTTTCCAGACAACCAGATCATGTTACAAGAACAAATGATGTTCTGTTCCTGTTAATAAGGGAATATATTTCACCCCCATTAAGAATGACACTCTGATATTACAATTTTGGTTCTTTATGGAGTGAAGTTTTTCTCATCTAGTGTTAGGAAATGGGAAGTATTTATCATTACTGTCCTATCTCCTGTAAAACAGGAATTTGCATAAAAATAGGACAGTTGTTTACAATAATGTTCCTTGAGGGGAAACTGCTGAGAAGAGCAAGTCTGTCCCAGGGAAGAAATTGAAACACGAATGCTGTTCTCAATGATTTTTCCAGCATCACAAGTAGTTGGTGACCTGACTGTCTCTAACTTGTGTGCCCTGACGATGACAATGATCTCTCCTGTCTTTTTAAGGACCAGATTTTGCACAAAGGTCTGTGAAGGCTTCTCCTGCCATAGACCCTGCCCTAGGAGAGAAAAATCATTACGCTGCCAGGCAGTTGCTGTGCATTTATACGAGCTGTGTTAATCTCTAGCGTATTGTTTGTGCTGTTAACTTTTATAGAGCTCTTTAGGGAAGTGAAGATGAATAGCTGGAAAATGCTGAGCTCACAGAGGCCAAAGGTAACTGCTGACTGCCTTAACCACTGGGAAGATGTGGAGCTTCGTATAGCCCCCAGACTTCCCCTCTGTTCGATAAACTTGCTCAAGAATTAGTTGCCTCTTGCCATGCTTGGCCAGAAAAAAAAGCATTTTGAGGTTCATTTATGGGGAAAAATTTGAAGAAAATGAAGAAAATGAGCCATCCACAAAAATTACAGGCTTATGGCTTGGTAGTTATGTTGACATAGGAGTGTGAGTTAGGGTATATTACAATCTAGGATCAGTGAAATATGATTTTTATCTATCTGTTTCCAAGAGAACGTTGCAGGTACCTGAATTTTCATTTCAAGCTTCCATTATTAAAACTGGGAAATAATTTGAAGGAAATTTGCCAGTTCCAGTCCATTTTCAGATTGAAAATTTTACAAGGTTCATGACAGGAGGTTGAAAATAAGGAACCACACCAACAACTTTTCAATTTGTGCAACTTCCTTTCTTCCCACTGGGCATCTCAGCTGTTCACTCAGCTACACAGAAATGCACAAGGCTGTGTGTTTGTAAATGGATAAAGAGCAACTATACTGATAGTTCTGCAGCTCCTTAAAAGGGAGTTTTGCACCAGCAGTTTTAGTCCTGGTCCCAGAATATATTAACAGTGAAGAAAACAGCACTTGCACAGTTGCACTTCCAAATAAATACATGACCTTAAAATTCAGCATGGTGTGTATTAGTCACATGGCACTGAAGGAATCATTCTGAAAGCTGTCATTATGAGTTGTGGGTTTTTTCAACATCGAGGAAGTGGGACTTTCTAAAAAATATTTGTAAATACGAAATGCAATTCATGCAAATTGGTGTGTTTCCTAGCCACTGCAATTTAAGAATTGGATTGAGTTCTACAGATAAAAAATGCTCTAATCCTTAATTTAGCTTTGTAATAATTTCATAAACTTTGAAAGCAAACACTGTTGAAACTGTACTAAATTAAACAAGGGATTATCCAGGTTGAGGTGCTCTTTTCCTGCTTTAAGAGGGGCCGAATCCTTACAAGGTTGCCATGAACACATGAAGGGTGATGTATATAATGGCAGAAAGGTATCCTGTGCCTTGTTGTAAAGGACTTACAGTTTACACCCATAAGCAGTAGAGCTGGGCTTGCTTCTGTGAGTAAGAATATTTTGGGGATTGGAGAGATAGGGCGGAACTCATTCTCTTCCAGGCATGGTAAAATGTAGTGTATACCACTCTGTTGTGCACATTATCTACTTGCTGATGCCAAGAGCCCAAGAGCCAGGCCACAGAATGCACATGGCAGGGTGTTCAGTCAGCCTGCATGCAGAAGGTGTCAAGTGTGGGCAGATTTAGGATCTCTTAGTCTTGGGGCTACTGAGAAGTGAGGTCTTTTGCATTTGTGCACTGGGACAACAGAGACTCTGCATTCTGACTCATTCAGGAGTGGGTTGAGGACCCTGCAGGCACCAAACCCATCAGCTCAGCACTGTTCTTCCTTTAATCTCTAGTGGAGTGTGCTGTGAGCAAAGAAAACATCTCTTGTGCCATGTCTTTGTGGAAGTTACCTTGAAGTAGCACTGTCACAACCTCAGGACAGTGCAAATTTAAGTATAAGTCAGACAGAAGATTGAAATGGATAGTGACAATGTCAGAAGTAAAACTGAATCTCTCTTCTCCTGTTAATTCTCCTTCAATTTTTCCAGTCCAGGGCTGAATGGGGATATCTCTGTAATTTATCAGAATATGTTGTGTACTTGTAGCAGATAAGACCTCTCATGGACTGTGTCCTGTTTTTGTTGAAGAAAATGGTTCCATTACCTTTGGAAGTTACTAAAGGCAAAACAGATATTTATATGTTGATAAATTGGAAAAGAAGCTGTTTACCCAAAAGTGCATTCAATTAAGTACTGTTTAACTTTCAGTCTTTGCATTTATAACGTGTTGCAAAATTTTAGGTTATTTGAAGTGCTGAATACATATATAATTAATGTTGTTACTCACTAAAACACAATCCTTAGAACAGCAAGATAACTCAAGAGAACATTTTTTTTTCTCAGGAGTGTACTGTGGTTCTCTTCTGCCTGAACACAACTTTTATCCTCTTCTTTTTATGCCACATTAGTGATTAGTGAGAAAAAATGATGGACTGAGCAAAAAATGTGATCACATTCATGGTTCATGGCTTAGAGTTCAATACTAAAGTTTAATGGCCAACTGTAGATTATCAGACACTCTTTCCACCACTAAAGTACTTTATTGTTTGGTATGTTAAAGTATGGATGGACTCTCTGTGCTTTAGAAACAATGGCCGTACAAAGCCATGAAAAGGCAGAAACAGTGAGAGACTCCATCAGCAATTCACTGAGAATTGTGTAAGGGGGGCTTTGCAGACACACTCTCTTAGACACTTTCCACAGGGCCAAAATTACATCTTCCTTTGTGTTGAATAACCAGGAAGAAAAAGATAAATGCAAATAACTGATACAGGATGGAGGAAAGATAAACTGTATTTTGGCTTCCTTCTGTTAGAGGAACTGTTTGTAGGACAATGAGATGCAGACTCTTGGATAAGAGTTGTCACATAGTATCACAGCTGGCAGTGCTTCAGAATTTCCTTTTTCCCCTTTAGCTCCAAGCTGGTAGAAAGATTGAATTTAATCTTCTTCCTAGAAGACTGAAATACTCAGATGTGTGTATCTTTCCATGAGAAGAGTACAGAAGAGTTCTGCTGGTCTTTTGTTCCCACCTTTCCAGCTGTTTTGGGGGATTTTGGAATAAAGTTTGACTGAGACACCTTCAGTTGGTTCTAGGGAAGCCACTGAGAAAGACAACCCACTCCTGTTTCTTCTCTTTTCTCACTGAGATAAAAACATTTTTAATGAAATGTTTCTCTCATGGGGTAATATAGAAAGCAATGTTTATTTCCGTGTCTCTGATCCTCTTTTGATTGCTATACTGACTTCACTTGGGGTTTAGCTATAAAATATGAAGTCACTGAAAATTCTTCTCCAGGAAGGTGTGCCAATTAGTTTATGGTGCAGACTTGGTCTTTGAGTACATCTGTTACGGATGATGCACTGTACAGCCTAGGAACATGAATGAACAGTTACACAGCCCAGTTTTATTCTGTGTCTGTACGAAGGATCTTCTCAGTGATGTGAATATGAAAGATGTCCCCAGGAAAGGGAAGTAACATGTGAGTCACGCTTAAGTAACATTGCTGTGACAAGTGGAAATCAATTCAGCAATATGCTGTGCCCTTCTTGGCATTATTTCCAGTTAATTGCAGTAGAGGGAATTACATGAAACCTCAGTGAAGCTGTAAGGAAGAAATCTGGTCATGAAATCTAATGTATATCAATGCACAGTCCCCAGAGAAGCAAGGGCTTGTTTTGCTTTGCTGAATTTGGGGAGCAGGGTGCTAAGGCGGTGCCCAGTGCCTGGACAAACCCTGGGCTGCTGGGTAGAACAGTGCTGGCAAGTGGCCTGTGCCTGCCTTGCTGGCCAAGGTCTGTGAAAAGCCGAAGCCAAGTCTGAGGGAGAGACCTGCCGGGCTGGGCATCTCTTCTGACCTTGGCCCCTTCCTTTCCTCCCTCACTATGTTGCCACCTCTGACTCTCCCAGCATTCATAGGAAAACAATGTGAAACAATGCCTTTCTGTGTGTAGGCTGATAAAATAGACATTTCTTTTCCAACTGCTGTAGAAAGGACCCTCCCTGCACTTCCTGGGTGGTGGAGAATTGTAGCTTTATCTGGGAAATTAATCTGGGAGCAGAGATGGGGTTGGGTCTTCTTGTGCTACCACCACCAGCAAAGAGGCACCATTGCATTTTGTTCTGCCTGACCCTCTCTCATAATACTCCACATCCCAGCCGGACATGCCCACAGGGACTGAGGCCTGCTCCATGTCACTGGAGTGCCAGCCTGACCTGTGCCCTGGTAGCCTTGGTCTGCCTGATGTCACCAGCGTGACAGCCTGTCCCATACTGTGGGAACCCTGGCCTGTCCCATCCATGGGACCCCGGCCTGCTCTATGCAGGCAGGGCTACTGAGGCAGGCTGTTCTCCCACCTTTCGTCTCCACAGCAAAAGGTAGAAATTACAATGTTAAGAACCAAAAACGTACAGTTGTCATGGTGGTGCTGGCATCCATGGTTCACTGGCCTGGCACAGGCTGAGAAGGCATTAATTTTCTCCCTCCCGGAGCTGAGGCTGCTCCAGCCCATAACAGGGAAGCCAGAGGGGAAGGTATTGGCTGTGGAGCCTGTCCCTACTCCTTTGGGGCCATGTAGCAGGCAACAGGACTAGGCCACCAGCCCTCCCAGCCATGTCAGCCAAGGTCATGGCCTCAGCCACTAGGCTGTCCACATCCCTCCCTGCCCGTGCTGGAGCAGGCTGCCTCCCACCACTCACACCGCCTGGCCTCTGAAAATCAAATTGCTTTATTTAATGCCTAAAAGGCGCCTCTTTTCAGACACCTGTTTTTGAAATGTTTGGTGCTGATGGCCATAAGAATTGTCTGGGTATTACAGTGAAATGGTTACAGGAGAAATCCTGCCTTGTTTCTAACGGAGTAACTCCAGAGCACGTGTAGATTCTTTACATTCTTAATGCTTTTACCATGTGAAAAATAATATGCTCTGTGCAATTGATTCCAGTATTTCATTCGTTTTTCATCATCTCCTATCTCTGGAACATCCTGCTCCCTCTTAACAACATATTTTCCTAGATTTCATGGCAAAGGACAAGATCAGCTTTGTGTAGCCATAATCTCTTTTGAAGCAGAAAATTGTTTCCAGATTATCAAACGTGGGATGGAAAAAACATCATATTTATGAATTGGTAAAACAGATAGACTTCCAGTTGAGTTTAGTTATAGGAAGGTTTTGTGATGATTATTTGGGAAAAAAATTTTCATTATTAAGTGTCAAAAATGCTGTATAAAAGTTTGTTAGAATATATTTATCCCTGGGGTTTAGTACTTGTTTTCATTCCAAAAGTTACTATAGCCTGAACCAGTTTCTTATTTTAAATCTTGTAATAGTGGAAATTCTGTGATGTATTTCTTGGTTTGAAATTAATTAGGTCAGATTCACTAGTCTTTTCATCACTATTCAAAATACCTTTCAGCATGAAGACAGAAAAGTAAGACGCACACACTGTATTAAATTGCAATAAGAACACACCTGTTGGCTGGTGACTGACTGACCACTTTCTTCCCTGCTTGTGTCTGTTAGCATCTCATTACTTGTTTTGCTGCCCTGTTTTCTCAACTTGTGGGTGTCTCAGAGTCTCTCTGGCTATGGTATCTGCATGCTATCCCAGCAAATCTCATTCGCTCTCTGAATGTGAATGAAATAGTTAGCCTGGTTAATCCATCTAGCTGCAGTGAAGGCTGGCTACTCGCTTTGTTTCATGCCAGCTTTGCCTGATATTGGTACCTGCATTTGAGTTTATGTGGCCCTTATTGACTGGCATTGTTGCTTTGGCCATCAAACAGCAACTGAAGCTGAGGGTGGCTGGAATTCTGTTGCTCCCATGTGCCCAGGATGCCACAGTGTTGATGGATGGGCCTTAGAGCAGGCTGTCTATATCTGAGTGTGTCTGTCCCATCTTCTTTCATCAGTCACTGCTGCTTAGTCACCTGCTTTTTGAGAAGTTTTGTTCCAAGTCACCTTCCAAAATCACAGTCCACTGTTAGAATTTGCTTCTCTGTGTCTCCCCAGACTGCTGGCATGTAGGGATACCTTTTCAGAAAGTCCCATGCTGATGTGTGTCTGTGTTGTGGTGTATCACTGACATAATGGCACGTGTAAGTGGGCAGCTGTGTGAGCAAAAGGCTGTTTTGAAGCCCACTGAGGAAATCCCCTGGTACCTGACTAATATATGCATTTGTGTGCAAACAGATAAGCACACAAATGTTAGCCTTCCAATCCAAAAGATGTCATTGTTGTTGTTGTTTAGTAACGTTTGGTCCCTGTAGAAAAGACTGAACATACCTATTGTAGTTCCTCTTTGTCTCTTTTCCTCTGTTTTAAGGAATTTCTCAGGATATGTGTATGAAAGCAAATCTAGTTTATTATACGATTGCTGTACAGTCTGCATTTGGTGTCTTGTGCCTCTCTGTAACATTTCTGTCCTTTCCAAGGCAGACAGTTGTGATGTCAGGTGCAAAGGATTTGGGCTGGGAAGTAGTCAGCTTGGGCAGATAAAGTGCTTCACAGACAAAAATCCTGGGTTTGGGGAAAGTAAAAATAGTATCAAGAAAAAGTGTGAAGTCTTTAATCCTGGAACCTTATGTACAGGCAAAATGATTGGCTCAGGGTAGGTAGAAAATACATGTAGTGCTGAAAAAACTGTTTTTCACTGGTTCCAAGAGGCATTGGATTGTTTTAGGTGCCTGTCTTGTGAGATCATTATAAGTTTATTATCCTGCAGTTGGTTTGTTTTGTTCGTTTTAACTAAGCAGATGTCTTTTTTATTGTCTGTTACCATGCAAAAGCTGTCCAAACCGCGATACGGTAAGTTGCTGCAATAAGGTATATGCAAACTGGTACCCATGGGCCTTTGGCCAAACTCTGTAGTGTCTTTCCAATCTTGTGGTAATCATTCACCTAGAAAAACAAGTCTGAAAGCGAATATATCTGGCTTTAACAAACGGTTCTCTTGTCTTACAGAGAGAGGATACAAGCCATGGAGAAACAGATTGCCAGTTTAACTGGTCTTGTTCAGTCTGCGCTTTTTAAAGGGCCAAATACAAGTAATAGCAAAGATGCTTCTAGGTAAAAACAGAATTCATCTGTAATGATTTTAGTAATCAATCAACAAAAATAATATTTGAATGTAATAGTAAAAAAAAAACACCTGATTGCTCAATCATTTTTAAATATCTTTATCATCTCCATGAGAATGCTAGGCAGAGAGGAAGAATATGACAAATTGTAGATGGAGATTAACTGCATTACTCTTCTTTGTGTTAAAAAGAATTAATGTAGCTACATCTCTATGCTTTCTACTGCTTGCACTCCATTCCTTGCTTAACTTGTATTAAGAGGTGATTTAAAAAAAAACCAAACAAAACAACTGACTGGTGATGTAAATTAAAAATATATATGCTAGACAAGGCCATTTAATATGCTGAATATAAACTTCACTATAGTTTTAATATTAGTAAGCTAAAATTATTTTTCTCTTTATTACTTTAGTGAGAAGATGATGCTGAAAACTGTGTCCAGCAAGAGCAGCGTTGACACTGCAGGTAAGATAATTCACTTTTATTTTACAAATTATTCAGGTATATGAATAGGTCTAACATTACAACCACCACAGCTTATGGAAATGTCAAATTTATTTAAATTCCTGTAGCTGTACTGTCAGAACCGAAGTTTAAGTTCAGGATATGGGAGTCGATCACAACTTTAAGAGAGGAATTTCTGACAGGTTAAGATGGTATTTGGAATGAATTTTACACCTGTGCTGAATGATTTAAATGAGATGCAGAGCCTCTGCACATGGTGAATTTTCCAGTGACTCATCCTGTCTGTAGTATATATATATCTATCATTAACCCCATATGTATCCAGATTATTGCAGGAGACTAAATATTTCCTTCTTTTTCTGGTCACCTGAACTTTTCTCTAGGGACCTTCTGTCAGTAGGATGCTATGGATGTAACCGCACCAAGAAATTTAGTAGTCAGCAGGACATCACTTTTCCTAATTAAGCCACATTGATCTGTTACTAATTATTAGAGCTCACCTAAACTGTTCTGAGTTATTGATTGTGAAGCCGGCAAGACCTGGTGTTATTTTAGTTTCCCGCTTGGAGAGCTGTTAAGTGTTTAAAAGATGGAGTTAAGGCTATTGTGAAAGAAGATCTCCATGTGATTGAAGCTCTTTGTCTATGGGCTGTTACTGGAGAAGTCTGCAGGGTGTTGGTGTGTTTATATGCCTCCTCTTCGCCCTTTGTCATTCACTGAATGCAAATAAAGGCAGTTCTCCACTTCCTGGTAGCTCTGTTCCCACAGGGAGGTCTGTGCCCTGGCAGGTAGTAAACCACATGCATTTATTAGCAAACCTATTATGCTCCTAACTAGCCTTTCTGTTGGAGCTGTTAGTTCACGTTCAGGGTTCCTGTTTATCTGGAATTGCATTATGTCCTCCTAACTGACAGAAATCAAACTAGACCTGGAAACTATCAAGCACATTGCAAGAAAGAAAGTGCTAAAATTCTGGTACTGAAGCTTTGCTCCCAAGCCACCCTCTGGTCCGGTTCCAACTCTTCCCTTCTTGCTGGCCTCTGGATGGGGAGAACAATACTTTAAGCTTTGAAGAAATAAGCTGTAATTTCTCACTTTCAGACAATTTACTAAAAAGTCTGTAATTTTTCAAAACAGCTGCAAAATGCTCCTAGACTTTTCCCTATTGCAGTGTCATTATAGACTGAGAATTTATGGTATTTCCCACTTGCACAGACTTTGTCTCATATAAAGCACTTATGAAACCACCACAACCTGCACACACATTGCCTTGTGTTCCTCTTTGTAGTGGATTGCTGTTCAGCCTTTCTGCTTTCCCTCTGTTGGCACTAACTCAAACAAGTACTTTGCAGGGGGTGTTGAGTTGGAGGTCCTGATCTAAGCTTGGAGTGAGGGTTTGGACCAGATGACTTCCAGAGGTCCCTTTAAACCTAAATGATGCGATCATTTGTGTGTGCACATATGAATGTGCTCTCAATGAAATGAGAATACTATTCATTGGGAAAACCACACAAAGTGAAGGTGGGTATCCCTCTGGAAGTCCTGCCCAGCCCACCAGAATAGCTTGGTTCCTCTGACCAGCAACCGTTTCCTGCCCCTGTCATTCCCAAATATTCCTCACTCATATCTTACTTTATGACTGAACACATGTCTCTGAAATGGCAAAATTACATGTAACAGCTGCGTATCTAGGCATGGGAGGAAGGTGGAGGGTGGGCAATGTAATTTACTGTCAAAAGACCAGATCAGCATTTGTCACTTAATGATAGAAACATGGACTTTGTCACGTGGCTATACCCGTATCCAGCATATAAGTAAGGATTCCAGCATTCCAGTTATGCCTTTCTCATCACTTTGGAGATGGAAACAGGGCACTGGGACCAACCATGCAGCCAGCAGTCTGCAGGGATCCCTATCAATGCTATAAAGTAGCTATAAAGTAACTGCATGCCTAAATCCTGTCCTTCCAGCATGGCTCAGTCACAAAATTAAATTGTAGCAGATAAGGGAAACAAGGTGTGATGACCCCAATACACTACAGTATTGTAACCCACAACAGCTATTACTGAAAACTGGTGTATAATAGAATTGTCTTGTATAATGAAATATTTTGCTTTTGCACCTGCTTTTGAAATTGTGCATGACACAGTCTAGTAAGTCAGTGCAGTTCCTGCTTACTTGAAAATTAGGCAATCTGGCAGAATATGCTGTGGAATGTTTCTCCTTTTTGTAAATATGCTTGGGTTTAAATGTGCCAGCAGCATTCAGAAACACTTCTGCTGACCGCTGTCTTGTTCTTCAATTCAACCCTATCTTTATTAAGTATAGTCATTCAGGCAGTCGATTCTCTTACTTTACAATTCCGCTTGACAGCTGTGCACTGAGATACCAGTTCTAGCAATTTCAAAGTCTGTTTGGAAGAAAAAGTGTTATATAATGTTGATTGAGCAGTCCTTTCTAGAGCACTGGTAAGCAAAACCATGAATTGCTTCCCATCCTAAATAATAAAACATCTGTGCGAGATAATATTGACTTATCAGTATTGAACCAACATTGTATTTTATAGCATGGGTTCCAGCGATAGGAGACTTTCATGCAAAAAATAGAGAACTAGTTCCCTTGAGATGCGAAAGAACCCAAAATTTCTAAACTCTAGATAACTGTATGTGGCAAGATTGTGAATATTCTATTTGGTACGTAATATAAACCAAATTGTTGTATTTAACATGCTTTTGCTTTGCCAGTCTGTAGCAGCCTCAAATATTAAGAACCCCCTTGGAAAAAAAAAAGCTTTCTCAGTGGGGAAAATGAGACTAATGACAATGCTTGTCCGCATTTCTTAAGTTTTATTGCTTTAGGCTCAGTTCTTTCATGATGGGGGTGGGTTCAAAGAACAGTAACCCACCACAGGCTGGTTATGTCTCTTCTACTAATGGTAGGAACAATCCCATGACTGAATCCTTATAAAGATCTTCAGTTTATTTAACGCAAATGCCATCAAGGAACTCTTCACTTAGGAAGAGCATGTGACTCTAAAACCAAACCATATTAGGAAGAGTCTCCCTGAGATTGCTAGCAGATATGCTGAGAAATGCTCACATACTCTCTTTTCTGTCATATTTTTGTTCATCAAGTGGAGATTGATTGATAGACTAAATCGTAGATTGATTGATTAAATTGAGATCAGTTATGTCATGGATTACTGGAAAAAGCAATAGCTTTTTGCTAGTTGCTGCCTTGTTGGAAGAGTCAGGAAGACATTTTAGTATTTCCTGAAAAGGTATCACGGAGTGTGACTTTCTGTACTAACGCCACAATACGAACCAAGTGAAAGATGGCAGCAGGGAGAAGAATTACAAACATAGGGCTCACATTTGATTCCTCACTCTTTGTGAACTGTCTTGTCATCCGTGCATGTCTATGTGCCTTTTTCACATGACTGACTCCTGCTCTGAATTAAAACATTGTTCATATCTGCTTGCTCTCCTCAGATTCAAAGCTAGATCATGGTAATCTTTGAACTCTGTCAGCATTTGCAAGTCAAACATGATCCTGAATTCATTCTGGATCAATGAGGAGAAGTTGCACAGTTTGATATGTATATATATATGTATGTATGTATGTATATACATATGTGTGTGTATATATATATTATTCTTTTAAGCGCATTTTAGTGTCTAGTAACTGTCACATCTCCTTAAATGATGCTTGAAAATATTGTGGCTCTTTAATAAGAAGATGAGTAATTTGTCAAGAAACATTGCTGGGTGTCTTCTGATGGCCTCTTCCCCCAGCCTGCTTAAAAATAAAATCTTAGCATTTTAGAAAAAACAAAACAAAAACAAAAACAAAAACCACCAAATAATCAAACAAACAAACAAACAAAACAAACAAACAAAAAACAAACCCAAAAAACAAACCACAACTGGAAAATAGAAGAAGAGCAGTGCCTTTGCAACCATATCAAAGGTCAAGAGTCAGGGAGAAGTTGTGTTCCTTACCTTCCTGAACAAACCCCTTCCTGCACATCAGTTCTCTTTGTACTGTAAAAATGGCAGCTTACTTCATTAGCCTTTGTAAAAAAGGCTAAGATTTTTTTTGTCCAGAGTACTAGGGAATTATGGAGGGGGTTTGCATTCAGGCTCCCTTACCTAGCTCCAGCAAAGGGTTTATTTAAAAACCTCCGAGCTAATGCTGTTTCTTTCCCGTTGATCCATCTGGCCACACATCTAATCACAAAGCTACAGCCTGGGATTATTTCCAAAAGTGAGCTATACTCCCTAGATGAAGCAGCCCCTCATTCAACTGCACTTTTATTCAGTTTTGATGAAAATATATGTATGTCTGAGAAATCAGCTGTTGATTATTACTGCTCACTCGTTGTCTCCTTGTGTTTCACACCCCCGGGAGTCCCACCTCATGTGTCTCGGGCTCTGAGCACACTCTGCAGCAGGGATGCTGTGGCAGCTGAGAGAACCCAGTGGTGAGAAGAGGTGGCTGAGGTAGCTGACGAGGAGGAGAGCTGCTTTGTAGAGAGTCAGAGACATTTATTGCTTACAGAAGCAGATCACAGTCCATCTACACTAAAAGGAAAGCAGGCAACCCCTTCCTGAGAAAATATGCGAATTGACTGGGGTCCAGCATAGGGGGAGAGACTGGCGGGGACTGATTCATGCCTTGGCTGCATCATCACAGGGTCGGGGGCTGAGGTGTTGGAGCTTTTGCTTGAGGCAAAGAATAGCAGAAAGGTAGATGTGCTTTCAAAAATAGTCCAGATATGTGGCTAGGGATCAGAACTCTTGGAGGCTTATCCACATTTTTCAGACTCTCTGGTGGTTTCTGTCTGTAAAGTTTATGAACTAAATACAATTTTCTTTAAAAAAAAAAAATAGTGCATGTGGGAGAGAAATAAATGCTTGACTGTAGGAAAGACTGGAGTGTACATGTAGACAGATAAGTATTAGCATATATTAGACTGAAGCACGGAGTGGGTATATAATGGCAGTGAACAAGGACTGTTTATTTCTTGAGTGTTGCATTCTGTTAAGCAGCTCTTTGAAAGTCAAGAGAGCATTGAATCATACTGGAGCATAGCAAGAATGTGCAGCAGCTTGCTCAGCAGTGTAGTGAAAAGTGCTGTTGTTGAAGCACCAAGCAGATTTAGCTGGAGCACGTTTAGAGAAGGTATAGCCTTACAACAGCCTGCACCGGGCTAGAACAGCTTTTTGTGTGAGCATGTCTCCAGAAGCCGATGGCATAGCACACCACATGTAGCATGGATCCGGCCAGAGGAGCCTGTGCTTTCACTGACAGGAATTGCAAATGTAGGTAAAGCCAGAAACGTGATTCTTAAAAAACTTTTAGCCTATTTTAAAATAAAAATAGTCTGGTGTAATTTCCATCCTTTAAGAATGCTTCCCCCAGATGAATTTTGCAAAGGCTGTGTTCGAGGTATCCACAGCTGTTGGCAAAGGGATAGCAGTGTATTGTGCTGAGCTGTACTCACTTGGGTATATTTGGAGTCTGTACTGGTTGAAAAGACTACTAGGGATGAGAGTGTGGGATAGAGCTTCCCACTCTTGGATTCATACTCATTTCAGTCAGAAGATGTGTCATGCACTTTAGTGCACTGAAAAATTGCCTTTAATAGGCAAAGAAAACACTAGTTTTTCTTTGATTTCATTGAACTTGATGGAATGTGTGCTTGTGGGAACAAATGATGACCAAAATCCCTGTGAAGATCCATTGATGAGCTGTTTTCTGTTTCCTTAGATTTTTTTGTTGTATTCATAGAGAAGGAAGAAATTGAAGTAGGGAATGACCTAATCATAGAGTAGAATCATGGAATTATTTAGGTTAGAAAAGACCTTTCAAATCCATTCAAATCCATTCAAGTCCAGCCATTAACTTAACACTGCCAAGTCCACCACTAAGCCAGGTCCCTAAGCACCACATCTACACATCTTTTAAATACCTTCGGGGTTGGTGACAACTACTTCCCTGCGCAGCCTCTTCCAACACTCGATAACCATTTTGCTGAAGAAAGTTTTCCTAATACTAAATTTGAACCTCCTCTGGTGCAAGTTTAGGCCATTTCCTTTTCTCCTATCACTTTTTATCTGGGAGAAGAGACCAACTCCAACCTCCTTTCAGGTAGCTGTAGAGAGTGATAAGGACCTTGAACCTTCTTTTCTTCAGGCTGAACAACCCCAGCTCCCTCAGGCACTTCTCATAAGAATTGTGCTCCATATCCTTTTTGAGCTTCTCTGGATGTGCTCCAGCACCTCAATGGCTTTCTTGTGCTGGACTTAAAAAATGAAGTGTCCTACTGACAGTCTGCCCTTTTGTCTGCTGGCGGTGGAGGGGGGGCAGTGAGAAGGGACACTAGAAAGAAAATCTGAAGAATATGGGTGTGTAAGTGATGATTGAGAGAGGAAACTTACATGGCCATTAGCTGATGAATTGGAATATGCTATTGGAATATACATTCGAATATATACCTGTATATAAAGTTTCTTCCCAGGTACTTGAGACTGAAAAAAGCAAGCTTGATATTGATGCTGTTTAGAGGAAAAACATACTTTAACAGAGAAAGTCTTGTGAAGACACTGATAGTTTTTTTCGGTGTGGCTCAGCTCACTTCCTTGTGTTACGCTGTACTCCTTTATGACAAACTAAAAGAGAGCGGGTGGATGCAACACGGCTGGAGAGCCTCTGCCACACCTTCATTTTAATTCTCTGTTTTATATGGCCACTGTTGGAGACACCTGCTAGAAATAATGCAATTGTCCTTTAAGAAGTGAAGCAAGACTTTCTATAGAAACCTTTTCTCCACATTTGACAGCTTGACTGAGTCTCTTTCCTCTGATGATTAAGCAACAAATATGCAGTTCAGGAGTCCTATGAATCTGAATCAGATTGGTCTCAGATGTCTCCTGGGAGGGCAGTCCTGAAGTGACTTGCAGCACTAATTTGATTTTCTGCTGTTTGTGTAATCTGCAGTTATATTTTATTATTCCATCTCCATTACATGGGGTAGAAAGCCTTGGAGTAATGCAGTACTCTGATACAACTGAAGTTCCAGCACACATACACTCTGATATGGTACAGACTTCCCTCAAAATATATTGGATAAGGAGATGCAAGTCCCCTGTTAATTCTCAGCATTGGCATCTGTCTCTTCCTTGTCCATCTGTGTGAAATACGTGTGGATTCAGTGGGCAGAGGAAGGATCACGTTTGCACGTTCTCTACATGAGCTCAATCTGTACTGCTGCTTATTTCAGGTGCTTCTAACATATCTGGGGGGAAGAATGCACTGGCAACTGTGGATTCAGCTGTCATCCATCACCCTGCTGGAGCCCTATCAATGCAAGTCAGTCTGCATGGTATGAAACGCAACGTGTCAGATCTGCGGCTGCAGCTGCATCAGATGAAGCAGCTACAGGTATGCTTATCTGGGTAATGCTGGGAAAAAAGGTGGGTTGTCAGAAAATGCCTTTTTCCTCCCTCCTCCCCTGCCTTTCTGTCTCTCATTTTCTCTGTCTTTTACTTTTTGTAAAAGTGATTCTCAGTAGCAGAGTTCTAGCAAAGAGCAGACCCAAGTACTACAGACACAAAAAGTTCTAGCTTGCATAGTCCTCAAGGTATGGGTATTAGCTCAGTTAAACTACTGCTGCTCTGATATTGAGAAAAAAAATTAATTTCTAGCTTTGCTTGGTGACTCCGGACATTAAAGCACTATTTATATTACAATAATATTAAGTCTGTGATTACAGTTTGGATCCTCCTATGCTATGTGCTGTATAAACATGTCAGAAGAGCCATGTTCCTGCTTCATACTGTTTACAGTTGAGACAGTTTTAAAGATCCTGAATAAACAACTTTGATGTCAGGAAACCCAAATGTAGCTGAGGATCAGTAGACATGCATTAAGCCGGAGTTTGAGTCCTGTATTTACAGAATTGAGAAGAATAGCCAATTTGAACTATAAGGACACAAAATATTTTGAAAGTTGCTGCTGTTTGTTGTGCCCTACTTACATTCACATTTTAGAAGTACCTTCGTAATACACATCAATACCTCAAAACCTGCAAGAAACAATACGAGCATTGAAGAGTTAACAAAAATATTATGTTGGCCCATTCCGTCCTGCTGCATATATAAATATATGATGCTCATCCCAGACACTATGAAAATAAGCATAGGCAGCTGTACAGGTCCTCAGCCCTTCACTTAATTGGAAACTGAAGAGCACTGTGTCTTGTCCCAGAAGATTGAAAAGGAGGCAAAGCACTTTCTTGTAAGACAAAGTGGACTTCAGTACTCTGCCAGTCCTCCTTGCCCAGGAGGTGACATCACGTGTTCAGTATTGTAGGGCTGCGGCTACTGCTTTTACAACCAAGGTGGTTTGAATGGTACCGTATCAATCAGGTTTGATTTACTGATTACTTTAGAAGAAAATAATGATGATACAGATCAGAATTCAGAGCATGTTTTTCCTTCACTTCCTTATCTACAGGAGATGAAATTATGAACCAGTCATAGGACAAGGGAGCAGAAGGGTGAGATGAGCATCAGGATAGGAAAATGTGGCTGACTAAAGATGCTGTGACAAGGTCCTGTGCTCAGTTTGGTGGGAATGAAGAGATGATAGAAGGTAGCTGGAGGAAAGAGTTGTGTCAACCAGGTGACTTCTGCCTGTCATACAGCTCCCATGCATTTAAACTTTCAGTTTAGGATGAATATGTTCCTACAGCAAATGTATCTTGCAAAAGCTATTCTCAGCAGTGCTGCCTGTGTGCCAGCCACCATGTTCCCCATCTAATTTCAAGACACTGGTCTTGAATTTGTGCCAGGGATCTCTGCCCTGGCACTTTATGTGTATGTGCATGTTCTTCCACATTTGTGCCACAAACCGCTGCAGCCCCTCTGTCCTTCTGCAACCCCATGTGCCAAATGCAGCTCTTGGCGAATGCCTGCGGTCTGGCCACCAGCTGTGCTTAGCATGTGGCCTTGTAAAGTGGGCTGGAGGCTGCAGTGCTGCGCTGGGGGCAGCGAGCACATCGTTCTCACAGGGCCTGCTCACCAAGGAGGTGGCATTTCCCCAGCTGCGCTTTGTCCCCATGGCCCTGCCCGGGGCACAAGCCTTGCTTTTGATCAGCTATAGCAGTGTGGCACACAGGAATGAACAAACTCGTACCATCTGCACAAATCAATGCTGCCAAGGAAGTCTTGAGAAGGGAAAAAGGACGTATCCCAAGTGTGCTCATTAACTCTGGCTGGCTTCCCTTAATTCAGAAATTATAGCAAACTTGGTGCATTGAGCTAGCAGGAAGTTGAGAAATTTGTGATAGTCAGATGGAAGAACCTGTACCTCAAGGGAAGTTTTGGTGTGTTACACATGAATTACATTCATGACAGTGAGTTTTTGTCATGGCTTTCCTGAATTATTTTGAAAAAGAGCTCACGGTACGGCAGCAAGTGAAACAGCGTTTTAAACTGAAGAGTATTGAAATACCACATTCCTAAGGAAAAGTTTTGTGCTATGTTTTTTCAGAAATTATTATAAGTAAAAGAGAAAAAGTATTTTTCTGTTTACCCAGATTGTTTGCATTGAATGTTTGACAGTACTTCATATTTTTAACTTTCATTGTTTCTCCTGGGTTGGCAGTCAGTTTGTGTTCCCGTTTGTGTGAATTTTTCATACAGTAACAGACTAGAAGAAACACCAAAAAAAAAGAGAAAAAGATGATTGCCCAGGCACAAAAGTTGGCAGGATAACTAAGAAACAGGAACAGGACACAAAACTATATTTAATACTGTCTATTGTTCTATATTCAGTTGATGTTATCACCATAAGTTCCTACTGATTTTCTTTATAGAATCAGAGAAACACATGATGGAAAAGACCCATTGATTCCTGTAGCCTTTGTCCGTGTTGGCAAAATCTTTTTAAACGGTACCCAGTAGCAGTTGATCCAGATGTATTGATTCACACACCAGTTAAATATATGTTACCAGATGCAAACAGAAAGTTAAGACTCAGTTTGTGGTTGGATATTAAACAGAGATTCTTGTCATGAAGACATTTGCCTTATGACTGTTGCTAGAAGTTAGATTCTCTCCTTGCTACTCCACTTGCATCTTCCTTAAGCACTCTGATTCTCAGAGACATTCAAGAAAGACTATTTTCATGGTGCTGTGGAGTTTTCCTCATTGCCAGAGGTAGGCTGTAACCCAGCCTGTGTCCTGGATAAATGTGTTGTTGGCAAGAATGGAGCCCATGAAGATTTTAGTGGGGTTGTTCTTTCTGCAATCACAGACAATCAGAACTCTTAGTAGCAGGTTTGAACCAAACCTTGAAGTGCATGTACATGTTATACGTACATTGGATTTTTTTTGTCTACTCCTTATTTTCTTTAGTTGAGAACACTTTAAGGGAACACAGATATGGTAAGGGTTCAGCATTAGGAATGTGTATGCATGCATGCTTTTCCTTCACTCACTGCATTATTTGCAGAGAAGTGAGTGGTGAAGAAAGGACAGAAAAAGTAATAACAACACTGTCCATAAATGTGGTATATATATACTGTGGAGTATGATAGTCTCACAAGTATAACTTTAAATTAGAAAATCAAATATATTTTAAGCTGCATTATAGAACTGCAGTTTAATCAGTGTATGGTAACAGACTTCAGGAACTAGATACTTAGGTTCTACAGAGGTCCTGAGCTGCAGGTAGTCAGTTCTGTTTGTGGCTGTGCACTGTAGTGCATGGGGAGGTGAGTGGCCCAGATGCCTCTCCCAGAAGGGCCTGGGAGGCTTCCATTGGACAGGTCATGCTTGTCTCCTGATGAGGAGCAGGGCCGTGAACTAATCCTTGGTTTTCCAGTTACCTGTCTAACAGATAGTAATGATTGGTTCAAAGTGAACTGAACTGGTTATCAGATTATTCTTGAAGTGGGTGCCAGAGGCAGAGCTGGGGTACCTGTGTGAGAGCAGTGATATGATGTAATATATGTAATGTGATGTGATACATGTAAGAATAGCAGTAAATAATGGCTGGAGCAGTAGCTGAAGGAGAGGGACAGGGTAGGTATCTGGAGAGATTAGTGAGGCTGGGAGTGAGAGCCCAGGGTAATGAATGTAGGAGAGGATGCTAGAATACTAGAAAATCATGTTAAATTTCTTTCTGTTCGATTGCTGCTTGCAGTTGTAAGTCAAGTTAATTCTAATTAGCAAGAAATTGCCATTTGGTGGTGACAGGAAAGCCTTCACTGCATTTCCTTACTTTTGGCCACTACCTTTGGAACTTGAGTACGGTTTTAACAAAGTTTCTTTTAAAGTATGAATGTCTAAGGTTGTTTATTTGGCTTGCTTTTGAGCAAGCTTAAAGTACAAAAAGTTCTCCTCTGTGGAACCAGAATAACTCTGGCAAATCCATAAATTTCTTTCACTTGAGGCAGTGGGAAGTAAATGGCGGAGGTGGTCAGAGGGACAAATGGGGTGTGCAATTAGCCAGGGGGTCTCAGATCTGATACCTGCTGGAAGAAGAAAGGTAAGAATCAAATTCAGTTCCAGAACATGGAGATAGATGTGCTGTAATGGCCAGAGACTGCCTTCTCCTCAGCCACAGGTCTTCCCCTCTGCTTCTGCTTGCCCTGCTTCATGCTGTCCTGTGGCTGGTGACTCTGCCACAATTGCTCCTCTTCCCTGGTTCTTTCTGTACTCATATGTTTTTCTCCTTTCTTGTTATCTGTCCTATTTTCCAAAGCATGAACAAACCCGAGTTTTCCATAATTAGCTAAGTCTTGCATGGACTTTCACAGAAATGGCAAAACCATGTCTTTGATACCAAGATGAGTAACTTCCCAGACTTCAGGAGCTCACTCCAAACATTGAGGTTTGGGAGTCTTCAACATACAAGCTTCTTTGAAATATTGCTGCATTACTTTTTTATTCCCTAATCTCGTTACGAGAAATGGATGAACCTTTATGACCGAAACTTCCTGGTACTGTTCAAGGTTTTCATAAATGAAGGTGACAAGCACCTTAGCTGTAGGCATCATCACAACAAATATAGATCCCCTACGTGCCCCCATAATAGGAAAAAACGTGTGCCTGCCCATTTCACAACCTCACACACACGTACTCAGTTTCACTATTACTGGAAGTCACTGCTACCAGCTGAGGAACATTGAGGACTTAAATTCTGGACACCTGAGACTTTAGTCTAACTCTGTTACTGACCTTCTCACTGACCTCGGATCAGTTGTTTCACATATCCTAAATCACTTCCCGGTGTCAAATTTTCCCACTTTTTAAAGAGCTGTGAATAAACTGTATGACTGAAGTGTTACATGCTCATTCACTCATTTATTCATTCATTTAGGTTTTCCTATTTGAAAATATAACACGATGAAAGAGGTCTGTGTCTCAGATAGTTGGGCTGGCCTTGCAGTAAGAGGTTTTAATTTATCAAATCCAGACATTGATCCCATAATGGGGAAAAACACATACATTCACTGTCTTTAAAATAATCCAGATAATGTTTATATGTATTTGTGCTGTTCAAATATTTTTCAGCATCATTTTTTCCCTAACTGCTAACACTTATCTTCAGCTGAGTTTTGAGCTAACACCTCCTGCTTGTCACAGCTCAGATCACTCTCCACACACACCTGCAGTGAGGTGTTACCCTTCCTCTCATCACAGTTGTGTCACTGGAGGAAAGAGTCAAGCATAGGAACTGAAGGGTCGGGAGGGTAGGGCTGAGTTTGATCCTCGCACGCCCACACCATTGGAAAGAATTGCCTCAGCAAAGGCCTTTTTTTTCTCTGATTCTCATGAATTCTCTAAAATCAAGTTAAAAAGAAGTCTTACTGCATTATGCTGTCTTGTAGGTAGCCCATTTCTGTGATTCTTCCTGTTAGGTCATAGTTTTACTTTGTGTGTTAAATGTGGTTTGGCTGTTAAGCCTGGATGTTTAGAAGACAGCTGACAGTTCAAGTGCTCGTTTTAAAGCTGGCATTTTGTCCCCCAGTTGACATGGGTGTTTTTAAAATCCCATAGTATGAGATGGCTGCTGTGCTAACAGAGTTGTGTTCATGTTGCCTATATCCTAAAGCTGCGACTAGGTGGAGTCCTGCTTATCACTTTGAATCTTGTGATTTGCATAAGAGACTTAAACAGGTTTGGTTTGTGTGAGTGTGGGGCATAGCTGCTCTAGGGCTACCCACAGAAGAGTACAGTCTACTTTGCTTTCTTAGCTGTGTTTTGCTCTGTAAGTTTAATATCAGCAAGAGAATTAATGCTTTAGTTACTTAACATCAGGCTAAGACAAGGAAGAAGGTGTGACTTTTGCAGTGCTTAGAAAATTACTGTATTATAAAAGGTGTTTTTTTGGTGGGTAAAGGAGGTTTTATGTATTGCAGATGAACTATATATCTGTACCAAATTACACTGCGTGGCACAGTCCTTCCCCTGCCACTTGAGAGACTGAAAATTTCCATTCTGAAAACAAGCAGTGCATTCCAGCCGTGACATTAATGTGTGGGATTATCCACTAGGCACGTATGGGCAGCGTGATGCATAAGCTTGCGAGATACATGCAAAGTGGAAGTCCAGCTTCTGGCATTCTCGTGAGGTGTAATTAATTCTCGATTCATATTGAATCTAGCATAATAAAGGGACCACAGTCCTTGCAGGAGTTATGCAATGAAGGTGACATACTGATCCCAACATCTTTTGTTCATCACCTTGCAGCTGGAAGTTAGATATACATGGAATACATACAATAATATTTATAGGTACAGTTAAAAAGGGAAAGAAGAAAGTAAAAACATTCGCTCACTGTAGGAATGTGTTTATCCCAACCTTCTGAGCTCTGCAATGTATTCGTTTGCTAGGAGTGTCAGTCAAGCAGGAAAAACTGAAGTTGATTTCTTTTGTGCAACAGCTGCAGAACCAGGAGATGCTGAGGGCAATGGTGAAGAAAGCAGAGCTGGAGATCAATGGCAAAATGATTGAAACAGTGAAGAGGCTTGAAGATCCTGTGCAGCGACAGCGCAACCTGGTGGAACAAGAAAGGCAGAAATACCTCAACGAGGAAGAAAAGATTGTGAAGAAATTATGGTGGGTTGAGAAACCTCTTAGAATTTATTGCCTTTGCCTGGCTTTTTCTTCCATAAAGTGGTAGCTTTCACTGTCTCCAGTGACAGTGCACCTGTATGTGCTCTTTTAGCTGTGTTTCCTTGCTGTGTATCATATTGGCTATAAAACTGTGTCACTGCTTCTGACTGGGAGTCCATCTTCGTACAGCCCACTGGGCCAGTCCCGCCAGTACAAAGAGTTTCAACCTCTTCAGAAGTCCCCTGTAAATGACTGATGACTGTAAAGACCATGACCACCTTAGTATTCTGAAAGCCTCCCTCGTCTCTAGCTCTGCCCTTCAGCTTTATGTATTATGCTTTAGAGAAGGAGGGAGGAATTTCCTCAAGAATAAATGGATGCAAAGGAAGGTAATGAGTTTGGCTTCAAGTACGAAAATCATATTTCAATAGTAAGTGCTTTGGATATTGCATGGGAGGGGTAGGGGAAGCTCATAAATAGAGGATTGAAGTTTAATTGCAGTCAGCAATGCCAGTCTTTGTCTAAAATGTACTCGCTGGAATTTCCATACACTTAACTGCAGATAAAAATATTTTCCTTTTTATTTGTTGCTGTGTAAAGGCCCTTTGTAAGACTCTTCTTTTTTTCCCAAAAACTTTGTCCTACCAAGACTGGTGGGATCAAGTTGTTTGCTTTAGTCCCTGTTCAGAGTCAGCAGGAGGCAAGATGAAGCTGAAATCAATGAACAATTTAACTAGTTGTAATACTTATATTTGTAAGGTGTTATATAACTGATTATTTCTCATTATTGCATTTATTTCACACCTGAAGAATTGCTGCATAATAGAGAAAAACTTTCTAGTCAGCTTGTCAATGGAAATTATGATTGAAGAGCCATCGAGTACAGTTACTGACAGCTGAGGAGAGTAAATCTTTCCTGTTGATCAAAGTGTTGTCAGATTAATACAATTTGTAATAAAAAAGGTGCATTTGTAATGACAAGGTAGAGTGTTACTAAGGGAGAGTATGGTTTCTGTGAAGAGAAGTTGAATGTGTAGTAGCAATCCATGCTAGAGTATCTAACGTTCTCAGCTGATTTGTAGTCTTAAATAACATTGTGTTGTAGTTTTAAGTAATTACCCTCACGTTCCTCACCTTATTCCTGTGTACCTCATTGCTTGGTTCTTAGATTGTTTATTCTCTGTGGAAAGAACAATTTGTGTGATGGCTGTTTATTGCATTGCCTCATAAAATGGACACTGAGTGAGGTCAAGTGCCAATGGCATTCACTGTTTCAGCTGTTCTTTTAGGATATGACTTGGATTGCAATATGGTTGTGTTTTATCAGGTTTGGGAATTTTTCCTGTTTATAGAGTTTCTGCTGCTTCTATTCTACTTTATTTGTTAAAGTTACAGGGAGATGTAAATCCTTCAAAAGTTAGTTCACCCCTTTTAGAGACATACTAGAAACAAATATTTTTGCAAACAATTATTTTTCATCACTCGTGTCCAGTGTGATTCCTTTGTCATGTATTTGCTTGTTTACAGGATCAGAGCCCAAAAGAAAAGCACATCTGACAACAGTGGTTTAATTTCAACAGCTGATGGCTGTTAATAATGAGGAGCATGCAGCACAAAATTACACATGAAATGTCACTCGCAGTATTGAGAAGAAAGCCAATATTCTATGTAGGCGCTTACAATTAAGCTGATCCTAGTGCAGATGTATAAACAAATGCAAAGCAAAAGGGCAAAAAAAATTGTCATTTCTTAGTATTTCAATTGCTGCCCTGTTGACCTTTCCTAAATCGTAGGACTAAATCAGTATACTGGTTTCACACAACACACCAAAGCTTAAGGATTTCTGCAATACTTACAAAAGTGTATTTACTACTCTGAAGTGGTAACTCTCAGCTTAAAAAGTTCTCCTTTCTGCCATTCTGAAGATTATTGCTTGAGCGGGAAGGTTGGACCAGATGACCAGTTGTGGACCCTTCCAGCTGTAACCATTTTGCAATTCTGTGAAATAAAAAAATTAAAATACTGGCAGTTTCATGTTGTAAACAACAGAAATAATGGTGTACATTTCATAGAAAGCTCTCTGTTGAGCAGCTATTCATGATGGTGCCTACAGAAGTGTGCCCATGTGTGTCACAGCTGTAGCAGGATTACAGTTCAGAGGTATCTAATGAAATCTGTTAAACATAATGTTCATCCACACTTGTAACAGGGAAATACACACTCAGAATTCACTTTGTAGATTTTTCCCTATCTTGTCTTTTGATTCAGCATTCGAAATGTCATATATGACACTTGTAGATACTAGATTTAAAATTTATCAGACAAAGGACAAATTATGCTGTGACACATTGACAGATGAAGCATTTATGTCACAACAAGCATGTTACAGATGTGATTACTGTATGTTGTCAATTATTTTAAGCACTTCATTAGAGGGTATTTATAAGTACAGTATTTAAATTATGGCCACATCCAAACTGTCTAATGGGTTATGATGCAGAGTAACCTACAATTTATACTTTGTTAGGAAAAGTATCAGATTTTTTTAAAAAGAATAACCATGCTGAATGAAAAAAAAAAAAACTTCATTTAGCAGTCTTGGAAGGCTACTCAAAGCAGATATTTGGGAAAGGGTAGAACATGTTAAAGTTTGCAGAGCACACCTTGCTTTTAATGACTTGTAGTTAAGGGATCTGTGTAACCTGCTCCAGGTGACCCTGCCTTGGCAGAGGGGTTGGACTGGATGATCTCCAGAGGTCTTTTCCAACCCTAAGAATTCTGTGATTTTCCAAGTCAGAGACAGTATCTTCCTATGCAAAAGCTCTGCATGGATTGCTTTTTTTTCATGGACTTACGAATTTTTTAAAATTCATGTAAACTTTGTTGTGTACAACATCTGGATGCAGTGAATTCTACAGAGTAATCATTTTTTTGGGATAAAGGATCCTTTTTTGTTTGTTTTTGAATCTTTCATCTGTCAGTCCATCCCCAAACTCTTAAATCACGCACAGAAGAATATTTACCCTTGCCATGCTAGTCATGATGTTATAGACACTCTCCGGTTCCCTTTCCACTCCCTTTTTCCCCAGTCATGCCTTTTGGCATAAGTGACATGGAGATGGGGAGACAGGAGAGCCCTGAAACAGCTGTGTCAGATGTGGGCACACCTTGACTTCATGCAGTGGTGTGGTGTGACTTCCCTGTCCTCATATTCCACATGAGCTTTACGTTAAAAATCCAGCATCTCACTCACAATGAATGATTATTAGTTCAAAGTTCATTACTGTGTATAAAACCTTAGGGTTTTGGGAGATTATTTGGTTTAGGTGGGACTCATTTTGGTTTTATTTTTCTTCTGCTCATGAGTAATAATTTCCGTTTATCAGGAGTTAATTTAATCTTTAGTGTTTTCCTGGTCAGGTAGTATCAGGTGGTCTATCTGGAGTCCTCTGCAGTCACCTTTTATTTTCATTTCCCTGATTAACATAATAGCCTTTGGAGATTTTTTTAAATTATTTATAATATGTTGAAAAGCATCAGCCTAGCAGTGATCCCTGTGGAACCCACCAGCAAAGTACATTCACTGAGTAAGCTGTTCATTGATCCCTTCTCTTTACTTCCAGTACTTTATGCATGAGAGAATTTCCTCTCTTGTCCCATGGCAACTTTGCATTCTTGAAAGCTTTTGCTCAAATACCTTGATGAAAGCCTTTTGGGCTATAATTTGTCCCCATGCTCTTGCTGTTACTTTATGGACTCATGAGACTTACCTTCTTTTTACACAAACCACATTAATTCCTACCTTATATAGCATATTTATCCATTATTATTATGAATTATTCCATTAATTTTTTCTTGTTCATTCTTTATTTTGGTATCTATCAATTACACAGTCTAAGTGTTAGTCTCACCAGAGTACAGTTCCCTTGATAGCACCATACTGTTTTAAAACATTTGTTTGCTTCTTCTATGATGCTTTCCCCTGATGTGGTGCCAAAGCAATGTTAATCAAGAAGTTAGATGTTTAACATTAATAGTTCAGCTGTTTCAACCTCTAATTGCTATTGAACTCCAGGGCAAATACCATCTGGTCTGATGATTTGTTACTGTTAATTTTGTCCGTTTGTTTTGTAACCTGCTCTACTGATACTGCAATCTGAGGCAGATCCTCTGATGTTTCTTTTGCCTAAAGAAAGATTTCAGCATAGGAGTTTGCCTTGGCTCCCCTGCATAGAACATAGATGCAGAAAAAATAATTTCTTTTACATTATCTTTCTGAAACTGCATTAATGTGCGTGTCTTGTTAATTTGCTCAGGTCCATCTGTAAAGCACAGCTGTTTCCCTAGTTACAGCAAAGAATACTGGAAACCTCTGGATCTGTTTCAGACTTTGGGTCCTGAGGGAGGAAGTTTCTTTTCCCTTGCAGTTAGCAACATGAAGCAGTGTAATATGGTATCCCCTGTGTAATTTCAGGACCTGTTGTCTTGTTTGATGTTATCACTGTATGGAATCAAAGGAGTTTATCATGACCTTTCCTTTTCTGCTCAAAGAACAAAGGAAATGGTGAGCCACTGTCAGCTACCTGGAAGTCTTTCTTTTATCCCCACATTTCCAACAAGCATAAGCCTACCCAAACACTGTAATATTGCTCTGTGTTTTCCTTTCTGTTCTTTCCACACATGAACAATTTTAAGCTTTTTTCTTTATGTTTTTGGTGTGTGGTGTAAGGGAATACCTGAGAAGCTGCTTTTCCAGTGCTGATCTAGAAAAGGGATGGAGGATACCCCATGATTCCAAGAGCAGCACTGCTGAGCTCAAATGCCATTATCAGGGCATTAAGGCTAGAGAGGATGTATGACTGAGCATCGTTCTGCAGAGCAGGAGCCTTTGCATTGTAAGGAGTGACAGAAACCCAGATTCTTTTTCCAGCTTCTTTCTAGAATGTGTCTGTGCCTTTTATTGCAAAGGCAGACAAGAAACAGCAGATATGTGCATTATTGCAGCCTCTTCCACTGGAAAAATAGTCTTAGAAACGTTCCCTTGCTGCCATCGTGTGGCCCAGTGGATTGTTTCCCACAAGTCTGCTTGTGCTACTGGAATCAGCACTCTCCCAGCTTTCTTAAGGCAGTCTTTGGGAGAAATGGTCTTAAAGTGGGAACAGGATCATTTACCTCCACTTGTTCGTGATCTGTTAAGAAGCAACTTATGATTCTTAATTCAAAATTATTTTATAGTTTCCAAAGTTCTTAGTCTTTGGATTGAAATTAACTCTTTGCTCTGTGCACTTAATGTTCAGATCCTGATACTGCTTCTACTTCTCTGTGTATCAGAAGTTCTGTTGTAATTCCATGTATTGTTCCATGTGACTGCGCTCCCAATTTAAATTGACCTACATGAGGAGTAATGCTGTAAGGAATTTTCTCCTTTTTATCCCATTACCAGCTACCTACCTTTCTTCCCCATGTCACCTGTTCACTGATATGGGTCTGGGAAATGGCTGGTTTTGTGTGGCAGTGCTGGCACAAGGGGAATATGTGGAAATGCAAGACTTGCAGTTGGTGCAGGGGGCAGGCTTCTCCTACCCCTTTTCAGACACGCAGCTCGTACCTTGGTTCTCTTACAGCAATTGCAAACCTAATACCTGAGTGGATGTGAAAAATGAGGCCCAAGATTAGGTTAAAACGAGTAGTCAGTTTGTCAGCTCAGAGTTTCCTTTGCATTGTTTTTAACAAATGGTTCCTGGAATATTCCTGATATCTTAATAGAGGTGAATTTCTCTTAGAATATTCAAAAGATTATCTTTTTGATGTATTTGCGTGAGTGTTTGTGTAGTTGCACATAATGCATCTCAGGGAGGTTTTTTTGAGAAAATTTTAAGTAGCTCTGTGGAAACTCCAGTTGTTTCAACCTTGAATGGAAAGAAGCTCCTCTCCCCCAAACAAAAACGGAGTTTTTTTGTCTGAAGGATTGCAGAATTTTATGTGAAGTATGGAAGCATGGGAAAAAATATTGAAAAAGGTGATGAGGGAGCACAAGATGGAGCTGGAGAAAGCACAGAATGGTGGTGGATGGAAAAAACATCTGAAGTGACTCATTCTTAAATGGAGGTGCTGAGCAAGAGCTGCACACAATGCACACTTGCTGTTTCAGTCAGGCTATTCATAGAAACAGGATCCTGTATCCTGTCTACCCGGACCTGGCAGATAAACAAGGTTGCACGAAGGGGCCTTTGTTGCCAGTTTTTGGGTTGTTGCTCAACTGTTTGGCCATTCCTTTGTGTGTCCCCGGCAATGAGAAAACACAAAGAGCAAACCAGTACTGGATGTGGTGGTAAGAGTGTCTATACCCTTCGAGGGTTTGCATCCCCAGAGGGCTCACCTGCCCTTGTAGCACAGCTGCCCTGAGGTCAGTATGCTCTGCACGTCTGCAGCCTGTCAGAGAAACCAGTGACTTGGGCTGGTTACAAGCCTGTTCCTATGCTGTGAGTGTCCAGCATTCTCACCTCCCCTTGTGGTACCCTGATGGTTTTTTAGCCTGTGGTGTAAGATTCAAAGATGCCACAGTTGAGGTTTCTGGCTCAGTTTACTCCATTCATTTACATATATTTGCTTGTAACGTGAAAGTCCTGCTTAAATGTTACGTCCACTTTTTCTCTTGGCAGTGAGCTGGAGGCATTTGTTGAAGACCTGAAGAAGGATTCCGCTGCTTCCAGCAAGACAGTTACACTGAAAGATGTTGAAGATGGAGCCTTTCTTTTGCGTCAAGTGGGAGAAGCTGTTGCTACTCTAAAAGGTATGTACTTTTCCCTTTTTACTTTTGTTTCTTTTCTTTTAACCACAGTGGATGAGACTAGTTTTGCCTTTGATCTGGGGGCATTAACTTTCACTTCCAAAAAGATTTAGAGTTGGGATTAGGGAGCTTGCTGCATGGCCCCTGGAGAGAGGTAGATGCTCAACTGATTGACATTCACCCAATCATCCGTTACTCCCCAGGGCTTTTATCGTTCCCTCTTCAGCTTCACAGTTGTTTTCTTTGCAGGAGAGTTCCCAACACTGCAGAACAAAATGCGTGCGATCCTCCGCATTGAGGTAGAAGCTGTGAGGTTCCTAAAGGAAGAGCCACACAAGCTAGACAGCTTGCTGAAACGTGTGCGCAGCATGACCGATGTCCTTACCATACTCAGGAGGTGAGGGGTTGTTTTTTCCTTCACAGCTAAAGAATTTCCTCAAGCAAGGCTGGAACAGCTTTTGGGTTTGTATTCTCTCCCTCTCCTCAGGCAATTCTGAGAAGTTCAGCTTGCTTGCAGTATTCATAAATTATTCCTAGAGCCCTCTCAAGGGAAATCAAATTAGCCTTTCCTGTGCTCTGTGCAGTGTTTCTGATCTGACCTGTTCTGACAGCTTCAGTCATTGAAATCTTACAATTGAAACTAGTTCCCTCTTAGCTCAGCATTTCCAGGTTTGGGAAGTACCTGGATGAGAAACCTTACAGAGTGCAGCAGTCCCATATGTGTGTCCCATTACTATGTCCCAGAGTAATTAGCTCTAGGCATTTACAGCTTTCTAAGCTAACTGAAATATTCTCTGACACTGAAACCTGCATCCCCTAAAATGTAACAGACTCTGTTCCTGTTTTACTTCTTAATAAGGGGTAAAGGTATCCTAAACCTTCTAAAAGAAAGAAATTATTTACAATACACTTCTGAATTAATGCAAATTCTTTATTCTCTTCTTTACAAGGAAGATGCATGAGAGAAAGTTGAAATATTAGATAAAGCTTATGTCCACTAAGTGCCAGTGTTTAGTTGTGTTTGTCTCAATATATGAGCTGTAAATGTCTGCTGATTTATATGACTCAATAGGCATTGGATTTAATTCCTACTCAAAACTGTCAGTGGTGGTGGTCTCAATTTTACATCAGTTACAAGAAAATGTAAATCCTAAGACTATTGTCACTACCGTTATTCTAAGGAATATAGAGTTGCCATTGTTTCCGTGTATCCTGGAGCATATGTAAAATGGATTTGCCAGTACTGGCAGAGGTATCAAATGGGTTATGTAACAGGTCTTCTAAGAGCCATTACTTACTTTTTCCATGCAGATAAACATCTATATCCTTTCACATTAGTTTCCTTTTCTTAAAAATTCCTGCAGTTATTTCCCGTCTTGTCCTGCTCGGAAAGAAAAATAGAACAATAAGCTACGCATGCCAAGGTTTTACCAAAAGTCGTTTTTTGCAGAAAAATTACATACTAAGCTTCATAAAGTCTGTTTCAGTAATGGAAAAACTGATGGCATTTGATGGCTCTCTACACTCTGAAGCTCAGTCATTTCACAGCTAGCTGCCAGAAATAGTTGCCTCTTTACATCCACAGCTCATCCTACCCCACACTCTTGACAGACAAGGCCTTTGTGATCATTTGATACAGAACCTTCATTCAAAGGCTCTGTTTTGGCAATGTGTCAGGTTACTACCTCGCATTATGTGTAACTTCACCTTTCTGTGCCAATAGTCCAGGAACATCTTTAGCTAGATACAGTCTACTATGTTTAAGTCAACTGATTTCTATTGTCTCTTGCGTATTTTCTGTTCTAAAAATCAACCCACTGTAACTTATGGTTTGGTCAAAAAGTGCCATTACATCAGTAAAGGTTTGTAAACATTTTAAAAGGCAGAACTATCTAAATTAAGACTGGCCTCTTTAAAATTGTGAGCCCCTGACTCTGAGAGAAAACTATAGAATCACACAACCGAGAGCATCAGGAAGAAAACTCACCCCTTTGATCATTTTGATATAGGTGCTTTTTCCCTTGCAAGAGTTTATTGTTAAGTACTGTCCACAACTCACCTGTATGTTAACATGTGCTGTGCTGTTGTGTTCAATTTGGCTGGGCAGACATGTTACAGAAGGACTGCTGAGGGGTGTGGATCCATCCCAAGCCGTGCAGTCCTCAGCTATGGAAAAGTCCACTGCAGCTGACACTTTGAAAAACCAAGAGGAGCACAAGCCTGCCCTGGGACACGCACAGCAAAATCTCGCAGCAGTCACATCAGAGTCCCAGGTGTCATCAGTCAAGTCAGAAGTCATCCCCTTCTCAACAATGACTGTCCATCACGTGCAGAGCTCACCAGTTGTCATGCATCAGTCTCAGCACTCATCAGCCCTGGTCAACCACGCCCAGGGCTCACCCACCGCAGGCACTCACAGCGAAGGTGTGCCAGCAGGTGGTCACCTCTCAGCCACCCCACCAGCCCCTCTGCAAGAGCCCACAGCAGGATCCCAGCCCACACAAGCCACACCAGCACCACAGGTCTCTGTCAATGGCACCGCCATGCAAAGTCTTTTCATTGAGGAAATTCACAGTGCAAGTACCAGAAACCGAGCTGTATCAATTGAGGTACGGTGTATTCTACTCAGCCAGTTGTCCTCTGTTTGGGTCTGAGTTCTCTGTCTCACTCTTGAGGCTGCAGGTGGGATTTTTCTAATGCATTCTGAGGATTTATGTGCTTAACCCCTAACTGCACTGTACTTCTGAAGATACCCTCTGATTTTGTCCCTGATCATTGCAGAGGGACTAGAAGACTTTGTAAAGGTCCCTTACAACCCAACTATTCTAAGATTCTATGATTTTAAATGCAACAGGAAAATTACATGTAACCAAAATGAGTAACTCTGTTTTTTAAATTATTAAATATTTAAAAAAAAATCAGATTTCTATTTTAGAATACCTTATTTTTGAGCAATAGTATATAATTCTCTGGCAGCACTTGCATCCGTGGATTTCATTCACTTTTTAAATCTCCATATTCCGTATTATGGAGAAGTGAAAGTGAAAGAGTGTGAAGTTCCAGTGGTTTCACACAGAGAATTTGAGAAAACCCACAGGTGAACTGTTGTGTCTTACTACAGACATGCATTTTAATCACCAGTATAAGGCTTTGTTCCTTTAGTGAGCAGTGGCCACTGTGTGCTTGTGCCATATCTAGCACAATGGATGTCAGAACCAGTGTACAATTAGTGTTCATGTATTTCTTCTAGTTGCTGACTAGAACTATACTGACCTATAGTGCTTACACATGGTTTTTTATTTTTAAGTAAGTGATCACAATGGAAGTCAGAGAAATAAGTAGATACTTTACTGGTTTTGTCTAGAAAGCTGAAAAGAAATGGGAAGAGAAAAGACAAAACCTTGATCACTATAATGGAAAGGAATTTGAAAAGCTCTTGGAAGAGGCCCAAGCCAATATAATGAAGTCAATTCCTAACCTGGAGATGCCCCCCCAGCCAGCAGCCCTGCCTAAAGGGGATGCAGCAGAAAAGCTCGAAGTCTCAGGTAAGGTTTTATAGAGTAAATGGCACTAAAGAATTGCATATCTGGAAAAGAGAAGTTATTTTTCTGACTTTCTAGAATGGTTTCAGTTTACAGATGTCTATGATCTTGGGGAAGGACAAAGCAATCTCTGAATACACAAAAATATACTTTTAAAAGCAAGAATAACTTGCTGTGGGTGGGTAGAACAGCAGGGAAAATTGGCAGTTGCAAGCAGGAAGATCCAGATTAGATATTAGGAAAAAGGACTGCATGAGGCAATGAGGAGGATGCAAGATCCCCACGATTGGAGAGAATGGCTTTGACTGGCACTGATCAAGAATAGATAGAGCCACTTTGTGGTAGCAAGGTGGTGGGATGTCCTTCCTGTCCTATTTCATTCACAATTTAACATACAAATCCATGTTTGATTTTCTTCACAATTCAAGGAGCAAAGAAGATGCCTCAGAAAAATGCTGGATTTATCCCACTAGCCAAACATGAATCATCTGCAAAATTCTTATCCAGCTACTTAAGCAATACTACATCTGGTTCAGCAGTCTGTCTCTGACAGAGGCAATGGGAGATACTGTCTGTGGGAGCTGCCTTCTGCAGTCTGTTAGTAGTCTCCCAGTAACCCAGCAACTGGTTTTAGAGGGAATATCCCAATCTCCTCCTTTTCATATCCATTAGGGAACTTTTATCCAGTTTTAAACTGATCTTGCACCAGCTTCACTGAGCTCCCCATAGTTCTGATATTTTGCAATTTGGCAAAAAACAGCTCTGCATTCCTTATATAAAACCATGAAATCATGAAGGCAGTGGATAAATCTTTATCATATCCTGGAGCTCTCAGCCTGCCCCACAGACTTCAGACTGCAAATTTGTAGCTTTTCTGGTCCCTCCATCCCGGCCAGCTGCTCCCTCCCCAGGCTAGATTCAGTTGTCCTTCTCTAACTCCACTGTGTCCTTCTGGAGCTGCAGAGGTCAGAGCTGCATGCTGAACTCCAGGTGTTGGCATGCCAACCTTGTAAATAGCTGAAAAACAATGCCCTGGGGCTTGTGTAGACAAATTCATGTAGAATTTGGGAGGAGTGTTTTCAGATCCAGCATTTTGTTCTGGGTGCACCTTTGACACTGCCAAGTTGTGGCGTCCTGTATGTTTCACAACATACATGTTTAAAATAAATTCTGTTGAACCTCACAAAATAATTTAAGAATTCTGGCACCATTCAGTAAGGTTACTGGCTGTCAACACAGTTAGATTGTATAATGTGTGGCATAAATAGAAAAAGTGAAAATAAGTACCATATGGGTGCAGTGAGCTGTGACATCTTTAAAAGTGCAAGGCACAGTAACTGAGAAGTTTTGTAACTTGCAGAGTTAACTAATCCACTTCTAGAATACAGTTTTGCACAGTGTGCAGCTAGCACATTTAGGAAGAAATCTGATGAGATTGAGACGTTTGCCTTCTGTTGTGCATAATGAATCCTGTAATAGTAACAGGATGAATGAAGACAGGAACAGCAAACCTTTTCCTTAATATCTGATTAAATATCTCATATACCACTCAGCTCTTCTGTGATTCAGGATGAAAAGTTCAATACCAGTCTGCTGTAGATTAGAAAAAAGAGCACTGTAAGAAAAGACAGATCACCAGCTACCAATATAATAAGAAATTTTGGCCATAAACTAGCAGAGCCCTCCATTATCTTAACTGCAGAACCCAGATAGATCATGTTACCAGGTTATGTTGTCTCAGCCATTCTCCACACAAAACCTGGTAGGTAGGACTACATCTGATGTAATTAAAAACTAAGTGATATGTATTGACCAAAGAAGTGGTTTAATGTAAAGTGCATCTGGAAGTTCTTGCAATCTTGCAAGTGAGTGCCACATAACCAGGGAGGGATATAATACAACAGAACATTTCATTAAGATTAAGCAGCTTCAAAGAACATTTGAGCTAAGAAGGGAACAAAGATGAGGCTGGGTCAGACAAGTGCTCCATGGGCCAGCTGGAGCATTGGAGGACCATGACACAGCCCCAGGAGTGTGCAGTTAGGCAATTACTTGCCCAGAGGGAACACTTAGCCCTAAACAGCTGGATAATCCCAAAAGCAGGAGGTTTTATCTTTCTGGATTATATTTATTCCAGCTGTTACATAACATTGAGTAGCTGCAGAAAGGCCATTCTTTTGCTCTTGTAAATGAACATTGTAAATGGCGATGTGAAAATGGTGGCTTTTGCCATGTATTATGCTTGTGAGCTGGAACACGTAGGGACAAATCACAAGCAGGGTAATGCTGCTTCTGGAAAAAGTGCTGTCCAGAGACAGTGGGGAGGAGGAAGTGGCAGCTGGTGGGGAAGCATAGCTGAGGGGAATGCCAGTTTGAGAAACTGGCATAGCAAGTTATGTTACAGCAAGGGCTGGTTCTGTTCCACCTTTGTATATGGTATTTGAATCTTCTTGGGTAAGAAAAATATATATAGGGCTCTTATGTGATAATTCAAAAGCAAAACTGTGCATTCCTTATAGGTAAGTAGTAAGAATAGTAGTAAGAAAAGTGAAAATAAATGCCTTTCCCGTTGAGGCAGGTATGCAAATATTATTTTCCTCTTCTTCACCTATGCTTACTTTGTGCTGCTCTGTTTATGTGCAGAAGAAGTTCCTGATGGAGAACAAGATAATGACAAGCTGACCAAATCTCCACCTCCTCCACCTCCACGGCGCAGTTACCTGCCAGGGTCAGGACTAACCACGACAAGATCGGGAGATGTTGTCTATACAGTCAGAAAAGAGGCTCCTGCTGTCAAGGTTTGATGATTCATACTCCAGGCAGTCAGACTGTTGATGAGTGGTTGGCAGAGAGACAGGCCACAGGCTTGGGCCTATAAAATAACGTTGAGAGAGAGCTATGTCCTGGAGAGCTACTGAAACTGCTTACCAGGATGCACTTCTCTTAGGCCAAATGGACAAGGAGGATTTGACCAGTTATGTTTACAGGAGTCTTGCTGCTCGTATTTCCTAGCAATGTAGATGGCAAGTTAGAGGCTGTTTTCATTAGAGTGGTAAGAAGATTAAAAATAGTTTAAAAAACCATGCATGCTTTAGACAGATGGGGACGATCAGCTCAGATTTTAGAGTGTTTTTACAGAAATGTTGTGAATTAGTTTCTTTGGGCTTCTTTTCCCCATCTGTTCTGTTCTCTGAAGAAAGTGGAAGGAAGTCCAAGTTAGGAAGCTTTTTAATCTGTGAACATGCAACAACATCAGCAATATTGGTTGCTTTTGAACTGATGAAGTAGCAGGAAGAGGGACCTTGCAATAGGGGAGTTGCAGTAGTGGTAATTTTCAGTGTTTGCTTTGCATCAGGAGGGCTCAGCTATATCATGTTTGCGCTTTCTTTGTTTGTAGGAATGCAGTGAAGATGCTGGGCAAATAGCACAATCCAAAGCCCCTAAAGAGGATCAGGCATTGTCTCGGAGCACAGGACACGCTATAGCATCAGCTGCGAAAGACGAAGAGGAAGAGGAAGGAGATAAAATAATGGCTGAATTACAGGTATGCCTTTTGGGTTGCACATGAAGACACCTGTGCCTGGTATAATTTCTGGGGCCTCAGCACAATTTCTAGCTCAGAACATGAAGGAAAGTGGGTCTGCCAGTCTCACCCAGTCCCACATTGTTGCACTGAGTGGTACACTTTTTGGAAGTACCACCCAAATTTTGTTCAAGAGGTCTGAAGCTGAGAGAGTGATCAAGAATGTACTAGCTGCCACTGGAGAAGCCTGCAAAGGTGGATGGGACAAGTAAAATATTGGTGTGCATTTGGTGTCGTCGTCCCTGGCCTAGTATTGCTTACTTAGTACCACACTGGCAAGGTGCTGAGAGCTTTTTTAACTTTGGTGGTAGAATACAGGCTGTGTTCCTGGTGGGCTGTGCTCACTTGTTCAGTGCTATGGTCTGAAGTTTCCTGGAGTGTTTGAGCACTGAGACATTGCCTGTTCCCTGTTGTGTAACTGGTATGTCACTCTGCCAGTGGCATAGAAGTAGTGCTCTCTTGCTGGTCCTTCACTTAACATCATGTAGACTGGTTTACTTCAGTGATGGCCATGCTGCTGTAAAAGCCAACTATTCCAGCTGCCATCAATGAGCTCCAGCTTCCCAGGGGCACCTGCTGTCCTCTTCCATGCGCACATGAGGAAAGGAGATGTGGGTCCACTTAACTGGCTGTAACTTCTGACAGTGTGTTTCAGAGCACTGTCACGGCATGAGGTGATTCCTACTGTCCACCTGCCAAAAGGTGGGTTTGGTGCTGCCCAGGGAGCACCTGCAGCACAGGAGACATGGACACTGTTATGTGTGATGGGTGCACCCTGCCCCTTTGCCCTGTTCTCAGCCACCAGTGCTTCAGGCAGCTGGTTTGAAGGGACCAGCTGGGGACAGGGAAACTGTCACATCATCTCCTGTCTCTAGGAAAGCAACCCGTCTGTCTTGCAACTAGTGACAGTGAAGTGGAGGTCAAGGTCTGGGAAAGGGGGACTGAGAGGACCCAAGGAGGAGAAACAGGCATGGTTGCTCAACAGGGAGATGTGTGTTTAAATTACAGTTTTGGGGACTAAAGTGATACCAAATACCAAGTATATTTTAGAAGGTTATAAGAGTACCACATTTTATAAAGGCCATATTGCTTGATCTAGGAGCTACAGGCTCATTAGTTTGATATCAGTCATAGGCAGAAAAATGGAAAATGAAGAAATGAAGTACAGGATTCAATCAGTGAAGAGCTAAAGGACAGATATAAATGGTCACGTAGCAAACACAATGCAGTGGAGCACAGATCTGTCAAAGGAAACAACACTCTGATCAGATAACAGGTGTAACTGCTTAAACTGAATTGTATGCTATAAACATTTTTGATCAAATGATACAACATTCTGATAAAAATATCATACCTCAGACTATACCAGAAAAACCCTATCATAGGACAATTGAGAGCTGGCTGGGTTTGAAATCACTGCCCTATGTGCAGGTGTTTATAGGCAGCTCCCATAGGGATCAGCTACAGGCCCAGTGTCACTCTGTACTTTCATCAAGAGCCTGGAAATACATTTAAAATCCTTACTGTGTAAATCACCCTAATTCCAACTAGTGAATATGAAAGCAGATATAAAGTCCGCATGAATAACAACAACATACAGCTCGGGCCACAACAGCATGTCTTGAAAAGAAACAGGAGTTGCAGTAACAAGTTGACAGGAGGTCCCAGGTCAGTGCTGTTGCTACAAAATTGTGTCTGCTTTAGATGTAGATGTGAGAACAGAGGGTGTTCTCATCTCTGTGTACAGGATCAGTGAGATCAACATTGGGCTGCTGCACCCACGGCTAAGTATCCATGTGTCCCTCATTTGAAAAGACTGTTAAGAATATGAAGGTTTGAAAGAGTACAGTGTGAAGATTTTTAATATAGCAGAAAAAAGGCATAATATTAAGCAGCTGTTGCAGCACAAAATGTATTTGGAGATTGTTACAGATATTTCAGAGCAAAGTAGATAAATTACCAAATTACCAAAGGGAAATAGTGGCTTCTTTGTCACTTGAAGCCTGAAGGACTTTGAGGATGCCTAACTCAAACCTACATCACTGGTCTCACAAATAGGTAAGCTGGGGAAAAGTTCATATCCTGTATTATGAGGAGCAACACTATTTTTTCTATTAGTTTCATGTCATCTTAGGTACTCTGGTCTATAAACACAAATGGGATGTAGTGGAAAAAACAGAAGAAACTCTACATCATGATTTTTTGCTCGGTACTTTTTAAATTATTCTTAGTTTTCTGATTTTGCATAAACATGCAATACATATGAAGATTAGAGTCTTTAAAGAACAGGCCTCATTCTAATTGTAATCAGGACTCTTCATTGCATGAGTTGCCAGGAATTAAATAATTTCCCTAATACATGGTATAAAAATATAATCCTTCTGCATTTCAGGGTGTGTCTGATTCCTGTAAGCACTTCTCCCTCTTTGCTTTGGCCGGCAGAGATGTCCTGCCTGCACATCTCACTGAAGGCAGGCTATGCCAGTAGAGACCTACAGAAATTCCAGGGATGCACATTTGCAGCCAGCACTGCACAGTGATTGACAGTGGCAGTGACAGTTTTGCTCCTCCAGATCTAGGAGCCAATTTGCATGAGAAACTCAAAGGGAATGGAGGGAGGATAGCGAGATAAAGGGCTAAAAAGTCCAGGCCATGCCCTGGGGTACACATGGTGGAAGGCCAGTGGCCCACAATGTCCATATGTTCAGGACTGTCACCATCTGGTGCATTAGTGAAGACTGTGGTAAAGATACATCTCCGTGGCTAAAGTTTTAATAATGGTTTGTGTGGGGAGAAGTGGAGTTATGCAAGTCTTGCATGACTATCAGCCACTAGGAAGTAGCTACTGTCACAAGCCAAAGTTTGTCATGGGCTTCCTACTTAAATTTGGATGGTCTGTAACACCTTGGTGTGCCTTCACCTCCCCATCTGCAAAATCAGAAATCAAGCTCATCCTCCTTACAGGAGCACTAAGACCAGCATGATGTTAGAGTGTGGTTTTGGTAGACCAGAGCAGATGCCCTGGTTCTCTTAGATATTTTAGACTATCAGCTTATTATCTCAGAAGCTTGTAGATAACATTTTTGACCTGTGACTGTTAAAAAAAATGCTCTCTTTGTAGTCAGTCATCTCCAGACATTTCTGTGTAAAAATTCTTGGTCTCCTGATAACCTGCAGTATTTATTTCCTAGGCTTTCCAGAAGTGCTCTTTTATGGATGTAAACTCAAACAGTCATGCTGAACAGTCCAGAAATGATACACATGTTAAAGACATAAGGCCTGGAACTTTAATGCATCACAAGGAAAAGAAGGTAACAAGTGGCAATTGTAAACATGCCACCCAGTCTTGGCATAACCTTCTTTCCTTCAAAACTAATCTTATATCTCATGTCCTGTTCTTTTTAACACCCACTCACCACTGCCCAGTGGTTTCCTTCTTTTTATTTCAGTATGGTTCAGAAACTCTCACATGATGTGTCTCATCAGCGATTATACAATGGTTGCATGAAGTTTTATGATTCTGTAAAATCGAGATTAAAAGAGGATCCATCAGTTTCTGCCAAAGATATGCTCATTCTTCTTAGAATATCCATCCTGTACTGTTCTAGCAGTGGATGGTGAAGCATCTCTCCTAAGCTTGATTCTCTTAGAGGAGAATTAATGGTTCCTCTCAGTCTCTAGAACCAATTTAGAGAACTTCTGCTGTATTTTATTTCATTTGTTGGTCCCAGAAATAATTAGATAGAAATCCCACTGAGTTTATTGGTTGACAGAGTCAAGGTGGATAAGCAGAATTTGCCCTTATGCTAAAAGTTAATGCCCAAAATTCACTCTTCAGTCATGGGACTCAGAAAGAGGATCTGGGGCTGTAGCCAAGCTGGGGTGAATTTCACAGCTGTGTCTGCACTGGAGTTGGCAATTGATTGGTTTTAGTGGGCAGCAAATGAGCAGGATAAGAAAAGGACAAATATTTCTGCCCTTGCAGACCTGTTTTTTGCGTGCAAGTTGTGTCACTGCTGGATTTAGGGGGTCATGCAGACATGAGAACTTGTCGGCCAGATGCCAGTTTGCAATGAAGAGGGTACAGAGAAGAAGGACACACAGCCCTTCAGCACAGCATTTCAACTTTGTCATGTATTTTGTGTGTAAAGTCAGGGCATTGCACTCAAGGACTTGGCTTCGAGCTGCCCAAACAGCAGTTCTGGTCTAAAGCTGCAAACACCTGGCTGGGGGAGGGTAAATTAGTTCCATGGGTATGAGGGAAAAATTGCTTTGTTGGGGAGTGTATTGCAATGTTACTGGTAAAAAAAAGGTGTGAATTCATCCTCTTTACTAATGGAGAGAGAGTGAAAAGATCATATTGTTACATGAAATTCTGGGTAACCACTCAGGACACTGCACATCCTGTAACACAAACATTTCTTTGAAAGGTGCTGCCAAGTAGTTGCCATAAGCTGCTGTTTATTTGAATAACACAGAGTCCAGGAAATTAAGGCTAATGAGATCTGGTTTTGTAATCTGACATGACAGAGTGTTTATTGGCTTTAAATATGGAACATTATGGTCATGATAAACTCATAGAGGAAATTAATGTAGTTACAGTTTTATTTTTGTAGTAGAAAGGCAGCAGTTTCTAAAATGAGATATGGTGTACGATGACACCACAAGATGTTGCACTGAGGCTTGGAACAAGAAGTGGAACTTCCTAAAAAAGATACAGTCAGCATATCCATAGGCAACAAGTGCGATTAAGTGACTTGGCCTAATTCTAGGGGGGTCTGATGTAATGGGACTGGGAGGCACCACTTACCAAGCTGGGCATCACAAGCCTTGGTGTTTTGTTCCAATGCAGGCTCTCAGCGCAAAGTTTAGACAGTGTCAGCCTGCCCATCGATGTCTTACTGCCTGTGCTGGTTTGCATGACAGCTCCTCCTTATTTAGAAATATGAGGGATGTCGAGGTATCCATGGAGCAGCTGTTCAGCCTTGTTACTGCTGAACAAGCCTTTGTAGAGGTGAACTGTCATTCTGGTCTATTGCTGCCTTTTTCACTGCTGTGTTTTGATTGTGTGTATAGTTTTTCTATGTAAAATCCTCAGACAGTGTATAATATCACAAGATGTAGAAACTACACCTGGTGACCCTCAGAATGCAGGGGGAGTACATGCAGTAGCCAACCCGGTGATTTCTGTACCGTCACTCATTCGTCTCCGTTGGGAGAGCAATGTTCCTGACAGTTCTGCACATCTTGATGCTTCTATAAGTATAATCTGTCTTCTGGTGTGTTAGGAGTCAGCTTCTAGTCTCAAGCAATGTCAGCAGTATCGCTTTTGGTTCACTGTCTTCAGGCACTTGAGGCCAAATTAATTTAATTGCTGGTGAGTTATCTTTTGACTGTAGATTTTTTTCGTGCTCTTTCATAGGCATGGTGTCTCTCCTCAGGTCATTCCCTCACCCTGATGATTGGTGTTTATCCTAAGCTGTCACTAGCACTTAAACTAAGCCTCAGAGAAAAGCCTGGTATTATGAAACAGCATCTTCAGGGGTCCTCACTTGAAAATAAAGTGTCCCCTTGAATTTGCATTGCTGGGAATATACTACTTTTAAGCCATTGGATGACCTCTTTGTGTGGTGTTTGGAGTTTCTGGTATAAGTGAATATAGTTCAGTATTTCATTCTGCACTTCCACAGGCACTGCAGAGTGCCACTGATAATTTTGAAGGAATACTTTTTAAGCTGCAGCAAGGAATTTGTTCAGCCTGTGATGATATTAACTGTGATGGAGCAGCGCTGCTCAGGTGTGAGCAACATTAGAAGAAGCAAAATGTAACTTGAAAATCAGCTTTTACCGGTATAAAACTCCCTTTCAAGGTGAGCCAGACTCTCGTGTTTGGCTCTCTGGAGAGTGAGCAAGCCATAGCCCCCTGCTGTCAGCCCTTCCACATCAGGCTTTCTTTGATGTGTCCCAGCAGTATAATCAGATACTGTGAATCTTTTCAACTTCTATCTTGTAAAAACCTGGGATGATTTTTTTTTTTAGCTGTAAGGTGAACAGGTCAAGGTAGCACTGTGTTGGAAATAAGGTAATTAGTGTGCTTTTGCATATTCTGGAGGCCTTGTTAAAACGAGGTAACAACATCCCATCCTGACCACGTGCATAGCACAAAGCAGTAACATCATGCACTGTTCTGCCAGAATTTGGAATTTTGCCCCGATGAGAGACAGAAATCAGATGACAACTTCAGACATGTCTCTGCAGCTGTAAATGGAGTGGTGAGTTCACAAGGTCTGCGCTTCCCCTGAGATTCATTTTGGGGAAAAAAAAAAAAAAAAGTCCTGTAAAGGTAAAAGCCCTGAATAACTAAGTAATCCAACTTTCCCCCTTAGGTGTATGGGGCTACAACAGGATCTCCCACAGATAGTGATCATCCTAATGAGAAGAGGGAAGGGAAAACTGAAGAAGAATTGGGTTCTGATTCATCCAGTACAGCTGACAGTAAAATTGGCTTTTCAGTGAATGGCAATCCTACATTTAGCAAGGGTTTGTTTGTAGACAGTACAGACTATTCTAACAAAAACCTTCAGAATATGAGCACAAACCTGTCTGGTGTCAGTTTGCCAGAGGATGAAAAAAGAAGAGGGGCTCAAGATATTTTAGGATCCCATATTCCAGCTGTTGAAACTGGAAAACAGAAGCCAAACTACAGACTCTCTAGAGATGCTCACCAGGGCCTGCCACAGGGTGAAGCCTTGCAGAGCACGAGCAAGCACATCCCTGTCAGCAGCGTTGCCCCTCTTGTGAGGCACCCACAGGAGGCCACAGGGCCTCAACCTGCCTCGCAGGAGCAAGAATGTTCTGCACTGAACTGCAATCAGGTTGTGCTAAGACCCAAAGTGTCCAGAAGTAATAGCGTGAACAGCATTGAAGAGACAGACTCTCCAGCCACCTCTCCAAGTGAAGACAGCCCACCCACAGAAAACATCGCCTTCATGATTACCAAAACAGCTGTGCAGGTCCTCTCAAGTGGAGAAGTTCATGATATAGTCAGCCGGAAAGGAGGAGATGTGCAAACAGTGAACATTGATGCGAGGAAGGACGTGGCATCAGAGAAAGGTATCTCAGAGAACGCAGACAGCGAAGAGCCAGTGGTGTGTCTGGACAAAAAACCTGTCATCATCATTTTTGATGAACCGATGGATATCAGGTCAGCGTATAAGCGGCTTTCTACAATTTTTGAGGAATGTGATGAGGAGTTGGAAAAAATGATGACAGATGAAAAGATAGAAGAGGAAGAGGAGGAAAACAATGAAGCACATGAAGTCTCTGAGAGCGAGAAGGAAGAGTCACCAGTAGTTAATGACAGAAAAGCAACTGCAGAGCATTCAGCAGCTCACAGTCTCCAGGAGCCGTACCTGTTTAACCTTCAGTCTGACTCCGCAGAAAGCAGACCTCCTGCAGAACAGGAAAGCACAAAGACAAATTTGAACAAATACCGCCAGATCTATGGGCTAAACACAGAAGCAAACTCAGACTCTGCCGATCAGTTTGGAAGCAGGCAGGATTCTAAGAAAAAATTCAAGTTTAAATTCCCTAAAAAGCAGCTGGCTGCTCTGACACAGGCGATACGGACAGGAACTAAGACTGGGAAGAAAACCTTGCAGGTTGTGGTCTATGAAGAAGAGGAGGAAGATGGGACCCTGAAGCAGCACAAGGAAGCAAAGAGATTTGAAATCACTAGGTCTCAGCCTGAGGAGAGTGAGAAAAGTCCTTCTGGGAAGCAAGAGGGACCCTCTGGAGCTGCAGTGCCCCTGTCTAGGACTGATGAAATTCGACAGAGTACATACAGGACACTAGACAGCCTTGAGCAGACTATAAAGCAGCTGGAAAACACCATCAGTGAAATGAGTCCAAAACCTATCCCTGAAAACACATACACCTCTGAGGGAAGCACTGTCCCCTTCTCTGCCCAGATAGTACCCGAGACCCCATCCCGAGAGCGTGTAGTGCTGGATGAGAGCCTTGCTGGCGTAGAGCCCCCTGCGTCAATCCCAGCCACTTCACGTAAGGTACCTTAGTCCAAGAAATCAAACCTCCAGCTGCTTTCTAAAATCTGCAATAATCACCATTAAACAAGAGGGTCTTGTGATTTGTTTGCTTCCTTTCAGGTGGCTTGTTTGGGCTCCCCACAAGGTATCTAACAGCTAATAGACCAATGGTTTTTGGGGTTTTTTTAATCTCTGCTGCTGATTGGTGATGGGCAAATGCAGGGGAGCTGGGCCAAATAATCTGCTGTGTGAAATGACAAGCGTCACTGACATGAAATCCAGGCTGATCAGTAGCTGAGCAGTTTTCTCCATTTGATTCTGGAAATTAACACCTGTGGTGTGAAGCTCCTGAACTTTCCCTGCATGTAGTACTGTGGCTTTTTTTTTTTTGGCGCATGGTGTGCAGCCCTCTCTTGGAGCACTCTGGTACTGATCACACCTTCCCCTTGTCTCCCCTCCCTGCCCCTCCACTCATTTCCGCAGGGCCCCAGCGCTGCCTCCCAGACAAGCCGGATGCCAGTCCCCATGACTTCAAAAACTAGACAAGGAAGCATGGAGAAATCCGGCAAACAGCACAAGCTGCAGGATCCACGCCAATACAGACAGGTAGTTTTACCCTAAACCCGGTGTTTGGATGGACATTTCATGTTGTTTGTTTATTTAAACTCCAGTAACTGACTGAGATTATACCAAATATCGGATGCCTGAGGTCTAACTGGACGTCCTGGATCCTGGGGGCATGACAGTACTGATTTTTTCACCATGCTTGTGCATGCATGTCTGCAATAAAACACCTGCTGCTTTTTTATTTTTCTTTTTTTGTTTGTTTTTGTTTGTTTGGGGCTTTTTTTCTTTTTAACTGTGGTATTCAGCTGTAATTTTAAGATGTCAACTACACGTTTACTTTCTATTTGGTAAATGTGGTGGTTCCTTAAGAGAACTGGGAATGCTTCTGTTCAGAGAGTCTTTACAGGAAGCCTTGGACACTAACCTGTTGGTGTAGAGGTGGCAGTAGGTGCACATTAACTCTCCAGCCGGACATGTCTATTCACACGTTAATAACCCAGCATGGCCCTCGTAGTGACTGGTCTGTAACCCATAGATCACGCCTTCTCACAAAGCTCTGTTGGCTTTCACTCTCTCTATGCACTCTTCGTTGGGCACTTTGGGTTTTCTACCAGGTCCAGTCCATGGCTGCAAGACTTAGCTCAGGCCTTGAACTGTTAATTCTGGTTCTCTGTAGGGCTGTTTTCCCAGGTCCTGTTGGTTTATCATGTTACTGGCTTTCTGACAAACTGTCTCCTGCCATCTTTATTTGCAGGCTAATGGAAGTGCTAAGAAAGCTGGTGGGGACTGTAAGGCTACTTCCCCTACCCTACCTGCTTCTAAGATCCCAGCCTTTTCTCCCACTTCTGGGAAAAGCAGCTCAGCACCTGCTTCTAGCGGTGACAGCTCTAACCCTCTTAATCCACCTACTAAAACCTCCATTCCTTCCTCCAACCTTCTCGGTCCTCAGACAGGTCGCATAACTTACTCTACCTCCCTCATCCCCTCTGTCTCTAACGGCTCCTCCAAGTTTCAGAGCCCCACTTACCCAGGGAAAGGTCACCATCTCTCCTTCTCACTACAGACTCAAAACGGCCGGCCACCCCCTCCTTCCTCCTCTACCTCCCCCCCCTCCTCTCTCTCCCCCCCTTCACTGAACCAAGGTATGAAGAGCATCAGGACAATCCACACACCTAGTTTCAACAGCTACAAGGCACAGAATGGAAATGCCAGCAAGTCCGCCCCATCCACGGTCAAGGAGCCATCCTAAAGGCTAAGCACAGCACACCTGCCAGGTCACCAAGGCTTTTTGTTCATTTTCAAAGAATCTGCAGCCAATATTTTAACCAGGGAATGTAACCATTTAACTGTATTGCTGGAGGCTTAATACTAATCACGTGCTAAATACTGAATTACTACACTAGATTAGAGTGAAGCTTTTTGGAAAACTGTTGCTGTTGTAGTGATAAAAGAGCATTTTCTTCCTATAGGCAGCACCTCTTACAAAGAAGTGTGAAGGTGTGTGAGTGAACTTGACAGCGCGTGCACAGCGGTGTGCTGAGCATGGGGAATTGTATGATTAAAAATTTAGTAAGTTGTTTTGTATAAAGCTATTTTTCATTATGGGGTCTAGAAGTGAACAGAGATATACTAAAGTGTGATTATATTCAATTGTAAAACTGAAACTAAAATATTTTTCTTTTATTTTGGTGTTATTTAGCTTTGTTACAGATTTCTATTTTTGTCAACAAATGTCATGGTTCCTTTCAAGATCTTTTTGCCAAAACATTTTGATACTATTGTAATGTACATTTGAAAGTAGTATGCTGGACAGTAAACCTCTGCACAAGAAACAAAACAAGACTGGTCTTTATGTGTGTACGAGGCAACTCAACCTATTGCACTGCCATTCAGATTATATTTAAGAATTTGCCAGCCAATGAAAAAATAAATTGTTTTACACATATAGATAGTTGCTGATTACTTTTTTTCTTAGCTAAATCCACCCTTTTTCCTTCAGTTTTATTCTACTGAGACCTGGTAGCCCATTAATGCATTGCATTGTGGATTTTAAAATGTACACTTCAGTACTGTTCTGTATACTGGCAAACTTTTGTACATACCTATAAATATCTATAAATAAAGAAATACTGTATGTGGCTGGGCACATAGAGTAGTTTTACCACACCAAAGTTAATTTTTATGCATGCTTAAAAATATATATGGGGAAGGGTTGAAAAAGATGGATATCAATTAAATAGGAAAAGAGCAAGAAACTTGCATAGCTCATGATTTTGTAAATAAATTTATTTGTATAACACCATAATGTAATATACAGAACTATGATAAGCAAAGATCTTTACAAAAATAAAGGGCTGCATGCTTATATATTTGTACTTTGTCACTAATACCTTTTCGGCTGGTCTCAATTAGCTGCTAAGCTGTTTGCCTGAGAGCATTAAGCCATCAGGAGAAAAACTGACTTTATTTTTCCTGGATTAAAACCATTCATAATTACTAATTTTAAAATTAAAGCTCATTGCTGGAATTCCCAGTTAGAAAAACAGCAAGGAGAGAAAAACCTTTGACTGACTGAGGTATCTTCTCTTCCATCTTTAAGTATTCTTTGTTCTGTTACCCCTTGTGAAAAGGGAAGTTTCTTAGAAATGTCATTTCAAGGCTGTGCTCTCAGATGGTGCATCCCATGCCTGCGAGTAACTAGAGAATGTAAACATTAGCTCATCCCTACAGACACAACACACAGTGTAGTTCCAGCAGGATCATGCCAGGTGCCATCCCCTCGGCTGCCATGGCAGCAAAGACTCCCAGCGCTTGCAGAGCACAGGAGCTTCAGTGTGGGGCTGAGCCGAGCCCAGGACAGGCTGGGTGGCTCCAAAGCCCCAGTGAAGCATTAGGTATGTTCAGAGTGCCCACAATGAACCACCAGAGTGAAGCCAGTTCTCTTCCAGCCACTACGGAGCAGCTGTGACTGGTGGCTCCAAAGCCTGGTCTGTTTTCTACTTCCTCAAATGCTGAGTACACAACTCCCTTGCTCTGAAGGGAAATCACCTCATCTGACACCACAGCTTGTTACCAGGTCCCCACACAACAGACAGCACACACAGGGAGCACCAGCAGGCCTGGTACCACACTCCTCCTTTACGGTACACGGCCAAAATGTAAGCTCAAGCTAAATGATGGGCATAGCAGATTTTGCTCTTAAACTGTTAGTCTGACATCCCCCATGAGCAGGCAGGGTCCCCAGTGGCTCTGGCACTGCTCCCACCACTGCTTCCTCATGCGAGGGGCTACAGCAGCACATTCTCTGTATCGGGCTGAACTCAGACACGGACCGTGGTTGTACAAATAACCCATGACCTTGCACAGTCACTGGTGTGCAGTGGGCAGTAAGCCAGTGCTTTACTCACAGGGAATTACTGCTTGGGATGGTGAATGTGGAAATTGCCATCAGGGAGTGAACACAACACCTTCCACGTTTTGTGCGCCTGCTCAGTGCTGAGGTGCAGCACCCGCCAGGAAACCATCAGCAGGCTCAGCCAGCACATAACCCACATAATCCCAGCACAGGCAGCGCTGCCAGGATCTTCGGGAGTCAGGCAGTAACACTCCCTCGCCATCCTGCACGTGGAGCAGTGAAGCTGCCAGGCGTTCACAAACGCAGGCAGGAAAGAGCCGTGCACAGGCTGTAGCTCAGCACCAGGAATGTTTCTGAACACTGGGCAGAGTATTTAGACAAATCATCAAGTCTGGAAATAAATACCTTGAGCACAGAAGAAATCAGCTCCGGCCAGTGATGAAGAAGCCAGGTTTCTCACTGCAGAGCAGTTCGGAAGAGCAGTTTTGGTGGTTGGCTGCAGCCGGACTTTGGGACAAGAGCCACGGAGCAGGTCCCACTGCAGTAGGGCTCTGCACTGGCACAGCAGCCCTTGGCCTCACTGTTCTGACACACCAGCAGTGAGGCAGTTCACCACTCCTCTTCGAGATGGAAGGGGAGCAGGACCTTCCTGCTGCCTGTTGTAGTCTGAGCCAGCCCGGAACTTCAGAGTAAGCCCCATCCCTGTGTGCCAGCTGATTCCTCACAGCACAGAGCCCCTGCGCAGGGCAGGACACGGGTGGGAAGCCAGAGCAGAAGAGGATACCTACACAGAGCAGGAAAAATGAGGGATGTGCAGGACATTTCTGCCTAGAACTAGTACAGGGTCAAAATCCATCTGATCCCCACTAAGAGGCAGATCTTCCATCATGCTTAAAAACTCACAGGTTCAAGAGCAGGTGGTCAAGGCAGATTTTTACAATCTCATGACTGGGAGCCACAGGCACATGCACCACTTCAACGATGGCAGGCCTGTTTTAAGCCATTCCTGCTCCCAGCCATGCATCAGCCTACACCCTTATTTCCACAGGCTGGCACAATTAATGGCTTGATTAGTACGTAAATGAGAATGCTGTAATGACCTGGCTTTGAAAACAAGATCGCAGCTTTTTGCAGCAGATGAGGCCACATTTCAAACTCTTTCATCCTACCTGAACAAAGTGGAGAGGTTCTCCTCAGATGCTGCAAAGAGGAACCTGAAACGCTTATGTGCAGCTCAGCAAAGAATTTTCCTTCAGCTCTGCAGCAGCACAAAGGAAATTAAGAAACTATCTGAACTGTGGCCATGCCTTAATTCCACATTATTGGTGCTGTGAGCAATACTAAGGGGGACCTTTAAAGTCTTTAAAAAAGCAGCCATGCAGAACCTTCCAGCTACCAGAACCCCAGAAAAGGCAGTTCAGACTAAAACCACCAATACCCACTGAAGCAGGAGCTGCTGTTAGGAACCATTTTAAAAATCCAAACACTATTGTAACCAACACAGTTCATATTTCCATTATTTCCCATTCAAATTTCAGCCTAGGCCCGTCCCAACTTGCAGCTACACAGCTCCAAGCAGTCCTCAGACCAGAAGTACTTTTCAAGCCAGTCTGAATCCTTCTGAGGACAAATTGAGAAACAAAAAATAGAAACAAATGGCAATGTTAAAAAGTTCTGCTTAAACATAAAAGCAGCACCCCTTTTCACTGTGTGACCAAACACTGGCACAGGTTGCCTAGGGAAGTTGTGGAGCCTCCATCCTTGGAAATGTTCAAAACCCAACCATAGCCCCAGCCCAGAGTAACCTGCCCTGGCTGCACTTGACTGAGCTGGCGGTGAAGCAGGAGCTGCCCAGAGGTCCCTGCCCACCTCACCTGCACTGCAGCCTTGTGGAACTGCCCATCCCACTGAATCCAGCTTCTAGAGGAAATACTGGCACTAACAGTGTCTACCTCAGGACAGCCTACTGTATATACGCACTTTCCTTCTTGAGTCAGTCAGACTGTCAACTTTCTGTTCAACAGGAAGGAGGGAAAACAGAAATAAAATAAAACCCAATACAGTCCAAAAAAATTTACAGGTAAGGGTCTGAGGCAGCTGTTGTTAAGATCAGAGCATAGCAATAACGCCTAAAAAATATCTGTCATCTCTTGCCACACTGGTCAAAATTTAAGGTGGCAGTCTTTAAAGAGCATAAAAAACATCAATGTTTTTCCAGACTGTGATAAGCAGTCACACACTACACACTACTCTCTTAAGGTGGAGCTCAGTAACCTCTCCCTGATGCGCCTGAAAGATTTGCTCTCTGCAGCTCCCTTTCAAGTCGCGGGCTTCCCCAGATCTTCCCTCCCTCCCACCCTGCCTGCCTGGTCATCTCCTTCAAGAGCTGATGTACCTGAAAAGGGTGGAGCAGCTGGGGTCAAAATGGCTGTAATCCCTTTCTTACATGCCCATGGATATCCTTGACTTATGTCCAAGCTCCTTCTGCAGCTGCCCTGCAGCATCCACACTGCCAATGCAGCAGCAGACAGTACCATGGAGGCTGATAAGGCCTTAAATTTGTACCTGCAGAATTGTCAGCCAATGCAGTTCCTGGTTTGTGTGGGTTATTTTTAGTAAGTTGCTAATTTTTCAGAAGATGATGTGTTTTTTTTGAGTCAATACACTAACAGTTATAATGTTCTCAAGCATAAATGCTGGTGGCCATGCATGTAGCTTTAGGATTAAAATTATCAGTCATCTATAAACACAGCAAAACAAAAATTAACTTGATTCACCAAGTGGTCGTCAAATCAGAGTAAGGTGCAGAGCCCCAGACCCCTGCGTACCTCTGTAAGTGCACTGCTTCACTGAGAAGACCCCTGCACCTTGCTGTGGATGCTCAGCACACATTCTGACAAGCCTCTGAAAGTAATGATGGGACAAAATGCACTTCCAGTAAAAGACAATGGCTGCTTGCTCATGAATAGCATTACAGAGGCATCACAACATTTTGTTGTGATTTTGAAATCTCTCGTTCAAATACACTTAACTATTAGGACTGAAACAAAAATCATCATCAATTACTTTGTGCTTCACAAAACACACCCCTTCTTCCTCACATGGCACACAGGAATGCATCTAATGCACCTGCTTCCTTTTCACTCTGGTGGGGGAAAAGACACTTTAGTTTGCAAGGACACCACAAAAACATAGTCCGTTTTTATGGGACCTGGTACTAGGTGAACCCAATTATGTGAGAACTTTCCCAGAGCTCAACTGTCATATCTGACCCTTTTCTTCACAGCCAATTCTTATAATGATCCCTCCCAAGGATCAAAACCACAGTACATCAAAGCATGGGACTGTTGCAGTCACTCTGGAAAGAAACAAGGTCTGCTTAGAAACTTGTCAGCCAATACATCCTAGTACCACAATTCCTTCTCTTCCACTGGACACATCGACACAGGTTTAATCCTCTGCCAAGCAAGCAACAAGCGTAAGATATGGGGGTACCCAAAGTAAAAAACAGCTGCTTTGCTTTCAAGGAGGTGTCCAAGAACATAGATGAAAAAAATAACTGGTATGGAGCTCACACATAGAAGGGCTTTCAAGGTAGAAACTCATCTTTGTAGTTAAAACTATAAAAAGTCCAAGACCCAAGCTACAGTGTTGTTCTGACTGGCAGATAGAGATCTTCCCTCTTTATGACTTGAAGATGATCAGGGCTACAAAACCTGCATATTAAATCAACTTGCCACATACCTTAGATGCAAATTATGCATCAAGATGAAAATATTTAACCAACTGAATCTCTCTCACATGCTAAAATCCACGGTGTTGTCCCTCAAAAAAAAAGTTTGAAAAGAAGTCTACTTCATCCAGGAGGAAGTGCAGGGCTGGTGAGAGCATTTGCCAACCGCGACTTGTAAATGCAGCATTCTAAGCCAGCTCATTAGAAAGAATTCGAATCACACAAAGAGTCACCAAAACGATTTTATTTCCAGTGTTTAAGTGGGTATGCACACAGGCATGATACAGGTTTGGATTCATTAGGTCTTCATGCAGAATTATATTCTCGATAAAAGAAACCAGTTCCATCCAGTATCCACTATCTACACGCCTATGTTACAACATTTATATCAAATCTGGTATCTGAAGAAAAGATACACATGTAATATGTACATTTAAGTTACTTATTTTACAGAAAGATTAGAAATTCAAGTCACATAAAACTCAAAATCTGTATTAAAATTGGAAATATAAAACTCCAATATTTACTGGAATGCCTAAAGAATGGAAGCTCTGTAGCCACCTGTGTTAACATTTGTAAAATGTAATGAAACTCATTAACAGTAAAATGCATTCATTTGTTTGTAATAAGTTTTTCTAATTTAACAATATGGCACCCTAACAAACCAAATGAATTTATGATGAGGCACTTGTTAGTGACTAAACCAAAAGAACAATTTTCCTGCATACTAATGCCAGGCCAACTCTCAGTCAGAAAACCATGTATACACTACACAGCATGTTGCATCAGATGCTTTGTTCAACATTTGTATGCAGCCATCAAATATACTTTTTCTTAAAATATATATATATATACTTTAACTTTAGTGTTCTTCTGGCTGTGGTAATGCACTGTGAAGACGTTCCACAGAGCATATTGATGAAACCAGCCCAAATGAAGGCTGCATAACAACAACAGTACAGGAAAAATATATATATATGTACACACACGCACACACACACACACACAGTTACTGGGAAGTGTAACAGTAAGTTAATGAATTGCTGCAGTGGACATACCTTCCCGTTTCAAAGATACTGGTAGAATCGAGATCTAACCACTTGGGTCCCAGACAGTTTATGAGGATGGGCATCAACTGCTGGGCTGAAGTTGTTTTTGTTCATATTCTGATAATTTTCACCATTTACCTGGTCTGGTGGCTGAAATGGTCCCGACGGCGGTGCTCTATTAATTAAAGTCAAGCTGCTGGAAGAACTGCCTTCATCTGCCTGCATGTCTGCAGATGAGGGCAGATCTTCCTTTGATACATTTGCTAAGCTAGTGTTCTCAAGTCTGGGCTTTCCAGTTTCACCCGTATTAAGGTCAGTTGTGCTAGTGCGTAAACGTTCTCGTGCAAGCCAGTCTGAGATTGAGAGGTCCTGTGCTGGACATTTGGGCTTCAACCGTGTCACAGCTGAAAGCTCAGATTCTCTCTCTCTACTTTGACTTGGCTCCTGAGCTTTCCAAGCATTCAGGACACTTATTTCAGCGAAATCCCTCTGTCCTCCAAGCGTGTGCCTTCGCCTGATATTTTTTCTCTTTGCAGTCTCTGCAGAATTAGCTTTTTGATTCCCAACTCCAAACATGTCATCTGCAGATGACTTGAGTCGCAGCTTTAACCTGTCTGTAATTTTAAGTCTCCAGGTAGGTTCTTGTTTGTCAGCCTCACTTCTGGCTGATGAGGCTAAACTGCTTGTTGATCTTCCTTTTTTCATGATGTCAAACATTTTGGTCACAGTAGGCAAGTCCTTCTCACTCTTTGCATCCCCTGAACCCTCACTGTCCGTTTTGTGCCGTGCAGATTTTCTCCTGGAGAGTGTATCACATTCAATAAGTTTGTGTGAGCTAAAAAGTCTGCGACTCTCTAACTTTGGTGTGGAACTTCCCTCAGTACAACTTACTTCGCTTTCTTCTGAGTTCCTCCGACTGGTCTTCACCACTTCTGAAACTTTCCCTTTGGAAAGCCTTTCGGCAGCAGCGCTGGTGGCAAAGACAGGGAAGTCACTTTCACTGTCTGTCTCCATAGGACGCCCTTCGCTGATCAATTCACTTCTCTCATCATCGGCATCTTCTCCCTTGCTTTCTGTCACTGACTGCACCTCAGGGCTCAGCATACTGGCATCTAAACCAGTCAGATACATAGTAGATGAAGTAGTTGAATAGTCTGAGGTGATGGAGCTGACATCAGCTGCTAAAAACTCATTGTGTTTAATTTCAGGGCTGGCTACTTTTTTGCATGAGTATCTGTGCTGGGAAGCCTGGGAGGAAGTGCTTAGCATAGTGCCGGAGTCCGACACTGTCTCCTCAACCTGGGAAGAAGATTGTGAAATAGGCATTTTTGGGTTATTCTTCTGCATGGTTTGCAGACAATTAAGATTCGATGATTTTGTACATTTTTCGTGGTAAGGCAGTGAAGGTTCCTCTGACAGGATACTTTCTTTCTTCAATGACTTCTTTTCATCCTTTACAACATTCACATCTTTTTTACTGCTGTTCTCTTTTTCCTTCAGGACAAACATCCTCTGTTTTCTTCCTATCTCTCTCTCTCTTTCATATTCCCCTTTAGCTGTGTCCTCTTTTGTTGTGTCACCACGAGATTGCTCTGCAAGCTCCTTCTTGAAAAACACATTATCCAACTCATCCTCTGAACTACTTGGTTGTGGTTTCTCTTTTGTTTTTTTCCGCTTGCGACTAGCTGCTGCAAAAATGGAGGACACAAGCAGTTCCTTGCTATACTGATCCTTTCCAGAACCCCAAGAACCCTGTTAAAAAAAAGGGAGAGGGCATAATTAAAAATCACAGAGAAGAATCATTAGCCTGAGACTGTTTAAAAGCACATCCTGAGCTTCACAGTAAAAAATCTGTCTTTATTCAGGAACATTTCCATGCCCTTTCTGTAGTCTAAATTGGCCAAGAAGTCAATTTTCATCCTGAGAATTCCACTTTTTATCTGAGTCCCTTCAACTCAAAAAAGACTAGGTTTGTGTATACAGCTATTCAGTTTTGGGTTGGCTAATAAAGCGGGCCCTTAATGCAGTAAGAAACCTATTCAAGACCAGTTTGACACAGTAACTGCTTCACAGATGAGGTCCCAAGAGTGTGGTTTCAAGCCCTTTTTTCAAGGTCTTACTTACACAAAAAGGGTAATTTCTCAAACTATTCAGTTCATCTTTCACCTTTCAGACTGTTCAAATTGTACCATTCATTACTTCCAGTAAAATGAATGCTATTCAAAACTCTAGTTTAGGCAGAAATGTAGAAAATGAACAGAAATAAACTTCTTCCTGATTTTTGAAGAATCTTATAAACCTTTAGAATAGCACTGAAGCAATAAAGGGACAAGCCAAATTATTCCATTTTATGAATTAAAAACTATTTTCACTACGTGACGACATCACCACCTGGCCACTTCAAAGCTACGAACCCTTCCTACTCCCTGCCCCACTGCCACAGGCAGCGTGGCGTGGTGTCCTGGAAACGGGGCTGTTTGGAGGTAACGGCTGAGCCACCAAACACCCTCACAGAGCATCTCCACGGTGAGCCAGAAGGAGACACTGAGTCCTGTTCTCAGCTCAGGGGGGCTGCAGTGACACACCTGTACACACACCAGCATGAAGCTGAGCTCAGCTGTGTGCTGCCCTCTCACCCTGTGCTGCAGACACAGTGTCAGAATCACCGAGCAGCCCAAGAGACAGAGACTTGTCCACGTGTCAGATGAGAACTTTGTCATTAAACTGAGGACTGAACAAATGCCCACTTTTGTGATGTCCCACCCTGAACCAGTGTTACTCCCCCCTCATCAACACGGCTGTCCTCCCAAGCACAGCAATACTTCCCAGGAAGATTCTGCAGAGCAACCTTTAACTACAACCTTTGCCTTCCTATAAAAGGAGGAGCTATTTCCTTCTCAAGAATACCAGGCTGAATTCTAAGTATTGCACTTTTCTCAGTGAAATAGGGAAGCATAAATACTGGCTGTGAGTGAGTAGCACGCCAACAACGGAGCATTTACCTCTACTAAATGAGATGCAAAAAGGAGATAAGCGCTCACAATTTTAAGAGTTTGGAACAAAGGTGTTGATGTGTGCAGCTGACTGCACATAAGTGACACTTTTCCAGTACACCACTTCAAAACTATGTTATGAGAAAACAGTATTACCACTTATTCAAGACATTCTACGTAAGCTCTATAGTACATCCACATATAAATGATTTAATAAAGCAAGCAAATATCTAACAGAATTCAGAAGCTTGCAACTGCATCATATCACAAAATGATTTACCTTAGATTTTGCTGAGTCACTAGTAGCCGAATCTGTAGAAAAATGAAAAAAAATTCTGCTCAGTTCTGTGCGATTTTTTTTGTTACTACAGACAATGCTGGACTTATGAAAAAGACAAGCACAGAACAAGATGTGAAGCAAATAAAAACCAGAACAGAGTGAATAGTCAGAGCTCACAAAGATGCAAGCTGCACCACAGAAAGCCACCGCCATGAAAGGATGCTGTGAATTGTAGGCAGAACCAGCTCAATGATAGGAATGGCAAAGGAGCCCTGTTCTTCTAAATAGAAAACAGAAATACTAATGTTTATTTAATGCTTAAAGTATACAGCCCCTGCAAAACCGCAGCTGAGAGACCTTTTCAGGATGGCACTGTGTACTCTCCTGAGATTCAGGATACACAAAGCAAAATTGGGTGTCTTAGTACAGCTGGCTTCCTAGGTACAAATCATGGTTCTTGTAGTCATATGCTTTTTGTGAGTTTTTAAAGGAATTAAGTCATATTTTGTGTGTAAAACCCCAATTATACAACTCCCTCCACCTCTTACTACATACAGGTAAAATTTTATTTTAAAATCTGCTATATTTCAGCAGCTACCAGTTTTGTACTTTTCCATAACAAGCGCTTTTATGAAATGAAAAATGGACACCATAGTTTTACTGTCTCGCAAAACCCAAGATTATACAATTATAAAGGGGGTAGGAAGGGGCTAGCACAATGACTAAAAAATATGAACGTGGATGTGTTCCAGCTTTAGGGACTTTCTCCCTTGGAAGAAAGAGCTGAGCCCCCTGCCACACCCCTTTTTGACACATGGCTAATGCTTTATGACTAGAAAGACTGGTAGACCATACCATGCTATTTCTCCTCAGGGTCTGCTTCAGAGATAACAAGAAACAGCAGAAAAACTTTTAAAAAGTAGCATTGATCTGTTTAAAATACTCTTAAAAGAAAATTTACAGCACAGATCAACTCGGGGTTTTTTCCATTTACAAGAAACGGGGGTTTCTGCAGACAAGGCAGCTACAGTGTGGGCAACAGTCCTCCTTCTTCCTACAGTTCCAGCTGTCCATCACTGACATCACAGAATCCACTAATGACATCACCGTGTGATAGACTCCTCCCACTTCGCCTGTTACAACATCAGTACAAAGTGACTGTTTCAGTAAGTGCTGAACAACCCTTTGAAAACTGAAACAAAAGCTAGAGACGAGGGATAACATTTGTGGGATACAACATGCTGGGTTAGTGCAATAGTATAGTGAAGGGAGGAGGGAAAAAAGTCACCAAAAAAGAGCCTGTAATGCTTGTCCTTAGCCACAAAAGAGGATGGCATTTATAAACAGAAGGAAATCAGCTTTAGTATAGACATACTGCAACATACTTCAAGTGTCCATCACTTGACAAGAAAACATAACTCAGTTTTTTTGCATTCCTAACGTTGGGAAGGAGCAATATTAGACCACCACCGAAGATCAGTCTTTCTGCCATCACAACAAACCCCTTTACAGCAGCATATCTGCTTCCCCTCACGATGATGATTGCATGGGTTACTGTGAATAAATAAAGTACTATGTGCAAACCTCATCTTTTAATGATCAAATTCCTGTTATACCAAAAAGTTTCCCAAATTATGTCATGCATGATTATCAACAATTCAAGTCTTTCAGAAGTGTTAATGGTCTTTCAGAAAAGAGGAAAACGGTTTATTAGTACAAGAAAATAGGAAGAGAGAGTTACAGTGAGTTAACAGAGTAGGTTATTCTAGCCTGTGGATTAACACTGTCCAGGCAAGAGTTACCTGATACGTCTCCAGGAGATACTCCCGTTCTTCCAATGTTGGTGAGTAAATGATCTATGTTTGGCACTGGCTGAGATTCTACAGTGTTTTCTTCCTGAACTGCTGTCTATAGTTAATAAACAAAGATCTCTTCATCATCGTTTCACAAATAGTTCATTACGATTCAACAGCATTTAGAAAACTTCATTATTCACCTGAAGAACACGAGGAAAGCGTGTCCTATTTTCCTTTATGCTTTTAAAACAAATGCATGGCTTGCTTTTTAAAAAAAAAATAAAATTCATTACTACAAGAACTGGAAAGCTACAAATGTGCTTCTGAAGAGCAAACCATACAGGAACGTAATAAGAAATATACAGACATTCTAGAGGCAGCAGAAGCAGATTCTAAACTAAGATAATTAGAACACAAATATTTATGTCACAATACTTACAAGAGGTTCTTCAGCATCATCTTCTGTGAAAAACCAGTCATGCTACAATTTAAAATAAAAAAGGTGAAAACCCCACAGGAAATACAGACCCCAAAAGTGGTACAATCTAACATGGACATTACTAAAAATGACACTTTGATGGATAAATTCCAGACCCAAACTGGCCCAGTGAGAGAAAAGCCGGTTGATCTGTGTATGCTCTTATTTTTTAAATAATGAAATGCATCCACTTACTTTTTGGATGAGTGTTTCTACAATTTTATATTGGTCTGGCATGTGCGTAACCATGTGTGTCATGTTATCATCAGATGTCCTCACAAGTGTTGGACCAAATACTATTGCCAGGTTTCTTGGTTCCATCTAAGAAATGAAATATTTCCACATCATACATTTATAATGAGAAAATACAGTAATATGGGCTAAGTAAATTAATACAACACTATTAATATATATGAGAACCATTTTAAATATAGACATTGAAAGTTTTTTTAAAAACACCTTACTGACTCAGGTGGGATGTTACACTACACCAAAACTCTCCTACATGCAGCTGCAATAAATACTTCCAACATTTCTGCAATTCAAAATTCCAACCTTCCTTAACCCACTGCAAGCAAATGGCTCCACAAGCACAGAAAATATTCTTTACACTTTCAGGGGGGAATCTTTTTTCTTCCCATGTAGAAAAACTTCTGTTCAGAAAACTTGTTTTAAGAATTTTTTGTTTTATAAAAAGGCATTAATAGTTCTCTGTGGTTTTTTTTTCTGAAAATGTTTACAAGACACACAAAAAATTAGGCTGGTAATCAAATGCTGGTTTATGTCTATGGACAAAGACCTCATTCAATTTGCACCAACTCTGGAGGCGGTGGCAGCAAACAAACATCGTAGACCCAACACATCTATTCATGAGACAGAGTTATGTGACCATGTCACAACATTAGAAGTAAAGTAAGTATATGACTGCTGTTACATCTCTGACAAATAATTTCAAGAAAGCAGCAGCAGAATACTTACCTCCTATTTTTGCTTACTTCTCTGACTTATAGTTTACTGTTCTGGTATAGAAAAGACCAATAATATACAGGAGGCAAGGTCATTGTGCTTACCAGAAGCAGGCTGCAAACATGACACAGGCCCCTAATGCTCTCCTGGACTTGAATTGTGTCTTTTGGCAAGTCATACAGTTATAACATCACCTCACTCCGCTAGCCTTATATATTGTATAATATTAACAGTATTTAACAACATTTATAGAGCACACCGAGACTGCAAAATGATAAAAAAAGCTTCCTTTAGGCATTGCACTTAAAAATTATATTTTTTATAATGTCATTATAATGTCAGCTTTTAAATTATTCTTATATTTTAAATGATTTAAGATTGGCCGTAGGCACCTCTATAGAGCATCAATTACATAATTTTTTTTTCCTGTACCCTGCACATTGGTAGCCAAGCAACAAGCCACCACATTACCTGCCCAGAGATAAGCATCCATAAGCACACCCATACTGTGGATAGCTTTGCACTCAGCTACCCTTCCCTGAGAGCTGAAGAAAGGGGATACTGTTATTTGCATTTACTGCAGGATTACAGCACACACAAAGAAGCACTTAACACAAACTACATCTTCCCCATCCCACAGAAATTACAAAAAGTTATACTTAGTGGTGGAAAAAGACCCTGTAGTGATGAACTACCACCATGCACAGCATGAATTGTCTTTCTTAAGACAAACAAGCATCTATGGGGTCAGCAAACATTCAAGTAACTACAGCAAGTGTTGGTCTTTCAGATTTCTGAAGCGTCCAGAAGTGAGGCTGCACACAAAGCTGGTGTATCAACAGAGTTGTTCACCTGTGCCCGGCCCAGGCACCCTCTTACAGGTGTCTAGATTGGACTAACTGAAGTTTACAGGCTTCAGATAAAATTAGGATGTAAGTAGTTATTCCCACAAAAATTAATACCAGTTTGACAAAAACTATTTCACACTAAGCAGGTGCACATTTTTGCAGCCTAATCCAAAAGTCTTAATTTCAGCCACAACAATAAATTATCCCCTCAATTAGAGATAATCCTGTACAATAATAATACTTAATGAAACAAACAAAAGTACATTATATTTTTGTTTCTGATACCTTGTTCTTTTCTGAGTTCTCTGCTACTGTCTTCAGGTGTGCAGAAAGAAACTTGAGAGTCTCATAATGATGTTCAGGTAAATCATGAATCTGAAACAAACAATCACTACTGAGAACATTAAACATTTAATGCTAATTTTGTGGGGCACCTACAACACAACTGATTTCAGTTTACCAGTCTCTTCAGTGTTTTCAGACGCTCAACAGGATCTTCTTTTCTATTGGCATCTATGAAATCTGCATATTTGTCTGTTAAAAAAACAGAAATAAATCACATATATATATACACACATATACATGAGGTTTTATATCTAATATGTAAATTCACCATGAACACCCAAAATAATTCACCCATGAACACAAGTAACATATTAAAAGAATGACCCCTGGAAGTCATAAATTAGCCCATTATACTGTATATAATATAATAAGATGGCAGTAGGGGAAAAAAAACCCAGCTTTTATAGAATATTCCAACAGTAAAACTGAAAATTTTTCTCTTTTTTTGAATATTCATCATTACCATCAGAGAAATTCTATTTACAGATCTCATTCTTAAGCTCTGTGATTGCCATGACTCCCTGCTCTTTAAGAAAGAGAACACCTTTTGCAGAGTTGGGATGATTCCACTGGATTTTCTCTCAAATCATCTGAATGTTGTAAGGCAACTATTCAACGGCAATTCATAAAGATAAAACTGTAAGGAAAACCACTTACCGTTGGTAAAAAGGGGTTCTGGGAGTTTTCTGAAGAAGGATTTCAGCAAACTGCTTATCACATTCAAGTCACGCCATTTCTACATATTTAAAAGAAAAGGTCAGACATGCTTTATATTTCTATAGTCACAACACAACCAGAAGTTTTTGGGATTTTAACATGAAAATAGTGTGATCCAAGACTTACATCATCATGAACATCAATGTCAGTCATTCCTTTGTTGAGCTCTTCTTGCATACTTGAGATGGCAGCATTATTTCCAGGAACTCTGTAAATACCTGTGTACTCAAGACCTCTTTCTTCAACTAGTTTGCAGCATATATCAACAATCAGTGGAATATACTGAAGAAAGAGAAGAGTAATATATTTATAGGTAATTAATCAAAAAATTATTTTAAAATCACAATGAAAGAAAAACTGTACTTCCATACTTTGTTGGTATGAGCTGGGGGGCAGTCATCTAGCCTAACACCAAATGTTCCAACAGCAGATGGCTTCTTTTCAAATGTCTTCCTCATAATGCTTGGAATGCCTTTTCTCCATGTCCCCTTGTCTTTTGGTGGGCTTGTCTCATCTTTTGTTTTGGTTTTTTTGTTAGGATAGTGAAAAAAAAAAAAGAAATAAAGAGGAAAAATAAGAACATTGAAGTCACAAAATCAACTGTCAATACAGGTAACAGATTTGCAAAGAGCAAGTGACACCTGCTGCATTTTTATCTTTTACTGGCCTGGCTTTCCACAACAACTCAATAAACATTAGTTTGTCTTAAATACACCTTCTGTTACTCTTCCATGGTGTAAAAGATAAATCTGAACATACACGCCAAACTTAGAAATGCAAGCAGCTGGATGGTGCTGTGGAATTTCATCATTCTAAGACTACAAGGTGCATAAAGACTAAAGGTACATAAACTACATCTAAGAAAAATAAAATCTACGTTTAGTAGCACAACATTTTCTATGGAATCACAAATTTTGCTGCACAAAATACCCACCAAACTCTAACAGCCACACTCACACTTGTGCAGACCTACTCACTCTTTCACAAATTACCGGATTTTAGTCACTCTGAAATCATTCCAAACAGGACTCACTTAAAAGCATTCTCTATCCAAGAATCAGATTAGAAGTTCAGCTGCTTTGTTTACCTCTCCTGTACAATTCTCACCACAAATTGCAATTCCCAATTATCCTGCACTGCAAGTCACCTTGTACAATACTACTTCCTTTTTTTTTTCTGGAAATATTATTTCTGTAGATTTGACATTTACTTAACATGTGCAATTTAGTTGCATAATGTGTAGCATAGCAGGAGCAAAGGGACATGTGTTGGGAACAAAAACTAGAATTCACTCACAGCTTAAATTCAAGACTGAATAGTTCAAAATTGGTTGATCAAAAGTGACTGCTAATCCAGTTGCCTGAATTTGCATACAAGAGTCTTAAAACAACAGTCTGATCCGAAATACCATATGTTTACAGACTATGTGGGGGAAAAAAAAAAGAAAGAAAATAAAAAAAGAGTAGCTCGTGACATTATTTGATGAAGTTCAGACACTGATTCAAGTCTGCAGTGCCAGCTCATTGGACTTTTTTAGAACTCAGCAGGCAGTAATTTTGTTCTGGAAAAGAAAATATAATTTCACTCCTGCATTTTAAAGATAAAGACAATGAAAAAATCTGTTCCTCTCTACTTTTAAAACACTTCAGAGAAAAACTTTGGTTTCTTAAGAGCATATGTGAAATACAAATTTACCTTATCACTTCGAAGTCAGCTGGAGACAAAAGTATGAATTACACAGAAAATTATTTCCAAAGCTTGGCAAAATATTGCTCACAAGAAGCTTAACACCTGTATTTTACTACTGTTAACACTACACAGAGCTGTAAGGGGAAAAAACCCCCAAATCCTCTTGAAAAGGGACTGAAATAAAAAGCTTCAGGGATCTGAGAAGACCTGAAACATATCTTAAGGTCACGTCTAAATGAAGTGGTTACAAGAAATGAGTGATTAGAGCTGCAGCTTAAAAAATCCTGTCTAATACTTGGTTTGCATCTGTACATTCATGAATTAAAAAAAACTGAGAAGGACACCTCGATGGCCTTGCACTAGGGCAATAAGGAACTAAAGAAATACATAAAACATACAGACCTTTAGTAAGAAGCTTCCTTTCAGACTCATCCTTAGGAGAATGTGGGCTCTGAGTCCTCTGCTCTGCTTTAGTTCCGAGTAGAGTCTGTCTGATACTCAGACTCTGGCGAGGTGTTTTGGGAGATGGCTCTGTTTTGCTGCTCGAAGAACTAAACAAGATACATTACTTTAGTAAAAAGATCTAGAGAAGAACTCTACAAAAACTACTAGAAACAAAAAATTCACCTACCTCATCATTGTAGAGTATTCTTTAATCCTTCGACTAATTAGATCTCTACTAGTAACACCAGTATCCTATAAAATGAATTGAGAACTACTTTACAATCTTATAAAACAGAATAGTTTTTCCTTTCAGAATGTGATTAACTCTTCCAGTCACCAAATGCATATAAAAAAATCAACATTTCAGTTCATTTTAAAAAAACAAGCCTATAACCAAACCAAACATACTAATAGCAGTCCTTGAGAACGATAAAGACAGAACATTTAAAAATCATGAGGAAAATTAAGAATCATAAGAATGATCATAAGAAAATCATAAGAAAAATAAAGTGAATAATTGTAAATTAAGTACTGCTATTTAGATTTTTTTTCAAAGCAATATAATTGAATGAAATCTTCTTAAACTTTCTAAAAATTTAAATAGAAAAACACAAATCACCACATACTACTACGAAAAATCCAGTCCTTTGTGCACACAGTACTTATATAACTAATTGCTACTACAAATAGAGCTGAAACAGCCATGACTTCAAATATGCTTTTATCCATTTATGTAATAATTCTTATTAAGCCATTTTCCTTTGGATAATTATTTAGAATATGAGCAGATGTGCATGACCACAGAAAGGAAAATACTCCTCTGTTGCTCATCACCGCAAAGAAAATGCACTGAGGACAATATTGGGACACAGATTGATACCTTATGTACAATAGCAGATGTTTGCCTTTTCCAATTAGCATTAACTTAATTCACAGAAACATCAGCATTTAATCAGGGAAACAGGCATCCTTCAAAGTTTCACTTTTTAACTACTGAGAAACTTGTCACACTGTACTAATGCACACAACACTTTGCAATGCAAGTCTGAAGAGAGACCACACAGGTACTAAACCTGCAATTACCTTTTAAAAAATATTAGAGACTTTTAGAAGATCAGTTTAACATAAAGTGTATCTTCAGTCAAATCAGAAATTACTTTAATTATTTCAAAATTCTGTTCTCTGATTATGACTATGTCTGCCTTTTTTAAGCTTTATTTATTTACTTAGTTACCTTGCCTTTCACCTCATTTTCTTGTATGTTCCTGTACACATTTTGGTCTACCAGTTGATTACAAATTATTTCTTCTGATCAAATACTAATTATAAGAAAACACAATATTTTTTTAATTAAAAAGCAAGAACTATGTCTTCTTCATTATGTATCATATGATTACCTCATCATTTAAGTTGCTGTTGTCTTGTATTGCTTTAATCCACGCTAACATATTATCTCTGTCCTCAGCTTGAAACAGATACTCGCAGTCTGATGTGGTGAGTCTAAACACATTTTTCCTCTTGGTTTCACAGTAGGAGATGTCTATCAAACAAGCATTGATGCTTATAGGTTGTTCTTCCTCAGACAGGGTCACTTGTTCCTTTTTATCCTTGTACAAATAAAGCGAATGACCTCGAAGAACAACATACAATTGCTTCCATGGCCGAATGCTCCCACCAACTCGCTGAAAAACATCAACCCAGATGTTAGTTTGCTTCTTTGTTACAGTGGATGTTTGAGGATTACAAAAACTACCTCCAGAAGTTTTAAAAAGAAAGACTAACCACCTATCTATACCATTCTTAAGAATGCTGGCAGAAAGACTACACAAACATGGGATTCACTAATTGCTCTCTGTTAGAGGAGTGAATAGGTCAATAATCTGCCCTCCCAGACCACCCAATAGGTGTGAGTTCACACATGAGAGTAGCAAGAAACCGAATGTGACTACAATTTCAGAGAGGCATTAATACAAATACAGTAAGAAATATTTAGGGGACTCTTGCCCATGCCTTTCAAACTGCCTTCAAGGCAGACTCACCTATTCACACCACTGCAATTCCAGACTCCCAATTTTCCTGAAGTGTTAGCCTACACTTGTGCAGAAGGTTAATTTGAACTCAATTCTGCAACATTCACAAAAATGACAGCTCTTTTTCTTTATTAGCAAAGATGAAAAAAACCCCTCAAACTACAACTACCAAGGGACTGATTTTTACTACTTAATTAATCATTAGGAAAGAGTTTACTTCACAGATGCTTTGAAATGTAAAATTTGAACAGTTTTAGAAAGCAGTCTGTAAAAGAAGCTGAGGAGCTGACTAAGGTCGATGTTCTAGCAGGTCTAACATTTTGTCAATCTCATTGATGCTCTTATTCCCCCCAAAATAAATCAAAAAAGCAAACCAGGAAGGCTTCTAGTTTCTTATCTTGGTTTTTCACCAGCTTAGTATTTGTCCCAGGTTAAAAACCCAAACACAACAGATACCTTTCCTTTGTCTGTAACAAGCTGACGAAAATGGAGCCATCCTTCCTTTGAGGCATCACCAAACACCTCTGAAGAAGAATCTTTTCGGGAACCAGAGTCTTCTGAAGACTTCTGGCTGTCTGGGACCTAGAGAAAACATCACAGGAAGAACCCCACAATGTACTTCTAAACACACTTCTTTAAGTACCTAGGTTCGAGATGTTTCTCACTTTAAAAATGCCCCCAGGAATATCCTTCTGGGAAAACGCAATTTCTAAAGTTTCCATACATCAACAGTGACTTTACACATCCCAAGACTACTTTGATAAACTTGAGGAGACTCTCATTAGTGTGTTTTCACAAAAGCCCAACCATACCTATGCTCTGTTTACAGAGACTGAAGAAAATGAAAATCAAGGACCATGTGATGAGTCTAGAAAAAGAGACCATGTTCACTTAAGCGATGCATACAGCTGAACAATTTGATGAGTAGCGATTCCAATAAACGTCATGTCTGTTTAACACATTTTGTATAATGGAGTTGTATAATTCACACAACTTGTGTTACGTTTACAAGTTGCTATACACATATTTACCTACCTTAATCCCCTTTAGACTAGATACGTGCTTAATGGATCTGTTGGGAGAAAAACAAATGTTAAAATGAGATTTTACACACTTCAAAAAACAGATGTCCAAATTAACTGGTATTTTTCAAGAACTCACGATTTTCCCTCTTCTCTGTAGTCATCCAGTCCTTCATCATACGACTTTGATCTCTCAGTTTTTGCGGCAGGCTGGCTATCCAGAACAATAGGCCGCATGGATTCTACAAACAAATGGAAATTTTTGAGTGTGTGGGAACCTGAATCACATTTTTGCAATTTATTTCAAGAAAGAAAGAGTTTACAATTTTTACTCCCATTCTCCAGATTGTGAAAGGAAAAAGTTGCAAGAGAAAAAGAACGAAATCAACGCTCACCATGATCATGTGAAAGCTGTCGCCGAATTAAAGGGATTGGAGATGTGGGACTGGGAGGAACAGTTGTTATAGCTGGTGCTTGAGAAGCAGATGCAGAAATAACAGCAGAAGCAGGAATGTGTGCAATATCATGGTCAATACTAGGACTAGTCGGTTCATCTACAAAGGTAATATGTCATATATTAACATATTAAATGCATTAATCAAATGCTCAAACCAAATAGCTGTCTGAACTTCTCATTATTGGAATATCAGATATCTTACACATGAAGTCATTCTAACAAACATTAAGAGTCCAATTAATTCACACTGTCAAAGGTACTCTTTCTTTTTTCATGAAGAGAAGCCTGTTTCATTTCGTAGGGATGTTAACTGTACATTAGAGATAAAGGCAAAAAACAGATTTTGTTGTGTGCGAAAGAAACAGGAATTATTTGCTATTCTCTCATAATTTTATTTTCAAGCAGAGTATTTCTGTTTATATGCATAAGCAAAGCCCACATTTATTATATCATTAAGTCTGACCGCGAAAGACAGACAACTACAATAAAATACAGGCAGACTAACAGAAGCCATTTGGTTTAAATGAGTGTTCAAATAAAAAAGCCAAGTCACAAGCAAACAAAAAGAGCATTTTAAACAGCTATCTAGCATCCAAGGAACCGATCCCCCCATCCTCCATCCTCCGTACAGTCAAATAACGAAGCAAGTATCCACACTTTTGAAAGATGGGACTACTACATACCAAGCAGTTCTTCCACTAATTGTTCATACAAACGATTGCATGCCATACATGCCCAGCACCTCTCAGTCTCAACAGCCACAAGGGTCATCATGAAAGATTCCAAAAAGCTTTAAGCATTTCTAGTATTTAACATGTTTCTTACAAGACGGAAGAAGCCAAAAGATGCATTTTCAATCATTTTGAGAAAACAGCCATAACATCTTCTATAACACATTACTAGTACTAGAAAAATAATTCTACTTCGTGCTCTGGTAGAAGAGGGAATGGAAAGGAAAAAAAATCAAGTCACGAGCAGGGGCTGAACTGTACTGCCGTAATGAATATGAATGTACCCTAGGTGCTAAGAATTGTAATATGCAGAGCTACTGAAAAGCCTATTGAAATCAATGAACACTCACAGACAGAGGTTTATTCTTTGCTTTGTGCGAACACAACTGCGTGTGCTGCATTGTGCTTTTCCAACAGTCACTAACAGTTCTGTTAAGGCAGCACTTGTACCATCAAAATTTGGCAACGTACATTTAAAAGACAGCAATAAACAAAGCGCAGGAAGGTTTAGCAATAACACCCCTCTAAACTGTCTGTGGTGGAAAACGTAAAAATTTTTGAAGTTAAAAAAGCATACCCAAAAAAACCCAGCTGTATACTAAAACATTAATAGAAAGAGAAAGCAAAACAATTCACACCAAACTGTGACGCTACAATTTAAAAATTTCCATGTTTTACCTGCATCCACAGTGATAAATTAGAAGCATTTACAAATTACTTCTCTATAGAAACCAGAAGACAGGAAGAAACCTCAGCTACACTTCCATTTCAAAACCACAACAGCTCAGTGTCCTGTTGCCTTTTTACATTTGCACTTCCCTGCAGCAAACCTTGAAACACACTAAGGTTGACTAAGGAATATAACCACTGGCTGTACAATGGATTGGTTAACAGCACGCAAACTGAAAGTGTTCAGGTTTGTTATTTATGTTAACAGACACTTCTCAAATGCCACAGTCTCTACTCCCAAAAGTTATTAAAACACTTGAAATAGTGGTTGAAATAGATCTGTGCAAGCTGTGAACAAACATGTTTGGCAACACTATACAATTTCCCATACACTTAAATCCAAGAATTCAGATGAGGAAAAACAGTTTGTAAGTCCCTGAAAGCAACAATAACTATTCAAATCATTATCACTTCACAGTGCATCTAATCCCCAGATGAATCAAAACTGAATTGATTTTGGAAATAGGCAAACTTTACAGGAACTGCAAATGACATTGGTATAGGGGAGGCATAACTGTTCAATCCCTGAAGAGGCTGAAGGTCAGCTAATGGCAAGCTTTTACAAAATAGAAAGTGATTATAGAGCAAATTATGATGTACGCCATAGGAGTTTCTGCCTATTAATTTAATGCACTAGCCAACTCCACTACTGCTGTGCAATAAGAAACCAAACCCAAACAACTACAGATATCACTTGCATTTTGATTTTTCTTTCTTTTTAGTATTTGCAATATTTGTCTCCCTATTCAGTTTCCCTCATTAATTGACATATCTTCACCCCAAAACTCCCTGAACAGCATGGAAAAGGATGTGTTTGGCTCACCAATCAATGAAAATGACTGTGTCCAAAATGCAGCGAAGCGTACAAAACAAACAAGCCTGAGGAGAAGCCCCATAAAATAATTCTCAACTTCGTTGATCAAGGGAAACCAGTGGATATCATCTTTTTAGACCTAAACAAAACCTTTAATACTGTCTCTCACAGGATCCTTCTGGACAAAATGTCCAGCACACAGCTGGATAACTGTGCTACGTGATGAGTGAGCAACCTGTTTACAGGTTGGGCACAAAGAGTTACAGTGAATGGGGTAACATCAGGATGGTGGCCAGTCACTAGTGGGGTTCCACAGGGCTCCACCCTCCTCCCAGTTCTCTTCAACATCTTTATTAATGACCTAGATGCAGGACTTGAAGGAATACTAAGGAAGTGTGCCAACAACACTAAACTGGGAGGAGCTGTTCCCTCCCTTGAGGGCAGAGAGGCCCTGCAAAGAGACTTCGATGAATTAAGAGATGGGCAATCACCTACCACATGGAGTTTAACAAGGACAGGTGCTGGATTTTGCACCTGGGACAGGGCAACCCTGTGTGCACAGACTGGGGAACGAGAGGCTGGAGAGCAGCACCATAAGGAAGGACCTGGGGGTCCTGGCTGATGTCAAGTTGAATATGAGTCAGCAGTGCCCTGGCAGCCTGGAGGGCCAGCTGTGTCTGGGGGGCATCAGGCAAAGCATCAACAGCCGGGTGAGGGAGGGGATTGTCCCGCTCTGCTCTGCACTGGGGTGGCCTCACCTTGAATATTGTGTGCAGTTTTGGGGCACCACCACATAAGAAACATATTTAGGCTATTAGAGAGTGTCCAAAGGAAGGCCACGAGGATGGTGAAGGGACTGGAGGGAAAGCCTTATGAGGAGCAGCTGAAGGCACTTGGTCTGTTCAGGTTGAAGGACACTGAGAGGAGACCTCACTGTGGTCTTCAACATCCTCATGAGGGGAAGAGGAGGGACATCTCTTTACTCATGTGACCAGTGACAGGACTTGAGGAAATGACCTGAAGTTGAGTCAGGGGAGGTTCAGGTTTGATATCAGGGAAAGGTTTTTCACCCAGAGGGTGGCTGGGCACTGGAACAGGCTCCCTAGGGAAGTGGCCACAGCACCAAGCCTGTCTGAGTTCAAGAAGGTTTTGGACAATGCTCTCAGGCACATGGTGTGATTCTTGGGAGTCCTGAACAGAGCCAGGAATTAGACTCGATGATCTTGATGGACCCTTATTCTATGATTCCAGGACTACTTAAAGTTTTACTTTTCATTTGAGAAATGGATACAAACACAATCTGTTCTGCATTTATGTCTAAGAAGCTACCCAGGAGATCGGCCATTGGACACAAGTCAGCACAGTGACAGAGCATCTCTGGCCCAAGGGGAAGATGTCACCTGTAACCTCTGTTTGCCCATGAGCATGTAACAGTTGCAAATAATGATTTTCAGGAAGAGCTCTTTACTACAAAAACATTTATGAGAGTAAGACACTGAAAACTTGCAATAAATAGGCAAAACAGCTGCAACCAGAGTTAACTGATCCTCTAGCTAAAGCAGAGAGAAATTCATACACCAAAGTAAATTTATATTGCCTGGAGATCAGGGACCTACAAAGAGAGGGAGCATCTGTACAGATTGTAGGTGAGCTGAAAAATATTAACTGACTCTGCAAAGACACAAATTTACACAGAATGGGCTCAGAGGCAGATCCAAAGATTTCAAAACAGAGGATTTCATGGGTGAGAAAGCATGACAAACAGGACATATTATCCCCACTGTGTGGATGAGAAACTAAGGAACAAGTATTAACCAAATATTCAAAGGAACAAACCACAAAAAAAGTCTCTGAAAAAAATAATATTTAATGTCTTTGTTTATACCTGCATATCCTGGAACAGTTCCTCAAACATTAAGGTTTGAAAGTAACAACCTGAACATGAAAGGAGGCACATTCTGAGAACTTCAAATTTAATTTAAATGAATAACAGAATTATTCAGGTGGGAGTAAACCTCGGAAGGTCCTTTGGCTCACCTCCACTGAACAGGGTTAGTGCTAAATTCAGAACATTTTGCTGAGGGCTCCTGTCCAGCAAGTGCCAAACAGAGGGGAAGATCTCCCTCAATATCCTGGCTGTGCTCTCTCTTTTTGATGCAGACCAATAAAGTGCAAGTCTTCCTTACCCTCAACTGCCAGTACCATTGCAGGAAGTTAAACTATTCCAGGAACAGGACTTTGCACATGTCCTTGAAATTCAAGAGGTTCCTATCAGACCACTCCTCTAGGATAAGTCCTCCTGAATACTCCTTCACATGTACTGTCTGCACCCTGTACCTCAGTGCTGCCAAACTTGATAAGTGTCCTCTCTGTCCTCATGTCCTCTCTAGGTCATCAACATTAAACAAGATGGATCTGACGAACACCACTTACAACCAGCCTCCAGGTAGAATACAAACTAGTAGAGGCACTGCCCTTTATACCTGATGATCCGTTTTTCCTACATACCCAGCAGTACAGCAACTGGACTATGGCACAAGGATTGTGCCACAGAAGAGCTCAAAACCCTTGCTAACATCAAGGTTGGGGACCATCTTGTGTTTTCCCCCCATTTCACAGATCTACTCATCTCACCATAAAAGGCAATCCCATTAGTCAAGCACATGCTAGCTATTCCAAATAATCTTCTCCTTCCTTTACTCACAAACAACTTCCAAGATGACCAACTCTATGATTTTCATAAGGACTGAGACAAGGTCAACTGACTACCTTCCCTGAGCTGTGCTTCTCATAGTTTCTTAAGATGTGTGCACAGTGTGCTTTTTTCCAGTTAGCAGGGAGTTCTTCCAGTCCTCATGATCCTTCAAAGATGATAAACCATATCTCTGCAAGGACACCAGCCAACTCTGTCAGCACCTTCAGATGCATTTCATTAGGTTGGATGGACAGGTATGGGTTGAGCTGCACCAGAGCTGTCTGTTCATCCCAGTTGGTAGAGACTGTTGGGTTTTGGTTGGTTTGTGTTCGTTTTGGTTGAGTTGTTTTTGTTTGTATGTTTGTTTTGGTTTGGTTTTTTGTGGGTTTTTTTTGGATGTTTGTTTTTTGGTGTTTGGGTTTTTTTTTTGGATGGGGGAGCTGGGAGAGGACTATTCAAGGAAATTGTTTTGTTAACTGAATCAAAACATACACATACGGGAAGCAAATTCAGAGACTAACCATCAGGGATGCTTCAGTAGGGATTATTAACGGAGAAAGGTGATTTCTCCCTCCAATCCCTAGGGGTTCAGATTGCCAAAGCTTTCTTCACTGGTAATATAAAATGACTGGAAAAACGTAGCTCCTCAAGGCTAAAGCCATCCTACACATTTATACCCTTCTGGGCATGGCAGTCTTTCAAGCAGTATTTCAACTCGAAAGACTGTAAGAAAGAACTGTATTATTTAATAAATGTATTGCAGACCAAACTGCTGTTTAAAACACTAATTGGGCATTTCAATTTAAACAGACTATGTGAATATGTGGCTACAAAGCTTAATTTAATAAGTATATATTTTATCAAAGACTATTATCTGATTTAAAGATTCAAATCATAAAAATGTAATAGCTATGTAGAAACACACACTTGAAACAGCTTTAAATTTCAGATGAAGAATGCTGAGACAGCATGCACCCTCAGAAGTAAAAAAAATTGCTCAACATACACTTTCCCAAACTGCATGCATTGAAGAAGATAACTGTTCTGTAAATATTACTGCCTTTCTGAAAATCATATCCATTTCTTAGATTAGGTATGTGTTTAAAGATGCCCATGTAGCATGTAGTGCAATTTTCATTACTCATAGATCTTGAGGAATTGTAACAGTGATCGATCTCTGTAAAAAGCTTCAGTTTTCTGCAGAAGGCTAGAGAGGCTGCTCATACTGCTGTCTCGAAAGCAAAGGGCTAAAAGAGTCATTAAAAAAATTATCTTTATTAAACTGAGGCACAGATGAGAAGGTTTCTATCTCTGGACCAGACCTCCCTTCCTTAAGAGAGATAGGAAAAGGATCCTCATCCACACACACACACACACACAAGGAAGTTAAAAAAAAAAAAGAAAAGCCTATCTCCAAGGAAACCCCAGAAGAAACTGAACTTAAGGCAAACACAGACATACTAATATAGACCATTTTTTTTTTTAACAGTCTGTCAGTAAGACAATCAAATAAAAATACTATATATGCAATTTCACCTGAATGGTGAGTAGGCCCGCAGTAACCAATAAAACAAAAATGAATTGTTCAATCAGAAATAAACTATATGGAACTGACCCTGCTATCGCACAAGACAGCACAAAGATTAATAAATATCCCACTGCAGGGACTTACAAATCTTACAGTACAAGCTGCTGCATCTTATACTTCAACCTGCAACAGTAAAAGCTTCAGTAAGTACAGACTTCCAAGGCGGAAAAAACATAATTTGGAAAGAAGATATACTACTGCCTGGATTCCTCATGACTATGTGTTACCTTATTTTTTCAAAAGAACCTTTAAAAATATATTTCTGTTAGTTAAGTACTTCCAGCACTGGCAGAGCTAATTGTCTTTACAAAGAACTTCTTCACATATCTACTTTACCTAACTATCCTCGTGTGGCCTAAAGAATAGAATGGAAACATGTCTGCATGCTGAGCACATTCATTTCTCTAAGCCCCAGAAACACAGGACTGGAACAAGCCTCCTGAATCATCAAATACAGTCCTCTGCTAATGTGTTCATGTAAATAATATGTCTGTTATACTGACTGAGTTTCACACAAACAGAAAATGCTTCCAGAGGTTATTCTTCATGTCAGACTATTCTGAAAACTTCATCTATGACAGTCTGTTATTTAAGCGTTAAACAAATGTATAAGTATCTTTCTATATGAAGCCATTTTAAAGGTTCTTGCTTTGCAGTATTACACCAATACATGAACTGCAATTTCCAATACACTTTTTTTTTTTTTTTGCCCAAAACCCTGACAGCATGCCCTTATTACCTGCAATTATCATTTGAAGTTATAATGATCCAGTAAGGTTGATTTATGCTTTGAAAACATTACTCATTATCACACAATCTGATGCTTCTCTTCAATTAAAACTCTTCTATATGGTACGAATTATTGCTCTCAATTTTAAGTTTTAATTAAAAAAATATTTCTGAGTTACAGAAGCATTTAAATGGTATTTATAACACTAATTTGTAATTTTGTATTTTGGCTACTATATTTCAGAATACCACAATGATTTAAAAATTGTTCTTTGGATAAGAAACACTGGAATTTTCAGCCTGAAGCAATAGTGATTTGGCAGGCCACACTGTAAAACCCTGGAAAAAAAAATTGAAGACTGATGCTTATCTTAGAAACACTGATGACATGTTAAAAGCTGTGCCAATGCTATCACTACAATAATAGAAGAAATAGTCCTCAAAAATGAACATCTTTCAGCTCTAATCTCTACTGCAATTGCATTTATATTTTCATAGTTTGGAATAGCTAGGCAGTAACTTGTAGGAAAGAAAATTATCACAATAGCTGAAGATTTTCATTTGCATCTTGACTGCTAACAGTTTTTTCTAAAATTACAGTTTCCTTAAAACACACCATATCAACCATCTGTATTCAGCCACCATTTGCCCTTAAGGTATCCACACATTTTGGGTTAACAAGCCTCAATCTCGGCTGGAGAAGTCAGAGGTCTTGAACTTCTCTCTGTCTGATGTTTATTTCTTCTCATGAAGAAAAAACATTTTCAAATGTTTTGTTACTGCATATGAGAATAATTCTGCTTGTTTCCCCTAACTTTTGTCTATTCATACCATCATAACCCTTTTCACGGTGTGTGTGCAAGTGTATCAATTTATTTTCTTGTTTCAATTGCACTCAATGTCTATGTATTCCCACTGTCATCTTCCAAGCCCAAAGAGCCCGCAGAGAGAGGCATACAGATGTAGAAGGAGGACAGGAAAGGTAAGGCATATACCTCACTAAGAAAAGACAGTAAAGTCTCTACACTTTCAAAAAAGTACTTGGAGTTATGTACATGACTTCTTGCTTTTCAAAACTATCATGAAGATCAGCTCTACAAGAAAGATGAACAGCAGCGCCTGCCTGATTACTGGCACAGAAATTGCTATGGTAGTTTGCCTGCACTAAGGGTAGAAACAATAAAGCAATTTATTGCAAGGATGGTGAGGCACTGGAACAGGTTGCCCAGAGAAACTGTGGATCCCCATTCCTGGAAGTGTTGAAGGCCAGGTTGGCTGGAGCTTTGATAATCCTGGTCTAGTGGAAGGTGTCCAAGCCCAAGGCAAGGGGGTTGGAACTAGACAGTCTTCAAGGACCCTTCCAAACCCCCTCTGTTCTATGACTCTATGATATAAAACTATTAGTGGCATTGAACAGTGAATCGAGATAAGCAGGATGCTGATAAGTCTTACATTTGTATCAAAAATTCAGCCAGGAGGAGACAGTTTTTAGAAAAACACACACAAAAGGGGAATAAATACCATATAGTTTAACCTGTGAAACTGCTGGCAAATCTTTATTTAAATCAATCAAGGTACTGGATAACAAAATTTTACTGTAATACAAAAGGGAACAGAGAAATTCACAGAGCACTTAAAATCACATTAGGCTTCAAGATGTTGTAAAGTGCAAACAGTTGGAGACACCAAGTATCACACATCCTTGTCCTGTTCTTACACCTTTCCTTAGGTATCCTTTTCAGTCAGACAGAGAACACTTTTTTTTTTGTGTTATAAAAATCTGGTCAAATATTTTTATCTGGCTAATATTCTTTCAGTTATTCACAAATTAATAGCGGAATGAAGTGACCTATAATTTTTCTAGGGTAACCATGTACTAAATATTTTTAAAATGGGATCGCACCTCTGAGGAAAAGTCTTTGTACTTCTCTGATGCTACTACACGCCTAGGAGAAAAGCTCTGTAATAGGATGACTATGAACTTGTTTTATTTCTAAAAAAATTTAAACTTCAAGATGATATTTATTTACATTAAGGTTATAAAAACACATCCATTTAAAATTCATTTTCACGTGACAACCCACTGTGAAGCTGGGAAGAACATCCACCCAGCAGTACTGGGCAAAGCACTAAGCTGTGCTGGCAGTTGGACACGCTGCAACCAGGTTAAGTACTGAAGAAGCATCTCTATTTCACTCCTAGGGGTAGTTCATTCAACTCAATAAGAGAGGTGGATTATCCTTTTTTTTACACTGCTTTCTACTCTACAGTAAATAGTGTTAAGAAGTAATAAAATATTTTCAACCTTGCTGCAAGTCTCAGACACACACACTAGACATCTCTAAGAAACGTATTAAAAGAACTGTATTCTGAATCAACCTTTTCTCTACAGTTCCAAAACCCACAGAATCATAGAACGGTTTGGGTTGGAAGGGACCCAAACCCCTCGTTGTGGACAGAGACACCTTTGACTAGACCAGGCTACTCAGAGTTCCATCCAACTTCACATTAAATACTTCCAGGGGATGGGGCAGACACAACTTCTCTGGGCAACCTTTTCCAGTGTCTCATCACCCTCACAGTAGAGAATTTCTTCTTAACCTCTAATCTAAACCTACTCTCTCTTTCAGTTTGAAGCTGTTGCCCCCTGTCCTATCACTACATGCTCTTGTTAAAACTTTCATCTTTCTTGTTGGCTCTCTGCAGGTACTGGAAGGCAACAATTAGGTCACCCAAAGCCTTCTCTTCTCCAGGCTGTACAAATCCAGTTCTCTCAGCCTTTCCTCATAGCAGAGGTGCTCCATCCCTCTAATCACCTTAGCATTCCTCCTCTGGACTCAATCCAAAAGGTCTATGTCCTTTCTGAGCTGGATGCAGCACTGCAGCTGGGGTCTCACCAGAGTGGAGCAGAGGGGCAGAATCACCTCCCTCACCCTGCGGAGGCCACACTGCTTTTGATGCAGCTTCCTGGGCTGCGAGCACACCGTGCCGGCTCACGTCCAGCCTCTCATCAACCAGCACCCCCAAGGCCTTCTCAGCAGGGCTGTTCTCAATCTGTTCATCCCCCAGCTGGGATTGATACTGGGGTCTGCCTCAACCCAGGAGCAGCACCTTGCACTTGGTCTTCTTAAACCTCACGAGATTCCCATGGGCCCACTTCTTGAGCTTGTCCAGGTCCCTCTGGATGACACCTTCAGGTGTGGCAACTGCATCACTCAAGCTCAGTGTCATCTGCAAATCTGCTAAAGGCTTCTTATCTTCCCCACCGTCTGTGTCATTAATGAAGATATTACATAACACTGGTCACAAGTAAGGACCCCTGAGGGGCACCACTTGTCACTGATGTCTGTCAGGATGTTAAGTAGCATTTTAATTTCCATTCCAGTAATGTGAACACATCCAAAAATTACCCAGTGGGTCAGAAATTTATCATTTGCTGTTCTCTAACATAGAAATTGTGTTTACAAGCCTGAAAAACGCAACAATTGCTAAGAAAATGTTGTTTTTATTAATGTAGAGACCAGATGAGAGACCATTTCTGGGTAAAAGAGGAAACTGTCATTACACTAACTGGTATAGTTTGAAACAATAAAGAGAATTTCAAGACAAGAGTCTTTCTTTGGACCTGAAATAAAAACAGCAACTTTCTCAGCTAACCACAATCCCCTGCATGTAGAAGCACATGGAGAGTACTGAAGCCTGCAATACCAGAGTATGCTTATCTGTAAAGCCAGCCAGCTTTGTCATCCCCCAAAAACATCTGCTTACCGGAAGAAGAGTTGGAGCACAGAATATCTTTCCTAATTTTTTTAAATAAATTCATTTTTCCCATGAAAGATATTACATCTATCTATTAGGTTTGGTCTGAACAACTCTCTCATTTCTATTAGCAAATGAAACCCAAAACTTAACCTCCCTGCTTCTCAACTGCCTTTTGTGAAAGGACTAGTGTCAAAAGGCAGTTCTTCAGTAACCCACCATGACCTGTGCAAGAATTTGCCATAAGGAAGCTTAACAGAACCTCTGCTTGGATTTCTGTTTGTGGTGCAAGGCACTGTGCTACTTAGCAAGAGCTAAAATCATCCTGATGTTGTACTGTTCTCAGGAGCAGTCACAAAACACTGCTGCAGAAGCCAAATGCTCCTGGATTAATTTCTACCAAAATACGGTGTGGCCATACCTACTACTTTTAAGGAGCAGAGAGTGGTAACAAAAACACACACACCACAAAGTATGCAAAAAGGCAGCAATATGTAAGCTTGGAATCACAGTGACTTTCCATTAGAAGAGTTAAAAAGCCTTTAACTGAGTTTCAAAGCAGATATAGGGTTTTATCTGCCTGATTAAGTAAGGCTTTTAACAATTAAAGCTGTAATTAGGCATAATGATAGTGGAAAAAGCAAAGTTAGAATAATGCATATTAATTCTAACTTAGGAAGAGATCCACTTTTAACAGCATTTCATGCTCTTCCGATTCAGAGAGGGTTATTTCCTCTTCAAGGTGCTGGAGCTGTGCTGGAAATTTCCCACAGCACCTGTACCAGCACAAGAATTCCTTGCTAGGAAGACAGCCACATACCATGCTGGCTCAGACTGTGCCCAGGTTTCAGGAGCACCAGTTTTTAGAATTTCTAGAACATTCAGGAGGTTTCATTCCAAGAGGCTCTTAAGAATTCAATCCCATGTGGTATTATGCCAAGAGGCTGCAACAGAGAGTTACGATTTTGTCTCATTTGAACTGCTCAGCTCTCACCAAAACGTAGTGCAAATGACTTATTTAGGCTTCTTTGAACTTCAGTCAACACATTTCTCTATAATATGGAAGCAAGTCACATCAGTAAGAGTTCACAACAAATCTTTGTTGAAATCAAGATAGGAGATGGTATTGAAAAGGTTGGGCTTTACTTTACCAATCCTAATCTGAATTTACATGACATGTCAACTGTACAGGATTAGAAAACTCCCAGCAAACACAGTACATAACTAAATCAAGAGCCCAACACTGATTTTAGGCAGTATTAAAAAATCCCGCACAAAGATTAGTTACATGCCTTACAAACTTGTGCTAATCGTCCAAGAAAGGCTGACAGGGTCTTAAGAAGAATACAAAATTACACTGGATACTGATGCGTCCAGAAACAACAATGAAAAATAATCTCTATAACTCCCACTCAAATAGGAAAAGCCAACACAAAAACCATCTGCTAGTTCAAAAAGCATTTTTTAAAATCTTAACAGCATTCTGTAAAAAGAACAGAATTACTGTGTCTTTTGTATGATTCCTATTCTTCAATGAACACAAAGCTTCTTCACTGTTTTTTGGTTATTCCCTTTCAGCTAGTAGCAGATATGATAAATAATACTAGGGGGAAAAAAAAATCACTGCTGTAGATCCACAACAGAAGACAATTACAGTAAGACAGTGTACCTGTAACTCCCTTAACATAAAGTGTAAAGAAAATGGATCATCATGAAAAGTTGTTTTTCACATACTTGAGTTGCAGAATCAAAATTCAGTGTTTTCTAAATATTTCTTATACTAAATTCAAGAGCACAGAGTCAGGTACAAATCAACTCGTGGAAAATGATCCACAGACATCCAGAGTCCAAAGGATTAAATCACCCACAACAAAAGAAAATCCAACCCAACAACAACAACAGCAGGGCAAAGACAATAGTGGCATTGACTACTTGAGTAGAACAGAAATGTTCTGCCACCGCAATTCCCTCTTCAGCAGAAGACATGAATTAAGTATCCAAAATTCAGGGGGTTTTTTTTCTACTATTTACAATCCTTCCGAGTTCCTCTTCTAAATTATCTCACAAGATCTCAGCCCCTGTCCGATAAGCTCCCTGTAATTCCAACCCTGTGTCACAGCACACCAGCGAACCTTTTTGCCTTCACAGATTCTGCTTCCAGAATCCCTTCCATTCATATCCACATTAGCATCTTGATTTGCAAATCCACTTCCTTTGATTGCTATCCTTTTACCTGAAACAGCTTTCATCTATTCCCTATCTCTCTGAGAAAGCTTTCACCATACCTATTCAGCTGGCAAACTTTTTTTTTCTCCACAAATCACCCTTATATGGATTTGCATCTTTACTGGATTCCAAATATGTTTTATACTAGAGAAGTAAAAATATCTGAAAGGTGTTGCAAATGCTGTCTGTATATGTAAAATCAGAACATTATGTGGAGTGATAGCGAAACACAGTTATGTAATGCAGACTTATCCAATAGGTTAAGGAAAACTCTGGAAAAACGTTACATCACTGTAGGCTATTTAACACTCATCCTCTAGGAACCCCAAACAAAACAGAACTTTTTTTTTCCTCTACTTTAGAATATTTTTCCTTTTACCAACCTAAAATTATTCTAGACAAGAAAACCCCCCCCCTGCCTCTCAACTTCAGGGCTTACAGGAACAACCCGGCGTGTTGTTCTCCACCACCTTTAGCAGAGAAAAGCATTTGATGGACACTGAAATAGTTTAACTCACCAATAAATGGAATAGAAGCCAAAGAGTCACCAGGTGGGCTGGAACCCGATGCTTTCCTTTCCTCTATTCTTTTTATGTGGACTTCTCTTCGAGCATCGTTAGGTAACCAACAGGTAGTGTCCGAGGCTGCCTCTTGGTCATTTACAGCAAGAATGTAGGACTGATGCCTCAAAGGCTGTGGAGTTTGGTGGCCAGAAGGTGATTTGTCCCGCATGACCACTGTGTCTTTGTCATTTCCCTGAACATCCGTTTGCAGACTTTCAGACTCACGGACATCCTCCCTTTCAAAACCATGAATCTTTTGTCTTACAGAACCGTCTACATTGTCAGAGGTAGTTGAACACTCACTTGGCTGAACAAGTTTGGCAGAAGCTGGAGACAGAGAGGAGGGTTGGATGGTTTTACCAGTTTCTGTTTTGTGATCTGGGGCACCTTCTGCTCGGATCCTTGACTGTTGGTTTAACAGACCGCTCTGATGCAAGTGATTTACTGTTCTTTGGTCTTTGCTGGCAATAGCATCCAGACCCTGGTTAAGGGGAATAGATGATTTTGCTGCATAGGGAGCTGAGTTCTTCAGAGAGCTACTTCTAGAACTTCTGGCTGGTGTGAGACACAATCTCTCTTGTGAAACAGCTGCAGGTTTTGAAACTCCTCCAGGAGTTTGCAAATCTCGAGAAGGCTGTAACATTTTAAAATCTGGTGAAATTTTCTGAAAGTGAGAACCGGGCAGAGAAGCTCTACTACCAGTTCTCCTGTTGTCTGAAATATAAGCATTTGGAGCTATAGGAAAATTTTGACCTCGAAGGGACATATGAAATGCATGCTGTCTTGATCTCTCATAAATACCTCGCCGATCATCTTGTTCAGTAAACCCTGTCCACTTGTAAGTCTTCCTCCTATCTCCATTTGTATCTGCAATCATATTCTCAGAATGAAAGTTTTCTAGCACTTCACCCTGTTTGCTGAGATAATCCCATGACCGAGCCCTGTGATTTCTAGCATTAGCTGAAGGCGAAGTTAGGGTATCTTGTGAAGCACTTCGTGGCCACTCTTTCATCAACACAGGATCTTCAAGTCTTTCCTGGGATACACTTCTCTGCCGGATCTGAACAGACTGGGGAACCCTGTCGTGAGAGGTGCTCCTGCGCCGTACCTGAGAAGCAGTGCGGTTTGGCACCACTTGATTATAATCAGTTGTACTCTGAGAAGCTGCTCTTAAGCTGTCTAACCTTTCCTGTATTGTTCGGGAGCCGTACATGTGCATGCGCCTGTTATCAATGTACTCTTTGTAAGTTTTGTAGGTCTTCCAGTCTATGTGCTGGTGGGAGGATGGAGAACTGTAATGATTAGTAGAGACTGAGGGTGAGTCCGTGGCTTGAGTAGAAGGTCTAGTGCTTGGGATTCCTTCTGGACATACTACGTAATTTGAAGCTTTACCTACTGCTCCAGTTGTATCAACTGGCCTTGTTATTGGAGTCTGGGGAAGTACAATGGCAGTGGACACCGAAGATGGTGGTGATGTGGTCCGTGCTTTCAGACTGGTTTGATCTTTTAAGCCGTATCTTACTTCCTCTGTCCTGTGTGAGGGACCAGCGTGATTATTTCTGCAAGATGGCAAATCTACAGCCTTCTCAGAAGGCACAATAACAGTCCTTACAGTTTCATTGCAAACGCACACGGCTGTATTTGATTTTGCAATGTCTGTTGGTGACGGAGGCACTTGTATTTCCATTCTGTAGGCCCTCTCTGGCTGTGTCAATGCCCGTACTGGTCTGCTGACTTGCTGCTTCCCCAGCGAGAAGTCAGAAGAAAGCTTGTCTGCAGCTTGTGCCTTAACAGAAGCTGTGGATGTCAGACGTGGGTAACATATTGGCGGCGGTTCAGGTATGTTGTGGGCATTACCACTGTAGGCTTCGTTGCCTTTCAGGTAGGCATCTTGGGAATACGCCTGTGGAGAGAGGATTAAGTGAGTATTCAGTGGGGAGGGAGATGGAAAAGTTAGCCATCCAGTATTTGCATGATCAAGCTTCAAGAGAGGAAACACAAGTTCAAAACGGACACTGTCTCTAATTTTAGACAAAATGTTAGTTAAAAAGATAAAAACAGCATTCCATCCCCTTACTGATGGGGGAACAAGATACAGAACAAGCAAAATCATTACATACACTCCCTCCCTCAATTAAAAAACGCAACTGATGACCAATTCCAGGAAATACTGGAGGTAGGGCACTGAGATAGGTTTCTCAAAATCCATGAACACAAAACACAATATTTTTCTCCCCCTTAATTTTGCTTTCTAACATGATGCTTCATACAGTCTTCCCATTTAAGCTTCGCATTGCTGGAAACCAGAATTTCACAGCAATCAGTAGGTTAAAATGCTGCATAATAAATTCAACCAGCACTAGAAAATTCTCTATTCACTTTGTGTATAAAACAACTCTGTTCATTTAATGTAGTACATATGAAAAGTACACACACTCCTCTAAGATGTCTTCTACATAAAAGCTACTGTTCCTAAACATATAATGAATAAATTAAAGCAGTAACATATTTGTTGTGAGCCAACACCCTCTAAGTCATCTTACATTTTAAAGGAGGCAGCAAGTACATGGTACACAAACCTTACTGCAAAAATATTAATGGCATTTAACATTTTTAACTTCAAGGAACAAACAGTAAGAAAATTCATACATATCCACTACTGTCCACACACCACTGAAACACAAACTGAAATCTCAAGTTAATTTCCTTAGTGCACTTTGCACCTTTATGCAGAAGAGCCTGACTCCTGAGAAAAAATGGTTATATTACACATCGTCCGTTTCTGCAGCATTTTAGAAAAGCAGCATGTCACTGTGAAATTAACAGAACATCCAAAATAATAAATTAATGAGAAGCATACGGCATACTTAAACAATATCCTATTATTGAAAAACTTTAGCATGACTTCTCTCAGTTTGAACATAATGCAATAAAGAGCCAATGCAGAGCCTGCCAGTATAACAGAAGATTAAAATAATTTCTCAGGGCTTTTACACGCTTAGGCGTGGTATCATAACACAGCATTTCCTGTCCAAATCATAACATGCTCAATTCCAGAATATCAATGTGCTCTGTCTTAACACGAGACAGATTATAAAAGCCCAAGAGCAGCCATAAAATTAATACAGAGCAAAGTACAGAGGAAGGCGAGGCATTTACAATACTGCTGCAACGTTACAACGAGCATTAGTGAAATGCAAAATAGTAAAGCACACCGAGAGAAAAACAGACCAAATATCGCAGGCACAAACCACAAATCAAAATATTAGCATTATGAAGAAAATTCAGTTCAGATTATCTAGCTCTATCTAGCTCATTTCCAACAAACTTGCTGCTTCATGTTCTTGCTTCTCACAAATCATTCAGCAAAACATGCCTTACAAAACCGTGAGAGAAATGGCTACTGTACATTTCTTACCAGTGCTGTGACATCCTTTGTAAACTGCAGCTGGCAGAAAACAGGAAAACACAGTAAAAGCTGCTTACAGATGTAAAGGCAGAATTATCTTGTCATATTGATGTTGACTACAGCAAGCTAAAAATACAACTATACTGATTTCACTGGAAGGTACCACCAGATGCAAAGGGCAGTAGAGCATAAAAAATAACTTCACCCTCCTTGCAAGCATGTCCACTCAGCCTTTTATTTGCTCCTTGCATTTATCCTGTACCTTTACAGAAAGCAAAACATATTTGTGCCATTTTGCCTTGGTGCATCCCTACAGCTGCCTGCAGAGAGCTCTGGCTCTATGCAACGAGACTTCCCTTCCACTACAGCAACATTACTGTCTCTCGTTTCCCCTGGGCTGCTCCTATCCCTGCTTCCTGGTGACGAAACAACGGCTTTATTATGCACTTAAAACAGCACGCCCCTTCCCCACATATATCTGAACATGACCACAAGCTGTCAGCTGACTGCAGCTGCTTTCACGCTGTACATCTGAAATTAGAGGAATGATGCTGCAGAAACACTCCACTCACATGATTTTTCCTCCACTCATAGTAAAAATCAAGCCAAGCTTCCACTGGCACATTTAATGGAGGGAAGGAGCACACAAAGATAAATATTTCTAAATCTTTAAATAAATGGCTATTTAAGATCTTGATGGTCTGTAAGAATTAAAAAAAAAAAAAAAAAAATTGGAAGAGATACTGAAGACCCAGAAAACAGATTAAGTGAGATACTACTGACATGCAGGACAAACAAAAACAATCACCCCCTCCATCAGAAAACAATTATCAATTTATACAGCTCATAAAAAGGCTGATATACCACCTTTGCTGGAATATGCACACCAACAGCAAATACACCACATTTGTGTTTTTGTAAAACATTCCCCTGACAAACAATGCTTCATTTGACAGCAGAAAGGCTAGATTCCGAAATTGGCGTGATCTGATCATAGCTGAAGACTTCAGAAGAGTACAAATATTAGTTCTCAGCTCTTGACAAAATTTATCACAGATATTAAAACATCACCTTCAGAAGACAAAATTCTCACAGAGTACAAAATGAGATCAGCTTGACTTTCTCCCCCCAATAAAGACTATATTTCCATGACTGTAGGTATATCCAAACAGACTGACAGTTCTGTGTAAGAGTTACTGGAAAAAAGGTTTTGATGATGGAAAGTGTATTTCTCCTTTCAGCTGCATTTCACCCATTTCCCAAGGAAACACTGAAATAAAGCTGAACATCCTTCCACAAAAAAGGAAGTTTATAAATGGGACTGTGAATTTTCCACAAAGAATATTAAATATCTTGGTTTCATAATTCTGATTAAGGGCCGACAGAAAAATCATGCAACTCACAAAGAAATGCATAGTTCCATTTGGAATAACGTCATGCTGCATTATCAGCATATATTCCACTATGAAATATTTTAAATACTTTAAGCAGAAAGTGATAGTTTTTAGACATTTAAAGGCTAAAGAATGTGAAATACATTTAATCGTTTGTACACTGTTTTGACAGTTTGCAACTATAAAACACAGCTTGAATATTACTCTATTCTCCCCTTAGGTTCTCAGATCATAGAATCAGACGGGTTGGAAAGGAGCTCTGAGATCATTACGTCCAAACCTGGATCCACTAACACCACAGTTACTAGACTATGGCACTCAGCGCCACATCCAGTCTCTTCTTAAATACCTCCAGGGACAGAGAATCTACCACCTCCCTGGGCAGCTCATTGCAATGCCTGATTACCCCCTCTGTAAAGAATTTCTTCCTAACATCTAACCTAAACCTCCCCTGGCAGAGCTTGAGCCCATGCTCTCTTGTCTTACCGATAGCTGCCTCGGAGAAAAGACCAACCCCCACCTGGCTACAGCCTCCTCTCAGGGAGCTGTAGAGAGTGATGAGGTTTCTCCTGAGCTGTCTCTTCTCCAGACTAAACAACCCCAGCTCCCTCAGCCTCTCCTCATAGGACTTGTGCTGGAGTCCCTTCCCCAGCCTGGTTGCTCTTCTCTGGACCTGCTCCAGCACCTCAATGTCCTTCCTGAACTGAGGGGCCCAGAACTGAACACAATACTCAAGGTGTGGCCTCACCAGTGCTGAGTCCAGGGGAAGGATCACTGCCCTGCTCCTGCTGCCACACTGTTCCTGATCCAGGCCAGGATGCCATTTGCCTTCTTGGCCACCTGGGCACACTGCTGGTTCATGTTCAGATATATCAAATACCAAAGGATATGTTATGTGAAAATGCTACTCTTACCTTTAAGTGATTGCAACAAATGATATACTCATAAAAACATCATTACAGTATGGCCTCAATTTAAGTCTTTTAAAAAGTCTTAAACCAAAAAAAAAAGCTTTGCAACTTAAAACTTTTTTAATATCCACATCAGTGATGTTCCTGAATCAGACACCAGCCAACCCACTTGAATTCCTACAGGAGCTGGATACTTAGCAGTTATTCAGAAGTCCCAAGAGGATCCAAAAGTCAGTCTTGATTTTTTATGAGCGCTTTTCCACCTTCTCAAAACAACAACAGTTATGGAAAGCTTACCATACAAATGCAACAATTTAGAGTGGCATTAAAGGCTCTGATGGATAACAGCTCTGCAAAAATTACTAGAAGAAAACTGCTGTGCTTACAGTAAGAACTCAGCATGTTTCCAGCTATTGGGTACAATTTCTTCCCCATCTTGCAATCTGGTTTTGTTTGCACCAAGTTTGCAAGCTCCTATGGCAAAGAATTCATTTCATACTGCGAATGTGTAGCCATTAAGGGTTTAACTCCTAAGGTAATACATTCATGCCATATTATAGGCAAAATAGATTTTAAGCAAATGAAGCATTTTACAAGGTATTTAATTAACCATCTAAAATTCACCTGGAGGGTTTGGATCCCATTTTCTCCCACTTGATTTTATGCCATTAGATATCAGAATAATAACAGCCAAATGTACAAGAATTCCTCTATGTAAGAATTAAGGTGAAACCTGCACCTTCCAGAGCTGGAACCAACTGTGTCCTACACCGCTTAGTCCAAATCCATTAAACGCAGTCCTATGTTTCACTGAGGATGAGTATGCTTCACTACAGGATGAATAACAACACTGATTTCATCAGAACTGTTTGCAAAATTGGAGAGAAGCATTTTGATGAGTCAGAAGCCAACATGCACAGCACCTTGCAAGACTGAGCTTGAGGCATTCTTCTGTCCTTCTCCAACAGTTTGGCTTCAGATTATATTTCTTTACTGCTAAATTCTTCTCTTTCCCAGTCCTAACTTCTTCTCAGTTAGCATGAGTATGGGAATTGCACACCAGAAAAGTTTTACAGCTGGTTTAAAAGGAAACACTTCCTAGATATAGTTTGTTCTGGCAAGAATGTTACTACTACAGCTCAAGTGCTTTGGTTTTACTCAGACACACTCAAACACTACAGTCAGACAACATTATTTGAAAAAAAACGCACACACCCTTTCTTCCCAAAGGCAGTGCAATTTTAGTATATAAAATTTAATGATTTTAATGCTTTAAGCCCAAAAAATTTTATTTCCAAATACAAGAGACCTTCTTGTAAATATTAGTCTAAATTGAGGTTAGGAGGTTTGATGCAAATGGTGTTTTCTAACATATGCAATATTCAGTAATAAAGTTTCAGTCTCTTCTTCTAGGTTACTATGTCTTCACACCACATCCCTCCTCCTTCCATTTGTACTTGCTTCCAGAGCTTTAATATTAACCATCTGTGACCATCAATAACTATGTCAGTACAAAATCTGAGAGTAAAAAAATGCTCCAAGACTCTGGACTAAACACAGCTACTTATGAATACATCTCTATTAAATATAAAGCAAATGAAAATATTTCACAGTTTGCCAATAAAACAGCCATGTTGCTGCTCTACTAGGTCTGATGCAAGTGGATGGCACAGGGAAAAAGGAAAAAAAAATAAAGACAGTCTTTAACATTAAAGTTGACCTGTAGTCAGAGATGTGAGGTTCCTGGAGCACATAAAGCTCTAAAATAAATTTCCTCATGCACGTTACTTTTCTTTATGGTGTTGGGGTTCTTTTTGGTTTGGTTTTTTTCTTTTGTTTCGTTCTCAATACAGGTGCACCACTGGCAATTTCAGGCTACTACAACACCTAGAGAGCCACCAAATTCCACAAAAATACTGAGTTCAGAAATGATAATGCAGCAAACTCCTCTTTTCTGTCCAGGTCTCCCTATACACTGAAAAGTCCCATATCACCTGACTAGAAAGAAGTGTGTGGGGGGGAGAATATATATGCTTCAGTTGACTTTCACTCACTTTCCTGGTCACTCCTATCTAGGATTTTATGGTTCCCCTACTATCTATGACAAGAGAAACATTTCTGTTCAAATGTGGTCAACTTTCAATTATTGATATGCAGCTTCATGGGTCTGTAATTTTACAGAAAGATTAGATTAACTAAATATATCAAAAACAAAATAGTAAACTGCCCCCTTTTATTTTCATATTTACCATTATTCACAGAATGCCCAATAAAATCTTCCAGTAAATGAAAGAGTTCCTTCTGGAATGGCAAGGCACATTTCAACAGATTCATACACTAGTAAAATTTAATGATGACAACATCTAAGACTAGAAGTAACCTCCTACCTTTTGGGGCAACTCCTGTAAGGAAATGATTTTTTAGAACTGTTTCGAAATTAAACTGTTGGAGGCAGAATAGAAGTTAGGTGTGATGGAACTTTTGAGTGGGTCATGAGAGAAGTGCCAGAAAATGAAAGATGAAAAATCAGGGTAACTTGCCTATAGTATGTATCTGTTTATACACACACACACAATATAGATATACATACTTACAAAATAATATCTACATAAATATATTTACCTAAATTAAACCCTATATAAGAACATTAATATGATATATTTCAAATAACCTTCCCAATGCAGATCATATTAGAGATGGCATTTTCCAAAGAGTGATGTTTTCAAGTGCCTGATATGTAGAAATTCAGCACCTAGTAAGCTACACTCCTCTTTGCATACACAAGGAACAATTAAGCAAATAAGTAAATTCCAACATGAACATTCCCTGAAAAAAATGGTCCAAAAACCCTGCATACTAAGGACACTCTAACATACATGTGTTAGACACTACAAAATCTGTTGACAAGATTCATAATACCTGTAAGTAGGCTTAGCAAACTCTGTTTTCTCTCTCTAGAGAGTACCTTTACATTCAGTATTTTCCATGTAATACAAAATGCTTTTGAATAACTGAAAAGCCGTCACAATTCGAACAGCATTTTAGTATTAAACTTGTTATCTAAAGGCTACAAAACCACAACAGTTTCACTGAATATACTTGAGAAAAAGGAACTATTTGTAGTTGACCTAAATGTGTCTTCCCATTTGCATGAAGTCAGTGGTAATGCCAAAATTCTGCCAAAAAAGGTTGAGAATTCTACAGAAATTGCACATAGATACATCAAATTCAAAACACTGAGGAGAACATAATACAAAAATAATCCTCCTCCTCCTCCTAGTTTCAAAACTGTTATATATCTAGAAATGTTTCAAAATAATCTCTTTTGGTAAGTTTAAGCAATCACATATTTGAGGAGGAGCATGAAAAAACCCCAAACACATACATAGTTGTCAAGAGTTCAATTTTTTGTCATGGATAGAGATGTTTTAAATATCCTTTTCCCCATCCACAAAGTGACATTTTCAAGATCACACCAGTGAACAAATGCGACTGACACTGATTTCACTAATGGCAGTTCCACATGTAATTCCCTTCCAAGTGAGTACTGTTCACATGCCACTGCCACAGGGCAGTAACCTGTGGATTGGACCACTTCATTGTTACTTCTGATGAATGGATTTGAAGCCCTGTTTTCAGGGAATTCAGTATACCAAGAGGTTCACAGACATATATGGATATTTCTGAAGACTAAACTCAAGGTTTATAAATAGCAAACTAAGGATAGAAACGAGCAACTGTGTTTCGAGCAATCAGCCATCAGCACATGGAATAGATTGCCAAGTACTATAAAACTTACCACAACCAGCATTATTCCTGAATATAATGAAACTATTCCATCCTTATTGCACTAGATATACCTTTCATTAGCTCCTTCAATATCCACTAGTGTTTTGGGGTTTTCTATTTTTACACTACACTAGTATTTAGCATCAGTTTAAAATGAGTAATACTATCTGAAGACATTTACAGTGAAATTTATGACATATGCCACAAAAAACAACTAGATTACTTAACATTCTCTAATAACTTATATTTAACAATCTATAACACATTCTTACATAACACAGCTCCAGGTGTAAGTTTTTCCTCTATTAATAAGGCCACTGTACCTTGCCATTTACCATTCACTTTGCACTTACAGTGACACTAGTTCTACCTTTATTCACAAATAAGAATTCGCTCCGAGATTTATAAAATTTTTTACGTAAGATTTTCACAAAAGCTAATACAGCATTAATCACAAAGATAAAACCAGAAAATTTAAGAAGAGTGCAGTTTCTCAGCTGGAAATAAAAATTTACTCTCTTTTCACAGGAAGTGAAAGGAGTAACATTCTATGCTGTTACACTGAAAGTATTTTAAACATGTTCAGATTTGAGTAGAGCAAAGCTCTTCACCGAATCTAGTAATGAGAACTGTGCATCCTAATCCTCTCCAGAGGAACTGCATAGATTTTTCATTTTACTGAAGTTACAGTGATGCACTCACTTGAGCAGTCTCAAAAGTCTGCTGATTTTTGTTTTAGAAACGCTAAGATTTTTCCTCCTCTATGGTGGACTAAAAGACAAAAAACCACAGGCCATAACTCACCGTCTCTGTTGTGAGATGCAATTCATTTTTATCAATCTTCATAAATTGCAACTCTGCTGGCAAAGATTGACACTTGAAAACATATCTACTAAAGTAGTCCACAGCAGGACAGAGTGAACAAACTGCAGCTATCCAAAGTCTTTTCCAATAGGCCCAGGTGAACTCAATGCTCAGTCTTGACGACTACAGAAAACACTGTTCTCTTCTCAGCTTTCCTCTGGCAGATCCTACGTGGAACTGAAACTCCTCACGAGAAGTTCACTTTTACTCAAGTAAATGCATCTTAGTAAAGAGCAGCATAAACTCTCCTGTACCGTGACCATGTACCAACTCACCCGAACAGCAAACAACTGTCAGAAGGAACTCATGGAAACTACAGAGGCAACACAAACCATTTTATGCAAAATTATTACTTCATCTCTCAAACCTAATCCCCTTTCTATCTTCAAGAGGAGCCTCACACACAAAATTCACAACTCCGTCACAACTTACAACTCAAAAGGAACTTTTTTATAATAACACCTGAAAATTATTCCCAAACATATATCCCATCTTTTCCTAAAACTTCCATAGGCAGATATTTTTTCTCTTCTCTTTACCCATCAATCTCCTCCTGGAGAATAACCTTATTTTCTTTTTGTCAATATCCTTATCTAACACAAATGTAACAACTATCTTTTTTCCTTCCTCTGGCCCCACTACCTCACTTGTTGACATAAAAGTTATATCCAATCAATTGCTTTTCATCTGTTCTTCACCTGAACGCTGCACTTCATGTTTCATTAGAAGAGGGAAGATGTCACCCAGCCAAATACAAAGGTTTAATAATTTACATATTAGCACTATTCTTGCATTTCTACACATTCACAGTACCAAGATATAAATTAAAAAAAAAAAAAAAAAAAAGCCCCAACACCAACAGCTTTCCCCTCCCACTGATTCATGCAATCAGAACTCACACCCCGCCCCCAACATTTTCTGTGTTGGATTACTGAAATATTTCTTTATCAAATGTTCTCAAAATATCACTTCTATTCTAATAACCTTGGCTTGTTGGCCTAAATGGTTTAGTTCCTGCATTAATCTCTATCTCCAATTCAAAACAAAGTTTCTTGCTTTTTTTCCTTACCCATTAATTTGATCTTTAATACTGCAAAACGGCTACTGAAACACACAGTTTTCTTAACTTAAAGGCAATTTTTACTATTTCTGTGTGGATTAGAAAATACACTTTTCCAGCTACTAACCAAAAAGTCTATCCTGCTTGTCATCATCTCCTTTGCTTCCAATTAAAAATAAACTAGAGCATAACAGTATTTTAGGTGTTTTTCTAATTTTCATGATACGCACTTACACATCATGTGTTATTCAAGGCTCTTTTGAACTTAAAGACACTAAATGGGAGATGAATTATCTCACTGTAGGAGTTAATATAAGATCTCAGTGCAAATTGATAGCATACAGGCACTAGTGTAACTTTCAGCAGTCACTATTTTAAAAAACTGGTAATAACCTTCAGCACATTCATCATCTTGCTTCTTTCCCAGAAAACCACTGACAATTAGTGAGTCATTAACAAAAGCAAATTTTAACCTTCATGTGCTAGTTTTTTAATTCATATTATTTAGAATTAGACAACCTGGTTAAAGGAAGCAATCCAATTCATAAATTCTCATCATGGCTAGGCTTCGCGAATGAAGATTTGAGAAGGGTTCTATCCACGCTTGCTAGAAGCGTGCTGATGTTATAAATTCTAACATAAGGAAATTAATCCAAATTATAATAAAAACATAATGTAATTTTTTTAACATGCTAGAAATATCATGTGAAGATGGTATTCCCTATATTTGGATTCCTCTGAAATTTCAGGCATGGCAAGGAGGTAGGAAAATATCTAAGGAGCGACAAAGAGATAAATGTTAACTCTAATTATTTGCTGATAGTGGAGTTCAAAGACTCTGTAACCAACAACAGAACATTTTTATTTAGTCAATAAACTCTCTGAATAGAAGCTTCATAAACATACCAATTGAAGGATGTCCTCGTCTTTTGGCATAACACTAAGTTCCAATATGCTGTCACTGAAACAAATAGGAAAAAAACATACATCACACATTAACTTCTGGAGAAGATTTCAAATTCTTGTTACAGAGACGATCCATTAACTTCCATAGATGACAACTATTCAAAAACTCCAACACTCAGCTATTCTGACAAATACTTCACACAACAGAAATAAACACTGATTTCCTTTAGAGTCTTAGCAAGTCAGAATAGAGCAGAAATCCGACTCAAGAATACAACTGTGTTCTCAGTAAAACCAGTTTATTGAGCCAACACACTGGGTTTGGGGGTTTGGTTTTTTTTCCATGAAGTCCTAAGTTACACTACTTGTTTGGAGCTTCTTGGACAAAACAACGTGACAAATTTGTGAATACAAGATAAAACTTCTCTCCTTCTTCAATTTAAAATTAAGTCTCTAAAATTGCTAGGGAGAAGACATAACCACCACATCAAGTGAAAAGTGGAGCAATACCAAGGCAAGCACTGACTTACACCTTTCCACTCCAATCACCTCCTGGCAGAATCAGCTTAAATACATTTAGTCATCCAGATGACATCTGAAATATGGATGAAAAATGCTTGCTATTTATAAGTGCTGCATTTGTCAGTCTGAATTGCTGAAACCAAAAGCAGCAGCATAAAGATCCAGGAATCCAGACAGTTCAATCAATGTGACTCAAATACAGGCAAAATCAGGACACTAAATGTACCAGTTATCCAGAATCAAGTATTTTAAAACAGTGAAACCCACTGTCTGCATCTACGAGAAAAAGGTATTTTTACAAGCAAGTGAGAAATATGTGCTTGTAACATGGGATACGAAATAGCTGAATTCATTATCTCATCTGACATAAAGGAATAATCTGTTCACATTCATTAAATGTAAAGACTAATGTACAGTCTATTCTAACTAGGCTGGAAAAACAGAAAATGAAGATTCTATGACCATCATTTAGAAATCACACATTACATGTCACAAGAAAAAAAAAAAAAGGGTATTTAATAAACTGACCAGTACCAGCATAAAAAAAAAAAAAGGCATACAACCTAACTGGATATGTCAGACCAGAAATTTGCTGTAAATACAACACATTAGCTGAGAAAAGATAAAACCAGCACAAAGACTGGCCCCAACTTCAGGGCACACTGACCAGCTTATGAAAGCACTGAGGAGGAACTCAGTTTCTTATTTCTGCAGAAAAGAAAGTCATCATCTCAAACATGTAATGTATGATTTATTATGCTTCCTTATATGAAGAATGTTTTTATTTTGTGGTTCCTTTTCCATTTTTTAGCAACCGCAGACATAAGGCTGCATTCCAAAATAGCAGAGTAAGGGTATTTGGTTTCACAATCTTCTTAAACCATTCTTCATTCTGGAGAAAAGTGTTCTCCAAGAAGCATAAATTACTTTAGTTTTGAAACCAAGTATCAGCAGTGATTTAAGTTTTTCTTTTTAAGTCTACACACATCTAGGAAAAAATGAGTCTTCAAAAGCCTTGTTAAGATTTTTCAAAATACTGAATTTTAAGAAACAAAAGAGTATTGACTTTATGTACATTTACAATAACATTCCCCATTTTGACTGAATGCATAAACAATGGAACTATTTAAAATTATTCTTTCAAAGTAGTGTCATCATGAGCTGACTTATCTAAACTCCTTTGTACAGATTTTAAACTATCTCTCAGCTGTAAAAGAAAAAAATACTATGAAACAGATACCACAGCTTGAAGCATTTCTAATTAATTGTTCAGACTTCATTTCTATGTGTGGATGGCATGTATGTATCCATCCTATTAGGCAACTGATAATAATCAATCCTTACTTGCAGGGTGAAGACTTTGGATGTTAAAAATATCATAAATAGTACTGCTCCTCTTAAAGTGCTTTTTATATGAAGATACATAATCTGAGACAGAATAAACCATACTCACTCTGTGTTGTCCCCTGATTTATTTTTTTTAAGAAGGTAATTAAATCTATTTCCCCTCACAGATTTAACAGCCATTTTAGTAGCCATCAAAAGAGAAAAGAGTTCCATTCAGGAACAAAGTTTTAAATGTCATTCCAGTAACTACTTAACTACTCTATTCCAGTTTGCCTGAAGAACTTTCTGGAGACAATTTGGATCTTCCTACTTTATATTTTGTGAAGTGCTCTCAGCATGTTTTTCAATTGTCATATCAGAAACAAAAAGTGTTAAGGAAGAGTTTTGGTGCACCGTACTATACAATATACATGGAAATTATGAACTAGTAAGTGTTGATAAGAACCACCACATGGAAAATGGTAGACGCTAGGCACAGTACTGAGAACTGAGATAGCTATCATTCAAATTTCTTTCATTACACATTCTAAGAGCCAAATTTAAATGTATTGACCCAGAGTCATCAAACTAAAGCACTAATCATAAAGACTACCTTCCGATGCATTATTTTGTATTAATGACTCAGTAGCTGAACTCTATACACTTCTGAGTAATCCCAACACGTTCAAGAAGAATTTGCAAAGAGAAACAAGTGGAACAGATAATCATTTCAATTCCCCACAGTTAAAGAAAAAAAAGGGGAGGAGGAAGAAGTTGCAAATCAGAATCTGTTTGTTTTATTTCGAACTATAAATAATTTAGAGTTAGATTAGTAATCAACAGATCTCCAAGTTGATTATGTATGTAAACAGATAAGAATAAAGTCTTAATGGACCAAAGTAGCAACTGTTGGTAAAGAGCGGGAAAAAGACTTGAAAGTGTTCTTGTGACTAATTGTGTAGTTACTGTAGCAACTCTTTTGAGGTGTGTCTTTTATCTTCCAGAGGAAATCATCAGTGTAAGTTTAGCTTTGCCATCTCCAAGCAGAGCAAAATAGAAAACATTCTAGACACAGCTTGAAACTTTTCTGGGAACTATACAAAGCATGGCTGAATTATATCCCATCCGTAAGTCCCACTGGAAAATAGGAGTATCGTTTCATCTAAGGCAGCTAAGTTCTGATGTCTGCAGCACTATATAATGAAGACAAACAGCTATAATTGCAAAACTTTCTAGAAAAATAATGAACAGCTATGAAAATGGAGCCACTGGAGTGATCTAAAGAAGTCTGCAAGTCCAAACCGAGTTTTGTTGCAAACAGCTGAACAGTGAAGGAGGGGAAGGGAACTCCCTCTTTAGAAAGAAGAGTATAAAATGTGTTGTATCCTTAAAAACTACTCTGAAGATGACAAGAAAAATGACAAAAGAATAAGCATTTACAGTCATCAATATGCTTGAATGAGTAATTAAAAACAATAATTAAAAATACAGCAATTAAAGTATCTAGAAAACCAACACACAGCCTACCTAAGACTATGAAGAAAACTGTAGTTAGTCATGAATAAAGGAGATTTCAACTGACAACTTTTCAAAAGGCCTTTCAGCAAGTTGCTTACACAAAGTCTACTAAAGAAACCAAGGCGTGCTGGATGAAAGATCAGCTAAGACACAAAACACAGCACGAACTGCATCAATGGGTATTTTTAAAATGAAGACTTTAAGTATATTCAACAGCAAATCTGTGCAAGACCAACCTATCAACTATTAAATCAAACAATGCAGGTAAAACCTGTAGTTCAGCAAGTTCCTAAACCAAGGATTTCTGGGAATGGGTATGGTATTTTCTGGGCTGGTATTATCTGACCACTCTATATATCACTGTTTCCATATACCTCTCCTAAGAAATCTTTGCTAAATATTATCAGAGAGGATAATGGCATAACAGACCATCAGCCCTACCCAGGATGGCAATGCTGATGCAAGAGCAGCCTGCTAAAGCAAGAACCATGTACCATAATAAAATTTTATTTGCCATGAAAGGGTAGCATAAGAAATAAAATACTTGTGTGCAGAACAAACTGCTCTGAGCTCCAAAATACTGTTTTGAAGCAAAGAATGAGAGAGATGATTCTTCAGTCACAGGAGAAGTTCTGCCTGCAAGCCACAAGAAAGGTACACCTGGTCTGCAGTCATAACTCTCTTTATGGATCAGAATTAATATTCATCTGTTTATACCAAGAGGTTCAGCTGAAGACTTCCTAATGGTTGTATTTTCTGTATACGTATTTTCTGTATCCACTGGAGGATACACATGACCTTTTGTTACAATCTTCTGTGATGTACACATCTGGCTTGAGAAAACAAACTGTTCTCCTCTCCTAACTAACAATAGCATCCCTTCATCCTCTCTGCACTCATGGAAATCAGGGGGACAGATGCAGCAGATACTATTCCTGGTTGCACTAGATAATCACTGACAAGGCCTTGTTCAGGTGTCCCTAGTTTATCCACAGTGGGCAGGGGTTGAATTCTACAGAATGGTTCACTAACTACACTCTCAGGGTTGAAAATGAAACTTTATTCACAGGCACACCCAGAGTTCACTGAAGAATCACTGACCACACAGATGTGGTTGGTCTCTTTCTTGGATTCAGAGATTTAACTGGCTGATGCACAGGCTTGGGCACGTAATGTCCTGTGTCTTGGGTATACACTACTGTAAAACACTGGTACTTCTATAAATATAAAATCAAGAAATGATAAATGGCTAGTGTTATCTCCAGTGAAGGACATAAAAGAAGGTAAGATTCCATCTTTCCAGCTCTTGTGTAGATACTATTAATGACACAAAACATGTTTTGGTCTACCTTACCCATCACACTCTTTCATGCTGATCATAATACGTCTTTTTTGCACATAACCCATTATTATACTGGAAACTTGTTACTGTAGAACAGAAACTGACACCAAGAAAACTAAAAATGTAGGCAGACGAGACACAAAAATGAGTATCTAGACTTGTGTATGGACATGATTTCACAAGCCCTCGTGAGTTGTAGGCAGAAACAGTAAATATTAGCATTTCCTCCACTCTGTGCAAGGTTCATAATTTGCTGGAAAACAGAGGAAAGCCAAGATATTTTGCAGGTGTGCACTAGCATAAAATTTTTCCATTACTAAATATGCTGATTTTGAGTTATTAGATCTCATAAGTACGGTAGTTTTTTTTTATTTTCAGTTGACACATATACATGTGGTGTATGTATATCTACTCTGTCTGCTTTAAGTTCAACCTTCCTCTATAGCACTCAGTGTTACTTGCTATCAAGGGACAAGTACTGACATAAAAGGACTGTGGTATAATTCAGCACACCTCAAAACCCTCTCAGCATTCACCAGATACATGAAAAACAGAAATAGTAAAACTGAGTGTGTATTAAGGAAACTTTAAAAATACAATGACATTTCAAAACCCCCACAAGTGGTCATTTCCTGCTTAGTATAAAAAAAATAAGAGGCACAATGAAATACTAGTACCTTACCTGTTTTGTATTAAAGCAATGACTTGAGAATATGTCTTCCCAATAACACTTTCCCCATTGACTTTTATAATTCTGTCACCTGGAAAGGGAAAAGTTATAACTGAAATTAATTTGTCTAGACATTTTTTAAACAGTTCTTTTGTACTTCTGTACCCCATAATAATCAAGAACACCAATATAAATTCAAGGTTAGTCTTCCTCAAAAATAAAAAAAAGAAAAGATGCACAATACAACTACATGTAACCATACACAGGACATAAAATTTCTACTCTTTTCTCAGAACATGTTCAGATGTGTACCTTACCCTAAGCTTCCAAATGAATCATGTAGAAAGTCGTAAAAAAAAAAACTACAAGCAGGTGTAAGCTATACCAGAGGCTCACTTAGTATCCCATCTTCAAAACAAACCTGTTGATGTCAGTATGGTAACACATACTGACAATTCTGCCTGATTCTTAAGCAAATTGCAAGTAGACATTTCATGCCAGCACTTAACCTAAAAATAAAACCAAACTTTTAACTCTCCTTTAATAGTAGTGCGTACTGCAATTTTGAACTTCTTTCTTATTAGAAATAAAAATCAGACCTTCTGAAAACTCCAATTTCCTCCTTCCTCAGAATAATCAGTGTTGTTTTCAAGACATTACTGCGTTCGATGTGCCCTGGACAACGTAAATGGGTTATTTCTTATCCATATAGTTCAGTCTTTAGATCTAACATTGCTTTTGTAAGATTTCTTCAGATAGTTTGTTGTACCTTTCTCATTAAGAGCGTCATATACTCTCACAAATAAACTGTCAAATCTATTGTGCAGAGCTATTTGTAGCTTTTGACAAAAAACCTATCCCATTCCTTCAACTAGATGATATTTAAAGTCATCTCTGATCTGAAGAGCAGAAAGTTATCTTGAAGTTACTAATGAGGAGGAAATGGTCTAAAGTTAGGTAAGGAGTTTTGGAAAGCTGCTAGAGATAAAAGAGCTGAAAGAAAGGACACATGCAAAGTAAGCCAGAGAGAATGGCTTTTTTAATATTGCTTTAGAAACTGAAAGCCCTTCCCCTGTTGCTGGCTAGATCAAATTAAAGAAGGAAAAAGCTGTTCACTCTAAATACTCAGCCTGACTTGGAGAAAATAATGCTTTAAATGTTTGTGCTCTGTGGAGGTTCCCTTTATAGACCCTATGGATTTATAAACTACATGGATCATCTGACATTTTAACTTGGTCTGTGCTCACAATGTTAAGGTAATGCAAATAAACTGGTGCAATATTTTGAACTTTATAAAAGTTTACATATTCCCTTTAATTCATTGGTTACTGCCTTTTTCCTTGACTGAAAGAACTCTTTTGTGTCTCTTGCTTCTTAAGGGATGAAAGAAAGCTTAGTGGCAACATTTAATAGCTGCTGGCAACCCACATGCCTGATAGGCAGCTGTGATGGATGGCAAACCCTATCCCACTGCTGCACACACACAGACATGTTATGTAATCAGGGTGAGAAACTGGACTATCCATGGAATCACACCAAAATAAATCCTTTCAAAAAGCTGCAGAAAAAAAGGAATGCTATAGTTTATGCCAAAACATATTTTTATTTACAAGCTCTGAGTCCTGTCCTGTTAGATTGTATCACAAGATTTCCTCAGAACACACCAGATGCTTCTCTGGAACTTGTACTGGCTTTTTTCCAGGCTGTTTAAGAACTTGCCCACAGATGTAGATCTTTACTCTGTATTCCCCCTAAAAACTATAATTAGGAATATCTTTAACATAGGTCATACCATCTTATCTATACTTGTGCAGCCTTTATTTTTCAAAGAAGCAGACAAGATTACACACAGCAGTGAAATGAGTCTACTTGAAGTATGCATCCGATGGACCCACCAAGAGACCCAGGTGGGATACGCTGTGGAATTCTCACAGAAATGACATGAGCACAGACAACTCTGCAAAATACAACTTTGCTCCACTTCAGGGACACATAAAGGGAAAGGTCAGGGCCTGTAGTGCAAAAAATGATTTAGAAACAGGAAGGTTTTTTCTAATAGCTCTCCATCAGTCTAGTGGCTCATTAAGTACCCTTGATCAAACCAGAAATTAGTCTGAATGCACTTAAACCATCTCCCTTTCTACACACATTTTAGTTCTTTATATTCTTGCATATATAAAAGTGACAGCGTGAAAATGAAGACATGGGAAATGTGCATTTCTTTTGCTGTTTGTATTTCAATATTTCCAACACTTATGCTTGGAACTCAGCGATGTTATTTTTTCATGAAATGCCTCAGAGGTTAAATAGGGGAAGTATTTTCTTTTTATCTCTAACAAACATGATTTCACAGGAGTATTTAAAAATAATCAGAACAGCTTGTCTTACATTTAAGATATTGTAACCTACTGCTCAAATTAGCAAGAATATTCCAAGTTTTCTGATGAATAGCAGCCAGGTAGGCTCCTGAAAGAGAGCTCAACTCATTCCGGGTAATGAAGCTTATGCTGAGATTTTCAGTATTACAAAGGACCCTGCAGCAATGAAGAAAGAATTGACAAATGTAACTACCTAAACTCATACTCAATTTTCAAGTATTTTCTTCTCTTCAGTGTGATCACCAAATAGTGCCAAGTTATACTAGGAAAAAAAATATAGTTGATTTTACAAATTAAGAAATTTAGATGGTGTCTATACTGCAGGTTAAGCAATCTACCTGGCTGATCACTCCCTGAGTGTTTTATAATATAATTTCAAGACAGAGATACAGTCATGTATTTTACCCTAAAACTTGTAAACAAGAAATATTGGCATGACCTAATTAGATATAACTGCTATTAGCAGTGTGTTTAATAAGAATATTCTAGTAACTAAAAACGTATTTTTCTCATTTATTTTATCTTCTTTATTCTGGGCTCCTAAAACTCTCTTCTATGACTAAAAATAAAATCATCTCTACAGATTTCATCTCTCTCAATTTGGCAAACACTGAACAGAGCAGAAATTAGGATGGCTCCTCTGTACAACTTCAACATATGCTGTGTTTTATCAAGCCAAAACATTTCTTTATATAATATCATCAAATAACACCGAAGTAGCCCTTCCCTGAATAACTACTTAAGTAGGAGTCTAAAAAAACCCAAATTACATTGCACAAGTACGATCTGATACTGCTTTTAAACTGATCATCCTAGAAACTTCATATTTTTTTAGGAAGACCATACAAGCTTATTCTATTCCAGTAAAATGCAGGTGCATAACTGTTTCCAAAGGAAAATATCAACACCCCTTCACTGATACAAGCACAAACCTTTCCTAGATTGTAAGTTTTGTCGCACTTTTAGGAAACCTGTGTTTGTAGTGGTATTCATCTGTGCAACTTATCTTTTTATCACCCGTAAGACTTTCCATCCTAACACAAATTTTTCCTTTGAAACTTGAGTAAAGGTGTGACACACTGCACAAAACCCCTATGTTTTCTGCTCTCCAGTTTGATTAAAAGAAAGACTGAGCAGAATTTTTTCTAACAAGAGATAGACTTGGACTGTCCCTGCTGAATTTAAAGGAGGTAGAATGGAACAATTTAAAGCACATAAACCTGAATGTTTTCAGGTTATCAATTTGCCATAAAGCAAAAGGAATAGGAGCTCACAGGAGTTATTTTCCTCCCTTTTCTCCTTCTGTTCACATTTTACCATATACTTATTCTTACTATTTTTATGATAATAAACCAAAACCACTAAGACTGTAATGCCTTAATAAACATCACAGTGCTTTCAAGATGAAATCCTGGAGGACAATTTGAAAGAGAGATTTTAGCTTGTGAATGAAAGAACAAGGTTTAAAAGGAAGAGAGAACCATATGTAGAAACTTAAATCACGAACATTTGACATCATGTACACAAACATGTCACAGAAGAACAGTACCTGTGCACAGTCCAGCTTCAAAAGCAGGTCCACCCTCTTTGACTTGTTTAACGAATATGGTATCCATTGGCTCCAGTCTATTTCTTTGTTTTCCTGAGGATGAAAGAATATTTAATAGCATTTCATTATACTGCCTCAATGTTTTTACTCTAAGAATATTTTTGAATATAATCCCATTTATACAGACCTACAGAGTAAGAAATAATGATGTAAGCTAAAAAATTAAATTTTAAAATCTTTTTTTTGAAGGAAAAAAATGTAACATTGATTTACAGCCCTTATGGAACTGTAACACTGATTTTCTAAGTGTTTTTCAGATGCTCCAAGATGAAGTAGAAAGTTTTCTTGAAGTTCAAAAAGCAATACATAATTCAAAGTAAATTGTAATGTCTGGAAATGCTGCACCTATCCATAATTACACAATGTGGAAGATAATCTGCAGTAATTAGAAAACATGTAAAACTGTATCTTCTTGATTTCTCAATACACGCTTAATTTCTATGCTCCCAGAAACACAGGTACCTATGTAACCAAAGCTGAGTAATTCTTAGTTAAGCAGCCACTGTGTTAGAATATCAAGACGGAGGGAGGTGGGGGTGTGTGCAGTAAAACAAATAAAAAACACAAACAAAAAACCTCCAGTTATACTGCAGGCTAAAATAGTGTTGCTGTGCTACATCTGCACATAGCTGGAATAAGTCATTTTACAGCACCTACACGCTCCACTTATATAATTTTTATACCAGTGACCTAAAATAAAAAAAAAAAAAAACCCACCCACAACCAACCAACCAACCAACCAACCAACCAAAAAAAACCAAACCAAACACCAAAAAAAAAAAACCCCACCACAAATCCTGCAAAAAAGTAAACATGCAAGACTCCCCCTCCCCGCCAAATACATTATTTCCAGTCTGCAGAAAATTGCACTCAACCTAAACTTGTTCTGCAGTGTTATGTCTCCTGACACCCCTACATGGTGCAAACTGGAGCGCTCACTGAACCGGAGGCAGAACCTGCAAGGTCACAGCCAGATCCACATGGCCTGACAGTGCCAGTGCAGGCTTGAACAGCCCAGTCCCTCCCAACTCCAATCACCAGTTACTACCCTTGTTCCACACTCTCAGCTAAGGAAATGCCACCCTTGGAGGCTTCGTGACGAGCCAGCCTGGGGACTGACATGGCATGAAAGTTCGCTTGGTCTGAGTTGCAGTTTACCAGGAAACCCTGGCATAGCTGAGACAGCAGTTTAAATGCAGAAAAAGAAGGAACAGTAGAAGAGAATAAAGGGATTGCTTAAAACTGGCACTGCTGATAAAAGAAACACTCCTTACAACTGGAGTATTAGGTTCTAATCACTTCTTCAGTGACTGACCTTTGATTTAGGCAAAAATGGCACTGCTTTTGGCGGTACTTTCCCTACAGCTTTAAATATCCCACCTGGACATATTTAATAAGACACTGCAATACTTACCAAATATAAATAAAGTATCCCCCTTACCCCTTTTTTTTAGTTCAGTTTCCATGTTGGAAAAGTGCATTATTTGAAAAACTTTAGTAAATTGCACAGAACCACACTTCCTTCTGAGGGATCCACGTTTTTCAAATACAAGTTTTAGCCTAATGCATTCAATTCTGTAACCTCTCAGTATCCTGCCATTTTACCACAAAACAGTTCAACAAAATGGCTTACTCATATGCCTCCAAATGGTCTTCTCAAAGTAATTCCAGATTGTCAGAGAATAATCAAAAAGTTGATGTGATAGAGTCAGATAAATACTATATATAAAGCAACTGAATTACAGACCCAGAAACTCCAGCTGGCAGCTCAGTCCCCAAATACTTTAAAATTTGATTAGTGAGACAGAGCTCCAAGATATACAAAATGCTCTTTGTGAACCAAAGTTAATATCTGTCATTTTTAATCTGCAGATTTAAATAGACACTGAACATATGATGGGTCTCATCCCTTAAGAGGCAGTAATGTTTCAGCAAGTTTAGAGAAGCTCCAAGAATAATCTACCCAATGCCATGAACAAAAGGTTGTTTCAACCACTTAAAAGAGTGAAGTTAAAATATGGCCTTTTATAGCAACACCAAACATCCTTCCCAGTGCTGCCACTTAATCTTTTACATACAGTCCCAGAAGGGACAAGAAAAATAAAAATAATGCAGCTGACATGGCACATTTAATTTGTAATACAATATCTGATAATTATAACCCAACACTAAAAGGCTACCTCAGCTTCCTTTATAAAATACTCTTTAAAAAATGTTAGTGGCCTATTGCTAGTTTGCTTAGTACTCAAATGCTCCTTTATATCTTGTCTATACTAGAACATAGAAAGCAAGAGGTCAGGCAAATAAGATTATTCCCATTCAGTATCCAACACAGAATTCCTTTAATACACTTCCCACTTCTGTGCAAGAGGGAAATCCTGTAACGATTTTTGGAGACCAGAGACTGCAGGCTTACCTGACATCTGACTTCTAACCAGCCTGTCAGCTACACCAAGAGGTTTTTCAACATTACAGGCACCCGCTTCACATTTCTACAGCTATTTTATGGACCAATTTAGAAAGCTGATTACCATTAAACTCAGTTCTTTGTCCTACTCACAAAAGGAGGATATATTGAACAGTCACTCTACTTCTGAAAAAGGTCAACCACCACCTTAAAGATCAATTTATGGGCAAAAAATTTGAATGAAAGGTTCAAAATGTTGTTTACATTTGCAGGTTCATTTTATAGCTCAGTAATACCCAAATACAAGTCAAGACAAGAAAAAAGCCTAGAACGCTCGAGCTTCAGTAAATGAATATATGCTCTTTATTTCTCCTTGATCTTTTACATACTTGGATATGAACCAAATCTTTTTTTAAATCAGTAGCATATAAATGAACTTCCTTGAATATATAACCTCAAAGTGTACATTTATATTTTGAGTTTCAAATGCAAGCAAAGCTAATGTTTTTTGACAGTAGGAGCAAATGATACTTTCTTCAGACCAGGGAATAAATCTTGTAGACATGCACTCAATCATTACAGAAATAAATCTTAGTAAAATGGATAATCTAATAACTTACCTCATGTCTCAGAATTTAACACTAATACACTTCAATTTAATCGTGCCTAAATGTCCATTTGATCCTGTCCACATCAAACCATCAGGCAAAAAGCAAGATGCTGTCCAAAAATGTGAGCCTAAACTTCCCTTCTTCCAAACTCTGTCATCCAGAGCAGACTCTAACAGTGAAACTTTTATACTGAGTTCTCCAGCTCTGCATACATACTCTCAGGATTCAAAATTTTCCTTTCTAATATTGAAAGGCACAATTTTTTGGAGCATGCCAGCAATTCCTTACAATGTGATATAACATAGAACAGTAAAGCAGCTCAGACTACTAGTCTGTAAGACACGTAGCCTTATTTGCCAGTGCTTTTGCAGTGCTCATTGCTGCATATGATTTTGCCTTCTCCCTCCTCCTCCGTACTTTTGTAAGTAACTTTATAATCGAGCATTACATTGCAGGCTACCAGCAAATAGGACGATTTCTTCCGGATCTTCAACTGCAAGTGAGAAATAAGACATCATGCACGCACAAAAAACAGGCAAAAGTGTGAGCTGCCAATAACACACTCACATGTGCAAGGAAACGGCAGTAATCGGTATGTTTTTCATAACTCTATGCAAATCTTCTAATTAATCAGCAATTTTGAACCAAATACTACATGCTACCTTCACTAGCCAATGAGATCACTGTAAAATCTACAAATTAAGATTAGTGTCCTTTTTTCAACTGTGGTTCAAATGAATATAAAATAAAATTAAAAACTTTATTCATAATACATATCATAGAGCAATTTATGATCTAACCTTTACGGTATCTAGATTTTTGAGCTGAGACTACAAGTCCACACTGCCTTCACAGTCTGACAGTGGAAGTGGGTTTCTCATTGCAAAGTTACAAGGGAGCTTTCTTGACACGTTTAAGGTGCCAGAAGTAGCAGAGGGTAGTACATTGCACTAGCACAACTACTTCATTTGCAAAATAGTAAAATTCTAAAATGCTCTCTCTCTCCATGGTAAAAGGGAATATAAAAAAAACAACAAAAAAATTACTACTTTTAAACATAACATAGAAGTAAGACTAGTTAATATTTGTAATTGATTTACTGTCAGTCTGGGGGGTCACAACCAGTAAAACTTCTCTTAACTCCCCCAAACTTGACAAAGAAATTAATTCTAGCTTAATCCCCTAAAAAGCTAGTTTAAAATACAGCTGCTACAAAGAACATGAGTAGTATTATATTAAATGCAGTAGCCATGAGATAAATTAAGGTACTCTTTGCAGACCAGGCAGTATTACTATACTGCTCTGCAATTCACCTGGAAAACAAAATGACATGGCAGAAGTTACCCTATCAAATCTACCAACACACTACAACACAGCAATAAGCACATAATTTCTCTGTAGTCATTAACCTGCTGATATAAAACACAGTCAGATAAAAACACCTGAGTCATAAAGACTACACAAAAAGGACACTTCCTTGACAACCTTTACATTCTGGAGAGAAAAAAAGTTTTAAAAAAAAAGAAACAAAAAAGAAATCCTATGCCAAAGAGCTATTGCTGACATAGCTCTTTCTTTCATTTTGACCTGCAGAGCACAAACCTGCAAGTGTTGGGACACAGCAGAACAGATACTCTCTTACAAAGTTTCTCCTAAGAACCCATTGCTTAAAAACATGCCATTATCTTCCTAGAGGGGGAGGAAAAAAAATAAATCTTCTGCTCAAGACAGCTGAACTGTGCTTAGAATTCTTCACAACACAGGCATTGAATAAAGCCTACAGATTTTTGTTAAATAACCTTTCGCAGAACATTTTCACTCCCAGCCCTATGCTCAGCAGACAGCAAGGGGAGGACTTTCATTTTTATATTCAAGAATCACCAGCCCAATTACCTCAAATCAGTAAATTAAGACCAGCTCTTATGTACATCTTTCTCTGACTCAAGAAGGAAGAATATTCCTCTTGAACATGAAGATCTACAAGTATGCTTTTAGATATCCAAGGCATTTGAGCTCCATTGCTTCAACAAGGTTGAGTGGCACTGATTCTTTGGGTGCCTTTCAGGCAAAAGGAAGGGAAATAGATGAAGGGGGGAAAATGCTTCAAATTGAATAATGAATCAAAAACTTGCTAATCATTTCCCAAGCTACTCAAAACGAGATTGCTGCAAGTATAGCAGAAGTTTGATTTATTACCTGAAATTTCATTTAATTAAATATAAATCACCAAACTGTCAGGATTACACTTAACTAAGAGAGTCCCACAAAAGACAATTACAGATATTATAATCTGCAAATTGAATTTCATACACAATAAGCACTTCTCCACTAGCAATCCACTGCAGAAGAGGAGCCCAAACGTCTCACTCCAGCCCAACTGAGCTTATTTCACCCACTGTTAAGCACAAAATAACTCAACTGAAAAACACTAACCAAAATATGAAGTGCCAAGGATGTCTCCGAAAGAGGATAATAAGTAAATAAGTGTTGTTGAGTCATTTAGCAAAGAAACACCTGGCATTCAACTCTCTGATACAGGAAAAATACATCCTCATTATTCAAAGCACCCCCGGCATTTTCATTAGGCAACTCAAAGATGGTATTCCTTATTTTGCTCACTTTCCTGTTAAACCATTTGACTAATACAGCCTTAAATCAATCTTCCTGGCAAGTGGGGGTAGAAGAGGAAAAAATGACCTGGTGGTGTTACGGAAAACATGTCACAGTCTCAGCTTAGTTACAAACCCTCCAAAATTGTGTTCTCCCATTGCATTATTTGCCAAAACTATTACTTTTTTAATTTCTCTCACATCTAAAATGAAACCTTTTCAAATTTAAAATTTAAGCTCTGATTAGTCTAGAGGATTTGCTTTAGTTCTTAGATAAGAATAGGTCCATACAATTTATATCTGTTGTAGTGAACCTACAGTCTCCCCTAAACGCATGGAAATTACACTTTGTGTTTTCATTAAAATTCAAAGATGACCTGAACTCAGCAGTAATCAATGAGAAACATCATGTATGTGACAAGTTGGAAGGTCAATCCAACAGACATTCTGGATGAACTGTAAAGGAGCAAAGAATCCTCAGGCTGTGGTCTCAGTAGAAAACTAAATGAGCCCTCTTTTAGCATTCTCAACATTTGGGTGTTAAAAAATGTGAGATTAAAGAGGGCAATCTAGGATAGCGCCACTATCCTAAAGCATTAGTCTGTTGCCTTTTGCTCCTAATTCTATTATTATATACCTTAGACCATATCACCCCAGCAATCTATGATCTTTCAATACTTACTTTCAACATTCGTTTTCTTGCTCCTTATCAACCTTGTTCCCATCATCACAGGCACAATATGTTTATTCGTAACAGATAGAGCCAATAGACCCTGACGCTAAAAAGGATGGGATTAAATTAAATCCTGGGAGAACACTAACTACATTACAGAAATCAAGAGTCTGTTTAAAGAAATGATGCATCAAAACTCCAGGCCTTATGTAAGCTGCAGTAAGGAATAAAAAGCTTTTCCTGCATTTTTTCCACCCTTCCCCTGAAGGCTCTACATCATCACAGCAGACTTGCAGAAGTGAAGAAGCCCAAATAATAAATTGGATCTATTTAGCTTAGACAACTGAAGGGTAGAAACTTTAACCCATATTTAGGCACATAAAAAAAAATAGCCTGGTGATCAGAGTTTAGTGTTTTAGAAATCTCAGTGAAAAGAGATGTCTAAAATCTCATTAACAGCTCATTTTTATGTGAAAATGAGCTGCTATTTGCTATAGATACTTCTACACAGAAATAGAGATTAACATATGACAAGCAAGAACATCATATTAAAAAAAAAGATATAAAATCCCAGGTACTCTATTAAACAAAAAAATAGCTTAGTTCTCATGAAATATCAAATTTCTTTCAGTCTATTTCTTTATGCTTATCACTGTTTACTTTAAGCATGGCCACCAAGCTGAACGTTTTTGAAGAAAAACATGTTTGGGGACAATATGCAAGAACTACCAACCAATTTCATATGTACTAGACTTGTGTTTTGGCATCTAGAGTTTTAAATAATGTTTGAAGGACAACAACATATACCTAGTGCACAATGAAACAGCATGGAGACATTTTTCTCCAGCACCATTTACCACGTTGACAATGTAAGTTTTTAATAATACTACTGTTTTTACTAGGTGTAGGTATTTTTGAGTATGTCTCCAAATATTCCTAATATGCTCTCTTGGGAAAGTTTTACCTGTGAGATACTACTTAAATTAATAACTGCATATTGAAAAAGGGTAATTCCAGAAAATAAGAACACTTATTTGAGGATGGCAAACCATCCTCAAAAAACATTAAATAAATACTCCAAGTTATTTCTTGGAGTAATAACTACAAGAAATACTTAATATAAGCTGGTAAGTATAACAGAAATTCTCAAGAAAACAGTGATAAAAGTTTCCAGTCAGAGACCAAAGAATCCACTGTGGACAATCTGCATCTTCTGATAAGGTGCACCTCTCAGAGAAGCATTTTAATGACTTAGCTAAAGGTCAACAACCTGATGCAGCAGAAGCATGAGAGAACTGAAGACTTTAAAACAGTAACTACAAAATATTTAGGGTAAATCTGTTGTGATGCCCTACCAGCAGAAAAAAGGGTGCTAATGTCCCCATGGAGGAACAGGACCTGCATATGTGAATCTTCCACCATTGGTCTCAGGAAGCCTTGGCTACTTCTTCCATTAAAGGGCAGTAGCAGACACCCACCAAAACACTGCCCACATGGGGTCTGCCCACAAATCCTGATCATAAGCTCTAAGCCAGCTCCCCATCCATCCTAAGCCAGAGTTCCATGCATCCCTGCTGCTCTCTCACAACCTGACCAGGAAAAAAAAAAAAAAAAAGAAAAAAAAAAAAAAAAGGAAAAAAAAAAAAAAAAGGAAAAAAAAAAAAATCCAATCTCCACACTGTCCCAACCTGTCCTTCCCAAAATGTACCCACCCCCTGCAGCACCCTTGCCCTCTCCTGTTGGATATCTCACCCCCTTTCTGTGATCCCAGTGAGATCACAGCACTGCAAATGAGTGCAGATCTCCAACTCCTGGTTGCCCCCCCAGGCTGCATGTGTGAGTGCACAGGGGCTCCAGAGAGGCCCTGAAAAAGGCACGAGAGCTCTCCCCACCATATTGTCCTGTAGACACTCTTATTCATGTGCATAAACTTAAGGTGGGTCCACTTTTGTCCCAGCTGTTGACAATGAGGTGTCTCCTGTCCACTGCATCCTAACCCCTTTGCTTGACAACTCAATCCTGCTTCTTGGCCACCACCTCCATGCCAGTTTAGAGCTCTCCTGGACAAATCCACACTACCTCTTATTCTAAATGCTTTGAAACCTTACTGCTTATCAAAAGTAAGATTAATGCAAGCCATGAGCATGATCTAATTATATACTAAATTCTACATCAGAATATAAGACCATATAAAAATATTTCTTTCACTGTTAGAATACATCAAATCTGGTACACACTTATCTTCTGCCCTCTAGGCTTAATTAGGTACTCTGCTCCTTCAGAAAAAAACATTCAAGTGCTCTCAATAAAAGGCAATAGCAATAGAGATGCTTTTCTCCCATGCACCTAATCAAATATATAAATGCTGAATCTGATAAAAAGCCTCAAGGTAAGCTTAACCTACAAAAAGGGCAAAGCAAAAGGGCAAAATTTTCACTGAAAACTGATAGATATTTTTGCACTGGCACACACTGCTTCACAAAAATCAAAAGCTTGAATCCCCTTAGCTTAGTCTTTCAGACAGGAAAGCCCAAGTGAATTAAGTGAATTACCATTTACAAGCTTCAAAAGGAGAGTGTTTATCAGTGGGATATTTTTCCCGATTTCCAAGCTCGGCTGCAATGCCGGAACGCGCCACTGGGTGTCTCCAGCGCACGGCCCCGCCGCTCCCTGCCGGCCCCGCCGCTCCCGTGTCCCGGAGCGCAGGACTCAAAAGGATCCTTCCAATAACCCTTCACAGAACGTGGGGCCCACCTGCTGTCGCTGAATAAACGTCTCTGTTGTGAACATGCAAAATGAGATGTGCGCTTTTCCTGATTTTCTCCCCACGAGCTGCCTACTCACCTCACTCAGGAACAGGAGCAACTTGCAGCAATGTAAATGGAAACCATTTCACCCCTCTCCACCCCCAAGGATCACACTAAACGCTGGAGAAAAATTGCTTACAGACTTTGTCCTGTTTTGTTATTTTTAAAGGTGTAATACACAGAACTGGCAGGTTAAGTTCTACTGGCACCTACATCCTCTGCCCCACAGTCTTCTCTTTTCAGGAGCACAAGTCAAACCTTCTCTCCTTAGTGAGAACGCTGATACCTTTCAGAGCGCTTTGTGCCCTCTGATCTCTATTTCGAGGCATACAACATACCAGGCTGCCATAAATAAGCAATAGTTGAGCCGTGATTCATAGTTCAAGTAGCTACACAAAAATTTCCATAAAGTAATCTTGTTCCCACCTGCACAGGTCTCAGAGTGAACCAAAGAAATATTTATTTACTGCTCTTCCGCCACTGAAAAATAGATCTCAGATAACATTTTAGATAAACAGAACTATGTTACATCTTTAGATGATTGAGTTCTCCCTGTGAGAAGAAAAAGAATACCACAGAACTTTCTCTAGACCACAAGTGGTATCTTCCATGCTGGTTTGGCACAGATCATCAACTCCCTTCCTTTCCTAAAGGAATCTGCCTTTTTTTTTGTATGTCAAAACAGATACAGGATGTTTCAAGTTTGGGGAGTGATAAGGAGTAGGAAGAGATTAACTTTTCACTGTGTAATGCACAGGTGATGACAGTTGAGCAAAACTAGGAGGATGAAATGGATGAATCCATCTGCTTCCAAGAGAAAAGTAAGAAAGTTCAAATAAATTCATATTTCCCATAATGCTTCTAATATATCACAGCTACACAAAGAAAACTGAAACAGAAGTTCAGAAATGTCCTCTGTCTTCCAACTAAACAAGGTATTTGAAAATACACTGAAACCAGGCACCATTCTGAGGTACAAACCATAGCCCACCAGTAAAGCAAGTACTCAGCCCATGCTGCCACCCATCTTTGAGCAGGTTTGTCCCCAGGAAGCTGCACTGCTCTGCCAGGTGAAACACACACTGAAGCCCTGCACATTGTACTCACAATGCAGCTGATCCCTCCTCCCCCACGTACCTCCCCGTTGTGACAGAAATGGAAATACAGAATAAATTTACAAAAAGTAAATTAATGTGTGAATTAAGATAAAGAGCAGATATGGGCAATATGAGAGGGAGAAAGCTATAAAAATGGAGCAGAACTGACTGGCATAACCTAGAAATAAGTGACTAATTAATGAGCTTAATGCTCACACTGAAGTGAATTCAAGTTTCAGACTCTTAAGTAGTGACTTGAAGTCTATTACACAGATGAAGCATTCAATATATTGGATCTATGAGAGAATAAAACCAAGACATACCTTGTCTATTCCCATTCTCTTCATCCTAAGGAGGAAGAAAGAATGCATATTAAAAATTCAATAAATGGAAAAAAAAATGCAGCAGCATCTATTAGATAAAAAGACTTGAAGTGAACTTGTAAGGTTATGTCTGTATTCTGATACCTCCTACTTTTTCCACAACTATTCAACTTAGAGAATTAAGGCATTTATTCTGAGAATGTAGAGCAGTAGCTATTTTAAAAACAACTAAGCACAATCCTATGAAACATCCCCCCAGAAACAACATGAACAGCATGATGTGAAAACAAATGTACCAAAACACATGAAACACTGCCATGAAGCCTAAAACTGCACTTTGTGTTCTTCCAAGCATGTTTCACCCCGAAATCCAGGCAGGAAAGGTTACACTTTAATTATCTAAGGATTCAAAGCTAAATAGGCAAGAGATACAAAATATTTTGCAAGCCAGGTCTGAATATGGTTTCCAAAATTTGAATATTTTTGTTTTACACTCAGTACTATTGTCTAGGAAAAACTATGTACCCCAATCACTATTTAGTAATAACCTTGAAGAGTCTCCTTTTGCTCACTGAACTATATATACCAGGTATCACTGACAGTCCTACGAAACAATACCACAACCAAAAAAACAACAAAAAAAACCAAAACAAAAACCAACACACACACAAAAAACCCCCACCCCAAAACAACAACAAAACCACAAACACCCAACAAAAACACAAACATACAAACAAACCAACCCCTAACCACACTCATCCCCTGAAATCATACAACTAGAAAGTACTGGTGGAAAATGGCATGCTCAAACAAATATATTACTTTAATACTTCCTTGTCAATATTTTAGTATGAATGAAAGATTGTGGTTAATCTTGTCTACAAAATTCTACCATTTAAGAAGCACAATTGTTTAAGTATGGAAATACTTGCGTTCTGAACTGTAACTTTCATGGAGCAACAAATGTTCAATCTAAATAAAATTTTTTAGACTAATATGTATTATTTATAAAGTATTTTTAACTGTTCACCTCAGCTTATTAGAACAGCTTTGTCCTGAAGGAAAGGAGGAGAAAGGAGGTAATCACAGAAATAATTTTCACTGAAATATTTCCTCCTACTTTTAAGTGGACTAATTCCAAATTTCTAGGTATTTTGCATTTGAAGACAAAACACTGTTTTTCATATTAAATATTCTCAAGGCAACTATTCACTGAACTGAGCAATCCATTCAAGAGAGAAAGACCTGAAGAAAGAGAGGGAATAAGACCTGGATACAAACACTATACAATCATGAGGATGAGACCAATCTGTCCTAGGAGCAACAGATTTCTTGTGACACATACAAAAGTTCTGTTGGAGCTCTGTAAGATACTACAGAAAAGCAACTTTAGGGAAGAAAAAAGCAATATAAGAACTCCCCCAAACCTGAAACACTGAGTTAACAGAAATCTGGTACTCATCCTACTTTGAGAAAGCCATTATTATCACTGCCACCAAAGCAGTGTATTCCCTAAGTTGGAGAGTCCTCTCTGCTCTGTACTTTGGTAACAACGGCACATTAGAAGACAAATACTACGGATTGCTTACTCCTGAAGCCCTGTAACAGGCAGATGGTTTTGAACTCTCATCAGCAGTGAAGAATTAGACAAGGCTGACATTTGCATGTCTCTACCTGCCACCACAGCTGTGCAGTGAAAAAAACATCACTGTGACTTGAAATATTAGAGCTCGTAGTCTGGAATGTCTGGGTTACATATATAGGAGGCTACTTGGTTTGATGCTACTTAACATAAATTTTTGGAAGTGAAAAGTTAGCTAATATAGACATGCTGTAATTTATTAAATACTGCAGCAGGCTTGTCAGTTTGTCACTGGCTATGCAAATCTCTGTTTTAGAAGACAGCTGAAAAACATTAGTTTTCCATGGTATCAAGCCAATGAGCTCAGACCCTGAAAAATGGAAGGGATGCTTTTGTAATAGAAGTGTTTTGAAGCCAGCTTTCCCTCCTACATGCACCTCTTACACACTGTATTTTTGTGTAAAATACACTCTTACACACTGCTGCATCCATACCTGAAGAGGTTTTCATTTAACGTTCATTTGCTTCTCAGACAAATGGAGAGACCCAGGAGAACAAACTTGTCATGCAAAGTAGTGTGTGATTCTAACAAATCCTAATAAACATCTGATGCTAAAAGAACTATGTAACAGTGGTTTTTTGCAATGCTAGCTTAAGAAATCTTCCACACATCCTTTATTCATTTTCTTAAGGGAAAGGAAGCATGGGAAGCAAGAAGGATACATAATGGGCTATTCCTGAAGGTGCAGCTATTCCCAGTTTGGTGTGTCCCCCACAGAAGCAGACTAGTACTTTTGCCAAAATGAAATGTGTTAAACCTCAGCCTCAGTTTCCAAGATCATCTTTCAGACCGTCCTTCACACAGGACTATCCTTCCCAACAAGGCCTACCAGACAACACTTTCTTCCATAACCCTTCTCTATCACAATGCTTATAAATCAGTTAATTAGTACCAATTACAATGAGAAATAGACCTTTGATTTGTAGTTAATCAGCTGTTTTGTGCAGGAACCATGAAAGATAGTAGAACTTAGTCCAGCATCCTGAATTTGACCTAGACCTGCAGTATTACGTACATACTGAATGTTAAATGAAAGAAATTAGATATAAAGTAAAAATGTTATATATATATATATAAATTTAAATTAAACATATCATACTAGTGTTTACTTTTTAAATATGTAGAGATCCTTCCCTGAATTGATTATAATCAATCATTTTCAATCATTTCAATGACAGTAAGTAAGGTCTGATTTCCAGTCAGATGTGATTGTAAATGGACAAAACAGAGCTTTATGGATGCCCCTCATATTCAAGCCACTGTCACCTTGTCACTCCTTCCTTGTAGAGAGCTCCTCAGGACAACGTACAAAAAGGCTTTCCAACTAAACATACTTTTTATTACACCAATTAGCACACTGAACTTCTCAAAATTTAAATAAAATCCCAACACCTCAAACACACCTAGGCAGAGGACAGGTTATTATACACTTTTATAAAAGTAATGCCCAGTCTTCTCCACTCAATACATCCTTTAGGGTAGAGATCTTGGCTTCCAAGCAAAGTCACATAATTGACAAGGCTTTCAAAGCTGCAGTGTTCTCCAGCCTGTCAGAAACATGGAATATCCAGCTGTGGTGTGATCCCTACCACACCCTGCAGGCTTTAGAACATTATGCTCTCTGTCCTAGAGATGATAATGTTCCCCCCTTGTTAAGAGTCTTGTCCTCTTCCCAGAGGATTCCACCTGACTTGTCAAAGCTTCTTCAAGCACACAAACTGCAAGCAACAGGAGCAAAACTTTTAATGGGGACATTTTCACAATATATTTCTGAATTGGAACAAAGAGTAGCTATTAAAAAAATAAAAAACACATATTTACACAAAGAATGTGGAAAGACTGTTTGAAGGAAAGCTCTTTTAGATGCCTTTTTTTCCTCTTCACTACCTCTACCGGTTTACATTGATTTGCAGTAAAATTCAGGGATCTTAGGGCAAGCTTACCCTGAGAAAAAACAATTAAATAAATGAATAAATAAAAAAAATAATCAATGGAGCTGGAATGCAAAGCCTTCTCTGAGGTAAAAGAAGACCTCTGCATTGATCTAGAGGGTAAGCACCAGCATCAGGTTGACACTTGTGATAACAGAAGGGCTGTGGCTCTGAGAAACAGGCAGGAGATTTGAGTAACTCCGGCTGTTATGACAACGGCATCTTCAGCTTCCAGCTGTAATATCTGTCTTACATCAGAGGGGACCACATGCATTCTCAGGTGTGAAGAAGGGACAAGGCTACTGCAAGATTCAAGACTCTTGGAAAACTAAATCATATTCATCATTATTATACTCCCTTTAAGGTGTGCAAAACGAAACATCTCTGACTTCCATGGCCCTTACAAATTTGATCAGAGAGGAAAGATGTTTGATCTCAGAATTGATAACAGAGACTGTAATCAGCTGGTAACCAACAGGATCTTTGATCAAGTAAGAACTGCAGAGAAATCAGATTTGCCTCATATTAGGATCAGGCTGACAATAGATGAATTTCATTCTTCTGTACCATAACTTAGGTATATAGATTTCTATAAAAGCCCCCTTAAGAAGACTCAGGAGTAATAATTTGGAAGATCTGTTCTTTTTTCTTGCTCCATCTCGTGGACATTAAAAGGAAGAAAGGAGAATATAACCACTCAAGCTAATTTAGAGAAGTACAGATCAGAGCTCTGTCCAAACAAACCTTATCATCTTTACATGAAACTGAATCTGTGAATAAAGGTGTTCATCCAACCATCTCATTATTTGCTTTTCAAAACCAGGCAGAAATAGGAATGAATTAACCAGATTCAGACATATTAGAGAAGAAATGGAGGAAAAAGAGAAAAGGCATTAAGACCTTTCTTGCAGAAAAAGTGGGGAGTTAGAGCTTCAAGACATCCTAAGATTTACAGGCATCAGGCTCACTATGTACTGCTTGGGCCTCTCTCAGAAACCATCAGATATAAATGAGAGACTGACATTTTTTTTTTTTATATTGCCCTGCCTTGTGCCTGTCTCCTTTCGCATGTGAAAAACATACTGGCCTCTTCAGAGACATCTAGTGATGGCTTTCTTCCAGAATGTATCCAGTCACTTTTTAGTTAAGGAGGTTAATCCTGCTCATGCTGTTTATTTTCACCCTCAGCATGAAGAGGGGCTCTTGCTGTGAGATGCTGACAAGTGCACGTAGTTCGTTCTGCTCAAGGCTAAGGTTTCCTCACCCTCCTTCCTCTGTTTCACATTGGAATTCAACCAGAGATTGCTCTAAGCTTTGCTGAAGGACAGAAACACTGGGATCACCTGATACTGCTAACTGTCTCACTTCCATATAACTTCAGCGAGACATTGTTGAGGGGAAAAACCTGGGCACTCAAGAGCAGGCTGAATAGCTGAAGTTACCTGGAAAAATGTGCCAGCTTTCTCCTGTAAAGCTTTTCCTACTTCTAAAGAAATCTTACAGCCACTGAGGACAAACAAAGAAAGACAACTTAAATGAATGACTCTTGCAGAGATACATGAGTCAATGGGCTTCGTGCTCTTTGAGGAAAGCCTCAATATCCATTCCCCAGCTTGGCAAGGATCTATTCCTCTGCCTAACTGGAAAAGCAAAACTGAGAGGTGATTGATTATGAAAACTATTACACTTGATGACTTTAAAATGAGCAAATCTTATTTGAACTCACTAGGAAACACCGTCTCTCAATATTAAAAATTCTCACTATTAAATGGACTTTTTCTCAACACCTGGTACTACAGCAGCTTTCAAAAGGTTCAGTAACATAAGAGAATACATACACTCTTTGAGCAAGGCAGACCAATTAGCGACTAAACATTTAGATCTACTTGTTTTAAATTAAAAAATGTAAAATACTTTAAGGAAATTGTTCTTTAATACAGGACTGTATATATTTGTCTCTTGACTAACAGACTTGCAGATGTTGTTCTTTTCAGCACGAAGAACATAACACAGAAGCACAACCTATCTTTCTAATGTACATTAATTTTAGGATACTCAGAAACTAAGGCAAACTAATGTTTCTTCATCTCTTAGTATGATGGTATGAAAAACTTCAATTTGGGGAGGTGGGGAACAACAAGAACAAAGAAGAAATCCAAACCTCAAACCCTTGAAGTCTACACTTTAAAGATGTACAAACTAATTAATGACACTGGCTTTGGGGAAAAAAAAAAAAAAGGAAAAAAAAAATCTGTACAGAGAAGTATTTCCATATTCTGCAATGACCACTGGTCTTACCCATGGTACAAATATTTTTAACAGACTGACGTACTCAGTCACCCACCTTACACATGAGGGATCTCTCATCTGCATAAGACAGATCTACAAATACATTTATTTCCAAGTAAGTTGGACTTTTGACCCTAAACGGTATAAAGTGCTTCACAACTAATTTCACTTACTTTAAAAGAAAACTGCACTGCAGATTCTGGAGGGTAAACTATGAAGTGTCTTAAGGTGAAGCCAAAACCCTGAGATGTCCTCCTTAGTACAACAGTTTTGGGACCAGGCCAAGAGAAAGTTTCTTCCTCCTCCGATGGTGATACAGCTTCACTCTGTTCTTTTCCATCTTTATTTTTTGATGCCTGGAATAGAAAAAGACATGCAGAGAAGTTTTAATTTGGATCACTGAAAAAGAAGAAAACAAGAGTAAAAATTCCTAAACATTCTAGTACACTAGAAAACAGAATTTCTCCCCCCATAACCAAAATAACTTCATGATCACTACTATTTTCAAATGAAATGTGTATTGTAAAGCAGCATCCCTTACACCATTACACCTCTGGTCATATCGCACACAGAATAAGTCCTAAATTTTAAATGGAGCTGGATATGAAAACAGTCAACGTACAACAATGAAAGTCTTGAGTGAACCAAAACAAATGTGTACAGCTTTGCATGTTTTATTTGCTTTCTATTTGGAGACAAACATGTGACTTCTGAGACCCAATTTCTGGGTGCACATATCCCACACACTTAAGTACAAAACAAACTCCTTTTTTCCTCACTTAAATGCAGGCACGATTTTCTCCACTAGCATGTCCTCACTCAATGCAAGTAAAACAGAACTGCAGAACACATACAATTAGTTAGGCTTCTTCAGCAACACACTCCCCCTCTACTCATGTCTATTACTTCACCTTCGTTTTTTCCACCCCTAGTTAATTCCTCTGAACGTTTCAGTATGCCACTTCTAAATAACAAAGTAAAAAAGTCTCATTTCCTTTTGCAGTCCTACTACAATCCTTCCTGTCATGCAGAAATAAGCCACCTTGTTGTTTTTGGTTGGTTGGTTTTTTTTCCTATGGGCAATTTCATATACCTATGACTCAAGAAACATACAACTTTTATTAAAATATTTATCTTCTCAGCCTTATATGAAATCTTCCATTTTAACTTTCAAAGTGTCACACCACACATAACATTTCAAATCAGAAGCAGGAGACATACAAAGCAAGCATGCAAAATCCTATGGCCCTCCTCTAAAGATCCTAGTTAAACGATGCGTGAAACAAATTTAGATACCAGAGCCCATACCCTATTCAAAGGGTATTCAAACAGATATAATAGTCTTCTTGTCCTCCAGTAGCTCTGCTGCTGTGGCTCAGCAACTGGCTGATAATGTGTCAGAATTTACTGCCTGGTTTTCTCCCTGGCCTGCTCCAAAATAATCTCTTTTGCTTCAGTCTTACACTTGGTATCTCCAGCTGCAGTGCTTCTTGGCAAGGTGGGCTCAGCCAGCTCCCACCACCATCTACAGAGAAGACAAAGCATTTCCACTCTAACCACAACGGTAAATGCTGCAGCTCCGTGGTGAGATAGTTAACCTGCCAGAACAACATTCTGCATTCAGGTATGTAAAACACAACACACTTATCACAGATTCTGGTTTGTCCTCATATACCCACATCTTCGTATGTCCACAAATACTAGCCAGTGCTCCAAAGACCAGTCTCCCTACCTCCAATAACCCTGTTTTCAGCAAGGAAAAAAAACAAAGAGAGAAGGGTCTTGGTGCTATAGCCAAGCCAAGAAACTGAGCTGCCTCTGAAACAAAAAATATGGAGAATACAGAGCAGCCAGCCAGAGTCCTGCTCTTCCAAACAGCCTGGAAGGATTATCAGCAGATTTAGAAAAGAACAGTTATAAATATCAAGGACTCTGTCTCAGCCTAGATTGTCCTCATATATCATCTTCATTCATGTTCTGAAGCGCTGGTGTGAAACTGAAAAGACTGTGCAACTGGATGACTAACGAATGAAAAATTAGTGAGCACTGAGGAACTGCCAAGATGAGTGGCTTGAGTTTGAAGTTCAAGCAGTGCAAAGACTAAGGTAAAACTTAAATAGTCCTTTAGCCTAAGGATGGGGTTTGTTACTGAGAGGCGTTGCCAACCACTCCATTCAGCTTCTGAATATGACAGCATTTTACAGTTCTGCACAAATGAATGTCCCTTCTCAGGCTTTCTATCTCAGGACACGAGCAGAAACTGGAGCCAGTAAGAACATTTTGATCCTAGCAAATTGGCAAAAGAAATAGTTCCTAATAAAAAAAATATCACTGACCTCTAAAAAATGACAGTGATTTCCTCTGTTAAATGACGGGCAGCAACCCATCTATTTAACATTCCCTTGCAATCTTTTGTTTCTCCTCTCAGATTTTTACAGGCAATAAGTGATGCAAAGTTTTGAATGATCAAACAAGCACAGGTATCAAAAAATGTTAATAAGCAAATACCTATAGTTACAAATATGTAAACAGCAAGCTTAAATGTAGCTCTGAAAAATCTAAGTCTACAATATACTGGCATCTTTTTTCTAAAAAACCCTCCTTAATTAGTCAAAAGGTAATTTTAGTATGTATAACAACTGATCACTGAAGTTTACATGCAAAAGTACTGTAACCTCAGACCAAAACAGAGCCAGACAGAATTTCACTAGCTTTGAGAAATGAGCTACAGCGTCTCACTGTAGCAAGAGAACCTCTAATTTCCTTGTAATTTCATGAAAACTTTTAGCATTCACACAAGTTGCTGAATTAAAAGCTATTCATAAATTCCCAGTCAAAAAATTTTTTCTTGAAAGAGGATGCCAAACGGGAAAGGTTAACTTCATGCCAGCCTTGGACCCCTTGAAAGGTCTGCCAACAGGGCAACAGAAAAAGCCAGTATCAGTAATAAATGTGAGATATGTTCAGTAATAGCAACTTTCAGCCACCACTATGAACAAGCAAGAATCTGATTTATAAAGAGAGTCAACATCTGTTGAGTAACCCTGTGACATGTCCAACCACAGCACACCCACCAGAGTATCCTTTGCCAGAAAAGTCTTTAAAAGGGAACAAGAAAAGTTTTCAAAAACACAAACAAAACAAGGATGCAAGACAGCAAGCAAGAAACAGATGATGTTTAGCATAGGCCAGAATACATTACTGAAGGCACAATGCCCACATGGTTTTCCTTGTGAGCCAAATATCAAATTACAGATACATAAATACCTCATATCCATAAGGTGATTTGTGTCTTTTGGGTAGAGTCATTTGCATTTTAAGAGATGAAAAATGAACGCTTTCTCTTCTTTAATATAAAATATAACAAACCCAATATTATTGTGCCATATTCCTCATTGAAGTGTGTTTATTTCTCTATAGATTCAGTGCTCAAAATTGAAGTCAGAATGCATGCAATTGAGTTCAAGGACTGAAGAATCCCAGGCTACTAAAAATGATTCAAGCATCATTTCCCTCAGGAATTTTTCATACAAGGTTTCTGCACAAAGTATCTCAAAGCATCATTTCCTGTTCCATGCAATTACAAGGACATACAACAGATGCTTAAGTGCATTATAAAATGCATACCTTGGTTTTTATACTGTATTTAGACTTGCTTTCTGAGCAATGAAAGCACCCATGAAAAATCAGATGGCACCATAAAAAACTACATGAATCACTGGCAGCTTAACACAGACTAACAGAATTAAGTAAAAATCAGTAAGTAGTGTTGATGTTTGTACATTATATTATTTCCAATTAAAAGTAAATCTCAAATCAATAGTTTCTCATTATATCAGCCTAAAAGAAAATTCAACAAGCTCCAACATCCAACTTGCACACTTTCCCAAAGCCCCTCTAATTTTTAATCTTCTGATCAATTTACAGACCTATAGTGAGCATGCTAAAAATCCTTCAGTGACAGTCATAGCTGCAATACAAGCTATCAATAAGGAATTGTTATCTTGACTGTCTAAACAGACAAATAGGTACAGTCCAACTCCCAAACGCTGTCTTCACAGGAGGACAATGAGGAACACAAGAAATAATTGATACATTGCACTATAAATTGTGGAAAAATCACTCAAGCCATTTTAAAAGCTGGTATGAGCAACCAATTTTTATCTTTATGTTCACTACACAAGTTCAATGTTATTTCTAAAGAGACATGAGACTGGCATCCAGATTTGCTCTACACTTTTTAAACTGTTTTGTTTTCGAGTTTTTTACCAAACAGAATGCTTCACAAATAAATTACATAAATAAGTCTCATTGTACATGTAAGGGTTACCCACACTATATTTTCTGGAGCCTAAAGCTACATTTAAAGAAAAAAAAAAAAAACAACAAAAAAAAAACCAACACACTCAAAAAACCCCAAACAAAACAAAAAAAAACCCAACACCCAAACCAAACAAACAACACCCTCCCCTTCCTCACCCCAGATTATCCAGGGGACTCTTTTATCAATATCTTAGTCACAGCTTGGAGAAAGCCTGTGCTAAGCAGCACCTGCTTCAACCGCATTTAGCAATGTTCATATTTAGCTAGTCTACCAAGAAATAGCAGTTCAGCTACACAGATATATGCTGAAAAGAAAATGCGCTGATATTACCTGATTTTACTGGCTCGATAGCCATCATATGATTTTTAGGGTTTTTTTAGTAACAACTGACATAAGCCAGAGCAAAGAAGGATAGTTATTAATCCCTAAAATCATCCTGAGACACTGACAGGATTTTCCAAATGCCCTAATAAATGCTCGACTCACTTGAAAACAGTGATATTTCTTGTATTGGGTCATTTATTTTCCCCAGTTTTTATACCTAAGTAGTTATCACTTAGGTAACTGCCCTGTTAAATCTGCTATTGCAGAGAAAAAAGGCTTTCCTAGAACAGTCTGACCTTATTTTAATGTGACAACGCATTAGGCTCTTTAAAAAGGTAACAGAGAAGAAACAAAAAGGTCTTTTCTAGCTAAGACTACAGAATGTGTAGGAAAAAAGCCTGCCTATAAGACAGCCAGATAAAAGGTTATACAACTTTTCTTTGACATGCATTATCTCCATCCTCATTTGCAGTACAGGAAGGTATATCCAACACACAAAGCCAGCCAGTGTTTTATCACAGCAGCACCTGAGAAGCAGAATCATTCACTAAAAGTGCAAAATTAGTCTATTACTTCCAGTTCCCAAGCTCATACATCAAAGTTAAGAGGGAAATGGGTCACATTTATAAAGCCAAATACTACGATCATATACTGAAACAGTCTAAGGCCATAAGGTAGTTTCTAATGTGTCTTTAGATCAAACTGGAATGTACAAACAGCATCGTATACAGAAGTCATTCTCAAGTTGGAAAAAAAAAAAAAGTAATGACTGACACAAAGGTGACATTTTAAGTAAATTTATCTCTCAGGTATTCATGACACAGCTTTCTTCTCAAAACAAATTAATTCCATCACTTTTAGCCTTGGCAAAAGGTTGCTCAAAGCTTGTAACTCCCGAGCCTGTTTTCAGTAGTTACCAAGAGAGGGCTGACCTGCCACAAAGCACCTGAAACTGGAAATGGAGATGTAAACAAGCCCTCAAAGCTCTAAAGATCAAACAGCTACAGAACCGCTCTCACCACAAGAGAAAGCTGAGATGTGGAGATAAACAGAGCCTGAGTCCACACACATAAAACCATCAGCAGATAGCATTCACAGAGACAGAACTGAGACAGACTAAATCACAAATTGATTAAGTCAGTGCCCTCGCTCTGGGGCCACTGCTGTCTGGTTTTAGAACTGGGGGGGCACAGGTTTCTTCCATGCTACAGTTCTTCATGAAGGGCTGCAAGGAGCAGGGGAAAGGGGGTAGGGAAGAAACTGTAACAGAGCAACAATCAGTTCCAGAGGGAGATCTCAATCCAAAACTCTGGGACAAGGTGTCAGCTCTGAGAGTCACCGGGGAACCCCACCAATCTCTTACGGGATTTGCTGAAACTCCCCAAAACTAATATTTCTCTGGAGTTGAAGCTGAAGGAGATGCAGTAACTGAAAAGGATAATAGAGGAAACAAACAAGAACTCAACTATGACTCTAGAACAAGATTCAAATTCTTTATGACCACAGATGGAGACTAAGTTACTACAATGAACGGTTCAGTATCGAACAACAGGAAAACAGAAACTATTAGTGACCACCATAAGACTACAGGAAAGGATGGGCAATGTCATTTCTCATGGTTGCTGCTCACTTTGGTTGGTCGGGTGGCACCTGAGTAGCCACCAGCAGCAGTGAGGTGGTCTCTGTGAGAGCTCTCCCTCATTGAGGCCCCCTGGGTCTTGCCAATAGCCATAATGAGACAGCAATTCAGAGCAAGGGAAGGCAATAAAGATGTGCCACTCGATGGAGTGACCACAGGTCTAAGTGTGTCCCTCACTGGAGCCCACGTTTAATCACTAACTCACAGCACTAAGCCCAGGTCCTTTTTGGTGGACTAACCAAAGTTAATTTAGGCATATGCTAGGACATAATCCTGACAGCAAACCCACCATTTTCTTTCAGGACTGTGAATCCCACCCAGGTAGAATACAAGCCTGGAATATTCTTTTAGTTCAATAACAAAGCCAGCAACTGCCTGTCTGTAGCAGAGATTGATGAGGACACCAACAGACTTGAAGCTCATCTCAAAACTGAATAGTCCAATTGAATAAAATACATAAATTATATTCTCAAATCAAGATCGGGTAGGAAGTAAGGCCTAAGATCGCAATACCTGACTACTCCCAGCATATGAAGTAAGTGGGAAATGTGCGACCTTTCGAAACCAAAGCATCTGTGCCAGCACAGCAGATGGCTGGGAGGCACAGAGAAGGAAACATGCATTTCTGTCAAGCACCACGCAGGCTACAGAGCTGGTTTGGGGGTGGAAGGAGGACACAGTGATACGTGTTTCTGTGTACTTTCTGTGTACTTCTGTACTACTACTGTTGCAGTAAACACAATCATTCAAAGGAGAAACAGTATTTTCAAGATAAAGTATTTCAGTTCTCAAACAGATCAAGGCATACACAGAAAGCAAACAGTAAAAACCTTTATGTGTGCATCTTATTACATAGCTCAAACCTGCCTTACTGCACTCTACCGTTCATGAAAGGCTGCTCTGTAAAGCACAGCACTTGGTGCTTGTGTCAGTCTCATCACTACTCCACAAAACCTAAAAAGCAAAGCTGAAGCCTATCTACAGCAAGAATGATCTCCATCAATTCCTTCCATGCGTCTGTTCAGCTGAAAACTTGTCGGTTTACCTGGCTCTGGGTTCAAAACAGTGACACCAAGTGGCTCTGCAAACTGACCTAGCAAGACGTACATGCCGCATGCAGCTTCCCAGGCCAGGGGAGATCCAGAAGAGTTCTTCTGCACCAGAGTAGGGATAATCCCAACCTACTAAGTCTTGCCAGATTTTTTTGTTTTGGTTTGGTTTGGGTTTTTTTTGTTTTGTCTTGGTTTTTTGTTTTGTTTTACACAGTGCAAGCTCTGGTTTTCCCGTACTGTTGTTCTGATAGCTGGACTTTTACTACTATGCTCTTAACTCCACCAAACCCAAGATCATGTCTGGTATGACTGCTGCTCCACCACTGCTCAAACAGGACTTCTCCACACTCAGCACCTAATCCCTCAACACGTAGGCGTAACTTAGCTTCCCAGATCTCCCTTTAAACACTAGATACTAGGAAGTTTACCATATTTCAACTCATTAAAGTGATTCTGATCTACCATATAAATGTCTATTTTTATACATATATACATACACACAAGAAAGTATCCTGTGTTTTGTGTGTGTGCATACATATACACACATATTTGTAGTAATCTGGCCACATCCAAAAACTGTACTACTTGACTTGAGATTCTTTGCAAAGCTAATTAAGTGCACTTCAGTTTAGATCATGTCTTATACTTCCACAGAGTAACAGCCAATTTCAAGCAACAGAACCAAGAGAGTAAAAAGTATATAGACTTCACAGGACAGAGATACAAAGTATTTCCACAATATATTTTTGTGTTCGAATTTAGTATTTACAATAATAAACATGCAGTTCATAGTATTAAATTTAGTCAGAAAAACATTAAAACAAAAAGAAATTGAGAGCTTCCTTGTTTTCTTATAGACTCATTAGCAAAAGCCTCCCCTCTTAACAGCTACATCCTTAAACTGGAAAGAAAGGAAACATCTGCAGGGCTGGTAGCACAACAGCAAAATGTCATGTGATCTTAATTTAGCTAAATTGAAACTTTTCCTTCTCTGCATGTTCTGTCGTTGCTTGTTAAGAATAGGAAATGCTTTGTCCTCACCTTACAGCCTAATCTAGACATATCAAAGAAGCAAGACTAAGAAAGCTTGCTTCTGCCCCTCAGCATTGAAGAAACTTTGAGGTTACTCCATGCATGATAAAAGAACCTTCTCAGCAGTCTGACAGAATTGATAAAGAGTGGTTTCCACAGTCACCAGCTGTCAAGAGCTGCCTTACACTGCTTCTTTCAACCTATGGGAATTTATTCACAGACCCAAGAATATGAGCTGCCCCCTATGACCCACTCTGCTTCCTACAAACGAGGAGAGGACATAAGAAACACTGCCTATGTTCCCACCTAAGAACACCGCTGCAAAAATTGGAATGAGTTTCAGTGAAGTTTGTACTCTTCCTACTTTCTAGAATAACATGGGTTTTATCAAACACACAACATACCAGAGAGCTTCCACTATACTTTCACCAGATTATTACAACAAACCTATTTACATGTGAAATAGCTTTGTAGAAGCCAAATCACTGCACAGTGTAAAACCCAACTTGCACAGACCCCATTTCAATAACCTGATGCCCCACACTTGAAACTAATGGCAGCTCTGAAACCACCTACAGATTTCCTTCAGTTCATACCATTTCTCTCCACAGATACTACGTCTTGGATCCAAAAAATATTCACACTACAAGCAATATAGTTCGAGTTGACCAAACCACCCAGGAGAACAACCACTTTTCCACAGCCTCTTTGTCCTTATGGGAAACCTGTGTTTGGACTAGGCTACTACTCCAAAACGCAGCTACAATGCTGAGTAAGGGCTTTACTTTCTTTGTGGGCTGAGCCCTGGGACAGGGGTACACCTTGCACCTGCTCTCTACAGAATGTAAGCATGAGGCTGATTTTCTCTTGCTGAAACTACTGAATTTTTCAACATAAACAGAACACATTCATTCCTGTTTCAAAAACAAGAAAATGAGATCATTTAGGGACTAGACACACCAGTTCATCTGAATAACCGTATCATCATACTTGCTAGTAATTCAAACTGTTAAGACTTAAGCTTATTCAATTCTGCAATACTGCAGCTTTACTTAGGATTTTATTTTGTGTACATCAGAAAAGTCTCTGACCTGCCCAAAGCCAAACAGAAGCTTTTGGAAGATCAGGGAATTTAGCCTCTCAATGTCAAAGCCTAAGCTGTCAGCCTAAAAACATGGTTATTGCAAGTGAGTTGTTATTCCAGAGTTTGACTCTATTTGCAGAAGATATACCTAGACACGTGGGGAGAGTTTTAAAAACAACTATTTGATTTGAAAACAACTATTTGTATAAAGCCTTAAAAACATCACAGGAATTTTAACACAGAAAAACGTGACTTAAAACACCACAAAACTTCTAACACAAATGTTTCAAGATTTTTTACCTCCCCACATACACAGCTTCACTCCTCAAAAATAACCTCTCAATAAATATACAGCTGGAGCTACTCAGTGTTAAAGCTTTCTGATACAGAGACTATTTGTAAACTCCCGCAAACTCATCACTTAAATACAATTGCTGCATTTCAAGACATTTGAACATAATATATAACATGCAAATTAACACACTATGTTTTAAAAGCCCTAGACTCAGAAATAAAAAACTTACCTTTTGAACAATTAAATAAAATTAACATACACAGAAGCAAAGTCACATATCCAAACACCCAAACTAAATTATGTCCAACCTCTAAATTTGTAATCTATTGTGCATATACAAGAGAGGAAGAAAAGTAGCTTTTTCAAAAAAGAACTTCTTTTACAAAAATACAATGCACAGGAAAATGCTTAAAAACGGACTGTGAAGTCACTAATCTGAAAAAAAAATCTTAAATCTTTATGCACAGAGAAGAGCTATCACTAAGAGGATAGAGAGGAGAAAGTTGTCCACAGGATTTTCGGTTTAACTGCAAATCCAAAAGCTTCTGAACGTTGACTTATGATGTGATCATACGTGACCTGCATATTTCTTCACAGTTTGCATCACTTATGTCAGTAAGAAAGATATAGGTGACTAAATCTACATTTGTATCCCTGTCTGGACACTGGAGTGGGGAGAAGAAATCTATTTTAACATAAATCTGTTTGCTTATTTAAGAACTACTTGTCTTTACACGCCTATTACTATGGCTTGAATTGCTCACTGGTGCCAAGTTACTTCCCTGTACTTCTTGACATTACAAAATGTTTCTCCAGTAATGTGAATTTCCACAATGAGTAAAGTCACCAGCTATCTCATGCAATGATTTTACTCCTTTTACTCTGTTACCGTGAAAACAGCACATAGAGCACTGCTACCAAGACAAGATTTTTATCATATTCCCTCCCTGCCCGAGGCAGCAGATGAACAGAAGAGCACAGTTAGGTAACATAAATATCATATTTCAAACCCATTATCAGCTGCAAATATCTCAGAAGGAATGCAGCCACCTTTGTTATTTCATCCTGTAAGTGACACATTTGGAAGACTGAAAAGCTTTTTAATGTTACTGGAGATTCTGGGGAGGAAGGGAAATAGCTGCAGTGCAGCAGCTGCTGCAGCACTGCTGCGTTCTGGGGCTTAGACGGAGCTGGGCTCGCACTGCCACCTCTCCTTCTCACATAGTGCCTCACAGAGAGCACAGCCTGCAATAACGAACCCCAGATAAAAAGAACACAGATAGGACATCTTGGCTGCTATGTCACAACATATCGACACATTTTCATGTACAGCAATATAGTCTTAGATGAGAAGGTTCCTCCAAGCCAAGCAACTGCAATGGTCAGGTCCACCCCGTGCAGTGAAATTTGACCAGCTGCAAGTCTACAGAATTCGCAGAAAGAATGCTTATCCCTGGCTAAGAAACCCAAAATTTCTGTATTTGCATGGGTGAAAGAACATTATCATTATAGAGGCAGCAATAAGATAAAAAATAGAAGCCTGATGCAGTTCATCTAAGAACCAACGAGAACAGCAAATGAGAACTGCTTTGCTCTCCTCTAACTAATAAAGGTCTGTTCAGAGGACAGTGGTGACCTGTGCTGGTAAGAAGACAACCTACACTTAATCTGTGGTCTACTGTTCCCTATCTAACACTCAAAAGAAAGGTATTTGTGATGAAAGGAGTAAAAAACCCCAAAACCTATTTTATATTACCTACCAGTACTTCTTCCAACCATGTGAAGCAGTGGTATTTACTGTTTAATTTACTTGCTCTAATATAGCCCACCATGGCCACAAGATCAACTGACATATTAAGCATCTGAAGAGTTTGCTCGTGTGCTGAATGCTGATAAAGGATGTGCTTAGAAGGCCAGAGGGGTAGTTCCTACTGCACCTTACTGAGGATGAGCCTAGTTGGTATGTTACTGAGCAAAAATATTACTTAGCACCTTAGCACTTCCATATATTCACTGAGGAACTCCCCTCACTTGGACCATGGCTAAATTATGATTCCAAGACTACAACTTCATAAACACCAGGCTATCATAAAAAAAAAAAAAAATTGCCTTAACTTTTTAAGGCCTTCTCTTTCTCTCTCAAAAATTCCTTGATTGCCAAGACCAGGCTATATTAATAATAGGATTAATCATCTATGATATTATTGCAGCAGTCTGGTAAGAACAGATTCAAATTTGCACATAAAGGTCTCCCACAGGATACCAACTTTTTACCAACTATCCTCCCTCACTAATTCTACATTTGCAATCATGTTTAAGTTCTGAATTGCCAGTAAGACTCTCACACTTCAGTATATCCCATGAGCGATTATCTATGCATCATCACGTGATAGCCATCAATCCCATCCAAGGTTTGGACTAAAAACTGTCATTCATTGATGCCAACAGAACTCCACTGATTTATATGACATAATTATTTTATTTTAGAGGTTTCTGTGTTACTATGAAACACTGGATATCCTTTGAAAACATTCAAATACACACAACAGCTTCCTGTATCAGAGTGCAAAGGGCAACTGTGCTCAGCCAGAGTAATTTTCACGCTGCACTGTGAAAGTACTTCTTATAAAATCTACATTACCATTTTAGACAGGAGAAAATATCCCTGCATATCTCATACTTGTTTGCTTCCTGTTTTAAAAACCAAGCTTTGGGAAATATATGCTGGGAAGCTGGGGGGAAGGGGGCTGAGGGCAGGAGGGGAGGCAGTGAACAGTAAAAACGAAAGAATCCTTAGAATGACTCTGTAACTTAATTTGAGGAATTATTAGTGACACATGCATTCAATTAATTAGGTTTGCATTTTCTTCTTGAATCTGTATTTCTGATGACTCTTCAGAAGAAAACTTGTTTTCCTATAAGGGAGGTCTTCAACTCAGCTCTCAGATGACACGGAATAATTTATACCCTGATGTTTTACCAGCGTCAGAATGAATGGGAACTGTCAAAAACACTGCCTAACTTGTGCTTTGGTTCATGATATCCTTGAATTAGCAGAACTGTGCTTTGAGGTCACTCTTGAGGAAGAGCTGTTAGTCTCAGACTTCACAGGTCACCTCTCTGCTTTCTCACCAGCTTCCTGCTTGGGCACTGCTGTGAGGAGAGCAGCGCTGCTCTAAGGAACAAAGTGCCTCTCTCACCAGCCTGGCAGCTTCCACTTCTGCCACAGCACTTCAGTGCAGTAGGAAGAGAGTAGCTGCACTGTAAAATCCCAAAAATGAACTTCCAGCTTCATTTCAAAGAAAAGTATTGGCAGCAAATCATTAAAATGTATCATTTACAGGGACTTGACTTCAGTTAAACTAAACTATCCCAAACACATACAGCAATTGCACAGTCTACTTAATAAAATCTAGCAAGATCAAACAGTTCAGTAAAATTTTTACCTCAAGCATGCAAGTAATTCAAGGTATATTGATCTAAAACTTGGTATTTCTTTCCAGTTTGGTAGGAAACAATTTTTAGATTATGCAAACCCTGTTCTGGGTTTGGGGGGCAGGGGGTGGTTGTGGTGATGTTGGTTTGAGGGTTTTTTTGAGCTGAGGTGGGGGAGAGAACAGTGCTTTCGTGTTTTTTAAATCTTTCACTTCAATACGCTAAAAAAACAATCCTCTTTTCCCTTCCTCCTGGTTATATCAAATGCATTTTAAACTTCGCAGGACTGTCCACATCACGAGCTAAGCCTTTTCTTATTTCTTGTTGAATTTTGTGAAAGTATGGAAAGCAATTGTCCCACTGAATTTGACTGTACAGGTGAATTCTTACATATATGTAAGCAAACCAGATCAAACAGTTAGGTATCTGTAAAAATTAACTCCAAGAGAATGCATCATGTTTCCTCTGCTTTTTCAAATTCAACAGAAGAGATTTTTTTACCTGTAATGTTAAATAGATTACTTTAAAAACCCAGACATTGTGAATCAGCTTTTGCATCACTAATAAAGAAAATTAAAACAAAAGACATAAATAAACAAAACCCAAAGCCAACCCACAACGCCATCACATAGCAATGTACTTTCCTGATTATGAAGCTTCAGTACAGACAGATTTATGTACCCTTCAGTACAGGGGTTATATGTACTTTAAATGGCAGATTATTTCAAAGGACTTCTATGTGTGGTGGGAAAAAATTCTGAATCACCTGCCTCTAGTCAGTGTACTGAAACTGCAACTTTATAAGAAGTTCTTACCTCTCCCTTCCACCAGAGAAAAATAAAAAAAATTTCTTCAGTAACTGGTTGAATATTATATGAGAAATACAGATAATATTTAGGGTATCTTTAAAGTAATATTACAACTGCATACACTATTTAAATCCCTTTAGTAAGTGGATTCTATTTTAAAACCTTTTCCTTCAAAATCCAGCCAGGTTTTGTTTGTTTTTCCCTCCAGTTCTGCAGCAAGTCAGTTAAATAGACTTAAATCTGTCCATATTAAGAACTAAATAGCATCCTGCAGAAATTAATTTAAGCCTGTATGTTTAAAAACAAAAAAGTAACAACCTCCCCTCACACTATTTTTCTAATCCTATTCATGATTAAGTATTTTGCAATAGCCAAGATGCTCCACCTTTTTAAAGCAGGAAAACAAGTCAGCTTTATATTCATTCACAACACAGTTTATCCTGGCATATCCCCCCCTTCCTGTATGTCATATTTATTTTTCTGTGCAATTCATTATGTAAAACCTCTCAAAGCTTAAAACTCTAAAGAGAACAAACTAAAGTACTCAAAGTGTTTAAAAAAGCAATTATATAGTCGAATCATGCTTTGTATGCTTAGTAACTCTAGAAAACTCCTTAGTAAATAGCAACTCTTCTAATCCTCAGTAAGGTTGGGGGTGGGGAGAAGAAATCGACCAGAGCCTTTATCTTTTCCACCTTATACTAAGTTACATAATCATACTGTATGTAAGGATAAGCAAACAACAAACCTGATCACTCCATGCACAATACAGGTTACAAATGAAACTCCAGTTGTGATTGATAATGCAGTCCAAAATCCTGAGCTGGGCCATGTCTTGCTATAGCGCAGAGTGCTGCTGTGCTCTGACTCAGCTTTTGCCCGGAGATCCTCGAGGATACGAGAGCTATGCAGTAATGACATTCAGGAACAAGGACTTTCCTTCCTGTTCAGTCTCCCTCCCCACCCCAGCCATATGTCAACTCAACAAGATAAACTGACAGAACTGCGTAACATTCTTCAAAATAATACTTCCGAAGCTGACAAATTATGCATTCTTGGGAATAAATGAGAAATAAGAACATCCTAAGAAATCACACTACAGCAAACACAGAAAGGCACTCTCAAATTGTGCTTGTTCTTTGTCCCAGCCCCTTCATTTCTGCTCCTGCTGAAACTGCTCTGAATATCAGCAATTTAGTGTCATAATTCATATCATATGAATCTTAAACTTGCTTAGGCAGAGTTGTGACAATGGCTCCTGTGTTTACATGTGATCCAAAAGATTTGGGCTATTTTAAAACAGCACAGTAAGAGCAACTTCTCAATGTTAAGAAAACTGCAGTTTTCATTAAAAAAATATATGGGTTTATCTACTTTGGGCTCTTAAACAGTAGACTTCTCTTTAAACCTACAGGAGTACTATTAGCATTGCACAGAAACACTGACTGCCTTATGTAACAAAGGTTGAAAACCATATTGACAGGACTGCAACACCAGAGGAATCCTGAGAAACTGAAGAAATACTGGAAAGGCTTCTTTCTTCCTTCATGTGTTCCTTCTTCTCAATCTGTGAACAACCACCCTATTTCAGCATGCACCTCACTTTCTCTATCAGGACTGCCTACCCTGTACTCCCCTTCCGAGGTGGGACTCAGAATGGAAGTGTGCTTCTGCAGAAACATACACATTTTATCTGATGTTTACATGAACTATTAGACCCATCACAGAATCAACTTAGAATAACTGCAGTTTAAATGATACAACTATCTAACAACACCCGTGAGACACAAGAGACTTTTCTGTCTTGAGAAAGGATGGAGGAACAGCTACAGGAAAAGGTGGCCAATTCACCCATTGGTTCAGTAATGGTCCACTGAAAAGTACTTTGAATGTGAAAGAAAATTTGTGCTATAAAAGGGGTCTGGCAATATAACAAACTTGTACACGAGGGTCAAACAAATGGTGTGGCCAAAGAGCAACTCATAACTCTGAAAAAGTTACATGAATAAGGCCCCATTTGTTTTAACTAAACAAAATTTTAAAAAAATCTTGTTCCAGTTTCTCATCCCAAGGGCTCTGGGAATTAATACCAGAGTCCAAGCCAACCTCCTCCCTTCTTGACAACGTGAATAGTCTGAAAATTTCCAAGACACAGTGGTGTACAAAAAAAAAAAAAATCTATTCTGGTTCATTTTAAGATATATGTGGCAAAGATTCTCTATTACAACAACTAATCAAGCAAAAGAAAGAACAGTAGTATCAGTGCAACACAGCACAAACTGAATGTGTCCCCAGGAAATTTAAAAAAAAAAAAAAGAGAGAGAAAAAAATCCCACTCTAAATAAAGGGGATTAAAGACCTCAAGAAATTAGAACAATAAAACTTCTCTCATGCAAGTTAGATGGTCTGCACTGAAGCAGCCTGTGCTGACATGACAAGGGGCTAGAAAAAATGTCCTGCTTAGCAACTATTACTAGGTGGAACAGATACACTTCCTCACAACAGACACCATAACTATCCAAGCTTGAGAAATCTTGGAGAGGATGTCTGAGAAGATTTTACAGAGCAGGGGGTAACTGCAGAGATGCCAGAGCAGAATGAGGCAGAGAAGTCTCCAGGACAGCAATGCTGGATGGAACGAGGAAGGACCCGGCACCCTGCAGGACTGGCAGCAGGGTTGCTGGCAGAATGTGTGGGGCAGCCTACACATGGCTGGAAAAGCAGCCAGCTGCACATTTGTTGCACTGTGGAAAAATGCTGTCATCAACTAAATAAGGCAGAGGGAAGAAGGGAAAGTAGATCTGGAAAATTAGGAGAAGACTGCTGCTCTATACTAAAACCGTTATTAACCTGTTACTTTTTGGTATTCATTTTCAAAACTGTTTTAAGGAAATTCTAAACCAATTTTTTTTTCCTCCTACAATCTGGGCAGTGCTTATGTACCACTGCAATTTATGCAAAAGTGTCTAAACACTGCAGGTAAAAACATAAATAACAATATAGAGCAGTAGGAGAACATTTTTACAAACAGTCAGTATTGGCCTGACAGCTGCCACCAAAGGTTGGTATCAAAACACTTGTAAATTCCTGTAGACACAGAATGAGGTGAGGACCAAAGTTTTTGCAAGCTTGAGTCTTTACTGAAGTGCCTCAGGGGAAAGGAGAAGCTCAGAAACTGCTGCAAGAGCAGCACCTTCAACAGTAAACTGCAGTTATTGCTTAAAATAGACTATCTCAAAATTTTCTTCCAAGTCAATCTGTCTACTTGTAAATTTGATCTGCCACTACCGGACACTGTTCCTGAACATCATCAACCAGCTTGACAACTACTTTCTCATTTACACGAGACAATCTCCTTCCTGGTACAAGGTTAAATCAAATTCCACTAGTTCAGCACTCCTCTGTTCTAACCTTTCTTTACTGTTAACATGTTTTTTGGGAGACCATTTTTGTTTCTTCTAAGCATGATTCCTGTGTATAAAACCTCCTTTAAATAGGCCTACAATAAACAGAGGGCTTCCCTTTCTGCCTTCAACACTCAGTTTACTAATGTATTCCTTCAAAAAGTTTACTGGAGAAACAAAACTAAAACAGGTGGTGTTGTAAACACTTAAAATTTCTAAAAAGATTTGCCCAAAATTTAAAAGCAAGGCCTCAACACTGACTTTCCAATTTGGAGGTCAACAGAGCATTTAAAGACTCACTCATGGCATAACTAGAGAATGACAAGGGGGACACATCAACATCAGCAGGCTCCAAAGAACTCAGTGTCCAATTGCCCAAAGAGCTCTTTACCATACACTGAGCTTCGACTGAAAAAGAGATGATGATGACACCAGGTTTCAAAGTTAATTATCTACTTCTCTCTAAATACTGCAGCAAGCTTTCTGAAACACACAACAGCTCATGCTCACAGAAAGGAAGGGCTTCCTTTTCCTTACAGTTCCGGATACTTTTTGTACATGAGCAAATATGCAAGCTGCACACAAGGGTCAACCACGCTGTCAGCACACACTGAAGTGTGTACCAGAAAGATGCTGTTCAGAACTTGGAACACAGTTCTTTGAAAGGGTAAATCCTACACCAAAAAGGTGTAGACTCATAATGATGATGGTGAAGCTGGAGCGGAAATTGAGGTTTCTTTAGTAAATGAAATTGAGAAGTACACAAGAACAAAAAGGAAAAGGAAAAGCATGTCTGAAAACACGAAGTGTTTCCATTGCTCAGCTCACGAAGTCTGACAATGAGAAAAGTTCCTACAAACCAAGTCAACAGCAGGAAGAGGCTGAAATATGATTTCCATTCTGAATTCTTTCCTATCACTGAAATTTTTACAAAAAGCTATGAACATTAAAAAAGGAAGAAAGAGTAAATACAAAAAACATCTCTTTCCGCAGCCAAAAAAAAAAAAAAAAAAAAAAAAGAAGTGTTTCCTTCCTCCTGTATCAACTCTTTCTTGAGATTCAATACAGTTCATAGAATTAGAAACACAAGAAATCTCCTTAGGGGAAAAAATGCAGGGTACAACAGCTGGCACAATACCATTTCAGGCTGTTTAACACATTCATACCAGACTGCTACAACTCTACTAGAAGCACCAAAAAAATCTAAGTACACAAGACTTACTACTTTTCCATCATAAACTAAGGGAAAAAAAAAATTCTCATTTTTCTTCTACATGATTGTAACTTCTATTTTTAATCAATGTATAAGCTCATTAGATGAATCAAACAATCTATGTCGTGATTCATTTTGTAAATGCACCACTCCATCACCCCACATATGATCTAAATCATATACACACAGTTGTTCTAATTCTGTTTTAAACACTCATGCAGTGAGGTGCTCATCAGTTTTGCTGCCTAATTCTCAAAAAATTCTCTTGCATCCACCCTCAAGATGCCTTCACCATCATTCTGGTTGCTTCCAAGAAGGAATGGGATAGTAATATTGATCTGGCAAGAGTCAGTTTCAGTCATGACAAAGACTTTTCTCTTGAGCTACTACTACAGTTCACCAGTTAAGCTCAAGTACTGCCCACTTCCTTGGATTTTAGCCTTTGCCAATTTCAGTGGACTAGTTTGGCATTTTCCTTTCTCTAACCAGCTTTCATTTAGGATGGGATACAATGTGCATTTCCTCTTCTTCTTTATCTGACATTCAATTCATACATATTTCTTCATTTCAGAGATCAGGTATTCAAACAAGAATATACTTTGACTAACTTCAGCTACAAGACAGTATCATTTGTATGCTATCCCACAAAAATAAAGATACTGGATATAAAACAGGATCTGAGTCCCCAAACAGAATTCTAAAAAGGAAACTGACAGCCTTCAGAAACTGGAAGCAGTTACAAATTGGAAACTTCTGCCACTGTTCTATTTAAGAAATGCACAGCCAAGTTTAGTGGGGGCTGAATACAAAAGCCATATGTGCTCTTATGCAAAGTGTACTTCTGTGATACCATTAAGCACTTCATAACATTTATAGTGCTAATAAGATCAAACTCATGAGAACATGTACATTTACTCAAGCTATCATCACTGCAAGCTCAGTGTCTCACAAGAGGGGATCACTCGCTTTCCACTTGCAAGTTCCTGGATGACAAAACCTACTGCTCCTGTGGAAATTCCTGTTTGTCTAACGCACTGTCTGTACAACTGTATCACTTTGTTTCACTGGTCATTTGTTCTCACTATCCTTAGTTTTGTATGTCAGCAGAGGATGAAAAAAGCAACTTCAAGAAAAAAATAAAACAAGTGTATTTATTAAGTGCAGTTTTCATCACATTACTACTGTTCACCTGGTTATTTTACATCATCATCACTCAAAGAAAAAAATGCAACACAACTTAATTTGAATTTTCTCTACATGGTAATTATTTTCATGTCCAAACAAAACATGGAAAAAAAATACAGAAAAACTTATTGCTATCATAATGTACCACCCATCACCACTGAATTTTTCCTCGTGAAAACAGCAACTATAAGCTACATTACTACTTATTTCTAGATTACATGTGAACCTCCAGAAGACACACTGCATACAGTGGTAATGATGCAGCCATGATCAGGTTAGAAAGCAGGGAGATTTTCTTTTTATTTCTCCCCCCCAAGGAATGATGGTAAAAGTATCTAAATTAAATCACATCAAATGTAATGCCTTTGGTTTCAACAGCACACACATTTTCTTTTACAGAAGGCTTTCTATTTACAGTATTAGTGATCCTGTCTGAGCACACACAGCTCCACAAGTGGCCTGAGCCCTACCACAGGGATAATTCTAATAGGGACTTCCTGTTGTCTTCCTATTCTTCACTGCAGTGCAGTGCCATGTGATCAGCTCTGCTATTTTCTGATCCCAACCCAAAGCCACAACTAAGTTACTTGCCTGCCCAACACTGGGCTTCAGAATACTAAAATTTTCATTGAGATAAAACAGAATCCTTACATATATTAATGTATATAGAAACACACAGAAAAACACAGTGCTAGCTCTGGTGCTTATAGAGAAAATCCTTTCAGAGTACTGGGATGTGTTGCAGCAAACTCCTTCAGGGCAGCTATACTCCAGCTGGCAAAGCACACTGAACGCCCTCCTCAGCGACTTCACCGCCACACCATCAGCGATCTCCACTGATCTTCACAGAATCTTTTCCAAATGCCCTTCTCCTGCTTACACCTGCAGTCTCATAAATTTAAAGCTCGAGTGGAACTCACTCACACGTTGTTAGTGTAATGCAAATGCTACAGAGAAAGGTGCCATTTAGGAGCACTATTTACACTGAATTACTCAGTGCAGTCTGAAGCCCAACTCTTGTCCAATATTACAGCAGCACCCGACTTGCAATCAAATTTTGAAAAGACTGTATTTAAGAATTATCACTCTCTGTAGTCAAGGAACCTCTTTTTATATGTTCCCTAAGGGAACACCTTTGACTGGAAGCCTACAGCTGTTAGCACATTTCTTCCTGTGGATGCACGGACAGGGAATGTAGAGTCCAAGACATTAGAACCTTAATGAGCAACGTTCTTCACATCTGCACTTCTACCATTCTTTTGAAGGGGGATAAAGCGCAAATACAGTAGCTAACATATGCTAAAAATAAAGCTACTATGGGTTAGCTTTTCAATCTGTCAGGCAATTTGTTATATTGATTACAGGCAACATGATGCAGTACCGAGAGCTCCTGTCACACTCAAACTACAGAACCCAGCAGAGAAACAAGTATCACCACTTGTCACTCTTCAGTGAGGAAGAGTTAAATAAAAACAGCTTGTTAACTAATACAGCTTGCTGACTTAGGACTAGTTTTCTCTTCTGACTTCTCCCAAGCTTTAGTAAGTTGCACAGTGCCAGAGGTTTGTCTAGAACTTTGATGAAGCTTTCATTTCTTGGAATGAAGATGAGGTACCCCAAATAAATTACAACAAAATCAAACTCCCCCGTTTCCTATATATTAAGTCTACAAATAAAATTGTAGTAACCTTGCTTCCATATGCTGTGTTTTCAGAGGCTTAAATTCAAGTCTTTATTTATTTAAAAAAAAAACACCAAAACACTCAAAGATTAAGCTCTACACATCTAGTAATCTTTCCTGGCAGTTTAGGTAATGGGAAGAAATCCAAAAATTCAAATTTTCCATCAGTTTTTCAATATCTTTTTCTATGTAGACCAAGCCCAATGTTGCAGGAACAGTGTTATCAGATCAGTCATGTGACATAATCTGAAACCAAATATTCACTTCCAGTATTTTTTGTTGCATAAAATATGTGGACTTGATAAAGGTCTTCCCCACCATTGTGCAAGTTTCCATCCCTTCTCTAAAACCTTCATTCATCCAAAGATGGACTGACTTGGAAGAAAATACACTTTAAAAGAAGTTAACATATTTTCCAGGGAGCTTTGGAATTCTAAGAAGGCTTAAGGTTTATTTTAGAAACAAATTAAACATATCGAGTTGCTACATGAGTAGTAGAACTGACTTCGGTCTCATACATCTTGTTTCTCCCCGTCATCTTCTTTCATCCTGTCAGATCCCCTATAAAGGAAAGAATGTTTTTCTGGCAGTCATACATGTGCTGACTGGCCACAAGAGCTTTCCCACCTCACCTTCAGTGTGAAACATTAACCTGGGCTTCTCTTCCATCTAGCTGCTGAGTTGCTCTAATTCCCCAGGCACTTCATTATCTCCGAGAGGTTTCCCTGCCTTAGAATTTGACCAAAACTGGCCAAGGACCTCAAGAGCAACCGCAGAGGAACTGAGAGATGGGCAGACTGATGGCACGCATAGAAGAAATCAGATTCAAGAATTTTTACTTCTTCACTCCATTACATCACTGGATTCTGAGTCTCTTTTGTCTGAAGAACACGAGCCCCGCATTCTCACCCATATTGCCTTCCACTCCTTCAGCATACAGTTATCACTGCACAAGCTACATTTCATAGCTTGCCCCTTTTTTTGGACAATAACCCAGCTCTCTACTCCATCCATATTTTATCCACATTCCTATAGTATTTATCATTCTTGAACTGTCCTACAGAAATACAGGTACTGTGATCCTCTCATCAAAATTAAAAAAAGAAACTTGAAGAACTGCAGGCTTTTAATACATTCCAATCCTATAATGCTTATATACTTTCTTTAGGAAAAAAAACATCGTAACTGAAAATCATGAAGTCAGCCATGTTCTTGTCAAAAAGTTATATAAGTACAGGTAGAACAATAAGCTTTTTTTTCCTGACCAACATTCATTTTCCAATAGATTAAATTATACTTTCCCCATTTTAAATATGTCTATAAGAGCTGAAGAATGCGTATTTTTCCAGAGAGCAAAAGCTCAACTTCACAAAACGCGTGCAAAGGTGGTGTTGCACTTCTCTTTATGGGGCACAGCTCTCGGAGCAGCATTTACAACATGGGAAGCTCCGGTTCATATCTCAGCAATGGTCAGATCTAAGCATCTAGAAAGTTAATTCAAAGCAGTGAGATATGGACCAGGCAGATGCTAAAAGGAGCAATATAATGAGCTGACAAAAGAAGTACATCCAAAAATCCCACTTATTTCTACAGTTCAGACACTGAACACATTTTTAGATGGAATGTGAAAGGCACTATGTAAAATCACTGTAATGCGTGTCTAAGTGATCAAAGGCACCGAAGCCAGGGGTCGGAATTTGACTGTATGTAACAGCAATTACTTGTGGCGTGAAAGAGACTTGACATGATACTTAATTCTTTCATACAATGGAATTTAAAATATTTTTATTTCTTAACCACAAGATAAAAGGAACTTTTACGACAAAAACAAACAGTATGCAAAATACTACTCTAGCACTGGCAAAGACCTTTTTCCTCAACTAAACACACTGCCCAATTACATTTACAGAGGAAGTCAATGGCTTCACCCTCTGGCCTCAACATTTCAATTACACTGTGAACTCAGGGTAATTTTTAGTTGCTTACCACTAAAGGGAAATACACTGATTGCAAAAAACCACAGACTCAACACATGTAGCTCCACAGGGATGTTATCTAAGTAGATCTTGTTGCTTGATGTGTCGCTTAGAATTATACTCTCAAACCTCACGATACTGGTGGCACAATTCATCATTCCAGAACTCTTAAAAAAATAGTGTCAGTCAACCTGAAAGGGAAGACAAACGGAATGTTTGCTTCCATAAATGCAGGAAGCATCTTAAAAAAAGTTTGCTTGTGTTCACATTCATCATCATAAGAACCCCCTAACTAATAACAAGTAAGTTTCACTTTCCAAATGGTCTCTCAAGATTATATGATATTTCTAGAAGTGATGGGCTTAGCCACCCTAACAGCTTATTGCCTGTCCCTTCAGTGAACCACTTCAGCCAGTGACTGCTAATAACATCACCAGAAACGCAAGCCTCGGAAGAAATGGAAAAAAAACTTCCTGTACACTAGAGGAAACCGATTTCTGAGAAGTAGCAATCTTTGCTCAATTCATAACAGAAAATGAATAAAAAAAACTCATCTCAAACTAATTCCAGAAGCAAGGACTTAGTCTGCTTTAGTCAACAGGGAGCAGAGACATTTTCCCTTAACTTCTAACTCAATTCAGTAATTCTTGTATGAACTTTCAATATATGAGAAAATTGTGGTTAATCTCACATTTTTTTATCTTAAAAATATTTTGGGGTCCTTAGTATTATGAGAGGGTATAAGCAGAGCCACAGCCAAACTCTGGCCAACAGGGTTCCACCCCACCAATTCCAGAGCTATTCCTATCTCCAACCCTGAACACAAACAGTCATGTAGCTTTAATGTTATTCAGAAATCAGTCACAGCATTCACTGAAGTGATCTCACTAATAAATTAAGGACAAGCAGGGTAGCTTTGGTACAATGGCCTGTATCATAACTCCACCATCACCATTAAGATTTATCACTCTTAGAAGCACACTGCTCTGAGATCCATCTTTCCTCCTCCTTATTCCCACAATCCTGACAGGAGAAAATGATTTACACTAAAAACATAACGCACAATGAGGAAAAAATACAAAGGGATTCCAGGAACGTATTTTAAATTACAATTTCTGGAATTCTCCAACATAAGGATAAGCTAAGAAAGAAAACTCTAGAAAGCAGACTTGTACCTTCACTTTACTTGAGCACTGAACCTGAAAAAAGGTAATACAGGAGCCACATCGACAAAATAGCTCCTAAGAAAGTCAACAAAGGTAGACAATAAAGAGGAACTGTAAATTTGACCTAATCGTCACCTTAGTCAATACTGATGCTGGCTGATGAAAAGCCATCTCATCTTCATCACACTGAAGTTCTTGAGAGAAGTTTAAGATCAAGATCCATCATATGTTTTTTTTTTCTTATCCCTGAAACACCTCTATCTCTAAAATAGACTAGTCCAAAATAGCACAATTTTGCTAAGCTTTACATTATACTGAAAATATAATCTTCATGAAGTACTACACAGGTGGGACTCAGGGGAAAAACAAAACAACAACAAACAAAACAACAACAACAAAACCCACACCTGTGAGAGAAACAGAGAAGTCAGTGTTTTCCAGTGAATCTAATTGCATCTCCCCTATTTTTCAGAAGTCCACAGGCACAGATAGGTGTCCTTTTCTTAGTATAAACAGGTTAAGAAATACCTCATTTTTATTAGAAAGGACATGCCAGTAAGACTTTTTCAATATAATGGACCAGAAGGTTATTTAGAGAAAGCACAACATACAGCTCTAATCGCTGTCACTGGAGACTACTGATGAAAAGCTGTTAAGGTCTTTGTCCAATGAATCCCTGAAAGTCTCCAAAGAAGGGTGCAGGACCTTCTACAACCTGTTCCAACATTTAACCAGCCTCAACAATAATTTTTTTTTTTCCTTGTATTCAGCTGGAGAATGTAACTTATGCAACTCTCTTGTCCCTTGCTGAAGACCTCATTCAGCTGCCTCGCCATCCTTCCCTGCTTCAGGCTGAGCACAGCTGGTACCAGTGACCTCCTCTCCAGGCAGACACTCCGGTCCCTGAACAACTTCCTTCTCTCCAGTTTGTCATGTCCTGCAGGGAGGGCCAAAAACTGGGCATGGTCTTCTGGGGAAGAATCTCAACAGCGCCAAACACATGGGGAACAACACCAACATGTTTTGTGGATTAGCAGAGTGCAAATGTTGTGAACAGTTAAACATGACCGGCCAGATACGCCACACAGGCATAGCAACAACAATTACACCACCAGCACTACTCATAGAAGTAATAGGTAATAATTTTTTCCCCTCACTGAATTGTTTGAACTACGACCTCCAGAGCTGTAAAAAACCAGCATGTAATTCCATGGCCTTTCACAAGTAGTCTATTCATTAAAAAAGAAGCCTTTGCCACACACTAAATAATGGAAAGAAACCCTAACCGGGAAGTAACGGTTCAATAGGAAGATGACAGAGTGAGTAGGACAAGAGGGGCCATTAAGTGTTCCTCATTTTTAAGCTACATGGCACAAGTGACTGAAAACGTAAAAAGGCATCCAAATACTTAATGGAACATGGATAATCAAATCTATAATATTTGTCACACGTTAGAAACATTACCTCTATATTGCATACAAAGCACAAAGTGCATTCCCTTACTTAAAAATCTGCATAGAGTTAGGGGTCAAAGACTTTTTTTTTTTTTAACCGAAAAGTTCAAGGCTATAATGCAAAACAAATAAAAAGGTAAAAAAAAATGCAACCTAGAGACTCCTAGTAAATATGAAATAAATACAACAGCACTTAATATCTCAGAGAAACTTTGATTATTATAGACTGAATCAAACAAGCCAGAAATCCAGGTGCACGCACCCAGGAAACAGTACATATACCCACACCAACCCCTATACTCCAACAGACTGAAAAGCTCCTCCAAAACAATTTCTGTGTGTGAAGGGACACACCACACAAAATGCTGTCATAAAGTTCTAGACAGTCATGAGAGCTACATTCAAAGCCTGAAATGAATGTGCCAGTGAAACTTAATGAAATCACAGTTTCAAGGAAAACATACCGTTTTAACAGGCAAGTCCTAAATCTCTCATAAGGTATCAGATATCAGACTTCTGTCAGTGCTCAGGGGAGTACTAATATTACAGCAAAAAAAAATCAAAACAAGTTATTGAAAACTACAACATTCAAAAAGAAATTAAAGAAAAATACGCATGGCTGAATGTATGGAATATAGGGAAAAAACAACACACTAGCAGAAACCAAGAAACAAGCAGGAGATTTATTAGTGGAAAACTACAGGCTGACTATATAATGAAGAGAAAGTCACAAACTAAATCCAGAGTTGCTTATATTTCAGCAGAAAGTCTGCCACCACAACCTCCTTACAGCCAGCAGCAGGTCTCAATCGTTAACAAATAATTCACTTAGTGTCATACTAAGTTCACAGCACATCTTAGGAATGTCTTTTACCAGCCTTGTCCCGAGTGTGAGTACACACGCTGTGACCCATCAATCACGAACTACTACACACATACCAAGCTCTTCATTACATGACAGTAAGAGGACGGTGCAAAACTATTAGGTACTGGAGAAGTGGCTCTCCTCTAGAAGCTTTTGCTATCATTTCTTCCTATGTCTGCAAAAGGACAATGTATTTCCTAACCTTCTCTTTCAAGTGAGAAGTTTTTAAAAAAAATCACCATACAGCAACTTCAGATCAAATGACAGAAGTTCCATGACCTTTGTGTGTTTGCACAAAATATCATGTGCCAAAAGTCGTTATTTATATGTATAGTCCTTTACCAAACCACTGGTTTTCTGACTAAATTTATATCCTGGCTTTCAAATTACGTTGTATGATGAAACCAATAAACTCTAATGAAACTTTCTTTTCTCTGTATATAATTACCCTGTAGAAGTTCCTGGCCAATAGCCCGTAAGGGCAGCTCCTATTTTATCTTGTACAAGACCAATTCAGAAGGTATTCAGAAAAAACGTATGTAACAAAATAGATCATATTTTTAATAATTTTATTAGCATCAGAGCAGAACACAAGCAATCCGGCAGGTTTCCAGAATGTGCTAACAGTTACTTTCTGGCACAGGTGACTGAAGATCCAAACAGGAAAAGGCAATCAGCTGCACCTCACATTTAGAGACAAGGAGAATTCTTGAGGGGATGAAATTCAGGGGCCACTTTGGCTACAATGACTGTGAACAGTGAGGTTCAGGATCCTGAGAGCAGAAAGCAAACCAAATAATAGCATCACAGCCCTGGACTTCTGAAGAACAGAACTGTTCAGGGATCAGCTTGGAAGAATTCCAGAGTGTAGCCACACAGAGGAGACAGTCTGGAGAGAAGAGGGGTCCAGGAGAGCTGATTGATTTTCATGGATCTCCTATACAAGCTCAAAAATGGTCCTTACCAGTGTGCAGAGAATCAAGCAAAGGTGGCAGGAGACCTGCATAGATAACAAGAGGCTTCTGACTGAACTCAAATGGAAAAAGGGAGTGTACAAGATCACAAGCATGCCCCAGGTGACCCAGGAGGAACCGAGACTCTGTCTGAGCATGTAGTGATGGGGCTTAGGAAAGGCAAAGCTCACCTGCATTTCCATCAGGTATGGGACATGAAGGGCAACAAGAAAGGTTTCCAAACACACAAAGGACTAGAAGGTGGATTTATCACCTTCTTGATGAAACCATGCTTAATTAATCTGAAGGAGCTGACTGGCTTGGTGGATGAGAGGAGAGCACCAGGTATTTTTTGTCCTAACATCAGAAGAGTTTTTGACACTGTCACCCACGATGTTCCTACAGACAAACTGATGATGTATGGGCTAGATAAATGGACAACTAGAAAGTGGCTGAATTGCCAGGTTGAAAGGGTTATGAACAACAGCAAGAGGTCCAGCTGGAGGCCAAATATGAAACTACAAGAGGCATTACACACAAGCTGAAATAGAGGAAAACCCATTTAAACACTAAAAAAACCCCAACTTTTACTATAAGGACAATCGTAACACTGAGACAGGTTGCCAGAGAAGCTGCTGAGTCTCCATCATTGTAGTCAAAACCAGACCGGACACTATCCTGGGTGGTCGGCTCGTTTACTGAACTACACCATCTTCAGAAGTGTCTTCCAACCTCAGTGATTCACATCCAATATAGTCTGGCAGCACCCTGTGCTAACATGCACCCCAGACTGTGAAGGGAAGTGTAAAGAGGTTTCCACTTCTCTGCCATTCTCATTTAATTTTACTGAAACGATGTTATTCACACAAATGTCATAATTTTCTCAAACTTCTGGCTTCAGCAACCACTTACTTACAGGATCTACAATTATAACATATAATCACATGGGTTTATGGAAGGAAGCAGGAATCAGAAGAACAAATTCACCCTGATACTGATCTCAGAAAGCCAGAAACTCTTGAGTCATAGAAATATTTAATACCAAGGAGTGATTGCACCAAGTACAGCAGTGATTTCCAGGCTCCAGGTAAGACCCTATGGAAACTACAGAAAAGCCTTTTCTTTGTACCACAGCTAATTATGACATTATCAGCTGATCCCTGCACTTTACCATTGTGGGCAATTCTGATTACCTCTTATTTCCAAGTTCAGGCTATACAAAAATCTACTTACCAAATTTATAACTATGTTCTTTAATAAGGTGTACTTTCACATTAATCTACCTCATTATTTGAAGTCCAACAGGAGAAAAAATACTTCAAATACGCACAGCTGACTACAAAGTCCTGCAAAAGGATCACACAGCAGAGCAACAGATAAAATTCAATTACAATTAAAAAAAACCTGAAAGCAGTGTTTTTTATGGGAGTTTTAGAATGTTCTTACTACTTTCCCAGCTGAGTGTTTAGGGAGAACATTTAACCATCTATTCTGTTATTTCTAAGTAATATACCTATACCCTTCACACATGAGGCTTCTACAAGCAAAGTTGCAAGGAAAAAAAAAGTCAAAAAAAACACAACAAAACAGGAAAAGAATTCTCTTAAAACAGATTTTGTTAATGCTGGAAGTATATACTAAATGAACTATAATTATACTTCAGTCCATGACTCGCTACGGAAAGATGCTCAAGAATTTCTTTTAATTTTGCTTTTCTTTTTTAGATTAAATTTACCTTTTTTAAATTCACAATTTGTACTGTGTTTACAGCAGAGAGTCTTATTTGCAAAGAGTCTTATTTGCCTGGTTTCAGAGATGTGTCTACAACTCTTTCAACTTGCAGACATTCAAAAAAGCAGGACTCATTCTCCACAGATTTCCATTAAAGAGTCAAGCTTTTTCCTCTCACTAAATTTGGGTAAGAATAAAGGAGTAGTAAAAAATACCAGATTTTTGTCCTCAAAACAAACATATCAACCTCCATGGTGTGTTTAAGTTCAAATTACTGGGTTTTTTACCATATTCTTTGTATTTTCATGTTGTGACTTCATATCACAGAATTATATGATAGCATGTCAGGTTTCTGACAGTAAATATAGTTTTGCATTACAAGAAGAATAAGGACTGGTATTTGTAGGCTTTTTACTCTAAGAATTTACAAAAACGTTAGTGGCTTGGGGTATTTTTGCTTAAACATGTCACCGATTCTTCCACATGAAGGTTTGCAGCAAGTATACAATGCAAGTTATTTACTAATATTTTAGCACATAATACAAAAAGCAGTCAGTGTTAAAGAACCGTAATAGAACAGGCATGACAGGTTTTCACAAGAATTAAAGGTTTTTTCAAATTTTTTCAAAGGTTCGTTTATTAGAACAGCTGATCCAAAGCCTGCTGAAGTCCAGGAGAATCTTCATCCTAAAGGACTTATACAGGCTATTTTATGAAGTATGAATAATGTATTTTCCCCCCTATTTTAGTATTTTGAATTAGACTGAATACATTTTTTCCAATTATTAAAAAAGTTTTATTAACATAAGACATCACAAAATATTTTCCTACACACATTTGCTATTTCTGAAATCATGTAACCTACATCTGCACTCAAGAATAAGAAAATTGCCTGGACTCCAATCACTGTAAGCAATAAATACAATGGAACTTCTAGGAACTGGCTGAAACTCAAAGTACTAAGCAGCATAATGAAACAGTAAAGCCTCTACTACCACATTATAACAGCCATTTAACAGCCAAAATAAAGTAATCGAGAAAAACAGATTTGTGAAATAAAGTGCAACTGCCCCAGAAAGGCATTATTAAGGGGTAAGAATTAATTGGAAGATCTACACTACAGAAGTGTAGTGAGTCATTCTAAAACGCAACTAGTTGTATTTCTTGCCCAAATGAGAAGTGTCTTTGCAAGAAAAAAACCAAGTTCCACAAAAAACAATTGCACCATGTGATAAAGAATACAGAGGAAGAACAACTACTGCTCTGGTAATTCTCAACTGAGGGCATACATTTGTAATCCCTACTTTCTCCCTTACAGGAGATGGGAAGACTACAGGCGCTTTCCAAGGAATGAAAGCTCATGGTATCTTGGGTCCTAAGCAGCAAAGAGAAATCTGCCAGACCAGATTATCTAAGTGGGGGAAGTAACACTGTATTAACTGAACTTAAGGTCAAGTCACTCCCAAAAGCCTGTTCCTAATCTTGCACATAATGCCTTCCTCTCAACTCATATGGTGGCATTAATGGTTTGAATTTAAAAAAACCCAACAATTTTTAAATAAAAAAACCACCACCACCCACACAGCAACATACCACCCAAAAAAACCAAAACCACAAACAAAAAAGCCCCCACACTAAAACATCATGATTCACCCTTCTGGCACTATGCAAAATAAGATGATTGTGGTATTTGTGCTTCACCTCCCTCACATCAGACACAGAAGCTAACACATATAAAATTCTGTTTCCAAACTTCAGATTCCCATTGTGAACTGCAAGGAAGCTTACAGGCAACCATTACATCACTGACTGATGTTGCATCATCCACAATTTAAGCCACTGAACACTGGCCATGAAATGGATAAAGGTTAATGTGCCGAGGGAGTTGCAGGGGGACAATCTTTTTCCCAAATAAACTCACACCGGATAGTGTGAATAACAGGCAGCACTGAATTCTAAACTGAACACAGGATTTTTTCCATAAGTTTATACAACTCTCTGGTTTAAATGAAACAAGGAAAAAATTATTCTCTACAGACAAACTTACCAGTGAGAACTGTTTACCCTGAACACGCCTTGCTGAGTAACTGTCTAATATTACCACTGTCTCTACTCACTCACATTAAAGAATTTAGTTTCTCAGTCGTGAATCACTGATTACAAGAGCAGAAACCATCTTAGCCACAGTCTCCTTGTAACGTTTTAGATCTAGCTTTAAAAATAGGTTTTGGGGGTGGAGGTTGTCGGTCTGCCTACCCACAAAAGAAAAAAAACAAACTCAACAAAACTATTTCATGGTCATCTTATTTCACAGTTGTTTAGGTAGAAGGGGGTTTTGTTGATATTTTTTTATCTTCTTGATAAACTGATTTTCAGGTGAAGAGGAGAAGTTTTTGGTGAAGAGAAGTTACATTCTGCCTGGAGGAGCTCCTCCCTGACATACTTTCCCTGACTTGTACATCACTCAGTCCCATGCCTTTGAAGATTGCTGTGTAGCCCCTAAAAGTGCTGTTTCCATTCCCTAAGCTGCTACCACAGAACTGTAGAATAGTTACTCCTCCTTCAGTCCAGTGACGAGAAGATCCAGTAGCATCATTCATCACAGGAAAAAAAAAAAAAAAAAAAAAGAAAGAAGGAGATTTCCACTGGCTCTAAGGGATTTTACTCGTTTTGCTGCTGCTGAATTTGTTAGAGTTGGAATTGGGAAATGAAGTCTTGCAATATAATGCAGTCCACTAAAAAAGTAATGCAGAAAACAATTCAACAGACAAAAAAGAGAACGTCTGACAGTGTAAAAGAAAACAAGAAAACAAGTGGAAAAGAAATAAGAGATATGACAGCATATACAAGTTCTGTGTATAAGCACCATCACCTTGCCCTCTCCCTTCAACTAGGAGGGGTGATGGAGAAAGAGATGAAATGAACACAAAAGCAGGTAACTGTGCATTTCATTTTAGCTTATTAAAACCGGAGAACATTAGTCCTTTAAAATGCAACAAGAATTACCAGCAACTTTAACAAAAATGAGCAAAATCAAAGACAAGTTTGATATCTTCAAGAAGCAAAAATAGGTTTCAGTCCCGAATATTTGAAAAACTCCATTTCCTGTAGCTGATCACCAACAGCTGCCTTGTTTCATCAAGGTTGGTACAGAACCTCATGAAAGCAGATGAGAATCCTGATGAGCTATCATGGAATCAACATTGCAACATGTAAGAACACCTGTAGGTCAGATCAAAGGTTCACATAGCCCTTCTACAGTGAGCAAATGCTGAAAGCTGACAATAATTAGGAAAGAACACAGAAGCAAGCATCAATAGACTATCCTCCCAGCTTCAATTGTTCACAAATCCATAATCTATTCCACTACAAGGGTACTGAGTAACTCTAAAAGTATTGCTCTTTAAAAAATGCATCTGGGTTGCATACACACTTTTAGCTTCCAAAATATTATGGTGCAGAGTAACAAGCTTAACTTTTATGCAAAGAACATGTCCTTTTGCTTGTTCTCACTCCACCCATGCTCATTTGACACCCTCAAGTTCTTGGTGTAGATAATAGAAAGCTGATCCATAGAAATTCAAGAGAGTTGGAGAAAGCATCTGAACATCACCTCTGTCTCTTCCCAAACTGCCAAATCCTAGCTTCCTTTTTTGGTTTTGATACCAAGTCCATAAATTCAATTATCATAGATGCCATTTCTCTGTGACTTTTCTGGCTTCACTATATTGTTTCCAAGATGGGGAAAAAAGAAGGGAGATGGGACAGCACTAGACTTAGACACACCAGCTCCAAGTGCACTATGGATTTATACATTGAGGCATGACAGAGGATATTATTAGAAAATGGATGAAAATCTGTATTTTTTACCAACATCAAGCATTAAGCTACTGTTTGATCCTTGGAGTTACCTACCACAACTCTTAAGACTTTACCCATGAGCTCCAAGTTAATGATTACCTCCCAGTATTTTATATGTGACATATTACTTGACATTTATGCACACTTCAGTTTTCATTTTATATCAACTAGTGCTGAAGATCAAAAGGTCTTTCAGCATTTCTTCACAGACAATTCATCTTTATTTATCTTAATAACTGCATCAGCAAGCAGAAGTTCTCTACAAAGAAAGATTAAAAAAAAAAAATAAGCACTTTAACTCTCTGTTGCCATTTAACTCATGAAAATTGCAGAAAGTTATCAGACCTGTTCAGATATACAGTTGGATCATAGCCTCAGTCACAGTGCAAATAGAGAGAAAATTACTTACAACCACCTATAAGGAACTCATGAAAAAATAACACCTAAAGGGCACGGGCTATGAAATGCCATGGGTATTGGCCAGCATCCATTCTACAACACCATGTTTCGTAACACTTTCATCTAGAAAAAAACCTTTGTTGCACAGACTCAGCCACAAGGACCATTTTGGTCAGGTGTGCAGTATTTTTAAGACAAAGGAATACTACTTCCCCCCTTTTTTTTTTTTTAAATTAAAATGCTAACAAAAGAGATGCAAGTAATGAGCTTGTAAGACACCCATGACATCAGGATTACAAAGCAGTTTGCCAAACTACTTTTAGCTACCAAATTACTCCAGCACCTGATTCAGATGCACAGATTGCAAGAAACATTGAAGATTATTCATGTTAACATGTTTCATTCTTCCAATTTTCATATTATTGATAATTTGTCAAGATGGGAAACTTTAATACTCCCAGAGCAATACACAAGCCATTCATTCTTCTCTCCTTAAGAAAGGAGAGAGACCATGTTTAAATCCCATCTTACCAGCAGTTCCAAAACCACCTCTGCAACATGTTTTTTTAAAAAAATAACTAAAGCATACAGAAAATGCAAGGCTGTATTTAGACAGACCCATACAAAAACAGTGCAAGTACAGATAATGGAGCGGAAGACCTGTAAAATTGCCATGAAAATTGATTACTCTGGGTAAAGTTTACTTACTCACCTTTTACCATGGTGATTGAGGACAATAAAATTTTAAAATGCGTGCAAGAAGGAACAAGTCAGATTTTACAGCCATTGATGAATAAGAAATGTTTGTGGCTACACATGGGAATACTTTTCAATGGAGTCACAGGCTCCCTATTAAAGTTGCATCAAAATTAGAGACCTGAGAAGCACAGGAACAAAAACAAAGCATGAACTGCAATGGGACAGCTTGTTACATGAAAACTTCGGCATTCTTCTCAGAGATAACCCTAACCAGATCCTTATCTTACAAAAAACAGGTCAGAACATACGGGTAGTAAGAGTCACCTGCTTGAGGAGCACATACTAGACCTGCTGTTTCTTTTGCTGGCCAAAACAACAACAAAATATTTCAGTTCTTACTTCTTGCATCACAAGGAAATTTTGACAGCTTTTCATACTCCTGCAACTGCTGACTGAACTCTAGCCCTCTTAGACATTATAAAACTGAGGACATATGAGCTTAAACTTGTCTGAACTATAATAGCCTTTAATTAAAGAGTTGTATTTACATATCTGTCAAGTTTCTTAGGAAATCAGCCACTTTCAAATCTTATTACAACAGGACAGACCTTGGACAAATTAAAATGTCATGTTTTCCTGAAAAATAACTGGAATTGCATTAGGGTTTTGAAATTCACTACTTTAGCTCCATAAACTATTTTTTGAACATCTCTCCATGTGGAGTTTTCCAATGCAAAACTACAACTTAACCTGTAGATTGACCTCAGTTTTACTTCTCAAAATTGAGTTCACTTCAATGGCACGAACATATGACTGGGCAGACTCCGTCCGTCTGCCACAAAGTGATCCGAAAGGGACTTCTGAGAATTTAAAGGTTCTCTTTTAGCTCATCCCATGGACAGAACAAGTAGTACTCAAGACACCTATACATCTCAAAGTGTTAAACTGTATCACAAGAGGGTATTTTAATTTTAGTCTCTTCTGCCCTCGCACTTCGAATAAAAAAAGTACATAGGTATATTCAACACTAAGGTTTAAGGTGATTTAAGAAGCTTTGATTTTTTAGCATGTTTTTATTACAGGATTGTTCATTACCTTATGTTCTCACAAACTTCAAACAAAAAAAACCAAATATTTAGATAAAAAGCTAAACTAGAAGAGAATAAAATATAATCTTTTAAGGGGTGGGTGGTTTGTAATAAAGTTTCAGTCAGAGGTAGTAATTTATTTAAGTGTACAAAGAGATATACATAGATACAAGTAGGAGGGCACACCACCATTTCTATTAGGTAAAAAAAAAAAAAAAAAAAAAAAAAAAGGAAGAAACAGGTTCAGGTTTCTCTTTTCAACCTGTTTGTACCAACTGCAACTGTTGGTTGCACTTAGAAGCATTTAGAATCTCTCTCCTCAACACAGTTTAAAGCTTCCTATTTGATTTCTTGTCCCTGGCCTTTCAAACAAACATAAGCCTCAAAATTTAAAATAAAGAAGACTGTGTTATCCAGCCAGCTCAGTGATTCCAGTGCAAGATTATTCCCTACAGCATATTTGCTAATGCTTAATGCAGTCCATACTGTATGTCCTAACACATTATGCAAATGACACACACATAAGGGAAAATGTCTGTCTTGGAGTGCCTCCCTCCATGAACAGCCGATCTGTAATTAGCCATGTCCTCTAAGGAGGCTCCTCATTCACTCTCACCAAAGCAGCAGCTGCCGGCAAATGGAAATAAAGAAATTTAGAACAAAAATAAGCCTACTACCTACACTCCCAAAGATGTATGCTCATGGTTGCAAGCCAGAGTCAAATCTCAACAGCTGTTTGTATTTTTCCAGAATGCCCACACAGAACCTCTTTTGCCCAACAACAAATATTTACTAACATGATTTGTATCAGGCTCTTTTAAACATGATACTGTTCAGAGAGCTGCAGCAACAGCTCTCAATGCTTCACTCAAACACTTCTGAACTACAAGTTTTCGAGGTAAAAATCGAGAACAGAAAAAATATAAAGCAGCAACACTTTGTCCTGAACACAATTCACTGGCATACAGAACAACAGGGTACACCAATTCAGAAAAATGCAGTAGTGCTGGCCCCCCAATGCAGAGATTCAGAGAACAAAGCATATAGTTGTGCCCAGTTTTTACAATCCTACTACCAAGTGATCCACTCTCTAAACTCCAGTATCACTTCCCCAGAAGAGTTCTCTTTAAATTCAACAGCAATGATAAAACAGTAAATTCAGAAAATTGTTTCACCATTACCAAGCTAAACAACAATTCAGGGAGTAGCCACAGTTCCCATCTAACTAGAGTAAATGAAAAATGCATTTCACCGTAGTTTAAAAAAAATTAAAAAAAAAAAAAAAAAAACACAGTAAAAAGGAACAATGCCAGAGGAAGCCTTGTCATCAAATAACTTTTATGCATTCAAGAACTGTACACATAAAACACCTTATCCCACCTTTTAACTGTGAGATTAGGCATTTTCCGGTTTACAAGATGTGTCAAGCCTCTGATATGAACACAGTCAAAGCCTGTTTGATGTCGCTGCTCCCACCCATTATACTCCTACTACATGTGCCTACTGCTGGGTGATGGGCAAAAAATAACACAGAAGTGTCTTTGCAGAAATATTAAAAATTACAAGACATAAGAAGGATTTGGAAGGAGAAATGCACAGCACTTGCCATTATCTATATTTTGTATTACAGACAAGCAAAGTGTGACATGCTTACCCCCATTCATCCATCAGTCTGATCAGAGAGCGTAACTCTCATCCAGTGTCTCCGTACTATGCTTACCATAACACTATTTTTAATATATATATATATATATTATCTATTGTGTAAGCAAACAAACACTTTCTCTACAGCAAGGCCCTAAGGTTTTGAAGAGAACATAGGCTCTGACACCCTCCACAATCATGGAATTATATCTAACAGCCCATCAGACTGCCTTCTGGTGTGCTGTCAGCTCAGACTGTTTCAACGCCAGTTTAGAAGCCTCACCATTTATACCAAGGCTAACCCATGCTTTTTAAAAATAATGACCCCTGTTAACCACCAGAAATAAATCTTGGTTTCATTTAACATCATTTTCCAATTTTTTATATCTGCCTCCTATCCTATGCAATTTAATATAAAAACAACTGCAAGGAAGAATAACTTACAACCTCTGAATGCTAGAAAATCTCAATTTTTCTTGCAGTTGTTATAAGAGAAAAAACAAAAAACACCAGCTACAAAGCACCAGTATATATTCCTAACAGCTTAGCCTAACCGTGCTCCTTAGAGATACAGAAAGTTTTTCTTTTAGTAAGGCTGATAGTTGCACAGGTTAACATTCTAATCACCACCTAAAAAGCAACATGTATATATGTATTCACAAAATTTAAAAAAAAGAAAAAAGGAAAAAAAAGACCAGCTTTTATTTCACTCTTTTCAGAGCACATACTGTTCAGCTGAGCTATGATTTGGTCATCCGCTTCCAGTAAGATGTTTTAAAAGGTACAAGAAGGAGAAGATCACAAATGCATACACTGCATCAGACTAAATATCTCCTATTCCCCAACTATTCTCTCAATTATTTTTGCATGTAAGTAAATATGAAGGGCATGAGATAGTACATCTGAAGTAGCAGACGTTATTTTCACATTTTAAAAACAGCAATCATTAAAACTAGCTTATACAGAGAAAAAAGTCAACTCAGTGATTTGATGTTTGTCAAACCTGCTGAAGAAAAAAGTTCGTTCTTGCAATGCGCATGCTGCATGAAATATATGCAATTATTCCATATGGACACAGTTCAAGACACTCTTCAGTCCACTCCGTTTGTCTTGCAAAAGTATTTTTTTTCGGACAATTATCAAAGTGGTACGATCAACACAGCTGTATTATTGGGAAGCAAAAAGTCACTTTGAAAAAAACATCAAACATAGTTCCATTTGAAAGCAGATAGTTCCTTCAAGAAAAGGAAGGTGTTTTCTGCTTTATATTGTCACTTATCAAATATGTAACATTTCCTCATGGAAGAGATCCATGTTTTGTCAAATTATCTTATGCTTACTATGACACAAATGAGAGAAGAAGTCAGCATTATGCTTGCATGATTAAACAGGATTTGACTCCAGCCTATTGAATAGCTGCAATCACAGCTCCACGTAAGACTGGTATTTATACTAAATTTATTCTCCCTTAACAGGTTTATGCAAAATTCTCTTTCCCCCTAAGTAATGTACACTCCTAACAACTATTACTGTGTACTATTTGACACACAAAATCTTACAACTGCATTTCTCCAATTCTGATAACTTCAACATTACGGCTAAACCTTCCAACGTACTGTAAGCACCAGGCATAGCAAAAGCACCAACACCAACAACACAGAGTTTCAGAACAGTTTACATATTTACAGGCATAATTACATAAAGACTGATATGTAGGATCAAAATACAGCTTCAGTCCTTCTGCCCCTAGAGAGTTGTAACACCTGGGAGTCACCACTAGAAGTTTAGCAATGTCATCCCAACCAGGTTGTTAAAATAGTAAACGATCTATTAATTATTGTTAGCAAGAACGCAAATGATTTTCTATTTATAGCGTCATCAGTGCCCTTCTCTGGTTCCTGACCCAGCACATGCTTCTCTTGAGTTTACGCAGTTGTGCTGTCTCTGATAAGGTGTAGGAGTGAGAATATTGTGGGGTTTTCTTTCCCTTCTATGAAATTGAACAACTGTGATTACAAAGCAAGTACTAAATAACCTCTGACTTTTCTTTTACAGAAGTCTTTGGAAATGTATTCCTAACTACTGCCAAATGCAGAAGCTCTTGGGAATCTCCAAAGACAGTTCACTATTCCTAACAACTCAGCTGTTTAGCAAAACAAAAAAAATCCCACAAACCTAAAACCTCACGCTCTTATTTCAAATTTGCAGTAAAATATTAGAAATTTACAATATATATAAATGGATGTGTGCTCTAATGAATTCCAAGAGAAAAATATCAGTCTTAATAAAATTATTTGCTAAAGCATTTTTAGTATTCATAAATTGAGGAAATTGTATTACTAAGAATTAAAATCTGACTTTTAAAGCTAAATATGTTTTGGTTATTTTTTTTTTTTTTATCCTGCATTTAACATTCAGAACAGTAAACTATACCACAAACAGATCTCGCAATTATTAAAATGCAAAACAGTGGGAATAGAAAAGAAAAAAAAGGGAAAAAAAAAAAAAAACCAGTTTTTGTTGTGCCTTTCTAGGCAAAGGACGGGAAATTAAATTTACACTAACAAAGAAGCCAGTTCCAGCCTCGAATCTGGACAGGCCTGTAGATGGGATGTTGTGACTGAAGCAGTACTGCGTGTACCCCAGCAGGGCTTAAACACTCCAGCAAAACACCGCTACAACCTGACGAAACAGAGATAGCATATGCCTATTAATCTAAAAGCCAGAAGGAACACGCTCTCGCTTATCTGTCCTTATGAACATAAGCTCAGCAATTCCTCCATTTGTAAACGTGTGTCAGATTTCAAACAGAATGGCAAACAGCTCTGAGAGTCCCTGGCCCTCTCTGCCAGCTCTCCCCAGAGCCCAGAATACGTGACCTGTCCCTTTGAGCAAGCGCTCCACGTTCAGACAGGAGCCTGCAAGCCTGAACGCGCAATCTTTGTTCTCAACAATCGTTTCAGTGAAGGGGCTCTGACATGAAAAGACCACCAGGTACAGTGTCAAAGGGAAAACGAAAAAATATGAAGCACAAATAAAAACAGAAATCTTGGCAAAGCATGACCAAATGGAACTTAATATCAGATTAGACAGGCGTCCAAAACAAAACACAATTATCAACCAACATATGCAGTACCAGAAGACTCAAACTGCATGTCCTCTGTTCTCCCACCTGTGTACACAAAGATAGATACACAGAAGCACCACTTCTCAGTCAGACATGCCCTTTCTTTGTGTGACCACTGATCTTGAAGCCAGACAAGTCTTTCAGTTCTTGCTCAAACCTTGATGATTACAGTTATGCATTTCCAAAACTTAACTGGTTGAAAATTGTAATTTGTTGGGATTCTCTTGACTGTGATGAACAAGCGCTATGCTAGGAGTCTTCCTCATGACAACCTGCCATGTGTACAGGTCTACAGCTAAAAATCAAATGAGTTAATTACTGCATTGCAGTGCAAACACCATATGGGATACAGTGTCCCAAAACCATAAATCACTTTCCAAAGTTGCTAATATCTTGCATGTCAAACCCTGCAACTGCAGCAATTTTTCTGAAAACTTAAAATTCTATTGTTATAGTAACTCTCTTTCATTAAAGGTGTTTTCTGGTTTTTTAAACAGAAAAGCCATTCTTACTGTTCAATACAAACAAGTAAGATTTCAGTTAAAGGGATGTGCTCACATACAGCACATCAAACACTATACACAGCAACTATTCCATCAACTGAACTGAGATAGCAGATGCCAAATCACACTCTCCCTCTCTCTTGGCATTTTACAGGAATTTATGAAAAAAAAAGTTGTAAGAAAATAAACTGAACTTTAAGACATGCAGCAATATTATACTGAGGTAACTAAGAAAGCAACACAACCTTGGATCAGACATTCACAGCACTGTCTAAGTTCAAGCAAAGATTACATCAGGCCTGCCATGATTAAGGCAATCACCAGCCTAAGTGTATGTTTTCTAGCAGTTACATTTTAACTGCAACATGTAAGTGTAAGTACCAGGTACGTACCAGTGTAAAACAACAGGCAGAGCAGTCCATTTTGCAATTCCACACCTATTAGTAGTCCCCAATTAGACAGCTTTAACATGATGAGCTCCAAAAGTGCCACAGACCTTGTTAGGGCTTACCACAGCAGGGATAGGTGGATTATGACAAGGGCCAGTGCCAAAAGGCCAGCAGTTTAAATACGACAGAATTAAAGAGCAGATTTTAATTTTTACCCTTAGACATGTGGTGTCTTCCCTCTTTCCAGACTATTTGAACAGTATGGAAGGACAGGTTCTCCAAACATAACATATGTTTTCAACCACATTTTGTCACAAAGTCTTAGCATTTTCTGTGTCCTTACTTAGGACTCCAATTTTGTCCTCACCTAACCCACCTGATTAAAGAGACTGTGTGAATCTCTTAAATGAGGTGACAGTAGAAAGGAAAATCTTACAATACCATATGTGTCACTTTTAAACCAAGGCAAAAGGGTGAACTGAGGATAGTAATAAACTACAACTCACTGTCCAAAGGGAAAAAAACCAAACTAAAACACAACACACAAAACAAAAACTCACAGCCAACCTAAAAACCACTCATACTTTAAAATTAAAGTTCTGCAGGTTTAAAAATCACTCTACCGTGTTTCAATTTCAGCAAACAAAAGGGGTATACATTTCACAGCCCTATGCAGATTCAAATCTGCTTTCTGAATTTAGCACAACGTGCCCTAACTCAGAGGAATACAAAAGCAAGTTTGTCTTTGTAAATAAAGTTTAAGACAGATCCTAGGACAAGCCTATTGAAACTCTTACATGTATTTTGTTGGATCTAGAGTTGCAGTTGTTCCACAGACACTTATACTATTAAAAGGGAGCACAGAAGGAAGCATCAGATATGGTTCTGCGTTAAAAACTTTGTCTTGCGAGTCAAAACATGCAATGGTGCCACCATAGGGCATACTATGAAGTTTCTGAACTAAACACGCAGACGACGAGTTGCAGCAACAAATGCTACAGACAGAAATACGTTTAATGTAAGCCGTTACGGACAGGCAGGAGGGTGGCAAGTACTGGGTACAAGGAAGCAGAGACTGGACCCTTATTTTCACAAAAAAAAATCACCCCCTTAGATCTGTGCGACAGGGCCGTACCCCCGGTGCCGCCCAGCGAAGCGCTCCTGTCCCTCGGGGACGGGGCACAGGCGTCGGGACAGGGCGAGCAGGTCGGGCGTGCGGTGGACACGCCGCGATCTGACCGAGGGGCCGGGTGGGAAGCGAGGGGCTCAAGGGGCGACCCCGGGCAAACCGCCGTCCCGAGGGCGAGGGCGGCTCCGCGGGGCGGGAAGCGGAGCCACCGCCCGGCCCGTGAGGCAGTGGAGGCGCCACCGCCGCCCGGCCCCGGAGCGGCGCCCCGAGAGCGCTCGGCCGGGCGGCTGCCTCCCCTCCGCTGCCTGGGAGCCGCACCACTCCCAGCGTCCAACTCCCAGCAACTCCGGGGCGGGCGGGCAGGAAGAGCGGGCGGGAGGGAGGGAGAGAGAGGGAGGGAGGGAGAGAGGGGGCGGCCATTAAGCCCGCTCCAGCCAAGCCGTTCCCCGCGGCGGGAGGCGGCCGCCCGGCCGGGCCCGCGCCCCGCCCGCCCCCGCCGCTCCTACCTGGCCGCCGGCGCCGCTGCCGCCGCCCGGGGGGGGCTCGTTGTCTCCATCTCCGCCGGGTGGCCCCGCTGCCCACCGGGTCGCCATTATTTCATTCCCAGTTACAAAGGAGGCGCAAATCCTCTGGAGCCCACATCGGGGAAAGGAACGGACGGGAGGGAGGGAGTCAACGCCAGAGCCGCTCGCACACAGCAGGCGAGGCTCGGCCAGCCCAGCCCCGCCGCCGGGGGAGGGGGGCCCGGCCCCTTCACGCGGTTGCCATAGGGAAGAGCGCCGGAACGACCCTGGGCTTCAGCTGCGCTCCCCGGCTTCTGCCTTCATAGCTGAAGGAGGAGAGAGAGCAGATGTGTCAGTCCTCGGCAAGGGGCCGCCGCCTCCACCGCCCGTCCCTTGTTAGGCTAATTGCACCCGCTCGTCATCTTCCTCTTCCTCCGGCTCCTCCTATCCAGAGCCCCAGCCGCGGGGAGGAGAGGGCAGGCGGGGAGAGGCGGGAGGTGTCCGCTCCCTCCTACTTCGCTACACGCCGCCGGAGGGAGCGAGGACGGGGCAGCGCTGCCCGGGCAGCCCCAGCCGACGGGGGCGGTGGGGCCGCTCCCCAGCGCAGCCCGGCTGAACTCTGATCAACTGGTGGAGGTCGGGGCCGAGGGGCCGTTCGCTCTCCCAGCCGGGAGGAGGCCGCCGCCTGCTCGCGATTGCCGCCCTGGCCGTATCCAGCGGTGCGACTGGGCGGGTGCGGCGGGAAGCGCACAAGCCCCGACGAAGAAGCGGCAACAAAAGACCCCTCCGGCGGCAGTGAGGCCGTGCCGGGCTTTTGTCTCTCACGCGGGTCTGCCCCGCTCACAGGCGGCTCCCTCCCCCGTCTACGTAGCCGGAGCCGTTCGCGATCAGACCACCGCGCCCCACGCCCCGCCCGCGCCCCTCCCTCGGGCCTCCCCCCGCACAGACGCCGCTTCGCCCCGACAGCGGCAGCCGGCGGCCGCTGCGGCTCCGCCGACAATTAGGGCGTCTCGGCGCTGGGGCCATCGCGCCGCGCCAGCTGCGCCCCCCCCGGGCTCCTCCGGCTACCTGGGCACCGGCCCGGGCTCGGCGAGCGAGGGGAGCCGCGGGCGTGCCCAGCGGCTCCGGCCGGCGCCCTCCCGAAGGCGCGGGGGCTGTGCCGCTTCCCCCGCGCCGCTCACCGCGATCGCTCCCCCGGGCCCCAGCGCGGCCCCCGTTCCGCCTGTCCTGTTAAACCCTCTCCCCGGTTCCGTCCCATCGCCGCACGCGGCCCCCGCCCCGACAGCGGAGACCGCCGCCCCCAGACCCCCGGGCCGGGCCGGCAGCGCTGCCCCACGTCCCTCCTCCGGCCCCTCTCACTCGGCGGCCCGCGGGGCTCCGGCCCCTTTCCCTGCTGCGGCGCTGCCAGCGCTGGCGGCTCCCGCTGCCTCCGCCGCTGGGGCCGGTGGGGATCACGTCCCCGGCCCCTTCCCCCGCCTCCAGGCTGGCGGTTTCTTCTTCCCTCCAAAAATCCACCCACCTCCTCAGACGACACCGCGAGGGCAGGAACTGGCTCCCGGCTGCCGTCCAGGGCACCCGCCCTGCGGCCGCGGAGCGCAGAGCCCCGCCGGCCCCCGCCCGCCAGCACGGCCTGGGGCGGTGGCGTGCGCTGCGCCTTCCCTGGGCGTTTTCGGAGGGTGTTCACTCAGGAACGAGCTCAGATTTTCCGCCCTAACGCAGGATTTGGTGCCTCTGCCGCCAGCTCCACCTGCACCTGGCTTCGGGGAGCCGGGACTGCGACCGCCCCTCGGCTAGCTCTGGACGGACCCGGCTCAAGCCGTGGGGGGAGCTTGGTTTTGTTGTCCTCCGCCAAGGTGGTGGTTTTAAACATTTTCTATACTTTATTGTTATCGGAGTGTGTGATTTTTAATTTCGTTCTCTAGAATTGTGTTTTCCAGCGTAGAGGCTGGACAAGTAAGGTCTCTGTGAAAGGGAACAAAGAAAAACAAAGCATTTGTGAGAATTAGTAAAGGTCGTCAGTGAAACAAAAGGTTGTGTCTGGTTTGTATTCTAAAAACAATAGTAATGTTTTGGGTTGTGGTTTTTTTACTGTGCTACCCTTGATCGTGAGATCGCTGTCTCTGAAAAGAGGTGACGGGACTGGTTATCAAACATCCATCAACAATTGCGTCATCAGCAGGGATGAATATTGGTATTCAGAAAATGGAGGAAAGAGCTTACTTCCAGTGGCTGGAGGAAAAGTCTCAAGGCCCACTGTGCTAATTCTTGTCAACCAAGGTCACATCTGTGAAGTTTAAAAGGGTGTTACAATTCATGGCCGGTTGCACTGCTTCAGGTGCTTACCTACAATACCATGTGCTGCCATGGATTTCATATACAGTTAAAAATGTGTAATAGTTTCTGAAAAATGTGAGTTCCTCATAAATTTCTAATGTTAAAGACTGCTTTGTGGCTGAACCTGACCTGGACCGGAGATTATATATACATATTGTAAATAAGCATACTGCTGTCCAGCTGGCAATCTGCAGGAGAGTTCTGCCCAGCTCCCTAATCATTTCTCACTGTCATACAACATTTAAAGATTTATTTGCCATCCAGACCTTGAGCAAACTTATAATATAGTCCACTCAATGGTTGTCAAGAAGTTGAAAAGACCAAAATTAAAATCACTTGAGATTTTTGAAGGGTGGAGAAGGGGAACAGTCAGGGCACTTTTCCTGTTGAGAATCTGTTATCAAACAGAACCAAGAAGTGTAGGTGTGTGTTCAGCTGCATACTGCTCTCTGCACTGAAGTCAACATGTCAGTCTGCACAACATCATCAAGAATCCATGATGTACACAAAATCAGTTCTGTTAGTCACAGTATTTTTTCCTATAGGAACCACAGTACTGACTCCAAATGTAAATTAGCATCATAACTAATATTTGTAAAGAACATTGTCAAATTTACAAAATGTCTCAGATTAAACCACAAGTAGACTCTGAGTGATTGTATAGTATCTAACAAGTCTGTTTATATCAGCACAACTACATCAATACAGTGACAAATCTTCCACTTTAATTTTTTTACATTGCCCATGAATTTCCCCAGCTTCAGCTTTCAAGCTGTAACAGGGACATGAAAATGTTACAGAGAAAATGTGATCCTAGAATCACAAATCATTGCTAGGCTGAGGGACTAGATCTTATTATTGACTCTGAGGAGGTTATATTTGTGTAATTATCAAAAGAATATTTATGCTACACAAATCTTTGTAAACTGTGTACCTAATTGTCTTCCTCATATACAGTGTTCTATTTTTTTAGTGTCAGATGTTTTTGTTTGAAACGCTGAGCTGGTTTTAGGACTTTCGTGTATAAGACTATGCTGCTGTAATTTTTCATTCTAAATATGGTGTCATAGTTACAACAATAACCTATAGAAGGATGCAAGCTTTCAGAAACATGCTCCTTTTCTTGGATTCATAACACACAATCAAATCGTCTGAGTCCCTTAATCACCCCTGAAATGGATTTAATAAAAGAGATTGCAAAAGCAGAATTAGGGTAACTGAAAGCTATAATTTCACTTTCTCACCTTCCAGTCTGAAGGTGTTGACACATACTCACTTAGCAGACAGCTGCAGCAGCTTAAAGTGTTAGCACCGTCCTACTGTTTATTATCACTCCTTGCTAAAGAGTATCATCCCCACAGGAGAGCTCTGCAGACATCTTTGAGGGCATCTCAGCCACTTCAGTGCAAAATCTAGCAGCTGAATTCAAGTTGCCTCAGTAGGCAGAGTTTAGCCTGCCTGGCAGTCCAGGGTGTAAGATGTGCTCAGTCATTCTGTTCTGCCTGTTCTACTGGGTCAGTGGTGGCACAATTATTGGGCTCTGTCTTCTTAAACTATCATTTGCTGAATGAACGTGTTTATGTCTTGAGAATATAGGTATTCTAGAAGCTAAACTTAGACATCAAAATTCACTTGGATAGGTAGAATGGAGGACTGAAATTCATTATATTAAATATGTTTTAGGTACCTCCCTCCTTCCCAGATAGTGTACAACAACCACCTCCAGCAGGGCACAGGGGCTGCCTTTCTCTCGGATGTACAAGTGTGTAGGCATCTAACCTGCATCCAGGTGAAGCAACTCACTTGCCAAGCAGTTATGTTGTCCTTGCCATCTTGAAGGCTCTCTTTTATCACCATCTCCAGCCCACCATGATATGTCAGACCTGAGGTGCCACAGTCACTGAGAAGACTCAGGCACAGCCAGTGCCAAATGCCCAACCTTTGGGTTAGACAACAGCAGGAGTGGAGAGAAACAAGAAGCAAGAGCAGTTTTTTTTGCAAGACTCTTTAGTTTAGATTAGTGTGGAGTAGTAGAATACTACTCTACACAGAGATTAGATAGGCAGTAGTGGGAGATAGCAGTAACTCTTGGGTATTTTGTGCTGGGATAAGGACAAGACTTTCTCTTCTAAGGAGAAATCTGAAAGGTTAAGCAGGAAAAGGTGCAAGTTTAACAGGGCCTAAGTTTGGGGATGAAAAGAAGAGTGAGTGGGAGGAGATACACCTCTGGCGAGTAGATGTTTGTACTGATGTTTGCTCTCAGAAACTGGCATTTGTAGGAGCTGCTGAGGTAATGATCATTCTGATAAGACTTTCTACCCTAGTCCCTAGTGGCTTTAATCTCACAGTCAGGGCTTGCTTTGAGAGTTTCAGGCTGAACCTGGACACCTGCTATCTCCTCTCTTTTGTACGTAAGGACTATTACTACCTCCTGGACAGTGTTTGCAAACGCTGTGGTGTGCAGCCTGACTACAGCCTTTTCACCATTGGCATCAGTCCAACAGCATTCCTACTCCCAAGGATCCTGGTAGGTGCCCTTCATGAGAATGATTCATTAGATTCTCCCCAGAATGGGAGTTCCAATAGTGGATTACACATACATTTTTCATTCATGGATACTTCCAAGATACTGCAGCTAGCAGACAGTCCCTCTCTAGACATGTAAAAGCCATGAAATCATCACTAGAGCTGTGTAGTAATATGACCATTGTCTGCAACTGCAGGCTGTTTGCTTTACAGATTTCTGCACTGAGATTCCTCTGATTCAGTCGTGATATAGGCGTCTGTTTCCTGTCCAGCACTAGTGCATTATGCATCCTAGACATTACTAGGGATGGTTTTTTTCTTGGTAACTGTACTATAATATTCCCCTTTCAGTTTATGGATGTTCCTATCCCCTACACTGTGACAACAGAAATAAATGTCATCGCTGCCATGCCTACATCTTGGCTCCCCTGTTATACTGAACTTGGACGAATGTGTCTCTTTTATTTCATTCTTCTCCTCACAGGAGATCACACCTACCTCACTTGGCCCTAGACGCTGATGCTTTTAAACTGTTCCAGAGTACTGCCAAATTGCATCAGGGTCTACCACTGTGTCCCCAGTAATAGAGGATTTTAACATCCTGCAGCTTCAGTCAGCCATCTCCACCAGTTACAGGGTGTTTGGAAACACACTTTAGAAAGTAACGCCATTTTACATGCTGTAGTGGGTTGGACACCAGGTAGCCACTAAAGCTGCTCTCCCACTCCCCTCTGCAACTGGACAGAGGAGAGGAAAAAAAAAAAAAAAAAGTGAAGGATTTGTGAGTTGAGATAGGAGCTGGGAGTGGTCACTTACTGATCATGGGCAAACCAGACTCAAAGTGGGGATATTAATTGAATTTATTACTAACAGGATCAGAGCAAAAGAGTGAGAAGTAAAATAATCTTAAAAACACCTTTCCCCCACCCCTCCTTCCTTTCAAGTTCTCCCTCCTCCCCCTCAGCAGTGCAGGGGGACAGGGAATGGGGTTTACGGTCAGTTGTTGTTTCTGCCGCTGCTCGGGGAGACGAGTCCATCCCCTGCTTCCGAGGGATCCATCCCACGGGAGACATCCTTGATGGACCTCTCCAGCAGGAGTCCATCCCTCCAGCAGCAGTTCTTCCCAAACTGCTATCCCTTGGGTCACCTCTCCATGGGGTGCAGTCCTTCACAACTGAGCTGCTCCACCATGGGGGCCACAAGTCCTACCCAGGAAAAACCTGCTCCACCGTCGGCTCCTCTCTCCATGGGCTGCAGGACCTGCTCCATCTGGGCCTCCCGTGGGGTCACAGCCTCCTTTGGATATCCCCCTGCTCCAGAAGGGGCTCCTCCATGGGCTGCAGGGGGGTCTCTGCACCCCGATGGTCCCCCATGGGCTGCAGGGGCACAGCTGCCCCACCATGGTCTGCACCACGGGCTGCAGGGCCTCGGCTCTGGCACCTGGAGCACCTCCCGCCCCTCCTTTTGCACTGACCTTGGGGTCTGCACTGTTGTTCCCATGTTCTCACTCCGCTCTTCCCTGGCTGGAATTTTTCTTCTGCGCAACAACCTTCTCTTGTTAAATATGTCATCACAGAGGCGTTACTGTCACTCCTGATCGGCTCGGCCTTGGCCAGCGGCAGGAAGTCCATCCTGGAGCCGGCTGGCATTGGCTCTATCAGACAGGGGAAGCTTCTAACAGCTTCTAACAGAAGCCACCCCTGTAGCCCCCCACTCATTACCAAAACCTAGCCACAAAAACCCACTGCAAGTGCATACAGTATTGTGCAGGATAGCTCTCAGGGAAAATGACTGCCGGAGAGTGCCAACAGAGAATAACATTATACTTGGGTAGAAGTCTGCGTATCTAGTTTTTATCCTGCTGCACTTTAGGGAGAAAGAACCATTTGGTTTCTGGCAGTTGTCCACTTTTGGGAACCAGTTACCTATGCTATGAAAACCAATATCTCAGCTGATGTGTATTTTATTTGTCAAGATAGTCTTCTCAGATAACAAAGCTTAGGTGTGAAGAGAGATCTGTGTCTGTCAGAACAGCGTTCCTCATGTGGTCAGGGTGACAAAGTCCAAAGCAGAAGGAGAAGCTGGGACAGCAAGATGACTCTTCCTTCTGGCCAGCATCCCTGAACCATCACCAAACAGAGAGAAAGCCGTGTTCAGGAAGGAGGCTTCACTTCCCCTCAGAAAAAGGATAACAGAGTAGTGAGAAAAGTTATTCTTCCATGAAAAATGTGTCCAAAGCAGAGATGTTGAAAAGTTTCTGATGTGTTGTGAATTCATAACCTAACTTAGCACTTATTAATACTCTTGTCTCTGCCTGGGTATAATCTTCCTGAACTGGACCCAGACACATTTGTGTGAAGCTACCAAAGTGCACCAAGGCAGGCTGAAACATGGCTTTTACAGCAATCAGCTCAGATGTTCACACTAACCATCCCTGCTATTCTGAGTCTGGGGTTGGATATGTTTTGGTGGGTTTGTGGCATTAGTATTTCACCTCCAACAGCAAACTTGGTACTCTGTAAAGAAATACAAAATTGTTCAAGCCTGCAGGAATTTACTATCATCCAGCCAGAGACAAAAACAATTTCAAGTATAATTCAGTGAGCCCAAGGGAATGAGTTGCAGTGTAAAATTTGAGCAAGCAAGATTATGGCTAGGAGGAGCCCAGCAGAACTCACTTAATACTTTTAACTTGGGTTCCTAGCAATGAAAATCTACTGACACACTCTGAAACCATAAGCAAAGCAAAACTTGTTTTTCGTGCTTTGCTGTTGGAAACTGTCACTGTGGAATAACAACAGTGACAATGTTTCTGAAGACACCATGTCTGTTTACAGCTGGATTTCTTAATTTTTTAAAGGTCTGGGGGAAAAAAATCACTCCAATCTCTTCTGCATTCACTTAAACTATCTACATTCTTTCATTTGTTTTAAATTAGAGGAGCCAGAGTCTAACAGATAAAGTCATCGGCCTCAGTTCTGCTGAGGGTTTATTCACTTTAGGTCAAACAATGTTAACTTGTTTTAGAAAGCCAGCAGGGACTATTACATGTGCAGCATTTTCCCTCAGAAACACTCCCTTCCCACACACGCACAGTTTAAAAGAGTTCAACACAATAAATATCCAACCTATTTAAAACTGGCCATGACAGGAAAGGTTTAAATGGCAGAGAAAAGTGAAATGACCATCTGAGTTACCTTAGCTCCTCTACTGAAATAACAGCTCTGTGTTTGGTTCTGTGCTGTCATCTGGGAGGTGATAAATCAGCTTTATTTTGTAAAATGTTTAATTTAACTACTGAGCTGACAATTCAGGTGGAAGTAGCTGGTAATGAATTGACTAACAGTGTTATCACTCTCTCCCTGTTTTATCATATAATCAGCAGCTTGATTCGCTGATTAGTGAAACCTTGTTTTAGTAGCACAGAGGTGCTAACAGCTGTCTCCAAAATTCAGGCTACCCATCCTGTATTTCTTCTGACTATCCACAACTTTCCCTAGATGAGCAAATTGTGGCAGCTTTCTCCTGAGCTCTGTCCTTTAACAGATCTTCCTCTAGAACTGGGCTGGATCAAGACAGCTTTCAAGCATTGAGAAAACCCAGAGGAATAAAAAATTAGACATGCCACATGAATATCTTGATTTCATTTAAATCTTCCCTCCTTCCAAAAATGACGTGACCCACCCAAAGGTGACACCCCATGTGTCAGTTGCTGCTCTCTTATTTTATCTACTCTGTCCAAAGAGCTTTTACTTCACTTTGAGCTCATCAGAACCTCACTGCCAGACACCCTATAGAAACCAGGTACTTGGCTCTTACTGGCTGCTAAATATGACTTATGCTGATCGACCCCTGCTCAGCTCTGTTTTCACTGAAGAGACACGAGAGATGCTCTCTAGGACAGCAGGAGTCATCTAAAGGCCAGAAGATGTCTAAACCTGTAAGCTGATTACTATTTATGGGGACTAGGCTCTGAAAGTGATATTACACTGGGCGGTGGGGGGGGGGAGTTTGGTTGGGGGGCGGGGGGTGGTGATTTTGTTGTTGTTGTTGTTGTTTTTCCCCACCACTTTCCATCTTTCTGCTACAGATTTTAAAAAGTGAGATGGAAAATGGGGAGACAACATCCAGGGAAGCATGACCCTTCCAAAAAAAATTCCCAAAAAAACCCCAAACAAACCAAACAATCAAAAAAACAACCAACCAACGAAAAAACAAAAACAAACACCTGTGAGGCAAGCAAGATTGCATTTATGTCTGTATGGTATGAATTTTTCAGAAGAGGTTGGATTAGGATTATGTTTGGTATTATAACAGAACTAAACTGTCACTATAACTTCCTGGAAGAACTAATATAAATACCCCTACTTCCAGAGAAGGATTGCCTAAGAATGCTGCTTTCAAGACGAAGAAAGTACCCGATTAATTCTCTTTTGGTGTTTTACAAACCTTTGAATAAATGTCAAATGCTACAGAAGTTGCTGGCTGCTCAGAGTTAGAGATACTATCTAACTGAGTGATTCTGCTGTAGCTTTAGGAAACAACACAGGCAACTGCGTGCAGAAGGGACACCTAGGACTGAGTTTAGGTTCCAAGTAGCTCATCTGCCTCCACAGAAGAAAACCAGCATAGGAATCCAGCCATGTAAATAATAGCAGCTAATGAACAGAAATGCTCATTATTTTTCTGTACGCAGGCTATGTTGATTGCCTATGCAAACTGTAGTGTGGAAGGAAGAACTGACTGAATAAAGCATTGAATATAACATGTTTCTAGTGTGACTAAATTAATTGCCAGCAACCTTTACCCATTTGTTCCTGTTTGGCAATGAACTTACAGTTTCAAATTTGGTCAAAAATCAATCCAGAAATCTGATCAGCAATAACATAATGCTGGGAGAAGTTGAAATGAAAGTAATGAGCTAAGGAACAAAGCCACGTTTACAGAATATTTTCAGCCCAGTCTTCTGCTGAGACACCCTCAGACGTTCATTTCAGAACTGCTTTTCCAGAAGAAAGCAGCAGCCAAATATTTTAACTCACTGGATATACTTGAACTCTTCACTGCAGTATTGTGCTGTTTCACATGTGCCAGACTCCAAATGGCTCCATGTGGATGCAAAATATGTCCACACAAAGGTCATTTGCAGGATTAGACCAAAGCATTGCAAGGGCGGCAAGGGAAAACAGTCCAAGTTAATTTAATTCTCAAGGCACTCCTTAAGGCCTAAGCAAAATACAAAACAAACTCTGAGCATAGTAATGCAAAGCATTTTTCTCCAATGTCTAAGGTCAGGGATTCATTAATATTTTTGATACAGTGAGAGTGGTCTTTCCTTTTGATCAGGTGGGGATGGACTGTTAAGAGTTCAGGACTATATCACTGCCTGAAGTGAGGGCCACAAGTATTATACAACTTCCATAAAGGTAATTAGCCTGAATAACTGGATCTGATTAATATAAAAAGGAAATCCAAAGGAAAAACCCTCCTCCTTGATGTGACATATTCCTATTTGCTCTTCTCATCCCCAGCAAGAGTAACAGGTTCCATTCCATTTGCAATGTGTCAGGCTGCTCTCCTGGAGACATCATTTAAGTTTTGGAGAAATCTTGATGTAAGCCAGAGAAAAAGCAAAGATTTGCAGTAGTCGTCATTTGTCAAACTTCTCTATTCACTAAAAGTTTTTGGGGCTGTTCTTAGCTTCTATGTTTATTTAATCTGCTTTTCCTTATTTATTGCATTTCTTTTACAAAGCAACAGTTGTTAAAACAGTGCTAGCAAAATAGTTTTCTTAAAAGTTAGTCTTATTGCCTTCTGAACTGTGTGATACTTCCGGAGTACAAAAGAGTTAAAGAAAAATAAACAGATTACTGCAACTTTCTGCATTTCAAAATAGAGGTAAATAACATCTGTGTAGAGCTCAAGTCCCTTCCAATAGTTAGCTGCTTTAGTGAAGGGGATGAACTGCGTGGAAACACTGCAGAAGTCATCTTTTGGCTTTTCCTCCTGCAAGATGTTTTCTGACTCCAGCTTGGAGGATTATGCTCTTCATGATCATGACAATATTGTTCTTACAAGAACAAAGGTGAGGGCAGAGAGTGAGGCACACTGCTTGGGTCATCGGGAAAGGATGGTCCATGTCAGTGATGCCTGAAGACAGCTACCTCAAACAACTGCCTGATTTAGCTGCACCTGGATCCAAATGGTTATTTCACAGGCTGCTGGAGTAATGCATTAGTGCCCTCCCCTTCTTATGCTGCTCTGCATTGAGACAATGTACAGAAACAACTGATCCAGCTGGAAGATATACCAGATATAGAGAGAGGGGTATTTCTGGACGAGGGGATTGTGCATCCTCTGCAGAAGCATTGCTACAGCACTCAGTGCAGAGCACTCGGTGCTCTAAACCGTGTCAGGGCTCACCTGACACTCTTCAAGAGACAGGGGGCCCACTTAGTAGCTAAATATTTTGGTTCTTCTCTGATAAATGCCAGAGCTTTTTAATCTAGGGTCTAGACTATTGTAGCCTTTGCTCATTTTACACTGGCTTGCTCCAAGCCTTTCCAGATTCTGCTCATGCAATTTCCATTGATTATGCGTAAGATGCGTGCAGAATCTAAATGTCCCTTAGCATACTGGCTGGAAATGCTTTAATTAAATGGATCTCATGCTCTCTTCTTCTGGCTTTTAATGAAAAGACTTGCTTTTGGTTCCAATTCAGAGCAGGAGCACTACTGAAATATTGAAAACATTAATGGATTAGCAAAATGTATGCTGGGTACTCTTTAAAAAATATGAATGCCTTATTCAGCTGCAATTTAGCTCCATGTGAAGAAAAGAATGAGGGGCTCTTGCTGCAGGTACAGGTGTTCCAGCACGGGCACTGTTGCTAATTTCAGGAGCAAGCAAATCCTTACAAATCTGGCTGCAATAGGACTCCTTTCTGGGCAAACAGGGAGCCTAATAAGACAGCCCCCTAACATCCTGAGGCAAGGAAAATTTTCTGATTGCCTTGTACTCTCCAAGTGCACTAGCACTGAGGATGGTATTCATGACACCTGATTTTACCCATCTATAAATTATTCATTTGGTCTGAGCTTATCAGCTAAGGTCGCTCAATAGTCAGTGAAGAGACACAGAAGCTGACCAGACACGTTCATACCACACGTAGGATGCATCAACCTCTCAGGGTTCTCACTTCTCTCCAGTGACTTCTGGGAGAGCCCAGAGTACTGCAACTTGCAACTGCAGTGACATATTATTAGACCATTTTCTTTTTGTCCGCCCTCACACTGGGAGAATTACGAAAAAAGTAACACTTTATTCCTGTGTATAAAACACATCCCTTTGATGGCTAGCAGGAGACAGCTGTGCAATTCTGCTCTGTATAACTACACATATAAAAGTATTAATTATTTCTATATTAAGAAATAAATATGACATGAGGTAACAGTAAGGCTTCCATCCAAGTGTGTAGGGGGAATTTTCTCCTGGTAACACTGCTGTTAACCAAGTATATTAACTGAGACATTTCAATTATGTTAATTAGGTATTTTCTAATTCTTTAGCTTTATAAATTGTCATGCCGTTTTGTGGGGTGAGAGCAACAGTGTGACTGTGCTGCAGGATCTGTATTACTGGAGGTTTGTCTTTAGTAAGGAAGGATTTTTTACTCTGAGCAAGACACCAGGACTTGTATTTTGAAAGCTTCTGTAAAAGAAAATATTGATTTTCAGTTTATTTCATTCATCATGTTAAAAAATTTAGCAGTCTGGCTGTCGCAAACAGGAAGCGTTGTGACCCTGGAAACAGTATGCCTAGTCATTTTTATTGGCATGTCATTTTGATGACATAGAAATTGGGTCCATTTAATAGTAATAAAGAATTGAGCAGTGGTGTCCACTACCATAGAAATTATGAGATCTGTTTCACAAGTGACTTGTGTGTAAGTCCAGAGAAAAGTAAAATATTGAGACACAATATAATTGACCTCTCTTGAGGTGAAGAGTTAAATATCATAAACTGTGTCCCAAATGCATTAGAACTGAATTCAAATCTTGTTTTTTCTTGTTTTTCTCACAAGGGCTGGGGGGTTTTGTTCACTGTAGATCAGCATCACAGAAGGACTTTCAGTACAGATATTCTTTAAAGTATTCTGTAGTGAGGAGTGATTAAATCCTTATCTTGTTCACCTGGACAAGACAGATTGGGGATGTGTTCCTTTCATGGAACTGGGATGGAGAACCAAGGCCTCCCTACAGCAGGTTGTTTTTCAGTCCTCGTGGCTATAAAAGACAGCCTTTGGTCTGTGACTTGAACTGAGACCACTGCAGTTATCCTTCTGATGCTGCCAGCAAACAGCATGAAACAATAACCTTGGTATCCAAGCATTGCCACATTTATCACAGCTGGGATGTTAATTCAGAAAGCAAATACAACTCAGGGCTTTAACTGTAAGTTTGTCTTAAGGCTGAGCGTATGGGAAGGCACGTCAGAGGTCAAAGGTACTGTTAACTACAACTGTGAATTACAAAAGAAGCTTTGGAAAGGAGATAAAAAATAGACTTAGTTTTCTAACTGTTAGCAGAATCTATGATTCAGGCATCCATTGAAGACGTGCAAAAACCATTTGGCAGCAAGAAGGGCCTTCAGGAGAAACCATAGGATATTTAAAGGTGCCAGAATGTATAAGTAGCTGGGTATGGCCTCCATGGATCACCCGGTAGCAGCTCCTGAAAAGTGCTCCAAAGCCTGTGCATCTCTCACCGTACATTCTCATTTATCCACTTGCCTTTGGAACCAAGAAACAGACTCCCACAAGTTCCTGAGTACCAAAGTTACAGTTACCCACTCTCTTGTTATAAAACCCTCTGGTTCTCCTGTGACAGCTGGCGGAGCGGAGCGGAGCCGGGGGAGAGTCCTGCAGCCCACCGGCTGCTGAGAAGTATGCAAAGGCAGCTTCGGGACTGGAAGATGATCTGCACTGGATATTGATCATTATTTCAACATAAACATATAGGAAATAATGAATATGGTAGAGAATACACTGTGTGTGCTCCTTCTTTGTTGTAAGAAACCTTTCTTTCATCTATGAGGCTGACTTCAAAATGCGCCTGTGTCACAGGACCTGCAAACCCCGCGTTTTGGGTTTTTTTTAGACATTTCATCTTGATTAGCAGATTTTCCAGTATTATAACTATGTCAATAAAGTCAAACCAACTCAGAAGCCATCCCACACACTTCTGTGATAGCCTGTGGGCGGATCAGGCCCCATTACTCCTTTTATGAAGCTATAGTGTTACAATCACTATTATAAAGACCTGAGGGTCTTTGTGATATTAGTTGTATGTTAGATATACTCCCTTATGTTCATTTTGAGCTTTGGAGATTTTAAGATTTTTTCCTTTTGCTGTGGAGAAATCCCTATCAATATTGGAGCCAATTTCTAGTCACCTAACTGGTCATACACACAACCCCTAATTGCAGAATTTGTATTCAGTGAGCAACACTCCCAATGTTTATTTTACCCACTACAGAACTGGATGGAAGCAATGGCTCCATCCTTATTTCAGGCTAAAAGCATGCAAGTGTTCAGCACTGAACCAGAGGAATATCTTTTCCTGGTTTACCTCCAAAGTAGTTCTGTTATGAAGATCTATTCCTAAACTAGCACATAGATGTCACTTAGAGACAGGTTGTAATGGGAAACATTTGCTTTTTGGCTAGATTAGTGCATTTAAATGGATCAATGATGAGATGCAGCTGTAGGGTGGAGGCTCTTTAAAAGCTGCACTTCTCAGTGCCAAGTATAATGAAATACGGATGACTTCCAGCTAACTTATTGTTGATCTTTATACAAGGGGAAATTTTGCAACATGAGTATTTGATACTGTGAAGCTGTGCTGTGGAAAATCAAAAAAGATACGCAGCGATTATAAAAATAAGACAGATACAGGGAGAAAGCAAAAACTGACTAAATGGCAAAGTAAATGTGGAATGGAGACAAGCAAAGATGAGTAAGATATTAGAAATTATAAACCTCTGCAAAAAAGAGATGAAAATAATGGAAAGTATAACACATGAAATTATCAGTAAAAGACTGGATGCAAGCAGAATAATCATTATATGAGAAAAAAATTATTCCAGAATAACTATAAAGCTATACAAAATCAGAGCTAAGAAAGTTAGCCTGATTCTGAACCGATGACTTATCAACAGGTAATTTTGTTTTTTCTTTTGCTATGTTGTACTCACAGCTCTTGATTTGGATTGCGTTACTTACCTAAGCTTACGTCCTCAGATAGGGAAGAAAAGGAGACTCTTGAAATAGTTCAAATCAATCTTCTTCCCAAGTAATTCCCTTTTCCCCTCTATAGATCAACTATAAGGATTGTCAGTTTATTTTCCTTCTTTCTGACTGTAAGATGGGAAACTGAGGTGTCTCGTGCTAATCCAACAATAAATTTTTAAAAAAGGTTTTTTGCCAGCTGAGAAATGCAACAGCCCTTGTGGAGCTGCTCAGCTGAAAAAGACATAACACACACAAAAACCCCTGACCTGTTGTCCTCTTCGGCAAACCACAGAAAATGAAGAACAGTTCTGGAGATAACAAAACTCAAATATTGTTTATCAGATCCTTAAACTTGACATTACGAGTTTAATTTCAAAAGAAATCCTCAAAATGTAATCCAGTTAGGGTTCAGCTTTCCTCAGCACTTCAGCCCCCCAAAAAATGCATTGCAGTAGAGTTCAATCAGTTGGAAAAACAGCTGTATGTGGACTGAGAGCAATGCTGCGTGGACTGACGCTGCTGACGGGATAACCAGAAGCGTTACGTAACAGAAAGACAGGAAGGTCACTTATATCTTCTCTGAACTTGCCTCATCACCTTTGTTGCTTTTCCAAGCATCTGCACAACTGTATTAAAGCTGATTTTTTTTGAAAAGTCAGTGAGCTGGACCACGGGCTGTTGCTAAAGACACAAATGTAAACGAGCCATTTTCTTGGCCTGCTGTTTTTGAGAACTGGAAACGTGAATCGTTTTTGATTTTGGGGCCAAGTCCTTACTGCAGGAACTGCACGTGGAGCTGGACCATCTCTCACATGCAGCAAAGAGTGAACCATGGCAACAGAAGCTGTTTGTAGCCAGTAGCTCTGGAGAAATTAGTGGGCTGTCTATGGTGGCCCCCGTTCCATCAGGGCTCTGTAAAGCATTTTGCATTTTAAATTGCTTCAGCTCTGCCATCTAGGGGAGCTCAGCCCAGCAGGGTATGTGGTAGAGGAAATAACAAGGAATCTGTCGAAAACAAAGGATTTGGCAGAAAAACCTTAGGACAGTCCCCAACCAGGTCTGTGATTTGGAGAGGAGGAGGGCCCATGGGGAACTCCTCTGTTTTCCCTGCCAGGCTCAGGCTTTAATGTTACTGCAGCACAAACAAATGATCAGATAGAGTCACATTAGCATTTCAACCTGGCCATAATGAGGAGAACACGGTGCAGCTGCAGGTTCATCAATCCTGAGTAAGCAGACCCTAAACAGGTCTTGGTATTTAATTTCAGAATAAGAGAAACTGAGACTAAATACATCTTTCAAAACTGTCTAGTTCATCCCCTTCCAATTCCAATTGGGTTGTTCCCAGCCCTCTGTTTTTTAGTGATTTATCTGTTCTAATTTTAAATTACTCAAGAGATGGAGTTTCTACCACTTCCCGTGGGAAATTAGTCCACGGTCTGATAGACACAGCCAGGATATTTTCCTGATGTTCAACCTTCAGTGGTTTTCCTTTGTTCAGTTTAATCTCATTACTCCCAGTTATTCCCTGTCGGTCAGTGCCAGGCACTCAGCCCCTCTCTTTTGTGTTTACATCTCCAGAGTTGGATACAGTTGTCTTTAGAAAAATCTGGTAAGCTTGATTATGTATTATCCACCTTCCCAAATGCAGGAAAAAAAAAAAAAATAAAATATGAGCAAAGGATAGTATAAGTTAGTCTTAAAGGACGTTTTCAAGACTTAATCTACTTCCATTCACCAAACCTCACTGAGACCTGCTCACATTTTTTAGGTTACATTGACTGGTGACCCCACACAAACCCACCACCGCTTTCCTACCCGTATCAGAACTGTGGGAGCACAAGTTGTACAAGGTGGGAGTAACAGATGTGAGAAACCAAAATCAGGTTTCTATAATCAGAGGACACAGAAGTCCAAGGCTTGCAAGAAAATGTGTTTAGTGGAGTGGCATTAAAAAAGATTCCCAAAAATATCCCAATGTGACAAACAGGAAGTAGAAAAGCTGGTGAATCATAAGCATGGAGAAAGGTGCCGAAATGGTATTTATGGTGAGATCCTTCAGAAGCAAAGTACAGAGAGGGAAGAAGACGTGACTGAATGCAGCTATTTCTTGACTTTCCAGAAAATGCTGGAAAGCAAATAAGGATCCCTTAATACCTTGTAAGAAAGATTAAAAATGTGGAAGCTGAAATAGAACTGTGGAAACCAAATGAAAGCGTGAAGAGTAACCTGAGTAAATCTCTTGAAAGTAGGAGACAGATCAGAGGAGGGAGTTAGTATTAGCTAGAAATAAATTGATAGAGGCTTTTCTGGGATACTGAAGAGAGATCTGGGCTTTCCGGAAGCTTGGTGTGAATAGAACAGTCTGTTCCTTGTTAGCCCTGATCGTAAGGAAGCTGCTGAGAGAGATGCACTATTCCTTCTCCTTCCCCCACAAGCTTCTGTCTTTAATATGCCCAAGCTTTACATGTAACAGTTTAAAATGCTTTTAAGGTGACAGTTTAAAATTGGAATGAAAGACTCATCTTGCCTCCAGTTCCAAACTTTATGGAAGTCATGAGCCAAGTGGCAGAAGCCGAATCAGGGAAGAGCTAGGCCAGAAGTGAAGAAGAAAGGCTGAGCAATGATGCGCTGATCAAGGAGCAGAACCCCAGCAAGAAGGAGAGAGCACCGGGATGGGCAACTAGAGTTAAGGACAGGGTTTTTTTAAGGTGGGAGAGATTAAAGTATCCTTGAGAAGAATTGCAACTTGCACCTGCAAATATGCCATTCCCTCTTTTGCAGTGAATCCACACACTGCAAAAGAGAGCAGGAGAACATTACTTTTATCAGGGATAATGACTAACTCCGTGGCACTGACATTATCAGGGGCCATTTAAATAGCACATGCACAAGCTCCAAGCTCTTGTCCTTTGCACACAACTGAAAACAAGAACATTCAGATACTAAGTAGGACAAAAAGTTGTTATGGGTTCAGGCATAGCTGCTCCCAGGACACTGCATTGCCTTCCAGCCCGTCTGGACTGCAGCGAGGTGTGGAAGAGAATTCTCTGGCATATCTTCATGAGCTAAGTGTAAAGTTATTGTTGTTATGTGATGGGCTAGTGATAGAAGCTGGAAGAGTCTGGAGTCAGCAGAATCTCCTTTCAACTAGCTCAGTTCAGATAATGCCAAAAAAGAGAGAGATAGACCCAGCCAGAGACATCCAAGCCCAGAGATATATTTTAAAATGTGTAAGACATTCAGATTTTGAATTTTAGATGTTTGAACCTGATATCCCCTCATGCCATAGATAACCTTCTGTAATGCATATTTTAAAAGTACTTGTCTCTGTGATCTCTTGCTTTTTTTTCCCTTATGCATTTTTTCTCACTGGACACATGGTCAGGCTAAAGGTGGTACATTTTCAGCTGGACTTCCTATGGCATGGGACAAGCTGAAGTGCCTCGTGGCTGGTTAGGGTCAGCAGCACTCCAGTTCTCAGGCAGGAGCAAAGAAAGGCTGCAAAATGGTAAACAGGATCTCAAGTTGCACTTTTTGAAGAAGAAAATAAATCTGGGGTTATGCTGATAGAAGATATGAGGAGATTTTAAACAGACTTAGGAGCTGTGAACTGTAATTTTTAATTCATTTGGGAAGCAATAGTACAAATATAAAAACTTTGTCTAGACCAAAGTCTAGTGATCTTTTCTAATTCTGCATTTTGCAGTGACTCCACCTTAACCATTTGTCTAGATATTATTTGGCTGGACTGTAGTGATATGGTGTGCAATTTCACTTAGTTATCCATTTTAAGGATCAGCCTTCAGCTCAGAAAGATAAGAGAAACATCAGGACAGAGAGCAAGAGTCTGTGATTCACAAGATGTCACATGCTTTAGTTTCTTGACCGAAATTTCTGAAATGAGAACCACCTGCTCTTGGTAGAATGCAGCATCTCTTACTGGAAAAGCAAACAGCTATTTCAGTAGAATCTGGGAGGAAAAAAAGCTACAAGAAAGAAATTATGCCAGCAGCTTGAGCAGAAGTCCTGTGAGACCAGAAAGGAAGTGCAGCAGATCCTTCAGTCTGAGAGCCCAGCTGAAGGCTGCTGGTTCCAATGAAATTAAGACAGAGCAGAGCTAGAAATACAACAAAAGATGAAGGAAGGCAATAAATGCAGTGGGGGAAAAAGAGAGAAGTATTCAGAAGAGGCCAAGGTGCTGCAAACAGAGTATGATCCAGCAGTTGATCTGCTGGGCGAGGGGCCAAGTAGCTGAACCCTGTGCCGCTGGCCATTGCTGTGACAGGGGCATCCCCTCAAGGTGCTGCAGCTGAACAGGACACTTTGCCATGTGCAGTGCCACTGCTGGGTTGGAAAAGCATGGACACTTCAGTCTCTACAGGACCGTGGTTTCATTTGGTGTGGCACACTCCCTAATGCTTGAAAATAGTGCTGACACGTATCTCTAAAATCAGGGCTGTAACATCTCGATTTTTAAAACAGAAAATCTAAGTCTGTGTGCTTGCCACATCCCGTGTTTGTGCTGTGAAAGCCAGCTCAGAAATATCTGCAAAGGGCCAGCCTGTAACCATCTTATCTAAAGCAGCACTTTGCTCTTGGATGTCACTGCACTTGGCTGTCCACTTGATTTGATGAACTTCCATGTTTTTCAAGAGTGGATTGAAAATATGAAGAATAGAAGAAAAGGTGATATCGAGAAAGGAGGAGAGGGGTGGAATCTGGCCTCAAGCAATATGTGATATTTGGGTGGGAGGTGCTAAAAGCATACAAGTGTTGCTTTCAATTTTAATTGCAACAGAATTTAAAGGAATTGTAATTAATAAGACATGAAAGCTCAGATGGAATGGCCTGGCATAAACTGAGCCTGTGGTTAGTTTAAACATCTATCACACTGCCCTCTCGTAAATCAGGGTCAGGAAACAATGAGAGGGCAGGCAAATGTTTGTGCTGTTGTTTGCTGACTGGATGTTTAAAGGAATGCTGGAAGAATGTGCCAAGAATCTGGCTTTGTCAGGAAGAAAAGTTCTTGGTTTTGAAAAGACTGACAGATCTTTAGAGACAAAGAGGAGCAAGCTGGTGCACAGGTGAAGCAGACCAAAACCAAAAGAAGGACTTGGAAATTTCTCCAGGTGTTGCAAATAATTACAAATAATAGGAGAGGCATGAGGCACCAGGCTGTAATCCAGGGTTTTGCTACACCGGTGTGCAGAACCAGCACCAAGGGTGGGAGTGAGGTGGAGTCTCAGCACCGTGTAAGGCTTGTGCAGGTGTGTGCCCAGTCCAGAGAGTGGGGAAAGCAATCTTGGGGTTGCCAAGATAGCTGGTGATTGCAATGTACTGGGAAAAGCAGATCAGCCATCTCTGGCGTTGCCACAAAAATCTAGGGCGGGAACTAAGATGACACCCAGTGTATGTTTTATGCTATTGTCATGGCCAGAAGGGCTGAAATGATAAAGGGCATTCCTCTAAAGCCGGTTGTTCTCACTTCGAGGCTGCCTTATTGTGCCATAAAATGTCACTGGAGCAAGAGAAAACAATTTTGTAGTTGCTGAGATCATTCAGCATTTAAATGGGAGCACTGCAGTGCTGTCAACACACCCGAGACGTATCGGAAGAAATAAGGTGCATGGACCTGCTGTGGAAAGCATGAGGGAGGGCAACAAGAAATTTGATTTGGATGAGCAAATTGGCAGCTGGATGCTGCCTTTGAAATATACTGGTCGGAAGGAGGGAAAGTGAACATCCTCAGTTAAAACCAGACTCGTGATGGTTCCCTTAACTGGAATTTCTAAGGTCAGAGCTAATGGAGCACACTCAATAGGCCATCAAACAGGAATTCTGTGACTGTATTAAAATGTTGAACACAGAAGTCCTTGTAGAGTTCTGGAAAATGACTGAGAATATGAGAAATAGAAAAATACCTTTTAGCTAACACTATCAAAACAGGGATAGAAAATTCTGGTTTTTATTTTGATCTGTTTTTCTATGTCCATATTTCTAGTAACAACTACTACAATAGGAACTTTATACATAAATAAGAACTGCTTTTTGTCTTTCATAAAGCTTTTAATGCAGATGATGACACATGAATGCTTAATGGCATACTTTAAAACTAACTTTCAGAGCAAATTTGATATGATTCCTTTGTGTTGAATTAACTCAGAAGAGCGATGGCAACTTCCCAAGATTTTTCACCTTGGATGAACCTATAGACAAAATAACAAATCATAAATGCTTGTTTTCCTGGAATGACTAATTAGAAGAGTTTTGAAAATAAGCTGGCCAAGGACTTCTGCAAAGTGTGTCAGGGCAGAGCAAAATTAATAAAAAGCCAAAGCCCCTCTAAACCCTAAATTCTTAAATAATTATTTAAGAGTTTGCTTGATCTGTTAGTTCTCAGTTTTTATGGATAAGTACAGTACTACCTACTGGCACACTACACTTCCCTATATATCAAAACCATCTGAAGGAATGAAGGCAGCAGCTCCTTTCAACAGCAGTGGAGAACATCAGCCAGGCCTTGGTGTTGTACTGTTTCACATATACTATAATTTTGATTAAACCTAAACATGGAAATCACCTACTTTCTTGATTTTCAAAATAACTTTTTCTCACCCACCCTATTATTTACATCATAGCCATGAGCTGGCAAGGAATAGTAGGTCAGGAATGGTATTTTTGGACTGGAAAACAAACATTTATGCAGCAGTCTGGGGTCAAGAACGAGAACCAGCAGAAGGTGAGAAAAACTGGTTCTGGAAAGAAGCTGAATCAAGGCAGCACCAGCAGCCAGGGAGGGAAGAACAAACCCTTGGGAGAAGGGCAGGGATGCTTATAAAGGTAGCTGGATGACTTTTTATTTAGAGCTTGTTCGTGATGAAGAGCAAACTCCTACATCTCTCCAGTTTTCAACTGTGATCCCATCTGCTCTAACACTAAGAGCTGAGCTCAGAAAATACCAGGAGACCTCAGCTGGGTGCTGGACTTGACACTGGGAGTTGCATTGCCGCCTCCTCTCTGCCAGGAGAGGCTCTGAGCCCTGAGGGAATACTATGCTTCTGGCTCAGGCTGCTGCATAAACAAGAAACTGTGATTGTCCTTCTCATCCTCTCAACCCAGCCTTTCCAAAAATGGCAGGGTAAAACACCACTATCTCCATTCCAGTTCAACTAAAGTCTGTCATCCCATAGGCTCAGATGATACCTAGTACTTTGTGGCCACCCCTGCACTGCATAACAGATAATAATTTTACATAGTTTAGAGCTTTGGCTAGGAAAGGGTTTCTCTTAGCAAATTAAGGTGGAAGATACAGAGGTTCTGCCTGCTGTGTCAGGATAATGGCTGTGGATGAAACTGTGGCTTTAGGCAGACCAGGTTGGACTTGAGGAGCCTCAAGGGAGAAAGCCTTGGGATTCATAAGCAGGTGAACTTCAGAGCAGAATAAAGCAGCTGTGCCCCACGCTGTTATGATTCATAAACAAGAGTTTATATTCCACTCTTTTTGTCTTACTAGAAATGGGCCTTGTAAATTACTATGAGCTTTGGAAAGTATGCCTAATGATGGCTGAGAACAGCTATGATGTGCCTTTCTCTCCTCAGATAATGAGGATTTACCTCAACAGCTGAGACTCCCAGAGGATGTTGGTGGATGAACATGTGTTGAGCCTTATCACAAACTGCACGGCTGCTTTCCCACTATATTTAGTAATGCATTTATATGTTGTCCCCAAAATTTGCACCCTTGTAGTTAACAATTGTATCAGCATTCCTAATTTTAGGCTGATGTCATTATATTAAAAGAGGCTAGAAAGAAGACTGTTTGGAATAACATGCATATTGAAAATTATATTCTTTTCATGTGTACACCTATACTAACTAAAATCTGTAGCTCTGATCTTGTTAAGACTTCACAGGGGCTTAACTCTGTAACTCGGGGTGTGTGAGCAATTGTTGTCAGTTGGTCTGTGTTCCTCTGTAGGAGTGGGCCTGTTTTCTATGGTGTGAGTTTGCTACTCAAAACAGAAAACACGCATTCCTTGGGTAGCTTTACATACATTTTTCACAACCTATTATGACTTCACAAAAAGCTGTTGTCCTTCTGCATAAAAGAATTTACATGTCTCGGAGACTGCTGAAGTTGAGACAGTCTAAACACAGTTTTAAGGGATGGAAAATAACCCTGGTAAATCTGTGCCCAACCAAAGCTTCAGATTAGCCTGAGGCAGTGCCATGATCTGCCTTGGTTTTCTTCTTCCCTCCTGCACATGAAATGTGTTCTTGTACTTGACTCTCTCTCTATAAATAAATGGACCATAATCAGGAAAACACTTGCTAGTTTTGGAGTCCAGCTTGTGACTTGCATGGGGAAAATATTAAAACACTTTGAGGCATATTTTGGCCAGACTGCCCTGAGATATGGCTGAGGCCTGACAGAATTAACAGTGTGCCAGACCTGACCTGGATAAACCCAATTCTGTGTTTGTCTGAGTACTGGAGCTAGAGAAGCTGCAGCAAAGGAGGATGTTTTTTGTGCTGATTTGTGTCTCAATGGCTGGATTTCTGCTGCAGGCCCAGATGCTGCCTAAGCTCTGGGAGAAAAGAAACCATGCTGGGCAATGCTGGTGGCACAAAGTCCTCTCTCCATGCCTCCCAAGGCAGTTAACTTCTTCACTCTGATACTTTTGGACACAAACCAGAGATTTTCTTTTTTTTACCCTTACATTAAATATTTGCTACTTTTCTTAAAATCTCCCAAGAAAGACCACTGACTGCCAGCCAGGTCTCAGCAGTTTGTGAAGATTGTTTTCTTTGGTTGCAAACTCAGCAGTGTCTCTTTCCAGAGCATCCCTCATCTCTCTGGCAGCACCTGCTGAGCTTGTAAATAGGTTTCTGCCCAACATAGACTAAGAGGAGTTGGGAGAAATGGAAATAAAGTTCTAAGGAATAGGATAAAGCTTGAGATGAGAAGACCTAAAAACCTCAGAAAATAAGATGGAGAGGCTGTTAGAACAATACTGAGATCTATTCAGATGGAGTAACAACGGTGTCTAGTCATTGATTAAATTTAAAACACAGATTGAGACTGACTTTACAGAGCTGAGACTGTCTAGTCTACAGCTTAGGCAAAATAGTACTGGAAGTTTCAGTTGGGTGTTTGTAGTTAAAAGCATGAATGCAGTTAATAGCATCATGTTATTATGTGAAATGCTTCTGGAGGAAGATAAACAATTTCAGTTTATTATGGTTTTCTTTCCCATATGGCACAAGTGGGCCCAGGACCAAACTGGCTCTCAGCAGAAAGCTTCCATCTCCACACTCATTCAGCAGGTCATATTTAACCAATTTTAATACCTTTCCTGTACACCCACTGGTGGATCCATTCCAATCAACACTCCACAGATAGTTTTTTTATGACACTTCATTTTTTACTCGCCTTGACTCTTCTGCTGCTCATGCCATTGTTGTTGAATATTCCTTTGTAGCTGATCTGTTTTCTATCTCTCTGTGCTAGTATTTATGCTGAATTATTATTTCCAAAAGCTCAATTTTGAGCAGTCTCACCTCATTCCAAATTTCCTAAGAAAAAGCAGAAACATTACTACAATAATTCTCATGAAATTCCAAACAAATAAATCAATTAAACAGCACTTGCATGGTTCAGAAAGACAAAGAAATATTTATGCCCACATCAAAGAATAACACAATTGTACTTGCCTCTCCTTTTTGTTCTGATATTCTCTGTTTTCATTGCAAGTTACGTTATTGCATGTTTTCCCAGTCTATCCAGATTAGGCAAAAAACATTTTCAAAAGCACATGGTCACTGAAGGATGCAGCTAGGCACCCCCCCAAGCAGGTGAAATCCCATAAAATGTTCTTGGATGCTTATGCACCTTTGAAAATCTGCTCTTGAACATTTCAGAACAAGGGCTTATCTTTCCTCGTAAACAATAAGCATTTGTGAGTGTCATTAAAAACTATAGGACTGGCAAGGATTTGGTTAAAAGACACCAGAATAAAACAGAACATAAAACCAGTGTGTAACTGGAGATTAGAAATCTGAAGAAAAGAGATTAATACTTCTAGAAGTTTAGCAAAATGGGGGAAAAAAAGCGCTTCAAGATAACTTTGTTTTCTGGCATTGCTTCCAGAACATCTCAGCTAAACTCCAATGTTTTTCTATGCAAATTCAATAGCTATGAAAGCCTAACATACATCTTCCAGCAACAGCTGTCCCTTGTGTAACCTCGTGACTTAGCGGTGCTGACAAATGTACAAAGCTTTACAAACAGGAGGACCAGAGGATTTTGGAACACGTGTAGTAATGATTTAATGTAACGAAATTTTGTGTCATGATTAGAAACAAGACTTTCTTACCATTATCAGAGGCCCAGTGGTGCAGTTCGAAGAGAGACTGCTAGAACACAATACTGCAAGTCATTTTTGTCTCTTTCTGCTATGGAAAAAAAGGGAAAAACTTTCATGCCTCTCCTGAAACAAACGAAAGGTCATCCTCTGAACAGTATCCAAAACTTAGCATTACACATAAATTGCTGTACTGTGGACTCCAATAGTTTGTCAGTAGTTCATTGCTCCACGCAGCAGCAGAAGGAACAAGGCCTGACAGCAAGTATTTAACTAATTGGGTCTAAATTTCTGCATTTGGAATCCCCTTGGTGTTCCAAAACAACTGCTGGCAGCAGTGGAAAGTTCAGCTGCGGATACGCATGTGTTCGTGTGAAGGTACAAAGAAACCAAGCACCAGTTTATTGACAGAAAGGAAGGTAGGGTTAGCCAGTGCTTTGGAACAGCACAAGGATCCAAACTACAGCTGACAGCCTTCAAAGGGCTTACGGCGCCTCACCCAGAACTGATGGCTCCTTTTTTCCCTTCTAAAAAATGTTGTGTGTTCTCCATGTTTTCTGCAAAATAAATGACAACCTTTCCCCAGTTTATTAGCGCTGCCTTCTCTACTTGGGCTGTCTTCCCCTTCTCATCATTTGTAAGTGCATAATATTGCTCTTTCTTAACAAATCATTATCCTTTTAACACCACAAAATAATCCCAAGTTTATGGCTTGTGATCAAACCTTTCTAGTCAGCCAAGTGTTGCTGCAGTGCTGTCACCGCTCTGAATATCCCTGGCAAGCACAGCAGCCATTCCCCAGTGGTACAAACACTCTCAGCTCAGGTGCTGGGACAGCTGCACGTGGCTGCCTTCCCAGAGGAAGGCATGTGGCATTAAGCAAGTAATTGTGAAAAGTGTATGGAATTAGGATGAAAGCTTTTGTTTTCTCTCTGCTTTATTTTCGATTTTTTGAGAGGGTGAGTAAAGCCCCTGACACTCTGCTTCTCCCACTGTGAGATTTCAAATGGGGGTAACTGAGATAAGCACAGGAGGAGGCTGACTCAGCCTCTTCAGTCATCTGGAGGGTACAGGCAGAGCTAACTTTTGGAAAACTGAACTAACACACAACTACATTAACTTATATGTGTACATTTCTCCCTCCAGTTTAAGGAGAAAAAGAATCTAAGATACCTTTTCCAGTATGCTGAGATACTACATTCATTTCAGATCTTTATATATAGACTATCAGAGGTTTTGGAAAAAATTTAAGAAGGTAAAAGAAGTGAAAAACATCCTCAAATGTGATGGTTTTACAGAAGGGCAAGGATCCCTCTTTCTCTTGCTACAGAACCCTGTAATGGTTTTCTTCTGAGACTCTCATTTTTAACTGAAAATTAAAGTTTTCAATATAGTTTTTCAAGAATGAATTACAGTTTGCATGTCTAAGTTTGATTACAACAGGGGTTTTCACTATGTTATCTGAGAAAATCGAAATGCAAAATATGCAGAGAAGCCTGCATATGCAGATTCAGCCTTTTCTTTCTCAGTATAAAGAAATATTAAAATTTAGAATTCCCACCATTTTTGTATTTAAATAAATCCTATTCTCACCACAGAGCAATAACGATGCCTCAAGACATAAGTACATCTCCAAGTTAGTTGTGTTTAAACTGTGATGAGTTCACTCTTTCACAGATCAGAAACTGTTCTCTAGTTAGTATTGTATTTTGAGTGGAAATGTTGGAATTTTACATTATAGAAGTTTATTAATAAAACATTGAGGATTAACATAACATGGTCAGGAAATATAACACCAATAGTAAGCAATCAAACATCCAGACACTATTTTCTACTTTGTTCAGCTCTAACTACAAGAATGCAGCAGCTAATTCAACTGAAAAAATATCTTAATTACAGACCTTTTAAACTATTTCAATTCTACTTTTTAAGCACAAACTATCAGATATTCAGACCATTTCTATGGTTTGCAACGTGAAATCCTAATTTATATTCAGTTAACCAAGCTGAAGGAATTATTCTTCCTACTTTGACTTTCTCTCCAGAAAATCACTTTCAGATATTTTGGAATGGGGCCAAGTGTAAGCATGAACGGGCTGAATAAAGTCTAAAACCTGATGGCTGCTAAACATTTACATTACTTTAAACCAAATTACTGTCCATGCTAATTGGTATTCAACAGGTAGGGAAAGAATGCTTGTGTTAACTGCATAAGAAGAAAAACTGAGATAAAAACAGAAGCCCCCACAATACATAAACACAATGTCCAAGGGAATTAATGGATTTTAAAGAACATCCTCTCCTTTTAAGCAACAGATGTTGCTGAACTGATTAAAAAACCCCAAACATAGCTTTGTGGATCATAGAGTGTAACCACAACTGAAAAAATGTTTAGTGGCCTTTTAATGAAAGAATAGAACCGGCACTACTATCGAAACATGAGACAGTAAGTTCTCTGGGCACACCAAAGAGACTCAAGTCAATACTGATCAGACATCCATGCACGATTACCTGTTCCCTCAGCTACACTAATGCTATCCTGGAATCTGATTGTTAAAGTAATTGAAAATTAACTTTTCAGATGGAAGAGCTTCAAGCAAAGAGTAACGTGGATGGCAGCTGAGATGCCTGGACATGCTCAGACACATGAAGGTACAAAATTCAAACATGACATTAGAATAGAAAACCCCCTTTATTCACAGTAAAACTGCTCATGCAAATTCACTAGTGAGATCTGTATGGTGCTTTTTCACGATGTGAAAAATGATGAAATATGATGACAGGAGGAAATGGAATTAATTTGAATAAACATTCCAGTTCTTATGTTTTCTAGAAATCTGATCTTTTCTATTAAGTATGTAGATTTTAATAATAGCAATCTTCCAATTAAACAATTTTAACAATTTTATTGTGTTAACCATTTAACAATTTTAACACTGACTTACGTGCATCTTCATATTTTCACTCAGTACTTCATATTTTCACATTAATTTTACACAAATTCACTTGCTACATTTTTGTTGTTATTGTTGCTGAAGACCGATCATTGTAGCAAGGCAAACTGGATTGTGACTTTTTAAAAAAAGAGGAAAAAGAGAAAATAACCTAATGGATGTCCTGGACTAAGCCTAAGCATGTCAGTCTACACAATGTGACATTACCACAAAATCCAGTCAGAAACATTAAGAAAAACTTTAACACTCTCATGAAAGAAAAAAGGGATGACACTCTTCAGCAGCTTCTTCCAGGGGATGTATGGGTATGCATTCTTCTCTAAAACAGAAGAAAGTTACTCTGAAGGAAAGCCTTCCAACAGAACTCTTCTAAAATATAGGTAAAAGGAGAAGAGAGGGCTAAAGCATTTCTCTAGCAATCACAATAATTCTTTGATCTTTTTCGTTCCCTTAACATCATGGATTTTATCCAAATAACAACAGCTCATGAGTCACAGGATACATACATAAGGCATGTTTACCAGTTAAATGCACTTTTTAAAAAGTTTTAGGGGCTGTGTGAAATATGCTGAAGCAGGAAAAAAACCAACTGTGCAATGTAACAAATGTTCTTAATTTTTCTTTATTACTTTATAGCAGCTAATAACAATCTGCCTCTCACATTTCAGAGCAAAGCTACTGATACACAGCCCCTTACTTTGCATTGGTTTCTCTAGGGAAGTTAAGAACAGTTACATTCAATACAGAATTAAACTTGCAGTTAATGCAGCATGTAAATTCACAATCTTCTTCAAACCTGATGTATAAAGAAAGGAAGGAACCTCTATAGTCTACAGCACTCATGCATTACCTGTTTTTCTGTTTTCCTTTACATTTATTTAATTTTTTTTCTACACAAGTCTTCTCCAGAGTTGTCAGATCTCTATTCTTGAAGACAACCAATGGTTACAAATAGACTCAACTTGGACATGCTACAAAAATCAAATCATAACTGAATAATTGTCTGAGTAGCAGTAAATTTTTGTGCTTAATGAGGTTTAATGAAGAATATAAGCACAGGATACTGTTAATTTTTATACTTGTTTGTGTCCTATAGGAGTAAGGGATACCATGCAGAAATTCAAACTCACCTGGTATTGTTTTGTTTTGATTAAAATTCAGCACATTAAACAGGTTAGATCAATGTCTACATGATATACTAGAACCAGATATCCTCCAGCTTCAGATCAGCAGTGTATTGCAAGGGTTCATTTTGACCCACACTCTAATTCAGTGCATTCCGAGTGCTACAGCTTTGTTTGGAAGAGGCAGCGATGAACTGCAACACAACATACAGCTTCAGCTGAAACTTCTGAATTTTGGAATTAAATCAAAATAATGCTTTCAATTTAGCAGCAGCATATCTGACCAAGACTAAAGGGATGGTGAAGTCAATAAAATCCTCTACAATAATCTACATGTACAGAATGGCACTTTTGAATGATCTTATGCAATACTGTGGAGTGCATGAATTGCAACGGGTGGAACGATGGACTGAACAAAACAATGCATTCACAATGAGACCTGAGGCAGACAAGTTATTAGTCAAAAGGCATCTTATGTGATAACTTTAATACTTAAAAAAAGGTAGTAACTTTAAAAGCCCTATACTTCACATTTTAGATAAGAGCTCTCGTTTCTCTAAATATTAATCAGTATTAATATTAATCTCTAGAGTAACCCCCTTATTATACTGAGTTGAAAGACACACGAGTTGGTTGAGTCACTCTTCTGGGAAATGCTTGAGGGAGTGCAGTCAAATTTCTGCTTCAAATTCTGCTTCAAATATTCAGGTGTTGATGTTACTGCTTCAGACTCTGTATTTTGCTTTGCCATGATCATTGATAACACATATATGCTGAAAAAAATAGAACACTGATTGCAAAAGCATAGTTGATTACATTATTGATTATTATTTAATTTTTCAGAAATACTTTGGCTTGGCCAATCTAGTGATCTTACAATTACTCTTTCCAGAGATCCAGAAGTGAATTCTGATTTCACTTTCTAGCTAGAGCAAGTTTTTCCTCTTGGAATTCCCAGCTTTGAGGTCCACCCCTGGGAGTACCATAAGAAGCAAAGGCAAGGTTTGCACCTTTTTTCCATCCTTACCTCTCTGAGAAAAGGGGCAGGAAACACAGCATTCAGACAACCCATCTGACCTGTGGCTGTCTCTGCACTTACAGGAATGGTGGACCTGAGAAGTCCTAGGCTCACCTAAGATGGAATTATAGCAGAGGTGTGACTTCTGCTCTTAGGGGGAAGAGATGGGAAGGAACTTTCACAGAGCTGAGCAGGGACTCCTTTCTATCATTTGAGGCTTTGCAGGGAGTTTTGCACTCACTCTAAGGATCCCAAATCCCAACCATGTCAAAGACATACCTCCTCAGGGCTGAAAGGAAGAGGTAAATTAGGGGGTATTTATGGGAATAAATATGGGAAAAGCAAACCAGCGACTTTTTAAATAACTTTTTTTATAAGAAACTTACATTTAGATCTCTGAAGTGCTCGTTGTAGTCTAAGGCATAACCTACCACAAATAAATCTGGAATTTCAAATCCGTAATCTGTATTGAGACAAATAACAAACACCATCAATACAAGATCAGTGGCAACTATAAGCCCTAAATTCACATGTTGGTTCTCAACAACCAAACTCTACATATATGTAGTCAGTTGAGGTTATGCTACTTTTGACTCTAAGACATCAAGGTCAGCAGCAGACCCATAACCAGTTCCCAGCCATGGAGTATTTGTGACAGGGACGTGAACAGTAGGAGAGTTGGAGAGTTGTGTACAATTATCACTGGCACATTGTGGAAGGAAGCCAAAATCAGAGCTGGAAAATTCTGCTTGTGTTTGGAAGCTCTACTGGTATGTGTGTGTGATGACAACTGTCCAGTATCACAGTAATGATGCAAAAATGTACAATTTTAAACCAGAAGTAACGTTAGGAGATCTAGATATTGTTCTGCTGAGAACAGCAAAAACTATTTTGCATATTATCCTATCAAAACATGTCAAATGCTTCTTAAATTAAAGCCCCAACCCTTATGAAGATTCATGCATATGATTAACAAAATAAATGCATGCAGTGTAAGTGAATTATACATCTCACACACCTGAAGCTAAGCACAGGCATGCATCTGCTTGAGTGTGAAGGTCTGTGCAGTATCAGCACTACATATAACAAGTTAGACTCTTTCCAAATTGTTCACTAAGTAACTAGAGAAAAACCCAGACACACAAAAATAGGTCCATATAAAAAAATTTACAGCTATTCAAGTAAGGAATTTATTCAGTTGGTAAAAAAAGGGGGTAATAGACACTTGGGAATTGTAAATTTGGGTAAGTGAGGAAATGAGACAGTACTATCAGTGATTTACAAAAGAGATCTCCGATGCTTAACAAAATTCATCACAGTTTGAATAAACAGGGATAAAACCTGTTTCATTTTACAAGTTACTACATGCTACACTTCATGAAGAAATTTTATTGCCTTTTTATATGTTTATCATCAATGAATCCAGTTAAATATATACCTTAATTTACTGGATTAAATTCTAAATGTTAAAAATACCACTCCACTGTATAAAAAGTTGTACAACAAAATTTTTGGGTCATAGTTTGTATTACTGGGCCAGAACTTCAGGGCTTTGCTCAACATTTAAGTAACTTTTGCTTCATAAAGTTTCCCTCTCTCCCACATACCAAATCCAGACCTTTCATGCTGCCTCCTGGTACTCACCTGCCTACTTTCCTTCTACCCTCCTCCCCAGCTCAGCTGACCAGAGCCTTCTTCAGTAGCAAATACTGTTTGGTCTCTTCTAGATGGCTCTATTCTTTTCCTATTTAGCCACATACCTGTTATTACATCATTTATTCTAAATAAGTCTATATATAAGAGTATAAGGACCAATATAGTATAGTATAAGTATAGTATATAGTACAAGGACCAATAATTCAGAGGGAAGTGGTGCTGGTGTGACATGAACAGAGCAGCAGGAGGAAGTTTAAAAAGCCCAATTTCTCTTTTGCTTTTTGAGGGGGTGGGATTTAATTATAATAAGAGGATTTACCCTCTAAGAAAAATACTTTTCAAAAAATTAATTAAAAGTGTTATTATGATTAAGAAATGTAAAACTTGCAAATACCTATATTATAAAACATCTTTCGTGTTCAGATGAAATCCTGCAGCTCCTCCAAAGAGATGCAAGAGGAAGGAAAAAGAAGAAATGCACATTCTCTTCTATATAGTTTGTCAGAGACAGACGATATAACACTCACCTTTCACGGATAAAATAAAACCCTTCCATAATTTCCCTATAAAGTTAGTACTCTGCAGAAAACATAAGGAGGCTAGGCTTTCCAAACCATAATTACACAAATCCTTCCATTGAATCCTATAGTCCCATTGGCAACTGATATTTTTCAATGCTTCTAGCAGTCCACAGAATTATATGAAAGGTAAGTGATAAGAGTAGTGGTTACTTCTCCTACTGTCATGTACAGACTTTCACAACAACACTTACAATCTGGTCTGTATCCATCAGGCCGAGATGTTCTTTTCACCAGCAAACTGTAATTAAAAATAAAATAAACCCCTTTTAAATCTAGATATGTAAGTGAATAACATGTATAAAAACTCTTCCCTTTATCAAAAACCTTCTGAGCCATGTGAATCCCTGCTCTCGTTCTGCTTCTCTTCCTGACAACGTCCTGATGGCAGGGAAGAGGTGGGTGTGTTCCCCTTCCAAGTCCATCAGTGCCAGCCTTGAAATGGCTGGAGGGTCATTGTCACTGCAGAACAATACAAAAGCATTTCCTCTCCTTTCCCCCACCCTCCCCTTAGTGACTCAGGCAGCTCCTCTGCACAGCTCCTCATGCAAGAATGCAGCATCGAATTAAAGCAGGATCTCAGAATGAGAACCTCCGCTGAATATGGGTTGGACTAGGCTGATTAATTACTACTTTGTGATTGTTTTACTCACCTTGCCACTTTAATCATTTTTGGCTTGTATTTTTCTATAGTATTAAGCAGAACCTTCATGGTCCTTCCAGTTCCAACAATATCCTTACAAAACATGAAAAATAGAGTAAGTAAAACACAAAGAAAAGCTGAGAAGAGGAAATCTGGACAATAACTGAGCAGTTCCACCTTTTTGTTTTTGTGGAGATGATTTATTTTTTCCCAGTGCATTGTAAGCCACATAAAAAAAAGAGGTTATAACTGAGGTTACACTCTTTGAAGCAAGAACTTTCTATTCATAAAATAATCAGTTCAAGGACTGTCCACTTCCTCTTGAAAACAGCTATGTTGCAAGTATTTGGGATGTAACATGGGACTAGAGATGACTTTACTGGGGGCTGCAAGGATGCAGGGACTAGACTTTTCATATTATGGTCAAGATCACAGTATATCAACATCTCTCCATGTCAGGACTAAGTCTACCCTATTTGTTGTTTTCTTAGTCCAGAACAAACGTGTTTTCTCCAGAGCTGCCATACCCAACGTCACCTCAATGAGATCAGTAGGTACCTGGCTACAAAACTGGCCATGACATGGAGAGCAGCTGTTGTTCCTGAACTCTGTGGGTGTGGATTTTTCATTATCAGCACCTTGCTTCTGCTCCCCAGCTGTCTAGTAGCATTAACAAAATTTTCTTTGAACATTTTTAATTTCCATTACAGTAGTTAGAATTAATAAATATGGAGCTCCTAGCAGCTGTTCAGGTAACCAGCCATCTCTGTGGCTGATGACTTTTTTCCTACCCTTTGCTAAGAGAAGGCATTCCAACGTCATGCAGTTCCTTCATTACACTGTCCAGCTTACATCGGGACTGGGTCTGAAATGCCAGGCAGATCCTGATGTTCTCTCTAACTGTACCAGTTGCTTATTCAACATTTTCAAAGAGAATCACCTATATTAATTATATGAGAATTTGAGGCACCAGTGAGGTGATACATTCTTTCCTCTACAACTGAACACTGTTGTTGATCCGCAACAGCTCTGTGATGGACCATCCCCCAGGGGACACTGCTGGATGGAGAGTTGGATGCAGGAGCTGGGGATGGGACTTGAGGGAATGACTGACACTCTCAACCAGACTGTGAACAACCCTGAAGCTGTAAAGCATGTGCAGGGTTACTATTTCAAAGTCACGCACCTGAGAAGTGCAGGGCATCACTGCAGTTGATTCATTGTCCTCCAAGGAACAGAACAACTTGCAGAACATGAGCAGATGAAACCACAGAAATAACAAATCAAATAATGCAGAAACAAAGACTCCTGGGTATCACAAGGCTGAGCACTAATTAGAGTGACAGCAATGCAGTTTGATCCGTCATGCAATTGCAAAAAGACTGAGAGGCCATTAAGCAAATCAAGCCCTCTCCCTCCTCACCACCTCCAGCTAAAGAAGTGTAAACGCAGACGGGCTTCAGAAACTGAACACCCTGTCACGACTTGACTACGTGACTCTATCTAAGTACAATATGACATTAGCACCCAGCTTACCTCCACAATTAGAACATTCTGGAAGAAACAAACAAAAAGTAATAGAGTTACACAATATTCACATACTAAAAGAAACAAATATTTTAAAAAGTGAAATGAGGACAGGTCCATGTGCATATGTACAACACAGCAGGACACAAGGAGTTTCCTGTTTCATTTTTGTGCCCTGGAAAAAAGCCAGCCATAAGAGCAAGCCCTGCAGTCAGGGGCTACAACTTAATTCAGCTCTGTCTAGATTATCCTCTTTGTCCAAGAACGGATGTAGGCTTTGGAAAATAAAATTAGATGGAAGAAATCCAAATGGAATGAGCTTCACTTCATTCCAGTGTCTCTAGCCATGTACTACAGTGTACCCTACAGTTCACTAAAATGTTATTTCCAATGTTAAGATGAGACTACTGCAATAATATTCTTTATCTGAAGTAGATGCTCTTCCTCCCTCCACCCACACCCCAGCAACCTCACAGTAAAGGATTACAGGCCAGGTTGCACCACCCAATCTCCTACTGGGAAGCACCCTCTTTTCTCTTCAAATACTGCTGCTGAAATCCGTATTATTTGAAGAGAAGGGGAGCGATCCAGCCAAGAGCAGTGATGTCAGGCTTTATGACAACATCATCACACAGGCTGATCTTTTTGATGAAATGGTTCATCACTGTTCCAGGAATCACAATATCTAAAGAGACTTCTGTTCTTCTGTTAAAAGCAGTAATAAGATACAATGTCCTTATCAGAAGAAATAAAAATGTATTTATTAGTAAGCATTATCATAAGCATGTTCAAAAGTTCTGCCAATCTTGCACTAAGCTCTACTATCTGAAGTGAAACCTGAAGTAGCAAGAGGAAACTTATTTCACAAATACCTTTATCTATCAATGTATACATCTTACACAAATGTGCATTCTGCATGTTCTGCAAAACCTCAGACCAGTTTTGTTTCCATGCAGTATTCACCAGACTAGCTTACACTCTGCTTCCTTTCTATCAAGCTTGTTGGCTTTGCTACACCCATAACATGGAGACTGTCTAACTTCGTTTTCCATCATAGAATCCCAAGGCTGAGAGTTCTGAGAAAGACCCAAACACATGGAGAAGGAGTGCGTGAAGGGAGCATGCTGACAAACAGCACGCCTTTGACACTTTCGTTAATTGGATATGTAAATAATTTTTAATCTTCAAAACATAAATTATTAATATCGATTATCCATATTTATATCCACACTGCAGCTCCTCCTAACACTCACAGTGCTTGGTAGGGAGACACAGCATGCTTCATGCATCAACCACTGCAGAAGCATGTTACCACACACTGTATTATACCTGGATGCTTCTGAAATGGCAAAACACTTGGTAAAGGTGTGGAGGGAACTCTCGGCAGTGGTTGAGCAGATGTCAGCAATGGAGATATCACTCAAGAAAGCCACTAATTTAGACTGAGCTCTGCTGGAATGTATATTAATCTTGGAGGGTGGCTCCTTTTTGGTGTTTTCATAACAGGTTTCACTGGTGGTTATCCTGCTTGGCACTCCTGACTTTCAGCCTCTCAGCTGCTGACACAAACAACTCTGTATCTGAAACACCTGGTCCTGTGGAGGTAAAAAGTCAAAGGCCTCTTAACAACAAAAGCCCAAAGATGCCCTGCCTCTAGAAACTTCTTCCTTCAAGAAAGAAGTATGTCAGTCGTTAAGGTAAGATGAAGAGACCAAACTCATGTTCAGGAGAAGCTTATGACAGGTGTGCAGGAACACATTTTCTTGAAGGAAGCCATTTGGATCCAAAAACGGTTTGGCTCTCATCTGGCTTCCTGGATGAAGTCATAACTAAGAAAAACATTTCCAAAGACTAGCTCAGGACACCTGGGTCTGGGGCATAAGCAAATCACCTGATTCAGTCAGTGGACATCTGAAGATTACATGTGGGACTAATGGTCTAACCACCCCCAGGGAACCTGCGCAGCTGGTGGTGATATATGTAAATATTTATGTGTTTATACACACACATACACATGTATATGATATATATGATATAGGGAGAGAGCAGAAGAGTTGACAAGGAAAGAATCTCATCAGAACTAAAGACGGAAATGAACTCCTTCAGTACCAGGAAACCAGTGCAGAGTGGCTGCGAGTTGCATGGTAAGAGAGGCTGACCTACCCTCAGCCCGACATACTGACTCATTCTACCTGTCTGTGCAGCTCCTGCTGCTCTTCACACTGCTAGCAAGAACTTCACTCCCAAAGCAGAGACCTTCTAGTGACAAGATCTATCCAGTAGCTATGGCATGAGATGGGACACCCCAAATCTGACACGGCAGGGGGCTGCAAAGTCCTGCATGAACAGTGTCAGGCTGATCACTCCTGAGCTCAGGGCAGGAACACAGCTGGCCCTGCAGGGGCCTCACCAGCCCAGGCTCAGCCCATGGAGCCCCAGTGAGGAGAGAAGGCAGATCTGAGACTTGTTCAGCCAAGAGTGGATATCATCAGGTGAGTGCATGGTGACGAGGCAGATCTGAGGCCAAGCTGGGATGTCAATCCACAGGTTGGGATCAGGTCCAGTGAGAGTAACCATGATGAAACACAGCCCACTGATCTCCAGGCAGGTTCATAGCGATGAGACAAGTTTGATGAAGTCAGACTACAAGTCAGGGTCTGGATCAATGTTTGCAGTAACAAGCATGGCTGAAGATTGATACTGACACAGCAGAGCTCAGGTCTGGACTAACAGCCCAGGGCTGAGCTGAACTGCTGCTCCCATGCCCAGAGGTGTGCGTAGGGGTCCCAAGGGACACAGGTCATGGCCATTAAGGCCTATTAGTGCACACAAGGCTGTGATAGACTGAGAGAAATGCATAGTCCTGAGACATTTCATTGATTGAGAGATGGGTTTCTTTGCTAACACTGTTGCTTCAGCTATTCTGTCAAAATCAGAAATAAGGATTCTCTTGCTTGCTTGCAAATGGAAATCACAAAATTGGACAGAATGAGGGGACAACAGCTTCTCTGGCCATGGAATTGGGATTAACCAATAGGGAGGAGCAGACCTTACTATTTAACTTTGAGAAAAAAATATCACGAGGCTGAAGAGACCATGAGAGGTCATCAAGACTATTCTGTTGGCCCAAAGAATCAACTTGAAACTATCCCTCACAGATCTCTGATTTACCTGTTCTAGAACATGATGAGGACTTCAGAACTTCCCCAGGCAATGTGTCTCAATGCCTCGTTATTTCAGGACAAAAGCACAGTTTGAAAACTTCTATTGATATTTGGCCTGAACTTGTTTTGCAATGGAGACAGAAAAGGCTTTAATTTCTTCTCTTTTATTTCTTCTATATTTGGAGAAATACGTACTTCCTCAGTTTCCTCTTCTTCAGATTAAACAACCCCTATTTATTCAACATCTTCTCACAAGTTATATTTCCTAGCTTTCTGATCACTCTTTTGTTCTCCTCTGGAATGTATCCAGCTGGTCAGAATCCTTCTCCAGTTGTGGTGTCCCAAATGAGAAAGAAGCCTTTTCCAGTGCCGAGAAGAATAAAAGAACCACTTTGTATGCTTTAAAAATAATCTTCCTTTCTACATATTCCAGTACAACAGTTACATCCTTTATAAAGATACGCTGGTGCCTCGTGCAACTTGTGATCCACCTATTGTCTCCAGAACTGTTGCTGAGTCAATCCTCCCTCACTTGCCTCTATGCAAAAGATTACTTCTATACAAACACAGAGGTTAGCATTCATCTTTATTGTCATTACATGTCATTCTTTGAACCAAATTCTTAAAATAATTGCTTAAGATCATAATATCTTGTAGCATTTTTCCAGGTAGTATGACTAGCATTAAATGCTAATTCCATCTTTCAGTCAGGAACTAAATATTGCATAGTCCCTGGAGAACATGCTTTAATGCACCTAGTCTGACAGTGAAGCATAATTAACTGTTTCTTGAGAACAGCTTTCCAAGCAGTTATACATCCATCTAATAGAAATTTAATCTTGTCTACGTTTCCTTATCACAAATGACTCATATGAAGGAAAGAGGATTAATGTGGAACCAGACATTCCTGAAGGGTTTGTCTGGCCACAAGAGTGATAGTCACCTGCACGTGACTTCAGCTGAAGTGTAAGATCTTGTATTTATTGCCTAACTTGAGAAGGAAGGATTTGGGTGGACCCTGAAATTGTCTGACCAGCATTCCATTATTCCTGCCTCTTCTCCATAGAGTTAAGGAGTCCAACTGTTATAAATTGTATATGTTGGGAAATTTGGTCCTTTGAAAATCCCAGCTGTCTGGGCTAGGAAACACAGATTCTTTTTTGTATTAAGCACATTCTCATTACTTCCAAAACACTGATGAGGATTTTCTATGCTATAGAGAAATCCCATATGTAAGGACTTTGTAGTGGTAAAGCCACTTTAAAACATTTAGATATGAAAACATTTTGTAACTACAAATAAGCAGGTATCCTAACTGTTCAGAGTGATACTTTAATCTCTGTTTTGATTATGCAGGGTTACTGTGTCTAAAGTCATTATACTTTTCAGTCATTAATTGCTGCTTACGACTGAAGGCATTCAAAGTGGTTTGCCATCCTCTGGTATCAGAAACCATCTCCCACAAAACAATGGGATGTTCTGGGAAATTGACTGTATTGCTGCCTATCCCCTACCTTTCTACTGTTGAAGAAGGCTACTGATAGAATATTCCAGAAAAGGGATGGCATAGCAGAGTAGCAGAGGAACAAACTACAATCTGCCAAGAAATGTTTTGATATACAGTAACCAAGACTAGATAGTGATGATGTCTAACTAAAACTGGTTGAAACACATTAGTTTATCCTTGATCAGATGAATAGCAGAGGATAAAAGAAGAATGCAATGGATACAACAAATCGGCACATTATCAGGAATGTCACTATCATCTTTAATGCAGAGCTGGTGGCATCCAGCATCTCCTGGGAAAGGTCAGTTACGTGAAACACCTTATTCAGCTTCACTGGGAAATCCACCTGTGAGCTGGTGCACAGGAGACCGGTAAAACTCATCAGCTTGTGGTGCTACAGCAGTAACTGACAGCTGGACAAATTACAGGAATCTAAAGGATGCTGAAGAAAAGATCTTTTCTCAAGTATTTGTGTTTGTAGCTCGTGTACCACATTGACTGAGACTGTTTTGTCCTTTCAGATATATCTGAGACAATTGCAAAGAAGGAAAGTACATGAAAATAAAAGCAATCTGGCCTTCTGGATTCTGTCTACTTCTGAAACTCAGAGAACGGGAAATAAGAACACTTACTGACATGTTGATTAGACTGAAGATGGCTTAATTTCTGAGTAGAGTCATTTTCACCAACACAATCTCTGAAGTACATCCAGAAATCTAAAAATGGTGCTCATATATCTTACAGTAAGACATAGTACAGGCAGTTTTTTAAAATACGTCCTGGAAAGATTTCATATAGAGTGAAAATAAAGAAGGGATGCTGGCTCAACTCTCAGAGAATGAAACACCTTCCTATCAAGCCACTTCAAGAGAATCATCAGCTTCCATTGTAGATGGATCAGAGGGAGCATGGGAGCTGATAGATACGGATGAGTGTGAATCATTCTGTGTTTACAGCTGTTTCTACCAGGTAGCTGGCAGGAGATAGGCTGGTGCAATATATAGTCATAGAATATCTCAAGTTCGAAGGGACTAGTAAAGATCAAGTCTGACTCCTGGCTCTTTGCAGGACTATCTAAGATTAAACCATATGACCATTGACCAGATGCTTCTTGAGACCCTGATAACTTCCCTGGGCAGCCTGTTCAGTGGCCAGCCACCCTTTCAGTGAAGAAACTTCTCCAAATGTCCAATCTGAACCTTCCCAGTTATGGCTTCATTCCTGTTCCTCATGTCTTACTGTTGGTCACCAGAGATCGATCAGCACCTTCCCTGCCCAGTGCCCCCCTTGAGGAAGTTGTAGGCTCCCATGAGGGCACCCCCTCAGCCTTCTCTTCTCCAGGCTGAACAGACCAAGTGACCTCAGCTGCTCCTCGTAAGTCTTGCCCTTGAGGCCTTCCACTAACTTGGTTGCCCTCCTCTGGACACACTCTGATAGTTTGAAGTCCTTCTTGCATGAAGGTGCCCCAAACTGCACACAGTGCTCGAGGTGAGGCCGCCCCAGTGCAGAGCAGAGCAAGACAATCCCCTCCCTCACCCGGCTGGCGATGTTTGCCTGATGCCCCCAGGACAAAGTTGGCCCTCCCGGCTGCCAGGGCACTGCTGACTCCTATTCAGCTTGCCTTCGGTCAGAACCCCCAGGTCCCTTTCCATGGGACTGCTCTCCAGCCTCTCATCCCTCAGTCTGTATGTACAAAGAGGATCACCCAGTTCCAGGTGGAAAATCTGGCACTTGCTCTTGTTAAATTTCATATGGTTGGTGTTTGCCCAGCTCTCCACCCTATCGAGATCTCTCTGTAAGGCCTCTCTATTCTTGAGGGAGTCCACAGCCACTCCTGGATTAGTGTCATTGGGAAACTTTCTAAAGGTACCCTCAATTTCTGAGTCCAGATCACTTGTAAAAGCATTACAGTGGCCCTAAAATTGTACTCAGTGGTTTTGAATGCAAAGGGGTGCTGTGAAGTTCAAAACTCTCCAGTTTTGAATGATCAGGGCACACACAACTTGCAGCTCTGCACATGAACATTTCCAGTGAGCAGAAATAATAACTGGTATGAACTGGATCTACACGAAAATAAAATGTGTGCTTTCATATTCTTTTCTAGACAGTAGTAAAGATGGTTCATAGCAGCATGTCTTGGGACATCTGGAAAAAGTAGAAGGGGTTTGACACTACTAGTACTATGTAAAATTAAAAATAAATAATTTATAATTCCTGCATTACATGTGAATTTGTCTCTCATGTTAAAGAGACATATTTTCACTCTTGTAATAAACTTCAATATCTCTGTGAATTTTAGAAGTTTTAATAATAGACTGGAAACCTGCAAAAATTGAAAATCTCTAGTTTACTGCTTTTTAAAGCCGCACAAGCTTACACACAGCAAGGAAGTAGATTGTTTTCACAGTACATGTAAGAAAACCCCTGACTTGTAATAAGTGAAAAATACTCAGGCACTGAGTCAATACATTTCTATTGTTTATCTTCCCACAGGTCAGTAATAAATGGAACAATGTCAGCTAACAAGACCAAGCAGAGTAATGAGAGCATGTATGCCTCCCGCCTGACAGTAGTAAGTGCTATGGAAACTATTTTTCACCTTCCTGAGAAAAGAATAACATTTTCTTTCCTAGATTTTATGTTCCATTCAGAAGACTGATTTGGAAGGAAAAAATTGCTATGAAATAGCAGTACTTTGAAGTTAGCACTGAGTAAGAGTTTGAGGGAAAAAGCTGTCTTTGAATTAATATAAAATGTAGAATTTTAACAAGGTAAAACACTAAGCTGCAAATTTGGAAAGGGGCAGTGTTTCCCTGAAAGCTGAAACTACACTTAAGTAATCAAATAAACAACTGTACTTAATGCAATACTACAGCTAAGAGGACAAACTCAGCCCTTGGATGTATAGCATGACAATCAGGTAGGGTATTTTCTCCTTAAATGTTTCAGCATAAAATCAGTAGAATACCATGCACAGACTTTTTTTTTTTTTTTTTTTTTTTTTAAGAACAGAAAGATCTTACGACTGAGAAAAGAAGAATAATTTGAGACCTGAAAAAACCACCTTACAGTGAAGTAAGGTTTGTAGCAGGAAGTAATAGCTTTTATTTAATTAACAGCCCATTTCCCAGTGGGAGAACATTTTTCACAAAAGAACTTTGACCTTTCAGCCCACAACCTCAGAGAGACCACAAAATACCTTCAACAGCTGAGCCTGGGAACAAAAATTCAGAACTGCTGTATGCACTCGAAATCATGGACTGAATAAAATACTGGCTTTACAGCACATTATAATCCTCCACTGCAGCTGCCCTCCAACTCATTTATCAGTGTTCCACAGCTGATAATTTGCTCTCTTATTTTAGCTCAGAGGAATTCTTAACATTTTTATCTGCCCCTCTAGTCACAGGGCAGGTGATTAAGTAGGGCAATCACTTTTCTTATCCCAAATTGTCTGATTACCACATTAGGTTAAAACTAAGAATTTCTCCCAATCTGCACTTAGCTTGAAGTTTGCTGGGTTTGTTCAGACCAACAGAAGGATCTGTGTGCTTGAAGTTTTGTTTGTTCCAACTATATCAGTTGCATACTTTTAATTTCCTGGTTTTAATTCCACCTTCAAACCTTGCCTCATTTATATCCTACAGTATGGCAGTACTGTACAGCAGGCTCCCAATGTATTAGTTTATCTAAAAGAAGCTTAAGTAATGACTGTGTGATAGGCAAATATGCAACCATATGGCAATATAAATTTGATAATGGCAAGCTGCTTAATCCAGTAGGCAAAGGTATTAAAAAAGGCAAAAGCAAAAGATAAAAAACTGATTTAAATTCAGAAAAGAACCATTTTAGCAGAGACGACAGTTGACTATTGGTAAAACATGCTTGATGTAGGGAGACTTCTCCATCAAGTCTGTAAATCAAAATTGTTGGTAGTTCAGAAGGGACAATGCAGGTACAGCGAAGAAATTATCATTTCAGACTCTTCATTCCAATCACCCAGAAGTTCCAACAAAGTGCTTTTGGACCCTAAGATAAAGGAATCTCTAAACTAAGCTCTGTTTGTGATCACGCCAAATACTGTACTGGGAAGTAAAAAAAAAAAACAAAAACAAAACAAAAAACAAATAAACAAGCAAAAAATAATCTTAATGTGGCAAGACTGGCAGAAATTTTTAAGGAAACAATTCAAAAAGACAGTTGTACCTAAGTCTTGTAAAGCTCATTGAAGGTATGCAGGTACCAAGCTCAGAAGAAAGAACTTTCTCATGTGCTATTTAAATATGAAACTCCTTGCTGGAGTGGGACTAGAGGCGTAACAAGAGGTACAAAGAGATGACACAAATGTGGATAACAGTTCTAGCACTGGATGTATTCAAAATGAACCTGATTTTGTAAGTCTCTCTTCTTGCTGTGTTTCATACATCCTTTCCCTAATAAAATTCCAGCTGTCTCCTGCAGAAGGCATGTTACAAGCATAGAGAGACCTTTCATCCTATCACCTGATATGGTGATAACGGTGATCTTACAAGTGGAGAAAATATACTGAAATTTGGACTGATGGAAATACTTTTATCTTCAAGTCCCCATTGATGGCTTGAGTTCATTCCTCCCTCCTTTTTGAATGGAACTATTCTTAAACTATCTGAGGGTACTTGTAACATATTGTCAGTTACACCAGCTTATAAAATATGCATGAATATGCAGTTGCTGGAAAAGGTGACTTCTTTTATGCATCCAGTTTCACAAATGAAGGCATATTTGTAAAAAAACCACAAACCAACAAACCAAAACCAAACCTAACACCCTCCCCAAAAAGATACATCTCCTTTTTACCTATGTCTATTTCTACTATTTTTTAGGGGGATGAGGCAGAAGGCTTCAAATACAGTGTACTTTCATTCCCTTTAGTTCAATTTCCATTCAGAAGTCTGCATTTTCAGTTACATTATTTCTGAAGAAACCTTTTCATGTGTACTGCATATCAGCAGAAATACATAAATTGATGTGATTCTTCAAACTGAATTTTTAATGGATTATCAGTTTACTCTTTTCGCTTTCTTAGCATTGCGTTTGGCAAAGCTCAGGTACTACTGGTTAAACAAGACATTTTAGGACAACTTAAGCTAAACTTGAAGAAGCAGTACCATAGAGCTCTAGAATGCTCATCAAACAAAGGTTAAACAATAATGCATTGAGTTTCAGTGAAGAGGTCCAAAGGGAGCTACAAGGACTTCTTTGAGAAGTGAAATCATTTCATGGTACGCACACAGGAATGAAATCCACGTATATTAACACTTCATCACAATGTTAGAAAATAAAAAGAAAGACTTTTGAGAAATGAGACATCTAAAAAGGAATTTTTAATGGGGTTCTAGAGAAGGTTATGTATGTCTGATTTTAATCTTTTCTGCTGGGCTCATCCACATCTTCTGCCATTCCTTAAAGAACAAAGATGGTATCTCAAAAATATTATTTTTTTGACACTTTGTTTTGGTCAGTGACAGCTGCTGATGGGAGCAACTTGCTTGGTGTGTCAAGAGTCCACATATACAGACTCCAGCTCCCTAAATTCTGTAGAACTGGTTTAGAATCTCGAAGAGTTAACAGAGTGGGGGACATAATGGAGGGCCTGATGCTTTAGAGAGCCCGGTGTTCTTAGAGAGCTTTGTGTCAAATGCTGTGCACACTCCTGTTCTGCTTGCAGCCACATTTACAGCATTCCTTCTGTTGTGCATAAGAAGTAGAACAAACTACCATAATTACTTTAAAGGCAACACAGGAATGAATCACTGTCTCCATTTTCTTACCTGAAGGAAAAAATGCATCTTCTGGACATCTCAAATTTGATGAGGATTTTCTGGACAGAGGTGAAACAGAATTATGAACACGTATGATGCAGAAGCAGGTAGACAGTGACTGAGCAGAGCCCATGTGAAAAATGGGATGGGAAGGCTGGGAAGGTTTTTTTATACTTTTCCTCCTCCAGAAAAACAACAACAACAACAAAAGAAAATAATGATTGAGCAGTAGAACAGATTACCTAAGAAGGAAGTGCAAAGAAATATGTCTTTGGCTTTGGAAAAAAGCAGATAAGGATGGCAACTGTCAGAAGAACAGACAATATCAAATCTAATTAAGAAAAAATGCAGAACAACAGAAGTGACTAAAGATGGCAGTTCAGCAGAGGTACTGAAGATGTGGAATGCTTCAAGACATGTAAAATCAACCTCTGAAAAGATGAAAAAGGCAAGGCTGCGTGTCTGATAGGAATACAGTAAGATGCTGAGTGGGGGACGTGACTATTGCAGAAGTATATAGTGGATTTTGTATACCTTTGCTGTCATAGAAATTGTCTCTCATGTACCTAATGTTCTAAATAAATAATGCCATTATTTTTTCTGCAAATTTATGGGCATTATTCTGGAAAGGAATACAAATAGGGAGAGAAATCACAACATTAGTCAAAGCAGTGAATACTGAAGGAGAGAAAAATAAGTATAGAACCAAGAGAATTCTGAGAAATAAACTTGGAACAGTGAGTACAATATGTATGTTAAACTAGAGAATATAACATTGTGTTACACAGCTGCCACATGTATGTTTTACTAAATACTGAAGTGCTAACATATTTAGGAGAATGCTGGAGAAACAGCTCTCAGAACTGTTGTTAGAGCCTATGACATGCAGAGAAAATGGTTCAGTAAAATAGGAAAGAAATGGGAGGCATGAGAAAAGAAAGTGAGATTGCATTATGTTCCCATCCTCCCAAATGACAAGCGAAGCAAGAAAATTGTAGACAGTGGATAAATTGATTTAGGTGAGGCATATGAAGGAAGTCTGGAGATTTTACAGCACAAATTCTGCAAGAAGGAAGTGAGAAGTGCTGCATGGAGGATATCTTCTTCCTCGTGAAACGTCTTTTTGGTATGAGCTGACCAGTCATTTTAGGAAACCACCAGAGTGGTGATGGAGTGCTCAAACTAACATGATGAAGTGCAAAGAGATTACAGACATTCACTTTCTTTTTTCTTGATTGCTATTGATTAACTTCTACACTTCTCCAAAAATGTCAAAACCACTGGCTGTAAACAAGCATATGAACAAGGGGAATTCATAAAGAACATAAGCATCGACAGATGGAATATCAGAAATTCCCTGGCTCTAAAATTGTATTATACTAACTGTATAACTACTTTGTTTTAATTCAAGCTCTTATTAACCTAACAAATAGTAATAATTAATTTTGTTCACATTCTATGTTATGAAAAAATAGTGAAAACGACAAAAATACATGGATCTAATTTTGACATCAAATACATTATACAGCTGTAATAAGTATTTAATTGCAAAATTATATAAACTCTAAATTTATGATTTTGCCTAACTTGTCTCATTTGCAAGGAGACACATCAAAGTGGTATTTGAGCTTTTTGGAAAGATTACAAGACATATTTTACCTATGGAGTGATATACAGAATGATTCCTGTCAATGGTGACTGAGCAACAGAACCTGCTCCAAAGCTCTTCAGACAAAAATATACACACATAAAAGTGTAAGAGATAGATGGCAATGACACTCAAAACTCTGGTATAGCTGAATCTCCTGAAGTTTCTAGATGCTTTAAAATTTACTTTAAGTGACACAAATACTTGAAAATATGTTAGGAATTTTTACAGTATTATACAGTATAATTACAGTTTTAATACTAAACAGGGTTATAGTATTTGTTCTTTCACCCCATCTTCATAAATTTTCATTGCCATCTTGCTTTGAAACAATTTTCTGGACAGTAATTATTTATCTCCCTTTTTCAAAATTTATTCATCTTTCCTTTTCAAAAATTTATTCCTCTTTACAAACATTAATGATAAATTTTACCCAAATGGGCATGTCAGCTTTAAAGTAATTGAAAGTAAATTGAAACCTAAGCAGCTACTTGACTATGAAATCAGCTACTGAGAATTTTATGTTCACCATTTCCATCATTAAAGGAGAGATTTTTAAGTTATATTTTTTTTCTGCATAGAAACAGTTAAAAAGCATAAGAGTGTTAAGCTATATCAGGAGTCATTCTTCAAGTACCTCTATTAATGATTCATGCCATGGAAAACTTCATTCTTGCCTCTGTGACCTTCACAGAAGAAGAATTTCAAACAGGATGATTTTCTTCAAGTAACAGTTTGGGCAGTTTGGGTCTGTGTGCTAACTCTCTTTTATAATATTTCTCTTTTTCATGGTTTGGGTCATTATATATTTTTCCTAGGCTTATAATGTTTTTATAAACAAAAGCATATTGTAAAGAAGTACAGAGGAGATATTCTTCTTTCTGAAGAGCTATTACCACTATCAGCCTCTTTTTAATTAGCTTTTAAAATTCTCTGCTTTCTTTAAGCTTTCTCAGAAAAAAAAAAATATTGTTATATACCAGCATGTTCACTCACTAATCTTTTTTCCCCAATAATAAGTAAAGCATGAATGTGCCTTAATTGTTCACTAAGATCATAGGCTAGCTGAAGTTCCAGGTATTATTACTTACTGAAGAGCACTTTAAGATCAAAATCTCAGGATCTTTTGTCTGTAGGTTTCAAAATTGTCTACATTCATTGATGCTTTTGAACTTTGCAAAACTTAATGGAAGTTACAATATTCCAAACCCATGCTGGTGTTTTTGAAAACCCCTTCCATGATAGCAAGTTAATGGAACTTAACCTGGTATATGAATTTTTCAATATAATTACAATCTTTTCTTAATAGTACTCTAAGCAGGCAGAAGCAGTACCCAGCTCACTCAGTAGCAGAGAATTCGAATTCTATCAGTAAGTCTTAAACTAATTCACTCAGTGACTTTGGATGGTTCCTAAAGCCAGCAGATTTAAAAGCCAGCAGCTAAAGAGAGGTACTAAAAAACACTTTAAGGAAAGATATCCATGGCCTGTAGAAGGCTCTGAATCAGCCCACAAATGGCTGATTAGTAAAATGTGCTGAATACTTGCACTAACTGCTGAAGTCCGCAACAGATGGAGGAGTTGGCATCCGAGGACGTAAGGCCACTCCTTCACAAATCCAACTTTAGACATGAAAGCATGAACATATGAGCCTAAGATTTGCATTCCAACTTTCCAATCAGTAAAATAAGTCCTAAGGAAACCCCATTCTCACGAGTGATAGTGGAAGTGCTATTTCATATTCACATATCAGCTGTGTCACAGCCAGCCACGCTTACAAACCAACGTGCCCTTTCAGCAGCTCTGCCTTCCTGGCAGTCCCAGCTCCCCCTTCCTGCTCAGCTTCAGCCTCCACACCCACCTTCCAGCACTGGGCTCCCTTCCTGAGCAGCAACCACCTTTGCTCCCAAACCAGCTCCTTCACACCTACCCAGCCTCCTTACCCAGCAAATTTAAACTATGCTGCTGTTCAGTCTTCCCCCCAAGTATTTTCTGGCCTCCCAACAGCTGAGTTCTGTGTCCCATTCCACACCCGGGAACAGGAGAGCCATACCAATGACAAACAGGTTACCAGGATTTTCATTTTAAGACAACAATGTACCTAATTTTTGACAAGAGCAGAACTAAATGGGATGAAACTTTCTCTCTCATGCACACAGGGACACATACAAACACACAAAAGTCCTGAAAAAAATAATGTCTTGCCCCAGAAAATTCAAATTGCACTAGAAGTGTTGTGTCTGGAAGAAATATTAATAACTGAAGCTATTAATCAAGAAAATTTGGAATTGGAAGACAGTGAAGGGGACCTGGGCCTGGAAGTTTAGAAAGCATTTGGACTACATGGGAAAGAGATTTGTTAAGGTGAATAGGCGCATTGCCAGTTCTGTCTGTGAGGCAGGGAAACATGCAAAATCATAACAGAAAAACAGGTAACTCCAGTGTTTGAATATTAGAAAGTAGCAAATTAATTAATATTTTCCAAGAACATAGTTTATGCTTTAGTGGTAATTTGGAAACAACACCCAGCAGGAGTATTTAGAAGTGTAAACTGAGTGCACATGTATCACTAAAATATTCTGAGTGTAACAGCATTTTTTTCCATTTAAGTTCTAGTTGCATCAAAACCTATTTAATATTAATGAAAACATTTAAAGTTAAGTTTTTCTTTTCTTTTTCCTGTTTGCTACAGTACAACAAAATAAATGAGTTTGCTAGTGCTACATTTGAGTGCTTTGAAGAACCTGATATTATCTGGTACCAGGCTAATAAAACAGTAACTGCACGTACAGTATAAATAACAAGATAAGTATTATGTTGCCTTAATGCATAAGTAAAGACTCCATTTTCTGACCATTTTCCACACAGACCATTTGCCTAATGAAATCAGCCTTCCTTCCTCTTCAAAGTGCTGCTTTGTATTGCCACAGTTGGATGAAAATAGCCTTTTCACTGCCTGAAACCACTCTCATTACCACAACAGTCAAGCACAGTGCAGATTCAGTCATACAGCCAGCCTGATGTTGAAATTTTAAAAATCCCATTTAATTCTCTGAGAGAAAGGTTCCACAACGGAATTTTGTGCAGTAGGCAAAATGGTATTAAACTCATACGATGAATTCAACAGGGATATTCAATGTGCAGTTTGCTAGCATTGAAGGTATTGAAGGCAACAAGGCTCCAAGACACAAACAAGCTCAGGGGAAATATTACCGCACAAATTTTGCCCACAATCTCACTGGTGGTACGTGCATAACTATTGGGAACTCCCTGCACTAGGATGGAGGGGCTACATTCTGACCTTTTGGGGCATCTGCGATCTGAAAGCAATGGCACCACAGCATTTTAATACATACTAATAAATACCTTTGATTCTAGTATTAGTATCTGACAGTCCATGTGCAAAATCACACAGACTTTCTCAAGTGTTATGGATTTATTTTCTTTCTTAAATTTAAAAGTAACAAACCTTCCCAGTCAGCTTTGAAAGATCATCTCCTCCCATGATCTGCATATCTTGCATAGATTGATCATTCTGAAAGAGGAAAGACCAAAACTGAAATTGGTTATAACTGTATAAAATAACAATACAAACATGTTAACTTTTTTTTTTTTAATCTTGGTTAGTAATATTTTCTAAAGCTTATTAATACTGATGTGCAACAAAACAACACTCTCAGTTGCTCCTGTGGCTTCCATCATCTCCTGGTTGTATTTAAGCTAATATCAAGCTCTAGGCTTTACTGAATTAGAAAAGGTTGCATTTTTCTTTTTAAAATAATGTTCCCTTGCTTGCTATTTCTTAACATGGCAAGTATTAAGTAACATATTTGTCCCTTTCACAACAGGAGGACAGGAGCATCTCAACACTTGACTAAACACCTGTAAGCACATTCTCTTTTTGAAACAGTCTTTAGAAACACATGCAAAATGTGCTTACATCTATCACTCACACAGAGAACTCAGCTATTTTTGAAAGAATTCACTCCATTTTTTTCAAGGGAAAAAAAAGTTTTACAAAATTCATCACTTGCTATCAAAAATAGTTTCAGTGTGCCTTCCAGAGTTTTGTTTTTGCAACTGACTCAAATATAGAAATCCTTGACATCAATTACATAAAATAGACTATTACCAATCAGCTTGAACTACATGCAACAGAATAATATGCTTTGATTTGCCTATTAAAAAAGGAATTTTATTACAAACAGTAAAAATTCTTTTTTGATAGATTTGTTTTACAGATATTTCTAGTTGAAATTCACTCTGATGGAAAATTCTCAACCAGCTCTATGTCAAATTCATTATCAGCAGAACACAAAGTTAATATCGCATAAGTGAGAAAGACTGAAGCCCTACCTTTAGGGGAAGACATAAGAGGCCCTAAAGAAGATGGCAAATTAAAAAATACACAGTCGTGGCCGGGCTATATGAACTTTTCAGAAAGAGCAAAAGTAAGAATAGTTAATGTGGGGGTTTTGCCAAATTGATGCATGTGCTAATCTAATCTCCCTACCCAGAGAAAAAAACCACATTATTCCAGTTTCAATAATAGCTGCAGTACCTCAGTGTGACACTGTAGTCCACCAGGAAGCTTCACCATTACCCAATGACGTAAGCACAATACTTGAATACTTTGCTTTTATTTCATAAATCCAGTGCTCTGAAGTCAAATGTTTTTCCACAGATAAAACAATGGGACAGCAGAACTTTTAAGGTAGGTGAGGATCTACCAGACTAAGGGGTTTATAGCTTGTCTTCTTCCCCTCAAGAAGCAGGACGAGCAGAGGCAACACCCTGGCACTGCCGTGTGGCACAGTCACACTGCAGATGGAAACCACACCTGCCTACACTCACAGCCCAGGTGGCACAAGTCCAGGGACTTCCAAGGCACCTTTGCAGTCACTGGATCACAAGCAATCTGACAACCCCAGGAAGAATTTGTGGTCCCCATGAGAATGGATTGTCTAAATTAATACAGCCTTCCTGAGTAACTGTAAGTGAAAGTTGTAGAATTGCCCAGAATTGCACTGCAGTCCCACCAGAAGTCTCCCCCGCTTTTACTCAGACTCCACTCTCCAAAAAACTCTCACACCACGGCTTTGTAAAAGGTCCTTAGCAGTCACTGCCTTTAAAGACAGTTTTTAGACCTGCCTTCACTTTTTCTGCACCGGATCTGGGAGCTTTAGATAAATTTCATGCTGCTCTGATCCGTTTCCTGGGAAACAGAGCTAGAGCAGCAACGAAGGTTACATCCCATACATTTTCTAATATAAATTTCAACATTTCTTTTACTTTCATAAAGAAAAACAGGAAAAAAAACCCAACCCAAACAACAACAAAGCAACCAACTGATTTCCTCAGAAGATTATTTTAAAACTAAACAAAAAGTAGAGATTGAGAAGATTTAAAGTTCAGGCTTAAAAGCACAAGTTTTATGTTGTAAAGCAAGGCAGGTCACTCTTCAAAAGTCAGGGATGTATTCAAGTCAAGACTATTATAAGACTATAAAAAGCAGATTGTTTCTAATATCTACCACAGCATGTGTAACCAAGGCACTGACAAAATATTTTTTCATTTCAAATGAGAAAGTGTGGAATTTCATTACAACCAGCACACAAGAATTACTGAAGAGGCAGTTTGCCATTAGCTGCTAGTTGAAAAAGAGAGAGGCAAAAAAAAAGGTAACAGTGAGGTGCAATGATTAATGAATTTATTTATTTTTAACTAAAAAAAAAATATCTTTTTCAGCAGTTGTCACAGCAGCACTGTTTCCTTTGCACTTGGTATTTCTGGCTTCAGCTGAAAGGAAGATGCTGAAAAAGCATCTTCATTGCTGGCAAGCAGCTAAGCAAACACAAAAGCCATTGAGAGCAGGGGGATCACAGCATCCCGTCAACCTCAGCGTTCACACATTGGCTGTTGTGACACAACTGCACACAGATATGAAAATCCTCAGCTGAGAATTCCCTGTGCCTAAAAAATATATAGGTTTCTATATGGTTTCCTTTTTTTTTTTATACATATATGCAGCTCAGAACCCTTCAACCAAGGTGCTTTCAAAAAATTTAAAGACATTCCTTGCAGCACACTGTAGGCAATTATCTTGCCAAAAAAACCCTCAAAAAAAATCCCAACACAGATCACTGATTTTAATGCCATTTGTAACTATCTACATTCATCACTTAACTCATGTTGTAAAATACATACCTGCCAAACAGCAAGACTCAACACCACGGTGTCACATTACCGTGATCATAATGTTCACATAGATAGTTTGCACGTTATGGTTGCCATAGGAACCTCCCAGTGCAGTTTTCTGAGTTCTCAGTTTATAATCTCAAAATAACACTGCACTAAATGTTAAGTATAAAGTACAATGAATGTCAGGAAAGAAAAAAAATCTGTTTCATTCAGTATCAGTTACTGTCAATTCAGAACTGTTTGTTTAATTTTCATGGTCTCAAGTCATTCAGAGCTTCTTTTTCTCTTTGGGAGTTGTTCCAAATGACTGACTCTCTACAGTTTCTTATAAATGCAGAAACATGAATTGAAGCTTCACTTTCTGTCAACCAGAGTTCCTCAAAACTTGCTTTTTAATATCCCTAAACCCTATCAATTTTTTTTTGATGTTAAATGTTTGACACTAAATATATTGTCACAGATAGAGACAGATCTAAATCACACTATGTTTTGGTTTATGCAGCACAAAATTTATTGCAGCTGTTTCTGACAAGACATGATGCATTGTATTGCATCCCTACACCTCATCCCAAGCTATATTTAATCCTACATTTCTGATTTTTTTTCTGTGTTTAATAAATCTGTATTTTCCAGGATAAATCTCAATTTCTTTGATTTTACTTCCTGTGTTGTGCTTTTTCACCTGTTCATCTTTGTTTTATAATTTTCATTCAGACCTTGTCAATATACATCTTCAGATCCTATGAATACTTGATGAATGAAAGCAAAAACGTTATTTCCACCTCCATTTTTCATGGCATACAAGATAAAACCTTTGCTTTCTATGTAGATTCAAAGTATAGATATTTAAATTCCATCTATACTAAGTCATGTCTTTTGAACTGGGTGGGGCACAGGATTATTACATCTCTTTTACATCTCCTGAGATCAACACTTGGACATAGTTCAAGTTACAAGTGAAATGATTTGGGTGGTCTCAGGAAAATTCATTATAAACAGCATTGCTCATCTGAAAATTGCACCAAACTGTGAACATCTGTTACTCTTCTAAAGAAACAGAATCTGGAGTACATTAATACTGGGCCCAGTGAAACAAAGATTCTTTAATCATGGTGAAAAAGTAGCTCTAACAGAACAACTTAAATGCATAGCTAAATTATGAAATATGGACACAAGGTTATTATTATGTATCTAATTACTACAGTCTGCAAAGTTCGTATGGAATTTCTTTAAAAAAAAGTGGTTACCTTTTTCTCCAAAAATTCATCAGGGAAGCTCATAACAAAAAAAGATGTAACCCATCAGGCCTGCTCTGCTTTGCTTTCTCCCCTTGGCGATACAGCAAATACCCCAACCTGGGGATTCCCATGAGGAAAAGCTCTTTCACTTTGCACCATCATTCCATCTCCTACAGCTGGGTTTTCCAGGAAGGTTACTAAGAAGCATCATACACTTGAATTAATACTATTTTGCGTTTCTTCTCCGCAGAACAACAACTAAAAACAAAAGACCTCAAGGGGGTAGAACATGAGCTGTCATAATTTTCATGCCAGACAACTGGAAGGACTATCCAGGCTTAAGTAGCAACATTCAGAGGGCAACTAGTAAGTACTGTTCAGCTGGAGACTTGTGCAAATGAGTGGGAATGATATGGATCACTTCCCAGTAAAGACTGAAAAGTTTGCCTTCCCTTCCCCAGAATCACATGTATACCCAAGGGCAGACTGCAACCTCCAGGGTACACCCACATTCAAAATAGTCAAGTGCCAGGTCACTGATATATTTTTCAGAGGTGCTTTGAACACCTTGCAAACAATCCAACAATGCTGAGCCAACTGGAAGTCAAATACAGTAAACTGGCATACACCCACTGCCAGGACATCCTCTTTCCCACAGGGACAGTAAAGGTGGTACATTTGCACCGAAGCACTGGCAGCTTTGTGTATCTCTGTCAGCTTTAACGATGCCTTCCTGTGCTGACCACACCACTGACTGTGCTGCACTGAGACAGCCTTATTGCTACTGCCAGGACAACCTGTCATAGTAAATTTTAAACTGGTGTAGGTGTACATCTATCAGAATTCTAGTTACCACCACGTAAGACATACTTTACTTCTCTAGGATTAGACCTACAATATAACTAACAAATATTCACTTATTTTTTATTATTTTTCTTCCTTGTTGTTATTCCTTAACTAAATGCTCCATCACTCAGGTTTGGAAGTGCCTTAAATGTAGGCTAGTCTATCCAGTTCTAGGGAAGGCCGGAGTTCTGCAATGAGGAAGTTGGCTTTGGACAGAGAAAGGCAAACAATGAATTTACTGACAGCAAGGTACTCCTTATCAGCTGACCTGTTGTAACACCTGGGAATGTTTCTTCCCTACTGTAAAAGTGAGGCAGGTCATTCAGCTTAAACAATTCTCTGGGCAACAGTGAGTTATTAAACTGAATGAATGGGATTGCTTGCAATCATCTGTTCACACGTTCAGTAATTTCTTATGTACTAGGACTTCTGCATGCCTTCTCTGTATTTAATTCAAAAAAGCTAAGGTATCTTAAAAACGGGCCAAACTGTCATAAATTGAAGCAGAATTCAAACCAGTTAACTTGGCTAAAAAGCATTACAGACAATAAATTATTTCATATTTTTATTTCTGGTTTAGCAATTAAGTTTTATGTAATTTCTTGGTATTGGTTAAATGTGCTATTTTGTTTAGGAATGATGCAGTAAGATTGCAGCATCACTTATAACCATATGGCACAAACAGCACCTGTAGGCTTGAACTGAAATCAAGAGCATATGATACCAATTGTTTTGAATTGCATATATATCAGAAACACAATGTAGCCTCAAAACTCAGGTTAGCTTCCACAGAACGCAGTCTGAGGTTTCCATGTACTCTAACTTATTTTTATTCTGTAAGATAATATTTAAAACATAGAGCCAAAATCTGTGTATGTTCCAGGGTAAGAAGAGGTACTAACAGTTTCATAGAGCTCTTTCAGTCGTGTAAAGCAAAGTTCAGATCACATAATTTGTCTCCAGAGATGGGAGGCAAATAAATTTAAAACTCCCAGGTAAAAGAAAAATTTAGGAAGCATACCCTCCAGAACTGCCATAATCCTACTCAGGCACTTCTTTTGGACTGCCAGGAGGCATTGCTAAGGGTGTCCACATTTTGTGATAACAGTGTAATAAAAGCCCTCTTGGAATAGAGATTTGGTGTGCTTATCGTTCTCAGCTCCATAAGCCAAAGAGTGTAGGGAAAATCTTCCTCCTGTTACTATGCTATGGTACTGCAAAAATCATAAAGGTCATCAAGCATGCTATAGCCAACTATACTGGACTCAGCTGGGGAAACACCAGTTTGGATTCAAGCCTACAATAACTGGAGTATTTGTCTTTTACCCAATTATTGTTTAACATTAAATGCATGAGCATTACAGCAGGGAAACTAGAGATCATGTTTCCCAGCATCAACAGAGGGTCTCAGCATGCCAGCTGGGACAATACTAGATCCCTATGTACCATTTTACCCCAATTTTTTAACTGGGATGTAAATTAATGATTAAAGTAAATGAACATTGTGAAAAATCACGTAGTGAATTTGTAGCTCTGTATTGAAACTCTGTCCCCTCGGGCATTCTGCAAGCACAAGAGAAACAGCTTTCTCCAGGCTAAGCACAAAGTACTAACCTTCTGACCCTGACTATCATTAGTTCCTAGGATTTGGTGATAAAAGGCAGATAGGAGAATAATCTTGAAATTTGTCAAATAGCCACAGGCTGAGAAAACAGATAGATAGGTGTAATCAAATTCACAGAAGATGAGATTGATAAAAACCTCAAGTGCTTAGTCCCTTCCAGCAATCTGGAGTCTAGTGTGTCATTGAACCTCACAACTCAGTGGCATTCTCCTTCATAACACTGTGTTTAGTCCCTTGACTGGTACAACTGGGAAACTTTTAAAAGCACAGTCTTTGTGAATTGTCTTGAAAGATTATTTTATAGCATGCCTTTATTTAAATATTCTAACTTCTGTCTACCAAATGAGCAGGGAAAAGAATTTTCTATCTGTCATGCAGATAAGCACTGCAGTAATAGAGGAGTTCCTATTATTGCTATGTTCCTTTAAAGTAACCTTTTTGGTTCATGCCTTGCAGCCCCCCCTGGGGTGTGGCACTGCAGGAACATCACACATGCTATGATCTGTTTTAAAAAACAGCATTTAAGAGATGCCAGTAAAAGAGAGTCATAGAATTCCTTGAGAAAATTAGAACCCTCCGGCTTCTTTTAATTAATTTTGCCTCATTTCAGATCTTTATATAAAAACCCCACATATACTAAATGATCTAAGTAAGTAATCAAGGTGATATTTTTCTAATGCATAAACATGTCACAGTACTTTCAAACTCATCAGATCTTGCTTGAACAACAGGATTAGCAACCATTATGTGCTGGACCTTTCTTATAGGTAAGATCCCATCTCCCTGTTATTGTAAAAATCTGTGAAGCAAACTGAAAATACAGACTGCAGTCTCTTCTAATGATGACATGTAGTATCGCTGCAAAGACCGTAATTTAGCAGTAGCTTGCGTATTTTTTGGCAGAATATGAAACAAAGTATTTTAATAAAACTAAACTTCAATTTTTCAGGCTTTGTAACAAACCACTGCTTTACAACAAATATTGTATCCAGGGGCTTTAGAATTTAATTCTTCGAAAATATGAACTCTTGGAAGCCATTTATTAAATCCCTTGATGCTTTGAATCTGTTCTAAAACTTACCCATTTTACAAACATCCACAGTCTTAAATGTTAAGATGTTCCAGGAATCTGAACTGCTTAAGCTCACCAGAAAGAATATTAAAAGCCTTAAGAAAAATGAACTTCAGATCTAAAACTCCATTTATACATAGTAGCTGTACTTTATGTAATATACTATAATCCAAGACATTTATTTCAAATTAGAAGACATTTTTCAAAAGAAAACATTACAGCTTGTTAGAAAAATGTGGCCCTTGGGGAGAAAAATTTCTTGAAGAAGATTAGAAAATACCTCTGTGGAGTTTGCATTAGATCTGAAGTCCAGAAGGACAGAATGCCAACACAGGAAAAATAATTTTTTTTTTTTTTTTTGTTAGAAAAAAAATAATTCCACAGATAAAAATCATGTATCAGTATAAAGGAAAGTAATACCTAAGCAGGAAACAATAGAAAAAAATTAAAAGTATCTTCACAAGGCAAGTAGTTACTTGCTTTAATAAACCTCACAAATGCCTTAAATCAATATTTTGATACTGCTGGAGAGCTGTAGGACAGCTCAGTACCATTGTGCCTTCACTGCCACATCTGTTCTCGTTCTGTCCCCATGGCAATCAGGCCACTTCCTACTCAGTTCTCCCCCAGCTGAGTTGTTTGGTTCCCCAAATCTTTTATATGTGAGTCACTGAAACACTTACTCATACTTACCAAAAAAATCACTAAGTATTCAGATGGTGCTAACATATTTAAGTGATGTGTAGGTGTGTTATCTGATGCATAGAGTTACAGAGATCATCCCTCTATGAGTAAGTTTTACATTACAGATAAACTTGATAAACTGACTGTATGATAGGTTTATTATGACCTTTCCTGAACTATGCCCACAAATTAACACCTACTTACAGTAACACTCCAAGCCCCTAAGCAGTGTCCAACAGGAAAAGACTGTATGTTTTAATTAAAATAACTTAAATCAGAAACACTTTCTTCCTCCTTACACTCAAGACAGCCTTGAGCAAGTTATGAATTAAAGCTCTGATATCTCACAACTCTGCCATCACATTAAATGGAAGCTGTAGTGCTTAGGAAGGAGAGCATATGCCTCCAGACCTAAGAAGTTTCACCACAATGACTTTTAAGTTCACATTTTATTCCCTATAGTATGTCCTTCTTCATTTTATCTTAGAACACTATGAAAACAAGGTTGTTTCACAAAAATAACTAGGGTTGAAACAGCCACATTCCTAATACCTTTTACGAATGTGTCTCAGATAAAGAAAAGGGTGAGACTGAGGCTTACAAACTTGGTAGCAAGGATCCCTTGACTATGGACAGACTTCTTTTTCCAGCAAGGGCTGAGTAATGAAGTTACTGCCCACAGGCTGTCCCCAGCCCCTCCCTCTGGCAGGGACTACTGGCAGGCTGAGGTGCTTATGTGCATCTGGGTCACTAAAAATGAATCCAGCAAGCTCAAGTGGTTATAGAAAGTCTCTCGTAACTGGTCTCATCTGGGTTAAAACAGGTTAGGAAGTGCTCAGAACACCAGCTGAGATGGCAAGTGTGACTGTCAGGAGGGCACTGCAGTGGCTGAGGAATGAACTGGACATGGTGACCCATCTCCAGCGTCTCAGCTCTTACACCAAGCCATGAGCCATCTGTACCTGATGTAGAGGAATCTGGCAGGAGAGTCTAAGAGAGTTTACTCTCAAAGTGCCTGAATTGTGCTGCTACTCTAATACCACCAACCACAATTCAACCCATGAGACTGTCATTCACCTCATTATATTTTTGTAAATGCCTTTAAAGAGTTCATCAGCATGCTACAAGAATAAGCTTTTGGGACAACTTCCACCACTAACACATTTTCGGCTGTTTCTCTGAAAAGCTTTAGTGTCTCTGAGGCTGATATTTTGCAGTAAGATACTGCTGCATGTAGAAGTGGGTTTTTTTGTTTCTTTCATGAAAAACATTCTATTTTTAAACAAGTCCTACCACTTGAAAAATGAACATTTGGACACGGTTTGGAGATCTGTCAACTGTAGCATCTCCAAACAGTCAATTCACAAAAAATATGGTCTGTTTCCACCATTCCTCACCTTCTTAACCATCTCAGATCTTACTAAGTTTCAGAAGATAACTGAAGCATCAGACATACAGAGATATATCAATACCTGCTTAAGACTCGGGAATATCTTTGGCTTGGAGCTGTGAAGCACCTTATACTCACTCATTTTAGCAGGTTTGAGTATTTCCCAGAGCTTTCCTTCAAAAATATACTACTACTTTAGGATGAAAATTCCATTTTATCCATTCACAGACATGGAAAGTACACAGAGATAAAATGCCTTTGGCAATTCTAGGAATGGATCCCTAGTCCCAAATCTCCTATCTTCAGTTTGACCATAAGACATCTCTCTGACAGCATCACTGACAATCTCAGAACAGCAACAACTTCAAGGTCTAGATCCTTTACACTGGTAGCTTCTGTGGACTAAGTTAATGTCATATTTTTGCTGTCCATTAGCATCTAAAAATATATCATGGTGCAAAATTCTTTGTAAAGTTATTTACTGTCTACAATGCTGACTGCAAGACAGGCATCTGAAAAAGCTTAAGAGTATTTTTTAGGTTTTAAATGTCTAGTACATGGACAACCTCTTTCCAAATTAAATAAATAATAAATTATTAATTTCCAAATTAAACCACATTTTGCCTACCCTGAAATTATTTATCTGCATGTCAAATCGATAATTCACACATAATTGGGAGTTCAGTCCCATGAAATTATTGCAGAATTTGGCTTTAAAGTTGACACGAATTAATTCTACCAGATAGGCTCCAATTTGTAAGTCTTCCATGGCTACTCAGCATCAAGATGATGATGTGGTCATCATCAGCTAAACTGTGCACATGATGCAAAATAAAGGGAACTCACAACTTGCCCAAGAGAAAACCTGTAAGTACAAAAACTAATGTGGCTTCTCTTTCATCTCAGGATGTACATTTTTCTCAGGAGATAAGTTGTATTTTCATGACACAGGAATGGAGGTAAACAATTACTGTAACACTGGTGTAGAGTTTGGGTACAGACATGAATCACTAAATGCAGGCAGGACACTTAGTTGCTTCTTTTGTGTTGTTAAATTAATAAAAACATTTTGAGGTTATTTTTTCGGGTCAGGATTTCAACATATTGTTTTCAGATATAAAATTCATAATGGTCTTAAAAAAAATCAAGTTCCATACAGTAAAACTATACTGAATAAGAATAGGTTATTATGCAATGTAGGAATGTACATTTTACACCGCTCTCTGATTATGGTCTGATGGCTCATGCTGTTGTGCCTTTTAGGAATTAAGTATTTGGTAATGGTGTATGAGAAGGAAACCTACACAGACGAAAAATAAATTTACCAAGCTTTCAACTTACTCATTATAAAATCCCTCTGCTTCCTTACTCCTATAGTAGAGAGATTTAGTAAAACTATTTACTGAGATGGTTTCATATAGCAAAAACATTCAGATTTCTACTAAACAATGCTTGTTTTGTTGCTTGTTTTCAGATTTTTGCAGCACTAATGGTCCTGTTTATGCCAAGACTAATAACCAACAGTTGTAAATATGTTTCGAACAACTGGAGGCTGAAGAGGAAACAGATCATATCAATGGATTTGTTTGTGAGCAGAATTCAATGCAACCATTGTGCATGGATTACAATTCAGAGGTCATATTTTTACTTTTTTTTTTTTTATTAATTATGTTCTGGAAACCATAAATAATGTACTCATTTTAAAGAATTACATGAATTGACCAAATCCACATAATCCTCTAGAAGTTTCCTCCAAGTGACTGGGAAGCAACATTCTCTTAAGTTCATACATATTTGGGGGCATCGACCACCTCTCTGGGCAACCTGTTCAGTGCCTTACCAACTTCATCATAAAAAAATTCTACTTTATATCTAGTTTAAACCTACCCTCTTTCAGGTCAAAGCCATTCTCCCTTGTCCTATCATTCCATGCCCATGTAAATGCCCCTCTCCACCTTTCTTGTAGGGCTCTTATGTACTGGAAGACTCCTCCAAGGTCTCCCCAAGGTTTCTTCTCCTCTGGAGAAGAGACCTGTGATCATCTTCATAGCCCTCCTCTGGACTTCCTCCAACAGATCCACGTCTTTCCTGTACTGAGGACTCCACAGTTGGATGCAGTACTCCAGGTGTGGTCCCAAAGTTATTCAAAATAACAGAGTTTGTTATAACAATGCTATTTCAAAGTAACAGAGATGGCTGGTCTTCTGACACTTTAGTCTGCATATATAACCAAATCACAAAAGACTTCAGGAAAAGTATCAGTCTCGTTCCCACTTCACTTCTCCACAGTTTTCAGTGAAAAAAGGTTATGCTACCAAGACTCATTTGCCCGTCCCCAGGATGTGAGCTTTACTATCATACTTACTTTATAAAATATAGTAATTAAAAGAATTCAATAAATGTCTATGGATAACAACGTGGGAATACTAAACATTTCACAAGAACAGGTAGCAATGCATGGTGTGCCTGTTTCTCCTCTCTTCCACCAGTCCCCACCACCAGTTTCAACAACTTTTTATGATTCTTTCAAATTCTAGCATCCATCATCTGTCCACTAAAAAAGTTTTAATTCACATGCATTTACTTTCTCTTCTGTTGAGAGGTTGCTGAGAACTTCTCAAAAAGTCTACAGACTCTGTGTACTTCCCTCTACTCCTTCACCTAATTTTTTCAATTCCATCTCAAAATGGAGGTTTGACTTAAAGATCACATTTGTCAGAGCCAAGGAACAGGATTAGGTGATAATGTTGCACCTCTTAGTAGGGGATTAGATTTGATAAACCAGAATATCCTCCTCTGTCTCAAGCTGTAATTCAGCTTTTACCTTTATCAACCTGTCCTAAATTGTCTCTTCCACACTGAGCAAAGAGAAGCTCTAATTATTGTTTATGAACAGTCTACTCTTCTGATACAGTTCTCACAGTATCACAAATGTATTACAGAATTTCTGGATCTGTGTTTCTTACCTCTCCTGCTGGTGTCATATTCTCCTTAGATGACATTCCCAAACTCAACCTCTTCCTCTATTACTTTTCATCCTTGACTTCAACCCACTATGCTTCTGAAAATGATTTTACTTCTTCTACCAATCTGAAACTCTCACCCCTTTTTAACTTCAGAACCCTGATTCCTCACGGAGGAACAATCACTCAGAAAAAAATTCAGTATGGTGAAAACTGAATACAGTAAATTTTAAATTTTATCCAGTTTTAAACTCAAAAATCTCTACAGTCAATTCCACTGTTCCTTAATATCTAAAAAGCTGCCAAATTCTATCAGTTCTTATGTCAGTGTTTCCCTTGAAACTTAGCATGCATCTTTCCATACATTCACCATATTTCACATGAGGACTATTCTAGTGCTTTTTTGTCTACCCACTATACTTCTTGCCTCAGTACTCTTGAGTTCATTCAAAAAATTGTATGTTTTCTCTGCCTTTTAAATCTCATTCAATTTCCCATCACTGGATTTTATTTTCCTCTACATCTACTTCCTGACTCTTACCCTTAAGTCTACGTGATGCTTCCTATCTGTTTACTTCTGAAGTCATATTTTCTAACTCTCACTTTGGTGCTTTCTTTTAATCTGCCCCTTGTAAAAAAACAAAAAAGTCTCTCACAAAAATGTTCAGGCACATATGACAATACTTAGCAAACCAGATAAAACCATCCTGGTTATGGAAGTACAAGTAGTCACCTCATTAATATCCAGAGAATCTAAATGTACTTTGCCTTTATTTTTTTTTTATTCATTCATTTGCATGACAAAGTCTAACAAAGAGGACACATGCCCAGGTTTCAACTACTTAATAAGAAAGCAGATCATAACATACTAATTAAGTATAAATGCTAAAGTCTAAATTCTGGAATATTTTGACAGGTTTGCAAAACAAAGAGCCCTATAAAGCTTGTCATATTTACAATCTCCTTTTCCTGTAATCATGTCTGTATGCAAAACATCAAAGTACAATATTTTTCACTGACACTTTGCAATTAAGATGTACTTTCACTGATGCCAAGATCTGACTTTGGGTCACAATTACAGCCCATTTTTGCTATATGATTAAACCAAGAAATCCCACTTTAAATTACAACTCCTAAAAATCAACTAACCTTTCAGTACTGAAGTTGGAATGAGACAATTTAAAAATCCCATGAGTTTGAGCTGAAATTAGTCGTTGCATTTAAACAACTGGAGGGGGGAAGGAAGACATATCTGAAGGAAGTATATTGAGAGCAGCAGGACTCCCTTTAGGAGAGAAACAGAGAACAGTTAGTAAAAGGAAGCAGGATAAATAATATGAGAAGAACAGTGCCTATGAAATGAAAAAGGGATAAAAAGAGAGAGCAGCAATAAGTCTTACTAGAAAGTGGAACAGAAAAGGCAAAAGGAAGAAAAGGAGTGGAACTGGTGATGCTCCAAGTCTTTAAGTAGCCTTACCTCCAAACTTGTAATTATTGCCTCTGATTAAAGTGTAAAACACTGTGAGAGATATGTTATTATAAAAGAGACTAACATGGGAGATTTGGGAGTTTCATATAAGGCTGGGATAAAGAGTCACTCAGACAAGTTACAACGAGTTCCTCGAGTGTTCTGACCCCAGCTATGTTGACAAGGGAACATTCTCTAAAGCCTGCAATTGCACAGGAAACAACAATAACTCAAGATGCAAAGGATGGCAGGTAGAGGTACTGGTACTTTACTCAGCATTACATTTCTGCATATCTCATGGAATGAATCCAGCAATCCTATTGTCATTTCAAATGACTGCAGTATCATTCAGCTTCTCAAGACCAGACACACATCAAGCACTGTTCCCAGCACTGAATTCAGGACACTTCAGACTCTAAATACATGACACCTGCTTGGAAGCACGTATAAGAAGAAAGGATTTATTTTCTAAACACTAGATGAAAGCATTAGTTCTGGGGAAAGTGCTTTCTGATCAAGCACAAGACTAAGATCTGAAACATGCAGAGCCAATAAATGCTAGGATCATCTAGGACTCAATATTGATATCATCACCCTTGCATAACAAAATTTGGATGCAGTTTAAGCTTGATATAACATACTTTTATTTCCTAAGCTAAAGATGTGAAGATTTCCACATTTCTGCAGTATACATCTCGTGCCACTTGTTGGTTATGAGTTAGTATGGCTAAAAAGACTTGATTTGTCATCAAGGAAAGAAATTTTAGAACCTTCATATCTTCATACTGGATAAGGGATAACCCTTTAGGAAAAGCATGTGCATTATCTATTTGCCAGATGCAAAACAACCCCCCATTAAAGTACTTCCACTATTTGACAAGGAGTATTACTGAAGTGCTCTCATAATTACAGAAAAAAAATTGCGTATAATTTTCATGTGCCATTATGTGAGACAAACATTTTAATTTACTTTCTTAATTAGTTCTGTACTACTGCTGAATACCTAGAAAATATATAATATTAGTATTGCATGTGCTCTCCATAGACATAGCTAATTATTGAAAGAGGACTCCCAGGACCAAAGCCTAACCAAATGGCTAATAAAGGCTCTCGTTCACTTTTCTTCCATAAAGGAAAAAATTCAGACTGGATATGTGAAAGTCAGGAAAAGTTTATGGTCTTTGGTGTCAGAGCAAACTGCCAACCAATGAACCTCTGCCTGTGGAAAGGATGTAGAGTTATTATGGGAACTGCTGGACTCAGCAAGTTGGATTTCTGCAAGACACTGTATTATCACTCCATTTTTTCAGTGTACTTCCTTAGACATTTCTAGGACAACTTGCTTCTAGAAATGCTCCCTCACTATGGAATGTGCACTACAACGTAGAATATAAATTTATAGCTTATAACAATACGAAATGTGTAATTAAAGGCTGGTCATCTCACTATCATATCCTCACTGACACAAATGAATTATTGCATAATTTCCTCTGAAGATAACAGGAGATCTTGATGCTTACTTCAACACTGGATTTGATTCAATGGCTTGTTTCATCTTCTTGTAGAACACTATCATCATGTGGTGGTATATTTTGCTACTATGTAAACTGCATGTTATGAAGATAAAAGCACTTCATTTACTTAGCATTAAACATTTAGAAGACATAGATTTATCATCTTGCAGTTATGCCAAACTATGTGGGGGTGGAAAATGAAGTAAAATGAAATTAACTTGACAGAACTGCAAAGGATTTTGAGAACAAACAACATGCTGACATTTAACATGAAGGAAATTTGAATAATTTTCTGTCCAGAACTAAAGACAGACTAAACAAAACAATATAGCCCAAAGATGTTCATATCCTCATTCATACTAGGATATGAACAATTATTTTTAAAGAAAACCTCACGAGTTTTTCAAACAAAAATATTTTTCACATTGTTTTCCTTTTAACCGAAGGGAGGGATCTCAGGTACAAAAATCCACTATTTATTATGACATTCTACCATAATCTACATAAAAAGGGTGTTGACTTACGTGGTAACTTTTCAGTCGAACAAAATCAACTTTCATGGAGATAAACCTTTCCGAATTTCTGCTGAGATTTTTAATGTGCTCCACAAGATCAGCACAGAACTTGTAGCCACCTTTGAGGACGCAGAGAACCACAATATCATTGTCTCCAATGTCTTGCACAATATCTTTGGCCAGTCGTTCTGTCCTGGGCCAAAAAAAAAAGAAAGGATAAAATAACATTAGATGCAGATGCTCTAAGTTCATGGTAGGCTTTCCATGTGTTTACAAACGCTACAGTGAGTATAAAGCTTGACTGATACTCTGTTTAAGTGTCTTGACTTCACAGAATCATACAATCATTTAGGTTGGAAAAGACTTCCAAAACTATCGAATTCAGCCTTTGATCCTTGTCAACTAGACCACAGCACTGAGTGCCACATCCTGTTGCTTTGTGAACACCTCCAGGGATGGTGACTCCACCATCTTCCTGGGCAGTCAATTCCAATGCTTGACTGGGTTTGGATGCAGCTCACAGAAGGCAGATACAGAGTGATGGATGCATGATGCAAAGCATGTGAATCAAACTGGTTAACCTTAAATGCATAAATTCCCCAGCTAAACCAAAGGGAGCAACCCATCTCAGCATTTTTGGACTCATAAGCATTTCAGAGACTTTGGAGAAAAGAATATGGTTTATCCTTCCATTTTACCTCACAGGAAACATCAGTATAAAATATTCCTGAACAATCCCCTAACTTGTTATTTGCTGCACAAGAACAACAAATTAAGCAAAAGATAGGGAAGAAAATTATTGGAAATTTTTCACACTGATTGGCTTTGGAAGATGCTACCTCTACAATTTTAATAAAAATACACACGAATACTAGAAAGAAGTAGAGCATCAGTCAAAAGCTTATAAAGAGTGCACATTATCACTATTTCATACAGATGACCATTTTATCCAACAAATATGAAGAGTGCAAAGAGCTTAAGTGACTTGTTCAAGGTTCACACACGCACAAATAATTGAGCTTACGCTCCAATGAACTCAGAACCGCAGGGTTACCAAACCTGTCTTCCCTTTGACAATTCTGCATTGCAAACACAATATGGCAGATGACTGGAAACAAAAGCTACTCATTTCTGCCATAAAATGCTACGTATATTTTCAAGATAAAAATAATAAATATTAATTTTACTAATAAGTATAAATAATATATAATCATCTTAAGTAGCTTTGCTGTCTAAAGAACATCAGAGATGGCATTTCTAGATGTAAAATAGAGTACCAGGTAATTTCTAGATGTAAAACAGGTATCAACAGAAAACTTAATGTAATTTGAAGTTTTGAGGAAAAACAGCTCAATGCATTATATTCTATAAACACTTATGCTGGAAAATTCTCTGATAGCTCTCTGAATTACCTGAGCAGTTTCAATAAGAGTGGACTTCTTGACAGGAAGAAATTTATTTAATAATCCTAAAATTTATCCCATGTCTTTCATTATTACATTTATAAGGTTTTGTTGATTTTTTTCTTTCTCTACTGACTCTAATATGGAAATCAATCTCCACTACATAAATGCATTGATTGAACTTCAGTGAAATCTGTGCATGTACTAGAATAGAATAAGCTCTAAACTGAAGATAATATACTAGTTAGGAGCAAATCTGTTGCTTCATTTTCACATCTTTGTATTGGTAATGCTCTAGTAAATTCCATATAGCAGCAATTAGTAAGTCTTTATTTGAGAAACAGGAGATATCATTACATCATCTTATTTGATCTCAAATATATAATTACTTTTACTGTTGCACGAATGAGAAATAGTAAAAGACTTTCACTTAATTTACTGAAGATTAATAGTCTTTTATCATCTTTTATCAAGTCTGAGAATCATGGGGAAAACCTCTCATTAAGAAGAAACAGTTCTCTGTTGATTTTCATTTTTATATTGTTCCTCAGATTGTCTGAGGAGCTGAAATTACCAAGTGTTACAAAGATCACTTTGTATTTTAAAAGTGTATGAACTCCAGCACAGACAAAAATGTATTATTTTCAATTTCTAAAGAAAAATATAGACATTTTAAACTTATATTTAATTGCTACCAACTGACAAGAGAATTTTCTTGTGCTGAGCCTTCTTCCTACATGAAAATCTTGCCTGATCACAGCATATTAAGTTCTATGTCCTTTTCCATTAGAATAGAATCAGCCTTTTTTTGCTGGAGTAAGAAGTGGAGCTCATTCTGCTGGAGTACAAAAACAACACTGGAGTTCAATGCTTACTTCAAAGAAATTTATATTTAATTCTATGACAGCTGAAGTTGCAATATATTTATTTTTAAAAAAGAAGAATTAAAATTCAGTTGAACCAAAAAAGATTAGAAATTCAACACAATGGTTACTGAACAGGCAATTAAAGAAATTTTGTGTTCAAAAACAAAAATAGGAGTAATATCTATTCCTTATGATGGATGTTTACAATCTTCTTTCAAGGAACTCCAACTCCTTGTATTTGCAACCAGCTGCTGAAATGTGGTAGGTAGAAAGCTGCAGGAATGAAAATGTCCCATGAAATTCCATTCAGATATTCCCAATAAAGACACTGTTGAAAATTACCATTTCCATTTTGTAACCTTTTCATAAGTCTTTTAACAGGACACCAAAATGGTAATTGAGCATGAACACTGAGCTGACCTACCACAAATACCGAAGCACATCAGATGCCTACACTGAGTGCACAAAGTAGGGAATGAAGGATGATCAAACTTTCCCACTGACACTCTCCAAACTTAACATCTGGACCCAAACAGTCCACAACACTTTTTAGTTATGCTGAATGGCAGAAGTCACATGCAGTCAGGAAACCATCAGGTTAATTTGCATTAATTCGTGCTTGGGAGTTGCCGAAGTCGTACTTAATGGAATGTAGCTTTTTCTCCTTTTTCTGTTTCTTAATTAAAGCCACGGGATGGTTAGAGTGCAAGTGAGACATTCAGACATACATATATGCAAAGATATTACTTGCCCTTTCACCTTCAGTTCAGCTGTCTTTTCATCTACATTCCAAGTCAATTTCTCCATATGAAAACACTCTCTTTTCCTGTGGGACTGTCTCATTCAATGCCCAAATCGGAAGTTAGGTGAAAGAAATTAGACAGGGAGTTGCAAAGGCAACTACAACCTTCAAACATCTTTTTACTTCCCAAATTAAATCGTTTTATAAATGCCAAGATAGTATTTATGGACAAATGTTATACACGCACTGTCTGTGGATGACAGCCTTTATAAAAAAAAAAAGAATAATACTACTGAACAAAGAATCTATTTAGTAACACTCAAACTACACATACCTGTCAACAATAATGCCATGAGGTATGAGCACGTATTCCAAATCTCCATAATAGTGCTGAGGATAAGTGAACAAATCCAGACTGTATCCAGGCCAATTGTCTGAAATCTAAATATCAAATAGTACTGTTTAAGAACATTTCATGGTGTCTGACATTATATAACTGATATAAAATCAGCATTCTAGTACACTCTATTGGCTAAATTAATCGTATGCCATATTTTCTTCCAGTTATAATTTACTATTTTGCTTTTCCTATTAATTATTTTGTTTATTGGTTTATCTCAGAAATCAAATGCTACATTTTTTCCCCCACAGAATGTGGGAAATTTTACCACAAATAACAAACAACTAGACAGAAAAAGGAAACATTTGATACTAATTTAGTGGCAAGAATAAGTTTCTCACTACTTCAAACTAAGAATGCAAATGTAAGATTGACAATAAGAAGGGATTCTCCAATGGAAGATTCAGACAGTGGGATCAAAAGTCATAAAATCCTACATTATAATTACACATTTCTAGTTTAGAGTTGTTTAAAAGCCATACATGAATAAAGAAATAAGAATTCTACAGATGAAGCAACACATAGGGAGAATAAATTACGTGGTCATGGATGATATCTGTGCAAATCAGTGGAAGACTGTACTTCTAGTCAGAGGTGAGGTCCTTAATTTATACGTTATCAAAGATAAGTGATTACAAAATGTTTGCATCTCACTCACTATCAGCTAGTCTTTAAATCCATACATTTACAGAAAAAAATATTTTACAGATTTAATATACATTGGTTTCATTGGTGTCAGAATACAACAATTAGGAGATCTCACAGCATACAAAGTCAGTAGAGATTAGGAAAGGCAAAACTCAGCCAACAGATGAAGGCTTCAGAAAGCTGTGAAGATGCAAAGCCCCGGCACAAAAACTAAACAAACTCCAAACCAATCATTTTCCCAATTCCTTGTAAAAGACAGGACCTGCAGGTTCACAAGGTAATCCTGAAATCATTACAAAGCTTTGCTTCAATATGACTCAGGATAAAAAGTGACACCTACTAGGTTTTCTTTACAATCATATTCTTTAAGCCACATATTGTCTTTCTACAGCTTGGCTTGTAAAAGGACAAATGGTGACAAACTTTTGCATTTTTGCCACATACAGCCTTTAAAGCACCATCACTGAAACTAACCTCTGCTTACAATTTTATACAGTAGAGCAATAAGCTGCTTCTCACAAATATTTGGCTCACACAGCATATTTGATGTTGAGCTGTTCTTCCATGTGCTGTATTCTTGGACTCAGACGCAGCCCTGCCTCATGCTGTACCAAAAGCGTTCTGCCTCAGGGATTTTGGTTTCCTTGGGGAATTTTTTTGCATATTCATTGACAGCTACAGACACCTCGACTGTCGAGTTTTCTTAACACTACCCAACAATTTCTGTATCAAAAAAAGTTATTCATTGGCAACTACTACTGAACACTTGCCCACAAAAGGGCATGACTGGGAGATCACTGGAATCAATGAAAGCTTTTCCCCTGACTTACACAAGCCTTGAAACTATACAAAAGAAAAAAAGTTACTTAGTTGTGTTCCCCATTTCCATAGAAACAGGAGATTATAAATATCCTCCTTGGTGAGCTTTTTAAATAGAGGCAAATCTTGCTCCAAAAACACTGCTGCAGAAGAGCTGGGAAGCCCATTTTTCCCATCCACTTTTTCATTACATAGGGATGGCTGAAACTTTTTAAGCATTTTGTAGCAAAGAAATGCCTGGAATGGTTTTGTTCATAACCATTTTAACATAAACTGAAACAATTTCAGATAAATTAAATTGCCTGAGTATTATAAACACCCACTACAAACCCCTGTCAGCATTGCTTTATTTCTGCATTATCGTCAAATTGCACGTTTTTAGTGTGATGCAGAACAACAAACTAAGCGGATGGAAATTGCTTCAGAATTCATACAAACCCAAGCTTTTACTTAGGTTACAATAAATCCTTTAATAAAGAGGATCAGGATGAAATTTTGATTCTCCCATTTATCCTTCTGGTTCTCTTGAATAGAAGAAAATAAACTGCATCACTTTTCAATGCTATAGAAATTCTCATTGACAAGTCACTGCTGGTATTTGACAAAATTCACATGTACTGTCAAATTAATTATTTTTCTGATATAATAAGCCTATTTCATATTCTTCTTTCTTTTAAACAGGCACTTACCAACAACAAGGCTTAGAAATTCTCATTTACCCTAAAGCTATTCACAGCACTATGCTATAGGACAAGTTTCAAGTAACTGTAAATTCTTATGACTATCCTGTCTGTGAATTAAAAAAGTGCAATTATCCTGAATTTAATAGCTTAACATAAAAAAATATTCAAAAATTATAGACTGAACTCAACTTCTATTTAGTTGTGGCTTTAGCCCTTGAAAATATGAAGGAAACAATTGTGGTTGTTTCATAAAAAGACCATATTCAACTGGATGAGTAAATATATATACTAAATACATCTGTATACTTGCATGTAAAAAAATTCCTATAGTGAAAGAAAGACCTACTTTTAAAGTTCAGGCTTGGCACGTTCAAATAGCCCAGCAGATATTATTCAGTAGGTCTTTTAAAAGTGGATGTGAATGGATACAGAAGGAATACAAATACATGGTAATACCCAAAAGTGTGTACCCTTGAGGTGTAAGAGATAAGCTGGAGATATTCAATTGCAATGCCTTGGAAGGACCACTAATTTTGTTGTCTGGTAAAGTGAGTACAGGCGAGATTTGAGCACAGTCCTCACCTCAAAGTGAGCATCAAGCAAAGTCCAGCTTTTGTAACTTAAATGATACAGGACTGGCCTTACTGTTGATGGGGGGGGGGGCTGAGCAGAAGAAATTAAATCAGTACAGCAGAACATGGTTATGCACACTCATGTCCTCCTTTGCAATATCCTCACGATGCTTTGGTGATAAACACAATCACCTGCTTTAAGAATGTCATTTATTACAGGTGTCAGGAGAGGTGGCTGGTGTGTAGCAGTTTCAGAGAGACCTCAAACACAGAGAGACAGGTCCTTAGGAAGCCGGATGGACAGGATGGTGGCATGGACACTGTGTGACCACTGCCTACACAGAGGGCTCTGGACCATGATCTGGGCAGCCGTCCTGGTGATTTTCTGCTCAAATCCCAATGCCACAACAAAATAAGAACATACCTAAGGTGGCGGCAGTGATGGAATTTGCTTCACGGGAGAATCTGGTTTGTCCCTCAGAACAAGGAGCACATTCATTCATTTTTTACATCACTGATCCATCCCCACAGGCACTCCAAATACACTGCCAAAGTTCGGGCTATTTCCCATCCCAGCCTGCCTTCAGGGAGCCCACAAATCCCCAGAGGCGCCTGAGCGTCCCGGTGGGAGCCAGACACCTCGGGATCCCTGAGGATCCTCATCTCCATTACTCGAGGAACCCGGTGAAGCACAGCCCCGGCCACAGGAGCCGCTCGGGGTGATCCAGGACCGCATTTCCACGGGGGAAGAAGCCACGAGCGCAGTGCAGCCCGGGGTGCCCAACACGGCCGTGCCCCTCCGGCAGCCGCACCGGGGCCGGGGCCGGCGGGAGCGGAGTTGGGTGAGGGGACGCGGCCCAAGAGGGGGAAGGGAAAGGAGGGAAAGGAAAGAAAGGGAAAGGAAGGGCGCAGGGGGTCAGCACAAAGTGGTGCGGGAACCGCGCAGGGCAGGGACGAGCGCCGGGCCGGGCCCCGCTCCCCATTTACCACAACACCGCGGCCTCCAGCGCCGCTGCCGCCCGGCCCCGCCATGTTCGTGCGCGCCGCCCGCCCGAGGGGCTGCGGGGCGGGGCGGGGTCAGGGAGCGGGAGCGGGGAGGGGAGCGGGATCAGAGAGGGGAGCGGGATCGGGGAGGGGAGCGGGATCAGAGAGGGGAGCGGGATCAGAGAGGGGAGCGGGATCGGGGAGGGGAGCGGGATCGGGGAGGGGAGCGGGATCGGGGAGGGGAGCGGGATCGGGGAGGGGAGCGGGATCGGGGAAGGGAGCGGGATCAGGGAGGGGAGCGGGATCGGAGAGGGGAGCGGGATCGGGGAGGGGAGCGGGATCGGGGAGGGGAGCGGGATCGGGGAGGGGAGCGGGATCGGGGAGGGGAGCGGGATCGGGGAGGGGAGCGGGATCAGAGAGGGGAGCGGGATCGGGGACGGGAGCGGGATCAGGGACGGGAGCGGGATCAGGGACGGGAGCGGGATCAGGGACGGGAGCGGGATCAGGGACGGGAGCGGGTAGAGATGAAGGAACGGGCATAAGGTGAAGCGGTTTGGGCAGGGCTGCATAGGAGGTCTGGGCTGGATAAGTGGGTGCGATCAAGCTGGTGTGGCTTAAACTGCCCTTTTAACAGGATTTTGATTACACTCTAGGGGAGGGAAAATGGGAAGTTCGGTACTCGTGCTTTCCATCCTCGCTGTGCTGTGCGGTGCTGCTCCTTCCCCGCCGCTGTGTCCGTGCCGGAGCAGGCTGTGCCTTCCCAGTGCCTCCAGCCCACCCCGCCGTGCCTGTGGAGTAGGAGGAAAACAGAGCAGGAACCAGGAACAACACAGCCTTCTGCCACCCCCCTTCCAGTGCTGCTGAAGTTATTATTAATATTTTGCTTTCACAGCCTCGCTAATGAGAAGGAGCTTATTTCTTCTTGCTTCTTTCTTGCTGCTTCTGTCAAATATACAGCAAGAGTTCTGCCATTCCTATAATAGAAATTATTAAAGGAAGCAAAATTTGCTTTTAAGAGAGACTTGGGCATAATGAAACATGCCCAGGGGTACCTGAGGGACTCTTACCAACCAAGTAGGAAGACATTTCCATTTGGTACATTACTTTTCTACAATGTGGTCATTGACATTTGTAGGTCTCAGATGAATCCAGGGATATCTACCCCTGGATTTCTGTGTCCAAGATGAACTGCTTTTAAAGTGAATCCTTTCAGTGCACTTGCATTAGAACTGATAGGGCAATTAATAACTTAGGAATCTGGTATTAAGAAGGCTTCTATAAATTAATCACTAATTAATACCTGGCCAAGTACTAAAGCAATTGAAGATTATCTTGTGATCAGTCCTTTCTTTTATGAAGCCAAGTCTGTTTGCATTTTGATGCATTAAGGAACTGTTCTTGGAAGAACTATTGCTACAGTAGACAACATGCCTGAAAGGACAGAAGACCAGGTTTACAAAGTGACAGGGAGCCCCTCCAGGATACACCTGTGTCGTAAGTGGTGCCTGTGTAAGAAGATTGAGGTGTACTGGAAAAAAATAGTTCCTGTTCACAGTGCTTTAAAATAATAAAAAAGAGTGAATTTGAACAGCATATACAGACTTGTACAAATGTACATTAAGTAAAAAATAAATTTTTTGTAAAATACATAGGAAATTTTCATAATGGACAAAGTCCCTAAATAGATTTGCTTTTCAATTACTCATCAACATTTCATACAATTATTGAGAAAGTTTAATATTTCATCTGAACTTTGGAATTAGATGCTCTTGATTTGTACCCACAATCACTTTTCAATATTTGAAGATTCTTCTTGCTTGGAGGTGGGCAAGAACCCCTCCTGAAGCCTGCGTTTGCCCAAAGGTAATGCAGTCTGACTCACCACCATGTTACTGATAAAACTCTGTTGCATTAACAACACAGAACTGGGCTCTGTAGATCTGAAGCTCTTTGGATTACAGCTAGAACCACAGATCAATTCTGCCACTGCTGTTTGAGTACTGCTTTCTTTTACCTTTTGGACTATTTGGGTTACTATTACAGAGTTTTCTGTATTTTTAAAATATTCTTTATCAGACCACTGCAATACAAGAGATTGCTTTCACTACATTACAGACAGAAGTTTAATGCTTTGAAAAATGTCAACATGAACAAGACAGTAAAAAAAAATTCCTCTGTCATTGTGCTGAAAAACTTAAGCAGGAAATGTTTGTTCTTCCCATCAAGGTTGAATGACTGCATTTTGTTAAGTCTTCATTTTGGTATTCTTCTCTTCCAGCAATTCTACAGGGCTTGCTTAAGAAGTGTAATGAAGTGTTGTGTCTTGCTAATAACAGTAAATAATAGTAAGTAAATAAAAAATAGATAAATTTAGCTGGAGTACCATCTGAAGGGTAGTGCTGCTATCAGCAGCCACCTGCCCAATCCACGAAGCTACTCTTCTCCATGTAAGGGTTTTTCATTGGCATAAAATGTAATAATTTTTTTTAATCTTTTCTGCACATGAGACAAATTCATGGATCTGTGAACTCACAGAATTAATAGAAACTAGAATTAATGAGGTTCTTTGTGCATGACAGAAATGAAGCTGCTAAAGATTTTGGTATGGAGATATGTGTACTTACTGAATGTTTACAGTGGTTTTTTTACAGAATGAACTGTTGTAGAATAAATGAATTTACAGTAGATTTTTAAAACTTTTTTTAATTATGGCCAAAATATGATTACGGAAAACTTGTTATTAGGGCCTTAACTGTGAAAAAGCCTGTGAACATTCTGAAGAATACTCTTATTATCTTTGTTTAGCTGTTTGTTTATAAACTAAAAATAGGAGGAAAAGAATAAACATTTCTAGACATACAACCATGGGAAATGATCAAAGGGTGAAAGAACAAAGAAAATAAGGGTAGATAGTACTAACAAGTAGGTCTGGACACATAGCCAAAAGCCATAAAGGAGCAGATGGAAGAAGCGACACACAGAGAGGCAGAGCAGAATTAAGCCTTATATGCAAATCCCTTGTGAATGTATTTATATCTTAGGCCTTTACAGAACAAACTTTATAATTTCAATTACACATGTGTTCCTTTCTTAGCTTGTTACTGATAAAATTAGGACATGTCCACCCTTTCACAACTCTGATGTAAAGAAATACTGAAAATAGAAGGTCAGGGGCAGGAATATATCAAGAAAGCAATATCAAGAAAAACATTTTCATGGAGTTACCTGTAAGCAACCTTTGCAACTTCATTGTGTATTCTCCTCCCAAAGAGCTATAACAAACATTTGACAACTCAGTTTAATATGTAAACACCAAAACTAGACAAGAAAAGCATGAAAATCCAGAATATTTCAAGAGGTATGGCTTACCAATTGGCTTCAAGAGGTAGAAGCTTGCCAATTAGGGGATGAAGTAAGAGCTCTCATTCTGGTTCTGCCTGTTGCTGCAGCTGTTATGTGAACAGCAGAACTGTAAACAATCTTATCAAGCATAAACCTGCATTTCTTAGTGGTTACAAGGTAAGTGACAACAACTCCTCCCCCCAGTTGTGGCAGAGAAAGACTTTTTTTGATAAAATTGTCACTGAAGAGATTATCAAAACCAAAAGTCTAGCATATACAGTACTTTTAAGGCATGTTGAAAGAATTCTAAATTGTTTTCATATCAATTTTTAATATATTTCAGAATTTTGAATTCTTATGCATTACCTGAGTTAGTTAACCAGTCCATTGGGTGGCTGCTGGAGACCCTGAATTCAGCAGAACATATTTGGAAGACATTGTTACAGACATCTGGGAGAACATGAAGTACTATTTCAAAACATTTCCCTACATTCAGAAACACAGGGAGGCTGCAGGAAAAACTGTGCCATTAGCAGGGCTAGGTAGCATCCTATGATGTGCAGCAGTTTAGAAGCTATACTTGCTCTTTGTGACTGCTGTACTACAACAGGTGACAGAGTGGCACTGCAGGCTGGAATCTGGCCCCTGTCTACCTTCAGTTTCAACAGAATCACATCCCTTTCAGAGGAACTGGAAAATTCAGCTTTGAAACAGTTGCAGCATCTGAGATCCACAAGGGAAGCTTGGAGCTTTTAGCTGTCACAGTTAACCTGCACTGAGTCTGTGAGACTGACTTAGGCTTTGAGAATTAACTGTGGTAACTTCAATACCAAGAAAATGGCTAAAAGCTGCCATTCAAGATGTCAGTCTGTTTTTAAAATTTTTATGCCCTTTAAGTCACTGTTAGGCACTGCTTGACAGAACTCTGAGCTTTGACTTATTTAGTCTATGATAAACATCTTTAATACAAAACTACATTTTTGTTTGTTATTAATCTCACTGTGCCAAACTAGAGTAGCAAGAGCTTCACTTTGCAATTTCCTGTCTCCTGAAGATACTCTTCCTGCTTTTCAGGTTCATATTATTAATATAGAGTTCTTTATAGCTGAAAGAAATGCAAACAGAAATTTCCTCCTGTCCTTTAATACTAGAATAAACTTTATATTCCTCATAATATTATGGAAATATCTCCCCTAGCTAGCTATTTACAGATATTGACATTTGAATAATAAAGCATTATTTTCAAGGAATGCTGCTCACATCATATCTTACGACAAGTTCATCATGCATGATCATGAAAACTAGTCAGGGAATTTTAACTATATTGAGAGTCACACCCAGTGTAACAAATTTAATTGTTAGAGATTGTTTTCTTTTTGAAGGAGGTTGTTCACTTGGCTTCATCCCTCTTTTTTTCTGTTTTCAGAAATTAAAACAAATTTGGGAAAGTCTGCCAAACAAAAGAATTCTGAGTGTCTTAAACAACTAAACAAGTAACATTTTAAGGACTTTTTTCCCAGAATAGTTCAGTCATCTTTGATGTAATTTTGTATCCTTCACAGCTTGCCTAGAGTAAACAGTGCAGTCACAAAAACAGTGTGGTCCCACAAGTTCTCCTGTAGTGTAGGACAGTGAATGTTCATGGCTGGCCGGGCAGCAGCTCTGTTGCTGCACAGAATGGCCTGCTCCCTGAGGGTGCTGGAATGCTGGATTTAGAGCATTTGCTAATTTTATTGTTTGTGTAAAAGACAAATCATTCCTCCTGAGCAAACAGCAATATGTGATTGTTTCTCTCCTGTGCAGTGCTCGGGGCCACACACTGAACACCACTGGAGTTTCTTCCTTCAAAGAGAGAATTACTACATTGCTTCCTCAGCTTTAATATGGACCTCAAAGCAATATGGAAACAGTTCTAGATGTACTTGTCCACCCTTACAGCAGCAGCTCTGGGAATTAAAGGATTGAGTCACCTGAATTTCCATGTGGGGGATTTCACCTATCAAGAGTAATTGAAACATTAATTTCAATAATTTTGACTAAACAACAGCATTCAAACTACCACACAGTGCTGTCTCGGCTCAAAGCGTACTTCTAATTTTAGGCACACATATCCTGTATTTAAAACAGATGGGCTCAAATTGCAGATGTCAGGAACCCCAAAAATGAGAAATGCAGCATTAATGGTTATCAGTGAAAAAGCCAGGTATGTCATTTACCATTGCATTTCAAAAACATTCTATGACATGAATAAATCATATTGCTCCAGGGAATAAGTTAAGTGCTTTAAATCTCATTTCTCTTCCTTCAGCTCCTACTTTCCAGTTGCTGAAACAAATGAGATGAGGGTTCTTGGAAAACAGATCCTTTTAGTAAACAACTTGAATCTGCTCCCTTTGTTTCATAGTCCTAATTCATCCCCAGATGACCATATTTATTACCACTATTATTATAAGCACACAGCTCTACTTAGAGACAAAAATGTTGTTGCGTCAGACATGAAGCAAAGAGAGAAAGAGATGATCCACACGACAGACAACTTACAATCTAAACCTAAGACAAGAAACAAAGGGCTGCAGTGCCAGGGGAGTTCAAGGAAACTGCACAGTCAGTGAGATAAACCTTAATCTCAGCTCACCAGCAGTTTAGCTGTTGTTAAATTTTTGGTGGGCACCATTGCAAAGGACATTTGATGAAAGATTTGAAGATTAAATTATTCCAGTGTTTGCATGTTTGTGTGAATTTCTCCATGCTGTGGAGTCAATGTGGAGGCAGGCATGGAATAACGAATTAACACCACAGGCTAGTACAGTGACTGAACAGAGGTTCATTCTCGTAGCAGCATCAACAAGTCCAGCTGACATGCACATAGCCTGCTATTTGGCTATGTCTGCTTGTCTACAAACATTTGTTGGAGGTACAGTCTAGAAAAAAATTATGTTTTTCATAACTTAGTGAAATGCCAGTCACATGTACATCAGCACCCTTTGAACAGTAAATAAGAAAACACAAGAAACAACTCACCTTGCATTTATACCATAATGCCACTGCTTAGCCTGGAGGGTAAAACCACTGAATTTATTCACATTTTAATTACATAACTTTGCATGACAAAAAGGAGCTGGAGGAAAACTGAGACAGAGTGAAAAAAAAAAAATTAGGCATTCAGCGGTCAAGTATCCATCACCACCTGGGATGTCCCTTCATGGCAGAAATGGCTGCTCCTCCTTAGCTTGCTCAGGCTCAATACACCTCTAGTTACTGGGGTGGATGATGCCGATCAGCTGCAGGGCTCAGCAGCTGCCTTCCTCGACTATGGGAAGTGTCAGACAACCTTAATAACAGGGTTTGCCACCTGTATCGCCTGTAATTATATTATTAATATTATAAGCATCCTAAAGCCCAGGATGAAAGTGTTTACTAGGGCTAGCATTTATCTAGGACTCCCATTAATCAGCATATACATGAAATTTTCTTATCTGAAAGATGCCTACCTTCATTAGGGCTGAAATTGTTAGATATGAAGTTTTCCCGAAAGTGTAGGCCAGTGAAAGGCCTAGATTTTTAGCTTTGTGGCAAAGAAATCACAGCAGCAGTTTGTGGTATCCATTTTCCACAGTGTACAAAAGGCCAGATTGTGCCCTCCTATGATAAAACCCACCCACAGAGACTAAGGAAAATAAATTCAGTGAGGAATTTCTCCCGTATTATTTTTTTCCCACAGAATTCTGCCCTTTCTGTTTTACAAGGGGAATGAGGTTATCTCTCTGAAAGGCAGATTTTGAGGAACTGTCCCAGACTTAGTTCCCAGGAATGAATGCAGAGCCTAAGAAGCCACCATGCCTCGAGACCAGCCACATGGAGCCCATATGCTCCTGCCAGAGCTGACGCTTGCTTGAGGCAGCTCTATCGAAGTCATACAATCAGGAACTCCCTCTGTTTGTGACGATGCCATATCTGATCCCTTCCTTCCTGAATATAAATAGTTTCATTCTCAAGAACAGCCAGTGAGATATTTATCATAATTTCATGTTTCTATTTTTAGAAATTAGATACACAGTTTTGTCATGCACAACTTCCAACAGGAAATATTTTCAGTTTGTGGCAACGTAACTCTCACTGACCAATAGAGCATTCATGCCCTGTTTTGCATGTGTTTTTTGATGGTTATCCAATCTAATACACACAATTTGAAATTATCAGTTTGATAATAATGAAGTACTAGAAGCATTTATTCTCATTACTTCACCGATTATCACTAATTGACTACTGAACTTAGAGAATGTTCCAACTCATAATACTACTTCTGAGCCTGTGGAGAGACTTGTTTCTGTTAATATTTAATAGCTTTTATGAAGGAAAAAGTCTATCAGAAAAATTGAGTTTATTCACCTTCTTAATTTTGTTACACCAACGATACATACTAGTTGATTCAAAAACATTACACTTTCAGTTATTGGCATTTCCTTAACAAATAAATACAGAGTTACATTATATGGATTCTGTAAATTTATTTTGTCATACTTCCCAGAGAGAGCTAGAGGGTAAGCATGTTGTCCTTCTGTGTGTATTTTCAATGGTTTTCATTATAATATATCTTTGTAATCAGAAGTGTTGGAAGGTCATCTGGAATACACACCAAAAGGAGTTATAGCCTCTCCCCTGGGTGACAGAAGCTATTCACGTCTCAAGAGGGGAACATCCCATGTGCAGCAGAGCTACCTGCAAAGAACTACATGAGGCTTATGAAAAAAAAACCCACAGTACTGTTGAAGGAGCCTGGTAACAGCCCACTCAGCTACAGAAGGACACTGGCTTTAGTCTCTCCCTCTCCTGTTAAGCAGGAACAGTTTTTGCATCTCTTCCCAACCACTTCCTAACTTCCCAATAATATATCAATATCCTTCTGACAATTTTAAAAAGAAGTCATTATTGTTGGTGAATGATGACTGTTTCCAAGTGTGGCCTAGCCGTTTGCCCCAAATTTTGGGATAGGACACCACCTACTTTGCATTTCCATAAAGTTTAGCACTGATGATAAACGGAAGAACCAAATCCAGATCTGAACATAATTCAGCCAAATAGTCTACAAGTAACTAAAAGCTGAGAAAGAGGCAATGGGAATGCATTCTGGTTTGGAGTCAAATCCTGTGAAATAGCTTTGTTTGATTATATAGCATTTCTTAAGAACAGCATCTTCACTAGGAGATAATGTGACATGTTATTAAGCGCTAATAATTGGTTTGGTTTTATTAAAATATACAATGCAAGCAATTATTTTGAGTAAAAAGTAAATGAAATTCATATTTTACAAATCTGCAGCTTTCTTCCAGCTTATATCCTTTGAAAATGAACATAATTGCTTAACAATAAGCTACAGAGAACAAAATACACATTCCTGCTCACCCACAGGTTCCTAGTGCATGTCACAGACAAGTATAAGATGCACAAGAAATAGAGCCTAGAATCACTCTGAAGTCTTCAAAGCCATTCCCTCACAAATTTAGGAAAGGAACTTAATGTACAGGAAAATCTGGCTCTTCGCAGTTAATTTCAGACCTTTTACTTCATCCTCTGCTGATGTCAGATACTATGATGTCAGAACGGCTGCTGGTGATAGTGATTGATACCATACAGAAAAGGCTGTATTCTGAAGGGCTGAAAAAGGTCTTTTCTAACCCAAATAATACCCGTGATTCTATGAAGAAAAGAATAAGCAGTAAGAGAGAAAAACATTTTTCCTTCTATGCAAACAATTGCAATAGAGTGTGCTGATGTAATTTCTGCCTAAGCCTTGACTGAGATGCTAGTATATTGCTTTCCTTCTAACAGTACCCATATAATTTCAATCAAAACACGTTTTTCTAATTTAGTTTTAGATTTACTACAGTATTACAGAATTATTTACTCATAAAAACACACAGCAAGCTACATGTGGTATCTGTATTGTGTGAAGTCTATATTATTATAGGCTTCCACATTAGAAATGGGTTTTGGTAACAGAAAATGAGTACAAAAAATGTTTTGCAGAAGCCAAGCTGCTTAGAAATACAATCACTCAAGCTTTTAAGTAAAGCACAACAGCTCTTTAATATGTAGTCCAGAAGCCATCCCATCCTGAAGTTATATTTACCAAGCTGTCTTCAGCAGCCAATTATTTCCCATTGTTTTGGCTATGCAAGGAAAGATGTGCTCCAAACATATGAAATGGGGTTTTATATGTTTTTTGTATTATGTTTATAGAAATCTTAGCAGCTAGTAAAAATTACAAAGAATAACAAATTCATGACTTATACTCAAAGTTTAGTTAAGAATTTTATTTCCAAACATATTGGACTTGTACAGATGACAGCTATATGTAACAACTTTTTTAAGAAGCTACATACTTATATTACTTGAATATTAGTTTCTGAATGGTTGATGGTAACAGTTTCTTCTGACAGTGTAGGGAGGTGCTTCTTGGAGACGTAGGGATGGAGAACAAGGAGGAAAGAGGCAACATCTGAACAAGCCCTTACTCATTTGCAATGTAGACCCATTTGTGCTTCTCGAGTGCTTCTATGTCGTGCTCCAATTGTTTCAACTTCATTTCCACCTCTGCTTTATGCATCTTCTTGTACCTGGTGTCAGTTAGTACCGGAAGACACTGAAATTCACGATTTAGTTCCTCCCAGTTCTTTTTCAGCGCCTGGTGCCATTACATGAAAAAGAAATATATAAGAAAAAATTTAAAGTATGAACAATATGTACATAAACAACTAGACTTTTTTATAAATGTTGTGTTTGGTGTCACTGCAATGTAAAAATATCAGATAAGCATATGAATAATGTGTCATCATCTTAATTGGACAAAATTAATTAAATCCTTAAAAGTTCAATACTTGGAACTCCAGCCAAAATTCAGCAGCAGTTTCAGGTCATCTCACCACCAGCTTGATTTTCTGTAACTGAGTTTTCTCAGACCATGGACACCAAACTGGTCCCACTGTATTTCAACTTCTGTAAACTACTCTGAAAAATTTCTAAAGAAATTGCATTCCATTTCTAATCTACATTTGCAATAACATCTATAGGCAATTTATTTATCATTTGGACTAAAACACTCAGCTGTCACTGACCCTATCAACAATAATTTCATTAAGTACTCTATTGAATGCTGCTGTGCCAAGAATTACCTTACTAGATAAAGTGAACTGTATCCTCCATATATAAAATGCTGAGACTAAAACCCTGCCTAAAAAATAAATTATAATGCTATAATCCAAAATTTACTCATAAACCTGTTAATTCAACACCAGAGACAAACTTTTATCCAGCAATATATGCTGAATGGAACCAGACTGTGGTAGAAAAATAAAATTTAAATCTTGTCTTTACATCCTCACACTTACTGCAACAACTGCTCTTACTTTCCTCAAAAGTATAATCAAAATCTGCACATCCTATCCATGCAAACATGAGGATTTAGTAGAGTTTATTCAGTGTATCAAATGTCCTCAGGAAAACTATGTGGATGAATTTAATAATCACACCTAATAAGCAACTGAGACAGCAATCAGTAAATAACACAATATAGCTTTCAATGAGAAAACACTTCTTCAAAATGTATTTGGCTCTCAGTTCTGTCACCTTAGAGGATACTGCAAAGTATCTTCAAAAACGAAGAACTGAAGTTACTCTCTTGGGAACAAAAGTTTTCAACTCTCTTCCATAACTAAAACTGGATTCAACCAGCCTGTATGGCACATTATGATTTCCAACCTCTTGTCCTCTATTATTAAGCAGTTTTTCTCACAGAGTGGCTAATTGATGAAGATACTGAAGTTAAATTTAGATGGTTTATTCTTAATACAGATTTAGCTTTGAAGATTGTTGTTTCTATTTCAGAACTCAAGGGCTCTTGTGCTTAAAAGCTTGTCTGATTTTGTTGACTGCAGGAATTGATTTAATGGGAAAAAAAAAAGAACTCTCTCTGCCAACACTAAGAAAAACATAATTCTTATTATGAACAAATAGTTTACTGATTCAAACCAGTGTATCTATTGCATGGCAATTCATGCTTTTTGCATATTCATATTAAGCATCTAAGTGTTGTTCATAAAAGTTATTACAACAATCTTCATATAAAAATATCTACATAAATTTAAAACCCCCACCTCAACATGGGACACTTAGAGTAATGAGGATATTTATTTACTGTCTTGTAATCATACTTGTCTTTGCAAAGCTGTAAAGTACTTTAATAAAGCTTGCAAACTATCAGGCATCAGGTACAGTTTACAAATATATTATCATGAAAATAAGTATCATCTTTCAAAAAAACTTTCATAGAAGAGTGATTCGTGGCTTCTTTCAAATAACTTTTCTTTGTGTACATTAGTAAAAACCAGTTTGGAAATCACTGAAAAAAAGAGTGGATTTTAAAATATTAGAGCATACACTCATCACAATTTGCTCTATCCCTACAAAGTGGAGAGATCAAAAGCAGATTAAGGCTCTCTCTATAAAAATCTCCTTCACAGCTCCTCCAACAGCAATGTAATATGCTGACCACTATTGCTATGGGCTAGATCACAAACTGCATATCCAACTCTCTCTGTATAAAATTCTAATACATGCTGGATCAGGGAGAAATATGCACTGCATTTACTCTGTTTTATTCTCATAAAATCCCAACCAAAGTAAGCATAATGGAGAGTTCAAAAAATGTTGGCACAAATTATTTCCCTTTATTATTTTAAGGTCATGAGGCTTGACTTTGGTCTCAGGCATCTATTGCCACGTATTCTTTCAAATCAGATAGTGCACATGTGCTCACTAGCAATGTCAATTATTTTAAAAGACAGGAATTCCCATATGCCTACAGCTGAGCACTGGGTAGAAGCCACATACCCTGGGGATACTAATTCCTCCTGACAATATAACAGTATAAGTCAGTTCATGAAAGAGCAAATGTTTTGGGGGAAAAAAAAAAAAAAGGACAAAATACTGAGTTAATAAAAACAGTCTAAAAACTTTTAAATTAAAAAAATCTTTTAGTGCATTACTGTGTTTTAAAAATATAGAACACAATTTTAATCAAACTAAATGCAGAACTATGAGCAGCTGAACTCACATGCCTTTTTGCACATATTTTTGTTGCATAGTTAACTTGTTGGACTATCAGCTTATCCCATGCCTTTCCCACCATAAAAATATCTTAATCTTCACCCTTGCTGTTCTGTTCTTTATCTTGCTATCAGTGCAATACCCTCACCTCTCACCCGTACTCCTTCCCAGCTGCTACTGCTTGCTGTACAAGCAAGAGACACCATTGTGCTGGTCAATTCAGACCTTGCCAATTAACCAGTTCATCTTTGCAAGGGAGGTAGAGACTATTTTCTCTCTAGATATTCTCCTGGATTTTTTTTTTTTTTTCTTGTAGGAGTTCAGCATCTCAAAGCTGTCCATCCACCTACTAATTTGTTTCAGGTGGATGCTAAGAGAAAGTTATTAAGGGACAGCCTGACAAACAGATATCACAGTAATGTAGGCTTCATTTTCATGGGAAATTTGGCTAAAAAGTGGTCAGGAAAAATTCCAGTTCAAGGGTGGGATATACTTTTAAAATGTCTCTTTTATGTTCTATTTCTTTCACAGTATTCTTTCTCTTTACAAAATCTTGTTCAATAAAAACTGTATGAAAGACAGTATCCAGAACAGGTTAACAAAATACAAATTTTTCTGTCATAGTTCTATGATTGTATTGCAGTTCAATTCTGTTTTCTTTTTTTGCCACATTTTAAAGCATAACATAATGTTTTAGTCAGTGAGGTCACAATTTCAAGATAGAAACTGCCAATAGAAGGGGCAATATTCTGTGCTGGGGAAAAAATGCATTTTTCCATGATTAATTCTCACTAAATCCATATAGGTGATTTTATGCACTTTGAAGTTTCACTGAAATTCCAAGTCATTAAGGGGGATAGGAGTCAAACAGAATTGAAAACTGGATTAAAACTGTAGCTAGATGAGCTCCTTTCAGTTTTTTACAATTGTTCTACAGCTCCATCTAGTGAAAAAGTAGCTAATTCATCTGTCTCACTTAAAAAAAAATCTGGTATACTTTTATTACTTATATGGACTTATACTACCTTATTTAATCTTTTATACATATTGCTAATTACACTAAATCAAAATATGCACCTGCAGAATACTTGTCTTTTCTTCATCAGATAGATGTTTCATGGCTCTCTTCTTGAGCTCCTCTACAACTTTGGCCTCACGTTCTTCTTCCTCTCTCCTAATTTCTTCATTTCTCTGTGTTACATATTTTGGTGTAACCCCATAATCCTATAAGGGTAAGGAAGATGCTCCTTATTTGTGCTTTTAAGAAGGAAACAAAGAGATACCTGTCATCCATAGTATATTACATTTGCAAAAATAGCTTCAATTGACAATTTGTGCTGCTGAGCACTAAAATTTTAAATCACTGTGTTCTTAGAAGTATCAAGCATGATTGTCTTTGTAGCCTGAGTAAAATGCACAAACAATTCCCTTCAATTTCTTTGTACAACCTTGGCAGACAACAGAATGCAGAAGCTAAAACGTCTATTCATAATAACTGATGGTTGAGAGAGGATTTTCAAATCTGTTAATGACAGCAAGTTATTTTACATTTTTATATGGTGTCAGATTCCATGATTGGAAACACATTCCTTAAGAGACTTTCTTTGAAAAGGTCTTCCTGTATCTTAATTTTTGTTGAACATTGCATGCCACAGAGGAGAGCAAATAGTGTTCACACATACACAAAAGCTGGACTAGTTTGGAAGGATAAACTGTCCTACACTGGATGTGACAGAATTGTTTCTCTGAGGAAAAAATACCTTCTAAATATCCCAGATGGTCTTGGGGAAATATTCTATTATGCCTTAGCCTTTGTAAAATGAAGCTTATCTAGCTCTGCCAGAAGATACCAGTCTACATTCTTTCTACTAAATGCTAAGTGATTCACAAATCTTTTACTGTTGGGTAGCACCATGATTAGCATTGTTTATGTATATATTTAGCCATGCAAAGGTACTGCAAGGGCTTCAAGTCCTCTTTTGCATCTTCTCTGTCAGGAGTTATGTCATATGTTATCTCTTTTTGCATAATTCTCTGTCATGAGTTGCCAGACTCTTGATTTTCTTGTTTTCTGAGTAGCAGAGTGAACTGTTCCTGTGCTTGGAGGAGGTTGTCCTTAAAGGCATGTCAGCTCTCTTCAAGCTTCTTTGCTTTCCAGAGCTGTCTCACATGGGGTCCAACTTACCAGTCCCTTGAATAAGCTGCTGTTTGCTCTCCTGAAGTACAGGGTCTGTACACTACCACCTCCCGAGGAGGAAGGGACCTTGAACTACTAAATGGCCTGTACAACTCGGACTATAACTGATTATCACACCCCTGACCAATTCTTTCTCATTTGTAAGTGGCAGCACCAGAAGAGCATAACCACTGGTTGGCTCATCCAGCGTCTGTGTTAGAAAGCTGTCGCTGACCTGCTCCAGGAACCTTTTTGGATTTCTTTCATCCCACTGTGTTGTCCTTTCAGCAGGTATCAAGGAGCATAAAGTCTTCCATAAGCTGTGCTGTGATCTGACCATTTCCTCAAGCTGCTTAAAGGAATTTCATCCAGTTCCTCACCTTATTAGGTGTTCCATAACAAATATGCTTTTAATACTCGCTGGCCTCTCCTCTGATCCTGGCCCACGAGCTCAAACAGCCTATTGACAATTCCATAGAAAAATTCCCTATATTTGAACAGCTCCTTCAATCAAAGGGCAACCTTCCCCTCTTCTTCCCTGCCTGTCTTTCCTCAAGAGCCAACAGTCATTTACCACAGAATTCCAGTTGTCTCCGCATTAGATACTCTCCAGGTTCCCACTGCAACACACATGCTATTGCTTTAGCACCACCATTCTGACAATTTTTTTGGGGGACACCATAAGCAAATGAATGCAGAGCAAAGGCAAGGCACAGTTCTAGTGTCAGTGACTTCTTGATGAATTTAAAAGGTCTACCACAAACAGCAGTGGATCTAAACATCTCAAAAAGAACCACAAACATTTCACAGGAGAATGCAATAGTGAACCTAAAATATGCATTGCTAATAGTATTTCCACTATAATTTAATAAAACTTACCTTTTTTTTAATGTATTTTGGTACAAGTCCTGAAGGTTCAAGGAGATATTTGTCTCCCTGTCTTGAATCAACACAAAAATGTCGAGGCTTTTTAGGCACCCCTTTAATAACAGCAAGGGCATTTATATTTATAAAATTCTTTTTAATCCTAATTACTGGGCGATATGTCCTCCCTGGCACTGATAATGCAGGCTCTTTCTTACCATCCTGTTCTTTTTTTCCTGTGAATAGAGCACATAAACATTCTCAGCAATAACCATGAAGAACTTTGCAACTTAATGTTATTACATTTTTCAAAATGAAATAACTATGTACAGAATTACATAAAAGTAGAACCCAGCAGTATCTACAATGAAAGAATTGACTCTCAATTATTTGTGATTAAAATAAGTATGCTTGTTTGGCCTAACAGAAGTTTTATAACCTAGAAAATACTATGTTGTTTCAGATGGGTTTTCTTTATAATGTGTCACTCATTTCCTCTTAACTGCAGTAGTACAGGTTTCTTCTCAAATGTAATTATAACTCCTTTTAGTAGAGATGCTCGTTGTCAGGGCCCTTAGGTAATAATGGCCCCATCCAGTCTCACCTGGGGCATCCACCCCACACTCTTGGGCTCAGGAACCCCATTTCAGCTCAGCCTTGAGCTGTCAGTGCCTGGCTGATCTGTCTCAGCCTTGCCTGCCCCTAGTCCTAGTCCTGAAAATTATGTGAAATCAGTGGAGGGACCTGGCCTGTTACCCTGTTTTGCCTGATGGTCACGGGACCACTGACAGGACAGACTTTCATCACCACCCCACCCTGCTGGTGTCTGGTGTGGTGGGACTGCAAACCCTTGCTGAGGTCTTTGCCCAGACTACATTGTGGTTGCCCTCAAAGTTTGGCTCATCTCTCCTTATGGAAGAGCCCTGCTTTTGCTGCTCCCCAACCATTGTAATCAACTTCTCACAATCCTTTTTCTAGAGATATTTCCCACTAGACATAACTCTAATACATGGTCATTGTCAGAGATAATGATTTGATTCAAGTTGTCTGAGTTCCTGTGCTTTTTTGACAGAAAATAAGTGTAATGTCACAAGTGACAGAGCTCATTCCTACAACAGCTGGTTTCCTGATACTGACCCCATGAAGCAGTATTTTCTTGAGGTTTGTTTTTACAACCTGATAGCTTGCCATAACTTAGTACTGAAAGACACACAGGCTTAACTCTCTATTTTACAAAATACATTTCATTGCATGCATTTCCTGTCTACACTTACTTGGTGCTAGCTTGGGTTCCTTTGAATGTTTCTGCAGGAAATCATTTGGAGATGGCACTGCAACTTTTGCTGGCCCCATAGTTTTCCACTTGGATTTATTTTTCTCTGCTTCATGTTTCACAAATGTTCTAAATTTGGATATAAACCTTAGAGGTGAAAAAATGACCATAAAGAAGTTAAGGGTCAGAGAAGGTATCCCAAAGTTCTTAAAAGAATATACATTTTTGCAGTAGTTCATGGCAAAAGCCTTAAGCTGTTGGTTTTGGTTTGTTTTTTTTTTTTTTTTTGTACTCTCTCCCAAATAAAGGCCATCAATGCTAAGGCTAACCACAGTACTGCACTGACAAATGGGTTTTCTGGTTCTTAAGTTAGCTTTCTTCTGCTCTTGTGTCTTCAAGGTCGATACTATCACACTTCGGGAAATGGCTCCCAAGTATAAATACTGAACACAGACATTCTGAAACTCAAAAAAACCTAAATTTTGGAAATCAACTGCTTTGAGGACTGCTTGCATGAATTCATTATGGCACATGGTGTGATTCTTGGGGTGTCCTGTGCAGGGCCAGGAGCTGGACTCAATGATCCCAATGGGTTTCTTACAACTCAGCATATTCTGTGATTCTATGAGTCTGTGATTTATGCTTGAGAAAAAATGTCAAATACAGTCAAGAATTGGATAGAATGTCTTTGATCAGCATTTTTTCTTATTCCTGTCCAATGTATCACTGTCTCAGTGTTCCTCTTGAACCATCTGTTACAGACTATAATGACAGATCAGATGAGATGGGTCACTGCTCCGAAATAGCACAGTACACTATATATTTCTTATATTGCACAGAGCCAAACTACTGCCCTGAACAATTGTAATCAGTGGTGTGTTTGGCACTGAAACAAATTATGGGAAAATCAGACATGAAAAGCTCTATGCAACATGGTATGCACACACTGCTGTTTTGGTCTAATGGTGCATATGGCATTGCTACTTCTGCTTTAATCAGAATCTGCAAAAGAAGCCAAATGCTGATCATTAGCTGATTAGCAACATCTTGCCTCTATCTGAAGGGCTGAGCTGGCACAGATGTTTGCCTGAGGGAGCAGAACACCTTGCTCCTGAAGCGAAGGCTACCTCACTGTACCTTCTATAATCTGTCCATCTTTAGGACACATGTCATAATAATTTATGGTAGACAAAAGCTGATGAAAACCTGCTCTTGTTTTACAGAAAACCCCAGCCACTTTATTTTATATAATTATATTATATTGTTGTATTATATATTATTATATATATTATATTTATATATTACTATATATTGCATATAGTGCAACCTATTTTATGGAAACACTAAAATAAGAAGAAAGAAATCATGTAACACTGGGCCAGTGAATGTGTGTTATAGGAGCAACACTGATAAAAGCTCTTGTAGGTGAGCTGCAAATGTCCAATACATGTAGTTGTACTTATGATCATAACATTAGAACATGTTAGAGGACTTGATTAAAAATGTGGAGTTGTTCCATGTTTTGGAGATTTGGTCTCCAAAATCAGAAAGAGGATTATGTACGTAAGCGTACACGTAATTCCGTAAATACCTCTAACTGTAAGGAATGAGGTTTTCTTTAGTTTTTTCTGTTAAATTCACAACAAACAGCTACAGACAGGCACAAATCCACAAACATATAAATAATTGAATTCCTCACCATTTGCAAGGAGTGGCATTGTAGGCACACAGGAGAAACAAAGCACTGACTTTATGAGGAGTTTGACCTAGAGGGGCTCACAGAGACTTGGAATGAGAAAATGAGTGAGAAGACACTGAGTTTGTTACATACTGCCATAAGGTAAAGATAGCTTCTGTAGACAGCTACGGGCGTTCTTTTGGACAAAGAAATGTGGCAGTTATTTCTTCTCAGTGACTTTTCAGGCCAGGGAAGTGGCTAAATATGTCACGCACCAATATCATAGGTCAGACCCTCACAGGGTCACAGAGTGTTGCAAGGAAGAAAACATGGTTATGGGAGACTTCATAATCTAATCCTTCATCATTTGGCAAGATGAAAAAAGACAATACATCTATAAGAAGACAGAAGAAGACAACACATTTTCCTAAAGGGTCACCTTGGGACACCAAAGTTGTGGAAAATGAGGAAGCTTGCTGTGATTTCATGAGCAGTAACTCATCAGTTGAGAGTGAAATATGTATGATTTTATTTGGGAAAAGAAAACAACATAAAACCCACAAACCCCCTAGATTTTGTATGCATTAGTTGAAACTGGTCAAATTATATTCTTAACAAGGTTTGACACTGTTGTTACCAGCTGAATATTTGCCACATTGTAAACCAAAGAGGGAAGGGGGGAGACAACAAAAGTTAATGAGATCAGAAGGGGATTTAGTCAGATTATTCCAACCCAAGGATCACCTTGCCTAAACTGAATCTGATGGTCATGGAGTATTCAAATCCCTGAATGGATTGAGTGTGTGTGCTTTGCCATACTGTCCTTTCACCTTCCTCTGTCAAAAAGTATCTCCCCCCAAAAGTATATTCATTCACAATGGAAACAAACAAGCAAACAATTCTATTTTTACATGGAGAATATTCAGAACTAGGAATCTCACAGGTCTGAATCCTTTCACCTGGAAAGGGATAACAATCTTTGTTCTAATGAGTGTCACTGATACTTCTACTCGTTTTAAAGCTATTGAGTCATGACCTACATTAAACTTCTACTAAAGATGCTAAGTGTACATATTGGGTTTGTGTGGCGAGGTTTTGATAGCAGGGTGGCTACAGAGGTGGCTTCTGTGAGAAGCTACTAGAAGCTTCTTCCATGTCCAGCAGAGCCAATGCCAGCCAGCCCCAGGACGGACGCACTGCTGGCCAAGGTCAGGCCAATCAGGAATGGTGGTAACGCCTCTGTGATAACATACTGAAGAAGAAAAATATCCTGCTCCGATTTTGTTAGTAAGAAATTCAATTAATATGCCGAATTCAAGTCTGGTTTGCCCCTGACAGTATTTGCTGAGTGATTTCTCCTGGTCCTTAGCTCATGAACACTTCATTATATTTTCACTCCTCTGTCCAGTTGCAGAGGGGAGTGATAGAGTGGTTTGGGTGGGTGCGTGGCACAACAGATAACTGTGTTACTACCATGTAACAGTTTTATATTATTGGGGACTTCAAGAAAACCTAACATATTTGCTTAACTATAGGCAAAAGCCTTTTTTATATTTTTAAGGTAAGAGGTGAGAAAGAGAAACAATTTTAGAGTCAGAACAGCGTCAACCTGACACAGAAAATATAGAAGTGGGACACTGAGAAAAGTAAATTAAAAACCCCAACTTTTATTTTATTTTTATTTTAATTATCGAGAAGTTGTTGTAAGTGCAAATAACAAAGAAGTCTTGTGTTCCTCTATACATAAATTACCTTTTTAAATTAGCAATGAACAAGATGACATTGAAGACACTAAGCTGAATCATCAGCTCATAGAGCAGGCTGTAAACTCTCATATCACAGAACCACAGAATCAACTGGGTTGGAAAAGACCTCTGAGATCATCCAGTCCAACGTATGACTGAACACCACCATGTCAACTAGGCCATTGCACTAAGTGCCATGTCCAGTCTTTCAAACTCCTCCAGGGATGGTGACTCCATCACCTCCCTGGGCAGTCCATTCCAGTGTCTACTCACCGAAAAAATTCTACCTAATGTTCAACCTAAACCTCCCCTGGTGCAGCTTAAGACTATGCCCTCTCATCCTGTCGCTTGTTACCCGTGAGTCGGGAGGCCAACCCCCAACGGGCTACACCCTCTTTTCAGGCAGCTGTGGAGAGTGATAAAGTCCGCCCGGAACCTCCTTTTCTCCAGGCTAAACACCCTCGGCTCCCTCAGCCGCTCTTCACAGCACTCGTGCTCCAGACTCTTCGCCAGCTTCGCTGCCCTTCTCTGGACACGCTCCAGCACCTCAACGTCCTTCTCGATGTTGGCTAGAGATGCCTTAGGAGGAGCAATAACTATTCAAAAACTAGTCTGTTTAGGGTCTTTTTTAATACCTATTTAGCAGCATCGCCTTGCCAGAACGAGCCCCCTTGCCTGCAAGTGACTCCGCCACACCCACGTACCTGGCGGGTTTGACGGGCTTCTCCGCCCGGGGCGGGGGGTCACAGGCGCCCTCTTGGGCGCTCTGCGTCGCCATCCTCCCGCCCCGGGACCCCTCTCTGAGGGACTGGGACACGGCACTCCCGCCTCTCCGAAGAGCTCCGGGCTCTGAGGGGCCGCGGGCGGGGCGGGGCCGGCCCCTGTTGCCCGTTACCAAGGGAACCGCTGCCGGGTAACGGCGCCATGGCGGGGCGGAGCCGCGGCCGCCCCCTGCCGGCGGCGCGTGCGCACTGCGCGGCGGTGAAGTCAGAGGGGGCCGGGCGGTCCAGCTGCGCGTGCGCGGTCGGGGCGTTCGGTGGGCGCGCGCGGCACCTGTGGCAGCGGTCCCCGCCCCCGCCGGTACGTGCGCGCGCCGCGCTGAGGGCGGGGGGGGGGGGGGGGGGGGCCGGGACGGGACAGGGGGGATTGGGCAGGACAGGGCGGGACAGGACAGGACAGGGCAATACAAGTCAAGAGAAGTCAGGACGGCACGAAGTGCTACTGCCGCTCCCGAAGGGAGGTGGAAGCCCGGTGCCCGCGGCTGCGGTGGCCGGGTGGGTGCGTGGGTGGATGCGGTCCGCCCGGCCTCCTCCCTCCGCCCGGCCGCGCTTCGGCTTCTTCAAGGCGCGTCGAGCCACTGAGGAGGGAGCCGCTGCACGGTCTTGGTCTGGGGAATCATCTGGTGATAGACATCTTACTGGTGTCTATCCCAGTAAGACACCCATTTTCACTAGAGCTGTCGCCGGCAGTGGGTGTCGGAGTGGCGGGTCATTGCTGATGATGTGTAAGTCCTGCCCACGTCCAGATGTGTTACCAAAGCATTAAATTCCGCTGGAGGTTTGGGTGTGAGCTCTGCTGCAACAAAACCACACCCTTCTGTCATAGGGGTTCATATCTAAAGTTGAATGGCTAATTTGAGCTGGTTTTGCAGTAAAGTTTTGCCACTGGAACAAAACATAATCTCAGAGAAATCGGTGCCATTCAACAGCTGCGGGTGTCTGTGTACACGTGCTTTATGTGGGTGGGTGCAAAACTGGGCTACGCTGCAGGAGGTTGAAGTGAGTAGCTGGATGAAGAATTCCCTGCAAGATTTTGCACCCAGGTTAACTAGGTTGAGTTCAAACAATACCTATGGCCTAAATTTGTATAGCAGCCCAGATGTTACACCCAGCAAATGTGTAGTGCAAACCAAGTGACTGCAGCTGCAAGTGAATCTCTAGTCCAGCTGGACGTGGCAGGCAGGACACTGTGCCTGGTGTGGTTAGCACTCCTTTAGTCCACACGTAATGCTTGACGAGATTCTTAGGTTCAAGAGATATAAAGTCACTAAAATACTGTCTCTACATTCTTGGGGGGTTTTAATCCCGAATATAACTTTTATATCTGCAGGCTTAATACAGTGATCTTTTTTCTGTCCCTGTTGTGAATATAGACATACATAATGCACTCGAGTGCATTGCTATTGCACTGCAGCTTTATATTGATACTGGATATTACATTTTGCAGTTTGTTTTTCCTTTTTAATAACTCTTACAAAAAATTCATATTGTATCTACACGGGATGACGCGCTTCTTCTTTACAAGGATGGAGGAAAAAAAAAAAACTTTACAGTATGATTTGGTGATCTTTGATCTATGCCTTGTAATTACAGCATGCCCACCAGGTCACAGCACTGGATGCAAACACAGACTTACTGTTTGCAAGCTCATCTTTCCACACAGAATTGAGCAAATGCTTTTCCCACCCCCACCTCAGTTTTAAGGAGATTTTGAGAGTCTTTCCCTATTTGACCTCCCTAAACATCGTATGTTGCAATTAGTGCTGATACTGGTGTTTATTCATCTAAGCAAAAAAAAAAAGCACAATGTCAGGAATTTCTTGCTTAATCTTTTCTGGAAATCCATCTTTCTTAGTGCCTTTTTTTTTGAGGGTAGAGTGTCTTCATGATGTGTTCTCTCTCTTCCCCCCCCTTTTCTCTCCCCCCTCAAATAACACTCAGTACAATTCCAGTTTAGGAGTTCTTCACAAATCCCTTGCTTGGTTTGCCATGCCTTCAGAAGAGATTTGAATGCAACTCATTCAGCCTTGCTGTTGCACAACACTGTGAGTTATCTGTGTATTTAAGTGGGTCTTGCATTTGTTTTTTTCAGAAAGTATTAAAAAAATCAAAGTTACCTTGGGAGGTGGGACAAATGTATATTTTGTTAACATTTTGATTACAAGAGGGTAATCAAGTTAATTGTTATTTGTAAATGTGTAATTAAAAACAAGTGTTAATAGAGGAAAAACTAATTGGTTCTGAATTTCTATAAACAATATTATTTGCAAAGAGTTGGATTTGTCAGTGGAAATGAGCTGGAACTATGCAGGAGAGCGGAGTGAGTCTTTCTCTGAAAAACATCTCCCTGGCACTGGTGAAGTCATAGCTGGATTTATGTTTGAAGTCTTGTTCTGAATTTTATGTCCATTAGGTTTTTTTCCTAGATGTTTGCTGAAGGACTGGTTACTGGATTTTTGTCTGTTTTTGTTTTTCTCTTTCTGAAACAGTTAAGTGGATTGTCAAGTTGCCTTCGAAAAACCCCCACAGCAAATCATCAGAAGATGTTTCATGTTTTTCAGTATCGGCCTTTGAGACTAATAACCCAAAACAGTCTTTCTAGCGTGCATTTAAAACTGATGCTTTCAAGACCTGTTGCATTGGCACAGATATGGAAGTCATGGTTCTCGAGCCATTCTCTTCTTGGAAACAAAAATATTATATTGATGGGACCTCCGGGTGCTGGGAAAACGACCATTGGGAGAATAGTAGGCCAGAAACTAGATTGCCCTGTCATAGACATAGATGATGATGTCCTTGAAACAACGTGGAATATGAGTGTGTCAGAAAAACTGCAGAATGTTGGTTATGAGGAATTTCTAGAGGAGGAAGGAAAAGCCCTGTTGAATTTTTCAGCATCTGGAAGTGTCATTTCGCTTAGTGGGTCCAATCCAATGCATGCTGCGGGCATGCAGCACGTGAAGAAAAATGGAATAGTTGTGTATCTGGATGTGCCCACAACAGTCATTATGAGCAGGCTGAAATCAATGGCAGTGGATCGCATCGTGGGCCTGTCTGCTGGTAATTCCCTCAAGGACATACTTCAGTTTAGGAAGCCATTTTACAAAAGGTGGCATGACATCCGTGTTTTTTGTGGAGAGGATGTTGCGGCAGAAGTTGTAGCAGAAAAGGTAGTTGATGCTGTGAAGAGATACCAGGATTCAGAACTGGAAACTTTCATTTCAACTCGGTGTAGTAGGTCTGGAAGGAGTATGGAAAAAGACCCTAAGTATTTCAGTGACGTTGTTATTCAGGGCTTAGCCCCTGATGGAGGACTCTTTGTTCCTGAGAGACGACTTCCAAAATTCACTGCTGGAGAATGGCAAGGTCTAATAGAAGCAACATACGTTGAAAGAGCTGAGGTCATACTAGAAAGATGCATACATCCTGCTGATATTCCTGCTTCTAAGCTGGCAGAAATTATTGGAACTGCTTATGGAGAAAACTTTAGTTGTTCTAAAGTCGCCCCAGTTAGGCATTTGGCAGGCAATCAGTTTCTTCTGGAGTTATTTCATGGACCAACAGCATCATTTAAAGATTTTGCATTACAGTTGATGCCACATTTATTTGCCTCCTGCATTCCCAGAAGCTGCAATTACTTGATTCTGGTAGCGACTTCTGGAGACACAGGGAGTGCTGTCCTAGATGGCTTTAGTCGTCTCCATGACACTGACAAACAGAGAATTGCTGTGATGAATTTTTTTCCTGAGGATGGAGTAAGCCCAATTCAAAAATCACAGATGATTGGCTGTCAGAAAGAAAATGCATGGTCAGTGGGTGTCAAATCTGATTTTGATTTTTGCCAGACAGCTATAAAGCAAATCTTTACTAATTCTGATTTTACTGGCTTTCTTACAGTAGAATATGGAACTGCTTTAGCTGCAGCAAACTCCATAAACTGGGCACGACTGCTTCCTCAGATAGTTTATCATGCTTCTGCATACCTTGATCTTGTTCATCAAGGTATTATTCCTTTTGGAAGCCCTGTGGATATTTGCATTCCTACAGGAAACTTTGGCAACATATTAGCGGCTTTCTACGCTAAAATGATGGGAATTCCTATCAGAAAATGTATTTGTGCTTCCAATGAAAACAATGTTTTGACTGACTTCATAAGAACAGGTGTTTATGATTTGAGGGGAAGAAAATTAATTTCCACTTTTTCATCAGCAGTAGATATTTTGAAGTCCTCCAATCTTGAACGATACTTGCACCTGATTGCTAATGAAGATGGACAACTGGTAACACAATTATTTAACCAGCTGGAAAATCAGGGCCACTTCCAGCTAAGGAAAGATCTGCTTGAAAAGCTTCAGCAGGACTTAGTGGCTGGCTGGTGCTCTGAGGAGGACTGTCTAGCTGCCATTCACTCAGTGTACAGTACTACAGGATATATTTTGGATACGCACACAGCTGTTGCTAAAGTAGTTGCAGATCGATTGCAAGATAGAACTTGCCCAATTATTATTTCATCTACAGCTCATTATTCTAAGTTTGCACCTGCTATCTTGAGGGCCTTGAGGATTGCAGAAATAAACCAAAATCCATTAAGTCAGCTTCACTTGCTGAGTTCTTACAGCGCTCTGCCTCCAATCCACTGGGGCCTGTTAGAGACCCTGAAAAAGACAGGGAATGAGGATCACCAGGTCTGTGCTGCCGATATGAGTGTGCTGATGCACCATATAGAAACCTTAATCCAAAATCATTTCATGAAAGTTTTTTGAGCAACTGATCCAATGTCCCCAGTGTCAATTGCAATACTGTCTTAACAAGCTGCACATTTTACTAAAGCCATCATTCACCTGGGCTATGTTCAGTCCACAGCACAACATCCACAGTTTTATACTCAGTTGTCAAGCTTTCAACAGCATTTGTAAGTAATATGTGCGAGATTTCTGGGGGTGGTGAAAGGTTGTGAATTGAGAGTGTAAAAGACTGGACTACCTTTTTGCAGGTCAGACACAGTAGAGATGCCAGCACTCCCAGCTGTCCTTGGCAGTGCTGTCTCCTTCAGAAGCCTGAAGGAGACAGATAATCAAGTCTGACCTTTCTGAAACTAATAGCTCTGGTTTTGTTGCAGCAATGATGTGATCCTTTGGTCTGTGGGTGATTAATTAAACTTTAACTCATTTCACTTAGGGCACTAGAACATAATAAGATACTATAATAATGTTCATATGTTGCTAATGAGAATGGATTTCACTACAAAGATTGAAGTGTACTTGTATTGTTAATCCCTGAACCACTGAGGAACCATTGAATTTTGTGGTATCTTTTTGTATAATGTTTTTTTATGTATGAGGCCAGTGTTTATGTACAAAAAATCTGGTCTTTTTGTTTTTCAGACTTTTTTCTCCCAGATATTTTCCTGTGTCAAATAGAATACTTGATTTGATATTTTTAATATATTTGAGATGTGACTCTTCCTCCAGTGTGTTGTGGTCTTTCTCCTATATGTTTTCTGTTTGAACTTTCAACTTTAGAACTCTTTTTTAATCCCATAGAAGAATCTGCTAGTAGTAGCAGTGGTCTTCTTAAATAAGAACCAGACTTTGCCTTTTCTTTACATTTATTTTTTTTGCATTACAAGTTTAATTTTTGACATCATAGAGCTTTCTTGTTCTAATTACATCTGTTTTTCTATTTTCTTAAGTTAACGTCCTTGATGTTCTATTCTGTTCTTGCTTTGCATGAATTAGTGTAAGAAAGAAGCTTCCCAAATTGCTTGGCATCTCATCAAGGAAAGTGAAGGATGAATTCCAGTGTGATAGCATCAGAGGTATTCATTATGTAACCTAAAATAGATCTATGTGCCTTTGCTAATGATAGGCCCTTTATTGTTTTTTTTCTGAAGAAAAAAGATTGAGTAGGTTGTCCTAGGAGATCATGTGGTTATGGAGAAATGTATTCTGGTACCTGGAGGTATATTTGGCAATGACATAAAATAAACTACATTTCACACTAAGATAAATGGTGAAATGATGTAAGGGCTAGTTTTGAGTGGCATGCAAATGGCTCTTTACAGGTAAAGAGCTGCCTATCATCAGATGAGAGGTCGACTTTCCCACCAAGATTCAAATAATCTGGTAATTGATAACATTTTTTGCCTCTTTGATGTGCAACATTTCCTAGATGTCAAGATTCACCTGGGGCTTTGAACTGTTGTCATATCTGACAGGTTCCTCTGTGTGTCTGCTTGCCACATTAGAGGCACTTTTTTGCCACATTAGAGGTGAAGAAGACACCACCTAGTAAACTGTTTTAAAGAATTGTTGTTTAAAGAATTTCTTCCAGCCTAAAGTAAAAGACTCAAGCACTTTGCCACAGTGGGTGCATTATACAGTATAATTAAATGTAGCTGATAACATAGGTGTAACACAATAGCTTTCTAGATTATGCCATTCTTGGATACCTTTTTAGAACCTTTGTAGTTCATTTCTTGGCTCAATCCTTGTTCACTATTTCTGCAGTAACTTTGAAAAAGAAGTTTTTGTTTTCACAGAATCATAATCCCAAGTTGGAAGGGACCTCAAAATATCACCCAGTCCAACCTTTTGTGGGAAAGGGAACCTAGATGAAATTATCTAGCACCCTGCCCAGGCACGTCTTAAAAACCTCCAGCGATGGGGCTCTTCCACTGATTGAGTGTCCTCACCGGGAAAAATTTTTGTCTTATATCAAGATGAACCTTCTCCTGGTGCAACCTCCTCTTTGTCTCCGTGTGTCTCTTTCTGAAGAGAGAGCCTCTGTCCTCTTTCTAGCCCCCACTGAAGTACTGGAAAGCTGATGAAGTGGCCCCTGAACCTCCTCTAGGGTGAAAAGACCTGACTCATTCAGTTTCCACATGTGGCAGGGGAGTTGTCATTTTCGAGGCACAACATTGGAAAGACCATAGATGTGTAATTTTTTTAAAAAAATCCAAGTTCTGTATGAAAAAAATTGCATAAGCATATTGCCGAAAAAAAAAGCATTGTTTGCGTTGGTGATAAGTGCACATCCACCTTGTATTTCTCTATGTTTCAGCCTGATTCTTACAGTAGTTCCAAGTGGAAAAAAAATGTACTGCTTTCTCTGGATGTGCTCAGTACAAGACCAGAATTCTAAATGTTAAAAAATCCAAACACAAACAAACCCAACTGCCTGAGTTGAATTACTGGAACAGGGATTGGGTTCAGCTTCAGGACTCAGTGGAAATCCTGCAGTAACTGGTTCTGTGGGGCTTGATGCCCTTTGACATCACGGGTCAATTTGTCACACAGTTACAATACTTTAAAGAAATGTCTTCAAAGAAGAGCTTGTTTTCATGGAAAATACCTGAAAGAGAAAGCTGAGATTCTAAGAAGATTAGAGTAGAAGCCAACATCCTACCCTGAGATAACTCACTGCTAGATAAACCAGTCAGAACTAAACAAGCAGGGGATTTATTTTGGCATGACTCAATCAATATTCAAAGTTTATAGCAGTAACTCAATCTTGAAGTAGAAAGTATTAGTAAAATTTCCAGTTGTTGTTTTCCTATGGCATGAACCATTATAGCAGTTGATACAAACTGAATAAGTAAAAAAATGAGCAGTTGTACCTAGTTAAGGGTTTTCAACATGCACTTAAGATCTTAAAAGGCAGTGGTTAAAGAGCACATAAGGTATTAATACTCTCAGAATGTCTAAATAATTAATTTTTGGACTTTCAGCTATTTTTGTGCACTACATCTGCCTGTGGATCCTTGTAATGGGCTCTATAAAATGCTGCTGTAGTGTTGTGATCCTGGATGTGCACAGTATTTGTGACCTGGTGCTGATGCTGTGTTCTGGCAGCTGTCATGTACAATCTCCTGGCTTGCCTTGTTCTGCTGGGCCTGGAGAAATAGAAGAGAAAAAATTTCCAGCATACTCAGTATACTGGCTGTGGGGACATGGGATAGAGAGGGAAGCAACCCTCGTCTTCCCAGCCTGGATTTTCTTAGTGTTAACAATATACTGTGATTCAACAAACATTGTGCTACTGTTACTGTCTTTTTTTTTTTTTTTTCTCCCCCACTATCAGTATTATGAAATATTCAAAAGGCATTAAAGAGTGGACACAAGTGACCTTGTGTGTGCAGTGTGCAGACATTGTGCACACTGAATGTTGTCATGAGGTATTTTCTATTAAGGCAAAAATGGTGTGCCAATGATACACAAGGGCAAATCTATATGGTGCTGGTTAGCAGAATTCCTTAAGCCATTTAGGCTTGCGGAATACAGTTTGCTCTTGTTTGTCTAGCGATAGGATGTTGCAGTCTCAATCAATAAAAGCCAGGTTGACAGAGTGTGTGAGTGTGCATAGATACACATTTCCACTAGATACACATTTGCACTAGCTTTGTTGACCTGCAGTAAAAGCATAGCTTTAGTTAAGCTGTTATTCATCTGTATAGATAAATGTTTGCTGAACACTTGCTACTACATGAAAAACCTTAAGGATGAATGTAAAAAATGTAAGGGCAAATGTAATGTCTATACTTACACTTTTTATTACAGGAATGTTTATGTGGAAAATACTGTTTTGCTTATGCATGTACCAGCTGCTCATTACTTGCTTTTAGTCACAGCCCTTCTTGGGGTGACAAAGAGTGATGTGAGGTAAAGGGTGAATAGAGCACATAGGGACAACTTGAGAAGATAATTCTGTTTTCTTAGTATCTTACAATTAAAAAATAATTGCTATATATGTTTTTGAGGAAATGGAATATTTTAGCTGGCAGAACTCAACAGGGAAGATTCTTTTTTTTTATGCTGTCAAGTTTGCTCTTCAAGGACGTCAAGAACATACAATGCTATTAAGTATATCATGTTTGGCTTTCCAGAAATATGCATTACTCATTTGTATCCGCCATATTTCTTTCCAAATAAAACTTCAGGATCCATGGTGTAGCACTTTCTTTGTGAATATGTTTGTAAATCATTATCAATCTGATATAAAGGAAATCCCCTGAAAGGAGTGGGGTTTAGAGTTTGATATTAAATCTTGAAAGATGTGTTCCATCCTGTGTTTTCTTGAAAGTAACTGATAATATAGTAATTCACTTTGCTGAGACTGAGGTGGTTAGTGAGATAATTTGCATCATTTTGGAAGGAAAGCATGTATAGAAAAGAATCCCACATCCAAAATAGCAAATGTCTGAACACTCTGTTTATGTTGCACACAGACTTGCCTGGTGCTGCATAGAAAGCCTACTGTATTTTGAGGAATTAATATGGAAAAGGAAATCTCTGACTGTTTAATTTTTCTTATTTCCACTTAGTTCAGTGGAGACATGAGATGGTGGTTTTAACAGTTGTGGAGCAACCTTCATTCACTGGGAATATTATTTCAGGATCAGGGGCTTAAAAATCACTTGGATAGCTGAAACAGCAATGAGTAGTTAATGCCAGTGAATTAAAGGGAATGGCCAGTTGATTTTGAACATGTATTAGCAGCTTAAGGAGTATTTAAATGTTACTGTGTTTTTCCACAGGAATTATAAATGTACTCAGCGTGCTTATCAGAGCTGGGAAGCTGTTGATTCAGAATTTTTCAGAATGTAGCAATCTAAAAGACAACAGTCTTGGTCTTGCTTTCCAACTTAACTAAAACTTTTGCAGGTCTCCCAGTGTGGATGTAGATCTAAGCTCTTTGTTCCTTTTACTCAAAAAGACTTTATTCCCTGATAACTGTTTAAGATGCTCTGTGGCCTCTTTCTTGACAGCATAGGAAAATTGCTCAGCTGATTTAAGAAAACAACTGATTTACTCTCTTATGTATGTAGTCTTATAAAATTTAACCTAGTAGAGCATCCATAGTGTTTTCCCTGTGCAACATAGGACCACATTTTTCATAAAAAGTGTATCTCAACAAAGTCTTCACAAAATCAATTACTTAGCACCAGAATTGTTACTCTAGCATTTTATTTAGATATTTTTTCACTGGTATTTGGAATATACTTAGATTTTTAAGTATTTTATTTTATTTTAAATAAGTTATTGCTATAGAAACATACAGGGTATCGCCCCCAAATGTAAAATTCTTCATGACAGTAATTGAGTCAAACTGGAAAGGAAACACTGAACAGATTTGTTATGTGAGTTCACATAGGATTTGGCTCTTGACCATGCGTTTGTTAAGAACACAGGAGGAAATAAAGTAAAAAATCTACAGATGCCACAAAACTCAAATACTAAGGAACTACTTAGAGATACTAAGATTAATTGCTTGATTGGGAGCTGTAAGCAACTTGCATTTCACTGGCCTAAAATGGCCCTGTGTTTCTACCAGCATAGAGGTTTGAGAATATATTTAGCAAGTAGAACAATTTGTGGTAGGAAATGCTGATTTTGAACGGTGTGTGAAGATGGTGTGCATTCTCAAGTGAACATGAATTTTCAGCATGCCTTGCAACCAAAAGGGTTGGTGAGATCTTGAGGTTTAGAAATGGGAATACTGTCAGGGAAGTAATATTGCTGACTGTATTTGACTCTGGTATAGCCTTTTGGAAGAATGCTATGCCCAGTTCCAGGAGTCATAATTTTCAGTAGTGCTGGGAAGTTGGACATAAAAAGCCATGAGAGCAATAGAAGGATTTAAGAAAAGCACTGGCATGAAAGTCTCGACAAACAGAATTTGCTTAGTTTAGTGAAAGAATTAGCCTAGACAAACCAGCTTGGGAGATAAAAAAATATAATAAGGAACTGTTCCATCTAGCAGTGAAAGAGTGATCCAGCAATTCTAAGTAGAAGTTGGAAATGTTTCAAGAAGGGATAAAGGTACATAACAGAAGGGTAAAGACTTCCCTGTCTGGACACGTTAGATGATATTGTGAAAAAATGTGATTTGATAGAAACAGGACCGATTCAGACAAATCAGATCCTTGTTACACAACAGGTTAAAGCAAATAATCACAAGTTATATTTGGCTGCCCCAGGAGTAACTTGTCTGCTGACAGAATTTAACAGAGGTTTGAGAGCCAGAGATTGTGAACTCATTTCAGTTCTGCTGTAGTGTGATCAGTACACAGAACAAGTTGTCCACTAAATAGGCTACTGGATCCGTTTAGCCTTGTTCTTTCTGTCTCTAGAGAATTGCAAATGGACTACTAATGCACACTCTGACTTGACTCATGGCTATTAGGATATGGCTCATTAGTTTTAAATTTCATTATACAATACGTTCTGTGATGGTTTGGGCTATATATACTTTCATTATGAAAATGAGGTGAACAGACATAGAAGGAAAGTGCCTGTGTAAATGTCAGCTTTATTGAATGTAGATAATTATTATTTATTTTTCCAAGCTTTTAAAAGTTAGAGATCTTTTAAGGTTTTATTAGATGCTCTTGGACCCCTTCTTTCCATTCTTGTTTACTTGGCATTTTTCTGGGCTTTAACAAGCAAGTTGCAATACAATGGCTATTTTCAATTCATTTTCAGCTCATAATAGGATCTATGTAAGACAAAATGAAAAATCCAGTGTTTCCTTTTTATAGTTAAGCTCGACCTGTTACATTCCAACCAAAGATGCCCCTAAAGCTTAGAGAAGTTAAAGTGTGCTCATAGGGTTCTGCTCTAGCAACATATTTTGAGAAAAATGTATTTTCCATACATTTTAGAATAATTCACTAAACTATAAATAAATAGAGTAAGCATTTAGTGGACTTTTATACCAAGTACATGTGGCGATCTGATTCTGTTTAAAATGCTAATAAATGCATCCCATCTCTAATGAAACTGGTGCTTCCTGCATAATTAATTAGCATTTTATACAGATGAGGACAGGAAGGCCATATTCACAGTCATTTTCAACCAGAATAGTTAATAAAAGAATTCTTTACAGTTCTGAAAGGTCACACATGAATAGCTCATTTCTGCAAAACGGGTATTTTTTGCAAGTAAAAATTTTAGTGAAGCTTACCTGGAATCGTTGGTCCATACAGCTTTTATCCACAAGGTGGCATTCCTAACAGGAGTTTACGAGACATGGTAATTTCTTGCAGTTTTTGAAGAGCTCTAAGTGAAAGGCAGTCATGAGCATTTGTAATGTTATATGAGATGTTTATGTTTTAATTTTTATAAAATGTAATTACAGTAAGTCATAAGCCTTAATGATAATTAGTTTAATACTCATTGATATGTGAAGTACCCAGAAATATGTGATGGTTCCAGGTCAGCAAAACAGCATGTTAATTCATGGCATTATATGCTCCTATGGACACTTTCCATCTTTAAATCCAGAATCAATTTTGCTTTAATAAAAGAATACAAACAATTAAAAAATCTGTTACTTAAATCCAGAGCACAAATAATAGCATGGATCCATATGCAAAACCCCAGTGTTTGGGGTTTTGGTAACGAGGCACCCCGTAGTGAGTGCTGGGTTAAAGAAGAGCAGATAACATTATTCACAGGAAGGATTTTTTATATCTTAATGTTACAATCACCAAGAAGCATATTTTCAGGTGCCTGTCATCCAGGCTGGTCACCGAGCCCACAGGCAGCCCTGCTTTCTTTCAGGCTTTTTATCTTTTTCACTTTATTGTAATATTTTTATGCTATATATATGTATCAAAAGAATACATTGCTTGTTATTCTTTTTATAGAAGCACGAAAGGAGTATAATACAACCTGCTAAACTGATACAGGTGTACTAGGTATTATTTAACAGGGTCATGCACATTATGCTTTTCTCCCCTATGGGTAAGGTCCTGATCTTACTTTTGGTTCTTTTGCTGACTCTGTAAGATCAGACCTGAGCTAAGTAATCATTTCTGTTTCCATTTTAGTTAGTGCCCTAGTTGCATTTTGTTTGGAAAAAAAGGCATAACCTTAAGTTTATGCTTAAAGTGGAATCCAATGTAAACTGTGGATTTTTTTTTTTTTCAAGTCTATTTCAAGCCAACAGAAAGGAATACAATAGAGTAGTTGTTTATTTGTTTGTTTGACTTATTGTTTTGTGGTAGCAAAAATGCTGTGGTGTCTTTTCTAATGCATGTGTACATTTCCTGTTAATCCTTCTGGTCCATGTGCTGCCCACCACTGATGCCTCAGCCCTCTGGTTTTGCTTCTTATCATTTAATACAGCTGAGAGGGCGGAGTAGCAGCTACATCCACTGCTGACACTAATGACAGTCTTTGCTGAGTGACAGGGTACTACTTTGACATTAAGCAGATGTTCTTTTTCCTAACATGCTATTATACGTCTCTCATCCCTCAAAGATGGCTATGCAAAGGAGAATATGAACTCTTGTTCACTGACAACAATTGTCAGTCGAAAAAAAAACCACTTTTAGAATGATCAGGCAGGTAGAACCTACCTGATGGATGAATCTGGCACAAGGACTGCAGAGACAAACTTCTGAGTTAGTATCATCTTATGTTGACTACCAGTAAAATTTGAGGGCCTGAACATCTCCCACATGCTGCAAATTTTAAAAAAATGTGATGAAAATGTCTATTTCAAGGATGCCGAAATGGCTGGACAAAGAAAGTTCTATATAATAATTAAGAATGTTGTTTAGGAAGTAAATAATTTCTGGCTGTTACTTTTCAAGTTACACCTTGCGTTTTCTTTGTAGTAGTTAGGCATAGCACTGGGTGAGTAGATGAGGGCAAGGTTTCTCTAAGAGCAATGAGCTGTCCTAGGGAGGAGGTTTAAAAATAGGAAAAACAAATGTACTGAGGAAAGAAACATTCTCTGCTCTGATGACTGCCATGTGGAAAGGGCTTAAAGTGAAGGATAGTCTGTAAACAGAACTATACACCACTAAACAAGTGAATAGGTTAGTCAAGGTAATGGCAGGGAGCAGGGTCCCCCAAAAAGCCATAATGTGTAGGGTGCAATGGACACCACCAGTAGAAATCAGTGGTCCTGAGCATTGCTGATGTTGCTTCTGGGACATCTCATATTGTTGGATCAGATGGATACGTACTCCAAATCCCAGGAGATGGGAAAGATTGCACTGAATTTGTCCTTTTGCCTGAGTTATATGACAGTGACTAAGAGTTCATATAACCAAGGGCTTGCAGGTAACGCTGTCAGAAAAATACGGCCATGCTGACTGTAGACAAATAATAGTCCTGATACTTTACGATGGATCTGCAAATTACTTTGTTAGTACAAAGCACATCAGGGGCTAATTTGATGTGGTTTATTGTTTGCAAGAGGTGGATTATAAATGTTGGGAATTGCATCTTATGTAACTGCTGCTGGGTAGGCATAGGTATGAGTAAGTGTGAACTGGGAAAGGAAAATGATACTGGGAACTGTAACCATGAGTATTATCACTTCCCATCTGTAACAAACTTATGCCTAGGGCAAGGAAGCACAATTACTGACAGAAGCTGTGTTTGTTCATGCAAGTGATTTTATTGCTCTAAGTGATTTATCACTGTGGATTATGTTTTTTGATGAAAGACTTTTCTGGAATAATTGTACTCAAAAGAAAATGAGTTTACCTTCAATAGGTGACCAGGTTTGCCAATTGAAAATAAGTTAGATTTTTAAAGTACTTTCATGAGGGTTTTTAATTGGTGGGATACAAAGGGCCATTGTGCAACATGGGGGTTTGCTTCCCCAAGTTAGTAACATAATCTCTTTCTCTCTCTGCCTTTCACTTCCTCCGTCTCAGAAATCTAGAACTACACATTTTAGAAAATCATCAGATACTTAAATATTTCATATGCTTCCAAATATGATTTCACTTGATCTATTATCAAAAGAATATGCTGGATTCTCTGAATTTATATTAGATGCTGAAGATACATTGATGATTACTGAAAAACAGCCCTCATTTCCTTTACAAAAAGATGTTACGTTTTAAAATTGTGCAGCACCTGAATTGCCAGAATCTCTGTTCCTTGTGCTCCTGGGTCACTGATGGTAAAGCTCATACTTTCTTATGCAATTATATTGTTGTAAAAAGAAATAGTTATAAGTGCAGATACCTTCCTCCTGAGAGGCATCTGAATGCAAAACAGACACAGATATCCACTATAATACTATGGCCTGACACCAGAATTACTTTACTAAAGGCAAATCAAAGCTAATACCCGGTCAACCCCTGTTCAAATACAGAGTGGCAAAGCTGAGCCAGAAGATACCCAGTGCAAAGTGAGCATTCCAATGCTGTATAGAGCCAGTATAAAAGCCAGTTGAAAACTACTTCACAAACTACTAAGATCTCTGTAGTACCCAATACCACAAATTGTTACTCATTTCTGCAAGGCACAGCTGACAGCTGATGGGGGAAATGAAGAAATATAAATTACTTTACTTTTTAAATCTGTCCAAAATAAAGTTTGCCTTCTGTGAGCACTTAGCTGCTTGTGCTAAGCCCTAGGGTGAAGAGTGGGTCTCCCACCTCCCAAGGTGGTGGCTCTTCAGTCAGTTCAGGGGCAGCAGAAGAATCATCTTCCGTGATGAGATCTTTTTCCTTGTATTAATGCATGATCTGTTTCATAAATCAAATTACATATAAATGGAACAGCTTAAAAGTAATTGTGCAGCTGAGCAACTGATGAGTTATCGTGCCTTATGGCTGCTGTGGCTGTGTGGGTAAGCACCAAAAAGACAAAAATTCTAATAACTCTTTAACCTCCAGTGTCCCTTCTATCTCCCCAATGAGTTTCCTGTCACTTTAATTTAGGATGTATTTTGATCAACTTATGAAAGCAATTCTATGATACATTTGTCTCCAATTCCCCAGAAACAATTACCCAGTCCTGTGTTCCCAAATTCCCTTCTGTATGCTGCCTTACCTTTTTTTCTTTTTTGGTAGCTGTAATAGATGTTGTTAGTGATGATGCTGTTTGTAGGTCTAGTTTTAGAGGACAAATAGAAGAATTAAGCAACATTTGGAGTGTCATTGAGACCACCTTGGTAATTTTTTTTGTTTTGTAAAGCAGATGTCTCTGTAATGCACTCAAATTCTTCACCGTCACCCATTATCATTAAGTCATTTCAGCAAACTATTTTTTAATTCTCCAAGTCTTTTTACGGAATAATTTAAAATCAGTCTTTGTAGGATAAATTTAACTCTATATTACAACTCAAATACTAGAATCATAAAATTTAGAAAAAATAATCTTGTAATAATCATTTTGTAGTTAATGTAATTAAGTTTCTTCCAGGCTGACACTTGGACTGCAAATCAAGAGTTTTATTTCCCTTTTGGCCTCAGGTACCCTCTGAAATGTTCAGACTTAAGTTCTGTGAACTGTGTTGTCATTCCGTGTTGTGACAGTGTGTTGTCACTCTAATTCTGACAGCAGGATTTTACAAACTGTCAAGAGTTCTGAACAGAAGGAAAAGTGTATGTCTGCAACAATTTTCAGTGGATCAGAAAACCAGGAGACATTATTTTGTTATTATAACTTGACCTAAGAGGAGAAGAGGTGCATATGTATGAGCATGCAGATACTTGATATCTTTCACATAAAGCTTGAAAGTGGTAATTTTTGCAACATTTCAAATTGACTAGGGGATGTTGGAGTTTTCTTCCAAATTCATGATGGAATGACACAAAAATTAAGAGCTATTTTTAAAATCAGACTTACTTATGTAGAAAGTAAAAAATAGGGGGACAGCAGTAGCAAAAGTCAGATCCAGTGAATAGTGAGAAGCTGGGCACAATTCTGTGCCAAATGCCTGTGAATTAATGCCCAAGGCTGAAATTCTGACTCCTTAAACAGTTCCTTTAAACATGGCCATGACTAAAACATGCTATTTCTAGCCTTAAAATCTTACTGTAAAAGCAGAGCTGTGGTTTTCTTGAGAGATTTGTGTAAATTCCTGCTGCAGGGAGGCTAGGTAGCAGGGAAACGGCTTTCTAGGGGGAGCTGAGAGGGGTGGTTTTACTTTTTGTCCAGCAATAATTCTCATCTAAAGGAATAAGAAAGCATTGAAAATTTTATTGAAACCTCAAAAATTGTATTTAATGTGGGATGGGCATTTATTGTTTAGCAGTCTATGTATCTGAAGCTATATGACTTCTTCCTGACTGTGAAGGTTCCCAGGACATGTTGTTCGTTGTGTGTTCTGAGAGACAGAAAATGTGAAAGAATTTCTGTATATGCACATGTATCTATAATGTACATGCATGCAGACTGTGTATGTATTTCAGTTTATTGTGTGCACAGAATATCACGCTCTCAGGCTCAAGAACACAGCATGGTCTGCAGCCCAGAGCCCCAGCTGGCCTTGGCCCTTGGCTGGTTTTGTGCAGCACCGCTTCCTGACCTTGGCTCACTGTCACTGAGAAGGCTGTCGCTGAGCTCTCAGAGTCTGTAAACTGAAACCATCTAAGATAAGAAAAGGAAAACCAGGCAGAACTGAACGTGCTGCGCTGGGAAGACTGTCTCGGGGATTGGGAACAAACACTGACGTGGAATCTATAAAACCTAAGGGAAATCAGAGATGTAGAAGATGGCATCTCTGCAACTGTGAGGACTTGTACTGAAGTACTGGGGTATTTTGACATGACTGAAATACTTTCCTTATTAAAGTCTGCAGCACCAATAAAAAGTAACAGAAACTACCTCATATGCTTTTCTCTTCTTTTCCCTCTCCCTTTTCCACATTTTTTCTGCACTGACCCTCATCTCATCAGCTCCCTCTAATCCATCTGAAACACGCTTCTCTGATCAGCCTCTGGTCAAAAATGCCTCTTGATACCTTTTACTGCTTTGCTCGTTTCCCTCCATGAAATCATGTGAATCGTACAAACCCCCAAGGCACCCTTGGCACGTGGTGCTGTTGTCTCACTTCTCTTGACCCCAGTGTCCACGCTGGGACGGTGGTGCAGTGACCGGCCAGCCCTCTGGACTCCCATGCAGATGCCCAGCTTGGCTGAAGGGCTGGAAGAGCAAGAACAACATTCCCAGCCCCAATATGAGTACCCAGGGTTGGGGTAGGGACTCGGGGCCCAAGAGGCTTTGCGCTATTGCTTACACTGGCACCCAGGTGAAAATAACTTGGTTTCTCATCACAGCAGACACCGGGGCTGCTGGGCCCTGGCATAGGTTCCCCCCAGCTGTCAGAGCCAAAGCCAGCAGCTGTCTCCATAAGCACAGTACATTTCATATGTGGCAGACTCTGAGCTGCCTTCAGATCCTTCTGATTAAAGAAATGAAGTCGTTCTGAGGGAGTCTAGTGTTCCATCTGGGATGTGCTCTGCAGCTCCTCAAACCAAACTGGAGATGCTGTGTTTCCTTGTCTCTCATGTTTTTCGTAACAGTCTCCTTCCTACCAGCACCATATCTTTTGTTGCCAATCTCCTCATCTCATTTCTGCTACCAGGTGGTTAAGCAAGCAAAAGGGCATTGCACAAAAGGGGCTACCTGGACAATTTAAGCTGGACTACAGGTATACATTGGTTCTATCCATTTTAACTGGGGGGGGAGGTTTGTGGTTGTTTGGGTTTATTTGTTGATGGTGTTTTTTTGTTGTTGAGGGGTTTTTGTTTGGTTGGTTTTGTTTCTTATAAATAAAGATGCAAACATAAAATGGCTGGCAGTATAGCTGTCCCTGAAATGTCAGATCTGAGGACCGGATTTGGAATGGGATTTCTCTGTGATTTTGTTAGAGCATCCATTTTGGCATATAGTGAAAGTTACAGCAAGAAATTATGTTGGTGAGAGGTTTCCAAAGCTACAAAGTGTGAACTAGATATAGACAAAAGAGGGAAAAATGTATCCCATGAACTAACCAGCCCACTTCATCAAATCACTCAGGAACCTATACAAGTAGGATTTCATACAGAAGGAAGAGATGAAGGTGCTCAGGAAAAAAAGGCTTTCTAGTCACACTGTGAACTCCTGCTCTGTAGCAGCTGCTGCCGCCCAAACTCCTCTAAAAAAAACAGTCTCTGCTGTAAGCGGATGGCAGAAACGTTGTTGCATGGTGTACAGTAGCATTTACTTTGGGGCATTTGCTAAAAAGGCAAAAGATACATTTTGGAAAGAAACAGCAGTCTATCAACTGGAAAATAAATTATCTTTTTGTGCAGCCCACTCCATTATACCCCACTGCCCTTAGTTGCCTCCTCTGAACTTGGATTCAGTACATTTCCAGGCACATCTGGGCTTAGAAAACATATTATCTAGCACAAGGGAGAGCAGGTGGTCCTGTGCAGCCCTGTTTGTGTTCGGGCTAATCTGAGAGATTGGCTTTTGGAGGAGGGGCAGAGATCTGGGGGCATATATGCAATTCATCATCACTGTGTCCAGCTGAATGTGAGAAACTGCTACACCTGCTGCTCTGCTTCAGATGGGCTTTGAAATATAGGCGGGCTGAAGGATGTGTGAGTTTTTCTTTCATGATAACAAAAATAAGCACTTTGTTCTGGTATCTGTAAAGTTAAGGCAGTTTCCTACAAGCAGTGATAATTCAAGATCAGTTTCTGGCTTGTGATTGACACATAAAAAAGACGAGTATTTTTGAAAACGCTGGTAGATTTTATTAGTTAAAAAAAAAAAAAAGAAAATCACTGCTAATTTTCAGTTTGCTGAGTCTTTTAATACATCATTTCCAACAGAAACATTGAATTATCAGATAGAAGAGAAATAATTCACTGCTGTGAGACAAAATCATCAGTAGAAAGTAACTGCTAGAAATCTTCATCATGCTCTAGGAAGGAGTCCAAGTGCCTTTATGCCATAAGAAGTTCAAACAATGTTCAGCTGTGAACCAGGACCCAGAATAATGATGCAAAGCAAATGCCTGTTCACATATACAACTTGTCCAAGGGCACTGAGAGTGTGTTAGAGGGCTGGGAAGATCCCTAAAATCAAACTACTGGTATGGGTGCCCTGATGGAAAACAGACCCAGCATACAGTAGCTCGGAGGCTGTGTTGGAAGATGCAAGCTGTGAATGCACTTTCTGTGTTTGCCAGACACTTTTAGACAAAACTGGAAAGATTCAGTCCCGAATCATGACAGATTTTTGCAAATCTGCAGATGCCAAGCCTGAGTTTGAGGTCCAGGAGAGGCCAAGTGCCACGTGTGTGACTGTTGCTGCATTGCGTCCTCCCCAGTGCAGAAATTAGGGAATTTTGCTGCCCTGCCATGGGGAGCAGGTGGGTTCATGCCCTGGGTGAGTGAAGGGCTGGGTACTGCTTTCCAGAACTAAGAATGCTGGTCTCCTTCACCCTCTCCCCTTGCTGCAGTACCACAGCTGCCTTGTACCACGGTCCTTCTCTGTAGTGAGTGGTTTACCTGCACTGCCAAGAGCCCTTGGGCTAATTTGGGGATTTAGGGAAGTCAATAACAGGTATACTAACAATGCATATAGATAATTTAATATTTGATTTTGGAAAAAAAATTGAAATCCAATTTGAAATCAGTTTAAAAACTGATTGCAAGAAGAATCTGAACTTCCCTTGTAAATAATAAAAATTATAAGTTATGCATTGGAAATACAATCTGTAGCTTCATCGAAGCTCATTTATTTAGGCAGGCTATGAATTATTCTGGTTTTGTTCATTACCTGACTATCTGGCTGATTCTGTATAACATTAGCATCAACATCTGTATAATGGAAGTAATAGTACTATGCATCTTTGAAGATGACCCTGGAATTTCAGAATAAAGAGTTTATTAAAGTGCTGGATTTTACTTTGTGGAAACTCTGAAACGTGATTCATTTCAAGTGAATCTCAAAAGTCTTGTGGAGTCCAGTGGGAGCAAGATTGAATTACTGCAAAATGCAGGCTTGGAATCAATTATATATTTATTACCTTTAAAACAATTATCCATTACATTCCCTCTTAACCTTTTCATTATTGTTTTGCACAGGCTAAAAGAGCTACCCCAAGAAGTGACTCTGTCCAAACATGAACATGAACAGAACATCATGCTTTCCAAAGCAATTACAATTCTCATTCACTCTTTCCATCTCCCCCATGCTTGCTGTGTGTAATGAAGCTGAAAGACAACAAGGGACATGGTCACTGGAGATATTTGTCAAGCCTATGACTGAAGCTACTGAAGTTCTCTACTAATATGGCACGTGAAAACTTGAGTAAGAAGTGCTACAGTTCCAAAGTCAAACATTCAGTTACTAGGAAATAACCAAGTCATATCTTCCAAGGCAGCCTTAGCTCAATTTTCCTATTTATACACTTTATAATATAGTATTTAATTATGTCATCAGAGATAAGTTACTGCTGAAATTTCCTCCTAATACCTACTCTGAGCATTTATGAATCTATATAACCCTTAGAGCTGGGCCCTTATTTCTCCCAGAGAGCATTGGATTAGAACCCAGCAGAGAGAGATTTAATCTAAACTCTTGATTTCCTAAAGTCTCAGAGACAAAGTCAACCTGGCATAACAGCCCTTAGTGAGGAGAGCTGGGGGGTTGGCCGAATAAGTAGAAAGTGGAGCCATGTGTCTGTCTGTCCCATCCACTTCTCCCTTATATTTTGCTAGAAGTACAGTGACCAAAGTGATGCTCCAGTGCCTCCCCAGCAATACAGCCCCACCACTTGCTGATTCACCAAAAGCCCCTTGCCCAGTTGGAACAGCCCATCCATGCTAGCTGAGCTTTGAGGATTTTACTTTGCTCTAGAGACAGGAAAAATGCAGTGTGGTTTTAAATCCTTTCTCAGAGGAAGGGTATAGAGCAGGTGGGCAAACACGCTAAGGAGAACTTTGGACTCAGGCCATAGGTGGGCAGGGACTGGGAGGTGTCAGGAAACACCTTGCAAAACACTGGGAGTGAGAGCAGACAGCAGCTCTGCAGTTCTCCCTTTTCCTTTCGGCAGTAGCTAATTAGTCTCTGTGTAGGGAACAGGTTCCCAGTGAAAAGCAAAGCCTTGCACTGGCTGTTACCAAGCAATTACTCATTGCCATTCTAGCAATTATTGCTGCCTCTGGGACAGCAGCTACTTTCTACTTTGAGAAACACAGGAGATGACTTTCCATTGAGCAGTCAGTCTTGTTTATAGGAAAATGCACCAATAAATAATAGAAATAATCTACCAAGGCAAAATTCAATCTTTTTGATTTTTAAGTGAAAAACCTGAGGAAAGCCACTGGTGTAGAAAACACTGAAGGTATTTGGCTCTACCTGGGGAAAAATAAAAACTCCAAATACTTGAAAACCTTTTCTGTAAAAGATTTATCTTATGTTTTCAAAAAACGATGATAAACTCTCCAGATAGGTAGAAAAATATCAGTAATCCCAAGTTTGTGGGGGAACAAAGAGCTCACATAGCTTTTCTTTCAAAAACTTAGTTGCTTTCAAGTGTTCCAGTTGCTGATTATTTCAATAGGAAAGTCTGAAAGGATGAACGTGCCTGTTCGATGCCAAGTGACGCTCAAGATGATCCTTGCTGCACGCACTGGCTCGGGGTTGCTGAAGACCTATGCTTGAAGCTGTGTGAACAGCAGCGAGGTTGCACACAGAGCCATCTGCGGTTTAACAGCAATTTATATGAGCACTGTACATGCCTAGGTCTCCATCACGCTCAGTTTTGGGGCTTCTTGCAGGACACTGATTTATAAAAAGCTGGTTAGAAATAATGAACAGGAACAAATGGAAATGAACGGCGCAGCAGGGAGAGGATCTGTCCTTTTAACAAGCCGTGGCAGTAACAGATGAAGCAAACTGGCCTTCCCTGGCTCCGCAGCTTGGCTGGGGAATTGCTCTCACAGGGGGGCCGAGCCCACAATAGCGTGGAAGCACAATCGCTCATAAAACTGGAAATGTTGCTCTCCTGGAGGGCTTAAGTGGCACACCGTGCTGCAGAGCTGGGGAGATAACGTGTGCATTTCTCTTTCAGCCTTTCGATGGTGATAGCAGGCTTTTTCAGCAGTTTTGCCGACTTACCACATCATAGTTTTGTAGCCTAAAGCGGGTCAAGGCCGGGAAGGCCGTGGCAGCCTCTGCTCTGCTCGGGAGAGCTGAGACAGCTCCGGTGCTGGCAGCGCCCGGGGGGAGCTCCCCCGGCACACGGGCCTGGAGCAGCCGCGAGGCTGTCACTGAGAGATGGGCTGCGCTCGGGGGCACGCTCTTTTCATTCCCAGTTTTCCGGGCACAAAGGCATCCCCAGCAGCCATCTGCTGGGCCCCGCTCCCAGCCCGCCCGGGGTGGAATGGCTCCTGGGGGAAGCATCTGACTCATTTACCCTGGGCTGATAACATCTTGCAGATATTTTGCAGGCGGCAGCTGAGCTTTTTGATGCCTTAAAGAGCGTTTTGTTCCTTTTGCCTCCAATGTACGTGCCGGTTCCTCTATCCCACAAGTTATTACTTGCTTCTGTACAAAAAAAAAAAAAAAAAAAAGCAAACAAAAAACCCACAAACACTGCCTCCTCTGGGGGAATTGAGGTGTTGGTCCCTCTGAAGACATCACAAAATAGTTTTTTAAAGGGGCCTTTTGATGATGATGATGATTTACTAAATAAGCTATTGTTTATCCACGAGTGCATGACCTGCTGTAAGTGTTCATAAAACTTTGGGGTAATGCCTTAAAATCAGCTAAAATTACTTTATTGTGGGTCTATTCTATTCTACTACATTTCTTTATTTTATTTTATTTTATTTTATTTTATTTTATTTTATTTTATTGTATTGTATTGTATTGTATTGTATTGTATTGTATATTTTATTTTATATTTTATCTTATTTTATTTGTATTCTTGGGCTTGCTCTTTTTACTCTTGATATACTAACAGTAACGTGTTTATAAGGACTACAGTGTAGCCCTTATAAACACGTTACTGTTAGTATATCAGGATCAAAGCAAAAATGAAAGACACTCCATTGCTATCTCTTTTCATCCTCCCCTGAGGATGCTGTGATTTAGTCTCTAATCTAGAGGGCACTGTCAGTGGGAACAATGCCAAGTCCTTTTTTCATAGCAAGTATGAGACTGAAATTGCTCATTAAAATTCTTTCCCACCTTAGTGCGCGGTGTTTGCTGTGGGCTGCGCTGTTGTTTGACTGTCTGTGTCAATACAGTCTGGCCTCTCAGCATCTCCGGCCTGGGAGGGCCTCGTTATCCCTTTCTGACCCTGCCTTGGAATACTTGCACAATTGTATTCGGGTGCCTTCCAAGTTTCAGCATCTTCCCTTTATAGATTTAATGGCCTCACCAGTTTTATCTGCTGCTGATTTTTTCAGCTCATTTATCTTGGTTACATTTAGTTAATTGAGACTAATGTTTTGTTGAAAAATATCTCTCTTGGTCCCCAAGCTGAGCTTTTGAAGTGGATAGATTTAGGTAGAAATTTGCAAATGAGCTATTAATATCATCACTGCAAAGATACTCTCTTCACCCATCGTACCCACATTGGCCTGGAGGGGATTGCTTTTTCTGACTGATAGTCAAACAGTTGCCAGCATCACTTTTTCCTTTCAGTACAGCTGGGACTTTATGTCTGTAAGCCTAATCTACTGCTCTACTAGAGCCAATCTTACTTCTAAAAGTGTGACTGTTTTATATTAGGTTTTATCTCAAAAGGAAAATATATATTTTATCTCCAACGATTAATTAATAATTAGTCTGAATTCTTATTTAGCTCTTAAATTTAAATATCATGAGATACCATCTGGGACCAGGTGGCAGAAGTAGTTACACATACTAAACCAAAACCCCTCTCATTTGCCTTGCTCAGTAACGTGAAATTGTGATGAGCTCCTTGAGAGATTCCATCACTGCAGCCATAAGCCACCTCCTCGAGTAACACAGCTCAGCAACAGGCAAGCACCTGAAGTCTTTTCAGAGTTTGTCTGGCCTCTTGCAGTTTTCTCATGTTTGTCAGCCTGATGTTGCAAAGTGGACAAAGGTGCACCCATTTTTCTGTGTTAGGAGTAGTTCTTGGCATTCCTTCAAACAGGGTGAACCTGGATTTGTCTCAACTCCAGACTGGTCTGGCTGAGGATGCCTCTACTGCCTCCCCTTCCAGCTTGTCACTGTGACACACAGACACTCTCCAGCCACTGTGGCACACACTGTGCCAGGTCCCCATGGCCCAGTCACTACAAGGGTTGGTTGCTCAGCTGCTCAACAGCTGCAGCACTCTCTGTACAGCTGGAGAAATGCCATTTGTACCAGCTGAAGGTCTTCCTCAAGTATTTAGTGGCCACATCTTTCACAGCTCCTGGCCATTTTTGTATGCTTCATGATATGTGAGTGAATAATTAAAATTCTACTACCAAAAGTAGCTAGATGTTTGGAAAAAAGTTTTATCTACATCCCACAGAAGGAAGAAAAATGTCACGATGTTTGGTCTTGCATTTGACTGATAAATTGGTCAAACTCTCAGAGATATAGTTCAAGTTGAAAATCAGATTTTATTTCCTAAAGTTGGAAGAAAACATGAGAGACACCCTCTTAAACCAATAAGTCATTTTATTAGGGGAGAACTGGGAGACAGAGCCAGTCCAGGAAAACAAGCTCTTCCAGGTGTCAGTCCATGCTGTCACAGCACTGCCGGGGCAAGTGGGAGTGGAGACCTCAGGAAGAGACAAGCCTCTCCCTGGCTGGGAAGCAGAAGTGATGGCAGCATCCTGAGCAGGGGTGAGAGATGGTATTTTTTGTGCAAAGTGGGGATGGGAATGTCCCACAACTGAATTCCCAAGCTGCGTTTCAGTGGGCTGCAGAGTTTAGTGCCGTGCCTGGAGACAGGGAGCCAAACAATCACAAGACCTAACTGCACCTTCAACCACCTCCTGTCAGTAAAAAAAAGTTATGTGAGAGTGACCAGACTGGAAGTGAGTTTTCTGCTCTTCATGCTTATTTCCTTAGCAAAGACACATTAGCTGACAAGCTGTGAGCCATTTCTAATACCTATATTATGACTTATTATTAACAGTTATAGCAGCTATCACCAAAATGAGTGCAATTTGCCTTCAGTCTCTTATTCTCCTCCAGAATGGATGGGATGCAGAGACTATGTAAGGAGAGGGTGTTTCTCCTGGAGACCCTCATCTACTGTGACAATCTAGCCTGTGCTAAAACTAATCATACAGGTTGTGTCATTTGAAAGGAATAGTCCCAGGTAGAAAGGTAAACACATGCTTCAGAGTAAGGCTAGGTGAGGGAGTGAATAAATATCCCTGATACTCAGGGCCATTTAATGCAAAAATGTTAGTTGTGTTACAGAGGGCTTAGATTTGGCAGGATAAAAAAGACCAGCCAGTATTTCTAGATCCCACAGCCAAGTTGATAACAGGTATTTTACTCTGTTATTATCCATGGATTATCATCTAGTGACATTAAATTGCTGACAGTAATGCTAACCAGTGGCACAGGGTTCAGCAGGAGGGCATCCCAGAGACTACAGCAGGACTTGTGCTGAGTGGGGCAGTTAACATGTCACATGAGGGCACAGGTGGAAAGTCTTCAGGAAGGCAAAACATTTTTCTTTCCTTTTGGAAAGTGCTTTCTCTGAAAGCACTGCTTTGCCTTAAAGCCAAAAAATTGACTTCATGTTGCTAGGAGGATGTGCTGAATGAACAGGATACTGAGAAAGCTCGGTGTCACTGCTCCCTGGTGTTGCCTTCACAGTCGTGGAACAAAGAAATCCCATGAACAACTCGAGAAAGAAGCTAAATCTCAATATTTCCATAAGGGTCTTGTGTTTTGAAATAGATTTGTTTTTTGGTGCCCAAAATTAGACATCACAGAGGATTTTTTAGAAATTGTTGATCAAATTCCAGCTCTGAACATAAAGGCTCCTGGCAATTCAGCCATGGTGAGTATGCACAGCTCTGTATTTAGGTATCTGAATGTGAGAACCCTGGCCATGATCTCCAAGCTGACTTCATGAAAGAACACAGAGCTGTTGCAGCTCAGCTCATTCTTGATATTTTCATGACATTTTGTGCTCCATAGGTATATTCATGATGACTGAAGGAAAACAGCTCTGTTTTATGGGACCTGAGGGAAGAAAATAGCATTTCTTGAATATGTTTTTTGTTTTGTTTTTGTTTTTTTTTCATTTAAAGTCTGAACAGAGCACTGAAGCTTTTGGCCTCCACAAGTTCAATCAAATGCTTAAATACTGAAACATTTTCACTCTTGGCTCATCACTTGGGACTTTCAGCATTGTGTTTGAAAAGAAGCTATTTATGGGTTATCAAACAACTGGGCTGGGAGAAAGGAATTTGAAGAATGTCCTTGAGTCTTAGGGGAGCTTAGCAGAACAGGAACAACAAAAACTTGTGGCAAACCTTAGTGCCTGTCCAGCCAGGCTGCCCTTTTGCACCTGCTTGCTGCCACAGTGGGATCCTCCCCACAATGACATGGGGACACAGTTCAGCAATGGAGTCACTATATCCCTTTAAAGACATCTCAGGTGCTGTTCGTGAAGGGGAAGGGAGGTTTTAGTTGGGATGGATTCTACGTAGGACCCAAATGAACAGTAGAAGGTGTCCCACAAGAGAAAAAAAAGCCTGATCAAAACAGAGCCCTGACATTATTTCTTCTTACTTGGACATAATAGAAAACTCATTTCTCACCATGAACATGAGCAATAAGCAGAAGGAAATACTGCCTCAGCCACAGGGCAGGCTCATATGCCTCATCCTGACCCTCTTCTGGTGCCTGCTCTCTTCTCCCACTGAGGCAATTGCATCAGGGAGACCCAGAAGATTTTATCCTATCACCATGGACAGGAGAGCAAGGATGTTCTCCCATTTGAGAGGTGGTTGCGTGGACTCCTTGCAGAGCTCTTGTTAGCAAATCTCAGGGAAGTGTCATGCCTGTTTGGGGGTTATTGATGTCCTACAGGGCTGCAGGACAAGTCCAACAAACCACCTTCCTTGCCTGCTGACACTCCGGGGAAACACTGAGAAAGAGGAGATGCATCTATTCAAAGAGCAGTTCCAGTCCACAAACTGGCATTCAGACAGGACATACATAGAGTACATCTCAGTTAGAAACCTTCTACTCCCCAGACACTGAGCTTTGCATAAGCTCTCCAAGCTATTCACAGAGCAAATGCTTTGTTATTTTGCCAAAGAAAAGTGGCTGGCATCTGGAGGGGATGACACAGTCTGGGCTGTGGGACAGCAGGGGATGGGACTTCATAACCTGACTGGCTGCTCTAGGTCTCTGTTTTCCTCTGCCTTCAAGAACTTCTCTCTCTGCTCCCCAAATAAATCAGCATTTCTGAACTTGCTTATCCTCAAATGAGGTGTAAATCCTACTCTGTCTGTATTACCAGCAAAAGTATCATCCTCATCAAAAACAAGTAAATTAGGTTCTCACTGCAGCACAATAACCCAAACTCTGACTTAGACAGTTGGTATTTGTGTTATCTCGGTGTTTTGTGGCTCAGAGGGAAACATTTACTGTATTAAGCTACTTCTATTGAATCCAGTGTCTCATGCTTTAAAGATGATCAGCAGTGCCTCAGGGATGCACTTCCTACCTCAGACTCCTCTGTGTCCTGGATAATCACTGGTGGACAGCTAGGAAAAGCAGTAGCTGACAGTAGAAATCAGCTTTCCAATCCCTGAAGTCCTGCTGTAAAGCAGAGGAGATAACAGAGGGCTATGTCAGGAGCTCTACTTATGCCTTAAGTCACCTACTAAAGAATAACAACAGTAGATCTTTCCCCCATCTCCTGCCTGTCCAAAGCCTGATGCCATGGAAGGACTGTAAATCCAGCACATGAATTTTGGGTTTGTTTTATGAGCAATGTCACTCTCTCTGAGTAGAATGTGATGAACTAGGAAAATAATTTGAACTCCAACTGGTTTCCCATGAGCCAGGGAGATCACAGAATCTTGTGTTGGAAGGGACTCTAAGGATCATCTAGTTCTAACCCCCGTGCTGTGGGCAGGGATGCCTTCCACTAGACCAAATTCCTCAGAGCTTCATCCAACCTGGCTTTGAACAGTTCCAGAGATGGGGCATCCACAGCTTCTCTGGGCAACCTGTTCCAGTGCCTCACAAACCTTAAAGTCAAGAATTTCTGCCTAATATCTGATCTAAACCTGCTCTCTTTCAGTTTGAAGCCATTGTCCCTTGTCTTGTCACTACATGCCCTTGAAAAAAATCTGTCTCCATCTTTCTTGTACACTTCCTTCAGGTACTGGAAGGCCAGAGTTAGGTCACCCCAAAGCCTTCTCTTTTTTAGGCTGAACAAACCCAATTGTCTCAGCTGTTCGTCATAGGAGAGATGCTCCATCCCTCTAATCATCTCTGTGGCCTCCTCTGGACTCACTCCAACAAGTCAATGTCCTGCTATGCTGGGGACCCCAGAGCTGGATGCAGCACTGCAGGTGGGGTTCCTCAACCTTCTGGCCACGCTGCTTTTGATCCAGAGATGTACTGGAGAAATCCTGCAAGACTTAGGAAACAGGCAGGCTGTTTCTTTAAGGGCGTAAAAAGATCAGTATCTGAAAGAACAGATACCCTGACACTATAAGGATGACATTTGCTGTATGACATTACATGAATTTTAAGATAATTAAGTGTGAGGTCTCTGCTTGGCTTTTACACTTCTACATCACAGTGAGGTATTTAAAGAATGTGTAGGTGTGACACTGAGGGACATGGCTTAGTGGTGGGTTTGGCAGTGTTAGGGTTTAATGGTCAGACTTAATGATCTTAAAGGTCTTTTCCAACCTAAAAGATTCCATGACCCTGTTCTTGCTCAGGTTGCTCCTGCTGGACAGGAGGGGCATTGCCAGGGTACCCACAGCTGACAACATTCATAAGCATTTCCCAGATTTCCTGCCTTAAACTAACCTGAATTTATCACCTGACAAACTCAGCAGTGAAGTCTAGTTTTTATCTGTCACAGAGCAGGCGGCAGTGGAAATGAAGGTTCATTACTCTCTCTCCAGGACCGTGGTGCTCTCTGTTTCCCCCACTGGTCGCCGACCAACAGACTGGTCGCTTTGTCTTCATAGCTGACAAGGGCTGTTGCAGACGCCATCTCGTCACTGTTTTGATCATGTTGAGATGAGGGAGGATGTGGTTTTGAAACCTTGAACGCCCTTCACTCTCTGACTGCTCTGCTGTGCAGCGGCTGCTGTGCAGTGTGAGCTCTTCAGTTGTCTCCTGGATGAAATCATCTCATTAGGTGATTTCAAAGAGCTGGATGGAGCAGAGCCACCTGCTTGCTCAGAAGGAGAGCCTCATCAGTTTTCCTGGAATTGATAAAGCACATGCAAAAGGGAAGTCTGTATCACCTGAAAACCTTACTTTAAAGAAATAGCTCCAAGATTTCTTAGTTTGGAGAGCAGTTAAACAGACTGGCCCTTTGCCTCCTTTTCTCCGCCTCCAGCCCTTTACCAAGGATTTTTTTTTTTTTGTCTCTATTGTACTTCTAAGCAGCTTACAGATGTTTACTACTCATCAATATTTTTATTCTAGTACAGTAAGCCAGTACGGATGCACAGGTATAAATCCCCATGGGGAGATCCCACTTCTGAGATAACAAAGGATTTTTGATTTTTAGTCCACACTGGAAAAATTAAGAAAAAATACCTTGATTCTGGAATAAGACCATGTCTAGAGGAGTATTACCACCATGGCTGTAATGGTATGCAGTGCCAAATCAGCATATGCTGGTGCAGCTCTTCCACCAAAAAGAGTTGCTGCATGGTTAGTTGTGCTGCTCCTGGGAATCCAGGAAGGCAAATTCCTGTGCCTGCCTGTGGGTTGGCAAAGGTGGAGCACCTGAGAAGAGCAGGTGGGCATCCACATTCGTGTCTGTCCATGTGCTGCACAGAAGCACCATTTTTGAGAACAAATGGAGGCTTGGGACTGGATTGCCTCTGGTAAGAATGATAGCTTTGATGCAGATTTTTCTAATGCCTCCAAAAGTGGGGTGATGTTAGCAGCTCATTTCATACAGTTCCTAACCTAGCTGTCTATTCTGCCCTGAGATGGTGGCCTGCCCAGTTTTGTGTTTCAGTACCATTCCCCAATCCTCCTTCTGTCCTGTTTAACAAGCAGTATTAGAGCTGTAACTGAAGCTACCAATTGTGGGGTTATCTTTTTAATAAATACCACAGACTATTTGCTCATCTTACAACTGACATTTTTTCATTACAATCCTTTTAAATATAACCTGTATTCCGGAAAGCCAGGCTGGCTTTCTGCAGTGCGTGCACGTCAGTAGATGAAAGGTAGAAGGCAGCTTTCAGTTTTTGAGACAATGTAAAGGGCAGACAGACTCTGCTGCTCTTCTCTTTTGCTACTGCATTTGTGGGGTTGGCAGATCAAATTTTTTGGATGGGAAATGTAGCTGGGTAAAGCAGGAGAGAGCATGGGAGTGTAGAATGAAAGTGCCATTCCATGAGGTTTTTTATCGTAATAGAATGTTTAAAATCACAGTTGGTTTAATCCTTTATATTGCTTTCTTTCAAAAGCTGAAGAGTTGCTAGATAGATATGGAAAACACACTCTCACAAGATGGGTTTCTAAGACATTCTCAGAGCTATTAGAGAAAAATACCCTTTTCTCACAGCATCACAAGTTTAGTCTGCTGTCTTCTCCTGTGATCTTCAGAATGGTTACTATTTAATTATTGATATTTACAACATGGCAGTAGTTAAATGTGGCTGCTGTTCTGCAGGTAATCTTTATATGCCTACATTCAGTTAGGAAAATATTTGTATTATGATGAGTCACAGGAACTGATTTAAAATGCTGCATGTAAACATCTACGCGACCGCTATCTGCAGCCTGAAATTCTTGGCATAAGCAGCGGGCGCTGACTGAAGTCTGCAGGGTTTAATCCGACTGTTGTTTCCCTTTGGTGACACGAGGGGAATGGTGTGCTTGCTCCTGTCTCTCCTGGTTCGGCAGTGACTGTTCCTGGATCAGTGCAGTGGGAGAGCCGAGGCCCCTCGGTAGCACGCCTGCAGCTGCACCATCCTGCTGCCTTCACTCGCTGCTTGTTACACAAACCCTCTTTGCTTTTGTGCCTTTAGATTTTGGCATCGCTTCCCTGAGGGATTTGCTTGCAGAAAGCTCTCGGCAGCGACAGGAAAAGCACTGCTTTCCTCCTGACAGGCATCCCCAGCCCTGGCCTTCGCTGCTGGGATTTCTCGAGATCCTTGAATCTCCTCTAATATGTGCATCAGAGCAGAGCTGGGGAACAGCAGCTGGAGGCACCAAGGGGTTAAAAAGTGAGGCTGTGTTGCTGTATGGGGCACACCTTTGGGGAAACATCAGAGACAGCAGCTCAGATCCTGTCTCTATTATCAGGCTGCAGGCAGCAGGCACTGGGGTGAGGATGCTTTTGCCTTCCCTTCTGCCAAAAGCACGCTGGCTCCGGCTGCTGACAGCCGACATTCCTCCAGTGGAGCCCTGCCCAGCCAACCAGATGGCAGGTCTAACTTTTAGCAAAAATGTGACCAAGGCATCCATGAAAACAATCTCACATTAGGACTCAGCAGGCTGGGTGGTCTCTCTAGCAGGCAGGTTTAGTCATGCCAGGGTTTTGCACTGGGGAGCCATTCTCTGAAAGTGCCAGGGATACCAGTGCACGGTGGTTCACTCTCTGGTGGGAGTGGGCTTTCATGCAGAGCCTGCTGACCTCTGCCAATCTACTGCTCTGGGGACTGGCTGATGAGGATTGATTGATTCTCCTAGGGCCACCAGCTTTCTCAGCTGGGCACCACTCCCAGGGAAATGATATTTTCCTCAATCAGACTTGACTAATTGTAAGACTTTGAAAATGGCACTTCCAAAAAAGAGGAGCCTGCTGAGTGAGTTATTAGTCATCCTTATCTAGGAGGGAAGCGACGGCTGCTGTAACAGCTTCTTTATCTCTGCAGCACCATGTTCTCTGGAGAGGGGGCTGCGGGGATGTCAGGTGTGGGGAGTGGCCAGCCACTTTCCTTCAAGGAGAGCAGAGGGCAGAACAATTTGTTTCTAAAGGGCTAGCTCTGCACTCTGCAAATTGTGGCTTTGCTTTTAAAGCTATTTTTAACAGGTTGTAACTAATAAACCCCCCTGTATTTTTTCCACTGATGTCCTACACAGTTGGGTTTTTTAGGTTTTTTTTTGGAAATAGGTGAAGCTCAGTGTTTCCCCTGATGGATGACCCAGCTCTGTGTCTGAGAGAGCTTTGCAGCAGACTCCCAATGTCTGGATGGATATTCTTGCTCTGCAAAAGTGTGATCCTCTCTGTTTACGGGCATAACAGGGCCCAGAACACATTTTGAAGAATGCCATGGTTGAATTCACTTTGGTATGCCCTCTAATGCCTTTCTTCTCAGGTTTTAATATGGTTTCTCACATACTTTCCAAACTTGACTGTGTTATGGCTCCTTTTGTGTGGTTATGAGGAAGTCTCCAGAGAGTGTATTGGACATGTTATGTGTTACACAGATGTCCAGTCCATTGTTGGGAAATGCCTAGGGCAGTACCAAACCAGTCTTGTCCTAAATAAGAATATGAAAGCATCACTGTGTCTTTTCTCTTAATCCTCATATATCTTGAGGAAGAAGAAAACAGCCTTGCTCCAAAGCTGTCTTAGCTTATGCCCCCTTGTTCTCTCGCTCCCACAGCAGCCCCAAGGAACCCCCAGAGAACACTGCCCCCCACAGCTGTTCAGTGTAACTGATAGATGTCTTCAATCAGAGTTTTGGGTTTTGTCTGTGGTTCAGAGGTTCATTCATTGGCATCTCCTCTCAAATAGCAAAATACTTGTTCTCCAGAAAAACTGGTAGTGATCTGCCTGTCTGAAGTAACTGAATTGCTGCCAAACTGTCTATCCTGCTCCTCCTTTGCATAATTCACTCTGATACAGGGCCTGTGTAACACAGCAGCATTGTCTAGGAAATGACATTTGGCTTTTGCCTTGACAGGTGTTTGACAGTACCTCACCACCTTTTCCATTATTTTCCCATTACAAGTTTTGTCCATAATGAGGCTGAGAATAGAGACTGCTTTGCTCTTATCACAGAGATTGTCACAAATGTATTATCCCCAGCTTCTTGGAAGGACCCAGCAGCACCCAGTTTACTGATTAGACCCTGGGACTCTAATGAGCAAATTCCTCTGGTGCAGCAGGAAGATGTGTCTCTGCAAAGCTCTTGCTTCTGCAGGTTGAAGAGCTGATCTGTTGTTTTCATTAGCTGTGCTATCCGTACTGGCATTAATGGCTCAGGTTTTGCTCCTTATCTATGACCTTCAGTCCTGTTTGTTAGGACACTTGTGTGATAAAAGAGTGCACCTCCCAGATTGCTGGCATGGCTTGTTTTTCATGAGACATGTATTTGCATACCAAATGCATAGTTTTACTTAAAAAAATAAAAATAATTTTTAATTTAGTATCTGTCTTGTTTTTAAAACATTCCAAGCAAACTGTATCAAAAAGTATTCATGATTTCTGTTTCCGAAATTTTGTTTTCTTTCTCCATCAGCAGAATTGACCTCATCTGGGCACACAGAGGGGATGATGTCATTGTCAGGGGCTGGCATTAACACAAGGTTCCTAAAACTGTTACCCTGTATGTTCGTTTTCTACTGAAAGAAAACCAGAAAAAAATGCATAAAAACATTTTGGAAATCAAAGTATCTAATCTGATCCCATCAAGCCCCTTATTACAAAAAAGACATTGAGGTGCTGGAGCGTGTCCAGAGTATGGCAACAAAGCTGGTCAAGGATCTGGAGCACAGGTGTGATGAGGAGAATCTGAGGGAGCTGGAGTTGTTTATCCTGTAGAAAAAGATGCTCATGGGGGACCTTATTGCTCTCTACAATTGCCTGAAAGGAGGTTGTAGCAAGCTGGGAGTCAGTCTCTTCTCCCAAGTAATGAGCGATACAAGAGGAAACAGCCTCAAGTTGTTTCAGGTGAGGTTTAGATTGAATATTAGGAAAAATTTCTTCACTAAAAGGGTTGTCAAGCATTGGAACAGGCTGCCCAGGAAGGCTGTGGAGTCACCTTCTCTGAACATATTTAAATGACATGTAGATGAGGCACTCAGAGACATGGTTTAGTTGTGAGTTTGGCAGTGCTGGGCTAATGGTTGGACTTGATGAACTTAAAGGTCTTTTCCAACCTAAATGATTCTGTGATTCTGTGGAAAGTCTTCTCATTCAGAATACACCACCTACCTACTGATTGTTCTACAAAGGTTTTATTTTTCTATGCATTACAAAAGGTTATGAATAACTGATGATGTAACAAATTTTGCTTCAGGGTGTACTTCTGGTTACAGTCATATATGAAAGGGCTCACAGCTTCTGTTACGGTTTATGAAACAGGACAAAATGTCTAATGGAAAAATTAGATTATCTGTGCTCAGAATTTAGTCAGGTTAAGAAGTTGCTTAAAAAATACCATTTTAATTTCTACACATACAAATTTAGAGAGATTTCCCTTTTAATGATAGACCGGATATGTGTCATCATGGTGACAGCTAGCTAAGTCCCCTGGCTGATACAATACTGTCAAACAAATGGCAAGGAGAGCAGGTTGCAGTAGCCTCTCCGCCAACAAAATGCCTCCTGCCAGCGCCGTAGGTGGCTGATGGACAGCTCCTTCCAAACTGGGACAGTTATATAATAATAACTCCACTCTATGTCAGTGATGCTAATGTATGCAAATACTGCTATAATGAATCCAATTAGATTTCTCTGTATACCAAAATATGCCAGACTACCTGTATCTAATATCACAATAAGGGGAGAGAAGAGGATTTCAGCGTTGGAGAGATCACTGCTGTCTCTGCTCCTGGAGCTGCTCTGCACAGGACTGGGGTGCTGGTACACTGCAAACCTCCCAGCTCCTGACCAGTCCTGGCAGCTGCAGCAGCTGCCTGGAAAAGAGAGGCACTCACTGCAGCTGAGGGGACTGAGCTGCCCTTGCTCACTCCATCAGGCTGCAGTGGGTTCAGAGGCAGAGTTGGTCAAGGCCAACAGAGAAAGAGCAACCTGCAAAGCCTGAGCACCTGCTTTGTATTTTCAGGAGCTCACACTCACTTTTATTACAGAATCATAGAAGAGCCCTGGTTGGAAGCAGCCTGGTCCAGCCTTTTGTGGAAAAAGGAGCCTGCTATCTAGCACCCTGAGACTGGCTCACCTGGAAAACCTCCAGAGATGAGGACTCTACCACATCCTTGGGAAGGTTGTTCCACTGTAAAAAATATATTTATTCTAGCAAAGTTAGGTTATTGCTTTCACTACTGTTCATGGCACATCTCTGTCACTTGTTTTGAGTGTTTTCAGTGTATTTTAGAAGCTTGATAGTGAACAGACTCTATTGTGCAAGGAGACTGGAGGGGAAGTTGCTGGCTCAGTAGTCATGAATGAGACACTTCCAGACATCATGAAAGAGAGGGTGTTATTTATTAAAGAAATTTTACTTTGGGGCCTCCTGAATATTCATTATGTGCTGATTCCTGCTGATCAATGTTTCTGTTGTCTCAGTTAATCAACTGATCTTGTGAAGAGTTTTAATCAGCTCCAACATTGCCAGGAACTAGCCCCACTTCAATTGAAGGGAATGTGACTATCAGCAGCTGATGGGACACCCAGCTGCACACTGGGCCTGGAAGCTGGATGCTTGGCATGGTGTATAGGCAGACTCTGGGAGAAGGAAAGACCTGTTTATCAAGGCTCTACATTGTATAACACTCTTCATATAACCCAACCAAAGTGGTTTCTAATCAAGCAAGATGGTAAAACTGGTCATGCCAGCATGACAGACCTGTTGAGAAGGATGAGCAAGAGAGGTGAGATTGCAGAGGACAACAAAAGAGAAAAGAAAAAAGGTAAAATCCCTGGAGGCTGTTGCCATGAGCAGTGACTGTGGACAAGGCAGCAGCACCATGAGCATGGCAACACACAGGTGTCCATTGCTAATAAGTGGGGAAAATCTTCTATTTGAATTTTGAGGTCATGCAGTGAAAAGTGCGCAAACCATGCATAGACTTCATACAGCTGTATTTACACCATTGGCTGTCCTTGATCCCCAGGGGACAGATTGACTTGAGATCACAAGATTTTTCTCTTTAGTATGTTTGTATTCCTTTTTGTTTGTGGATTCACCCAATTCATATGCTTAAGTTTTTTCGCTGCAACAACAAGGACCACAGCTAGAAGCACCATGCATGTCTGAGTTTGTCCAACTGTTCAAAATTCAGTGAACCTGTGGACAGCGCTTCAGAGAGACAGGACATGCAGCTGCAGCCATCTGGGCAAGGCAGCTGGCTCAGATGTGGTGTCTGTGGCAGTCGGTGAGCTGTGGCCATGCTGTGCCATGCAACTGCAGACAGGCCAAAGCAGCTGGGGGGACTTGGCTTAATGCAGCATGTGCTCCTTTAAATGGGTGCTACACCAGTGGTTCACATCAAACTCCTGCTCCCCATCCACCCAACACAGACATCAGGCTTCATCCAAGAGACCTACTAGTTTTCTTGTTCAAATGGAGCACAACCTAAATGGGATCAAGTTGCCCAGGTCCAAGCTGCACTGAGCTGCTGGAAATACTCACTTTGATCTCCATAGGTACAGGGATTTCTCCAGCACTTCCCAGGGGATGCTGGAGCAGTGCCCCTGTACTCCTGCACCCACTGGAGGTTTGCACCCCACCCAGTGATCCTCTCCCAGCAGCTCGTGCTGATGCTGATCTGATGGCCATGTTTAACAATGAGATTTGCCTTCTTTGCACTGGCAGGGCAGCTCCAGCCTGGTTTCCACCTGGTCTCGCTGCAGGATTGCAGGGGACAAACTCTCTACCCCACACATCTCATGATATATTGCTTCCCAGAAGAGCATCTATTAGGTGGATTAGTTTGTTTTGCAGGGTCAATGGAAATGCATACCTGGCTGCCAGGTACCAGCCAAGGAGGTGAAGTGGCCTCTTTTCATCACCACGAGTATCAAATGCCCCTTCCAGGGATGACTCCCTTACCAGCCACTGGTGACAGTGAGTGCTGGTCACCATCAGCACTGTTCACCCATCAGCACAGGCAGCTGTGCTGGAGTCTGCTCTAAAGCTCTTTCTAGGACAGAACTCCCTCTGCCTTCCTGCCTTCAGCCTAGACTGAAGGTGCAGCCGGTGATCATCCCTTGTGCAATCCAGTTGTTTCCCTATACATTGCTACGTACATTCTTTTATTACTTTTCATATTCCCACAATGCATTTTTCTAATGGCTTAATTATATTATGCATATCCTAAGCATGTGCTAAGTGGGATCCCATGGTAAGCAGATGTAAGTTGACCTGTAAACCTGAGATGAAAGGAAGAAAGTCTAGGAATGCCTTCCACAGAAATGGTGCACTCACTGTTCTGGATGGAAAAGATGGTAAAGCAAAAGAATTTCTGTAAGGCCTCAGTACTAAATTTCTGATAACAGGCCTAGGAGTGGGAATTATAGCTCTAAGCCCTGCCTTCAAGATCACTCCTTGATAATGGGGCCAGCTCTTTGGCAGGGGAGAAATCTTACCTGAATTTACCTGAGCTCTAAGGAAGTTCTCAAGCCATCTGTAGACAGGAATCTTACCTTGAACACGAGCTCAGATATAGGTTGAGTTCTTCCTGTAATAGCTTATCTCTAATATGAAATTATCTATCTTTTTAAGGCCACCAGATATAACTGCTTGCTGTTTGCAGTGCAGCTTCTTTCTGTTAATCCAGCATACTGGATGTTATGGTTTACCACTCACATCTGACGCTCTTTGCCTCTAATGCTTTCCTGTTACTTTATTTCCTATTAACCTAAATTAGCATGATTGAAGTCAGGCTGAGGCTTGTGATATCATTCAGTCACATTCTTCTATTTCTCTTGCTTTAAGCTACTTCTAGATTACTTACTACGATTTGACATACCAAGGCCCACCATAATATTGAAATCTATTGAACACTTCAGGTCCTCATGCTGCATGTCTTCTAATACCAATGTAGCTGTTTCCTGGTTTGTGTGTCCTGCTCAGTGCTCATGTACCACAGCTGTGTCACCTCAAACTCTGTCAGTTCTTCGAGGGATCACAGAGGCACAACACCCAGTGGAGCACCTGCCACACGCCCAAGCACAACACTACTCCAGTTTTACAGGTGCAGTGAAGTTTTAGGGTTTTAGGGTATCACTTTTGCCTGTCATGCAACCCTTGATCAAGACTGCCAGATGTTTCAAGTCATCACAGTGGGAGACCTTGAGTAGACTCTAGCTGGTTTTATTTACCTGGCTCCCTTCTCTGCTGAAGAAGGTTCCCATTTGAGTAGGAAGCACATAAGCTTTAGCAAATCTTGGAATTTGCCTTTTGTCATTAGTGTTGTCACCTAATCCCCAGAAGAACTGGAAAGACAGTGGCAAGAAAGGCAGATTAGCCTCACTAAATTAAGTTTGCAACTTAGTATGTAGTTGTCATTGCATACTGAGAGTTTGTAATAGAATTGTTTAATTGGGATTTATGAATTGCTGATAGACAGATTTCCATAACTATTCCAATTACCATCAATCTGCCAGTATAAATGACTGACCGAGGTACACAGACAGTTGGTATAAAAATCCATTTTATATCCCTTTTATCAGGCTTGACCACACAATTCTGTCCATTTTCCACAGAAAATCAATAACAATATTCGCTGTCACATTAGTGGCCATCACAGTGTCACTCATATGGCTTCTTTGCAGGGCCAAAACATTGGCTGGCCTGTTTTTTTTCTTTCACAGGGACCATCTAGAGATCTAGAAATATCAGACAAGACTGAATTTTTCAAATTACATTTGGAAGATTTCTTCAAAAGAAGCACAGCCTGCTTTATGAGGACATGGGCTGATCTTCTAGGAACTGTTCGGCCTCTCGGCATCTGTTTTCATGTAGAAATAATTTTCTATCTAGAGTCTGACATTGCAATTCTCTTGAGCTTTTCCAAGGAAATTGATTATGAGAATAAGTACGTTAATTTTCCTGTTTTATCTATTAAATATCAACTCAGCCCCATTAGCTAAGCCTTCTTATAAACTGAAAAAGACCAGAACAAGCCTTTTTTCTCTATGCCCAGCTGCGCTGAGCAAGGAAGCTCCAAGTAGGACTATGCATCCTGAACTTCTCAGTCATTCATATTCCTTGAAGGGGAATTGCATCCTTCCAGGCCTCAGGGCTGCACAAGCACCATGTCCTGCCACTGACCTTCTTTGCCCTGGTCCATGGTGTATGTCCTTGGAGGACATTGCTGTGCAGAGGTAGCTGAACCTCCAGCAGCTCGGTATTGCCTGCTCTCGCTGTCAGCAGCTGTTGTTAAGGCAGAATTTGACTTAATTTTAGTGGTGCACTTGGAGTGATCAGTGAAGGGCCTGCTCTATGCAGGACTGACCTGCCATGGCTTTACTTGCCATCACTTCACTGACCTGACCTGGATGTGACTCAGGGTCACTCTGATCTAACTCAGAGAGCTGAGAGGATTTGTGTGAAGACAAGGAGATAACAAAGACAAGCAGCTGAGAAGGAAACATTTTTCTGGGAGGGACTGTGATTAATCAGATTCTGATTTAAGAATAAAATCAAACAGAACTTACAATTGTTTTGAAAAGGCTCTTTTTCATGATGATACTGCAGTTTTAAACTCAATTTAAAAGCTCTCAAGTAGGCTGCACTGGGGCTACCAAAGGGTGTTGTAATGAGTGGCTCTGCTGGGAGGACCAGTCATGTCCTCACAAAGGTCAGCTTGCTTCTGAGTGTCATCAACACCTAGGGGGAAACAAGGGGATTCAGTCCCCACCTGGTACTGAACACATGGTTAGAAAAGTCAATGTTGAAAGAGCTACAAAGAATATATTTCACATATTGTTGTCAGTTTTTTAAAATGCTTCTTCCCTTCTTGGAAAGCAGGCAGCAGGCAGAGGATGCAGCAAGCCCTTGGCCAAGGTCATCTAGCAAAACATCCTGAGAGGGGACTGGAGCAGAGGAATCACACCTCACTACCTCGATCTGATCCCTGCAACCTTCAACAGGGATGGAGACCTCAAACTACACCAACTCTTCGAATTTCCCTGACACAATGTTCCTCCCCACCACCGACATATCTTAACTCCAAGTGCTCAAATCTTTTTTCATTTTCCCGTTCCTTTATGTGTAGATAGCACCGCAGTACAGGGTGGTTTTGATTGTGTTTATCTGACACCATTTGATCTGTGTAAGTTTGTTTTATATCCCTCGAGTAAAACACTGCTTTCCAAGGCCAGAGCAGCTTTTTGCCATTTATCACCTTGCTCTTTTATAAACAGACTCTACGTTAGTGATAAGTAGAGTAGAATCAGGACAGAAGAAACATTTATTTTCATGAGAGATGAGTCTGATATCCCTCTATACAGAGTCATTGGAAAATCCAGGAGTCCTTGTCCCAGTGCAGGGATGTGCTGCGTGCACATTTAATCTCCGAATGCTTCCACCTTGTGCTGCCTCTCAGTGATGCTGATGCTTCTGACCTACTCATGAGTGTGCAAACTGCCAGAGCTGTTAAATAACTGCTGCCTTTTTCACCCCATGCAGGTGGATATCTGTGGTGACCAAAATATTTCCTAGGACTATAAGGCTATGCTATATTTTTACATCTGTGAGGCAAGGGCAAAGTTTTCAAGATTACTCTGGCTAGTGAATAAGAAGAGCTCCCTGAGTCACTCCCTTTTCTTCTTCTCCAGGAGCTCATAAGCAAAAATTACATGAAATCTAGAGGTTTCTTAGGGAAACAAATACCAGGAACATCTCACCTTCCTGTTTGCCTCTCCAGCTGCTCTCCATAAGAGAGATGGACTCTGCAGAAGAGTCTTGGTGTGCATGACTTCTGCAAGGGCAGCAGAGCTGGAGGAGACTGAAACTCCCTGAAGGGGTATGGAGAAGCAGGATATATATGTGACCATCTCATAGCTGCACTTCTTACTGCAGATGCTTTGGGATACTGGTGGTAGCCTTGTTTGCCTCGTTCGTGCCCTGTCCTTGGGAAGAAAAGAGATAAGCCCTGTTTAACTGGAGCAGGAGGAAGGGGTAGGATGTTGTGAAGAGAAACTCACTGACTGGAGTGTACTGAACAGGAGTAACCAGAGAAGGAAAGTCATTCTGGTTTACAGTTTACAGACCAGGCAGTAATTTGTAAAGCATCTGTATATCCTTCAGTGCCAAGATGCCAGGCAAATGGGACACCCAGTCAAGTCGACAGGTGATGAAAATAATTAGGAAGGCAAGACACGTAGTTTTGGTAATCTCATTTAATAACAATAACAACCTCCATTTCATCCTAAGAGCTCTGAGGATAATCCTGCTGTTTTATTTCTGAGCATTCTTGAGTGTGACTTTTAAAATCTCTTTGACTAATTCGCTGCCTTCTATTTTGGGAAAGCCTTGAGAGGCACTGCTAATGAAGACAAATGAAGGAAAAGGAACTTGACCCCAGAGTATGAAATTTTGCTCATTAACTTGAGCTTCCAATTGGCTGATTGATATTATTTGGATGTAGATGGGGTAATTAATGACAGGAAATAATGCAGCAGGATATGAGTCGTGCAGAATGCACTTCAGTAAATCTACCTTTTATTATGTCTCAATTTATTTATATGCTTTGAATTTGTTATGCCACTGCCTGATGTAGTTACCACCTTCATTCAGAATTTCCTTAACTCAATTGTTTTCTTCATCCTTTTATGCTATTTTGGGAATTTTTTTATTAATGTTTCTGTATGTAACAATTTCCTAGTCTGTTTTTAGTAACATGAGGATGCATTTTCATGGCCATAAGGAACATTTCAGCATGTGAAACACTTCTTACAATAGGAATTGCCATTGAGATGAACTATACTTCCTTCCTACTTCACTGGAAAGGCTATTGGGATTGCCAGTAAATTAATGGTCACAAATGTCCTATGTACTCTCACTTACATTATTTCTCTGTCTCGGAAGGAAATGAGCTAAATATGAAATTTTTTACATTTTTGGGGTAGGTGGAGGGTGAAAGGCTATGTCAGATTTTTTTTAATGTCATATCCTCCTGGGAAGGAAATTATCTTATGGTTTGAACTGCAGGATCTTAAACCAGTAAGATATCACTGTGCTTTTGATTTAGCTTTCTGACGTGTGAACAATATATATCACCAAAGGAAAAGATGAGCTTAAAATACTAAGTGATGTGAAATGACCCTGGAAAGGTTCTGTAAGTGTTTATGCATGTGAATAATTTTACACAAACTTTCTGATGTGATAAGAGAATATACTCAAGAAAAGTTATTGACCTGAATATTTGTTTGAAGGAAAAGGCTTTTGCTAAGAATATTTTTACCCAAGTTTCTTAAAGAACACTATGTTTTGTATGTTTGTCTGTCCACCCGTCTTTTGCCACCCCAAAGTCCTTTGAATCCTTTGACATAAACCTGGTATTTACACTTGAGGTCATAGAATGAAACCCTTTGCATAATGCATAGCTCATAAAATAAAAACACTTAAACAAGAATAGCATTCCTTTATTCAAGATGCAAAGCAGCAGATGGAAGAAAGTGCCTGGATAGATTAAGAATCTGAAATCAAGAATTAATGCCTATGTAAGCAGCGCTGGTATGGTCATAGGCACAGATTCCTGGGAGGCAGAGAAAAATGGGAGTTACAGTTTGGGGCTACACGGCGGTTGTCTGTGTGTCCCTCTCTAGACCAAGGGAGTTGAGACCGCTTATCTGTGAGTTAAAGAGGGGAAAATGACCTCACACGTCCTGCAAGGAAGAACGTTCAGATGAGCAATTATCAGACAATAGCTGGCCCTCTGGAATTTCCTCTAGTAACAATAACTTGATTGCTTGCATATTCTCACAGGCATTAAAAAAAAAGAGGCGGGGAGAATCAGGTACTCCATCAACTTCCGTTATCTTCATGATTTTATTTAGAATATGTTGACATAAAAAATTAGAAGTGGTATTATGGAGTTGCATATGAGGGTGACTGTGTTGTGACTGTGTTGTTTTTAGATTACAAAAGTACCTTTCTCCAATCCCAGACTGCTCTATCCTGTTCACTTCAAATATGAGCATCCTCCGTGAAATAAAACTGAGACTTTTGCTGCTGAAGACATCCAGTGTTGTCCGCAGGGCCTTTGCTGCATACAGAGTGATTTATACTTATCAGTGTCCTGTACCTAGACATGGCATTCACTTATTATTTTGGATGACTATGCAGAGAAAGTAGTGCAGGGTTTGTATTTCATTCCAGGGCTGTCTGCATTCCTCACTTTTTATAAATGAAACACATTAGGAAGAAAAATCTCTCTTTAAAATGGCTTCATTTATTGCAACATGCTTGGAATAATTCAGGTATAGGCTCAGTAAGGGATCTTTAAGTGATCTTATTCTTTAGTCTGCTTCAAAGAGCTAATAACACCTTTAAAGCTCATAATAAAATACCATCATAATGAATATTACTCTGTGTGGGCTATTTTTACGAGATAATAACAATCTGAAGTGAAAGTTCATCTTGCTGTAAATATATCATATAACCAGGAGAAAAAAAGCTCTCACCCTCTCCAGTGAGAACTACAGAAAGGAAAAAGCAGGCTTCTATCATTCAGAATTTACTGAAAACATGATGAATGTTTATTTGAAATGAGAGGAATGGCCGGCCAGCTGGCAGCCTGCTGAAAGTCTGTGTGTCTCCTCTCAGCAGATGGTGCACACAGAACCCAAACACAAAGCCTCCTCCTTTTGTCTGAGGTGCTTTAAAACTGTGCTTCAAGGCAGAACTCAGGCCTGCTGTGCAGCCACTGCAGCTACTTTGAGGGGACTAGTGAGGGTAGGAAGTGTTTTAAGATGGGTAAGAGACCATTTACTATAAAACATTTTATTGTTTTCCTGTTGAAATAAGCCTAGAATTGATCTTTTTGTCCCAGCTCTTCCCCACAACTGCTCTGCTGTGATCTGCCCACATTCATTCTCTGTAACTCAAATTCATCCCATCTCCTTTGAATCAGAATTTTACTTTTCTCCACTTCTTCTCTAATGATTATTTATGAAGTAAATTATGCACATTACAGTGTATATGAAAATAATAAATGTTCTGGGATAATTACTGCAGTAAACTGTCTTGGTAATAAGCCCTGAAAATTGAAGGGATTATGCCAAAATATTTCACAGTATAGGCACAACCTGGGAGCTCGAAGTGCCCGTGACTAATCATTGATCTCATTAGAGATCTGACTGGGGATGGCAATTGTCTGTGCCATTTCTGACTTTTTGTCAGAAATGGTAAAACCATCGTTGTTAATTGGTCGCTTTGAAGGGCGGGATTAGCTGGCTGCCAGTTTTTCTGGTGAGAAAATACCTGTTATCAGTCTGACCTTATCACTCCCCAGCAGCCGCTGTCTGCCCAGGGCACCTGAGCCGGCACAGGTCAGACAGTGATTTCCCCAGCACCGAAGCCACGGCTCTGCCACTGGCACGGTACTCACTTTCAAAGCGGGAGGAGGTAACGGAGCTCCCCCTAATGTTGTTTCTATATCCTACATCCCCCGGGCTGCCGCTCCCGGGAGGGCGCTGCTCTGGGTGCCAACCCTGCCCGCACAGCCCTCCCGTCTCTCGGGAGGGATGCTCAGGGTACTGTGCCTGAACGAAGGGATGCTCAGGGTACTGTGCCTAACCTACTTGGTTAGCCCATCCCAAAGGTGTTCACTGCTTCCACTCTTACGACTGGGCCATGTTAGTTTAATTGTTGAATGATAGAGTGGTTTGAGTTGGAAGGGACCTTTCAAAGGCCACTTAGTCCAAACCCCCTGCCTTAGGCAGGGACACCTTCAACTAAGTCAGGTTTCTCGGAGCCCCATCCAACTTGACCTTGAGCATTTCCAGGGTTGGAGCATCCACTACATCTCTAAGCAATTAATTATTAATTCATTGATTAATAATGACTATTCTTGCTGTTAAGCCTGCTAGGAAAAGCTTTTTGTAGCTAAGCAGGTTGCTAACTCTAAAGTAGGAACAAAGTGAAAACTAAATTTCTAGCCTATCTTTAAGGATTAAAGACATATTACACTCACTGACATGTCAGAGAATTGTCCTTTACTGCTGCAGGTCCCAGGGTATTGGTTCTGGTAGAATCATTCAGTTGCTCTGTTAGTCACTAAATACAGCTTTATGTAACAGTTCTTCATCAGCCTTGAGGATCTCAGGCATAATAGCTGGGTTTATTATAACCACAGATCCCTGCAGCAGATCCTGGAAATATGTAGTAAAGAGAGCCTTTCCCCCCCCTTCTTTTTAAACCTGCTTCCACAAGAAGAAATGGAGAGTGTTGCTGTTTATAGAGAGTAAAATCCACTGCATTTTATACATAGTCAAGCATCTCATTGCTTAAGCCCAATAAAGAGCTCTGAAGCACACAAGCCTTTCAAAGATAATCTTATGAAATATCAATAGGTAAGGGTTGTCACTTGGAATATTCCTCTTTCCATTCAGAGGTCCAGAAGCCTGCAAAAGTCTGTAAGGTGTATATAGAAAGCACAGGTGCATTTAAGAAATTAGTGTGAGTTGGAGAGGGTGCCACTGTGGATTAGATAAATGACCGGAGTTAGGCTGCCTGCTGGCTGAGCTTCAGCTGAAATATTGTCATATGGTACAAAATACTGCAGAGACTTTATGAAAAGATGTAAAGAAATGGCTCAGAACAGGAGCCCTGTACAACAGATTAATGTCACTGCAGCATCACAGCCCCATGTAGGTAAAGGTAGCTGGAATAGGCACGAGGATAAAAAAATACACACACCTCACCTGAGTTCTGACCTTGGCACCACACCTGAATACCCTCAAAAATGGTGTAAACAGGGCAGCATCTAAAGCCTGAAGCATTGCCTAGTGCCCATCACTCAGGCATAGTGCATTGGCAAAAACCAAGAGGTGAAATAAAACTGCTGGGGAAACTGCAGGTCAGTGTGTCAGCTTTGGTTGGTTGTTGGCAGGATGATACACATTGAGAATGAATGTTGTCAGGACTGTTGTCAGGCCTGCAATCCACCTACCAGGACGAAGCATTCCCAGCTGTTGAAAGAGCACAGCAACATGGATGCTAATCTTAGCATTAATGGATTGAGAAAATACAGAATCATAGAATCATTTAGGTTGGAAAAGACCTTTAAGATCACCAAGTCAAACCATTAACCCAACACTGCCAAAGTCACCACTGAACTGTGTCCCTAAGTGCCATGTCTACATGATTTTAAATACCTTCAGGGGTGGTTACTCAACCACTTCCCTGGGCAGCCTGTTCCAGTGCTTGACAACCCTTTTGGTGAAGAAAGTTTTTCCTCGTTTCCAATACATAAACCTCCCTTGGAACAACTTAAGGCTGTTTCTTCTTCTCCTATTGCTTATTATTTGGGAGAAGAGACCAACCCTTACCTGGCTACAACCTCCTTTCAGCAGCTGAAGAGAGCAGTAAGGTCACTCCTGAGCCTCCTTTGCTCCAGGCTGAACACCCCCAGCTCCCTCAGCTGCTTCTCATCAGACTTGTGCTTCAGCCCTTTCACCAGCTTTGTTGCCCTTCTCTGGACACGCTCCAGCTCCTCTTTCTTGTACTGAGGGGCCTGAAACTGAACCCAAATTACACAGGGGGACAGCCACTGCCCTAGTTCTGCTGGCCACATTATTTCTGATATAGGCCAGGATGCCACTGGCCTTCTTGGTCACCTGGGCACACTCTGGCTCGTGTTCAGCTGCTGTCAACCAGCAACTTCAGATCTTTTTCGACTGGGCAGTTTTCCAGGAACTCTCCTCCAAGCCTGCAGCACTGCAGGGGGTTGTTTTGAACCTAGTGCAGGATCCAGCACTTTGGCTTGTTGAACTTTGCATCAGTGGCCTCGGCCATTGACCCAGCCTGGATCCCTCTGCAGAGCCCTCCTGCCCTCCAGAAGATCAACCCTCCCACCCAACTTGGTGTGTCTGTAAACTGAGGGTGCCCTTGACCCCCTCGTCCAAATAATTGATAAAGATATTAAACAGAACTGGCCCCAACACTGAGCCCCAGGGAACACCACTGGTGACCACCAGCTGGATGTAACTCCATTCACCAACACTCTCTGGGCTTGGGCATCCGTACAGTTTTCTACCCATTGAACAGAGCACCCAGCCAAGCCACGAGCAGCCAGCTTCTCCAGGAGAATGTTGGAAACTGTGTCAAAGGGAACAGACAAGATTTACAAAGACTTATTTGACTTTGTATGACTTAGGATGCAAATCCTAAACCAAAGCCAGAGACAAAGGAATCTTGAGTGCAAGAAGTGGTGTTGCTTATTCTCTTAGACTTACCTATCATACAAGTAGTGTTTCAGCATTTATAGTTTTCCCAGATTAATGTCTAAACTAATTTTAAGAAGTAGAAGAGACTCTCTGGTGAGATTTGTAATAAACATAAGTGCAAAAGTTTCACATTGTGACCTTAACACACTGTGTGTGTCTGTGCATATCTGTGGATGGACACCCACCTCTAATAGCTCTTACCTATCACCCTGAGTAAATTCTCACCATTCATTTTACTGTGTTGCCCTTTAGGGCATCCCCATTTTCTATGATATTGTTAGAAGCCACAAAGTCATTGTAGGGAATTTGCAGGTTTAACATTAGTTGCAACCTTTATCACAAGAAAAAGTTGTACAGGAGTCTCAGAAAAAAACTACTGTAGGCAGTCAGTGTCTCATTAGAGAAAAAAATCTGGCCAAGTGTGGATTTTTTTATGGAGAAGTTTGAGCACTTTGCCCTGAGAAGAGATGTGAAAGCTATGACTAAAACAAGGGGTAAAATAGCTGCTATAAAATCTTCTCTTGCAAGCATTACACCAGGGATCCCAGATATTACTTTTCCCTATGCTTATATTTTTCATCTGACAGAGTTTTTTTCAGTGTGATCCGATGCTGCAAATCCTGAAAGGTCACTGGTTGTAGGTGGATTTATAACCTTCTGTTATTTCAAATAGAAATACAGCACTGAACTTTGTATGTTTGGCCCTTTATATGTCTTCAGGAAATTCTAGAAATCAAATAGTGATGGATAACACAAACCCTGTAATTAACCCCTGCTATTTTAGGGAGCAAGAAAACTGCTAGAGAAAATGAGATGAGCTTCTTAGAAGTAAAATCTTGCTGACTAGAGGAATTGACAGTGAAACCAAGGGTACCCTCAGCCCAAAGACACTGCTGAGAGGATTAAAAGCAGGATACCCTATGCTGCAAGGGTGACAGAGAGTGAAGTAAGTACATGCTACATGATACCAGAATTTTTCAAATGTTTCTATATGTATTAACAAGCATGACACTAATGTTTAGATCATATATAAACCACAGACCTGAGCCCTGAGACTTCCTCTCCAATATAGAAGAATATAACAATTACTGGGGAATGAGCAGACTAAGGAGAGGCAAATATGCTTCTCTTCAGTAAAACAGGGTTAGTGTGCTGGTATGAGTAATCTGGCAGGGAGAGGGATCCTGAGGGACCTGGGGAGAGAGCACAAAACCAGTCAGAGCTCTAGAAAATATGACCCAAGAAAAAAAGATTGAAATCCCTGTGGTAGCTCAATCCAGAGAAGGGACAGCTGAAAGTAGATGGGTGCAAAATATAAATGGAACCTGCAAAGAGGAAGAAGTGAATATTTCACCATATCCACTATGTTGGCACAGGAAAAATAGGCTGACATTGCAACAGGATAAGAGAGGACAGGGAGCAAGGTTACTGGGGCAGGTGTCGGATTGCTTGGGAAGGCTGTGGAAACTCCAGCACTAAGGAATGTTGAGAAATTTTTTAATCCTAGAACAGGAAGCATGCTTTCAAGTGCATTTTAGTGGCAAAAGTGAGTTACTGAGAACAGCAGGGTAAGGTTTTAGGGAGTTGACGATTTTCAAAACCGGCAGAAAAAGAGATAACCTGAGTGCCAAAAGCTCTGGGCTAGACAAAATTGATCGGCACTAAACCCAAGGATGAATAAGAATTCTTAGGGCATAAATCTTTTTCCAATGCTCTAACTCACCAGGATCTAGAGAGCTGTGTGCTAATTTTAACAGTCTTTGCAATCTGGTATTCTCTAATGTTGAAAGAAAACTTCCTATGAAACAGAACTAGCTAACAGGGCTCTTCTGCCTCTGGGATAAAAAGGAAGGGAGACGCAGTACAGAGAAGATTAAAAATGATGTGGGGAAAGCCATGAAAGGCACCAGGAGACACAGCTGAAGACAAGACTATGCAAATGCAGACCAGATGTAAAATGAAAAGCTGGGTCACGAAAGATGACAGGTGTTGCGCAGAGATTAATAGTTGTTGCGAAAATTGAGAGTGGCCACCACCTCTAAAAAAAAAAAAAAAAAGAAAACGGGAAAAAAGAATTATAACCCCAAAAGCTTGCAAAGCTGTAGAGGGAATAGCAGGGTGCTGGTAAATTTTAAAAATGTGGGAAATGAAAATGAAATGGCATGGAAAGAAAGCCAAGGGAGAAGATAACCAGAGAAAGGGGATTGATAGAGCAGTGAAAGAACTAGGAGATTTAAAACCTTTCCTATCACATATTGTCACTTCCCAATAAAAAGTGCCATTATCAGGGTGCTGCCAGTAGAATCAACAGCAGAAAAGGAGGAGGGAGATAGGAAAGATAGAAGAGCACCAGGGATTTACAGACACTTTGAAGGAGAGAGTGTTCAGATGACAAGAAATGGAAGATGGTAAGAGGTGGTCTGCAGGCAAAACTGAATGCAGGAAAGGGATCAAAGAGACAACATTCAAGGGCTGGCTGCAAGTAAGAATGAAGAGCAAGGGGGAAGAGAAAGAGGGAGAGAGACAGACAGACAGAGCAAACTGGTTTAGAGAAGAGTGGCTGAGTTTGAAATGGCTGAATCTCTGGAGTGAGAATAGGAAAGAAAAGAGCAAAGTCAGATGAGAGCTGTAGGCTATGTCTCATACAGTGAAACGGCCTCGGGATCCTTCAGGGGCTGAGTGGCCCAGTGCAGATTGCACCTATAGGGCTAAATGCTTTCAGATCACTGAACAGGGTGCCTGTGTCAGAAAGCCTGTTGGAAATGTTCCCAGGTTGTCATTAATGCCTGAACACTGCCATGTAAGTGGTGCTGGGCAAGGCCAGTAGCCTCCAAGGGTCTGGGTGCTGCTCAGGACTGTGCCCTTGCTCCTTCTGTCACAGATGACCTACACAGGGCCAAAAAGTTCAAGGGATAGGGAAGATTAAGGGTCTATGGAGGGTTCTCTACCACTGGTACTGATGGGACTATGGAAATTGTTGGTGTCGTCATCAAAAATAAGGTGGTTCAAAACAGAAAATATTAAGCAGCTGAGTGGGATCATGAGTTAAAATCCTGTTCAGGTAAATACAGCATCATCATTCCACTGCCAGAAACAAAGGTAATGATTTCAGCTGACAGGAAGATGCAGAATTGAGTCCAACTGGCATAAATGTAAAATGTATGCATAATGCATATTCCTGGAGTGGCAAAAATGAAAATAGACTTGGTATCATTCCACTTTGATAAACATGAAGCTTATCTTCTGTTGCAATAGGAATTTATCAAGTCCGATGGCCTAGAGCAAAGTGACAGGTGAACATCTGCAGAGTAGTGAACAGCAGTGGAAAGCACAGCAGAGGTGGCTGGCAGATACACACCTTTGTGGAGCTCACAGAGTGCAGAAAAAATGAGAGTTCTGCAAACTTCAAAACAGTGTGTGCCCTGGAGCTCAGCTGACTCAACCCTTACCTCTCAGCACTGCAGTCTTTGTTAAAGCTGACAGGCCCTAGTCCTGGACATGACTGGAATTCTAAAAGAGCTCGTTCACCCGCCTTGTCCCCCTGCTCCTTCCCAGCTGTGTGAGACAGATGTACCTTCCTGTTCCCGTCCTTGCAAACACTGGCTGTGACACTGCCTCAGCCAAGCAACAGAGTCTCTCAGGGTTAAAAATGTAGATGGGAAAAGGGGTTTGGAGTGGAAAAGGAACGTGGTTAGGACAGTGTCATAGGGTTCAAAGAGTGAGGATGTGTGTGTGTGTGTACACACATAGTTGGATACAGTTCAAGAGTGCAATGGAAGAGACAAAAGCAGAGAACTTAACTAGTATTGGAGAATCAGGGCTATTAAACAGAACATGAAGGTAAGAGAAGGAAAGGGAATTTCCCCTCAGTTTTGGACTATTTTTGTGGCATTTGATAGTCTAATGGATCTACCCAGTGTGTTTGGTATGTGGCATTTCACTAGTACAAAAGCGTTGTCATTCACAGCAAAGAAAAAGGCAACAGGAGACACGACTGCAGCACTGTTTCCAGACACGAAGGCTGCAACTGTATCACACTGTATGGTGTTACCTCCCCATTTAACAGTGCCTGGGTATTTGGCAGACCTTGGTGAACCCCTGCCACGACTACTCAATTTTCTGCTTGCGTCCAGGGTGGGGTTGCTGGGATATACAATCCTAAAAGATGGGTCCCATGAAAAGTGGAAGTCAGGTAGCCCTGACATTGGGATACTGGGAGCTGCAGAGAGGGGTTAAGATGGGCTTTAAGCAGATGGTGTGAATTTTACCCACGAGTTCTATCAAAATGACAAGAGAAAGTTTTTCATTTGGGAGAGTCCTACTGCCTGGAATCGCAGGGATGGTGGGACCTGGGCCAGGTGCTGGCCACTGAGTTTTTCAATTTTGTGTAGCATAAGCTGCAGTGCTGCACAGGCTCTGAAGGAACACTCCCTCCCCCTTTTCATCTTTAATGGCTTTAATGGAGCCCTAAAGCCAGCTTGTCTTCATTCTTCAGGCTTTGTTTGTTGTGATTGTTTCTATATGGACCTTGTGGAGATTTAAGAGCCAAAGTTAAAGAATGCTTTTTTCTAGAGTCAGGAGGAAAGCTATTACAGCTCACTTTAGCTTTAGGGAAAGAATGAAATCACCAAATATCACAGCTGATTTTTATAGGGAAATGTTTCTAAGCAAACTAATTGAGCATGTTTCATTTTAAAAAAGAGCATTAAACCCCCTTAAATACAATATTTCTGTCTTAAATAAAATTACAGAAAGTCAAATGGAATGGCTGGAAGAGGGAAAAATTATCTAGTCTTGTATTTGATTTCCCTGACTGCTTCTTGTTGGCTCACTGAGCATATTCACTTTTTCATCAAAATGGTCACCAGAATTTTGTTCTGCTCTGTTTGTTGCAGAGCATCACAGACACTGCAGATCTTAGGAAAAATCTATTCTTCCTCTTTCTCTCAATGTGTTAAACTTCCATCTTGTAAAATGAACTAACCTAGCAATTTGGTATTAAAATAAACCTCTATACAAGTCATTTTTACAGCAGGAACAAAATTTAAGCAATGAATGCTGATACACCCACACAAATACACATACATGCACACACTCCCACACACAGCCATCCAAAGTGAAGACTCAGTTCCAGCCTCTGTATAAATTTGATCTGGGTTGTGCTCATTTCAGATGTGGAAATCTGTAGGTTTAGTGGAAAATGCCTCAGAACACTGTGCAGGGCAGTGATAACACATTTGCAGAAGGGCAGTATAAATAGCAGATCTGAGATAAGATGGCTGATAAGTTCTGGCTTATCAAACAGAAGATGCCTCTCCTGTTTGTGAAAGAGAATGGATGATTTACATATCTTTTAACATAGTTCTTTGAGATCTGTGAGGAAAAAAAGTAAAATGTTGTGAATTGCCCAAGTCTGGAGAGTCCAAGTCTCACTTTCTAAAATGATTTTTAACTAAAACATTGTGATTCAAAAGAATCACCGGCACATAGGCTGCTTACACTTGCTGAAATTATTAGCTGCAGATGATTGATTCGGAGAGCAAAGCTGAAGGTTATGTATCTTCTAATCACAGCAGGATAAAACCAGAAGACATTCTCCTGCAAGTAAGTGAAAAAAAGAAATTGACCTGAATTGTCCTCAGCAGAGTTAGATGTGAAGCGAGCTTGGTTTCCACAGATCCTGCCCAGCACATGGGATGGATTCTCCCTCCTCTCAATGTATTAAACTTCCATTTTGTACCTGAGCTATTATCCAGCTGCTGTTTCAATCTGTGTAACATGCACTAAGGGAGGACAGAGTGAAGGAGGAAGGATTCACAGTGTCAAAAGCTACATTATCTGTATCTTGCACTCTCCGTCCTTAAATGTTTGCAAGGGACAACATCATTCCAGTGCAAAACTTGATGGCGTCTCTCTTTGGCCAGTGTAGACTAAAATACTGACTGGCAAAATCTGTAAGTGGTTTACTATTGATTGCAGTGTAGATGGATCTTAGCCTTTGCATTTATTTGAAAATGAAGGTGGAGTTTCCAAAGACCAACTGGAAAAAAAAAAAAAGATTTTGAATAGGGAAGGAGCACTAATAACAGTGCACTTGCAAAAATTTGTCCTTGGATTATCTTACTACCACTAGTCACCGTATTTTTACCTCTCTGAAAGCTGTCATTTGTGTTTCAATGAATTACCTGGAGCTTGCTGGTTTCTCTTGCAGCTGTTGAAAGTCTATTTTATATGAAGAACTGCATATCACTATGTAGGTTACCCAGAACCAGTAAATTTACTGTATCTAAGTAAAGGAGAAGGAAAATTATGCTTGGTAAAAGTATTGTATGACTATGAAAGCTGGCAGACTGCCCTTCACACTAGGTAGAGCAGCATAGGAGACAGGATTGCAAGTCCTCTTGCAAGTCCTGTTACTTATATTTTGCTACAGACACAATGGCCTATTACTACTTACACTCTTGGAAAAGGACACACTGATGTGGTTTCCTTGCCTTTAGTCATTTGGTGCAGCTGAGTCAGGAAAGACACTGGTTTAACAAGTGACCTAGCTCGTAATTCTCTTTCTGGAGCACAGTGGGGATCAAGAAGCATATTGATTTTCAGGAGAGATGGTGCCTACATTTAGCCTACATTGCCAAAAGAGAGATACCATTAAGTCCTGCACTGGACTGATGCTGTCCCTTGCAATCACTTAATGCAAGAGAGTGGAAGGTATGGATAACATAGCTCTCACCACTGATTTGTATACAAATTATGATTTGTATTAAACATCAGCAGTCTGTTATCTGAACACTGAACATGACCAAATATGTCTGTGAAGCTATAACTTACGATGTAAGCTTTGTTTTGATTTTACTGTTTGAATTGCCTTAGAAAAAGAATTGAGAAAAACAATGCAGAAACTGAACCACTGACTATAATATGTCTTAGGGAGAGGAATTGCAGAATGAGGTTAGGTGTAGAAAGCTAGTTATCCTTCTTTTCAATTGCTGCCAAATTTGATTTTTGTTTGTTTGGTTGGTTGGTTGTGTTTTTTTTTCCCCTCATGGGAAATCATAACTCATTCTAGAGAAGGTAAATTGAAATGCTCCTCTGAAATAGCTTTCCTCTTGACAATAATGGCTGAATTCTCCCTCTATCTCATCAGCATTAGCTTCCAATCTTTAGTGAAGCCACCAGTTTGTAGAACCAGTGAGAAACAAGCACTTTCTTCTGAGTATCATCCTTGCTCAGTTGAACCACAGATTCAAGTGTCTCCAATTTTACAGAAAGCTACAGAAATTCCCTTCTGCTCTTGAGCTGACATTCATTTTGAAGATAATTCTAGGAGAATGCTGGATTGGCTGAAGAGATTTCTTCATCTGTAGGGATTTCTTTCTGAGTTCAAAGAGCAAAAGCTCTTAGGCCCACAAGACCCCTTCACTGTTTGTATGTCTGATGTAGCTCTGTGCATTGTTATTCACCACAGGTCCTGGTGACCACTGATCCACTGCAGGAAATACGAACACCACAGTGGCAAATAAAGGGCATCATTGATGACTCTCAGTGGAGAACTGAAAGTGTATTTGCCAGTCTGCTCCTACCCACTGTCTGCCTTATTTCTTTATGTCATGCCTCCTTCTGCATCGCCAGAGGACTCCCAAGTCTGGATCAACCTTACGGAGTTCCCACCCCAACAGTGTTGGGGCAAATGGCTGTGTAATGTCTTGTCTGCTGTCCTTGCTTTACAGGGTCTGTACAGCTGCTGAAGGTTATCCAGCCATGTACCCTCTTGTCAATTAAAACTGCTTTTCTAAATCAAAATCATGGGTGATTTGGAGCCTTGTACATATGACAGGAGGCTGTATCATTATTTTCTTTTGTTCACTGTTCTACCTCCGGCACTTTACCTTTCTCCTCCAGAGTGTAGTCTGGCTGACCTATAGTCAAGCAGAGCCTCTCTTTTTACAATTTATTAAAAAAAGAGTCAGAAAAAAAGAAATTTTCTTGGCTCCACTTTCTCCTTCCCTCTCTGATATTGTTGGCATCACACTCACTGTTAACAGGAGTCTAAATATCTATCATGTCTCACCTCTAGCTTTGCTGTGGAATGTGGAATGGGGCAGAAGGACAGGAATAGAGAGAAGGTAGTCTGTTTTCTTGGGTAAATCTTATTTTTTCCAAGAAGAAAAATTAAAAGCAGCATTTTTACAGAGAGTTTATTTTAAATATTTTATCAGCATGAAGACAAGGGCTGCCTCAAACCTCAAGGTCCACAATCAGTGGCTTCTGCTATTTGCTTCTCATTTCAAGTGGACAGCTCTGCATCAGATAGCAAAGCTGTTAAAAGACTCACTTAACAACACAGTATAAAGCAATCATTTCCAAACAGAACTTATTTTGAGATTGTGATTTAACTCTCAATTAATTCAAATTATTCCTCCCTTTGAAGTTTATTTTCATTAGCTGACATCTGCAAATTCTTAGAACAAAATGTAAGAGGATGTAGGTTTTTGTAACATTTTAATGGGAATTCTGGATTCTGCTTTCTGTATGTGAGGTGAGTGGGCAAATACTTATCTATATAAATTCACAGCATTTGATTGGTTTCAGTAAAGATATGCTAATCTACAAGAGATGACAATTTGTTCTATTTTACGTAACTGAGAGCAAATGAAAGATGATTTCAGTCTTGAAATGTATTTGTAAAAAAAGTCATCTGTAGATTAATTAAAAGGGAGAATATTGCATCTAGACATATAGTTAAATTCAAAGTAGTTACCATGCTATCATATTGTTGGTTACACCTTTGGAAGTTCAAAAAATGTTTACAATGCCCTAAATCCCTAAAGCAGCAAAGAGGAAAACAAGAGATAGCATTTTAGTGCTGTACAGACTGGATGAGGATAGGAGGGTAAGTCTTCAGCAGAATAGTGTGCATTCATGATTTATTGCTTGATAACAAAATTACTATGAATTAACTATGAATCTTCTTCTTGTCATAAGAGAACCCATAAGATAAGCCCACCTTGTCTGTGCTCTTCTCCAGCAGATTATTCTTTGCTGATATTTCTGAAGGATGTGTATTTAGTTGTTTAAAAGCACTGTATTTATTTGGATGCTCATTGTAATCAACTAATTAATTAAGGTGCTCATAGGAAACTTAGCTACTTAATATAACATGTCCTGGTTGAGATTTGTTTTTCCTGATGCTTATAATAATTTTTAAACTTCACTTTTCAGGTGATTCCTCCTTTATCTTGTCTTAGTGCATTTATCTCGAGTTCATTTCTTTCCTGCTCCATTCTGACCCTGACAAACTGCTGGACTGCTGTTGGGCTGTCTTCTCAAAGTTGTGGGTTTGAAACTCTCATTGTGAAGGGCCTCCATCTCTCTCTTGTCATAGAAACGTTCTAGGCTCTGCTATTAATCCGAAGGTGAGCACTCCCACCGCCTCTGCCTGTGCTTTAGCAAACATCCATTAATCTCTACCCAAATACATGACTTAGGTGGCTAAGGATAAGAAATATTTTTACCCTTTGAATGAATGCTTCTCTTGCTGCAGCTAAAACAGATTAAGAGGGGAGTGAGCACTCTTCCATGTGTATCACTTCTCACCCAGGGATGGCTGAGGGTCTGCGCTCAGCTGCACATTCTGCTGCAGGGACTGGAGATTCATGTTAGCTTTCAAGCTTCATAACATAGGGCCTGAAACACTAATATCTCCTTTTGGGTACAGCACTGAATCTTCTACCATTATTAGGGGTGTTGCCCACTTGGTGTCCTTATTTAACATGTCATTTATACTGGAAATCAAGGGGAAGTGGGATTTACTCGATGAAGGCACCTTAGGTACTATGCTAGCCATTTATTCAGTTTGCTGCACTCTTCCTTTATTGCCACAGACATTTCTGGTTTACCTTTGTTTTAATTTCAAATAAAGAAATTAATGGAAAACAGCTCAGAGATCTGACTACTTTTGGTACGTGTCCTGTGCAGTTTTGCTCTCCTTAATGCAAGTGTGTTCCACTGTGTGTCCTTGCCACAGAGGCTGAAGGCACCACCAGCTCTCAGTATATGTGTGCAATGCTTCCAAACATTCAAATCATGTCCTTAAACAGCAAGCAGAATGGACTGTATTTGTATTGTAAAAGGACTATATTTGAACCTGAACTTTGTCATCCCCTTATCTTTTCCTAATTCTGAATAAGCTAACAAAGCTTTTGAATAGTGTTTATTTAAAATGTAGAGTCTGCATCTGTGTATTAGATGCATTTGCATATCAGATACAAGTTCTCCATAAACAATCAGGAGTCAAAGTCATCAATATGTTTTCTGACAGACCATTTTCTCCTAATCTAGAATAACATTTTCTGTTGGAGATGAGATCTTTTAAGCACATACCACCACTTGCTATTCCAAGTGTTTGGGAGGAAGCTTTTAAAGTTGGGAAAAAATCATGCCGTGTATTTTCATAAAAGAGATAAAAGAGATTATAAAGAAACTAATGAAAAAGATATCACTAAAATATTTACAAAAGAATTCCTAAGCTTTTTTTAGTAATCATCTAGAAACAATAAATTTATTAAAATGAGCCATTGTAGGATTGTCAATAAAACTCCACATGAAACAAACTGAATTTTCTTTTTTGGCACATAACTGACCTCATGGACAGTGAAGAAGCAGTAGATATGCTGTATGTCTCCATCAGCAGTATTCACTATATACTTATCTTGAGGTTCTCATCAGTAAGGTAAGGAAATATCGTGTAGGTGGGTCTTGAGTGGGTAAGAAATTGCCTCTGAAGTAATTCTCAAAAAGTAAGTATCAGCTGTGTACTCTCAAGCCAGGAGGATGTTTCAAGTAGATTTCTGAAAAGTCCTGATCTCAGATGACTTCTATTAAATAGGTTAATGAATGGACTGGATAAGGAAATAAAAGGCCATAACATTAGCAAATGACTACAAGAAACAAGGAGATAGTTAAAAACATTTTGAAAATGGAATAGGAATCAAAGATAATCTTGAAAAATCAGAGATGGCCTAAAATCAGTAAGGTAAAAGTCAGCAAAGGCAAGTGCACAGTACTACCCAGAGGTAGCAGAGCTCAAATCCTCAAATAAAAACAGATAATGAATAACTGGGAAGCAATATGTTTCGAAAGGTTATGAGGATTACTCAGCATTACAGACTTGAATAGTGGTCAATACTATGATGAAGGTGAAAAAGCAGGCAGATCTCAATGTGAGGTGTATCAACAGATAATTTTATACAGGCTGCAGAAGATGCATAGCAGGAGGCCTTGTTGGGGACACCTAGAAACAGGCTCTAACAGGAGGGATAGCCAAGAAGAGAACAGCAGGACCAACAACAGTTTTAGAAAGCAAAGCATAGCCTGCTAAGAAATTTGGTTAATTTAGCTCAGATAAAGAAAATAAGGAGTAAGTCAAAGTGGTCTTTTGCAGACAGTAGTTTATGTGCTCTGAGAAGGCGGCAAAGAAAAAAAGAAAGTCAAGAAGACTCTGAGTAAATTACAGGATTCCCTTGCCCCACACTTGGTGCTAAGGTGATGAAACCTGGAAGATGGTAGTTAGGGTGGCTGTGGAGTGTACCTGGCTGGAAGTTCTCTGAGAGAAGTCAGGTAAACTCCTGCCAGAGACAGTCATGCTGTGCGTAATCCTGCTGCAGTGCAGGAGTGCTCTACTGGATAAGTTCTGTCAGATTCCTTCAGTCCCAAAATATCCAGTGGGTTGGAATTTCTCACGACAAGTGACCATTAATTGACAGGTAAACCTTTGCTACTTCTTCCGTCCACTTCCAACTATGAACTTTAGTACTCTGCATTTTGACTATTTAATATTTCTTTTTTTCCCCCCTGAAATATTTAGGTGGTGGTTTTAAATAATTTGTGAGACGAAACAAGAGAACTAACAAAGCCTGGTTTCCAATGGATTTGTGTTCACTGTTTCTCTCATATTCTGCTGTTTCTCTCATATTCTGCTGTAATAAACCCAGGATTTCTCCCAGTCCCTGTGCACTCTTTGCATAGTTTATTAAAGCCTCATGGCACTGTGTTCACTACCAACAGTACTTCCCACTCCCCTTGTCCTTTTGAGTTCCACCCTTGGCTGTTCCCTGGCTTTTGGGTAGGGAGGCTGCCCTGTATGCTCCAGCTTTTTTGGGGTATATTTATGCTTACTGGCTCATATGAGAGGCCAAATGAAAGACTAGAGAGACCATTTAATTGTTGAATTCACTCTGAAGGTTTTCCCTCAGCACATGAATGAATATGGGTTGCTTTCTTTGATCCATCTGTGGCTTTCATAACACTTGTAGATGCTCGAAGACTGCTGTCAAACTTACCTGAAGTGAACTAATGGGATCAGAAATTATTGGCAGACAGAAGGGACTCATCAGACAGACAAAAATATCATTGCAAGAACATTATTTGTTTACATAATCAAGCTAAAAGTAAAAATATTTTTATTTTGAGAATACTTTATTTTTCATGTGTTTTTAAATAGCACAAGCAATGATTTTGATAAAAAGTTTGTTTGTTTTGTGAGAGAAATCCAACACTTTGTAGTGTTTTAGCACTTACTCCTGTGGAAACTCTGTATTTCAACTAAATATTCCAGAACAAATACTAATAAATAACTGAGTCTTTAAATACATTTCACAGCTATAACAGCCTTTCCTTCATTCCAGCTGGTTTTAATAATGCTGATTTTCATAATTTTGATGCTTCTAGCATTTCAAATAGTTCAGATAAACCAAGATCTTTTTGTATAGGGCTTATTTGAAGAAAGTAGGTTACCCTTACTCCAGTCTGTTAAAAACAGCTAACACTTTGCACTTCTATTTTTTCTACACTGTAATTAGACTCAGGTAGAGCTGACTTCTATCCTGATAGGTAATACACTGAATCGAGACACTTCATGCACAAGTACATTGCACGCATCAATTGCAACAGTTGTAACAACTCAGAAATATTCAGGGCAATGGTCAGATGCCTCCTGATTCCTCGCCAGGGTGTGGGTTGATGCAGCACCTCTGGCACAACTGAGGCAGAAGCATAAGAAACATTATTCAGTCACAGTAATCTTGTGTCTCAGGGACTCATCCATTTTTCCAAATCAATTTTCACATTGTCCTGGTCACAGCTGAACAGATTTCTGACAGCTGATCACAAATGATAGTCCAGAACCATCAGCACATTTTAATACTAAATAAAAATACAAAGATCAAAGGTTCCTACACCTCTTCCAACCCTTAGTAAACTCACGTAAATAAAATATTTGGTAATTTCCTTAATCTAGGAGGATATTATCTTTCCATACTGCCAATTCCCTGGATTTGGGCAATTAATGGCAGGCTTTGGGCCCCATAGCATAGTATTTACAAAGCTATAAGAAGCTGCAGATTTGCAATGGCAAAAATCTGTTTGTGTCTCATACTGAACCTGGCTGTACACAAGTAGCTGTTTGGGATCAGGTCTGAACTGACTGCAGGAGGAAGCCCTAAAGGATAATGAAAGCCTCTTTGAACCCTCTGTGATGCAGCTGTGCAAGACTCAACAATGATCCTGGCATCCTTAATGAGAAAGTCCTCCAGCTAACCTCTCATCCTCTCCCTCTGACTCGGAAGAAGTGGTGCAGAGAGCACAAACATAGAGCAGACCAATAAAATAGGAAAGAGAGACTTCTAATGCTTGACATTAAGGGAGAGACTTCCAGCAGCTGGAGCTGTGCACTAACCCCTTTTGGCTCCTGGCAAACCTTTGAATTAAGAACTACACTTCTGGGGTTATCAGTGAAGGACAAGAGGGTGGGGGATCAGTGGGTGCTACTGGAGAGGGGTATTTGGAAGGACTATGGGGCGATCGGGAAATAGAAGGGACTTACTATGCAAGTACATCAAGGGGACATTGGATTATCCTGAGAATGTGTGAATGTGGATATTTAGCAGGTCTAGTGCAACGTAGATAGGTATTAATAGTCAGGCTAGGGCAGGGGAAGTGAATTCTCAACAGGGAACATACATTTCCTTTAGAACAGCCCTTGTCTGTCAATAAAGAGAATCAGCACAGGTACACCATTAAAAAAAGGCTTGTTTATTTATGTTGCCATTGATATCTCCCCATGTAGCAGATCCCATCTTATCTTAGCTCAGTCCTGAGGGCTGCTGCTGTCAAAAGCCTTGGTTCTCTCTTATCCACAGCAAATGGTGCATCTTTAGGTATTTGCTCAGAGCAGATTTGGAAGCACAGATTCCCTGTGCTGTGCTAAACTGTAAATACCAGCGTCTGAGCTGCTCAGCATACACAGTTTCTAAATAATCTCACTGACTATTCACTTGAGGGAAAGTTCAGTAGAAGTAAATTATTCTTAGGCAGTGAATATCCTCTTCAATTACATGCATCGAGAGAAAAAAAGTATTTATAACTTTCTCTCTTATCCACATGAGATATTGTGATTATTAAAGGTGTCCATAAGCAAAAATAAAGTGGATAACATCATATGTTATATGTCCTAGGACATATGTAATTTATATTTGGCTATGTTAGAGTGGCTATTCCATTAGGTGTAGTTTCAAACATTTCTGAAATAAGATTATGCTTTAAGCAGCAGATATATTTTGTCAGTGGTTTAAAATTAGATCATATATTCTGCGTGACTGAAATCTGCTCTTTATAGGATGTGCATGCATGCGTGTGTGTATGTGTGTGTGACGAAAAAAAAAAATCCTCTTTTACTACTCTCTTCATCTGCACTTTTGAGTTCCAAAATGGAATTTTATATTACATGAGAATGGAATTAATTGCAGTTAGGAGATTTTGCTGTGGACCACCTTCTCTAACTGCCTCCTATCACAAACTCCTCATCCAACAGCAAGATATGGAGCAGATGAATACTCCTGCCAAAGAAAACGCACCAAGTTAAACACATGAGCAAATGCTTTGATAAACTAGATCCTTATTACTGGTCATTATGGCTTATCTGGAAAATCCCAACTACATCTTCTATGCACTTGTGTTATTCCAAGGGGGTTTTCCACAGAGCGGGAGGAAAGCTAGAGTGATCAGCCTCTGCTGCTTTGGCTCCACACAGGTGCTCTGCAGGTCAGTTGAAAGCCACTGGATTAAGGGCTTAGTTTTGAAAACAGCACTAGGAATTAGCACCTTGGAGTTAAAACACTAAAGGGAAAAAGGGAGAAAAGATCATGGTTATATGAATGCAATCAGCCAGCCACTGTAGTTGCAGGGAGAGTGGCTCAGTGCCCGTTCCAGTGGGATGCGGGGCAGGTGAGGCAGGATGGGCAGCCCATGCGAGGGGCCCGCGGGCCATGTGGGTATCCTGGGTGTGGGCCCGGATACCTCACAAGGCAGAGTTGCCCATTCCCACCCAAACGTCGTTCCCTCAGCCGAACGCCTCCTTCCTCCGCCGGGGGCAGCCCGGGTGTGCCCACGCGTCCCGGCGGAAGCCGAGGAGCAATCCGCGTCCCCGCCACCCACCCCAGCGCCGCTGGAGGCAACCTTGCCTTCCCCACGGCGGCACGCAGCCCTGACAGGCGGCAGCCCACGCTGCAGATCTCGCCGCAGCCGCCTTCCCCGGGCTTCTCCCGCTCCCCGCGGCGGAGGGAGGCGGAGGTATTTTGGGCACCGGCACCCCCCGTCCTCCGCTCGCCCCGCGGCCGCTCCCGCCGGTCGCCCCTGGAGCGGGGGCGCAGAGCGAGCGGCGCCGCCCCTCGCCCGGACACCAGGGGTCGCTGCCCCCCCGCCGCGGGCAGCCCCGAGCGCGGCGCAGTCCCCGCGGCTTCCGCGCCCGCGACCCCCGGCCCTGGGGAGAGCCGAGCGGTGCCGGCGGGGCGGGCGGATCCCACGCCTCCGCCCCGCGCTGAGCCGGCGGCAGGTGACGCGAGGTGCCTCGACGCCTCTCTCCGCGCCGGCAGCAGCGCCGCCTCCCCCGGCGCCGCACGGCGCCGTCCTCCTGCCCCGTGAGTGGTTGTCGGCTGACTGACAGGCGAGGCGGCCACATAGGGCGGCCGCTGCCTGGCGTACACCTATAAGGGCCGGCGGCGAGGGGCGCCGCGCGGTGCCCGTGGCGGAGCCGCCCGGAGAGCATCCTCCCACGGTCGAGTGTCCTCGCTCGGAGCGCCGAGCGCTGGCTCCCCCGCAGCAGCCCCGCCCGCCGACTCCCGCAGCAAGTGTCAGTCCCGCACCGCGGGCCCCCCTCTCCGGCAGCGGCGCCCGAAGGATGCGGAGCGGCGGGGCGCGGGCGGCGGCGGGGCGCCGCGGGGGGACCCGCCGCTGCGCTGGGCGCGGGCGCCGCCGCCCCTGCGCGATGCGCCGGGCAGCAGCAGCAGCAGCAGCTCAGTGAGCGCGGTGGCCGCGGCAGGAGGAGGCGCGGGCGGGCTCGGCGCTGCCGTCGCCGGAGGGGCTGCGCGCCGCTCCGCGCCGGCGGTGGGGCTGCGCGGCGCCCCGCGCTGGGGGAGGCGCGGGCGGTGCCGCCACAGGTGACTCGCGGGCCGGGGCCGCGTTCCGCCGCTCCGCCGCCCCTGCGCGTTCGCGCCCCTGCGCCGCGGCCGCCTGCGCGAAGCCCATCCTCAGCCGCCTCGCCGTGCCGGCGCTGCCGGCAGCACCGGGGGACATGGCTTTGCTCCGGCTTCTTCTCCTCCTGCTCCTCGCCCAGCGCGGCCCGGGGGTTGCCGCCGGCCAAGGGCAGGCGGTGCGCGGCCGGGAGCGGGCGCTCGGAGGGACGCAGTCTATTTACAACCACATCAAGAGCCGGGAGCCTCCGCCGGCCCCGCGGAGCCGCTCTTCGGAGAGCACCATCTTGGCGCAGCGGCTCGCCGAGGAGGTGCCCCAGGACGTGGCCTCGTTCCTCTACACGGGCGACTCCCGGGAGTTGCGGCGAGCCAACTGCTCCGGGCGGTACGAGCTGGCCAGCCTCGCCGGCAAGTCGCGCTTCACCTCGCACCCCTCCCTGCACGGGGCCCTGGGCACCCTCACCCACGCCACCAACTTACTCAACATGATCCTCCAGAGCAATAAGTCGCGGGAGCAGAACTTGCAGGAGGACTTGGAGTGGTACCGCGCCTTGATCAGGAGCCTGCTGGAGGAGGACCCCAACATCTCCAGGGCAGCTATCACTTTCAGCACGGAGCCTTTCTCCTCCACTCCCCAGGTTTTCCTCCAGGCCAGCAGGCATGAGAGCCAGGTTCTCCTGCAGGACTTGTCCTCCTCAGCTCACCGACTGGCCAATGCTTCTGTGGAAACAGAGTGGTTCCACAGCTTGAAGCGCAAGTGGAGGCCACATCTGCACAGGAAGGTCTTAAACACGGGCCCCAAAACTTTGGAGAATAGCTGGAAGAGGCGGGAGAGCTTTGCTGCTGATAAGAACCACATCAGGTGGTCCTCACCATATCTGGAGTGTGAGAATGGGAATTACAAACCCGGCTGGCTAGTGACTCTCTCGGCGGCTTTCTATGGGCTGCGGCCAAACCTCGTCCCCGAATTCAGGTAGGAGGAGTTCCGCTCGCTTTCTATTGACGAGGGAAGAGAGAGTGGGGGTTTGGTTCTGACCCCCTGCTAAGGAAAGTAGTGCTGTGTCTCTGGAGTGACCTGATCAACCCCTGCCGCACGGGCTGCTCAGTCACACCGCAGGGCAACCTCAGGCCTTCCTATTAAGCTGTACCTTCGTGTGCCTTAGGGAGCTGTTGCTCACTAAGGGAATTGCTGTCATCTCCATCTGTAAGACAGCGTTTGCTTTACCTGCTCCCATGGAAGCAGATGCGCATGTGGGTTACCTTCCTGGTGTGCCTGTGGTGGGGAGAGGAGAGCAGCAGTTGCTGGTTGAAGTTTATTTCTGCCTGCAAGAGGAAGATGTTTATTGAGGTGTTATTTCTTAGTATACTGTGTAATTAAACCTAGCTTGACCGCAGCTATGATTTTAACCAGCTCAGAAACATCACCACTGTGCTGGTAAACTGCAATTTCTGGACCCCTGAGTGCATCCACTGTGGGGTGCTTGAGCCTGGTGAGTGGTCAGTACACTTGTAGGTAAGTAAGTGATGGTGACGGCAGTTTTGTCATAGTGCATGTGGCTATAACCTGAACTGACAGTAGGAAAGCGTTCCTTAGGACACTCCTGGCTACGTGGCTGTGCAATTGGTACCTGGAATATGTAAAGATTTGCTTATTTTTTTATTGCACTGGGCTGTGACTAGCAGAGGGGAAGATGTAAAAAGGCTCTTTCTTGTATCTTTGTATTTTGACAGCAGAGAGGCTTGCTCAAAGAATGAGAGGAACCTGTGGGGTACGAGAAGCCAGATTTTCCTGCTGGCAGTTCTGCCCATTGGGGAATACTCACTGCCCAGAAGTAGCTGGCATTTGTCAGAGGATGAGAGAGGAACACAGAATTTGCTTTGTGCTATGAGTTAGTAGTAGGTAAAAATAGATAAGAGCACAGCAGACACCAAAGAGATTTTGCCATATCTTGGTGATGAGGCAATAGTGTCTGTGAACATTGTTTTTTCTTGGCTTAGTCTGAAATCCATTGGGATCAGAGTGATACGAATGCAGTCGTGAATCCTTGGGGGGGGGGGGGGGAATCTGTTGATTGAAGAGTGGCTGCTTATTTCTCTATTGAATTGCTTTTTTTGCCTTGCAGTTTTCACGCTTATGGGGATGGTAGGGTTAAGGTAAAATGAGCTCATCTGTAGGCTGTTTGTTGCAGAATTCCTCTCGAGACCAAAACCCAAGAATAGGTCTACTGCAGAGCTTTTCTGGACCCTAGGGGGTGCAGAAAAGTTCAAGAAACTTCTCATAGGTCACTGAAATGCGGTGTTTAACACTTGATGGACTTCAGGATGTTTGTGAAAGTTAATGTAGGCTGATATTCTCTTGTTGGGTACAGAGGTTCACAGAACCTGCAGAACCTCCAGGCTGGAGGTGGGGTGGCAGCTATCTGAGAAGGTAAATTTTGATATAAAGCATGATTCAAAGAAGCTTCAATCTTCAGTGAAGAGGAAATAAACCCGTGTCTAAAGCTTCAATCTCATCTCTGTGCCAAGATCCTGTGATGCCAGAAGACATCACAGTGGTGTAGGTTTCTGCGGTGGTAGCTTTGGTGTGCAGGAAACACCAGGTCCCTTTTTGGAGTAACTCTGGCCAACCAAGGCAACCAGTAGATGTCCTCCTGGATGCAGTAAGAGCACTGCCTTCCCTGCCTCACCTTCCCAGCCTCTGTTTGCCACGTGAGAGTCACTTCAGTTGAAGAAATAGAATAACCTGTTACAACTCTGATACTTCAAAGGACATCCATTGAGCTCATCTGAGCTTGGAGAACCACTTCTTATTTAGATGATCTTGAGATGGAGTATGCTGTGGAAGTTCTAAGTGTTGTATTGCTGCTATACCAAATAGTTAGGACAAAACTAACAAAGTTTTGTTGTACCAATAGAGAGCTGAGTTGGTAAGCATTTCTAAGAAAATGGATATGTTTTTTGTAACTATTAAAGAAGCAGGTGGAAGAAATACATTTATAAATACACACATGCACATATTCTGCCAAGGCTAAATGATAGTTCCTGTGTTCCTAGTTTGAGATATGTTACATGAAAGATGGGCTTCTAATACAAACTTTTTTTTTTCTGGCATATTGAGAAAGTAACTTTATAGCTGCATAGGAAATACTACACACACAATCTTCTAAGATTTGTGGTTTGTCTTAATATTTGCAGAATGTTTTGTATAGTTGAGAGGTACATGGCCTCAGAGTGAGTTTTTAAAAGGAAAAATGGTTCCAAGTATGAGCAAGCAATAGAAAAATGTAAAATGTAATGTAGTTACTGGAAAATTAGTGTGAATCACTGTAAGGTGCCTCTTGAAATAAGTTTTATTTCTCCTCGCCACCAGTCTTTGACTAACACAATATTTTGCCTTTAAATTCCTGTTAAAGGCCTGTGTGATGAGGCAGTATTTATTAACCTTCATCTTTTGAAAAAGCTACGTTGGTTCTCCAAACAAAGTATCTTTGAACCATCTGTTAGGAAGATGTTAATGCATTAGTTAACATGCTCCTTCGATTTAATAATCTAATATGAGGTTGTTAATGGTAATTTAGTGCATGCTACTTTAATATTATTCTAGCTGTTTGTGGACTCTCTTGGCTAGTGTTAGGTTTATGGCATGGTACAGGAGGATAAGAGATGTTCAGGAATATGCTATATACATGGAAGAGAGTTCTTTCAGATTACAGAAGGAAAAGCCATTGCTCCTCCTTCTTGGTGTCTCTTCTTTGGCAGCAACAGACGTGCGGTGTAGCAATGGAAAGAGTTTAATGAAGGCAATACTAATAATTACTACTGGGTATGTTCAATACGTGCTACTACTGCAGTGCTGTTGTCAATGGCATTCTGATGGTGCAGCAAAAAGCAATAAGCTTTGCTCTTCACATTGTGAAGAGTTATAGTACTTTATGCTGAAGGATGCGAGTGTTACAGGCCAGGGGGGCTCTTGCAAACAGCTTGCTGTGTTCAATTTCACCTCCCTCCTTACCAAGAGGTTGCTGCCAAACTGTCCATAGGGAAGCCTAAGGACCGAATATGGGTGTTTAAGTTGTCTTGCCAAGGGTAACACTGTAGGCCAAGACTGAGATGAAATAGGAACCAAAGAAAACTTGGTTGTGCTGATAAATGTACCATAAGCTGTTCAGGCCCGGTGGAACCACATGAGCCCAGTAAAATGCTAAGTTAGCAGTGCTGGCTGGCTGTAGCTTCTTAGCAGTGCTTGCTGGTATTTTGTTGTCTGCATTTGCTGGTCCTTGGGCCACCCAAAGTGTAGAGAGAGAACATTACTACCTGCTTACGAGATGCAGTGCAAGCTCTCATTCAGAAGCGAGGATCCACAGAGACTAGAAGTAATCACTTGATGTTAACCATCTTTTCTCCTTTCTTAAGCCCAAACTGATGCAGTTTGCAGCTGAAGTCCACCATCTAATGTGCCTAATTACTCCTCAACTGTAGTGCTGCAGAGGGTAGAACACGATAGCATTTCTCACATATCTTCTGTGACTCTCCTCTACCTATCATACAGTGAGAATGAACAATGTTTCATGGCACATGATGATCCAGTTGGCCTCTTTGCAGCCCTACTGAGAAAATGGAAAGGTGTGAGAAGCTGCATGTTCTCTAAATTTCGCTTGGCCCCTGGAGAGGAAGTGGGAGGTTTTCATTGCTTCAGCAATCTTGGAGATCACTTCTCGAGCTGGAAGAAAGATGACCAAGTAGGCAGCCACTAAGAATATACAAATTAAAAAACAAAAGTCCTTCTGGATCACTGAATCCATCCTCTGCTGTTACAAGCCCATTGTCATCAATTGACAAATCTCCATCTTAAAGTAGGTGGGCTTCCCTCTGGACAACCTGATGGTTGCATAGCTTCTGGTTTCTGGTCTGAATTTATTCACAGTCAGTTCTCATGCATTTATTCTGGTCCAGAACTGCTTTTTATCTAATGTAGCACTCTTTGCTGATGTTTACTGCCCTGACTTATTTATAGGCAGCAGTCCCTTCTCCACCTTTGTTTACTATACTACATAAACTGGCTTTCTTCAGGCTCCTTTTATAAGCTCTCTGTTACCATGGCCCTTCTTCTCAAGTCTTATTCCAGTATTTCCTGAGCATGGTTAGTCAGATTCATGTGCAGTGTTTCAGCCTTGTGCAATGACATCAATTATCCCCAAATTCTGATTAATGAATTGCTGCTTTTGCAGTTCAAAATGTTCTCGTGTGTGCTCTTTTCATTTTCTTTAATGTCATCTTGTAATGTGTCAACATTTTGGGAACTGGTCATTGGTCTTGCACTATTTCTTGTCTAGTAGGTCAGACTGTCTTCAGGATACAGGGGCATTGGCATTTTTTTCCCCCCTTCCACCGTGCTCTGGCAAGTTTTACACAAAATCCAGGACAGTATTTGCTATCATTTTTTTAAGGACTTTCTGGAGAATGCAATGAAATAATGTCTGTTTTGGCAGAAAGGTACTTAGCACGCTGAGATTTTTTTTTTTTTTAAATTTTTATTTTATTTTGAATGATGTCATGTTCTGGAGCGTTTACAGATAATTTCATTTTGAAGTTTGGCCAGATCAGGTGTTGCATCTTAAAATTTTCTGTCCTCCAGAAGTTTGCTACTTCTCTCAATTATTTGGAAGGTATTCCTTGATGCAAAGATAATCTTTATTGCACAGTTAAATTGAGCTGTTTCTTCCCTAAAGGCAATGTAATGTAGTGATTTCCACTGTACTATTAACAGTGACTTGGACCACTCTGTTCTTAGGCTATAATGAAACTCTTAGTTAAGGAAACATTACTGAAGACAGATTAAACCATGGAGGTAGAAGTATATATGACAAATATGTAATTTCTTAGGAATTGTACATGATTTCATATTCCACTAAATATTTGGCAGCTATTAAATTGCTTGGTAAAAAACACCCAAATGTAGACATGAAGTTGTTAAAACTAGTAATTTTTTTCTTTTAAACATGGTTTAATTTCTTCCTCTAACCCATTTTTTTAGTTTTCCCCCAATCTTTCTTTAGTCTCAGTACTGAGCCAAGAAAGAAAATTCATTTTAACTGTTTAAGGGGATTTTTTTTTTGTGACATCATACATTAGTTGTATAATCTAGAAAATATTTTAAAATAGTGAGCTTGACATTTTTTTTTTTTTTATAACATGTCCTGGCCATTACCATGATTGAATATGTGGCTGGATTTAGAACAGGTTTTAAAAATGAAAAGGAATAATTTATTTCCTAGAACATCTGAAAGTTTTTGATTTATATTCCTGAAAAGTTAGAACAAAGAAACTTCTTACCATTTACTATCTGCTCGTAGAAACCCCCCCCCAGTATGCTTTAAGTATTCTCTAGGCAATCAATTATGTCTCTGCTGGTATTTTTCATATGAGGTCATGGATAGGGATAGAAAATTGGATAGTGATGAAACACACAAAAGGAACAATAAGTAGGGATTTCTCTTTTTAGAAACATGATTCAGCTTTCTTCAGTACTGGAGAAACAGAAGCGGGTCTTTGAAGAAAGAAGTTAAATATGGCCATGGGAGCATTGAAACACATACTGCATAAATGTCCACAGTTATGTAGCACATGTGAAGGTGCAAAAAAAGGAACTGGGTCAAACTGCTGTTTGACTGTTTCCAGCTCCTCTGTTCTCTATCCTTGTCCCCCTTGGGCAAGACTTCCAGCACAGCAGGTTATCAAAGCTCTTTTGAAGGGGATGGACATGTGGCAGTCAGTCCTCACTATCTGAGATTCAGATCCGTCTATTCTGTTTGTGAATGTGGGCTGAGATAGAGAAATGTTCCTGAAGGTAAGAAAAAAAACATTGCTGTGTTGGGTCAGATGAAAGGCTTACCTAGCCCTCGATCCAAAAGCAGCTTCTGGCAGGTACAGAAGTAAAAATGTAAGAGCAGTGGAAGTGCCGAGTTTTCCTGTCATGGTTATATCCAATTTACCAATAATAAGCAATAAAAATAAATTGGTTTTCAGACTCTTTCTGAATCAGTGTTGATAATAAGTATGGATTAAACTGATCTTCATGATTCTAATTTGCTTTTTAATACACTTTTGTCTTCTACAATGTAGTTTGCTGTTGTATTCCATAATATATTTATATATCCCACGGTATGTACATAGTATGGCTTCCATAACTTTTTTTCTAAATTTGCTACGTGAATCTAAAACTGTTGGGACATCCCAGATTCTTGAATGAACACTTTCCAAAGTGTTTTCTTTATTATATTTTCTCTGTGTCAGCCAGATTTAGTTGTGGGTTATATCAAATGTTTTTATTGCCTGCAGCCTTTGTCAATGGCCACCCATTTGTGGTCGGCTGTGAATGTGCCAAACAAAGAAGGGATAGTTGTGATGCCCAGCTTGTTAACTGCCCTGCATTGTGAAAGCTGACTTTTGTTACATTGATGCTTTCAAGAGTGATGAAAATAACTTTTTTGGCAAAAGCTGTCTTCACTCTGAGCAGTCTTTATATCTTAGTTGTGTGTTGGCCTTAGAGATTCAACTTCAGCTTTCATGTTTCTGATGTATTTGAAGTGTTTTTAATTAGTAGAGCCTATACTTTTAACATGTTGGTTCTAAAAGATGCCTTTTGGTTTGTCTTACATTCTTGTAATTTGTATTATGTTCCTTGCCCAGGTTTATGCCTCTCTATTTTTTTTTTTTTTTTTAATGTTGACTTCCACTTACTTTTAAGTTTTAGAATGGCCTTATTACCTTTGAATAAATTTTCAGGCTCAGAGGACTTGGTATAGTTATGCTGAGACCATCCTTCCTGTGTAGGATCCCTCTATTTCAAAAGATTTTTGTGTTCCTAACCTTTTTTCTTCTATCATGTTCTCTACTGTTCCTTGAGACCTTTTCTTTTTCCCCATGGATAGTAATGGGAACATTAAAAAAATGCTGGTTTCTTAGTAAGTAACTTGATTTTGGCTCCAAGACCTTTTTTCATAGGGAGATTCTAATGTAAGTTGTACCCCACCTCACCATCACTGACACCTGGCATTCCTATATAAGGTGATACTTTGTGACAGAGTTAAGATGCTAGCAGCAACTTAAGCATCCTCAACGAAAAAAAAATATTACTGCCCATTGGAATATCTAGGAAGCTCTCTAACTAAACTGAAGGGAAATCCCCAGAGAGGCAGCTCTGCATTTCCCCCCCATGGCATATTTATGCCATAAATATGAAGGCAGATGGAAATAAGTCTTCAGACAACAGAGGATTCACCTTTAAGTATTCTGCCCTTGTAGTACTGTTCCAAATGGCCTAGAGGGATTTCCTTTGCAGGTGAATCCTAATTCATGTGCCCACACTGCCATGTATTATTCTTCACTTAGGTTTATTTTTAGTGAAAGCTGGTTCTCCTATGAAAATGTGTGCTGAAAAGCAGCAGTCATGCTATGGCTGAGGAATTAGGTAAGTCTTTTTCTCTCCTATTAGTCTGGAATTAGAGGTAACTGTGACCAGGTTAAAACTGAGTTGTATGTAATATCCCAGTAGCCTTTTGTGAATGTGGCTGGATATGCAGAGGTAACAATTTTAACAATGTCTAAGTGATGCAGAATCCTAAATACGAACTTTTGAAAGCAACTTGAACCTGCAGAAACTGCTGTTTGTCTGTAAGACTTATAGCTGAAAGTAATTTGGGAATTTGACACCAGCATTGTTTTTGGATACTCAGTTGATGGAGGAGCCTCAGGTGTCAGCATGCACTATTTGAAAATTAATATTCTTGAAAGTGTTAGCCTCCAAAATGAGTGGTCGGAAAAGGCATCTGTCCTGAAAACCTTGGCTATCCTAAATACAGTGGGCAATTGTCTAGAGGTGCAGGCATTTGCAGATTTGGGATGACAGTAGAGAACTTGTTTTTCTTATCTCCTTGTTTTGTGGTAAGGAGGACTTATGAAGGACATCATGTAGGACTGAATGAATATGGCAGCAAGAGACTAAGCAGCTGCTTAGATTTGGGGGATGATGTCTGCTTCAGTGTGTGATAACCATGCCTTATACCCTAATTACGATTGCTTGCAGTGCTTACAGGTACAAAAATAAGTGTACAAACTTAGAAGACAAACTTTGCTTGTTTAGCTGAGCTGTGATGGCCTCTGTGCCAAAAAAGCTTTTGAAGATCTAGAGGACAAAGATATTATTTATCACCATTTAAATGTTGGCAGGCTATTATTCTGTGCAGTTCTGGCTCAAGCTGACTGGGAGAAAGAGAACATGCTCCTTCTGCTCTTTTTACTCTTTTTATGATGTAACAGTAGAGGCAAAAAAAATTATTCTGTAGATAGAGGTTTTACAACATGTTGTTACAATGAAATATTATAACTACTGAAACTATCAGGATAGTAGGTTGGGAATATAAGCTTAAATCAATTTCTGGCACACATTTCAAGGCAAACAGCATGCCAACAAACAGTGCTACTGGAAATAAAGACAGACATTAAAGCCTCATAAATCAAACCTCTGACCTGACAAAAAATCCTTGATGACATAATTCTTCAATGATTATCTGTTATGTACAATTCAACTAATTCTTTCTTAACTACATGTTAAACATGAACACTCAATCCTTAAATATATTTTTTTTTTTTTTGGAAGGACTGAAAATTGTGGCAGGAAAAAAATATTGTTATAAGGAGATTAACAAAATATACTTACCTGCCAGATGGTCCATAATTACCGGTACTATTGTTATTAACTTATGGCTGGGGCTTTGGTTCAGCCGGGCAGCATTGTCAGTGTGGATGAATGTGTTATGCTGACAAGCTGAGTCTACTCTTATACCCTTGATATTTGTCTGAATCGCTTCTATTAAGATAGCAACACTGCCATTATTCCCAATTAGTTCAATAAATGTAACACAGGGAGTTGGTCCATATACATTCTAGGAGGATGTATTCTTCCATATGTTCCATTTTCTGAATGCTGAGTCAAAAATAACTGAAAATGTGGGTGGCTAAACAGGCTGTGCCAGCTACTGTATTAATCAGAGATGAATTTCAAAAATATATCGTGTGCATATTGGTGTACTCTGTGTGTAATAACCATGGTGTACAAGTCTGAGGTGGTGTTATAAAATGGCAAAGCATCCCAAGTGAACACAGTAGAAGTCTTGTACTACTGTGATGCTTTCTGTAAATGCCAGATGTGTGCTCAAAGAAAAAGAATAATTTGCACCATGGGGGAAAAAATTGATAGCCTATGATAGATTGTAACTGTTAGAGATTGCTTTCATGATCTTGCTCTTGGGCTGTACTGTTTCTCCTTGCTGTAAATTTTCACCCCATAAATTTGCAAAGCTCTGAGAAAAGGGAAAACCAGAATAACTTAACCATATTAGAGGTTCAGGTTGTGTAGATGAAGTGTGTAGGTAGAAAAGTTTGTATTGAGTTGATGCAGATTGTATTTTGTGAAAGACAAACAGTCTTGTAAGAAAAGTTTAAACGCAAGAGAAACAAAAGGAATTCGGCTTGAAACAGAAGAATTTTTTGTTATTTCCGGAAGAAGTATTATGAAAATATTTTGAAATGAGATGACTTTCAGACCTGCATGACTTAACAGGGAGATCTTGACAAAACTGAAGCATAAAATGAAAGTGCACAAGAGGTGGAAACAGGGTCAGGTAACCTGAGAGGAATATGGAGACAGTCTGAATATGCCTGTGACCATGAACATCTTGTATCAGCAGTAGTGTGGCTGGCTGGACCAGGGAAGTTGTGGAGTGACCCTCACTGAGAATATGTAAAAGTTCTGTAGATGTGGCACTTAGGGGGCATGGTTTAGTGGTGGCTTTGGCAGTAGTAGGTTAATGGTTGGACTCAGTGATCTTAAAGGTCTTTTCCAAGGTCTTTGCTGTTGAATGGAGAAGTGTACTCTGTGATGCTGGATGTTGAAAAGGCCAAGGTACTTGATGGCTTCAAGTACTACTGGCTGATTAGCCTCACCTCAATCCCTGAAAAGGTGATGGAGCAAATATTTGTGAAAACTCCTTCTGAAATACATGAAGAAGAGGAATGTGACTGGAGGAGTCAGCATGGGTTTACAAAGGGGAAATAGTATTTAGCCAACCCAACAGCCTTGTGTGCATAGATGACTGGCTGTCCAGCTGGAGCTTAGTCATTACTGATATATCCCAGGGGCTGATATTAGAGTCAGTTCTCTTTAATGTTTTCTTTTGGTGGTCTGGACAGTAAGGTAGGGTGTTGTTTCAGCAAGTTTTTAAATGATAAAAATGAGAGGAGTGGCTGAGAGACCAGTTGTTTGTGTTGCCATTCTGGGGGTCTAAAACAGGCTGGAGAAATGAGCAAACAAAAACCCAGAAGTTTGGCAAAGGGAAATGCCAACTGATGCACCTTTGGAGGAATAGTCTCATGAACCAGTATAGGCTGAGGGCTTAATGACTGGAAAACAGCTTGGCAGGAGAGGCCTGGGGGATCCTGGTGGACACCAATTTGACATGAACCACCAATGTGCACTTGTGGCAAAGAAGGCCAACAGCCTCCTGGTCTGTGGAAGAGTTTTGCCAGTGGGTTGAAGAAAGCGATCCCTCCTCTTTACCCAGCCTGGTGGGGCTCCATCAAGAGTACTGTGTCCACTTCTGGTCTCCTCAGTACAGGAGACGTGGATGTACTGAAGCAAGCCTATTGAAGGGCCACAAAGCTGGTTCAAGATTGGAGCATCTGACAGACAAGAAGAGCTGAGCAAACTGGTATGGTGCAGCCTGGAGAAGAAAAGGCTCCAGGAACATTTTGTGTGTATGCAATTAGCCAGTGAAAAAGTGTAAAGGAGAGAGAGACGGACCTTTCTCAGGGTTATTCAGTGAGAGTACAGAAAGCGCAAGGGGCACAAAGTGAAATACAAGAAATTTAATTTAAACATTAGAAAACTTTTTTGACACTATGAGGGTGGTTAGTCACTGGATCAGGTTTCCCAGGGCTGGTGAAGTCTCCATTATTGAAGTTATAAAAAAACCCCAACTGAACTGAATCTGCTTTGAGTAGATGGTTGGACTGAATGATCACAAGAGGTTTCTTGCAATGACAGTTGCTGTACGAATCTGATTTTCACGTCTATTTTGAACAAAATAATTTTGTTAAGGAGCTTTCAAAGGATACAGGTTACCTAATCAATTCTGATGTGAGAAATCCAGAAGTACACTCCTTTCTTTTCAGTACATGGCTCTGTGTTAAGATGCTATCCTGATTTCTGATGCTTGTCTCACTAGAACATGGCATGAATTCTCCAAATTGCAGCATTTCTGTTACAAGGCCACACTCAAATGCTTGCTCAGTGTGCTTACTGTCCCTAATTCCTCTGGCGTGTGTGTGGTGTTTCTTGCAAGTAACGTCTAGGTAAGTGTTCTTTTGAAAATATTTATATCCTTTTTTACCGACACAGTGCTCCAAAAAGGCCTGCTTGTGGTACCACACAGCAAACTCTTAAGGTCTTTCTTCTCTTCTAGCAATGACTAGTTTGCTCTTCATTTGCAATCTGTACTTCTCTTTGCAAAAGTGTTTGTAGAAGGAAAGGGGAGTTTCCTTTCCTCCCAGTTAAAACCAAAATGTACACAAGGGAAAAACTGTCCGTATAAAGGAAATAAAGACCTTCTCTAAGGTGCTTGAGAGTTTTTCAGGTGAATGAGTTGTGGTTTGAATAAGGTTGAAACAATATCGTTTTTCTCTCTGTATAAAGGGACCTGGTGGGATCTGCATGTGACCAGATGAGTAATTGGGTACCTCTGCTGCCATGAGCATCTGAGTCAGGTACCTTCTTAGCAGGTTAAGATTAAGTTTGTAATCTGCTGATATCAACACCTTGAGGAGATAATCTGTGCAGTGTGGCAGTTTTTCCCCTTGAGCTTATTGGCCCTTGGAACTTGGAAAACCCAGTTCATTGGGGTGGAAGTATGGTTTGAGCATTTTCTGGAGAAGCTGTTGTTCAAAACAAGCGTTCAAGGGCACAAAGCTGTAAACTAAAAGTATATAAAAGTATTCTAGAAGTGAGGTGTGTGCTATTTTAAATTGAACTTGCTAGAACCAGCACTTAAATGTTTCAGGTAATCTCTAAGTGTGTCTGGCATCAGATTATTTAGATTTTAGGCAGGAGACTGAGGGGGATAAAGTGTTCTTGTACTATCTAACTTCCTATTGGCTGTCTTATGCAACTTTGTAATGTGTTCTTCTTCTGATCACTTAAATGATGTGCTTGTGTTTCTCCAATGGCTGTATAGCATGTCTGAGGAATGCTCAAATTTAGCTGTTAAGAAGACTTAGCACTTGGTTGTACTGGGGTCAACAATATTGTCCTGGTTTTGATCAAGGTCAGTCTTATGCCTGCTCTAATTTTGTTAGTAAACACCCTCTCAAATACATGGCTCTATAGATATGTTGTTATTATTAGTGTTTTATTATGAGATTTGATTAAAAGAGGCAACACACTTTGAGGTGAGGTTGGGCCATGTCCTTCTTAGTCCACAGTGTGAAAGAAGGGATGATGGTGTTTGTAGTTGTAGAAATTCAGACTTGTGGAAGTGAAAAATTCTGTCGGAAGTGGCTGAAATGACTGACTTAAAAGGTATGGTGCCCCAGATTTAAGAAATCAGTAGAGAACATTCATCCACTATGAGTGAGTTCATGTAATGATCTAGCAGCTAGAAGTTGCATATTGACATTTTTGCTAAGTCCAGACAGCAGCAAAGCAGTCACAGATAATGTGCTCTCACAATGTGATGCTATAAATGTTCTATGTCCAAAGTCATTCTGGAGGTTATTTTAGAGAGAACCTTTGAAGGATTTTTTTTTTTTAAGATCTGAAACTTCAGCCTTGCAGCTTTTTTCTTCTAGTGATTTTTGAGTTGTTTATAAAACAGTGTTGGCCTTGAAATTGGTTTGTTAGCTTTTCTTTCAAAATAATTTTTGAGGGGAACTTGATGAAAACTTGAGTTTTCTTGGCGTGGGACTTAGACAGTTCAGATGGTCCTCAAGGACCTGTGTGTGTAGGAAGCTTTTTTCTGGCTTCACAGACATCAGTGGACTACTGCTAACTTGTGCTGCTTTCTGATGTATCAGGTTTTATACCAGGACTAGCTGGCAGGAACTGAGGAAGAGGGTTTAGATGCCTGCTGGGGGAGGATGCTGAGCTGCAGAGAGGAGGCCTGAATGTCACCAGACATTGGAGTATCTCCAGGGAGAATAAAGAAAAAAGCTTTTGCCAGTTGTTTTAGCAAGTAGGGTTCCCTAGAGCAAAGGGGAGGATGTAGTTATCTCTGGGCAGGGGGTGAGATGTGGTGCCTGGTACCTTGTATTCAGAGTTGACTGGCCAGATTGCTGCCTCAGATGAAGTAGTGCATGTCTTTCATTGTATAAATTTTGAGTCTTTGCTGCATTGTAAAATGTGAAGGGCATATAACTTGTTGTTAACTTCCACCTTACACTTAATGCATTGGATATACTGAGCTCTTGCCGTAATACATCTCAGTAAAGTCTAAAATAAGAATGTGTTTGTGTGATCATGGCTTGGGGAGAACAAAACTGGGTTTAGACACTTTATCAAATTCCGTATTTAAAGGAAATGTAGTTCTACTTTTCAGGCTACATCATTATAAAGAAGTTTAACCTATATCTGGAGTTATGTTCACCGCTGTTTCTTTCTCTTTTCAGAGGTGTTGTCAAGGTTGACATCAATTTGCAGAAGGTGGACATTGACCAGTGTTCGAGCGAGGGGTGGTTCTCGGGGACACACAGGTGTCATCTCAACAATTCTGAGGTATGTTTGTCCCTAAGGGACTTCAATAACAAATCTTTGCACTACGAGTACAGTTCTGTAGTATAAATGTTATTTATTTTATAGGTGTTAAATGGGGTTTGTATGCTGAAGAAATCTTTCCGTGCAAGGTGTTACGGTATGCATGAGTTTCAGGAGTGCCTACATTTTAGAATTATTTGTGTTAAATGAAACAGAAGCTAAGTTGTTGTGAAGAAATAACAGTTACAGGGGAAAAGAATATTACCATTGACATGATTTATTAGGTTTTGCTTTGCAAGTCAAACAATTATTTTGTGCTCAAAATGAAAATAGGCTTTTAATGTCAGTGTCACTTTTGCTTGGACAGCTTTAAAAATATAATAGAAGTTGGTTAGAATGCTAATAGTAATTTAGTCAGAAAAACATGGTCTTTTGATAGAATGATACAGAATAACAGGCGGAATTGGATACTGAAATTCCTTCTTAGTAGAAATGCCAACATTTTGACAGAGCTGACTAAAATGTTTCTGTTCAGTTCCTTCCTGCTTCCCCTTTCTCCTGAAGGTCTCTGTCTGACTCCATCTGTCAGCGTATCATAGATCATTCAGCCTGGCCAGTCATATGTTCAATGAAACTTTAAAACAAAATATATTCAATGATTTTTCTTATTATGGCATATGAAATTGTTTTCAAAGGCACCCATTTGTGAGAGTAGACACATCTTGCACTTCTGTGCTTTCAGAAGGGACAGTAGGGAAAGTTGACGATTGTCTACCAAGAACTCAGAATTTTTGTAAACATTATTATTTTTTTTATTTTTCACTTTGATTTTCAATTTGATTATTTTCTTAAAATAAACTTGAAATGAGAAATAAGAAAGTTTCTAATACAGACTGATTAAAGATTAAATATTTCTGCAAAGGGAGAAAAATGTTTTTCTTTGTCAAGTACTTCTGAATTCAAGGGAATACTTTCCCAGAAGGAAATATTGTTTCCCATGTGATCTGGTAAACCTTGTTTTTTAACATATGATAATTATCCTGAATGTGATTATATACTTTGGCATGTGCTCCTCCTTTTCGTAATGTCTTCTGAGCAAAATTTGTCAGCAGAGGGATGGGATTGTAAATTGCATCTCTTTCTGCAACCAAGAAGAAATGGGGAAAACCCCCCAACCCTGTGAGAAGACTAAATAAAAACAAGACAAAAGGAAAATGGAAAAAAAAAATGAAAAAAAGATCAATGGTGGGATCACCTGGACGTGTTAATAACATGGCTAAGGAGATGAATGCCACTTCATGAAAGGCTTTTCAACTTGCATGCAGAGGATAAACCTGCCAGCTCTTCTTCTTTCTCCATGACACACACTAGACTGTTAAATCAACAAGGCTGTCATGGCTAAGGGAAGAACAAATAAGTAGTAGAAACCTCCCCCAAAATGAAACTTGCAGGTAGGGAGTGCCTTTTCTTAGTGCACCTGAAGGGGATGAAAGTCCTTGCTTAATAAGTGTGAGCATGGGGAGTTGCCGGGAAGAATCTATAGAGGAACTTCCTCTCCTTTTACCCTATGGTCACTGCTTTAGGGGAGTTCAGTCTGTAAAGAAAAATGGTCTTAGTTGGCAACTAAGTACTGTGCAGCCGTTCTCTCAATTCCCCTTCTGCCAAAGCCACGTGGAGGAGAATTGGGGAAAAAAAAGTGAAAATTTGTGGATTGAGATAAGAACAGTTTAATAATTAAAACAAAGTAAAACACAATAATGCTAATGATAATAAAATATATTACTACTAAAATGATGGGCAAAAAAAAAAAAAAGGGGGAAATAAAACTCAGGAACAACAAGTGATGCTCTTACCAGTTTGTCTACTGAGCATGATGTTCTGTGGTATGGAATATCCATTTGGCCAGATTGGGAGAGCTGTCCTGGCTGTTCTTCCTCCTGGCTTCTTGTTCACCTCTCCCTGGCAGAGCATGGGAAACTGAAAGTCCTTGACTTAATGTAAGCATTGCTTAACACAGTGCTGTTGCTATCAGTGTTATTCTCACAGTGAATCCAAAACACAGGGCACTGTACCAGCTACTAAGAAGAAACTGTCTCAGCTGAAACCAGGGATAGCTTCAGGAGCAGATCTCATATGCTGCTTTTTGTACTTTGTTTCATTGGAATCTACAGTGTGGGATAAGGGTAACTTACGTAACTGTGCAACAATCTTTTCCACACAGTTTCCTTATAAATGCTAATAAAATGATACTCTGCTCACTTTTATCTACTTAGAGGCAGATACAGAAATCTGCTGATGCTGGAATGCTCTGCCCCTATTAATAAAGTTTTTTTTTCTAGCTGAGTAAGGAAGGGAAGGGAGGTCTCTGGACTTTCAGTTCTGCTTAAGTTAGACCCTCCTTGCTCTCTTTAGTTTTGTTAAGTGAATTGAGTATTTAGTGCAGCATAGCCTTTGTGCAGACTCCTTGGTAAAGCTTTGCCATAGTGGATTTCTGGTTTGGCTCCTAAAGTCTGTTTATTGTGAAGCCCATACTATGTGGCTGGGCTACCAATGCTGTTAAATCTAAGGCATAAAGCTCAATATTTCAGAATATTTCAATATTTCAGAAATACAACTCCCCTCTTCCCTAAAGCTATGAAAACATAGCTAGTGACTTAAGGAATGGACAAGAGGAAAAATAAAAACAACCTATGGATTACTTAAACCGCTTCTTTCTTTTGTCTTCTATTTCAGGTAATTTTGTAGTGACTAGAATCTACTAGGCACACTGCAGACAAATTCCCCTATTTTCTGTGCTGTTCTTAAGTGTTTATTTTCTAAATAAAAATCAATTGAAAGGAGGGAGATGGAGGTGCATTACAGTGAATATAAGCATATGGTAAGCCAGTGGTCTGTATGTGCTAGACAGAAAAATGGGACAGAATGGATGGGATCCAACTTCTACCAGAAAATAGAGGCTGTTGTTGAAAGTACTCTGTTGACTTCACATGGTATGGCAAAGAATCATTAGGACATGATGCTAACTGTGACAATGGGATTTGTCTTTGGAGAGGCATCAAGAGTAACTTGATTGTGATGGAATAGTTGTAGTGCTAGTCCTTTCTTGAAAGAAAAATAGCATCTGGTTGAGGAATAAAGAATATTATGACTTGAATATGCAAAATGCTTAGACATACTATTCCTCCTTAGAATTCCGTCTGTCCTTAGGTTTAGGTGATTTATGAATGGTGCCCTCAAATTGAATACCAAACAAAAGCAAGCTGAGAGAACTTTGGATTTCCCATTTTTGACTACCTGAATTCCTGAAACACTGTCAAATGTTTTCCTGATTTGTTCTCTTCTGTGGACAGTACACCCTGATTTCATAGCAGCCTAGATGAACTAGAAGAACAGGAAACCTCAGGATAACTGAAAACTGTCCAGTCTAATTAGGCAAGAAGTTAAGCAAGACTTCACCCAGGAAAGCCAAACAGCAGCATTGGTTAAAATCTATTTCAGTAGTGACTTTTTTTTCTTTAAGGTTTTTTTTTTTTTTTTTTTTATTTTTTATAATTGTATCAGCCAAAATGAAGATGAGGGCCAGGTTTTACTTTCATGACCTGGAGGAATAAAGGTCAAGCTCATAGTGAAGCATGAAGAGCTACAATTCTCCTTCCTGCTCTCTAGCTTGATACTCAAATAGAGAAGAGCTTCACCAAAATCTATATGGGCAAGAAATTTGGATTCTGTGGGACTGCTAGAGATGAGGCATGTAATATCTGCAGAGTTAAAAATAATTACATTGGGTAGACCATTCGATAATGCAGACAACTCTGAAATTAACAAATGTAGAAAAAGTGTAGTTGGCCAGTAACAAATCCAGAGTAATTTCATTGTACAGGCAATGTTTTACAATGTCCTGTCAAAACTGGTTATGGGAATAAGAAAACATGCATTTTTACCCTGTTTGAAACCCTTGAAGACTGTTCTTTTATTATATTGGATTTCTTCTCCATACGTGCTGGCAGCAGCTGCTGGCACTTTTAGTAACAACTTTAGAGTTCTTGTAGAGACACCAACAATAAAATCAAGGCTGAGGAGCATCAGAAGAAATCAGCTGACGTAGCCCATTGAGCTCGCTGACTGCTTCTAACCAGCAGCAGCAGTCTGTGAAAAGTGGCAGTGGACTCCTCACTGTTTCCCTGTCCTCAATGAGCCTGCCAACAGCTTGCAGTGTGAGGCAGGCTCAGCTGACATCCCTTTGGGTTTCAACAGTATTCCACAAATGACAGCGTGCAAAAATATCCAGAGGAAATGAGAAAGGCAGAGTAAACAAGAGAGCTGCATTGCTGTCTGTATACAGTGTCTGTATATCTGTTTGTAGAAAGATGCATAGGCCTATTGTGTGTATTTATTCTGCACAAACACCTAGCCAATTGAGAAAGGAAAACAAATGTGCATTACAGCCAAGATATTTTTTCCATTGTTTAGCAAAACATCATATTTTATACTGTATCCAGTACTACAGACAAGCAGCTGAAAAAGGGGGAGGTGGGGGCTGGTTAAAAATAGAATTGTAATAGGGACTGAGTTGGAAGAGAAGGGGAAAAAACCCAAAGGCTTTCCAGGTTTTTAAGCTAATGCTTTTCAGTGCCCTTGTCAAAGTGGGAATATTAATGTGCATAGTCTGTGGGAGAAGAAGCATGACAGGAGACTAGCATCGGAAGTCCTAACCCAGTGGGTCATATTCAGTATCGTTGATTTCACTTATTACCTGCATGTATTTTCTGTCTTGTCTGTTAGGAGAAGTGCAGTCAGAATGAGAAAAATGTGAAAGAAAAGTGAATGGTCTTATGGAATATAGTTAGCTTCCAATTTGGAAACAATCATTCTTGAAACTACAGATTCCATCAAGGTAGGGTAAGAGAAGTATCCAGAGCAGAGAGTTGTATGTCAAGATATATTTTCTCTTAGAAGAAAACATCTTTATTGATAGAATCCAAATACTAAATGCTATATCAAATCCTATCCTGAAGGGGAAATCTAAGGCAGAAAGGGCAGTGGCTCTTTTTAGTATGCAGGGCAAGAAAACAGCCAGCGCTTCTGGGATTCCGAAGCAGAAAGGTGTATCTTTTCTCTCCAACTGATCACTGCTCACACAACCCGGGGTATTTGAAGAGCATGCAGTAGACACAAAGAACATTTCGGATGCTATTTTAAAAATAACTTTGCAACATCTGCATTCATGGGAAAAGTCCCTTTATGACAGTAAACCAGATCTAATCTGGCACTCCCCCAGACACTGTTACATAAAATAAGGTGGAGGTTTGTCAGAGTTCTCAGTGATAAACAAGGTGCTATGAAAACCAACTTTCAGTTTAAGGAAGAGACAGGTTGCTTAGCTACAGTATTTTTGCTTTTAAGAGAAAAATTTTAAATGAGACTGTATTTTGCAGGAGCTAATCTTGGTTATCAGTGTTTTCTTCAAAGCAGAAAACCTTTGCAACAATTTCTTTCATCCTAGTTAGCAGTATTAACTTTGAGCATTTAAATTCATCTGGGTCAGTTCTATTTGCTGCTGTTTTCCTTCCCCCAGAGTTAAAACGTGAAAAGTGGTAGATGGTTGGCTGAACGATGTTGTCTGTCAGAAATTAAAATAGCAGGGAGGTATTTGGTTTATCTTGCATATGACAGGCGATGGTAGCATTGCATCAGTTCCCATTTCCTTTGGAGCTATGCCTACAGTTTTGGATCTTTCTCTGCTTAATAGAGCATCCTGTCAGACAATGCTGATTAGCTGAACTGGTGCTTCTTTCCATTGTGTTTGGGAAGGGGAGAGGTGAGGCTCAGAAGTTTAGTTAGCTGGTGGAATGTGAACAAAATATACATGGTGGTAGCAAAGGGGGTGGGCCCAGAGAAGAGCTCTTCCCTGGAGAGAGGCTGAGGCAAGAAACAGAAGCTCAAGGTATACTGGGAGCCACAGAAAGCCTTGCAGCAAGGAGCTTGGGGACAGGTAGCCAGGCTGTACCATTCTCTTGGCAGACTGGCTGTGAATTACCTTTTGCAGATGTGAAGTGACAAAAGCTGTATCAAATTCAGGCATAAACAGAGCACGGCTTCATTCAGGACTCTCATTTGTTATTACTACATTCGCAAGACTGTACAATATCTGAAAAATATGTCTAATAGCATTAAGCACAGTTAGATATATGCAAATAGATAAATATTCGATTTCATTTCAATTTCAAAGCATCAGCTCCCTTCTGTGAGAGATTTTGGTATGCTTATTTTGGAAGAAATGCAAATACTCCCATATCTTGTAAGGTAAAATAAAGACTATTCCCACCATCCTGGAGCTGGGATGCAGAGACAAAATGATTATCTCTGAGCTGATAGATGCCTTTATTGGAGTTGAAGAGTGATCTCCAGGAGTGCAAATTACCTCCTCCAGAATTTGGTTTCTGCAGAAAGGTATGACAAGCATGTGAGCTGAGAGTCCTGATGGGCTCCAGCCAGGGGCCCAGGCTGGATTGTCTTCAGAATGGGAGTTTTGGGGTGCATTACAGCATGCACCCATCCACCCTGTACTTCCATACTTCAGGAAGAGTTAAGCGTCCTCATATATTTCTGAAGCCTGTGTCTGACCAGATTAATAGTTTTCTTAGTGATCTTGACTTGTGATAGAATTCTGGGCAAAAATGAAGTCACCTCCCCTCCTCTTAGGTAAATACACTGTTGCTACACTTGCTGTCATTGCAGAGGACACAACTTCCTCTGAGCTGTGCAGACTCTGTCCCTGACTTGCACACTTAGCTGTCAGTTTACTCAGGCAATAAACTGCAGAGGATTTTTGGATTATTAAAATAAGACAATTCTGCTCATGCACACACTGTACAGTTATTTTTTTTTGTTTGAACACCCCCCCCCCCCCGGGATTTGAGAAGTTAACTAATAGAAAAAAAAATTCATTGTCTGTCTTACTTAGAAAAAAGCAACTGTTTTTCCTGCTTTTTTTATACTTCATGATACCTGCACAAGAGGCAAGTTTAATTTAACCTGGAGAAGAAAGTTCATTTCTCTTTTTCTATAACAAATTAAAATTAGATTGAAAACATATTAAAGATCCCAAGATGAAAAAGCTGGAGAGAATAGCTGCTGAATCTTCATATTCAAAGCAGTGTAGTGAGTCATAGTAATAGCCTTAATGGAAAAAAACTAATTTAGTTTTATTTTTGAAGCACAGTTTTATAGCATTAGACATTCAAATACAGTAATTTTTATTGGTGACTTCTGGTAGGAGATGAATGCTTTTTTTGCAAATGAAAAATAACTGCTTTTGGGTTACCTAAGCTTTTGTTTGAATCCTAGTAATCCATATGATTTATTCTTATGGTTTGTGTTTGCCAGTACTGTAAACTGATGGCTATGAGGTCATCTGTTCCCTGAGCAGGGGCTGGTCTCCTGGAAATTTCTTAGTCTTTACTAAGCTGCTTAATATCTTCTTTTGTTTGTTCATGACTTTCTCGCCCTTTACTCTTTTAGATCATTAATATATTAAGCATCAGTACTTGCATGGGAATGCAGAACATTTGATTTTTGATCTTTAGATTTTTGAGTATTACTTTTTTCTGTGTTTTGGCTAGTTTATAACCCATTACTGAGCTTCATTATATTACTGCATTTCTTTATCATTCATCTCCTTTAAGGGTTTTACTCTTCTTTCTGTCAGTGAAAAAGTAAAGAAAGAAAAAACACTTCTTCCCATATTCTTATGCATATAAACTTCTTAAGATAAATAAGATATTTACCATCTTTGATTCCTCCTTAGCTTACAAGGGATGGTGAGGAAAAGTAGATATTGCCATAGAGACCATTCAGACAATTTTATATTTGTTATACTGCACTGTTTTCTTCTTGCAGCAGGATCAGAATTTCTCTGCAGTTAAATTTGGTCCCTAGATTTACCACAACTACTGTTCTCAAGGCAATCAGTTTTCATTTACTTGCATGAAATAGATAGTAGGATTTTTTCTTTTTGTCAGAATGTCATAGTTACGGTTTTTTCACCACAAATTCCATGTAACCATTCTGATAATTTTTTCCTCTTTCAAATATGGTTTGCTAGGGAGAAAGAAGTGTTCATGGAGTGATATAACTATGCATTCTAATTCAAGCAAAGTGAGTCTCACATCTTTCATTTAAACCACAAATGGTCTTACTGTTACATTTTAAAATACAGCTCTCTATGTTGGCTTCACCTGAGAAACAAACTGAACTATCTCTATAGCTGATAAATTGAATTATTTGTACTCCTCAAATGTTTTTTGTGTGCATGTTTTTATATAAATACGTATTTACTGCTAATCTGTGTATGTGTGGACATGTATGAACATCACATAAGTGCATGTGCATGAATGTCTGTATAGACATTTCTGTGGAGCTGTGATTGACTCGGTCCTTTGCACAGAGGCATTCTGCTAGAGCTGCTCTGTGATGAGATGTTACAGTGGCTGGGGAGATATTGGTCTTTATTTTGCACCAGTACATGCTGCATGGCTGGAAAGGAGCTCTGCAGAAAAGGCTCATTGGTGGACACTAAGTTGGCACTAGCCAGCAGTGCTTTTTGGGGCCAGCAGGCTTCCTGGGCTGCATCAGGCAGAGCATTGCCAGCTGGTTAAGGCCTCCTCTGGAGGGCTGTGCCCGCTTCTGGGCTCCTCAGTTCAAGAGTCATGGATGCTCTGGAGAGACTCCGGTGAAGAACCACCAGAATCATTAAGTGTTTGGAGCACCTGTTGGATGAGGAGAGGCTGAGTGAGCTGGGACTGTACAACCTGGAGAGGAGAAGGTTTGGGAGATTTTATCTATGTGTGTAAATACCTGATAGAAAAGTGTAAAGGAGACAGAGACAGACTCTTCTCAGGGGTAGTCAGTGACAGGACAAGAGGCAGTGCTCAAACTGAAGCAGTAAAAGAAACCTTTTTTTTTTTTGTTGGTAAATTGCGAAGGTGGTCAGACACTAGAAGAGTTTGCCCAGAGGTATGATGAAGTCTCCACTGCTGGAGATACTCAGAACCTGAATGTACATGGCTCTGGGGAACCTGTTTTAGCTGAGCCTGCTCTGAGCAGGGGTTGGGACTGGATGACTTTCAGAGGGGCCTTCCAGGCTCAGCTGCTCTGTGATTTTGTGGTCAGCTGCTCTTTCATCTTTCACGTGCTTCATTTTTGCTGTCTGATTTATATCCAGAGAGAATGGTATCCCTTTTGAGCTTTGTTTCCACTCTGCTTTATTTACACTTATGTCAAGACTCTCTTCTGCCAACTGCTTTTGCTTATCACTTGTTTCTTTTAAAGTTCTAAAAAGTGTGCATGTGAGTTTTTTTTTGAGAAATCATTTACTTCGGGCACTTTTTCTATAACACGTTCAACACTTCTTTCTTTTGCTACAATAGAAGAAATGAAGCAAGTATATCTAGATTCTTTTTTAGGTAATAGCCATAAACATCTCTACTTATTTACTTTCAGTACTTTGAAAACCTAACACTAAAATTTTTACTTACACTGGCTTACTGCTTGGACTAGGTTGGAAATATTTTAATCCCTTCATATGTATTATCTAAGTCTCTAATGCTTAAGTCTTTGAGTGGAGGGAAGATCTGCAATATGGATATGGTCGTGGGATTTAATTGGGCAACGTGTGCTGCATTGTAAAATGTGAGGTTTCCAAACAGACTAAATTAGACTGCATGTATAGAATACTGCCCTAGAGTTAGAGAGTTGCTAGGGCTATTCACTAAATTGTTATAGGTTTGTATGAAATTAAGACATTTTGATACTTTTTTTTTCATCCTGAAATGCAGTGAAGCCAACACTAGCAGTGCATTTTCCTGAATCAACGTTTTAAAAGGTATTAATTTTTAAAAATGAAAATATGTTTTTCAGGGTGCAGCTCTGTAATTTCTATAATTTGAAAAGCTGATTAAACTTGATTAAAAATGTGCATTAGTCTTAGTCCTTTCTTATGGGGAGAAAATAAGAAAAGGACACTTTGAGAAAGTCCTGTTGTAGGGTAATGGAAATAGCTTGGTGATAACATTGTGAGCAATTCTAGAAACCTGTTTACCAGTCAAAGCCTCACCAAAAGCGTGTCCTTTTTTGTCTCTTGAAGGGTTTAGAAATTTTTGATACCATTTTTCCAGTTCTGTCACTAATCATATCTATCTTGTGCTGTTGGATATTCACTGTGTTTTTGAGCTCAGCCAAAACAGTTTGTCTCTCTCTTCCAAGAAAGGAAGTCAAATAAAGCAGCACTTCAGAACTTGTAAACTTTTACCAGACACGATAAAACATCCTTACATTCCAGTGTGTACAAGACATGGCACAAATAGGTTTTAAGCGTGTGAGACCAAACATTTGCCCTGTAGAGCTTAAGCTCCTGTGTTCATATTGTTCCAGAGCTCTTCAAAGTAAGTACTGCATTACACTAGCTGAAGAAGATGTTTCTTGGTAGTTTAGTAATACAGAATTTTTATACTAACAGGATGCTTGTTTGAAATAAATGTTTAAATAAGGTGCTTCAATCATCCTGATATGAATATTCTGGAATATTTTTGTGAAAAACTCCAAGAGTGTTTTTTTTTTTTTTCCATGATAATAGAATGAATTTTAATTTCAAAATTTCTTGCAGGACAGGACTCCAAAGTAATGCTTTTCTATATTGCTGCATAGACTGTGTAATTATAAGAAGCAATTTTTATGAAGTATTATTTAGTTAGCTACTTAAGGAAGAAATATTTTTGCATATTTAATGCATATTTCAGTTATGTTTCATTTCCATAGGTGATTGAGTGTTACTTTTAATTACGCATAAGTGGATTATTCTAGCTGCTTTTTAACATTGTTTAAAAGAAATGGTACATTATAGCAGTCATTTTTGTCATAAACATAACCCAAAAAATATTTTCTTCAGTGAGTACATGATTATAAAGAGAGACATTTTGCATCTTTGTCGTTGTATTGTACTGCAGCAAATTTAAGTGTTTCCCCTATTTGTATATCTTTGTTGTACAACTGTTAGATGGTGAAAATGTTGAAATACATGTAACAATTGAGATGAATCAGTTTTGAAATCTTTACTTCTCAGTGAATTTTCCTTGCATTAATTCTGCATTTAAATTTACGTGTGTGCTCTGTGAGAAATGACTGTCATGTCTCACAGATGTGGGAGAAGAAAGCTGGTGTGTATGTGAAGCGCTGTGTGTGTCAGTGGGATCCTGTGGCCAGAGGAGCTATTCCTATAAGCCAGAGCTACAAGCTTCAACGTCCTACCAGGAAAAGAGTGATGGAAGAAGAGGAGGGCTTGAAAAGCATAAATTACATACAACAGCTGAACAGTTACCTTCTTAGTAAGGCTTATATGGCAAGAATAACACTGTTAGCATTAACTCTTATTTCCTGTGAAAGAACATCTCACTTGTCAATTGCAAACATCAAACATTTGACTCTCTGCTCTTACTCCGCTCCTTCAGTTTTCTCTAGAGATATAAACACTGGTACAAAAAACAGTCTGTGTGGTTGTTGATTTTTTTCCCCAATGTTATTTCTTGCCTTGATGAAGTCCTACGTAATTTTGGGTTGCAAGCGTGAGAATGTTTGTAGTTATCTAGTTAGATGGTCCATAACTGTATGAGTTCATAGCAATTGCTTTACATTAGGAATTGGTCTTTCAGTCTGTAGTGTGCAGACAGTTCTCACTAATATAATTTTAATCCTTGTTTGGTCCTAAAGAACAGAAGCTGCCGACCCATTGTACTGGCCCTCAGAGCTCCAGTTGTGCTTGTTCTATGACGAGCTTTTTTGAGAGCATCCTCTGTAGAGAGACATTTTAGATCTTGGAGGGAGAATGAAAGCAAATGGGGTATGTTCTTCCCACTTGCAGCAAAGGCTAATCAGCTCACTGTTCAGGAGATCATTCTCTCCATCACCTTTTCAGGTACTATTGATCTTTGTGTTCAATTTAACCATCAGTACAAGCAACATAAGTATACGTAAGTATAGCTCTGTGGACATGTTCCAAATTGTTAATGCCAGACTGGTTTCTGACAGGCATTCATTCTGACTTCTGGAGCACCTTTTTGCAGGTTAAGGGAAGTCTTCTGTTTCAGCTTCCTCTTTTTGAAAGGATGTTACCAATAGTTATTTTTGCTTTAATCTGCCTTAGTGTCATAATTGGGTCAATCAGACCCCTTTCTTTTTACCTTTTTCCTTCCACCAAAACCCACACCACATTTTGCTTTTTCAGAAAAAAATAACCCTAAACAAATATATAAATTTGTGCTTTTGAGTCTGCAGTCTTCTTTTAAATTGGAGTCTCTAGCTTAACTTAACCTTGGTTTTAGATTGTGTTCCTGGTTTTGGGAAGTACGCAGATGTGAATGGTGCTATCGATGTGCAACTGCCTTAAGTGATCAAGTCAGATACAGTCCAGCCTCCTCTCTCTTTGGTGTTTAAATGCAGACCAGATACCTTTCTGGAAAACCCTTATTAATCATTCACATGCCATTGGGATCTGGATTGAGATGTTTTGTTTGAATTGCTGTGTTCTTTGCTACCTAGGCGGTCAGATTATATTATCTAATACTCCCCTTTGTTTTAAAATACAGTCAATAAAGTATTGGATGTGCTGAATCATTTCATCATATGTGTCTTTGGTCCTGTGCTCCTCCTGGGGAGTATCACTGGACTGGTCACATCTCTCGCTGAAAGTAGTCTGTAAGAAGAAAAAGGACAACTACCTTTTGGATACCTCCCTGAGAGTGCCAGTTTGGCTTGTGCAGAGGAAGTGCTACAGGGGTGAACTGAGTGAATCTTCTTTAGGATAGATATAAGAAACACCCAACATTTTTTAAGCAACTAGCACAGTTTGCTCCTGCTCCCCAAATACTGTGAACATCTTTAAGGAAAAGGCTCAGATTCAGAACAGGGGACATTAGATTTCCTTAAATTTATTTTTTGCTCTTTTTCCCCACTTGTATTAAGTAGGTTCTCCCTGAAACCACTGCTAGCACTGATCTTGTGAGAGTTGACTCAAGAAACTGTGCTCTGACTGAAAGGTAAAGATTACCTATTGGAGGGTTGGTGAGTTGTCAAAACATCTAAAGATATTTACCGTGTATACTCAAAAATGAGTATTTTTTCAGCACTCTTTCAAAATAGTGTTGTTTTTATCTATCCCCTTTCTCACTAAGAGTTGCTTGTCTCTGTCAGAATGTCACTAACTGACATTTCAGTTTCTGATAGTCCTGTATGTTGAGGTGCATCTAATCTTCTCAGGAAGGGCCCTTGGTATTGCTTTTTCAGGAGAAATGATAATGAGGATGTATTCTGCCACCTGATACTGTGTGCCAGAGTTGCTCTAGTTCTGTGAAGGTGTGAAGGTATGGAAACAAATGTCAACAACTCATCCTCCAAAAATCCCACTTGTACTTGTTGCTGGTCGGGGCAGGAAGCGACAGGTTTCAGGATACCAGCTTTTTATTGCAACAGTACAGCTACCTTTATACAGTTCTGGGTGACACATGTACACACAGCATTGGTTTACAACTATCATAACAACTCATGATTGGACATAGCTACACATGTCCTAACACAATAGGTTAACACTCTAACAGGAAACCCACTCTGTGTTACAGTCCTACTGTCCGTGGTTAACCCTCTGCCAGGTGTAAGAAGTTCCATCTTCGATATCTCAGTTTACAGAGAGCCCAGAACCAGCTGGGTTCCCCCACAGTACTGGGGAAAAGTGTGATGGGTTTTGCATCGCAGATACATAGAGACATGTTTGTCATAATGAAATTACATGTTTCTAAAAGCAATTGTAAATTAGACCTGAAGAGCTTGCAGTCAAGTAGACCGTATTCAAGCCAAGGGAAAAGGGATAGGAAGCTTGGAAACAAACGGCTCCTTCTTATGACTTGCACTGAAAGTATTTCTGATTAAAGCTAATATTTGTTGAGCTACTTTGTCAGCCTCTGTCCCTGAAAGGTAGGTTATTAACTTAACTGTTGTATAAGGACCGTAGTTCAAACGTGGGGTTGTAGCAATTAAATCACTGATGCCCAGTTTGTCAATACACGCAAGCGAATTCTGACAGAGAAGCCCTGTGCTGTAGCTGTACTGCCTGTGCACCTTGCTGTGTGCTATTGCTTTATAAAACACAGCAGTTTCTAGGTCACAATGAGGAGATCCTTCCCTGTTTTTTTTTTTCCTAGAACTTAAAGTTGACAACAATAAATAAAAGAGATCAACAGGCTTCTTAGCTAAAAAAGACAAACTCGTGTAATGAAAGATAAATAACAGAAGCCTCTTACTTAAAGATGTAATTAATTGCGAGGGCATAGTGACGATATTAACTATATAAATCAGGGAAAAAGGCATTTTAGTAAGTTTCAAATATGTAAACTGAGAAAAATGCAGTCCTATTAATGCAATTGTTTTTAATAAGATAAGTGAACCATTTTTATTCTGTAGAGAACTGTGTAGAAATTTGTTATAATGCAAGTTAGAACCAAGTTACATTTTAGACTCTAAATTTAAATCTAAATTTCTATCAGGGAGTATTTTTATTGGTAAATCCCTGGGTTTAATATTAATTTTAGATTAGCTGGAATAAAAGTAATGCCAAAGTTTTTCTGTAATAAGACTTTTTTTACCCAATAAGTATAGTTTTAACAATACAGGAGACAAGGATTCCTAAGAAGTTTCCAGACACAGCAGAGCAAGAAGTTGCTGCCATAGAAGTACTATTAGTTTGTCCACACATGGTCTCAGGGTTTTCAGCTACACAATATCTGCCCACACCCAAAATTCCTACATGAGAGCCACTGTAATAGTTTGGGCATGCCAGGCAGCCCTCTTCAGCTGCTGGACCAAACCTTCTGAGGGATCTGGTGTACTGACTTTTAACCATGATATGAAGGACCACAGAAATCTGACAACTGGCAATTTACATACTGGGATGATATGAGGACCAAAAAAAAAAATCTACTAGGCTTGAAGGGTTTATGTCTTGGTTTACTCCTTTCTCACTGATGTCTGGCTGTAACCATTTATGACAGCAGAATAACTTAAGCTGAGAAGCTGAAAATCCCTTCCCTGCTGCAGAATGTTCCAGCAGAACATTAGTGCAGAGGAGCCACAGAGGAAATACGTCTTTTGGTTTTGAGGTGAATGTCATCCTTTCAAGGGTAGTTTAAAAGATTAAAAGAGGAAAAAAGGAAAACAGTGGGCAGTGCCATAGGTACCTGCACAGGTATGGCTACTGCATGTAAAGTCAACAGAAGTTGGTCTGGCCAGGTGTTCAGCTTTTTCTCATTGGACAGTGGTGCCCTTGAATTCTGCTTAGAACTAAACTGAAAGGGGCAACATCACCTGTGCTATTTAACAGGTGTACCAACAGCAGCTGGAAGTTCATTAGTATTCTATAGCATCCTGTGGCCTTTAGAAGGACATGAGTTTCTGAAGACTTTCTTGGAAGAAGGTGGGAAAACCATTACATTTTGGTTTTTCTCTGCCTGAGAAGTCAAAAGTAGATCAAATAACTCCATTATGCAAACAAGTAACGGATACATTATTCATCTCTGTCGCTCCCAGTTCATGCATTTTGAATATGATCTATTTCCTTCCATTTAATGAAGAAGCTAAAAACCCCTTTGTCTTGAACTAACTTCTTTTTTTTTTTTTTTTTCCTTCGTATTTTAACGATGTTCTTGCCAGTGCTATCTCGTAAAAAGTCAAATCAGGGTCAGGGTGTCCGGTTTACCCAAAGTGGAAAGGCTGGAACTAGTTTTAAAATTCAGAACTCCAGTGGCAGACATAATATTTGAGACTTGTTTTACTGCTACAATTGGTAACTGATATGTAATTGCATGCCTAGATGGAATAAGAAAAACCTGGTTTTAGAACTAGTTATTCTAAGAAAGAACCTTAACTAAACTACTGTGTGGCCTGGAGCTGCTTGTTTTGCATACCGGTCTTAGCTTGACAGGAGGAATCATAGAATGCCTGCAGATTATTGAAGATTAATACTGACAGGCTATTAAAGGGCTACTTTTTCCTCTTGCTTACAGAGGGTTTACTTGAATGTGACTCCACAGACTCCAAGGAGCTGCTTCTGAGTCAGGCTGTCAAATCATCACTGAGCCTTGCGTTTCTGAGCCATTTCAACCTGAGGCATTGCTCTAGCAACTGTCACGTGTAAGGTGTTTAGTTCCCCCAAAAGTCCCAAAGCATGACTCAGAAGTTTTTAAAATTATTGCTCTTTCCCTTCCTTGCTGTCTTATATTTGTGCCTATTACCTAATTCACGTTTTTCTATGTATTTTCTACACTTTAACTTCTGCTCATACAAACTCAAAATCTCAAAGTTAATCTGTGCTCTGGCTTCTTTATATGAGACAAAATCAGGTTTATGTTTGTCTAGCCATATTTAGTGTATCATATACATACCAAGGACTGAATGCAGAAATAAGAATGAAATTTATTTTTCTATCTGAAACTAAATTACTTGGTCTTTAAGGAACTTGAGGAGTGCCGTTCTCTGAGGTTGTGTGTGTATGGGTGTTACTGCTCAAAATAGGGGGCAAAATTTCCTAGACATTCTTCCCATCCAGGTTTACAGCAAGACCAAAGTTATGAATAATTTGAACCAATCAGTGCTATGGCTAACAGTGCAGGTGAGTATCTTATTTCCAGGTCATGTTTTAGTGTTTCAGGTGTAAATGTTGTTTTGAATCTGCATTTCCCAAGTATTTTTATGGACTTTGCCTACAGTATTTGTCAGTTAATCAGTAGGTAGCAATGTCAATAAGACGCTTCCAGGGCTTACCCTGTATGGTTGACTGTACCAAGATGGAGTTTTTATTTATGAACCATTACTATAATTAAATTACTCCTTTTTTTTTTTTTTTTCTTTTTTTTTAAGTTTGTTTATTCCCATCAGAGAATAAAAAAAGTAGGTCAGAAAGCTGACTATAAATACACAAAGTGTTTCTGGAACCAGAGCTCAGCTCTTGCAGACTTTGAAAGTTCAGTTCTCTTGTGACTTGATAGGTGCTGAGCAGTCTAAATTGTTTTTCCTTAGAATGTAGTGAAAAATTGAGGAATTACCTTTCTTAGGGATTTAATTACAATTATTTGTGTTGCCTTTAGTGGCTGTAGGGTAGTTGGGCCTTAATGACATTGTTTTAAAAATGACAATTTTAGGAAGAAAGGCTTGAAACCCCTTGAAACCAGTGCAAACAGCAATAGGAGAATCAGCAATAAAAAAGCCAACAATTAGGTTGGCTGATTAAAGTCTTTCACCCTCAAATGAAGGCTCTGCCCCATCCTTGGAAGTGTTCAAGGCCAGATTGGATGAGGCTCTGATCAGCCTGCTCTAGTGAAAGGTGTCCTTGTCCATGGCAGTGGGCTTGCAAATAGATGTTCTTTAAGGTTCCTTCCAATCCCAGCCATTTTATGATCAGGAGTACATTAGAAACAGGATAGAATGACTTAAACCTCAGTGGTACTGAAATGCCACCTCAATTTTCAGCATGAGCGTAAGTGCATTCTTGATATGAAGTCTGGCTCGGGAGTGACTGAAGAAATGAGCTCAGTACACTGAGCTTGTCTTCAATCAGAAAAAGGTACAAGACCACTCTGTTTGGATTTGTGGGCTACCCATCTTTGTAGTGAATTCTTTTATATGCCTCCAGGAGGAAACTTGTAATACTGAAAATGGTTGTTTGACAGGCAAACATACTTTCAAACCTAAATAAGGGTAAAAATGACAAAAGTTGGCCAGTAAGACAACTTTCATCTGCCTAGCCCAGGTAGCAGCAGTAGCAAAGAAAGGTAGGTAACACAGAGTTTGGGACAGTGTACACAACTTGACACACATCTGTGTGCTGCCTGGTTAAGCACAGGTAGCTGAGTTGTTTCCTCTTCATGCTGAAGACATGATTTCCCAAGTGTTGCATAAATACATACAGGACACTGTACCTCATATGTAATGTCAAAGAACTGTGAACCAATATAAAGAGAAAAAACTCTGAGGAAAATGCCACAATGGATGGCATAACCTTGTCTGTGGTAATCAAAAGGATGTGCCAGCATTTGTCTCAGTAATTGAACACCTAAGTAATTGAATTGTGTCTGACAGACACAAAGCAAGCCATTTTTATTTGAAGACTGATAAACACATACAGAGTGCTTATATATCATCTAGTGAGCTTGGTGAGACTCCCTAGGAAGGAAAACCATGTTTGGAGTTTGTTTCACAATGGGAAGGGACAATTAACTGAGGTTTGGGAAAATCATAGATGGGTTGAGCCCTGTGGATCTCATTTGTTATCTACTGAGAATCTCTTCAGTCTCAGTTCTCTTGCAAAAATGGTATTTTCCCTACTGAGTAAAAGTCACATTTTTTGACTTGCCAGCATTGTCACAGCAGTAGAACTGATTATTAGTTTTAATAGACCAGAAATAAATACTGGAATTGTCTTACTCTTGTGGATTACTATCTCTACCAGTGCTTGGTAGAAATAGGGAAATCTTTTTATGTACATAGAAAAATGAAATTATATGTAAATTGTATCCCAGCTCTGTTGTTAGAGGCATGATGAATATAAATTTAATGAAATACAGGACCATTCCCATTGCACCCTCTGAGAAAGATGCTTATTACTCTGCTTTGGTTACACCTCAATTCACAGGCAGATGTGCTAGTTTAGTGGGGTGATATTAGAAAAAAGTGCTATTTAATGCAAGAGTTGCAGAATCTAGGATTCCTGATTTCTTTGTCACACAATACAGAGTATATCTTAAAACATACATTTTTATTTATTCAGAAATTATAGAAGCAGTGTAGTATAGAAGCATTTCAGTCTGAACAGTCCTTTTTGCAATGCCTGGTATTCACTGATTCCAAGGACTTCTTGCTGGAAAGGGAAATAGGTATATTTACTGGTTGGTTAATACAGATAAGAGCCATCACCCTCTGCATCCTCAGCTTGTTTTGATTAAGATCAGTTGGCTTGCACTGGATAAAGAGGCATTTTCCTTAAGGCTTCATGAGAGCCAGAAAAATACATAGTTTTATATGTGTCTTTTTGGCATCTAAAATAATTAATTTCTATCCTTTTTTTTTTTTTTTAATTAATAGTGATGCTGATTTATTTCTTAGAAGGAATGATTCTTGTCATCGTGGTAACGGTGACCCTTACCTATCATGAACATTAAAAGCAGACTCACATTTTTAACTCAAAAAACTTAAAGGATTCTGTCATCCATTTTTACAGAAGGACCAGCCAAATTCCATCAATCTGCTATTACTTTTATTTCAGATTGTTTTTCTCTTGCTTTCAGCAAAGTTTCCATGGTTGTGTTCCCTCTATTATCATTCTAATAGACTGCAGCTGATCTTTCACAGTCTCCTACCTTTGGAGAACACAAAGATTTTAAATATTTCAAGGTGAGGAAAACAAAAATCAAATGTACCAACTGAATTACTGGAGAAAATTAAAAGTCTTGGAGTAGTAGCAGGCATAGGGACTAACAAGAAGCATTCTCAGTTATTACTGAAAGAGTGTACCCCAGACTTTCTTTGTTACACCTTTTGTGAAACAGTTCTGTGCAGTAATTTCCTGAGAAAAGAAGTCAAAACCCTAAAATCTCTTGTGCAGCTCAGGTTACGTAGAATTACTTAGGAATTTCTGCGTAAACTTGGTAGACCACAAGACAATGATTTGGAGAGTTTTTACATTGCTAATGGTAAATGATCTGTTTGATTGTGTGATGGGTTTTTGTGTGAAAATAAGTTTCTTATTTTTTATTTAAGCGTGTCTAGCTTCAGTGTGTTTTTAATCATGAATGTCATATGCAAATTCAGAAGTAACGTAGCCATCAGCCTCGTCACATTATGTTGTCTAAAGGTCTCCTTTATTACTGGTTAACTTCTGCTATAGATATTTGGTTATCAAATGAAATTTGCCTTCTTTGTGAAAACGTTTCAATCTAAACTATTCAGCCTTTTTTGTGATGAAAAAGTAAAGCCTGTAAAGCCCATTTTCTGGAGTTCAGCGCATTTTTATGGATCTTTTTATGGACTTACTCTGGTGTACCACTGATCCTTCACAAAATGTATACACCAGAAATGGGCACACATCCCAGAATGTGCTTCACCATTGCTGAATTCAGAGATGATATAATCTCCCTACTTCACTACTTGATATTTTTCCTTGTATTATATTCAAAGATTATGTTACCTCTTAGTCTTTCAGGTGACTGGAATGTTTACCTGGTAAATTTTCATCACTAATTTCTAATTATTCAGGAGCTGTTCAGTTTCCTTCTGCTGATTTCAAGTTCAGTGGTTTTCAGACTCCATATTTTCTGAAGATCTGAACTTTCATCATGTTCCTCTTTTTGTAACCTCTTTCCCTGACAACTGTCTTTCATCTGCTTTAGCTCCTTGCTCCTTTATGTGTAAAATTCATGTGTAATATTCAGGTTGCTTGCTCTGTGAATCTGCTTAACTCCCTATGGAATTCATATTTTTCCTGTTTATCTTAGTAGCACTTGTTCTTGATCAAGCCTTCCTTTTAAACAGTGTTTTTCCAAGTTTGACTTTCCATTTCCTAGAACAAGAGGAAGAGTTTCCCCTATGTTTGAAAAAAAGAAAATTTGGACCAACTACTAACAAGTGCCCCATGGCCTTGAGTAGTCTCTAAATACAGAACTAAAGCTACATTTATATCTCAAATACGAACCAACTGCAACCATGTGAGGCCTACTGCTTTCATGGCCTTAAAAAGAAGGCACATTTATAACACAAGCCTTACTAATTATTAATAATAGGCTGTGCTAACAAACATATATGTGTGCTCCTAAAGCATTATTAAGGATTATATGGCATCTTGGTTAATATGATTAAATACAATACTAGGCTAAATATAATATGAGGTTGGAAGGTTCAGCTACAGGTCAACTCCAGCTCAGGGGTACCCCTCGCATTACAATTATTCAGAATTGAAGAATTTTGCATCAGCATTTTGAGTAAATTTTTTTTCTGCTTGTAAAATGGGAAATTTTTGCAGATATTTCTGTAGCAGAAGAGCAATGTAGCCTATTGTACCTCTTTCCTTTGTAGTTTCTGCAGTAGCTTGGCAGCACCAGCAACTGGGGTCCAGACGAAGCTTCAGGATTGTGGTAGCTACGTAACATGTCTAGACATCTCTGTCTGGCTAGGACAGTTCTGAAGACAGAATGTCCTGGCATCCTAATGGAAGTGGTCAGGATGTTTTTGTGCTCTTTCTCAGGCCATGAGATTTTCTTTCTGCAAATCAGTCCCTTCCTACCTCCCACCAGCTGCAGCTGTAGGAATTAAGTGGTTTCTGGGGCTCAGATGTGAAGTGTAAGCACTGAGTTGGGTTATGGAACCTGACACAGAGCAGGTCCCTATCCCATGCACATGGCAATAAGGAACACAGGGAAAAAAATTACAGAAATCACAAATTGGGAAAAAAACCCCTCACATATACTTAGTAACAGAAAAAATGACTTCGTAGTCTATTCCAAATTCCTGAGGTTATTCATCGAAGGCTTGGATTCCTTCTAAATATTAGCTGTTGCTGTTTTATAAATATTTCTTGATAAAACTGATTATTGCATATTCCGTGGCCTTTTAAAATTGACAAAACTTAGTTTTTGAAGACCTACGAATTAATAAAGCCCAGCCAGATGAATGACCCATTAAAGAGAGGCAGCATCCTGCTCCTGTTTGCTCAGTAGCCTCTGTCACCTTTTCTTCTATTACAGACACCCACAGACACTGCTGTGCGGTGCCCACGTTTTTCTTCAGTCAGTATTTTGAAGTGTAGAGATCACAGTAAGTGGTTAAAAGTCTTGTCCACTTCAACAGTGTAAGATCAGCAGTGGGAATGATTTGCAGGATTACATCCTTTCTAGTGACTTTTCTAGATGTCTTGGCCCCCACTTCAGATAGAGTAGCTGAACCTCTGTTACCTGAAGTTGCTGACCTGCTTCTGCCCTGGGCTACTGTTGGCATCCAAATAAAAAATAAAATGCTTTTCTCTCTTCTCTATGGTACAGGTAAATACTACCAAAAGGATAACTTGGTGGGTGAAAATAAATCCTGTATTAAACATAAAGTGAAGACTTTATGAAAAATGTTTAAATCCTTTCAGTCTGTGGAGTTAAGACAGTTTTTCATGCTGATGTAACTGTTGGTCTGGGAGAAGCAGATCTGCCTTTATGCCTTATTAGCAAAAAAGGGTAGATCTATGATCTTCAAAAGTATTCTTAGTTTTTTTAACCCAGTTCTGAGAGTTTACTCTGTTTATAAATAGTGTAATATATATTGCTCGTAATTAGTGACCATTGATTATGTAGAACCAGCATCAGCATTTGCTGGAAGCTGGATGTTTTCTATGACTGTATTTTTCGGTTATATCTGGAAACTTGCTCTCTGATATTTTTAGCCTTTTCTTGTCTATGCACATTTCTAATTTTTGCTCTGTTTTCTTGCTTGTGTCTGAGCAGTTTTGTTATTTCCTGCTGGCTAATGGCTTCTAGTGGGAATGGCTGCTGCTGTGGTAATGGGTTTTGATAGGCACGTTTCAAAGCTTCAGGAAAGCAAATATGATCTACTTAGGCTGTCACTAGCATAACAGAAGAAAAATAATTCTGTAGAACAAATGAAAGGCTTTTAGCCTTGTAAAGTTTTGTTTCTGCTCTTCTGGAGAAGTCTTCCTAGAACTGATACTCTGCTCTGCTGGGAACAACAAAACTGCTAACTTTATTTTTTAAAATTCATGTCTGTGATTTCTCTGTGAAAGCCAATGCACACAAAATCCTGCAAGACTGATCAGATTTTGGTGCTGACTGAACTGGATTAAAATGTCTCGGTTCTTTGTCCCTGCTTGGTATAGCACATTATATGGGGAAAAAGTAGTTTTCTTCTGCCTCTAGCTGTGTTGTAGGAAATTGTGAATTGTCCCTTCCTGTTCACTTGCTTGGTACCTCTCATCAGTTCAATCATACCTCTAGTGAAGCATGTCTTTGCCAAGCTGGAGAGTCCCACTCCATTCAGTTTCTCATGCTCTTATACGTGTTATCATTAGTTTTTTCTTTCTTGTTGAGCATTGTTTTGGCTGAAGGGGGCTGTCAGCTGAGGGTTCCACAAGAAGCATAAGAAGCTTTCTCTATTGGGAGTGGTGCCTAAAAGTGACAAGGCCACAGGGGTGACTTGGATGCTCAATTGTGCCATGCCTAAGAAAACACCAGGATCCTCTGCTGACCACTTGGCTACTGTGAGGTGTTGGCTCCATGTTTATGGAGACCAGGAGCTGTAGAGGTCTGGCTGCAATCGGTGTTGATGTCCACATTGACCCTTACACCCTAGCCCACTGGGCAGTACACAGCATATACTGAGTATATAGAATGGAATCATAGAATTATTGAATGGTTTGGCTTGACAAGCCCCCTGCACTTGTTTGCCTTTAAACTGATATTTGAAAGGCAAATATAAAGACTAGTACTTCAGCCCTGTTTTAATGTACATTTTTCAGATAATTGTCTTTCTAGTTTAAAATAAGTCAATGAAAATCCTATTCAGAATATGTGCCTGGTGTGGTAAACACCAGCAGAACCCACTGGGTAATGTTTGAAAAGCAGAATGTACAATTTGTCATCAGGAATCATTCCCAAATTCAATCAGCTATTAAAAAAGCAAACAACAATTGAAAATAAATCAAATGGAAAAAAATCAGAATGAAAAATCTGAAGGTGTCCTAATTATGAATGTCTGGTTATTTTTATTTCCTAGCCAAGAGTTAAATTGAATTTTGTGTTGATAAAAGACATGGTGTGACATGCTCAATAAACGAATAGAGAAGTGAGATGGTACGTAAAGAGGAAGAGATCTTGGATTCTGTGGTGAACATCTTTCTCCTTGTTTGTATTAGTGAAAACAGCCTGATTTTTCTTTAAATGGATAGTGTTGAAAATCAGCTTGGGAATGTGGCTGATTTTGACTGAGGGCCGTCTTAAAAAAACTAGATGTGAAAAGGCATGGCTCTGTGTGTGTATATATGTGTACATAATATAACTGTTGAAGATTTGCATTTTATTTTGGAGAAACAGTAATTCAAAGAAGAGTTAGCGGAAAAGGACTTTTATTCCTTTCCCCAAATAATGAAACAGACAAATGCAGAAACATTAAAATTTAGAACATGATATGTATCATAATTTAAGTGAAGCTTTCTGTTTAAAATAGGTGAATATCTCTTAAATTCAGAGATTTTTAAAAATAGTTCTGTACAGTATGGACCAGGGGTAAATAGGGGATTTTGCGTATAGTGTGTAAGAAGTGCAGGGCTGCACTTGTTGTTGGCATGGGGGAAGAATGCAGGTGGTGGCTGACATCTGGCTTCAAGCCCAAAATGTGCTGTTATTGGTGCCTTCGGACAAACTCTGCTTTCCTGGGCTCTCGGGTTCAGGTCAGCTCTGCTCAATGTGTATTCACAGCAGTCGTTACTTTCAAACAGAGTCTACTGTCTGTCTCCCAGGATTACATGACATTATTGGAAGCCTGTGGTGACAAAACCTCTGCAATTTTGCTTCTTGATGTAGGCTGGTTATTTTGTCAATACTTTCAGCTCACTTCCTTGGGACTAGCTATATATTGGTTAAATTTCCTAAGTCTATGCTTATTGACCCTAGCATATTTATTTGATGGTTTGCTGTGTTCACCTGAGAAATGGAGTCTGTGAAAATATGTTGTGCATTTCTGTTTCAGTTAGGAGTATTCTTTCAGCATTTACGTAAAAATCTTGTTAAATGGCTGGGTATAAATACACACTGGAGCATGCACATAACTCCTTTGAATGTAATTTTATTGATTAGTCTGTTAAGTGTATTCAGTGTTGCCTCCCATCACTCCCAACAGGCTGACAGACCCAGAAACAATTCAGGTTCCTCTCTCACTGTGATACTTGTGGCAAGGACTTGACTTTCTTACAAGGGCCTGGGGAGGCAGAGCCCTGCAATCTCTGCTATGACTACAATTACAACCACCAGCTTTAATTGTCTGCTGTAGCCTTTGGGATAGAGCTCTGTCCTGGAGAAGAGGGCTCTGGTGGTTTTTTTTGTTTGTTTGTTTGTTTTTGTTGGGTTTTTTGTGTGTGTGGTTTTTTTGTTTGTTTGGGTTTTTGTTTTTTTTTTTTTTTTTTTTTTTTTGTCTGCAACACTCGCTGTGTGCGGGTCCTCTCTTTCTGGAGCTGAGTGTTGACTCTGCGTGATAGAGCTTTCCAGGGCAGGGTGTGAGCTTGCTCTTCCCTTCCAGCCTCTACAATTTCAGGACCATTAAGCCATGAACATGATTCAGCAGCAGAATTACCTCTCACACCCGCAGCACCTCCAACAGCACACACAGGTTCAGTTTAGCCATCCAGCAGCTTCGTTTATAGCTCCCCTTTTGCCCAGTACACATCCCAGTATGTCACATCATGCACTTGCTCCTTTTCACACTGCGTGCATAGCTGTGCCCAGTGCAGAAATAGGCCAGATTAACCCCTTTTATTTCTCCATGTTTTTTGTACACCTGAAGTACACAAGTCTGGAGCTGTTTCAAATTATTATGGTAGGCAAATAATAGGTACCCTGATTCCAGATCTGGTTATTTTCAATTATATCAACGAGTATAGCAATTTAATTGAAAACATTCTATTCTTAGTTAGCTTTGTTAGGTCTATCTGCTTACCCACACCTGAATGTACTACTGAGATCATCATTATGAGTTTAACTCATCTAGAGGTTTGTGCAATTAGCATAGTCCCTTCTTAGTGTAAAGCAGTTTTGCCTATTGGGAGATGAACTATATGTTATTTTAATGCATGCAATATCGACCTGGCTGAGCTGTCATAGTAACACAGCCAAAAATCCCACTGCCTGATATCCCTATTCTCTACTAGCAACGTCCCTCACTCCATTCAAGTGGTTTCTTTTGATGAAAAGGGTCAAGAGATCATAAGATGGTCCTTGCAGTAATGTCGAAGTAGTGATAAATCCTTTCTCTGCTATGGAGAGATAGATACTCTGGGTTGTCCTGTGGGGTTGGGTTTGCTCTGTGTTTGAAAGGAGACTTAAATGTAGTTTCACAGACTGGATAGTAGCACTACAAAATTCAGAATATCATTCTATACCACCACTGGAACAAAATAAGACTGTTAAAGTCAAAGTGTTAAATAAATTAAAAAAAAAATCTTTTTTTTTCCTTTTTTTTTAATTTTAGTGTAGGTATTGAAACAATATAGACTTCAAATTTTGTGTGTTGTGGGATCACTGTAAGATTGCTACAACTTCTGTATTGTTTCTATGAAATTTTTAAAGAGATTCTAATCCTTTTTTGTCAATTTTGAGAATCCTTTAGAATAAGACAGAAAGTATGATAATTTTATTTAACTCCACTGACTTAAATTTCCTCTAGATCAGACCCAAATAAAGCCTCATATATGTCCCCTTCTGCTGCTGCTGGAGTGTGATACTCACAGAAGGGCTGAGTGTGGTCCCTGTTTACTTCCCTTGGTCTAATTTAGCCTTAATGATATTTTTTTCATTACACTGATTACTGCAGCGTAAAAAGCAATGAGACAAGGAATATATTGCAGTTGGTTGCAAAGTGCTTTATGGTGCTGCTACTGAAAGATTACAGAGTATACTTGGAAATTCTTACATAACCTTGTATTATTTGCGCCTTTGCTGAAGTATTTACTTACTGTGAATTGTGAGTTGTGACTCTTTGATATCTGCTTCTAATCTTGCCTCCTCCCAGTTCAGATATAACTTAAGGATCAAATATATAACACTTTAGAAAAAGTTAAAGGAGAAGGTTAATGCTTCATAGCCTTTGAAATGTTTTTAAGCTATTCTTGGCTAGTACAAGGATCAGATTTCTATTTCTGGCTGCTCTTGAATTATTGGTTGCTAATATTGCATCCAGATTGAAATAAGAGGAAAGTAAAAATGTTATAAAAATGAAATTATGTTATTTTAATGTCTGCTATTATGCCACTTGCCAGGAATAGAATAAAATGCTTTCTACCATTTGGTAATTGAGAATTGCTGTGTTCCATTAGTGCAAGGAATATTATGATGATGATGACCTGTGAGATATTAACTTCCCCAGCCTCAAGCAATTTTCTGTGGGGAGCTCTGGAAATTTGAGTTTACCGAGTCTTGCCCTAGTGTTCTTCAAAGACATAAAAGTAATACTATAAAGATTACAAAATCACTTAATATTCATCTGTCTCAAAATAACTGCAAGTTAACAGTGATAAAAATTAATGTTTTTGAAAGAAAACATTGGTGGGTTTTGTTTTCTTTCCCTCATACAATCCAAACCTGATTATTAGTTTACTTTAGGGCTATGCCTTGTACACATGTGAAATGTTTCCTGATTTTGGATTTGGATTAAACCAAAACTGAAAACATGTTCTTATCCAAGAATACTGGGAGTTGGAATCAGCCAGGACCTGGTAACTTGATGAACTGTGCCACCTTAAAATTGTTTAAGATGGAAACTAGTCTGTAAAGTGAAATATTCACGTGGAAAGACTAGGCCACATCAAATCACATATCGTGGCCTCAGCTGTGGCTCACCAATTTCAAGGCCACATAGGGAAGATACAAATTACTGGTCTGATCATCTGCATAATTCAAAGCACAAAATGTAATTTGGTAATTCCTGCTGTGGCGGAAATTCATCTATTCTAGGATGTAAGTAAAAGCTGTCAAGTTTGATAAATCGTAACTGAGCTTGCGTATCTGGGAGAAACATACAATCTGAGATTAAAGAGCCTAATCAATGAGAAATTCCTGAGTTCCTTTAGTAATCACTTTGTTACTCATGGCTGTGACCAGCTCATACTCTGCTGTTGGGCTGAACGGGGGTGCGGTTTTGAGTGATGAAATGTATGCTAATGCTCTTCCTTTCTCCTAGTGCACTTTTTTCGAACTGTAATTTTCAACTGGATGTTCAAAGGGATGTGAAATGACTAAATTATAGTAGACTGAAGGGTAGTGGGAAATAAAATTACCAGGGAAGAGACAATGAAGGGGGAGGATTTTAACTATGGAAAGCACCTTATCCTGTAATATAGTGAATATTGCAGCTTCTTTGCCCATGGGCAGAAGTGATGCATATCAACTGACATAATTAGGATAGTAGTGTTGAAGTCACTGAAGTTGTTTAAGTTTGATGGAGAACAGAATTTGGCCACTTATGATCCATTTTTAGTGTATTACTCATATAAAACTGCAGAGATTGGTTTAGTTTTCAGAACAGATGTCCTTAATGTTTATTTGAGCAGTCCAAATGTTCTGGAGTTTCTGCTCGTCATGCAGGGTATTTCTTCAAGCTCTATTTGTAAAACTCTTGATAGGGAGGAAGATGTTAGTTCTTGCAATGTAAGTGGGAATTTGAGACTGCATTAGCAACCTATATTTTGAACTGGGAATTGTGGCAAAGGTGATAGGAAGTTATTTAGCTTATCCCTTCATTAATTCAGGAAGGCTTAGCAGGGCTGGATTTTGAAAGGCACATCTTTGACTTTTGAGTTTAACAGGATTCTTCCTTGTCTGCTGTGCTCAGTTATTTGTGCTTTCTCCCTAATTCTTACCTGACTATTTGGTAACTCTTTGGAACAAGCTGATAAAATTTCTGAATAATGAACTCAAGAATGCTTTGTGATAGAAAATAAGTGGGGAGGGTTTGTTTTTCCTAATGTCACCCATCTCTCTTACACTTCTCTCTCTCTGAAAATCTGATTACAAATGAATTATCATGCTGTAATTCTAGCCTGCAATATGGTGACACCATTTTGGTACAGCCAACTACTCTGTTAGAATTAATAAACTGTACAAGTGGTTTTCTAGAGATAATTTCTGAATTTGATGTATTGCAGGTTTCCACTGGTTTGGGCGGTTGCAGTGCAGCCCTCTGTCTAAGACATGGAGAGATACATTCAAATATCTTGCTCCTTTATTCACATAACTCACATTATGTTTTAGCTTTCTGGGTACCCAAGAAAAATCACAACTTAATCTAATTCTGCATATTTTTTGTAGTAAACAGCATTTTATAAAAAGGATTACTTTTAATTTGCTTTAGATCAGAACACATTTAATCTATATATTATGCATACAGCTGTTGTACTAACTATTGTATTCTGAGCAGTGAAAACTTTTTAAAGTTTATATTGCTCTGCTCTAGTACCTTAAGGTGTAGGCAGATGTCTCTAAGAGTATTTATTTACTTATATTCAAACATGATGACAAGTGTGTTGTCAACAGCTGTGAATTTAGTTTTGCTAGCGATGTTATTTTGAAGAAGATGGGTTATCCTGATCCCTGAATGCAAGGAGGATCTTTAGCATCCATGTGCTCAGCAGCCAGGGATAGGCAGAAGGGACTTAGTTTTATCCTCTTATCAAGGCTATAAATAGCCTTATAATTAAAATATATAGCCGCTGCAATTTGAAGTTCTGAAGTAATTTCGGTGTCGAATATTACTGATGCCTTATCATTAGACACATGGTCTGCTAATTATGTCTGATTTGGGCTGTGCCTGGAGTCTCCTGTGAGGACTGTGAATTTTGGCCATGGTTTTATGGAGGTTATGGATTAATAGAGGCATTAGCACTGCTGTGCAGCAACGCCAGTTCTGTTGTTGATGTAATTCAGGATGTTATCAATTGCCTGCAGAAGCAGCTTGTAAAGGTGGGATGTGGTGCAGGGGATAATAATTGCCCTCACTTTTCACCCAGCACCTCTGAGTGAATTTTTCCAGAGGCAATGACAAGAGCTAAGGAAAGCAAAACTTGGGCATTGGGAAACAGGAGGGCTAGCAGATTGAGCCAAGAGCATGGACAAGCCTGAGCCTAATCCAGATTTTAGCTCCTGGTGCTGTTGAAGTTCCTCCCTTTATCGGTTCCTCTTGAGAATATGTGTGTAATTGCCAAGATGTAAGTACGTTTTCTGAGCTACGTTGTTCTCCCATCCAGCCTTACTTTGCAATAGTTCATGAAGTCTCGTGTAAATCCTTCTGGGTAGTGGGAGAAATAAGAGCAGCAAGACAGGCAGTGGCACTAGAGCTGCTTAGATACATAAGGGCACACGAATTAGGGAAGAGTCACTCTGACTCAGGAAACCTGTGCTTCCTTGGAGCAGCCTGGACTTGGGTCCCGGCTATGGTGCCTGGTTGCTCTGCAGAGAGCCTGATCAGGCAGCTCTGCCTCTGCCACACTGCTGGAACCTATTCCACACAGTTTGCACACTGGCTGAGAACAGCACCGTTGCAATCTGCTTCTGCCTGCTTCCATCACACCCTCTTTGACTTTTAACACTACAGTCAGGGAGCCAGAGGTCAACAAAATGAAAATTTTGAAAGTGTTAGAGAGTTAGCATGCAAACCTGAGTGGCTGTGCTGGTCCACACTGGAGCTCTGCGCTGCTGCGGCAGCGCGGTTTCCCAGTGTGCCAGCCAGCCTGTTTAAAGATGGTATCTCTGTGCTGCACTGCGTCCTGCAGCATCAACACACCCACTGTATCCTGTTTGATTCCTCCTGTGCTCAGGGAAATATGACTTTTATAAGTATAAACAGTTGTGTCAGAGGAATTTGTGGATCTTTAATCAATTGCTTCTCTTTCCGAAGGCAGCCCTCAAGCCGCTGACTCTATTAGTGTATGTCAGAAAAAGTAGCAGTACCATAAAATCACATATTTACACACAGATTAGCAAGTCACTTTGGCTTGGTTTGTACTTCTGTTTTATGCTTTTTCCTAAGCTGCCTTTATCAAGAAAAGTGCTCTATGGTGTGACCTCAAACTTGTTTCTAAGAGGTGACCAAAATATATGGAAAACTGAGAGAAAACTGAAGGGCAATATCTCTGTGACAACTGAAGTAGAAAACCTGTAAGAAGATGATACTGAAGTTTCTTTTAGCCAGTGGAAATTTTGCTGATTCATGCCTGCTACAAATCTCCTAATGAAGTAGAAGAGCCAGGGAGACAGATCAAGTGTTTTGGCTGTGTGTGGGGAGCTCAGCTTCCTCAAGATGACCTGCTTCTGGAGAGAGCTGGCACTTGGTGTATTTGTTAACAGGGCCTTTTCAGGTGTATCGAGCTGAGGCATCCTGGAATCAGAATACATACAAGAGCTAGCTGCTATGGAAAATGTTTCCAAGATCTATAAATACCTTTGGAGTAGTAATAGAAACGGGGAAGGGGAGTGTTGCTCTGTCTTCATCCATAAGAAGACAATTATCTGAATTTAAGTCCAGGGAAATTGCAGGCTGTGGCAGATGTTTCCTGGCAAACCTATGTGTGGTAGATTGAAACATTGCTGTCCCCAACCCTCAGCATGTCCTTGCTGTCAGAGACCCGCACCCTTGCCACAGGGTTCTGCCAAGAGGTGCTGGGCAGGTACATTACTTGCATCCGTTTTCCATCCTGAGCTTTAATGCAAACCCCTCTTTACCAGCTGACGATGGCCAGGCCATCAGTAATTCAATGTCTGAGGCAGAATAAGCAGCCAGGGCAGCAATGTCCTCAGCAGCAGCTGGAGCCACCTGTGCTGGCTGTCAAGCTAAATATTCAAAATGATTAACAACAGGTAGGTTCTCCAGAGAATATCTGCAAAACCCATCTGCTTTGCCTACTTATGTGCCTCCTCTCCATATGAAGTATCTGAACACTGACAGCCTTTTAAACAGCCCTCTGTGTGACTGCCCATGCTTTAGGCCTGTGCTGTAAGCTGTGGCTTCAAATGCTGATGCTGTCTAGGACAAATGGCTTATGTTGGGGTAACAAACTGCTGCTTTTTATTTAAGGCACTGTAACTATCAACCTGAGACTCACTGAGCAATTCAGACTGGAAGGGACCTCAGGAGTTAGTTTAGATGTTCGTAGTCTTCCTGAATAAAATATATTAGCTTAAATGTTTTTGCTGAGGTTTTTAGTGAAGCTGCGTTGCTTTATAACTCTTAGTCAAATATGGGATATTGAAACATAAAAAGAAATTTAGGGGAATGGGAGGCAGGTTGAAGAGAATGTATGTAGAGACAGCCATTGATTAGTATAGTCCATGTGACAGTACGTTTTAAAGGACGTGGCCAGAACAGCCATGGGTAGGATGGTCAATTTGAAGAAAGAAAATTCAGATTTCTAATGCCACATCTGGCACCAAGAGCTGAAACGTGAAGAATAAAGTGGTTCTAACACTGGAAGCATTCAAAGGTCAGTTTACGCAACAGCAGGGAAAACTCTGTGGGCAACAGTGGAAAAAAAAGAATGAGACTATCTTCACATCGTTTAGAAAAGAAAATTGTCATGCCTTGTGGTTTGCATAGCCTGGAACATGTGGCCCATAGATGAGAATTGACATGATTTCTTCCATCATATTTGGGTGGTTGCTACTTTAGATCTTTGCACAATTTCTGATAAGCAGATTTATAATTTCTAATTTATATACAAAATATGATAAGCAGACTTATAAGTTCATGCTCTTTGTTTTAGATTATCCTGTCTGATATTTCTGCCATTATGTGAAGCATGATGAATAAATTCCTTACCATGTTTATATGCAGAAACATTGCAATTTGTTATTCAGTCTGTCATATTTATCTACTTCTGTTGACCGTTTCAATGAACTGTAGGTCTTGGAAGTTTTTTGTTCCCTGTGGCCACTCATGAAATAATTATCGAATGGCCAGTGAAGTCAGGCAACAAAGCACTTCAACAGAAACCCTAACACCATTTAATTTTCTGTAACAAGAGAGGAAGGATGCTATGTATTAAATAGATGGTCTAATAATGAAAATGTGACACATCACAATGTGACTGGTGGATTTCTTTTCTTTCGTTGATATACTTATTGTCCCTTGACTTTTTGATGATGGAATTCCACGTCACTCCTTGCTCCTCCCTCCCCCTGATTCGGTCTGCCCCTATGGGAAGCTCCTCTCTAAGTTATATATTTGGAAAAGTAGGACAATTTCAATTCTTCCTCCCAGAAAGGTGCCTTCTTCTCAGGCTTCTGAGTCATCATGGCTGTGACTCACATGGCTTGCTTTCATGAAGATGAGTCACTCCAAATTTTCTGGCATTAAGACTGCCCTATCAGTGTGTTATCTGCTGTACACCAGGAAATGTTCTGAGCCACAGAGTTTTAAGTAGGCAATAAAGAGAGGTAACAAAAGAGAGGGGAGATCTTCAAGTCAGTGATAGTTTGATTTATCTTCTTGGAGGATAAGGGAAGGTGGAAGAGGATGATGGTGATAAAGTATAGATTATTCTAGTGACATAAGCTGATGTTATTCCTCTGACTGCTGAGTTCCATAGGCAACAGTTCAGGGGACTGTCAAAGGGAAACTCTTTGCTGGTTAACTGTGAGAAAGAGAGAGAAAAGTCTTTAAGAGGCTGAAATAGCTGATGTCTGAAAATAAGCCTTTCTTCCCTCCAATAGCTGTAGGCAGCATATCAGCAGCTGTAGCAAAAGCCTGAGAAGCTGGATAGTGATCATGTGCTGCTTTTTTTGTCAGCTGTTATTTTTTTTCTTCAGAGGACCTAGAGAAGAGTAGTAACAGCAAAAATGGTTTTGCTTTGATCATATGACTGTAGACATGCACTCTGAGAAGGCTCCCTAGAGACAGGGCAGGTTGTCTCTCTGAATTTTCCCCCATTTGGCTTTTTCTCTCTGTCCTTTTCTTCAAAGTAGGGGAATGGCACCTAGACATAAAAGCAGCAGAGGAGGAATCGCGTATGTTTTCTTGGGTCTGTCCAAGAGGAAATGTGCTGGGAGGGCTTCAGCACCCTGAAAGGCAAATTCAAGTATAGCTGGGGAATCTCGGGCAGCTGAGTTCTACTTCAGCAGTGGAAGTTGGGAGCTCAGAAGGTGCAGCAGAAAGGGCAGTGGGTTAGACGGCAGATTTAGATTCAGTTCCCCCCTCTGCTACTGACCTTTTGTACAACTTCTGGTAAGTCACTGAAGGCAACAGAGAGGTTTCTTTCCATGCTGCTGAATCCCCCCACTGCATTATGGGCAACCTTTTTTATGGTTTTCTGTGGAACCTCATCATGCTTCACTTTTTTAATTTAAAACCCAGCTTGAGGAAGAGCTCCTACTAGTATCTTTGTGCTGCAATAGCTTGGTAATTAAAACTCTCATCCAGGAAGAAGGAGACCAGATTTCAATATTATTACTTCAGAGTGAACATAAAACCACTCAGATTAGAGGAATAACATGTCACCAGGCTAATGCTCTTAGGTGGGACACTAACCTCTCTTCCTGTTGACTTGTGTAACCAAGGTTTCAAGATGAATCAGATGGGAGAAAAGGGTTGTGGAAAGCTCTGTTCTATAGCCAAATGGTCAGGGATCTTGCTAGATATGGAGACTTTAATTTTTCCTGCTGCATATGTAATTTCTTGGCCTTCTACAATGAAACTTTAATTCTGTTTAATAATGCTTCAGCTACATGGCTGAGGAGCACTTCTCACCTTCTTCTGCCTTTTATCTTTCACAATCACAGAGTCTAGTGATTATTGCTCTTTCTTGGGATTTACATGGTGAGGGTTTGAACCTTGTTCAGACAAGAGGGACCTCAATCTATGTCTTTCCGTGTCCTGTGCAACAGCTCTAATCCAAAAATGGGGAAAGGGAGCAGGATGTTCAACTAGGCAACTGCAGCAGCTGCCTTGTGCAGAGACCCTGCGTCTGTCAGTACCCAAAAATCTGCCAGAACAAGGGGGGAGTGAGGTCAGGAGTACTTGGCTTCTGCATCTTCCTCAGGTGTCAGTATCTGTTCAAAGAGTGTAAAAGCCTGATGAGCTCTTGTTAAGGGACTCTGTCAACAGGCTAAGGACCTTCAGTTCTCTATGACCCTGTTTTTGCAGGGGATGGGTGTTTGGGCCATCAAGGCTAGTAATGGAAGAAGTGCTAAGACTGTAGTCCGCCAGCCATTTTTGGATGTGGTCCTGAGTGGACTGAGGTAATGGATACTCAGAGCTGAAGGCTGGGGCTACCTTCTTGGAAGGTTTTGTCACCGAGACTGAAAAGTTTTCAGATTTAACCAAGATGCTTGAATTTCCCTGCAGTATTATCTTTTCTTCAGAACCATCTTTTCAGAAGATAGCAACAGTGGAATAGAGAAAGATCTTTGTGGATGTTTGTTCAAAAATAGAGAAACATTTAAAGTGAATAAAAAAAAGATCGCATCATTTTGATTATGTAACAGAGTTTGCATAGTTCTTTCGTTTATACTCTTATTTTGGCACAGTCATGTTTTGGAAGGGGCTTCGGAACTTTATGGAAAATAATTTGAAGGAATTCAGTTTATTCTGAATTAAAGTTTATTTGTTGCAACATGCATTTTTATAGTTACTAAACTTGTTAAACATCCAACACATTCAAACACATACTGAAAAGTCAAACCAGTTGATGGTGTCCCTTTAAATTTGCTACTGCTGTGCTTTCATCGAGCTAACTAGCACAATAGTCAGTACCATGAAGAAGCTTAAAACATGCATCTTTTATGAGAATTTCAGAGAACTGCCACACAAAAGAAGTAGGCTATGTCTACAGCACTATCATTTCACCTACTGTAACCTTCTCAAGGGTTTTTTTTTAGATTAAAGGAAAACTGCAGCATATGATCACTCCAGAGCAGGGTCAGAGATTATAAGAAGGGGGAGGAAAATAATGGCTCATGGTGTCTGAGGACACTTCTTATCACCTTGGTGCATGCCATCTGATCATCAAACTATTCAGAGTTTTATTTAAAGGTTATTGTTGGAGTAATTCAGAACATATTAACTCCCAGCACTTGTTTGTGGGTTTATTTTGGCTAAATGACATGAAATGTTGTCTGAGTGTTTCCTGGTTTTTGTTAACTCTGAAGGCTTCTGAAAGCTGGAAATTACATAGGATACATAAAATACATCCTTTACTTGGTTTCCATCAACTTCTGTGAAAATAGGTTTTCCCTTTAATGAGAGTGAAGAGAAATGCTTGCTAAAATGCAGTGCAGTAGTTGCCTGCTTAAAAATAAACCAGCACAGTCTGCATCCTTTTAGTGTTTTGACTACTGGAATATTTACAGGTTAGTTCAACTATAAAACACTGCTGAGAATAGTAGTTTAGATATGGCATTATGTAACTAAAACTAAGTGTGCAACACACCTTGTGTTAGTTAGGCCCCACAGAAATACGCAGAGCAGTATTATTGCATATAAATATACAGGAACTGCAGCAGTTGTTATTCATTGACAAAGGTGGCAGCCAGAGACAGGGGTGACCTCCATGCAAGACATAGGTGGTGTGTGCAGGGTGCTTTGGGACTGGGTGGGTGTGCAGTGAAGCCAGCAGAGCTTGTTCCTACAGTCGGGGCTGAGTGGTGTCAGGATCTATGCCTCCTGCTGTGCAGCTGGGAGGGTGAACAAGCGCCCTGTGAGTCTTTAAGGCACAGTGCTTCACATCCTTAACACAGGATGCTTCTAACCTGTGAATAGCTGCAGGCTGCTAAGTACTCTTGACTCTAGCATTTATTTCAGATTTCTTGTGAGGCGACCTTTGGATGACTTCACACAGGAAGTTTTAGAGGCACTGTTAAGGCAACTCTTTCTGGAGTTATTTTCCATTATTTACTCATGGGTTTTGTTTGTATGCCATCTTTTCTTGTTCCTGCTCCCGTCTGGCTAACCTTTGAAACTGATGATCATACCATGTGTGATTATCAGACTGCTTGAGCTGTCTTTGCTCACAGCAGCAGAAATGTATGAGTCCAGTGGCATCTGTTGGGCAGTTGTTTCTTTCTTCTGACCTCTACTGCTTTCCTTCTCATGATTTGGGTTTAACCCAAATCCTCTGTGCTCAGGCTTTAGCAGATCTCTGCCTCTTGGAAAACTCTTCCCCTTTTCTTGATAAGATTGCTGTCAGGGGGACTATGGAGAATTGCCCTGAGCAGCACATCTTCCTTGCAGCAGCTGTTGGGACAGAGCATGAGCTATCCCTGGGTGTGGTGGGGTTTATCCAAACAGACCTCAGTAGAAAAACTCACATTCTTAGTAATTACTTCAGTCTATTGACTTCAGACACTTTACATGGAGCCAAGTGACTGACTTGCCATACAGGGCACACGAGCCTGTGCTCTGGATGTACATGGTCTTGGATCAGCTCACTGGTAGGGTGAGCTCAATTCTGCCAGATCGACTACACATATACTTCGCAGCCTGGGTTGGGACTGAAGCGTGTTTCTTAGGGAATTACGTAGTTATCTGAATTATGAAATCATCTTGCAAGTCTTCCAATGCTTTGCCTCATTTTCAGTGTGCTGCTCAACTGCAGCAGCACATGAAGCAAGGGTTACTGAGAGAGCAGGCACTGTCAGTGAGCGCTGGGATTTGTCTCAAATGCAGGTCTAGCCTGTGTTCTGGAATGAAGAGCCGACAGCCTTGGACTGTACAATTACAGACCATATCCTGTGATTTTCTTCCCTGTGTTGGTGTTTCCATACCACCCTGAATTCCACTCCTTGCTTCTGGTGTCAGATAAAGTAGTCCTATAAGGGTCACAGAAATATGAATTTCAGGGTGGAGGTAGAAGATGTGATCAGACTAGTCATTGTTTAAAGTCTATTGCTACGTGAAAAATTAAATGAAAAGAAGGCTACATGATTTAGTTGGAAATGGCACTAGGATAGAGCTGGGTGTGATTTGTAAAATAGAACAGTCATGTAGTTCAGAGCAAGTAGATGTGTAATATTTATGGTACGTGGCTTCAGAAAATGGTAGGAAAAGGAGGCAGTGCAGGGCGTTCAGAAATGCAGCTCATTAACGTGGCTGTGAAAGGACAGTTCAGGCCCTGCACTGGAGAGGCACGTGTGTCTCACCAAGGCTAGAGTGTCCCCAGGAGTGTCACAGGACCGTGATCAGGAATGGCCCTCACCCACTGGCATGGTGTGTGCATCTTGGAGAGCTGTCTAGGAAAAGTCAGAAAGTGAAGGGAACCACAAGAGGGGAGTGAGGCTGCAGTTGGCTCTCCCCAGCTTTATCAGGAGCAACCTCTGATTGATGTCCCCTGTAGGAAAGAACTAACAGAGCAAGTGGGCTCTTGGGAGCCATGGCACAGAGTAGGACTGGGGCTGAAAACACACTGTGAATTGTTACTTCTTCCTGTTGGTCAGAAGTTGTGGCAGAGCTGCTCCAGAAGCTGTAGCAGACAGTTCACAATTTAGGCTGCAGTCCTTTGAAATACAACCTGGTGGATTTATATCGTGTTTGAGACAGACTCATGTCTTCTGAAAGTGAAGCATGAGCAGAGATTCTAAGGATGGGATTTTCTTTAGTCTAGAAGTGGGGCATAGAGACCAACGATTGCTCATCTTTCCGTGGTTCTCACTTTACACTGTCTAGAAGTCCAGAGTGGGTAGACCTGGATCTCTCACTGCAGCCTCTGCTTCCCTGAATTACTTTGGGAAAAGGCGGTTTGGCTGTTCTCTGGAGAGAAAGTTGTGTTTCATTTTCCTACAGCAAGCAAACCCCAGGATCACTGGAAAGCAATGTCATTTCCCAGTTTCACTGAACACTTGTGTATTTGTACCACTGAAACTTAAAAAATCTCTCCTTTTAAAAATTTTGGTTTTTATTACTGCTGTTGGAGTCGTAAACACTGACCATTTCACGCCAGTCTTTACTGCCACAAACTGCTCAAATGGCAGGAGACAAACCCCAGCATCATTGTGATGCATTGAATAGATAATACTGGATTTCATTTTTATGTTGAATAATAGGATGGGTAACAGCTCTAATGGGAATGAATAGATAATGATGACAGAAATGATCCTAGGGCAGATTGAAATTATTCTCATATGGTCTGGGGAAGATTTGTGGTAATATATGAATATGCAATTAATCTTGTGAGCAAAGGAAAAAAGAAAAATAAAAGAAGGAAACTACCACTACTTGAGTAACCTTAGCCTAGGGGTGTAAAAGAGTCATGAAATGGGAAAGGAGTAAGCAACAAACAGCAAAGATGCTATACAACCAAGTTATCCCCTAAAGCAAAAAGAAAACGTAATTATAATGCTTTGAACTGTTTTTATTAAGAAATCTCTGTAGTGTCTTCATATTGATATTTATTTAAAGCTTGGTTCAAGAGGATTTTTTCCTCTGACTTTGACTGTATTTGACTTAAATTCTTTATTATACGACTTTGGTATTTTTATTTTGTTCTTTCATTTCAGTTAAAACTGAAAAAAAAATGAAAAATCTACAGGTTGGTTTTAAAAATTGGCTTCATAAAAATATTCAGAGGCATTTACACTTTGGTTTACCTTAGTTCTTCTCCAAAATACAATACTCCAAATTCAACCCATCTCTTTAGGTTTTCTTGGAACATATTTGTTTCATATGTTCTGTTCCCTTATTTATCTTACATATATCTAGCTATTAGTCATTCATCATTTGTCTTTCATTTTTTGCACCATTATTTTTGTTGTTAAACTGCTTGGCTGTTTATATGTGGCAGTTGGATAATGGAAGATTCATTGAAACTTTTAATTATTCCAGAGTATTACGTGAAAATGATAATGAAAAGATACCAGAATGTACATTTAATTGTTTCAAACCATTCTTATGAATGATAAAGATAATGTGTATTTAGAATTATAGCTATTTATATGGGTAGATAGTTAAAGAAAGCATGATTTCTTATTTATGAAAGCAATGCAATGATCCTAATATAACCACTTCATTAGTTTCTAGATAAGTGTGGTTTGGAACTGAACAAGTGCAAATGAAGATGGTATATAAAATTAAAATCCTTTTAAGGATAGTCACTTTGAGGGAAGTACTGCCTGCTTTCAGTCCACAGCCACTAAGAAATAAATGAAAATTCATATCATTCCCAGACAAAAAAAAAAAAAAAAAAATCCTTAATTTACCTAAAAGTGTAAATACATATCTGCTAATTAAAAATCTTATTAGAGTGTTATTAGAATTTTCCAATACACCAAAAAGCAAATCTTAAATTCAAACAGAAAGCTAAGCACAAAATGCAAATGTGTGCTCATATCTTTACTGGAAGGAGTAGCAGCACACAAATTAAAGACATTTTATTCTGTCAGTAAGGATAATGGCAAAACCCAACAGTGGTTTAGTCAACCTTGACCTTGATTTTATTTTTTTAAATTAAAAAAAATTACCTTAATGAATTGACACTTCAATTCTTGCATTTTCTTGCTACTTATATGTTTCTGTTCTGACCGACTGGTCAAAACCATGACAAATTGTTGTAGATAGAGTTCTTTAGTTTTTAACTTGTCAGTAGTGAGCCCAGCATTAGCAGTTCATACGCAGACATTGTTAATCAGACTGAAAATGGGCTCCTATTGATTGCTATGTTTAAAAGGAAGCACACAGCAAGAACCCTCTATTCTTTTCCCCACATACGAGGAACATGTCTTTGGTGTTCCCAAAGCAGTGCAACAATGGTGCGAAAAGACTTCTAGGAGAAATAGGAGTTAGAGTGTAGGACACAGGCAACATCTATTTTCTTTTTCCACTTAGTAAGCCTCCAGAGTTTTAATAATTATGTCGTGGTTTTGCTCTGGGTCAAGTAAGGGATCCGTGCTAGACCCATGCCAAGAAGTCTATCAAGGACTGTTCCCCCATGGGAAGGGACCTCCATAGGGAACAGGGGTAGACTTATAAGCCATTATCCCCTGTAACCCTGTGGAAGAAGATCCATGATAGGCAAGTGTCCCCTTGCAAGCCTATGGAAGGAAAAACCTTCAAGGCCTGGGTAACCCCCCAGCCTTCAGTCTTAGCTCAGGAGGGGGGTAAGCCCAGCCCTGGAGGCCGACACAGAGAAGAAAAAAGAGTTCCAGCTGCGACGAGAGTGCTGCAGAGTTATTGAGGAGACCTGGAGCTCCAAAAATGGAGAATGAGACTGCTTCTCCTCCTTGGACTGGTATAAAGGGGGGAGAAGTATTTCTGTAAATACATAGCACTTTTACTTAAGTAGAAATTGTTGTAGATAGAGTTCTTTAGTTTTTAACTTGTCAGTAGTTTTTGTTTTACTAGTAATAAATGTTCATATTATTTTCCCCAAATCCTGTCTCTTTTGTCTGCATAAACCTTCTCTCAACTAATAGTAATTGTGTGGGGGGTGTGAAAGAAAATTGACCCAGAGCAAAACCACGACATAATTATTAAAACTCTGGAGGCTTACTAAGTGGAAAAAGAAAATAGATGTTGCCTGTGTCCTACACTCTAACTCCTATTTCTCCTAGAAGTCTTTTCGCACCATTGTTGCACTGCTTTGGGAACACCAAAGACATGTTCCTCGTATGTGGGGAAAAGAATAGAGGGTTCTTGCTGTGTGCTTCCTTTTAAACATAGCAATTCAGAATGTCTTGAATTGAATTCATCAGGAAAATAAGACTGGAAAGTACTTTCTTTCTTTTTTTTTTTTTTTTTTTTTTCATAAGCATTTCTCTAGTCTATTCTTATACCTGTAAAGTTGCATCTGCAGCCTTGGTAAGATTGAGGACAGTCTGATTAACAATGTCTATCTCAACAAGGTGCAGCGGTCCCCCAGCTGTGAGGAAATTTCCAGTGATTCTCAAATTGAAATGCTGCAGGTCAAAGCTGCCCAGCTTGCTGTCAAGGCTACAAGGGTGGCAGAAAATGGATCAAATGCTGCTGTGTTTTTTGTCTGGGAGTAGGTCGGTGGTGCTTACTAAATTGTTTAGGTAGCTTTGTATTATCTTTGGACATTTGGATTTTAGGACAGATGCATATAAGTGACTTCCCTGGTTGAAGAAACAATTATGGCGATTATTAACGTTTTCTTTTAGCAGGGAGGGATAGAGTATCTGATGGTGGGCACTGGATAAATTTTGCTCAGGGAGCTAGTTTCTACTGTTGATAATCAAGTTAATTAATGATCGATAAGCAGTTAGGATTATATTAGGTCCTTGCTTAGTTGTTACTTCGAACAAGAACTGGTTGTAAATGATATTATAATTCCTCTTGCTCAGAAAGCATGAAGTTTTGAGTAATTCTTACTCTTTTCAAGGCAATCAATAGGAGCCCATTTTCTTCTTTCTGCTGTTGGGCATTGTTGTGGTTTAACCCCAGAGAGAAGTCGAGCACCAGGCAGCCACTTGCTCACTCCCCCACCAGCAGGGTCAGGGAGAGAATTGGAAGGGTAAGAGCTAGAAAACTCATGAGTTGAGATAAAGACAGTTTAATAGGGAAAGGAAAAGCTGCACACACAAGCAAAGCAAAGTGAAGAATTGATTCACCACATCCCGTGGGCAGGCAGATGTTCAGCTTTCTCCAGCAGAGCAGGGCCCCATCATGCATAACAGTGACTTGGGAAGACAAACATCAGCACTCCAAACGCCCCCCTACTTCCTCCTTCTTCCCCCCATACACAGAGCATGATGCCATGTGGTCTGGAATTGGTTATTTGGGGTCACCTGTCCCAGCTGTGTCCCCTCCCAGCCTCCCACAGCCCCCCAGCCTCCTTACCAATGTGGCAGTACAAGAAGCAGAAAAGGCCTTGGCTCTGTGTAAGCCCTGCTCAGCAGTAACAAAGACATCTCTATGTTCAGCCCTGCATTCAGCACTAATCAAAACATAGCCCTGTACTAACCACTGCAAAGAAAGTTATCTCTACAGCAGCCAAAACCTGCACATGTAATTGCAGAGACTCTCAGTGTGCTAATGCAATGACTTTTATCTATTATACTTGACTCAAATAGTGGTGGTGGACAGAAGAGACATGCTCTTGATTAGCTATAGTGAGATTAACCAATCTGCAGCTGTGGCAGTGCATTTAGAAATGTGGAAGCTGTGGTAGAGATAAACAAATCTAAGAAAAAGAATGTTTTTTGCTGATGCTTTTTATTTTTAATTGGTAAAGTGTCGAATATATTGGAAACCCCCGCATTTCTGTAGTCACTTTTCTATGCAGGTCACACAGTTAAAGTGATTGCAGAAATGCACGAGCTCAACAGTAGAAAAGTGGTGAAAATGAGCCCTCTCTAATGGTGTTCAGTCCCACCCTGGGATAAAGAGAGTCAGATCTTGGCAGATCTGTGGGCACACTCCAATACCCCAATGCTGCTAAACAGGAGTCTGCCTGGAAGCGTTTTGGAGGCCAGCCATCCAGGTTAAATTGGGATAGTCTTGCAGCTCAGTGGGTAATGAGGCCAGAACCTAGGCTCTGTGAGTGACAGGAGTAAGGATTAACTGTGTTACCTCTGAATGTATCCCTATTGTAATTTTAGCTTGGATTCTCATTGAAAAGGTGCATTCACCACTGTGTTGTGCGACTGTCAGGTCATCTCACGCAGAAAATTTTGAGCCATTTGCCAACATGGCAGTGAAGTCACAAATATGCTATGGTCCTGTGTGCTTTGTGGAGGAGAAGGAAAGCTCTCCATGAGTTGAAAGACATGGGGTGACTTCATCTGTTTCAAACAGGAGTGCAGGAGGTGCTGTCACTGCCCCAACCATGTGAGATGATTTAAGTAGAACTTACAGTGAAAGATGAGGTACATCTGTTAAGAAACCAGACTTCCTTCACTGTATTGCCTACAGATTTTTTTTTAGATGGTAACAATGGCATCTAGGGTATCAAGAGAGATGTTAAATCCTATTGTCACCCGCCCTTTATATAGTCTAAAGTCTAAAAGCAAGGGCTTTATATTCTGACAATACTATAAAGCACTGCACAGCCTGGGCAGGCATTTTTCAGAAAACTGGTTTCTAACAAAATTTAAGGGACAGAGCTTTGTGCCAACCCAGGGGCTTTCTGAATTCTTGCCTACTAACCACAAAGGGTATCTCTGCAGATTGTTTTGATGGGGCTCTGTTCCTCTGTGGCCTTTTGACGATTTGCTATTCCTATAGCACACAAATGGGTAGTAAAGTGTTGCACAAAGCAGCATTTCACTTGTCAGCTGCACCCCTGCTGTTGATGCTTCTCACTAGGGAGCCATTGAGTTAAATGGTGCATAGTCAGCTGGATGTATTTTTCTTCTCTCCCATGCAATGACTTCACCTCATTACCTCCCAGGTGAAACTGGATCTGTCTGCATCAGCAACCTGCTTCTGATTTCAAAGAATGAGTTAGAGTTTGTGACTATTGACTGTGGAAGGCAGGGACATTGGAGCACTAGCCTATTTTAAATCTATTAGACCAACTTTCTGTTGCAGTCACTGCTTCTGGAATTAATTATTGGGTTTTCTTGGTTTTGTTTTCAAATACCAGAGTAGAAAGTTGAAAAACACAGTAAAGGAGAAGAGGGCAAGACTACAGAAGAAAATTTAAACTCTTCCCTGTGACTCCTGAGAAAGGGCACAGTAATCCTAGATGTAATATTTAAATAGTGCTTGCAGCTCTCCATTTATCATTTTAAAAAGGGTATAGCTAGATATTGAAGTATGCAGAACATGAAAATGCATTAGTAAAAGAAAGGGGAATCATATGGATTTGCTTGCTTCTCTGCTCTAGCAGCTTAGGTAACACAGCCTGAACACTTTTAATTGTCTTTGTCAGATATGTTTGAAAATTCATCAAATCTATTACTCTATAATTAAAAAGATGTAAATCCTTTCATTTCTATGGAGAGGAGCAGTGACAAATAATTACAAGTGTAAGCTAGGATCAAGAGTATCTGCAATTAAAATCCTGTGCTCTCCAAGGGTGTCTGCAGCTCCAGAGTGCCTGAATCCAGGCTGCCCAGTGAGAGGTTCCTTGGCATTCATCTCCTACTAGGCTAATCCTACACTGACAGCACTTAAGAAGAAATCTTCTCTGTTCATTCAGCATATCCTATTTAATGCAGAGGCAACACCTAAACCAAGAAATCACAAGCTCAGATTGTTCTTTTACTCTAAAACCCAGTGTAGAGACTGAGGAGGTTGGATCACATGGAGTAGTTTCACATATATTTCAGGCAGCTTCAGGCAAAGAATGAGTGGAGTGAAAAAACATCCTCAAATTCTATCGCCAAGTGTAGTTTCATACTTCTTCATGTGGTGCTATTTGCAGTGTTGTTTCTTACAGACCCCAGGTGGGAGAAGCGCTTCCCACTGAACTCTTGGGAGCGCATAATGTGATGGTGCCCTACCAGGCTGCGTGCCTTGTTTCTCATCCTCTTGGAGGTTACCAGCTCTCCATTAGCAACTGCTGTGGTAACAAAAAGTACTGTAAATGTGGTAATACAGATCTCTGGAGAGGAAGTGCCTGGGGAATTGGACAGAAGTCGTAAGGGTTGTAGGGCGCTGGTTCATCTTGCCTGAGGATGCCCTTCTTCTCCAGCCAATATGAGGGTGCTTCTAAGTTGCTGCCCTTTTTAGATTGAGTAGTTGCTCTGACAAATAGTTCACATAAACCTCTGCTTGATGACTCCTTAATTCTTAAGCATTTTATGTGTCCTGTGTTATGGAGAACAACAGTGTGATGGGGTTTATCCCTCATTCATTGGTCATATCAAACTGATCTAACAAAAGAATTGAAAAGAAGGGAAAAGTCAGAGTAGAAAAATACTGAAGGAAATTAAAAAAGGGGGGAAAGAAAAAAAAAAAACAAACAGCAGAGCAATTCCTGCAGGTGCAGCTCAGTTCAGAACTGTAAGGATGCCTCTTCCTGAAAGGCAAGGGCTCTCGAAGGCAGACAGGAGAGGATGGAGCACTAAGTATAAAAGCCCAGGAAGGCCATATCCCAGAGCTCAGAAATTCTGACACCCAACTGCTCCTGCTGTCCCGCTGCTTTGTCCTTGCCTGCTTCTTCAGGCTGTGAGTTCCTTGGGCAGGGATCATGTGTCTCTGCCATCCAGTGCTCTCGTGAGTGCTATAAAATATTTCAGTGCTCTGGTGAAATGTGTGAAAGCTGAGAGGGCACCTTGAACAGGAGGTAAGTGTGTGATAAAAAATGTAACGGGGTGTTTTGGTGTGAGGAAATGGGAAGTACATTTTACACTTCAACTATACCCTACTAGTGTCACTTAAATTACTTAGAGTGCTGCCATGAGATAAGGAAGCACCTAGGAGGTGTGAATGGATTAGTAGCCTGATACACAAAGGGTGCATCTGAGAGGTAAAATGCTTTTTCTAAAGCACATTCACAGACTTAAACTAAAATGCCCAGAGATCAGTATCTTGTACTGTTCTGTCGAATCTCAGACAAACTACTCCCAGAACAGTTCTGAGTGCGAGAGCAGTCTCTAGGGGGAGGGGGGTGCAAGTTTATGTCCTTCAACACAAGGGAAAGACCTGGACCTGTGATGCCTGCTGTACCGTGGTAGATGCAGGTTCTCCTGTTTTTTCAGTGCCCAGTGGGAGACAACCAGTTCTGCAGCCCTTACTGAACCCATGTTTTAATCATACAAAATTTAAGCTCTCCTTCTACTCACCGGTATTTTTTCATGGGAGTGGATTCAGGCAGGTTAATAATTTAAATATGACCCAGACAGTTCTTATTTTGTGAATAATAGTATTTGCTTATCTCTGACCTGTGCTAGTGCTAGAGCTTTGATTCAGCCTGTATCTAATCACTGTAAGTTAGCAAAATTGGAATGACCCCAGTTTTTCAATGGAGGCACCAGTTCTACTCTCCTCAGTTGGCAGTATTTAAGTATTTGTGATATATCCATCACCTGACATAGTTTTGTTAGGGAAAAAATGGTGTCACATCTGCATTGCTGCCAGTCAGCACTCACAGGCAGATGTGCACATCTGTGGGAGAGGGCATGAAGCAGCTGAGCATGAAAAGGGGTGTGGGAAGGGTCCTTGGTTTAATGTGCTGATTAAGATGACTCTGGCCGGGCCCAGAGAGTGCTGGTGAACAGGGCTACATCCAGCTGGTGGCCGGTCACCAGTGATGTTCTCCAGGGGTCAATGCTGGGCCCAGTCCTGTTTAACATCTTTATGGATGATTTAGATGAGGGGATTGAGTCCATCATTAGCAAATTTGCAGACGACACCAAGTTGGGAGGGAGTGTCGACCTACTGGAAGGCAGGAAGGCTCTGCAGAGGGACCTGGATAGGCTGGAGAGTTGGGCTGATTCCAATGGGATGAGGTTCAACCAGGCCAAGTGCCGGGTCCTGCACTTTGGCCACAACAACCCCTGCAGTGCTACAGGCTGGGCACAGAGTGGCTGGAGAGCAGCCAGGTGGAAAGGGATCTGGGGGTGCTGATTGACAGGAGGCTGAACATGAACCAGCAGTGTGCCCAGGTGGCCAAGAAGGCCAATGGATCCTGGCCTGGATCAGGAACAGTGTGGCCAGCAGGAGCAGGGAAGAGATTTTCCCTCTGTACTCAGTGCTGGTGAGGCCACACCTTGAGTGTTGTGTTCAGTTCTGGGCCCCTCAGTTCAGGAAGGACATTGAGGTGCTGGAGCAGGTCCAGAGAAGAGCAACCAGGCTGGGGAAGGGACTGGAGCACAAGTCCTATGAGGAGAGGCTGAGGGAGCTGGGGTTGTTTAGTCTGGAGAAGAGGAGGCTCAGGGGTGACCTCATCACTCTACAACTCCCTGAGAGGAGGTTGTAGCCAGGTGGGGGTCGGTCTCTTCTCCCAGGCAATCAGCTGTAGGACAAGAGGTCATGGGCTTAAGCTCTGTTAGGGTAGGTTTAGGTTGGACATGAGAAAGAAGTTGTTTACAGAGAGAGTGATCAGGCATTGGAATGGCCTGCCCAGAGAGGTGGGGGATTCACCGTCCCTGGAGGTTTTTAAGACTAGGCTGATGTGGCACTGAGTGCCATGATCTGGTAATCACAGTGGGGTTGGATCAAGGGTTGGACTTGATGATCTCGGAGGTCTCTTCCAACCCAGTTAATTCTATGATTCTATGACTGCAAGAAATGTGTGTGGATAGCTGGAGATGATCCCTTCGTCATAGAGAAGGATGGCCGTGGTCCATGTGCGATCAGCAGAGACCCCAGACTGGAGCTGGGGTGTGAGGGCACCTGAAACCTCCATCAGGCAGGTGGGAAGGGGGAGCACAGTGGAGGTCGGGAACTTCTGTGGTCTTGGCTTCCCATGTACAGGCTTTACTCCTGAATGTTTTTCTCTTGCTCTTGTTGAAACAAAAAATACTCCTGTCTCCCAGGCATGCTTTTTAGCCAGGATTCTGTCTGATTAAAGTGAGGAGGACAATGGACCATAGCCTTTGCCACGGGGTGGGACTGATGCTTTCAGACCACTTGGGATCCACATTAAATAGGGCAGAAAGTAATATTGTGCTGTGCTAGATATTTTTGGCAGAAAAATTGTTATTTGCTAATGGCCTTTCCCCAGTTAAATGCTGTACAACTACATTCTTGTAATTAATATTTAATCAGACACTAATAGTACTAGCAGAATTCAGATGTGCTGGTGAGACCTTGCTGCATCTCAGAGCTTTGGGCTGTGGTGCTGCTTAGAGAACAGTTATGGCTATGTTTTGAAATGATACTTTGACAGATAACTCTGCTGGCATCTCTGCAGTCAATGTAGGGGAAATATAGCATAGGTAAATATGACTGCAAGTTGTTTCGCTCTATGAAATTTTACAACATTGAAAGCAAAGTAAGACTTTTGGAGGCTACAGCTCCTTTAGAAGACCGGACAGTATATTTAGAAAAATATAATGATTATTGGAGTGGAATTGGCACTTACTGTTTCTTTTGAAAATTTTACCTACAAAATTGAAGGTTAATAAAAATTACATAAGATTTTCTCTTTCTTTCCTCTCCTTTCTGACCATCAGATCTCTTAACTATGCCGTCAGGTGACATGGCTTTATCTCTTCTGTTCCTGAGAATAAAACTTTGGACAGCACCGCTAAACAGGAAACCTCAAAGCCAAGACATGATTAAAATACTTGGTGAAATTAAATTGAAAGCCACATATGTACAATTAAGAATAATAATGGGCAAGATCTATCTTCCTGGTGAAGCTAGTGTTGATATACCAGATACTGCCTTTCAGGTTTGAATGAGAATGCTTATCATGTTTTTCTTCAGTTGTCATTCAACCCAATGTTAATTACACTGTAGGGTTTCCTCAGTGACATGTTTGTTGAGCTGTATGTAAGTGACAAGATGATTATGTCTAAATGATTGGTAAATGTGTTAGCTTTGAGGGCTTAAATATTTGTATAGATGATTCTTCCAAAAGCTGAGGAATGCTTGGCATCTCCACAGATAACAGGATTACAGCTTTGTTACACACCTTATTTTAGGGCTGTATTTTAATTGTCTTGCTCATTTTGGTAGTCTCTTACACCAACAAAGCCACCATGAGAATCCAAGGGGCTCTTTCAGTGTAAGAAGCAAACCAGAATAGAGGTGACAGAATCTCCTATGCAAAGAAGGTATTTCTGTTTAGCCTTAAGACGTATGCAGCTATGACACTACTTCTGTGAGAGCAAACAAGGAGAAAATATATCTGAAGTTAATGTCTTCAAGTTGGGAGTGCCTCTTACTTCTGTGAAGGGTAATTTGTTTGGACAACAAGTTTAATAGAATTCTGCGAAGTTATCTTAAAGGATGAAATTTTGTAATAAACATCCTGATTGAAATCTGTGTGAACCTAACAGGAAGAATATTCTAACAGTTTTCATTTCTAAGTAGCTGCTGACACATTCCTTCAAGGGGATATGTAAGGATTGTGAATTCCAGGGTGATGACCTAAAAATGTTTACTGACTTTCCCCCCGTTTTTCTGTAAATTAAGAAGCATGTCTTAGCCTAAATTGAAAAGTGATTTAAAGGAATACGTGAAGAAGGAAAGAGAAGAAAGAGCTTTAACTGGCACAGTTTTGAGTTGTGCAGGAAGGGAAACCTCTCAAGGAGGCAAATGGGACTGCAGGCAGGAGGGGGAGAAGGCAAATCCAGGCTGTTCATTGGGCAGACAGCTTTTCCAGTCCAGTGGCGGCTCTCACGAAAGATGAGTTAAGGCATGAAAAGCATGGTAGGTTTGCATGATAAAGGGAGAGGATGCTGTCCATAGAGAGATTTGGGTGATGAAATTCTGTGAAGTTCTCATAGCTCAGCTCTGAGTTAGTGCTGCCTAAAAATTGGCCAATTTACTGAAAGGGAAAAGGTGTCTCTGCGATGTCTGAAGTTCTGCCAGTGAAACTTTTTTTGAGGCACAGGATTTTTGGAACCTAATAGTAACTTTGGTTGTCTAAGAAAATGTGAATCATTTAGGCATGGGACAAGAGGCAACCAGCAGAAACTAACGCACAGGAAGTTCCACCTGAATATGAGGAAGAGCTTCCTGTGCAGTTGACCGTGCACTGGAACAGATTGCCCAGAGTGGTTGTGGAGTCTCCCTCACTGGAGAGATTCAAGAACCATCTGGGCACAGCCCCAAGTAATGTGCTCTAGGGGACCCTGCTTGAGCAGGGAAGTTGGGTCAGATGACTTCCAGTGGTTCCTTCTGACCTTAACTGTTCTGTGATTTGTGATTCTGTTCTGTGTCAGCTTTTTCTGTAATCTCAAGTGATGTTACAGATAAATATTCCAAAAGTTCTTTGGTTTTCTTGGAAAGAGCCTGTCTTTGTTACTTCTAGCAGTGAAGTTTAGTCTGTGTCCATTACATTTGGCATTGATTATGGTGAGGAGGGTGTTCAGAAATAGTAATAATTAAGGTCCTATTAACACTCACACAATTGTATAATTCTCTTCCTCCCTTAAAGATCCCACAGTCCACTTTATTGGCTTCAAAAATACCTCAGGGATTTTTTTTCACCTGCTAAGACTGAAATTGAGCTTTTTCAGTGGTAAAACTTGGCAATTGGTTTCATCTCAATGCAAGTGTATACCTTCCAGCAAGGAGGGGGGCTTGCTAGAACTGTAGGGATTGAAAAACAGGATTTGGGAATTAAACAGTTTTAGGAAAGTATTCACTGATAAAGCTGGACTTTGATGAGGACCTGGGAAATTATGTGGCTTAATGAGTGTTGTTTGGTAATTGGCAATAGCAGCAAGGCTGCCCTACCTTCTGGTCCTTCTGAAATCTGCTGGAAGCTGGAGTTGCAGGTGGCACTTTAGGCAGTGGTGATCTTCATTCTTTAGGTTTTATAACTTATTAATAGTCTCAACAAATGAATTTATATTAAAAAAATTATATAGATTAAAGTATAAAAGCAGAAGGAAGCAAAGTGGATTTGATTCTGGCATTGTTATCCGGTAACTTCACTGAGATAACTGGAAGCACTGGAGTCACTGGAATTTTGTTTTATTTAAAATAAAGGCAAATGAGAACAGAATTGGATCCTTCTCATTTTGTCTTTCAAGTGTCAGTTACAATAAACTCTACGTGACATAGATTGTATATATCTCTTGTTATGTGCAGCTCTGAGCACATTATTGTGATTCTGAAAATAACCACTCATCATTTCCAGAAGAATTGTCCTTTCTGATGAACCGCTGTGTATTTTCAGCTGCTTCTGACATTATGCCACTAAAAGCTGGTTTGTCTTTCAAATGTGTTTCCTCAGTTCTGCTTTGGGTTTCAGCAGCACAGTTGCCTGTGAGGATAAATGGCTTTGTCTGGAAGATTTAAAGATTACAAGGTTGAGGAAGAAGTATGAGGGAGGAAGATACTGGATGCCATCCTTGCAAGAATAAGATATACTAAATCCCCCCCACCCCTTCCTCTGTAGTGTTAATTTTGATGTGAGAAAAAATAAAATGATAGTAGCTTTGCTACAGTTTTCTGATGAAAAGAGATATTCATAAATATGAGATTTCAGCTGATGAGATTTTTTTGAGGGCAGGTGTCACCTCTGTTCAACTTGGTGGAGAAAGACGAGGTTAGACCACTCCAGGACATGGCTGGGCCGCAGCCCCTGTCTGTCCCTCCAGTGGGTTGCTGTCTGGCTGCAGATTTGTTCCCATCTACTCTCCCCAGGATTACATGTTTATATTAGATTGTATCTACATTTTGTTGGAATCTTCCTTGATATTGTTCTACATTACACTCTTACAGTTAAATATTTCTCATTGTCAAACCACCCTTTAATCCAAGTTCTGACTTGAGTGTAAGAAGTGATCCGTGAGGGTACTGACCGAGCAAGTCAGCAGTTATTGATTAGGGTGCCAGTTTTGAAGTTTGATGATTTGTAGCCTAGAAATATTAAATGAAAGATATATAGGCTATGTGCACTAAGATGCGATTCAGTGAGGACATATATTATGAAGTGATTGCTGTAATATGTTGCAGTGTAGAGTTGTTATTAAAATAAAAATGAAATTTAGAGAAAAATGTGTTAGTTATCAGATTTATTAGTAACAATAAAACAGATATATTGTTACTTTAGCTACAGCTAACTGATGGTGATTTTAAACAGCCGCTCTAGTTGTTATTTCTGTTACTTTCAATGCAAGTTTACATGCAAATATGTTTCTTTCACAGATTTCTCTGTTTTTTTTTTTTTTTGTTTTTTTTTTTAAATTAACTTTATATGGTTGATATTTATGTGAACTGATATAATTAATATCTATTATTTTGAATTAACAGTAGTTAACTTTTATTACTAAGGTTATTAGTGCAAGATGAGATGTCTTTTTTTTTCACTCTCTGTGTGTTTGTTTTGGAGTTTTATAATAGGAATTGGTTATGAGATGCAGCTGAGGAGCCTGTAAGATATTTCTAGGGAGGGAGGGAGACAGTTTTCAGGATATTATTAGTTTGTATGAATAGCTAGGTAAAATTTTTGAAGGCACTAAGGTCGCATTTCTGTGTTAAATCATCTGTCTTGAAGCATTGGAAACTATAATGAGAAAAAGCATGATGGGTGCAGTGTATAAAATCCTTCCCCTCTCTCACACGGGACAGCTGGAGGCAGATGAAGGGGCACTGGCGCTCACCTGGCTGCTGCTGGAAGGGTGTGTTCTGTAGGTGGAGGTGTTTAATTGCCCATTAACTTCTTCCCATTTGGTCCTTGCACAGAGAACTTTTCCTTCACAAAACTGATTTCTCCAACATAAGTTTATAAAAATTCGCTAGGGAGGTGAAGTTGTGCATTTACAGTAGATTGTAATTTGAAAAGTAGCCAAATGCTGAGTGCATCTCAATGCTTTTCCCAAATTTGCTTTAGTTTGAATATAATTAACTTCAGTGTCTATGACTTGCTCTGTCAGTACCAGCGTCACTACCAATATTAACTGTTTGGCCTTTTTTTTTTTTTTTTACACATTAGGTAATTAAAAGCAGCATAATAGTCTCAAAAGAGCTAATAAAGATAACAAAGAGTTACTGCAAAACCCAAGTACAATTTAGCTTGTCAGGTAACCTCCTTTATATCATGGGAATACTGTAAAAATATTTATATTATAGCGAGCAAGTTACTACTTTTTAGAGCAAGGAACCTTTATTTTTTTTCTTTCTTTTTTTCCCCTGTGTTTCTATATGGGTATGATGCTTAACAATCAGCCTGGTATATATACTAGTTCACCAAAACAGTTCTCATGGTATAAGGCTGTATGAAGTCCCTAATCTTGAGATGTCTTGAGAATTTGCAAGTGGGATCAAAAAAGAAGGTCCCTCACCCCTGAGAAATCCATAGATAAGGAAAAGATGTATCATTTACAAGACAAGCAAAACAGAAGCCTGTAGATAAGCAAAGAAAACATTCTCCTGATGAGAGGTAGGTAAAGGTTGTTAGTAGGTAAGTCCCATTGACAGTCTGCTGAAGTATTAGTCCTCCAGTGACCATGCTGATGCCTACGAACTTCTGAACATTTTTTGTCCTTATCAAGGACTCTAAACCTGACCTGGAAGCAACACAAGCTCTAAATCCTGCAGGTTTGCAGGGCTCTCATGCTGCTAGTAGAGAGTGTTTTGCTTTTTCACCTGATGTTTCTGAATTTTTTGAGCTTTCAAAACACTGCCTCTGGGTTTAGGGTTTTCATTACATATTCTGAAGCTTACTCACTGGAAGGTTGATGAAGAGACTAGGATTTCACTGTAAGCTTCTACCATGGTCCCTTCATGTAGCTTTATAATTCTATAATATAGTAAATACAATCCTATGATATAATAACTAAGATGGAACTTTCAAATATGGTTATCATATTATAAGATTGTATTTACTGTATTATAGAATTACAGATTTTATGTATAGAATCCACAAACTTCCTGGAATCTGTGAGGCAATGACAGTACTTAGGGAGAGTTTTCTTAGACTCAAGAAAACTCAATAGAAATGCTTGTCTAGAAACTTTGCTAATTTATAATTCAGTTGCTATGCAGGAACATGTTAATACAATTTACCTGGTGGAGGTTTTCTGGTTTTGTTTGTTTGTTTGTTTGTTTGTTTGAATAAAGTCAATGGTTGAGATGGAATTTTTGAAGTCTCAGAATAGAAATGTAGAAGACCCAGTCTGTGTCCCATTTGCCCTTTTAGAAGATTTGGAAATATATTTGAATTGGGAAGGCTCTTCAGGCTTCTGAATGGGCTGGTTCCTGGATTTGTGTTTTACCTCTTAATTTGGAATAAGAGTGTTTTGGAGGGAGGCAAATGGAGATTCTTTGTTGTTCCTCGGGATGAGGTGGGAGATGTCTCTGGGGAAGTGGGTCACAAGTCCCATGTCCTTAGTGATGTGTTATGTTTTGCAGCAGAATGAGAGTAGAAAGGACAGGGAGGGGAGAGCAGTAACAAAACATAGCAGTAACTTAATTCTACAAGCCTGTGTGCTGTAATGTTGTTCTTGTGGTATTGTCAACCCAGGAAGACGGGTGACCATTGTTTATTTATAAATATGAAACAAAATCTGATGCCATTAAATCTGTAGGTTAATGAAGTTACTAACCAAGCGTTTTCTCTCTTAACCTGAAAGTCATTTCATCTTCCATTTTCACCTCCATAATATCTTCATGTTGCCAGCTAAAATCTAGGGATGTGTAACAGGACCTGATTCCACCTCATTTGTCCTGGCTTTAGCTTCACTGGTCTCAGGGATTGTGCCACTGGATGGAAGTAATAATTGTGTTGTAACATCTACAAGTGGTTTCAAAGTGAGAGTTAAAAAGTACCGATATAGAGCAAGAGTGAGTGCTTGTATGTGCATGCCTGTGTCACATTAAGGCTGTCAGGTCTTTGGTGCTGTTTCTGTAGTGGCTTCCAATACAATGGGTTTGGTCTGTCAGATGGAAAGTAAACTTGACATTTTGTTGAGTCTGAGGCAAACTGTTCCAAGCATCTTATTGTTTGCTGTGGTTTATATGCCTACATTGTGCTGCTACCAGATGCTGTTTCACCATTTCTGAGAGCTCTCAGAACAAGAGGTACATTTCTATAATTAATAATGGAAAACAATTTCATTTTTAATTTTAATGTTGTCAGAAAAGATCCAGTCCATCGTGCTTTGTGAACCAGCTCCTGGCAGCTGCTGAATAATAGAGAGAAAACTCCAGCTTGCTTTCTCTTCAGTTGATGTACCATGTTACTTGTTGTTCTTTAAGCCCTGTTTTCATGCAAGTTCATTAAATGGAATTGATGAGTGATAGGTACCCTACTGCTTGAACACTGCTTTGATTCCTGTGTTTTGGTGTTACGCTTCTGCCACTGTATAATTGCAAGTACTTGAGGAAGAAATAACTACAGTGCAAGTAAACCTGCTGAACTTCCTGATGTTCTCAATGACTCCTAGGAAACTGGCTTCCAAATTTGCAGTCGCATGACTTTCAAAAAGTGTTATCAGTAGTTACCCTGCCAGGAGAAGAAATACAAAGTTCCAGAGTTTCTGGTTCCGGAGATTGTTTGATGCTTTGCTTTAGCTTCCTGCTGCAAGCTGGAACAACATCATGTTTTATCTCTGTGGTGTGGCCATCTGTCATGTGGGTTAGCAGGGAACTCACTTTGGAATTGGGTAATCTGTCTGCTGGTTTGGGACCTTGGGTCAAAAATGGGGCATTGCTGAACCAAGGGGAAGCAGAGTACTGAACAAATTAAAACAAAAAGTGTATTTCATCCTTCCAGCTTAGATTTGAACTTAACCTTTATTTTGGTATGTGTATTGTTATATATCATAGGATTAATTAAATGTGGCAATACTTCTGAGGTAAAGATTAGTTATGCTATGGATTTATACAAGAAGAAAGCTGTCCTGCTTGGAGATCTCACAAGGGAGGAGGACTGCTAGCAAGATTTTAAGCTACCTTGGCACACTTTTGAGTCTGGACTGCTCTGTGGATTCCTTGGGCTCTGGTACCCATTAAGCTATGGGTGATGTACTCCAGTAGACACCCACCCACCTAAAATTTCTGTGGGTGCAAGAGGACCCTGTAACACAGAGTAACACTACTCCTGTTGGAGACAGGACAAGGGAATATTTGTATTCCTACACATATCTAGACACAATACCTTAGTCTGAATGCACTTTACAGGTCTGTATCAAAGCTGATGTTACACCGTGACCTTCAGAGAACAACTTTATAGTGTGTGGCTTTCGTAATGTTAAATGGAGTCTGGCTATAGCTTTGTATGAAGGAGGATTTCTGCTTGGGCAGGAAATGGCAGTCAAGCAGAACAGGGAAAAGTGTCTTTTAATCACTGTGGATCACAGGAATAGCCTTGTTGGAATAAGTGCAAACCTGAAGGAAAAAGTAATGATGAGCAGAGAGAAGCATCATGAAATATCAAAAGCGGTAATTTAGAGAGAGCCTTCCAAGGAATTTACATCCATGGTCAAACCCAAACCCTCCAGCTCCAGAAGGCAATGGAGGAGTGAGATATGAGTCATCAAGGCTACATGGCTTTAGGTAAAAAGTAGCAATCTAGATTTGAAATAAGTGAAGCAGAAGAACAGATAAAGTATTTTCAAGGTGTCTGTCTAGAATGTGGTGGCTCCATAAATGGAGCTGCATCACCAACACTCTGGCAAGCCTTAGACCCAGAAATGAGAACTTGCCTGTAGGACAGTTACTACTCAGAATTAAGGCATTTTTCCTCAAAGCTGATAAAGGTTGCAGGAAGAAAGTGAGTATTCAGCGCAAAAAGCAGGATTTCATGGTGTGCTCTTGTGGCTGATCTCTGAGGTGTCCTGGATGAGAAGCAGTAAGCAACTAGACAAGTGTTAATTTATCAAGTGTATTGCTGGTTTATATTATGTTGTTAAAACATTTTGATACTGATTTGTTATCCACAAATTAAACTGCCTTGATGAAAGCACTTTTAAAAATGCCTGTACTTGCCTAATGCTAAAGAAGAGGTGGAATGAGCTGGCAAACAGTGGGTGTTCTGTTTTCATGGTGCTAGTGGGGCATGCAGCACCTCTGTGGTACTTGTGCCTCGTAGTGAGTGAGTATACGGCTCCAGGCTATGGAGATCAGTGTCACTGTCGAGTAGTGGCATTTGGGGAGGATTTTTTCTGATGGCAACAATATGGTGCTTCTTCTCACTGTGATGTGACCCCTCTGGAGGTGCTTCAATGGCAATCTGATAGACCATGGTCTGTAGTGTTCTTGGGCAAGAGGAGGAATGATGGCATTGTCACAAAATCATGATTTTCTCCGATAGATGAAGTTGTGAAAGTAGACAGGTGATAAGATTGAAAACCATCAAGAGGAATATGTAATTTAACAGAGCTCAGGTCATAGGTTAAAGCTAGAAACTGTGCTCTGGGGGAGAACCCAGTCCTGAGGATGGGAGGCTTGTGGCTGGAACATGGATATATGTTTGACAAGTAGAAAACCTCAAATTCTTATAGTACCTTTTACGTAAGATTAACTTAGAATAACTTTCCTGATGAGTTAATACATTGTCAAACTCTAAAGGCTACAGTCCAGAATGAAGCAAAATTAATTAAAGGATATTGGTCAGCCTAGGGACAGAGCAGTCACTCTGCTGAAGGACATGACTGTCTTCTTGAATTAAAGAAATACGCTTTTAAAATACATGCTGCTGATGGTCAGAAATGAAAGATGCTGTAAAAATGACCAAATATACTAAAATTTGAACCTTTACGTAGCTGTCTTCTTGATTATGTTTCACAAAAAATACTCAAGTGGAATTTCAGTAAGAATTAATTTTGTGGCTAGGAGCATCATTTACCCATTTTGGCACAGGTGGACTCAACTCAAGACTGCTGTTAGTCCTGAGTAATCAAAACCTCTGGAAAAATAGGCCAACTTGTCCTAAAGATGGACTGAATACCAAGGTGCAGGAACATCAGGTTATTGTAGCCTGGTTTCCTAATATAGTTTAGTATAACAGAATTACAGAAGGGGTAAGGTTTGAAGGGACCACAGTGGGTCATCTTGAACTTCCATACTCAAGCAGGACCATTCTAGAGCATGTTACTCAGGGCTATGACCAGACAGTTCTTGAATCTTTCCAGTGAGGGAGACTCCGTAACCTCTCTGGGTGATTGATTCCAGTACACAGTCACTCACACAGTAATACTGTCACCCACTTTCTGCTCGTTGCCTTTTGTCCTATCACTTGGCACCACCGAGAAGAGCTGCCTCCATCCTCTTGGCACCCTCCTTTACTTTATAGCCATTGAAGATGTCCCCTCTCAGTCATTTCTTCTTAACGCTGAACAGGCCCATCTCCCTCAGCCTTTCCTTGTAAGAGATGCTGCAGTCCTTTAATCATCTTTGTCACCCTCTGCTGGACCCGCTCCAGGAGCTCCATGTCTCTCTTGTACTGGGGAGCCCAGAACTGGACACAGCATTCCAGATGTGGCCTCACCAGGGCTCAGTAGAGGGGCAGGCTCACCTCCCTCGATCTGCTGGCAATGCTCTTCCTTAAAGCACCCCAGGATTCCCTTGGCCTTCCTGGCCACAAGGGCACACAGATGGCTCCTGGACAGCTTGTTGTCCACCAGGACCTCCAGGTCCTTTTCCACAGAGCTTTTCAGCCTGTCCTGATGCATGGGGTGATTCCTCCCGAGGTTCAGGACCCTGCATTTGCTCTTGTTGAATTCAGACAGTTCTTCTCTGCTCGTCTCTCCAACATATCAGGATCCTTCTGAAGGACTGCACAGCACTCTGGGGTATCAGCCACTCCTCCCAGCTTTGTGTCTTCAGAGAACTTGCTGAGGAGGCCTCTTCCCCTTCATCCAAGTCATTGATGAATAAATTAAACAATACTGAGCCTAGTTTTGAACCCTGGGGAGTCATCACTAGTGACAGGCCTCCAGCTAAACCCTGTGCCACTGATTATGAACCCCTGGGATCTGCCCTTCAGCCAGTTCTCAGTCCACCTCACTGTCCTGTCCACTCATCCAGTCCACACTTCCTGAGTTTGTGAGGATGTTACACTGTTGGCTGACCTCTAGGAAGGCACCAGTGCCAGCTAAAACTTTTCTTGTGACTGGTATTTCAAAGAGCAATCTCTGGTGTCTAAAAAAGGTATTTCCTTCATGATGTAGTTTTTCCCTCAGCAGGAACACTGAGAAGGTAACTCTTCTCTACCAAGATGTTATTTTCATGAAGCTTGTAGGAGCTTAGCAAGTTTCTGACCTCCACTGCACTGTCTGGAAACAGTCAGTAAGTCAAAAAAGTTACTGTGGGTTGGGAAACTGCAACACAAACTGTTGCAGACCTTTTCCAGTGTGATTACATATGTCTTGCTAGTATGTGCAATCAGCCTAAAAATAATGTTTTAAGAATCAAGAAGTAGTTACTTGAGTGGTTGCTGGGAAATATAGTAGAAATGACAGATACATCTGCTGGTTGGTTAGCAATGTTGTCCGTGTAAACTTATTAAAATATTGTGCATGGTTTCCCACCATTTTATTCCTCTCTTTGATTTGTGCATCTAAATTACCCATTGATTTGTTAGCTTTTGCATGAACTACAGGATATTTCTTCCCTTTTCACCTAGCAGGGCCAGCAGGCTGTCCATACAGGAAGCACTTCAACAGTCAGAGTCTTTCCAAAGAGTGGCACAATCTACTGGATGTTTGGCCGTGCCTTTCTGTGAGATGAGCTGTGCAATTCCCATACACCCTCTGTTACTCTTTTCTTGATGAGTTCTTTGATGAATTCCCCAATTCTCTTGATGAGTTACTGTGTTGGACTGATTATTCTTGTATTTCCTATTGGCCTTTAGAAAAAAATGTGTTCTTAGTATTGTAAATAAATAAATAAATATTTTAAAGTTTATAAACATAAAAAATGGGTTTCAGAATAGAAGTAGTTTATATTGTCATAGCGCCATTAACTGCATTTATTGGCATAGGCAGGCCAACAGAAAATCTGGTTGAAAAATGTACATCAATAAGTAATACCAAATGAAGGGGTTTTGTATTTCTTAGCACTACATCCTTTGTGGAGATCAGGAAAAGATACAGCTTTCCCCCCCGCTAAATGATTTTGGAAATGACTCACATTCTTGCAGGTTCTGGCAAGCTTTCTTGTCTCACTGTGTGGCTCATCTTCCAGGCAAACTTTGCAACAGTTGCTGCCAAGTCACAGATGAATGCAGAAGGAGCTGGCAGAACCAGACATCCAGAGGTAAAGGACCTCTGTATGTTTTGGCATACGCCTTGATAGCTTCTGGAAGGTCTTCTGCAGATAATGTTTGATATTTCCAGTATTGCCCATGTGTAAAGCACATAGTTATCTGAGTGACAGGGAAAAAAAGGAGTGGAGAGAGAGTATGAAGAGAATTCTCTCTAATGTAAGTACGACACTGAGGAAGTGAATTAAACTTTGCTCTAAATGAAATTTAACCTGTGCTAATGGTGAAAAATGTCTTAATTCATCCTCAAAGCCAAGGATATCTGGCCCCGAGAATATGCCCACAAATTAATTACACTGCATTATTTAATGGCTATAAAATTCTCCGTCCCTTTGGTGTCTGTTAACAGGTTCCCCTGTAATTGCTGTGCAGTTTTCTAGGAAAGGAGAAATTGTAATTTTGTTGTTTAGCATGTTAATCAGAAGCAAAGTTTGATGTGTTCTAAAATAATATTCAGGTTTACCAGTGTCAATTCCAGACTGTCAAATAAAGAGATTTTATTGTTAAAGTAGCCTGACTGTAGACTGCACAAGTGTTTTCAGCAGTAATGAAAAATCTGTCTTAAACACTGTCATTGCAGAGAATCTCTGAGTGTTCAGCTGCACGTCCTCTGAAAAGTGCTGTAATTGTTGTCCTTCTGTAAAGGATCCTGACTGTGGGAAGCATAGTTTGTAAGCTGACAGTGGGTTCTCCATGTGCATGACAACAGCTGATGATGAGTTTTCTGCTCTGTAGCCCCATCATGGCCCCCAAGTAACCTACTTTCAAACACTGTTGAATCAAACTTTTTCTCCTTTTACTGTCTGCTAAGCAGGTACCATGATTTGTACATATTTCTCATCTCTCATTTCTTTGCAAAATGCTTCACTTCCACCATTTTTTGCCCCTAGTACTTGCATTTTTGTAGTGTTTATGCACCCAAGGGCTGATAACATCTGCAGGTTGGGAGTAAAGGAGATAGGAATAAGGGAATCCTGTATGTCCTCAGACATACAGCCTGGTCACCAAAATGACTCACATTGAAAGAGAGGTTAATTAGGTGTTAAAGGCTCTATAGTCTCTTACATTTAGTAAATGACATTAATTTTTCTGCTCTTTTTTGCTTGTGGTTTGTCAGTAGTCACGTGTCATTTATCATTATTTGTGTGAATGAATTAAGGCTCCTTACCACTGGTATTTAGTTTCAGCCCATGCTTAACAAAATCAGAATAATGAAAATTCAAACTGAAAAACACTGAGGAATTTTTAGCAAAGCATCAAAGTAGGAAGACAAATATTGTCCTGACAGCTACCTTTGCTCTACCCTGAATCAGATAAGCTGTTGTTGTGCTTCGATTGACTCAGATTTAAACAACTTGGTGTTATTCTAAGTCCCTTGCTGTTGGAAAACACATTTTTGAACTTGCATATAAAAATAATTAACTCCCCCAATGCACTCAGAAGGGAGGAGAAGAGCTGCAGGGGCCTAAGTAACTCTGCTGTGTAAAGCACAAAGTGCCCAACCCTCTTCTGTCTTTTTGAAACAAACTGCTATATTTGAAGACTAAAGCTTATGAGTAGCGTGGTTGGCAGGCTGGCTGCCTCCTAAGCTGTCTGGACGCAAGCAAGGCCTCCCAGGTGTTGCACGAGGTTCTTGGATTGTATGGATGTGCTCAACGTTCACTTCTGAGACTGCAAACACACTGTAACATAAGACTCTGCTCTTGAAGGGTAAATGAAGTGAGAAAATACAATGGCTAAAGCCATTTCAGTGACAGAGCTGTTACTGACTTAGGCAGAGACACTTTGGCTTTTGTCTTCTTTTAGTTTTGCTTTTTATGAGTAAGTGTGCTTGACCACAATGGTAAACCGGGATCAGAAAAAAGCTCATGGGGTCTTGCAGGACACTAACCTGCTCCAGCTGCTATTGTGGGTCAGGCACAAAATTACTCATATGTGTTTAGCATTTTCTAGAAATCCCCTATGTGCTGCCCCTGACTAGAGCAAAGAAATATGGGCTTACTTGTATTATTTTTGTTAAGCTTTATCTGTCATGCCTTCACTCCTATTACGTCCTGTGAACAAGGAGTTGACTTTAGGAAAGGGAGATGTTCTCATTTCTATATGTGTGTGGAAATACAGATTTTCAAAGCTACTACTATTCCAAAAACTAGAAATACTCAAGTCAAGGCCAACTGCATTTTTAGTTTGGTTTTTTTTCCTCCTTGAATTCTAAAATTACTGGTTTTCCCCTTCTGCTCAAGAATGCCCCAGGACAGATTTGTTTAGCCATTTATTTGAGTTTCTAAATTACATGTAGGACATGATGCCACATGCTCTCTCTTAAACTACTAGTTTCTTTTTGCCCTCTTCTCCCCTTTGTTTTCTGGTGTGGATGTAACACCTGCTTTGTGTGTCTGCTGAATACTTTGTCAATTGGTTTCTCCCTAATCAGATCTGATGAAGGGCTTTGTCTCACTTGTGCCAGAAGATTTGGCTCAGACTTTAAAAGCAACTGCACAGGTTATTTGAAGGGTTTATTTTCTTTCTGGCGGAGATAATCTTTATCACATTAGATTTTACCAACTTTGTCCTTTACAACAAGCAGCATAAAATTAAACCAATAAGTACTTTTAAAAAAATGGTTTAGATGTTGTGTCTGTGTTGATTCAGGGGCTATTTATTTATAAATATTTTCAAGATAAATATTCATGGAATATATTTTATTTTTTTTTTCAGCTGAATATATGATTTTAAGCATACTATGTTAAACCTGGGAGTCAGTAATTAGACTAATACTGTAAAGCTAAAAATGTAATACCAGGGAACAGATAAGTGGAATAAATGTGCTGTGTGAATTCTACACACACCTATTATTCTCTTTTTAGCAAAGGTAATGATAAAGCTGATCTTAATGGTAATCAAGCCATCTGTAAGAACTAATGGCTGGAAGTTAAAGCAATACAAATTCCATTTAGGAGTATGATGGCCTGAAGGGCACATGGGTGAAGGATCATTCAATAGCCATCTGCATCTTTCACTGTTTGCCTTGACACTGGCTGCTGGGCACGTAGGAGATGTGATACAAGCCTAAATGGATCTTCTGATCTAATCTATAGTAGCTGCTTTCATTAATTAAATAAAGTATGATTTTTAAAAAGCTTATGAGTACTGATGAATTGAAAAATGCTCAGTAATATGGTAGGTTTATTCCCAGAGCTTTGCTCTCACATTTATAATGAAATCTAAAACCAGGTCAGTTTTATGCTTACTTTTTTTTTTTTTTTTTTTTTTTTTGCTTCTGTGGAAGCAGTAATTTTTCACAGGTCTGCTTTTTTATCAGTGCTAAGTTCTATATGGATCAAATCTGAAGTAACTCAGCAGCAGATTAATATTTTACTGGCTGTGCCTGCACAGTCTATTGTGTGTTGCTCAGTTCCTGAGTTCCTGGGGCTCTGAGGCCCGTGGCTGATTCTCTGGGCTGCTGTGGGTGAGCTAGTCCAGCTTTGCAAGGCTTGTGCTCAGGGTCTGCCACTGGGGTCACTGGAACCAGGGTGCCACTTACCAGGGCAAGGACAAAAGCTGCTTGTCTGTGCCTGCTGTGTATTGTGTTAGATTCACCCACAGACAGCCAGGAAAAGCCTCTATGTCTGTTTACAAACATGGCAAACAAATCTGGACTTTGTTTGCTAAACTCCTTCTGTGCAGCAGAAAACTCTTATTACTCAATTTATTTTTCACCAAAATATTTACCACCATTGGTTAATAAAATATGAACTGTTAAATCTTTTGTGAAAAGAGCAAAAATTTTTCTTTCCAGGGAAAGTATTTTTCCCCGTTTTTGGCCATGTGGTATTTGGTGTTCTTCCCTGCCTAGTTGTTGCAATTTCTTGAAAAAACTGAGGTTGTAAATGTTTGCATGAAATGTTGAGCACAGTGGAATTTCAGAGTTTGAAACTGCATCTAGCCTAGATCTAGAGTGATCTAGGCTTCTTTCTCTCCTTCTCTCCATTCCACCTTTCAATAGGCTGATAGTCCTGATCCCTATTGTACCTTTGCATGGGATTATGTGCAATGCAAGAAACAAGTTGACAGTTTTTAAGGTGTGCGTTTCAGCTGCCAAAGTCTGGAAGCAAGGATAATATCCTAGGTCAAGGAAAGATAACAGCATTTGAAATATTTTGTTCATTTTCAAGTTATAGAGTGGTCAGTGACAATAAAATAAAAGTTACAGACTTTTATTTGATGTGAATATTGAATGTTTGTGAAAGGATCATCAGTAAAACATTTTTTAACAGATTCATGAGCCTATGGCATATTTTATGTGAATAATTCTATGATTCTATGAATTTGTTCAGTGGGAAAAGATTATGAATATAGTAGTAGGGGTGCTGCAGTGTTCATAGAATACAATAGGCACTACTTCTTTTCCTTCAAAAAGAAAATGCAGTCTCTATAGCATGGTATATCTTCATGTTACAAAGCAAGAAGCCAGAAAGGCAGAAGAGAATTTTCTCCTCAAAAAGTCTTTTTATCACTTTAACTACCTTTTTGCACTTGGTTAAAGGGGTTTTGCATCCACACTCATCCTATTTCAGTTTCCCCTGCCCTCCACACTGTCAACAGTAACATTTCTGCAGGGTAAAGATAAAATAATTTGTGCCTTCTCTTTGCTTTTTTTTCTTTTTTTTCCCTTCTTTCATGCTTTCACGAAAGCCGAATGAATTTTCGGTGTTCTTGCATACCAGTTTCCTACTCATCAGCTTTTTTCCAATAGCACCCACAGGCCTGCACTGCCTGCGTGGACACCAGATTGGCAAAAGGTGCAAGAAAAGATGATGCCATCTAAGAAATGGAGGCAAGGAAAAGCAAAGTGGCTTTCCTCACACCAAGCAGAGTGACGTCACAGAGCTGAAATTTGAGATAATAAAAATTTATTAATCTTTATTTATTTTTAATTTTTCTTTTTGAATTTTTCTGAGGTGTCAGTGCAGACTGTCCTTTCTTGGTGTACACTTGAGTTTTTGAAACTCATATGTTTTTTACTGAACCCTGTCCTCTGCACCTTCCTGCCAGCTGCAGACAGAGATTGAAGCATATTCTAAAGTCAAAGTCAGGCGAGAGGGCAGAGGCTGTTTTAGTTAAATCATTCAATTGGCCACTGAGGAACTGCTGGTGTCTATTTCTTACTCATGGAGACATGTTGGTATAGGTACACCGATGCTGTAAGTACACCTGTACTGATGGGAAAGGCATTTAGTATAGAAGTCTACTTCAGTCTGATGAAGTGAAATAAGCTGTACTGGGAAACATCATTTTACCAGTGTTTCTATCTTTATGTTGCTGTACTGTTTCTTCTTCCCTCTGTACTAGGCAGATACTGTTTGATGTACTGTAGATATTTTGTCATGGTAATAAATTTGCTGTGGTTGACCTGATGTCAGAAGTCAGCAAGAGTGAAGCTGAGTTTAAACAAAACTCGTTTCACATATTGCTTCCTCAAAAAGGGACAAGAGAGTTTAAAAGTATGGGGCTCCTGCTGACATACGTTTTATCTCACCAATGTTAGATGTATGTCTGCAGCCATCTTCTCTAACCAGTTTGTGTTTTAACTGGGTTATCCCCACTCTGCTGTGCTTGCCATTGTGTCGGGGGGCACCAGCACCAGCTTCCAGTGCTGCTGGAAGAAGGTTGGTGGCTTGGCTATGGGTATCCATGTTCTTTATCACATAGTGTGAGCTCCAGCTGTCTGAAATCCACCTACTGTGCTGGGAAAAAGTGCTGGAAACTCTTCAGGGAAAAACACAGCCACTGGATGTCCTGCCTAGAGCAAATGTGCAAGAGTCAAATTTGGCACATGGTCAGTTCACCAGTGGAATAGGCTTGATTACAGCTGTCTTTGCTGTCTGTTGGTGATGAATGACAAGACAAAAAAAACTGGAGTGATATATGACTACAGGAAAAGCCACTGAGAAAATGCTGGCAATCTGCAAGGAGTGCCTGTTTGTTCTTAGAAGTCTGTGCACATTATCTTGTAATCTTTTTATGCTTGAATGTACATCTGAGTGTACAGTTGTATGATCATCTGCGTGACTTTTCTTTTTTTCCTTTCTCACAGTGTATGCCAATTAAAGGCCTTGGATTTGTGCTTGGAGCCTACAAATGTATTTGCAAAGCTGGATTCTATCATCCCAACATCTTCTCAGTGAACAGCTTTCAGAGTAAGTGCCTTTGCTTGAGCTAAAAAAAAAAAAAAAAGAAGAAAACAGATCTAGCATTAATAATGCAGGACTCCTTTTTATCCTCGTCTGGGTTATACAGTAAAATCCCAGTGGTTTGCAACTCTCGGATTATATAATCACTTAAGGAGTTCTAGCCCTTTGGTTTGTCATTCATGATACTCTTGAGGATCCTGTAAAACATACCCACTTGAAGAATATTTGATTTGTAAATAAATTTAAAAACATGAAAAGAAGTTGTGCTAAGGGGAAATAGAGATTTCTGGCATCTGTGCTCAAGCAGAAGTATTCTGGAAATTAATCTACTCATTTTCTCTTTGGCCAGAGTAAATGAGAAGGCCCTAGTGTCTGGTTTTCTGTGGGCTTTAATTGTTTTCATTTTACTTCATTTGCAAAGGAGAATTCAAAGGAACATCCAAGCTGTAATAGGTGCTGATGAGGTAATAGAGATGGTTCAGGCCTGGAAGTCTGCTTGGCTGTATGACATGGATGACAAACAGGATCCACATGCCCAGGGCACACATTGTATGCTACTTAGACTGAGTTGCCCACAGCAGGGGAAACAGAACTTGGTTGATTCTCAGCAGGGCAAACAGATAAACTGCATGCCCAAACCTGATGTCTCTTACTTTTGTCGTATGACCAAATCTCTGCACAGATTGTGTGCTGCAGTTGCTGTAGTTGTACTAGTAGAGCTCATGCTGCAGTCCCAGGTGCAAAGCTGCTGCTTGAAAGTCTAAGAGGGCATCCTTCTCTGCCTTCTGCTTTTGGGTAAATAGCATCCCCAGCTTCTTTGCACCACCATCCTTTAGCCAGAGGTTCATGTCATCATCTCTCCTTTGTGAGAGCAGTTTGTATGAGATGCCCAAGGAATGGCAATCAGTGACTTTCACCAAGCTTGATCCAAGACTGGGTGTATTATCTCCTGCCTTGTGTGAACACAGCTGTTCCTGTTCCACTGTAGAAATACCTCTAGAGCACTTAACCCTGCACATACATATCTGTGAGAGATATCATGTCTCCTGTAAATATTTGTAGCCTAAACAGCACAATTTGTTCAACGGTTTACCTGGTGAGTGTTTGTTTCCCCTTCTCTTTTCTTATTGTAAAGTGTCGCAGATGGCAGCCTTGTGATAGTGCTGTTTCCCTGGGCTGAGTGAATCTTTTGATGGAGTAAGGAGGATGTTTGGTTCCTCCTGCAGTGCAGTGAGTTCTTGTGGAATTGGGATTTAACTCCTTGAGTAAGCATATATAAAAAAAAATCATTCTTAGATTTTTGTCATACCAAATGCCAGACAGCACGTGAAAATAATGTGCCTAGAGATCAGAACAGCATTGATCATCAGGGATGAGATTAATTTTATTTCATGTATAGGCTTGCTATGTATTAGTCACCTAGGTTTCAACTGCAGTCAGCATCAAGAGCATGGCTCCCCTGGAGGTTACTTTGTCTTTAGATGTGAAAAGTAATACCTCAGACAGGTAACCTTTTTTCTCCATTTACTTTAGAAGTAAGAGCCTATATACCTACCTTAGGAAGGACATTTAGCTCCTAACAGAGTGAAATTTTGTCTCAAGAAAGTGTTTGCATATGCTGATATTTTAGGCTGTATAATTATATGATATGGGACCAGTTTGATTTGAGCCTTTGTATCTGTGAGTTTTGAAATAGTAATAAAGAACTGGTTTAAGTCATCCAGATGCAGCTCCATCTGCCAAGTTGTATAGGTGATTTTGAAAAGTGAACAGTGAGATTGGAAATTACTGAAGTGATGAGAAAAACCTGTGGTTCAAAGGAAAGTTGGCCTTTCAAACAACTGCATTCTGTAAAAAGAGGAAAAAAATTCCATGGTTAAAATGCCTGTAGTATGTATTTGGTGGTTCAAAATGATGATAACATAGGAATTCCAGACACGAATCCTTCAAGCAGTTTTGACAGAAACTGTCTGACCTGAAGATCTCTGGGGAGATAGGTTGGTGAAATCTGGTGATAACAGATATGAAACTGAATAGAAATGTTAATCATTTAGAAAGTATTCCTAGTGGAATAAAATAAAGAGGCAGCAAAGATTTGCAGGTCTTGAGATATAAGAAAGAAGATAGATAGATAGAAAAAATGACCAGTTTTATACTTCTCTGGATTGAAAAATTGGATGGAGTGTGTTGTGTCTTGAAATGGGAGCATTTATCTGTGATACTGGGATTCTGCTTCACAGCAAAATGTGGTTAACTACAGCTGCACATTGTGCCTGAAGTGTCTGACTTTTAAGCGGGGGAAAGGTTTTGCTTAAGTTCCAGATTAATGTTTTGGTTTGAGCCTGAAAGATGCCTGTATTAAATGGCTTTTCACGGATGTTGAATACTACACAGTTTATTGGTAGGAAGGCTTAAAAGATTGCTTTTCTGCTTCTCTACAAACTCAGCTGTGGCCCTGAACGCCAGGATGCAATATGGCATAAACAGTGTCCCATGTAGGGAAGATTCTGCAGATCAGTTGCTTTTCTATCTTTAAGCAGTACAGTGTTGCTATTCCCAGAGAGCTTGCAGGTGTTGCAGGTTCCCAAAGAGTGTTTGGGACAGGGGCACAGCCAGAATTTAGGCTGTTCTCTTACTGAATAAGAAGCTGGGTAAGAGGACATTTCCCTCCCAAGTCTGCATCAGTTCTTGTAAAGTGACAGTGCCAAAAATATATAAAACCGTTCTATTTTTTCTGCATGTGTTAAGGAGGACCCTGGGTGCCAATGGGGCACAGAGTTATTGACAAATTTCCAGGGTCTCTTTTGAGGTTGGAATTGATTTTAGAAAAAAAAATGTATTTCATGTATGCAGGTTGTATTAACCTGGAAGTGCCTGAGTATATGACTGTGCACTTTCTCCTAATGCCTCATTTTTAGGTAGCACTATTAGTATAGATAGAATAGACTAACTGATGACTACTTACATTCTAGCATTTCTGTAACACCCTTCTTCAAAGCAGTTCTGTTCTCTGCCTCATGGGATAATCAGGTTTGCATTGGAAAATCCTTAGCAGAACAGTAGTGCTTTGTTCAACTTAAAAGTTTGCACTTTAGCAACGAATCATCCATATTTTGTAGAAATTCTGCTTAGCTCTTGTTGTTGGGATGTTGAACCTGCCCTGTGCAAAAAGGTGCTTGCACCAAAGGTTGCCCTTTTGTCTGAATACAGAACTGTGCTGTCTATAACTCTGCTACGGTCACATAAAAAGTTCCAAGAGGGGTTTTCAGTTCAACCGTAATTCTCATTTTTTACACCTACCCTTTTGGCTTTGGTTCTTCAGCAGAACTCACACGTGCAGATCTTGGCACATATGGAGGTTGTTACTGACTTCAGCTGTCGCTTTCTGGGCTGAGGCTTATGACCATGGCTGATTCCCAGTTTTTGAGGCTGGCGGGTTGAGTTATCACACTGAGTTACTGCAGCATTGCTGACACAACTGGAGTTGTTCCTCATTTACACTATTACAGAAACAGGAGCAGAATCAGTCTTTTGTTCTGCTCAGTGCTCAGCAAGCACTGTGCTCTTTGTGTTCATCCACTGAGTTCTAATTGGAGTGTGGGATGATTTGGTTTGGGACAGTAGCAATCCCTGTCCTGGATCTCAGCAGCCTGTGGTGCCATTCTTAGTTTGCAGGAAGATCTCAGCTGGCAATATCACAGCTGCTGAGGCATCCCTTGCGTGGCAAACTGTCCTTAGGAGAACTGAAGCTGATGAAGAGTTGCCCTCAGGAGACCATTTCAAAAACAGATGGGCCAATCCAACAGAAAAATAAGCTGGGATAGAAGAGGGAAGAACTGGGAAAAAAGTATGATAGAGTGGATGTAGCTGAAGCATTTAAGCTTTTTGTTTTATTGTATTGTACTTCATATTAGTTTGTGTCCTTATTCCTACTTTTCACCAATTCTTTGTTATTTTCTTCTTCCTTTTTATGCTTTTTATTTTTTTGGTTACTGCATTTTTTTTTTCTGTTCTTTTTTTCCTTTAAAACAGTGCTTTTTTACACCTTCCTCATTTTCAGTTTTAACTCCCTGCAGCACAGTGTTACTTCTGTCTCATTTACATCCATGCTAAAAACTCTACGGTCTTATGTAAAGCAGAACTGACTTCTTGTCCATCTACCTTACAAGTGTCTAGAATCTTTTGAGGAGGAAAAACTGATTTTCTTCACTAGAGGAGATGTGTAATCCCTGCTGAGACAGGAGAAGGCACAATGAAATCTCTAGCAGTGCTGTTAGAGGCGGTAACTTCATGCTTGACTTGGACTGTCTGTGGTTTGAATTGATGTTCCATTGACTGTGATGAGTGGACAGGACCAGACATAAAGGGCAGAAATGTTCAACTGTGCAGTGGGCAGCAGTGCCCTGACTCATACAGTCAGGGCAAGGGTGTGAGTGGGCAAACAAGCTCCCAGTCAGTGGTAAATACAATGGACATTCTTTCCCAATAACTTCTTTTAGAAGGTCTGAAAAATATTATTTCTTTTTGTCAAGGAGGAAAAAACCTAAAAATATGGTTGTTTGTCTGGGTCAAAAGGGCACAAGACCTCATCTTGCTGTCTGCTTGTAACTAAGAAAATCTGACTATCAGCGTGAGTCGGCACTACTCTGCTCTATTCAGGTTTCCAACATCTTTGTTTAGAATAAAACTCCAAAGAGAAATTCACAATCTTCATGAGAAATACCATTCTGTTCTTTTCCTACTAGGGGATGCAGGAACCAAGCACCCTGCACTGAGGGTGAGGAGCACAGGGCTGTTGGGATGGCATGCCAGACAAACAGGCCTGGGTATAAGGCCTCTTTGTTCCTTTCCCAGGCTTTGCTGTCAGCAGATGTGTGTTCATCTGCATTTGTACATAGATTTGAGAAGGCAATAAGTAATTGCCCTTGGAGATAACCTTCTGTTTAAAATGTTTCAAGCTAAAAATCTGAGGAGAGTTCCTTGAGCCCATATGCACGTGCAATATCAGTGGAATAAGATGTCTCTTGAATTAAGACTAAACAATGGATGATTTATTGTTGTCAGTGACAAAGGAAATTTTTGATCAAAGAAATTGGAGCAATTCTCTAGTCTTGTATAAAGTGAGAGGAGTTATCACACATTTTAACACACTTCTGATTTGGCTTCAGCCACATTCTCTTGTTTCTGTGAGCTCCGTAGGCTGTCTTGCCAATAGTAAACATTTTCAATAAATTAATTTTTCTATGTTATTTAATAATATTCTTTCTTTCCCCTCTTTCATCTTTTTTTCTCTATAAATTGCCTGTAGGGTAAGAGGCCTTAGAGGGGTTTACAGGCAAATGTTAATAGATCAGAAAAACTTAGAATCCTTCTATATGCGCTGTTGATGGATTCATTTTGATGGATGAGATGTCAGCTCAAGAGTCACTGATTTTCATAGACAAAATATTAATTGTTGCCGGTAGGTTTTCCAAATTTCCTGGTGTGCTTGTGTGAACAATGGAAAATTATACTTAGTGTAAGTGCACTGTTTTTGCTTTGGGGACAGAGTAGTGCAGTCATGCAACAACATGCTGAACAAATGTTAATTAAGAAGGGTTTTATCTAATTGGAAGCTCATTAATTCAGTAGATAGCATCTTTATGAAATTGAGGAACAATCTGAAATAGCATCAGAGCTTGTACTATGAACATTAGGTAGTTAATGGGTCTGCTCTTCATGTGTCTGTGTGGAATCCTTTCCCTATTCTCATATCTTTCATGTACTTTTTTTACCCATTCAGAATTCTCCTTCATAGAATTTACTGTGCAGATTTAGCCCACTTTAAATATAACAGGGAAGCATTTGATGTTTAACAGCCTCACTTTCCCTCACGTCTGAATTGGTCTGCATTTTCTAAATTTTACAAAGGAGAGTGAAGTGAGAAAAGCAACACGGGCCAAGCTATTTTGTAACCTAATGAGAGAGGCCAACCGGGAGGGAAAGGATGCCCAGCAGAGTGATGGTTTGCTTCTGTCTGGATGAACTCCTCATCCTGTAAAACTAAAGGTGTCTCCCCTTACCCTTCTGACACTTTCAGGAAAAGATGGAGAGAATCGCTTTTCAGTTGGTGAAGTGTCGGAGGAAATCTACACCTGCTTACCCTGCAGAGAAGGATGTTCCTACTGTACAGACGATACCCCCTGCTATGCACAGGAGGACAAGTATTTACGGCTGGCTATCATCTCATTCCAAACGCTCTGTATGCTGCTGGACTTCATAAGCATGCTGGTAGTCTACCATTTCCGCAAGGCAAAGGTAAACTGACTTGTTTCGCTTTGATATTCCTCACTGTGTGGTACAGACTCATTCATCTGAGGTGTATAGCTTCTCATTTCGAGAGTCAGTTTATCAAGTAAGGAGCCCAGGTCAAGGGGAGGATGGGATTTCCAAAGAGGGACGTTTTTCTAAATTGTTTATGTAGTTTTGGAAAAAGAAAGCTGAGCGATTTTTGTCTTCCAGTGAAATACTCTTACATTTGTAGATGTTCAGCAAAAACCAAGGAAACCTATTATGCTCAAAGTACTTCTTGAAAATCAGACCAATTATGCAGGTATCTAAGGAAAGATGGGGTTTTAGAATCTTGGGATCTTGAAAGTCTCTGTTTTAGCACTATTGAGAATGATGTTTGTTTTCAATATATTTGAGAGACTAGCTTGAAAATAATTATGTGAAAGAGAAATACTTCCAGGTAGCTCCTAGAGAGTTTAAACTTGATTCTATGGTTAAAGATTATTACTTTTTTCACTAAAGCATGAGTATATTCGAGAGTATTTGTAAATTTCTGATGTGGCATTTATGTACTAACCTAATGAACTTTCTGCTTTTACCTTACTGAAAATCATGTAAGATCTCTTGCAATCTCACTGTTGCCTCAGTAAATGCAGAATATTCTCTAAAACTTCAAGTTTAATAAAAAGAAATTAATTGAAGACAGCATATATTCACTACCTGCATTTATTTGGGAGATGTAGGTGTGCACACAGTATGCTGCTTTGTTGAAATTAAGAGCCTCATCCACTTTCCATAACTAGATAAAGCATTTCCATTTTGGTTTTTGGAACACTTGATCCCACAATCTTCCTAATCCTGCAGTGTCTGTGTTACAAATGCATGGCTCATTTTGAAGGACTTTAATATCCTGGCAGGAAATCATGGAACGAGCAATAACGTTGGTTTTTTTTTTTTTTTTTTCCCTCTTCTGTTTCTGAAAGAGTCTTTGTATTTAATGATATTGCATAAAATCATTCAAATGACAGACTTAATTGTATTTATAAAGTTTTTTGTTATGAAAATTTGTTGTAGGCATCTTTTTAGTTGCCTAGCCTTAACTTAGCAGAACTTTGTTCCTGATTTTGTGAGATTTTAGTCTGGTAATGGTACTTCCTTAATCTCATAGACAACATCACGAAAGAAGCAAGTTTGGCTTGATTTTTTTTTTTTTTTTTTACACATTGAAATACTGTTTGATAAGAAATGTCTGTTTTTTCTCACAAATAGCTTGAGATCAGGCATGAATAAAATTACATACACTCTTGCACCTGTACACTTAGGTATGTTCTGATATACATATCCGCTACTGTAAGAAGAAAGATACATCTTTATTAAACATACTAGAGAAATCTTGTGTGTCACAAAACCTGCTAGTAATGAAAGGTGCATTTTTACTTTCGTGATGATTAGTCAATTCTCCAAAGTAGTCTTTGAGTAAAGAACGAGATGTGATCTAAATCTTTAATACCAGAGCAATACTAAAGAAGCATATACACACTTTTCCTTGTTTATGAAGAGCCTTTCAATCATTATGAAAAGGTTTGACCTTACTTTTTTTTCCAGCTTGCCTTTTACCATTAGAAATCAAGACAACTGAATGAGTGAAACCAGATATAAAACAAAGCATTCTTTTTTCCAGAATGAAAAGTGATGCCTTTCAGGCATTACAATTCATTCACTTGGCCAGAGATATATTTAATTACAATTTTGCTACCCTGGAAGAGAGTTGACTTTTTTCTAGATGTGTATCTCACAAAGAAAAGGGCAGGAAACACGAGACAAAAAAAAAAAAAAAAAAGTATAGTGATTAACAAACCCTTCCATTATGATTGATGTTTTCAAGAAATAGAAACTGATAAATTTTCCCTGCTTTTCATGTATTCAACAGAGTTTTTCTGTGATATTCCTTTAATATTTTTTACCTTATTGGTACAGCATGATTTAAAAAAGAAAAAGATCTCATGTGTTTACCATGAAACGAGAAGCTGTATGGAGGACAAACATCCTGAGAACAATGAGTATTTGTTTAAGAAAACTGCTGGTTACATTGGGAAAAGACAGAAATTTAGAGCGAAGGAAGAAAACTAGTAGCTGACTATGTACTCTTTGCCAAAGGGGGAAAGTCATGGAAATGAAAGAACACAGATTGAAATATGTTCAAAATATCTGCCTTTTTGAGAATTTCCAACTGTTAGTGAAGCAAACCACAATTAGTTTAGTATATGTGTCTGTGATTAAAGTTACTGTGTTAAACTGCTCATTTCCATTGTGCTGTGTGGGTGTCAGAAAAGATAATTTTTTTGGATTCTCTCCCACATGTAGCACTACAATATTCAAATAGTTACAAAAAGTAGTTTTAAATACAGCATTTTAACAGAAAGAAGTGTTTATTGCTACCATATCAAGAAGCAAACTTCAAAGTGTTTAAAAGAGCAGAAGAAGGGAGTTGGGAACAAAAAAACGTTAAATTAAGGCCCCAGGGCTGAAAAGAGTGAAGAGTAGGTATGTGCCATTTTGGTACAGTTGTCGATCAGTAAAATCAGAAGGCAAATGAGATCAGGTTACCTCTTCTGTAAAAGTGACTGCAAAAGACTTCTCAATGTCTGTACTTTATGGAGCCTTCTGGTAATAACTACTTTCAAAAAGGTAAGGTCCTGAAAAATTAAGGTTTGCCAACAGAAAGCACCGTGGAAAGAAACACTCCAGGCACCTTGACCGTGCTACTGTGAGTATAATAATTCAGAAAAAGAATGATAAAGGTCTATAGGGATCCTTTATATCATGATGGAAGTGACAGCCTTTCTCTCCAAAAAATCAACATATCAGTAATTGCAGATGCAGATCATAAGTATTTTAGACAAGTGAAGAAATACCTCAACTGTTCAGATCATACTGGTTGCACATCTTATGACCAAGAAGGAATTATAATGGAAAATTGCCGTCGACCTGGTATCATCAACAGTGTGGAATATGTGCTAGATCCAAGCCAGTTACTTAAAGATCAGCCATTAGTAAAAGATGTATTGCTCCACTGCTGAAGAGTGTGGTGATGAGAACAGAGATGTTTTGAACAACTGCTGCCAAAGCGTTATTGAAAAAATGTGATGATACAGCTTTTACTTTGACATGACCTTTATAACTAACCTAGGCTGTAATAATAATGAGATACAGGGAAATCTCGTAAATATCAAAGTGGTTCCAGAAGTGAAAGATCTTAACAAAATTACAAAAATGGTAATAATTAGGCAAAGCCTAGAGCAAGCCAGATGACTGGCTTCTTAGAGCCAGGCTTCTCTTTAGAGGAACCATTACAAGTCTATGAAATTTTCAGTCTCTTCTTTTAGAACTTTTTAAGGTTCCTCTAAAGATTCCTCTTCAGACTTTTGAAAGAACTCTAGAAAATTGTTGAACTATTTACTGTGGAATAAGCTACTGCTTGTATTAATAGCAGTAAAGGAGGAATGGAAGGTAGGAAATGTGACATCTGTGTTTATAAAAACTTCCCATAATGATGACAAGCAGTAAAGATCAGTAGGTCCAACTTACACAGTTGCAATTACCATAGAAATGGTAATAAAAAATAGAACTACCGGTCCATGGATCACTGCAGGAAGTGAGTTTTTGGGAGAACGTGATGCCCTACAAATGTATTTATAGCTCTGTGAAGGTGGATTATGAGCATGTGGGTATGAGAGTACTTTTTCCAAGGTCTGCCACCAAAAGCTCTTAAAAATTATGATCTCAAGGAGCTAGGTGAGCTACACTACTTATAGATAACCAAGAGATGACAGAGGAAAAGACAGCGCAGGAAATATAGTATATAGAGTCATGTGTGACGAGGAGATGTTGATGTGTGAACATATATTTATGGTTCCTCTTAAGGTATCATTAGAGCATGTTCAAGATATCTCTCAAATGGTTAAAAAAAATGAAGTAGATGCATTACACAATTTTTGGTTGCTTTATGTTACTCATTGGCAAAAAATACCTTGGATCCCAAAGTATAAAGCAAGTAAAATAGGGTTTGGAAGAATAGTACAGGATATTTCTGTATATATTTCTATATTTCTAGTGTGTTTAAACACAGTGGTTTTGGTGAAACTGTGAGGATAGACCAGGAAGGATCATTCTCTGCTCTTTTTCTTCTTTAATAATGCAGCGCAGGCCATGAAGTGAGGTAGGGCACTGGAGTCTGAATCAGAAAGCCCTTCTTTTGCTCTCTTCTTGAAAAGCTTTTAGTTACTCACATAGACTTCCACATTTGGTATGTGGCAAACCAAAATTCAGCTTGCTCATCCAAAATATAGTTGCTCCAAACTAGTGGTACCACTGACCAATCGGACCATTGCCAACCTGTAAATGTGAGAGCAAATTAGTGACTTCAAGAAGTACTCAGAATTGGCCAACAGTACAAAATGGAACAGCCAAAAGATACCATGAGCAAGCTCAGATGGATGCTGACGAATTCATTTGAGGCTTTGTCAAACACAGGTGAAAGTGACTCAGCAGCCCTGAGATCAGCTCAGCAGCAATGTTATTAAACTGTGTGATGGTTTGGACTTGGCTCCTTGCCAAATACCCAAACCCCCAGTAGCAGTCCCCCCCCTTCCTTCTTTCTCCAGGGCAAAGGAAAAAAAAACTATGCAAATTGAAGAACTCGAAAATCAAGTTAGTTATATAAAAAAATATATATTTTATGTATAATACAGTTAAGATGCTATGTACACAGCAAAAGGGAATCCAAACAACCCCTCGAAGGGATAGGGAAAGGGGAAAAAGGAGCAAAAGGGAACAAAAAGGAACACCGAGCAGATATATGCAATCAAACCCAAGAATTAGTAAAGTAACTAGTAAAACAAATCTTACCACATCCCTTAGAGAAGCAGGATTGACACACACGACCAGCACTCCCCAAGCCTCCAGGTGGCAGGTCAGTGGATGCTGCAGGCCTCAGCCTTAGATAAGTGAGACCAACGCAAGGACCCAACTGTTCCTGAACCTCACCGGAAGAGAAGAGAGTGAAGGCCTCTCCTCCCTTCTTATTTATACCCTGATTTATGTAAAAATCGTATAGAATACTGGGAACACTGCCCCTTCCTTGGTTACAAACTGGTCACCAGGGAAGGCCTAGATTAAAACCACCGCAAACTGCAAGAGTCGTAATTGGAGAAAATCACAGGCAGAAAATGTGGCCCTTTGCCAAGAGAAGGGAGAACTCCCAAAATGGTAAGAATAAAAAAAAAAAATTTGGAAGGCGGCACAGAAGGAGCAGCAGAAGCTAAACCACTAGTGAAAAGCATTGTAGGGAAAGACAGGAAAAGATGAAAATTGTAACAGATAGAGAAGATGCTACTGCTATAATGGGAAAAGACAAAGCATTTCAGCAGGAGAGTAAAGGGAATAAATGTGCCAAACAAAGAGACAAGAGGAAAAAAAAATATTCACAGCTAATACAGAAGGGAAAGCAGATGTGCAGATCACTTCAAAGAAATCTTTACTGGAAACCCTGAGCCTGGCATTGACACAAAGTGCAAGAGGCTGAAAAACTCAAGGGAGATGAAAAGGGAGGTGAAAACATGTGAAATCCCACCAGAAAAGATGACAGCACCTGACGGCACCAGTTTAATGACACTGAGGAAGTTGTGTGATGAAACCTGGGAAAAAGAGAGTTTTCCTCAATGGTGGAAACGTTGGAGTTCTGTTAGACTGCTCTGACAGGGTGATCTTGCTGAATACTGCACCTGGGGAGATGGTGAGGCTTCTGCAGTGTGAGAGAGCTAAAGGGGCTCTGGATGTAAAACAAGGAACAGGCTCAGTGCTTTTGATGGTCAAGATATGTCTTAGCAATCCTAGAGGAGTCTGTAAAGGAATAGGCTCAGCCTTATTTCCTTGGTTTTCAAAAGGCTTTGACAGAGTATGAGAGGATCCTACAGAACAACTTTCTGCCCTACCAAGTTAGATCTTCATGGCTGTATACAGAGGCACAAAACGTTCTCCAAGATGAGCAAATAGGGGAAAAATCAGCTTAAGGTGAACACTAGCAAACATGTGCCGTGGCATTATTATCGATTTTATAATGCAAACATTACTACTAAAAACACATCCAGAAATTATGAGGCTAAGCTAACAAAAGTAACTGGTTAGAAATCGTTGATGCTAAAGCAAATATTCTCAAAAATGAGTAGCTGAACAGTGATTTTGTAAGAAAAAGTATCAGCAAAATGGGAGAATTTGTGTGAGTAGTATTATGTGAACCCATGGAGAGCTCAAATAGGATGTCACCAACTGCCAGTAGTGATGCATTACATGCAGTGAAGGGTTGGAGTAACAAAGCTACCAGAAAGAAACTGAACATTTAAATAACTATAAATAAATTTTTTTTAAAAAAAGTTTCCAAGTTAGCATAGAATTTCAAGGACTAAAATTCTACCAGAGCCCTAGAGAGGAAACCAGCTGCATTGTAAACATGTTCATGTAAAAGTACCAGAAGGACATTACCTGCAAAGAACCTAAAGGGCTCATCAGTTATCAGGCTGCCTTTTCAAATGAACTGGAAAGGAGAGCAGAAAATAACTGACCTTTGCATTGCAGCCTGTCAAGTCAAACATGGAGCTCCTGGGTAGGATACGACTGCTGTGAGGAATTATGAGTGCCTTTAAGAAATGCTAAGAACCTCTGCTGGCAAAGGGGACAGAGAAGCTGATCTCAGCCATAGCTTGGAAGGGGCTAATTGCTACTTGGGTGATGAAGGAGAGATGAAAATGTGACGCCAGCCTTGACTCACACTAGACCTATTCAGAAGGGTCTTGTTTGCTGGGAATTCTCATTCAGATCAATGCTAAAGGCTTCAGAGTAGTTGCACTAAAGCCAAACTACTTTGCCATCATCTTTCCTCGTCATGCATAGTGGGGCTGCCAGGTTCTGAGAATGCAGGAACTGACGACGAGTGTGGGAAGAAACCTTTGGGGGATCTGGGCTTTCTGTCTGCCTAACCTACCTGTGGCCAGCATCTCTGGATGTAAATCCAGCAAATCAAGGTAAAATTGACAGCAATGAGCACACTTGGAAAAGGTTGTTTTCAGCTCTGAAAAATAATGGAAAAAATGCTTAGAGGAGAGTCTTAAACATAGCAATTTGGAAAGATGATGTCATATGGCATTAACGATGAAGGACTGTGATAGAGGCCATTGGAATGAAGGGATTTGCCTCACTCAAGACCATTTCCAATTACAAATATTAGAAATTTAGAACTAAACAACGTTTTTATTGCTCTGGTCTTCCCATCTTCCCCCGCCCCTGCCCCGACCCCCCTTTAGGAACACTCAAGAACTGTTGAAAATACAGAAATACAAATACTTGTAATGAGAGAAGGAAAATGTACTTCCAGAACACTGGTCAGGGAAAAAACTCACAGTTAATAGGACCACATGATTAATCACCAACAAGAATAAATCTTTTTACCTCTCTTGAGGGAACTGTGGCAAATAACAGCAACAAACTGGTTTTGTATGGTTTTTATTCTGTTGAATACAGTTTTTCATTGTTTGGAGTTCAGCATGGCTGGATATGCTGTGCCACCACTATTCTGTTTTTCCATTTTGTGTAAATATATTTAAGTGTTCTGCTAAATATGATTTCAAAACTGTGAAGATAGTCCCTAAACAATGCAATTGTAAACACTGCACAGAACTGCACATAGATGGAAAGGCAACATGCAGATTTATGCTGAAGTTCCCCCTTCTAATACTGAGAAATCAAGAATGTCTTTTCTCCCTTACTGCAGCCGTGGTAGGATGCAGTGATTCAGAGTGAGGTAATCACAGGCTATTGATGTGTGATACATCTTTAAATATTACAGTATGCTGGCTTTGCAAACATACCTCTTTTGCTAATGTAAATCACCCAATCCTTTCTTTTTTTTTTTCACCCCCACTCCAGTGGCATCTTGATGTGCTTATGCCTGGATGCCTTTCATCTTTGGTGCACGTTCTGCTTTTTTCTCCCTAGACACCAATTTCTGACATTTCAGCTGAAGTGGAAACTTGATAGAGGGAAGAGATCTTGTGCAGGTGGAGCAGCTCCCTTTACATGCTGTGCTGGTGGGCATACCTGACAGTTCACTCAGCCCATGCACATTCTGTGCAGTGCTTTATACACCCTTTCTTCATCATATCCTTTTGTGAGAACCTCATTTCTTGTGAATTCTCAGGAAGTTTATTGTAGTTTTCAGGTGTGCAACTTTAAAGACATTGCCAATGTTTTCAAAACTGTTGTTGTTTTTAGTGGAATTCTCTTTTCCTTTATTAATAAAACAGAACTCATAAAATGTCCCTTCCCATTTTTCTGAGTAGTTAAGATGCATTTAGGGATGCTGTACTTTTTAAACTATCTCATAAACAATTGCAGAGTGCCTTATTGAAAAGGTAAGAAGTACAGGGGCTGTTAGCCTATGGCAGCAGTTGAGTCTCAGGGATGATGTACTGTCTGCTGAAGTTTCCAAAAACAGCAAGCATTGGTAGGCATGGCTGCAAGAGTGATACTGCCCTGTGTTTGCAGGGTGTTGGTGGCATTTACTTCATAAGCCCAAAGATTTCACTTTTGTATACATTTGCATTCTAATACATGCTTGAGAGGCAGCAAGGACTTGTGAATAGAAAAAATAAACCTAGTTCCGCTATAGACACTTTAGGCCTAATGAAAAACTGAAGTGTGAAGAAACTAGATATGAATTATGTTTGTTGATTTCATTTCAGTCTCATGAAGAATAGCTAATGGGAAGAGCAGGGCAGTAGGAAGCACAAAATGATTGTGTACAGGGTTTTCTACACTGAGTCTACTCCTAATGGACAATGTTCTAATGGTAGATCTTCCAAATAACTTCTCATCAGTACTCGACAGAAGCTCTAAGAATTCAAAAGCTATAGTCTTCTCTATAAATCTTTATATTAAGCCAGGGCTTATGTCTACAAAGTTGGATTGCACAACACCTTAGGGCCCATGTGGAAAACATCAGTGATTTTTCAGGGAGTGTGCTGCCTTCAGAGTGATGTGAATCAGCCATGGACTGTGTGTGACATGTTAGCTCCACTTTGATGTCTCAACTGATTCCTGACTTTTGCTTTCTTAATGTCTTGATCTTGAATACCTTGCAGTATGTGAGTCATTATCTTCTGTTCCACCAATACTCCAGAAAATTCTACAACATACAGCCCCAAAGTTCAAATGAGTGGGGCTGATACTGGTCTTTCAGTGGAGGGTGTTGGCCAAGAATACAGCTGTCACAAGAGATATGGCTGGAGTAGCCTTGAAGGCATATGTATGTTTAATTGTCTTACACTATGATTTCACTTATGAAATAATGAAAAATAAAGGTAATCAAATCATTGACTTCCAGCAGATATTTTCTAACAACAAGAACTATAGCAGCATAGAATAACTTTCCAGAGCTACAAATTTAACTGTGCAAACTGCTAAAATTTTTGGTTTTCTGTTGCTCTGTTAGTCTTGCTGCGTCTTGTATTTGTAGCCCTTGTGGGTTAGTTGAGTAAACCAAATACTCTGTCACGTATTTGGGGAAAGATAATAAGCTTTCCCCACTGAGTCTTTGGTGCAGTAATTTCAGGACAGTTGCATTTACCTGAAGTTTCATTTGGGTTTGCGAATGGGTATTTACAGATTTGCTGGGAAGAGAATTCCTATCATGTCAGCAGAATAACAGCAACATTATTTATATATCCTGCTATTTGTCTTGGAGTTGCATCCTGCTGTGACCTTTCCTTGTACAATCAATAGCAGTAACAAAGTCCCTGATGGCTTGCATGAGATCTTTGGCATGCCTCCTTTTCCAAGAGCAGACTTCTGTCTGAAGCCGGCCTTTCCTTTTGTAGAAGGGTCTAAGTGTAGGCTCAGAAGAATATTTCAAGCGTAAGCCCAGTTGGTGGTAGAGGGACTTCGAACCAGTAAGGCTTTCAAAATTTTGTTTCAGTCTGTCATTTGCTGTGTGGGGTTTTTGCCTTTGGGAAAAACATTTGGCCAATAAACAGGGCCAAGGTTTGGAGGCTGAAGTGTGGCTTTTGATGCACATTCTGGAGTGCCAGTGTCTGGACCCCATTTTGATGTTGAAAAAACAGTATGACTAAGGAGAAGCACTTATGAAGACGAGAAAATAAGCTTTTTTTAGAAGTTTCACTCAAAGAGAAGGAAGAAATAATGTAAAAAAGACACTGGGAAAGAAAACAACAGAAAAGATGTAACATGAGAACTTCCAAATAGCAGAAACAGAACTGTATTGGAAATCTTATTCTAGGAAAATCTTGCATTTTTTACTGAATATTTTTTATTGCAAACCTTTTATTTAATGATGGCATGTTCAGAGAAACTTTATGTACTGTTTTTTATGTGGGTTTTTTTTTGGCTATATCATGTGGTGGAAGCTGAGCACAGATCATTCAGACTAAAACATATGCCTGTTCTTCATTCTTTTCCTCATTTCTTTGGGCAAAATTTGAAGGTTTATAGCAGCAGGCTTATGCTATCAGCTTCTCGTTAGGACATCGTGCTATGAACACAGTCAGATTGCTTTCTGCCTTCCCTGTCTCAGCCAGGCCTCCCCCTGTCTAATTTAAATCGTGACATTTTTCTCTGACATCTTCTCATCAGCATCAATATAGAAGAAAAGAAACTTTGATCTCCTCCTGCTTCCCTCTAGGACATCCCAGCTACTGCTTTCTTGGTTACTGTAGCAACCAGCTTGTTACTGAAAGTGATTTTGGACTCTAGAGCTCACTTGGCCTCCAGCTATGTCTGAGCCTTACTGAACTCCGAGTTCCCTTTTAATATATGCTTTCTGCAGACCTAAATTTATTGTCTCAGCTTGGTATCTTTTGTCTTGGCTACTGCAGAGTCCTTTCAGCTGGCCTTGGCAAATGCATGGCCTCCTCCTATCTGTTCAAAATGATGCTGCAAACAATTTTCTGTTCCACCACTTTGTATTGTCCTTGTTGCATCTCCTTGTTGACGTCATACATGAGCTATACCTCTTGGTTTTTCAGCTCTCCCACATGAGCTTTTTCTCTCTTCTAATGCCATTTCTCTGATACAGAAGTGTCAACAACAGCCTCATCTTGTTACATTTTTCAAAACCACCCTTTGTTGCGTTCGTATTTTCCTCGTTTGGTAGAGGCTTTTTGAGAGCATCCCCTGCTCTCCATATCATGGCTTCAGATTCAAGTGCTAACAAAGTCTGTGACTCAGAGCGGGATACTGATAGGTTTGGACTACTAATTGCTGGTTATGATACATGATATTGCCTTGTTATTTCATTGTTCTTCTCATCTGCCCTTACCTGTCTGTTGTCCCTTACACTCTTACCCTTGTGGAGGTAGGACAGTCTTCTTCACTTTCTCCTTGTGCAGGGTCCACAATACCTTGAATCCTCCCTGAGTCTCGGCCTTTTAGCAATGCAGTGGTAGGAAGAATAATTAAATTTTACAAAGCAATATTTCCTTCAGAGGTAAATGTGCTTTTATTTCCAGTGAAACATAGAGTGATCTAAGCTTAATGAGACATTACTTAACACAATAGATTCTGAAGAGCTGAAAAATTTCACCATTTCTGGAAAGAGCATTTCTCAGATCCCGTCTATTAGTTTGGAGTGGTTTAGCCACTTGGCTCCTGTAAAGAAAAAGTGAATAAAATAAACTGGAGTCATATTTAAATTCTTCAGAATTATGAGGTTTTGATTCATTTTGATCCTCATCTATAGTTCATTTGCTGTCTCAGTCATGTGAATAATGAGATTTATTCTAGCCCTTCTTTTCTTACATTATTGTCAGTTTGTTTCCTCTGAGATATTATGGATCTTGAGCTTTGCAGTAAGGTTGGGATTTTCATCCTGTAATTTACTACAAACTATTGCTCTCTACGTAATTGAACCACCATTTGTATAGACTGGTTAGTGAGCTGTGGTATTGCCTTCTGTAATAGGTAAGGCCATGTTGAATGAAATGCTGAATTTCATTTCAGATATTCCAAAGTTAATTGTAAACTAAACCAAGGGAACATACTAACAGAGCCCCACCTTCTGCTCCTGAAATACGGTTTCATATCCCATCAGATTTTTTTGTGTATTCCATTTAATCTCTTGCTGATTAAGCAGCTATCAATATTAGAATGCATTTTATTCTTGAAGATAATGTTCCTTTAATTTCTATGTTAATTGACTGTATAACCTAGCAAAACAGGCACTTCAAATTATCTAGATTTTTGATGATCATTATTTTACATATTCAGCTTTCAAATTAACCTTAAGTCTGTGAATAGACCGAAATTGAACTTAGGTATTATTTACCTTATTACTGATTTTCTTTCATCACCTGGTGATCTAAGCAATATGTCCCTGAGGAATTCCCACTCTCATAAGAAAAGATGTTCCTGGGACATTAACTATTTTTATTGTGAGGGTTCTTCACCCACAAATACTGTTTTATCAAATATTTATTTTGTAGGTCGTGTAGTGCAACTAAGATGCAGCAGGACCTGTGTTTCTAAATACAGAACACCTTATCTTCATCATGATATGTCATACAGATTTCATTACTTGCATAACAGAAAGGATCAAGGGCCACATGAACTGAAAAAGCAGTTGAGGATATCCTGTATGCCTGACATCTTGTGCACTTATAATGAAATTGATTTATGATTGATAGCCTTTGCTTTTCCTGACTTTTTTTCCAGTAAAAAGTAAATTGAATAATTCTGTTCTATTTGAGCTCTGCTTCAACTAGTAATAGAAAAATATGACCTTCATGTAAGTATTCTTCAAAGGCTTTAAAGGGAAATGAAAGAACATGAGGATTATATTTATTTGGTTTAGGAATACTGCACAAAACTGCAAATGCCAGAAAATTCTGACAATTTGCCAGTATAGTTTAAGTGGCAATACATAACTGTAGGCCTGTCTTTGGAAAATTTGCCTTTGCTATGAAATCTTCTGTATTTGCAATCCATATTCTATTAGTAGGTATTATTCAAATAGAACAATTATCATTAAAAGTATTTGTCAGTGTGGCAAGAGGTTGAAGAGGACGCAAAATTTTCTCTTCGCTATTTTATGGAGAAATTCTCAAAAGAGGTGCATCTCTTTCTCTCTTGAAGTGAAGGGTGTTTCCTGCAGTTAGCTGGGAATGAGTTGCTTGAGTTTTATTCCTTAACTAACAATAATAAAATTACAGCATATTTTTGTTATGGAAATTGACAGTTCCCTTTTCCTGAATAGCAGTCCTAATCAGTCCCTGAATTTATTATCAAGAGAATCAATAAATTATGACAGTACTCACTGAGGGTTCAAAGAAATCCTTCCAGTTGCTTTTGTGCTCATTCTTTAGTTCCCAGTGACCCTCTTCCAGATCTGAACAGTATTAAGATATCATCATCATCATGGCTGGGCTTCGCGAGCGAAGATTTGAGAGGGGCTCTACCCACGCTTGCTACAAGTGCGCTGATGGCTGAAGAGGCCAATGCGAGATAGACAAGTCCGGTTGCAGAAGGCACAGCAGAAAGACTCCCTTGGTGATATCGATGAGACGCGATTCTTTCTGCGTTGTCTTTTCTCCTCCAGAGTGATCCTGTGTGTGTTCTCAAAAGCAGCAGCAGCGTTATAGATGGTGTGTCTCCAGGCCTCCCGACTGCAGGCCAGGGTAGACCAATGGTGGTGATCAATATGGCCAAGGCTGAGGGATTGTTTCAGGCAGTCCCTGTATCTCCTCTTCGGGACTCCTCTCTTGCAGCAGTCAGTGGCAAGTTCCCCACAGCGCACGATCTTAGGCAGGCAGTGGTCCTGCATCCTGGAGACGTGCCCTGCCCAGCACAGCTGTGTTCTCAGCAGCATGGCCTCAATGCTCGTGACTGCTGCCTGTTCAAGGACAGACGTGTTGGTCACACAATCCGTCCAGTGGATGTTTAGGATTGTACGGAGGCAGCGCTGATGGAAGCGTTCCAAGAGACGCAAGTGGTGCCAGTAAATGACCCAGGATTCAGAGCCATATAAAAGAGCAGACAGTACAATGGCTCTGTAGACACTGATCTTTGTACTTCTCTTCAGGTGTTTGTTTTGCCACACTCTTTTATGGAGTTTACCAAAAGCTCTGTACGCCTTTGCTAACCTGTTGTCTATTTCAGCATCAATCTTACCATCCGAGGAGATGATGCTTCCCAGGTAATTAAATTGTTGAACTGATTTAAGCTCTGTTTCACCAATGGTGATATGGGGATGATGGAAGACTTCCTAAGGTGCAGGCTGATATAGAACTTCTGTCTTCTTCAAGCTGACTTCCAGCCCAAAAAGCTCAGCAGCCTCTAACCACCATAATAAATGTAGTTCCCCTCTTTTCTGCTCTTCTTAATATCAGTGTCTAGGAACTGGCAACTTTTGTCTCTTGACTAAGAGCCAAACATCTTGCTGTTGCTCAGCCTCAGGGACAGAAAAAAGGGTCTCCGTATTCTGTTTCTTAAAAGTAAACTTTAAGTGAGATAAAATTCCTCAGAGTTAGCACTTCAGGTTTTCCACACAGCTCTTTCACTGAAAAAGATAATAGTATCTTTGTAGCTGAGAAAAGATAAATGGAATAAGAGAGAGGAAAAAGGTTCAGTGGGCTTTAGAAAAACAGTACATGAAAATCAAAGGAAAAATACAGTCATACTGAAAAAAGTTTTTTTGTTGGGAAGGTTTATTTTAGTAAGAAAAGCAAATGGTAATAAAACATTTCAACCAGCTCCACTTCGGACCATGTATTTTCAACTTGACAAAAATATCTTTTCACCTCTGTTGTTTAAAAGAAGTAAAGAATCACTTGTACCAGGAAACAAGAATCTGAGGAAGGGTTTTTAGGGAAGGAAGGGAGAGATTTGGGAATACAGTCCAGTAAGGTCTCATCACATATCCTCACATATAGAGGAGAATGGATCTGCACCACAAAGGTCACAAGGGCCCTCCTGGGAAGCACTGGAGAGCAAGCATATTGCCATTACATATTACTTTTAGCTAAGCTTTTTATTTCACTTGTTTTGAGACAGTTTTGCATAGTGATTTTTCTAGTCACTTCAAATACATCAGCTTAGTACAGCAGAGCACACCTGGGCCTGTTCTCTGTATTTCCTTGCTTCTCTACCATTCTGTCATGCATCCGTATGTGTTTTCCAGTTTTACATTGAGTGGTAGATACACTTTACAATTTAGGAAATATGGATGTGTTGTATGTAAAGTTGAGATCAAAAAAGAATTCTATCAAATTTTTGTCCCTGTAGTTTTTTGTTTGCTACATTTATCTGTATGATAAGCTCACATTTTGGTGAAGCCATTCTTGCAAAAGGAAATTTTTTTTAAATCACAGCCTTCTTTGGTCATTCTTTATGCTACAGAAGTGGCAGAACTGTTTAAAAAAAGTGAAAAAAAAATGTGCCAACCTTTTCCCCTCACTAGGTTTCCATGGTATCATGCTCTAGTACACAGTGACATGTGGCCCTGGAAGAATCTGCAGTCTTCCTGGACTGATACCAAAAGTCTTCAGTTATGTTAATTTGGTATTATGCAATGTAAGAAATACAGGATTACTTCAATTTTATTCTGGGTTTTAATTTCTTCTTTTTTTTCTCCACTCTGAAAATACTTCAACACTCATGTCACTGACTTTGTGTGATGATGTTCAGGAATTCAGTGGTAATTAATGCTTCTGTATTTCCTGGACTGCTTAGGACCATAGAGAATTGAAATGCAGTATCTTCTGTACATATTTATACATCATTTCAGCTCTTTATTTTGTTACACTTAATGAAACTTGGACAGATTATTTTTTAAATTTCCCTCATGCAAATAAATGTTAAACATTTATTTATGACTCTTTAGCGATATCCAAGGGTATTTCTTAATCTGTTTTGCCCGAGAAATGGTGTTACTTTCTAAGATAGAAGGATAAGGAATGACTGTTTACCTCAAAGGCTACTAATGTGGTCTAGATATAATGAGTAGATGGAAGACTGAGCAAATCCTAAGGCATAAATCAGTCCTTCCCAAACAACATCCTTTGCAAGCCTAGATAAGTAGATGGTATAGGTAGATAAATTAAGTTTGAAAGTTAGTACAAAACTAGAAGCAAAATAAAGTGTAGTATCACTGAGATGTCAGCACTATGTAACCACTGAGTGTGACTGAGACATCCAGAAAGGACAGTTTTACTGGCACAAATAAGTAAATATAGAAATGAAACCCTGAAAGGGAAATGAGCACACAGGCAAAGTGGCAATAAACAAACTGTACACAAGATGAACAGCCAGAGAAATAAATAAGTAAAACCAAAATAAATGCCAACAAGCAAGGCAGATGCAAAAAAACAAGCAGCTGTTAAGGAAAAGAAGAAGAAATTGAGCAAATGTTACATGCAAGTTGAAGAAAATCCCACTGCATGAAATTTCAGGGCTGTATCCTAAAATGCCCTGATTTCTGTGATTTCCACCAGAGAATTTTATTTGTGCAGCCGGTATAGGTGGACAACAGCTGGTGGAGAATTTAGTTTATCATTATTTTCCATTCTTTCGTTTATTTTCTTAAAAAAAAGAAGGTTTTTTTCTTGAATTACATGGTCATTTTCACTGCTCTGTATGTCTTAGATGTCCATAAAGTCATGTATTTGTGATGCTGCCTCCAGCAATGCCCGAGGGGCCCACACTTGCAAAGTCTGTACAGTGGAAGATTTAGCTTTTGGTCAAACAACTATCACTCAGAAACTGCTGGAAATACTAGTTTATGTAATATAATACACATTTATCTAATAAATTAAGTTTAAAACATCCTGCTTTAGTTTTGGTTTTCTCCTCTCTAGTTATTTCCTGTTGTTAAAAGTGCTGGATGGAATTTTTTTCTTCCTGGACTTTACCTCTTGGGATGTAGTGGTCACTATGAAAGAAAAAAAGAATTCATATATTTTTAAAATCAGTTATTAAAATATCTGTTTTTCTTTGCAGTAGCAAAAATAAAGTTTCAAAAATGTATTTTGGGAGAATTCTTATACTTCCATTTGCATACTATTTTTTTCTCTACACTTAATACAAAAATAGTTCTTTGGTTGTACTGTTTCTTATTTTAAGTTTTGTGCTTTTCTTCCTTGCTGTGGATAGCATCCATATGTGCTAGAATGTCTCCTCCATTTAATGAGGAATCCTCTTTAGAAGAGCTGTGATATCTTTAAACATTGGGTTAAAACCTACATTTTCATGGTATCAAAGACTGAGATGAAAGCACAGTCAAAACTTGGATTCAAGCTCATTTTGAATTTCAGTGTTGCTTTGTAAGCCACACTTCTTTTAAGGCAGGAGGGTGAAGTGGACAGACAGAATTCACAGAGAATGGTCCCTACCCAATCACATGTGAGGGGAAAATCATGGATTATTACTTGTTTTGGAGGAAAAGCTGTAAATGCTGAAGCTCTTTGCTGCTGCAGGTTCTCTCACAATCATGCCATGCAGAAAAAAGCTCTATAAGGAAGGACTGATCAGGATGTGTAAACTTGTTTAGAAAAGGATGTTCACACAGAAGCTCTATGAAGACCAGATGTTTTAGATAATTTCCATCTTCCCTGTATGAAGTCACTAACTTTGTTGGCCATTCTGTGGTGTACAGATGCATTGTATAAAATAAGAAAAAAAAGGTGTGAGTATTGCTCAATCATGAGAGATGAGTTCACTGACCTGGCAGTGTCCTGCGTGGTGTTGGGCAGAGCCCTCTGCATTGGTTCCCAAGGAGAAAAGTGTCGTCTTACAGAGATGTTACGAAAAAAAACTGTATCAAAACAAGTGAATCTTCCACCTATGGTAGAATCAGGGCCACAAAAGGAATCTTGTGGACACAATCCTATAATGCTTTTTATAGTTTTTATAATTTTGTGCTGGGAATTTGACGTCACAAAGTGTGAAACTCCCAGGTATTGTGTGTTGAATAGTATTTAACATAGAAAAGAGTGATTTTTTTAAAATTAGATTTTGTAAAACACAACCATTTTAATGGGCCTGTGAATTAAAGAGTGTGGAGCATGCCAGTATGACAGACAGCTTAATATTCTGCTTTAATAAGCTTTACTGTGGAAGTGTTGTACTGACAAAAGTGAAGGTGCCTTCTGCAAAGAACCTAGCATTTAAATGCCACACAGAGAGAATTTTCTAATATTTTGTATTGGTTTTTGTCTTCTAGAGTATCAGGGCTTCAGGGCTGGTGCTGTTGGAAACCATTCTTTTTGGATCGCTTCTCCTGTACTTCCCAGTAAGTCAAACTATAACTTTTAAAAAAGAAATTATATCCTTGCCAACATTTTAAAACATTGCATGAATGACTTCGGTGAAAATATAAACATCAAAACTAATTATTAGTTTAGTCTGGCTGTAAAATGTGCTGTGTTCTGTATATATTCTTAAGAGCACTCAGTTGTTTTGCTATATTTGTAATAGTTCTCCGTTTTAAATTTAGTGAACTTGCCAGTCATTTTAACTTGGAAGTTTTTAGGTGTTCTGGGCTAGGACGAGTTATTTTTTAGAGAGGACACCTCTAATCTATGCTATGGGAAAAATCAGCCAGGTGTGTAAAAAGAAGACACTGATTATACCAAGTATTTCTCTGGAATGTAGTATAAAGGAAAATAGTTATTTCAGTGTATTAATGGCATATATTTTGATGTTTCTAAGGCTGTGTGACATCTGCCACACCATGCATTTGGGAAAATTAGATTATATTATTTCTATGCTGTAAATGGAAAAAAAATAATTTCACAGTCAAATGAGAAATACTTTACAAAGCTTTTAGAAATGTGGATCCATTCTCTCTTCAAAAATCCCAGGAAAACTGAGTTTGTTAATTGTTACATAAGCCAAACACAATGACTAGGTAAAGCAAGACATCAAAGTGTAAATTGACAGAAGTTGATAGCATGCAGGTCAGCAGACAGAAACAAAGATGGAGTTGTGGGCTGTTTTAAAATATGTTTGTGTTTTCTTTTCCTCTGTAGTCAGAATCTTTTGTGCTTTTACAGATCAACATGTAGGTACTGAGAGATGAGCTGGATAACAAAAGTCTTTAGTAGTTGCAGAAAAAGAAGCAAATAAACTGTAGTAGAATGTGTGAAGAATACTGTAAGAAACAAAAATCCTGATGGAATTTTTATACATTATTTTTTGAATAGTGTTGGTCTTTCGAGTTTTAAAGAAAAAGTGTGTGCATTTCTAGGATAGTTTTATGTGTTTTTTCATCTTTCACTTTGCAGATGTCAAGGAGGCAAAAGTTTTTGTTTTTTCCGTATTGTAAAAATGTTTTTTTACAACCCCAGCTTTTCAGAATGTCTTTCATATTTCATTGTGGTGAACAGAACAGAAAGCTCAGGCACTGTTTCTTCAGCTGGTGGTGTGAAGGAAGCATTTACAGAAATTTGTAGCATAAAGCATTCCATTTCACAAAGGAAAATGCTGGTTGTCTGTCTTCAGCCTTCAGGTGCTCAGCATCAGGGATACTGAGATACTGTGGGTGAAAAAGACTTCACAGCAGTTGACTTGGAGGGCAGTGCTGTTAAGATGCAAGACCTGGTGTCATCCACAACCTTTAAATGCAGACAGAAAGTGGTCCTGGGAGGGACGAGTTCAATACCATCTCCTCAGCTTGTCACTGACAGTTAAACATCTCCCCTTTTTTTTTTTTCACTAGCACTAAGGTTGTTAAATGTACAACAAGTGCAAAACGACAGTTTGATGCATTCTGAGGAAAAAAATTTTACAGAAAATTCCTGATTAGCCTGTGTTCCAGTCGATACGTAGATGCTTGACCAGAGCTTGTCTTTCTCTGCACATTTCATTCTCATACTATATAAAACTGTCCACTGTGAACCCATTATGTTAGAAACTAATAGGCAAAGTGTACCTGGTTTCTCTTCTGTCAGTTTTATGTTCCCACACTCTTTGCTGGGGTATTCTTCCTTTCTTACTCAGGTAATTATGAATCAGGCCGTTACTCCTACGGGTTGAAACAAAAATAGAGAGAAATTTTATTGTTTCTGTTTTGAGGGTTTTAGGGGAGGGATGTAGAGAATTTGATAGTGGGAGGTCATATTAATGTTCAGACAGATAAATTAGTCCTGATTTCACCAACCATAAGAATATGGTTTTCTAAAATCGAAGAAGATTGGGACTGATACAGAAAGATCAGCTCAATTCACTGATCCAGGGCAAGTCAGTGAAACAGTGTATGTGTGAAGGATATAAAGTGTAGTCAGAGAGGTCTATTATTTAATTTTTAAGAAAGAAAAGCTGCAAGTTGTGGATTATGGGGGGTGGAATGTGAACTCTTGATATTTTGCTGTACATGGAGAGTATCTAAGTGTGCTCACCTGCTTATTGTCTTGAAAAGGAGCACAAAACAGAGCAGAATGGCATGAGAAAGGAAACCCAAGGTCTGCTTTTAGATGATAGAATGAAATGCAAGTTAACATATGGAACAGAGTTCACAAGCATCACTACAGTAGGGTGCTGTCTTTTAACATAAGGCTGTTTTCCTTTTTGTATCATCTCTTCTATTGTGATTTGGAATGTGAAACCAAAAAGCTTTACTTTCGCACTCAACCAAGTGTGGAATTACACAGCTTGGCTTAGTGCATGTAACAATGTAAAGACATAAAGTGACAGCATTTCAGTTCTAAATAACTGAAATCACTATTCATTTAGGGATTCAGTGCAAAATTACATTCTTATTTAAAAAGCAAAATCCCCTTAGATTTTCTCAATGCTGCTCCAAGTCTTTGCATCTTTATTCTCTATTCTTCCTACAATTTCCTAATTCTTTTTCTAGATCTGCTCACGCAGTCTGTCTTGGATTGTTTTGAGAGCCTCCAGCATACAAATTTCACTGTGTCCAAAGGGGGTTTATTGCATCTCTGACTTCTCCTACCCTCCAATTAAATGCAAACCAAAACCTACTTTGTTACATCGCTGAATTTCTTTCACTAATTGTGGTTGTTTTCATGTCTACATGCAGTAATCTATTCATAGTGTAACATCATTAATTGAAAAATAATATCACCATTCAGCTGCTTTTGGTGAGAAAAACAGCTGTTACAATGCCCTTCTAACCAAATGGGAAGTGCAAATGATGGTCTCCACCTAAATTTATTATTCAAATTCTGCTATACTGATAACAACACTCTGATCTTTCCTGAATTATAAGCAGGCATATGAGCTTTGTCTATTACAAATGCTTAGATTTTACCCAGAAGTTGCTGGGCAGCTCTCATTTTTTGTATTTTCTGTAGTCTTACAGTAACAACTCTAATTTCCCTTTACTTAGTCTTTCCAATTATCAGTGGACCTCCTCCAAAGGAACTCTAGGGTTTCTAATTGATTTTGCTTGTATTTCTTTGTTCTTAGATTTTGAATAGAAAGGCAAAACCCAACCATCTTATGGATGAGTCCCTTGACTTCTGTACTTGGCAGTTGATTACTTTCCTTTTCCAGAAATACTAAAATTTACACCTTTCCTAACTCCATGTCTTGCTAATGCTTGGAACTCACTGATACAGGTTTAAAAACTTCTGCATGCTACAAAGACCTTCTACAAAAGTGAGCACAAGCACAGTATTGTAAGAGAGAAGCCTGTTAATTGCACTACGGGTCAGAACTCAGCTGATTTTAGACATCTGTAGTAGGCATAAGTTGAAAAATAGGAAATTCTGATTAGATACCAGGAAACTTTCTTTTACTATGAGGGTGGTCAAATACTGAAACAGTTTGTCCAGAGCTGGTGAAATAACCTTCCTTGGAGGTATCATGACTTGACTGGGCCCAGCTCTGAGCAACCTGACCTATTAGACCTGTTTTGAGCAGAGGGCTGGATTAGATGACCTCTGGAGCTCCCTTGCAGAGGAAATTATTCTGTGAGTCTGTGTTTCTTGTATATGTATGCATAGCTGAAACAGTTAGCCTATGCTCACCAAATCCTGAAGAGGAAATGGGCCTTTTATGACGTGCTTTAGGCTTGGATCTTGAAGATGAGGTGCATCATGGCTAACACTTAATGAACTATAAAGGAGGCTTGAGGTACTTCCCTCAAATGGTGATAATTCTACCCTAGGCAACTAGGATTATCTGATATATTAAATACTTTCCATAGTGCTAGTCTATGTAACTGAAACTCCAAAATTAACTCCAAAATCCATGCAATATTATGATACAGTTTCTGCAGCCAGTGAAAAACGTTAGCGAGTCTGATGGTGCAAATTTCTTCTCCATGTTCTTGATACAGCAGATAAGAAGTACTAGGTTTAAATTCCAACTAGCAAAAGTTATGTTAGACGGGGGGGTGAACCTTGTAACAGTGAGATCAGTTAGATCATAAGATGAACTAGCTTAGGAGGCTGCAGAGTATCTTTTTAAAGACTTAGGATTTTGTTCCTTCAGTCTTCTCATCCTTTGGCTAAAGAATATGAATTCTTTACTGCTTTCCCTTGTTTTTCCAAACTGCAAATTATAGCAAGGCAATATTGTTACCACTTTAAAGAAATAGAGCTGTGGGATGGCAGAGCATTGACTTCCTAATGCTCATGAAATAGTTCAGTAGTGAATCCTGGAATAAGCTTTGTGCTCAGACATCTTGTTGCATAAATTAGGTCTTAGGATGTGTTTCTGGGGCTGTCTTAACTCTCTCTTTCACACTTGAACTAGAATCACCTACCCTTTTGTGTTATGAGAAGGAATAGAAAGTGAGGAGTGGTAGAGCTTAGATATGGATGGTTTTTCCCCTCAAATAATCTGTGTGTGCATTAGCTTGGAAGAAGTGAGCCATGAGGGTCGGGAGGATGAGGCTGTGGTGGCTCCATTAGTCATAATAGTCCTGAGCAGAGCGAGGTCACTGGAAAGCTCTGGTTTTGACATTAATGAATGTGAAAATGGAACAGTGTGAAATACTTTTATGCATTTGTCCCTCGAGTATTCCTATAAGGGATGCATTACAAGAGCTCAGTCACTCTTCATTCTATACACATTGATGTGCAGTAAGGTTAACTTAAAGATTGGCTTTTTCCAACATATTTAGCACTGCAGGCCTGCTCTGATACCCCAGATGTTTTAGGCTGATTCTTTTTCATAATATCATTACATCTTCTTTACTCACAAAATAGTGTGTAAAGCTTTTAGGATTAACACTTGTCATTTTACTGTTCCTGTTTCGGGTAAAGAACATGCCTGTCTTTGGTGTTCATGTCAATGAAGTCCAAGGACAGTGTAAATATCTGCTCTGAGATAATCACTACAAGATTTCTCTAGTACTCTAGAAAAGGGTCTTTCCATTTTATCTGGATCATAGTAGATTAGATGTCCAGACAACGGAAAAGGCAGATTTTAAAAACTATGTTGCCAGGATTTTATATGTGCATTGTCTTGCTTAGCAGAGAAGCAAGGGAACCAGGAAGAAAATAATGCAATAATTTGTCTCCCTTGGTCAATGTCCTTGTCAGATGAATGTACATTTTGAAGTTAACATGCAAGCAGTAAACCAATAGAGTTTTTTTGAGAGCCAGCTTTCTTTGAATGCAAAAGCCAAAAGTAAGCTGGTGTAGCTTCTGCATTACAGCCTCATGCTTCAAAGTACAGAAACCTCATAGGTACTGGAAACACCTCTGTCCTTGCCCTGAACTATGCTAAGAAAAATGTTTATGACTGTTTTTATTAATAGGGAGTAAGCACTGAACATTTTCTGCTTTTTGAATAAATATATTTGAAATAGCAGAAAAACAAGATACACTGTGATAATTCTTCATGGTTCTGTTTCCACTAATATACATAGCTATCCTAAGAAATTCTAGTAACTACTATCAACCAGAGGCTGTTGTATATATAATGATAAATATTAAGAACTGTGATTAGCAAGAGCTACATGATCTTGATTAGATATTGATATCTCTGTGTATATAACCAATGTTTGGGGTATTGGAAACTTAGCAGAGCTATGACATCAGAATTTCTAAGAGATCATGCAGGTGGAATTTTGTGAGGATTATTTGTTTATATTCTCTGTGTTTGTGTATGTCTGGGTGCTGTGTTCCCAGGATAACTTAAGCTGGAAGGGACCTCAGGGGGCCTCTTGTCCAATTTCCTGCTCAAAGGACAGTTAGTCATAAGATTTGCTAAAAGTCAAGGTGTCATGGTTTATGAATGATATTATGAATGGTATTCTCTAATTTAGTACTCCCATGAAAACCCCACATGCTGCTCTCCCTCCCCCTCTCCAGCTGAAGGCACAAAAGGCAAAGATCACAGGCTGAGATAACAACAATTTACTGGAAACAGCAACAAGATAGGAAAATGAGCATTAACAGCAACAATATTAAAAACAGAAGTGTACAAAAGAGAGAGAGTGATTCACATGCAGAAATGCTCACAAGGGCCCCGTGACAATAAACAACACTGGACCACTCCCCCTGCCACGTTCTCCACCAGAAGGAGCCCCTTCTCCCCAGAAGACAGTCCCTTTCCCACTCCTGGCCTGTCCCCCCTCCTGGCTACTGCAAAAAATTAACCCTGTCCTGGCCAGAACCAGGACGCAAGGTTACTTGTCTTAAAAGGTCTTCAAAACCTGCAAGGGTAGAGACTACCCAACCAGGCAATGTACAGGCACACAGTAAAGTCACATGGTTGTAGGTTTTTTGAATAGTGATAAAATATGTGATGTTGCTGGAACATAGAGTGGGATTTATAAATAACAGGCTGAAGATATGTCAGTGAACATACAGGTACTGATGATACTTTCACATCTTGGACTCCCATGCTCATCCTTGTGACGTTAATTGTGATACCATGACAAAACTTGATTTTCCCCTTCCACAAAGGTACAGTACAGTATTGTAGGAGGCCAGTGTTATATTTGCTACTCTGAAAGCTTTTTTGAGAACTGAGTTTGAGGGACACATTTGTCAGAGTCTGAGTTCACTGAATAGCCAAGTATATGTAAGCATGCAGGGCTTGAGAGCTGGAGAGAAAAGGACAGCAGCCAGTGACCTGAGCCAACTGCCACACTGGGTTTTTGTTGACCTTTTTACTTTAAATTACTGTCTTGCACTGCTGGCTTGCAGGGACTTACATGGTACAGTCTTGCCAGCCCTTCATTCAGTGAAATTAATATTGCAGTGAGGGGAGCAGGGCAAAATCTTGTGGTCTTTCCTATTTATTAATGATTCCACTGGAAAAACTTGCATGAATAAGCTTACTTATGTATAGATGAAACTCTACATTAGTATATTCTTTTCAAAATAGTGTTATAAAACCAGACCACAGTCCTGAAAAACAGTGCACAATATTTAGCAAGGGGTTTTAAAGTTTTTTGGGTACAGCATGAGCAATAACAAAAGTTAAATGAGTATAAGCAATGTTAAATTGCATGAGCAATGCACAAGTTAAAAATTGCTAAATAAATGAAAAATAATATTGTGGGAACTCTTTTCTGATCATGCTTTGAAACACAAAAGTTATCAAAGGGTAGAATGGGGGAGCATTCATCTGGAGGAAAATAGTGCTGGAAATATTCATGGTATGTTCCTTACTAAAGCCTGGAACAGTGCTATAATAATTCATCCTCATCGCTCTGCTCTTCAAAGCTAAACCATTAGAGGTACTTGAGCAGGAGACCACAGCAGTGCCACTATCAAGTAAAAGAATTGGTGAAGAACACCTGACTGAAAAAAATCCAATCAGTGAAAGTCCTTATTTGGCCTCACTGCTTCTGCTGAATTGGAGTAAAAAAAAAAAAAAAAAAACAGGAAAAAGGTCTTACTGAATGATTATGTACTTTATTTTATGTAACTCTTGTTGGATCTCAATAGCAAATAGGCTAGAAAGGATTAGACTGATTCTCTCAGCCAAACGTTTTGATGACCACACTAATCACTTGCAAGTGAACTGGTTGATAGGCATGATGCTTTAGAATATGTTTGAATTTTACTGTAATGATGTAAAAGTGTGATGTTAATTTATGAAAAAAATGAATACATGAAAAAAGGCACTCACATGTATTAGTTCAAAATATAAATGTGATGGAACTTTTACAGGAAAGATAATGGAGAAGGATATACCACATTTTTATTAAACTGTAAAACTAAAGAGACAAGAAGTTTTGACAGTATAGATGAGCCAGGATTGAACTGTGCCAAAAAGGGAAATACTAAAAGTTGTAGTCGTCATGTGCATATTGTCAGTAGGGTATAGTGCTTTCATCAGTGATTTACCCTCACTCATTAGGTCTCTCTCCTTTTATGTATGAATGCATTAGGTATTTCCTAACCATCAGCTTAAAAGGTTGCACCATGAAGGGTCATTAACAGTTAATGATTAGAAGAGATGAGGAATTCAATACATTTCAATGGAGAAAGAGAAGAGTTAATATTTTTGGAAGAGATCCTTAAGAAAGGAGATTTCATCCATCAGAGATGAGGCCCTTATTCAGTCATTCTGCATGCTGAGTACCTAGAAGATGCTGACAATGATATCTTTATGGTTTTTAGTAACAGATGCTAATAACAGAAGTTAAGCAGTTTTCAATTTACCAGGAAAATTATATGGTAACTAGTGAAATCTTTGCACTGGAAAAATCTTACAGAATTATAATAGTGATAGTGCAAAGTTTTCATTACTGTGTAGCACTTCTAAACTTCTTGTTTCTAAACACTGGGATAAGAGATCAGTGGGATTTAAATCAGTGCTGTTAACCCAAGACCACTTATTACCTGATGTAAATAAGAAATTAGCCTTTTACTTGTAGAAACTAGGTAAAGTAATATAAATACTTGTGAGAGCAAAGACAAGTTTAAAATATGACATGTAAATTGCAATATAAAATTATCAAAACACATCAACAAGTGTGTACAAGATATTCTGTATCTCTACTATTATTGATAATAATAGAGTCATCTGATAGAAATATGCAAAGTTTTAGTTTGCCAGAGTTAAAAAAATTAGGAGATAGGGGCCAGCAGGTAAAAAATTTGCTATGAAACTAGCCAGATTTATTTCTGAAACTGATACTTGAAAGACTAGGGCTTGGGTCTAAGTCTACATCACATCAAGTAGGGAGAGATGAGATTTCTGTTCTTAGAAATAACAATAAGACTGTGGATATGACAGAAAATGTTCATTAGAGCAAACAATTAGTCTTTATAAAAAGCAGCTTTTTCTTATGTGATGTAAACCTTCTGATTTCTTGGCTATAACTGTGTATTAGGACCACATAAAAAAGCACTATTTTCAGCAGACAGTGTTTTATACAAACTTTGATTTCCAGATTCTCTGCTTTTGTGGGACTAAGCACAGATCTGCAAATAGAAGCAAGTTTTGAGGAAGGTATAAAGAAATGTCTTGTCCTTCATAACCAATATTCATATGCTGATCTCTCTTTGAAATCTGAATCCAAAGTAGATTTCTTGTAGATGCAGTTCAGAAAGTTCTGGACTTTCTTGGGGGAGAGAAAAAAAAAAAAAAAAAAGAAGTAAAGAGAAATATGCCAATTCAATCAGAACTCTTATCGGAAATGGATAGAAGGATTTCAGAGCTAAAAATAATTTAAAGCAATTCCCAGGTAATACGGGGATTTGTCCAAAAATACAGACAAAAAACCACAGAAAATAAGAGGATGAAAAGAGACTTTCTTTCATCAAACAAAAAAATTGTAAGTGGAAGAAAATACCATTTTATACAGTTCTCTTACAGTGTATAATTTATCTAATTTAAATTATTTAAATCATCTGCAATTTTCATTATTATTTGATGTTATTATTTTACATAAACAAGGGTGCTAAAACCTCATTGCATATTGTTTAGTCAATAAAAGCAATGTAAAGAGAAAAGGGAAAGGATGATAGTGTGAAAACAGAGTAGAGAACTTTGAGCGTTCTCATTGAAACACAGCAAAAAGTCTAATGTAGCAACAGGAAAATTAATCCAAAATTGAGCAATCAAACAGTATAGAAAACAAGACACAAATGACATCTTGTACTTTGATACAGTCAGCACTCTTATTATCACAACTACATGTTATAGAAGATATCTGTAAAACCACAGATTGTACATTCAGTGCTTGTTCCTTGCTTGCATACGGGTATTTTTCCCTACTGCTTGCAAGCTTTCTTCTCCTTTCCTAAAACACCACTTATATAATTGTATAAGATAAATCTTTTATTCTTTCCTTTTGCTTCCTCTGTATTGATGTGTGGTTTCTCATCTCATATTTAAATTATGAACCCTTTGGTACAGGGATGTTTGGCTTAGCTGTGCCGCGCACAGCAGGGTGCTGATCAATGAAAAAGAATCACATTACAAATGGCTGTTACTAATAATAACAACAAAGTGCTTAAAAATATTTTATTAAAGGTATGAGCAAGGACACATTTAATGGTGAATTTTTCATCTTCTCAAAGGTCTGGTAGCATGCACCTGTTTTTACAGTGCTAAAAATTATAGGTACTTTATGAGAATGATATGAGAATATTTGATTTAGGCTTGAAAAGATTAAGGCATAGAAGTACAATCAGGAAAAAACCTAATACCGGTCCCACATGGACTGTATTTCAGAACTACTCTAATAATTTCTATGGAGCTGCATCCAACTTGTATGAAAAGACATTAGATGATAAACAAAGCAGAAAGAAACTCTCACTAGAAAGCATCGATCTATGGAATTTAAAATAATAGGGTGAACAGGGGGAACACTTGCATTGTCAAGGGGCAAGAGCAAGAAGAGGTCCCGGATTTACTTGAATATTTCAGTCATCTTCTGAATAGTCACAAAATGATGAGTTTATAATTCAGATTTGTCCATTTTTAGGGGATTTCCTGAGCTCATAAGGTACAGACTGTCCTGGTGAATGTGTTCAAGCATTCCATGTAAACTGGAGCAGCTCTGCTAGAGCGAGTTGGGAGCAGACCAGCTTCCGATGACTGAGCTGCGTCACGGTTGGCATGCCTTTACAGAGAAGGGTATCAAACTAACCAGGCATTTAAAACGGCTTTATTGTGGCCTGAGTAAGGTTTCTCAGTCCCTTGGTTTGGCCTTAGCAGTAAGACTGGATCCTACACACTAACAGCTGGAGGGGGCTCAGAAGGGAGTTAAATGTTCCACAGTTGGCATTGGCATGAGTTTGGGTGGGTTTGTTTGTGTGGAGAGAGGTTCAGATGTATGCTACATTAGACAAGGTTCTTGTGATTTACAGCAAGGAGTTAGTCTTGAAGCTAATCCTTTAGGTGCCTTAGACCCCTTGGCAGGTAAGGATTACCAGTTGACGTATTCTCTTACGTACTGCAGACAATAGAGAGTCCTTGGCAGACTATGATGACATTTAAGAAGAAAAGTAACGAAAGTTTTGTTGGCATAAGGAAGTGCTTTCCACTTTTCCTTCAAGTATTGTATCTTGTTCAGACTTACATATTCCTTTTAAATTTTGGAATTTTCTACAGGTAATATTTAAATAACCAATGTTTTTGAAACACGGAGCTATGATTTAATCTTCAGATCGCTTTATGTCAATCCAAATATATAAGTTGTCATATTAATCGAAGTCCAAAATAATTGTATATATTCCAGTAGTAGCCTAGTTTTTTAACAAGCCTAATCCTCTCAAATATAGCATGTACTGGGGTGCTGTATACAAGCATGTGTTTTCAGTGTTCAGCTCTGTCTCTTAAATTCCTAATCTGACAACACCAAAATGCTGAATAGTTGAAATGTTGGGGTTTTTTTATTTTAAATCTAGCAGAGCTTCCTGGCCCATGGAGTCAGCTCATCCTTTTTTCTGTCTTTGTTGATGGCAGTGCCTTGAAACTGTAAAGAACTGATCTATAAACGTCTGTGTACTGAGCTATTTAGTCAGCTATTTATATCCATATTTATTAAACCTGTATCTACTTTCTAAACCTTAAAGCATATTTATATGTTTGAAATGATAATCCAAGGAAGTTACTGCCATAGTAGCAGGCGCTCTCTGTTAAAGTAATCACCAATTGTTGCTACGAGAAGGCAAAATGACGTCATAACAGGTGTTTTAAAACCCTAAGGAATGTTTTCATTAACCATTAATTCAACATAAGGCTCTGTTGGAATATCATATGCTCAGATCTTGAAAAAAGATCCACGAATTTTGGAAGATAACTAAATCAGAAACATACTCTAAATAGCTACCATCTAAGTCTTAAGCAAGATAATTAGATTTATTAGTGACAGCAGTAAGGTATCTGCCAATTTCAGATGTCACCAAGAATAAATGAAAAAAATCTAAATTTCACTTTTAGCTGCTCTTTATGTAACTTTTCTGGAACCAAAAACATTCCACATAAAGAAATTTAATGCCTTGTGCTGTTGGTTGTGGGATTTGACAAGTAAAATGGAGCACTTTTTTCTCAGGCAGGATAAGTTGTCTTTTTAGGATAAGTGATAACAATACTTACTAGATTTGGAAAGGAAACCTCTGCTATATCAGATTTTCCACAAGTACCTATTAATTGGGCTAACCTGATAACATCAAAAGCCTTTCATACCAAATTTTATAGATGTGAAAGGCACTTATTTCTGATTTGACTCTCCAGTGTGTATAGCAGACATCAGATGTGATCAAGAACTTGAAGATGTGAAATTGATAATTAGTTGTATTTGATGCCACAATTAGTAATGTTATTGTTAATAATAATAATAATAATAATAATAGAAGATCAGATTAAACAAGCAAGTTGACAGACAAGGAATTTTTGAGAAGATAAGATAGTTGAGAAAAATCATTCTCTGTTATTGTCAACAAATGAAAACAAAAACTTTGGAACCTTGATCTAATTTCAAGTAGTGTCTAGTCTTAGCTGATTAAGAAATAGGTTAAAGAACAGGACAAAATTAGACAAAAGTTGAAACCAGAGTGAAAGAAAGAAAATTAAACAGAGGACAGATAAGTTCCTGTTGCTAAACACGGAGTGCTCTGTTGGTCTGGAGAGCACAGCAGACATTCTTGAGATTTTGTAGTTACCTAAGCAAGCTCAAAGAAATGTTTGGGGTTTTTTAACCCTCCATGCATGTCTTTCGTAAAGTAGATGAAATTTTGTAGCAGGATACAGTGAATCTGCTAGACTCATTTCCTCAGACTGTTTAAAGTAATGCATTTTTCTCAGACATGTCACAATCAATCCTGTCAAAATCTGCTGGAATGGATTTGTTTTAAATCATGAATAGTTGTTATATATATAATAAGTGTTCAAGAACCTTGAAGAAAAAGAAGGTCATGGCCCTCTGAGTACTCACAGCTCCTCATCTAAATGTGAGGCTTGAAGTGTTTGTTTTGGGCAGTCTCAGATATGGGGTCTCACCACTTGGTTGGTTTATCTCATTGCTGTCTGTCTATCTTAGGAGCCTGACTTCCCTTTTAAAAAATTGCTGTGTTTCTCTTTGGCCTCCTGGAGTTCAGTTATTTTGGTTTCTGTTTGCCATCTCATTTTTAGTTCTGGTGACAACTGTTAATTTTGCTCTTAAATATTTTGTCCTTCTGCTTTTATGGTTTTTTTTATATTGTACAGTTGTTTATTCAACACCACAAGCAGCTTGGTAGGGAGGATGGAGAAGGAAGTTCATATAAATAAATAACTGCAGTTAAATGCAGAGGACTGCCTAGCAATAAAATGCAGTAGAATATGTCTCTCCTGATAGAGGGTGGGCCTTTTCTTTGATAAATCAGTGAAATGTTTGGAGGACTCCCCCTGTGCTCAGGAAGGAGTGGAACATTTGAAGAAAGCCTCCTTCTGCTGTTTTGTTATCTGTTAATGAACACATTTTGTGGACCGTGCAAGCGAGATGTGCCAGGAATGCAAATGAGCGATCTTACCCTGAAAGACTGGTATTTCTAATGTTTTATTTTTTGCAGCTGCCGCAACAGGAGGGAACCAGCAGGTAGTGGTTCTAGCTATTTTGGTCAGTGTCTCTGAAAAGAGGAGACCAAATATGGTTGAATAGTTAAGCCATTAGTAGGGAATGTGTTTCCTAATACAGCTTCAACTTTTATCATGGCAGGTCTTTTAAGGACTCAGCTTCCCATTGGGGAAGCATTGCAACTCCATATTGCAGTGCTCAGTTTTGGTGCCTCGAGGTCAGGTGAGGTACTCTTGACATGAGAGGGCCATGTGCTCCCAGTCAGGCACTCTTGGCTAGCTTAGGGAGTTGGATGTGCCGAAGAGAGGAGAATTTGTGGTTTATGGTCTGCCTAGTTTTTCTGCATGGGACATGCCTTCCTTCACGTGGGCTGCAGACTTGAACCCTCTCTTCAGGTACACCATGCAATCCTCACTGTCTCACCCAGCATAGATGGTAAAAATCTGGCCTATAGACAGTGGGTTTTTTTCAATATTCCGCTTGTTAATGCTTTCCTTCTGCATGTGGCACTTGAGTTCAGTTCCTTCTCCCTCTGGCTCAGAAGATACAAACTTGTACTACCATGAAGGAAGTTTTAATGCTTTGGCTCTAAGATGAGAAGTGTTAAGCCTCTTGTGCTGCTACTGTTCCATTTCATATGGCTTCATTAAGCAGCAGTTAATGAACATAAGCACAAATAGTAATCCAATTCCACAGAGCAATAGGGAGGGTATTTTACCTATTGGGTAGATTACCTATGGGTTAAAATGTGGAGATCTGGCTTCTAATTGAATTGTTAAGTTATTTTTAGGTATGAGCAGAAAGTAGCATATGGACCTCAACTGATGTCACTGTAAAAATATAGCTTGAATTTAGTTGGTTTCCAGGTTAAATAATTTACTATCAAGAACTTTCCTCAGAAACTTGCTAATTGTTGCACTGCGGACAGGTCACTGTTGTTTCATCTAATCCTACTTAATTTTCAAAGTAATAAAAAATCAGTTCCTCGGAGTTTCTTTTCCTTATTCACACTTTATTTATCTACAGCTACTTTACATGTTCGAAATGAGTGGCAATTATGTTTGCATTAAATAAACCTTGAGTTACAGAGAAAGCGTAGTTCAGCAAAACAAATTGCAAGTCCTAACGCAGTTCTGAGTGTCTGAGTTCAAATCTTTGTGACTTGAAAAGACTTTATATCATGTGAGAGAGAGGATTGAAGTTTTTAATGATAACCAAAAAAGACATCAAAGATCAAATATATGCCTGTCTAATGCAACTTTATATCTAAAATGTTTTTGTGGCTTCTCTGTTACTTTTTGAAAAATAAATTGCCCATGTCAAAATTAAGAATTCATCAATATGTTTATTTGTGCATTTGGCAGTGCCATTTTATGGAAAACCTGAATGTATGCAAAGGTTAGAAAATGCAGTGTTTGGAGCATGAGATTTGCCTATTATCCCTTAGGGATTTTACTATTGCTGATTATTCAGGTGATGAGTAGCGATACAGATCATTCAGATGTCATGACATTTTGTTTTTCAGAGGAGGAGAATTTATTACCCTAGTTTCTCCCAGTCAGTGATTTCACATTTTGCAACACCTGTGTCACCTGATTCCTCTCTTTCCTGCACCACTGTACTTTAGAATTCTCACCCACTGCTTGGTGACCTCCACAGACTTTTTTAAATTTTTCAAGTCCACACTCAATCTCCTGAAGATCTGCTCCAAGATCCAAACCTCCTACTTTCCACTTTCATGCAGCATTTCCAAAGGGAGGTTTCTTTTCTGAGTTGTTCTCTTTAGCTGGGTGCCTACATGTGTTGAAGCTTTTGAAGACTGCTCTTTCAGAGTTGAGTATGTTCTTGAATTATTAAGGCAATATTCTTCCTGAGGTCTGTAAAGAGGTGGCTCCTCTGAGTTCATCCAGCTGTGCTGCTGATACATTGCCCAAGACTGTTCTCGGCAGCTTGTATCCAATATGACTACTCTGAGATCATTGCTTTTCATTTTACGAGTTTTTCATTTTTCTTCTGTAATGGAAATGACACCTGTCCATTCAGGACATAGCCCTCAATGAGCCACTGTCTCATTACTTTCTTTGCCATATTATTTCTGTGTTTTTGCATCCCCCTTAAAATCCACGAAACACCAGAACCTTTTGTTCTAGGCTCATTTCTTTCCAAATCATTTGAGTTGTTCTAAAGTTCTTTGCTTCCTTTCAGACACCCAGTTTAAATGAATAATAAATATTAAATTAGGCTAAAGCCTTTTCCAGCTTATTGTCCTCTGTAGTATTGCAGAGTTGAAGGATGGGCTTTACGTGGTCTGACAGGTTACTAACTGCCTACATTTGAGAAGGAAAGAGTGCTTAGAGCTGTAAAACTTTGGAGTGGCTATTTGCAGTGCGGGGTTGTTTGTTTGTTTGTTTTAACTCTGAACATTCCATTTTACCCCAGCCTCCCTTTATAGCCTATGGAGAAAAGTAGGCACCTCTGGAGGACAGCACTCATGCCCTGCCTTAGGTGCCTGTAGAAGGACAGTGTGGTTTGGCCTCTGCCTACAGTGCTCCCCACTGAGTACAGAGGGAGTTTGGCCTGGCTGTCTTGGACTTCAACAATTCACTTCTCTTCCCTAGCTGAGGTGTGTAGAATCTCTACACCAGATTTATAGTCCCTATAGTATTAGATGGATTATAGTATCAAGTCACCTTAGCTGAATGTGGTGGAGGAAAGTGAATATAGAAAATATGACCTCCACACATACTGAGTGAGGGAGTGTTTTATGGCTCCTGGAGATGCCCTGTGAACCCTTCTGCAATAACGTGTATTTCAGAGTTGCTTTCTGTGTTGCTTTCCTTAAAGAAGAAAACATTGGCTCAGATATACTTGAATTATGCTGCTGTTTTGGAACCAATGTGCTTTAGAATCTGCAGGAAGGTAGCTAACTTTTGAAAGAGAACAACAAATACATCAAATCTATTTCCGTCTTTAAATGTATAGATATATAAATATTTACATAAACGTATAATTAATTTTATGCTGTTCTTTAAAAATCACCTAGATGTCATATGTGACCGAAAGAAAATCTCTGAAGAGCTTGATCATCTTGGATATAAGAATTTATTTTGCCAAATTTGTTTAAGTTTCTCATTCATAATAATTTTACAATATCTGCTCAATACTGCATAAATATTTTTATTACATGGATTTATCTTAAACAACTTTTTTTTACTTTTGAGTAGAGCCAAAGAACATGAGCACTCTGGCCCTCTTAGCCAAGCATACTGTCCAAACAATTTCTTTGGAAGATAATGTTCATGTCCTTCTACTGGGAAGAGAAGTGCTTCATTCCTATTTCCATAGCTTCTACTGCAGAGTGAATTTTGAGTTTGCAGCTGTGGCTTGTTTCTTCTGGACTTTGTTAATTACTCATAATTAATTAATCATGTTAGTGACATAATTTGCTTGATATGGTTAATGTAGATTTAAGATTAATATAGGTCATACCAGCAGAGTATGTCACTCATTTTCACTATTCATCCAATTACCTCTCTACTGAAGCTGATGGCTTCAGTTTGCTTAAAGCATGTTTCTCAGAAAGGCATCCATTCCTCATTAGGGAGCATCAGGACATGGAATATTCCCAGCACTTTTCTGGAGGTTTGTCACACTGTGGCCTCTGGCTTATCCCCACTGCTGTTGTTGCTACAGGTACATAAGCTGAAAATTAAAAGTCGATAGTTCCAGCAATGATGTCTGCAGTAAACTAATCAGCACTGGCTGGATTGAGGTGTCCAGCTGCTATTTTGTGGAGAGAGTTTTTCTAAATTGCTAGTTGTCAAAATAAATACTGACAAAAACTTTCCTGAGCAGGGTTGCAGCTGGTTCTGTCCTGCTCTTTGCTGTGATTTAACAGTGTATTTCAAAGTCCTCATCTGTCCCCATTATCTCTTCCCAATAACAATCTTAAAAGCTGGTGTCATTAGAATTCTTGCCTTGACTCATGAACCTGCCAATACATAGTTCAGAGAGAGCATGCAGCCAGGAAGGAGGTATTTCAGAAGAATCTAAACCATCAGGTAGTTTTTTTTTCTCACAAGCTTGGTGTTAAATACCTCACTGGCTTTTTTTTAAGACTGAGAGATAAGGTATTTTTGGAACTCTAGATACCGCATGTTTTCTTTTCCCCAGGTAGAAGTAAGTATTTGGAAATATTCACATAAAACCCTCTCTCTGCACTGTATATTTGTAAGGATTTCAACCATACTACATTGAGATATAAAAGTCTGTGGGACTTTTATAAGTCTTTTATGACCTGTGTCATGCATTAAGTATACTTGACAAATTGCTCTGAATAATTTAGCCTATTATGTCTTGATATAGCTGCAGCTCTTGCAAGATTTATTTTAATACAGTCTCCTTTACCATTATGTTTCTAAAAGATTCCTTTTTCCTAAAATCAGATGTGGTCTTAAAATGAATAGTTAGATTTTCCTTGTTTTTAATAAAATAATGAAACTAGCATATCCTTAACCCTGTTGTTCAAATGTGTCAATGATTTGGCAAATGACTGGGCTGAATAGATGTCAATTTTTTTTTATTAGAGATGTTTCAGCTCCTTAAAATGTTTCTCTTTCTGCTTCTTTGATGACCATGTCTTTGTTAAGAAAAGATGATAGTAATGCATCCAATAAGTAAGTTTGGGGTTTTGTTTTCACATATGAAGTAGGTAAACTAGGACATTCAGTTGACTGTTGTCATTTACCCAAGTGGCATGTCACATGGGAAAAAATGTATCTGAACAAAGGACAGAAATAGTTGGATTATAAAAGTTAACTGGTATTTTAGAAGATGTTTTGACTTTTCAGCTTCCTTTGATTTTCCACTTTTATAATTTTGCATCAGCAAGAGCAATTTTTCGTGTGCCCATACATCCGTACCTGTTGCGTAGATAAAATGTTCTGATGAAATTATTTCCATTAATTTTAAATTATGTTTTTTTGAATGTAATGTGCACTATGAAAAAAGAAGGATTGAATGATTAAGGAGCTCAGCTTTTCTGTATTTCACTTGTGCTTCTCTTCTCATCCATAGTGTGCATGTGGATGGAGCCCTGAATGTCATATCTGCTCATCTTTGCTTTAGTGTTCCTGCTGGCAGATCAGGTCTAATAAGCTTCACTCAAAACTTGACCATGTGCTTGATCAGGAAACCCACATTTTCATTTCTCTTTTAATATTTAACGGGAAAGTTATCTGAGGCCTTTCTGGTTTTTTTAATTTTAGGAAAAAGAACATCAAATGAGAGAGTGCAGAGTGTCAGTGTTAACTACACTGCTCTTAACGCTTGGAGCTCTTTTTGAAGACAAGAAGCCAGATATTTTTTAAATATGTCAGTAGTTGCCTTTCAGTGAAGTCAAAGGCTTCTACTCCCTGGTTAGCTCTTAAGTATCTTTAAAATCAGATAAATTAATATTTTGTGCCTCAAAGCCGTGGCTGGTGACCTGCGCGAGTCAGGAAAAGCTCCCACGCACAGGTAGCTACGTGGATTCTGGTAGGATTTAAATTTTCAAGCACAATAGTTATTCTCGTTTTTGAAAATCTTGTTTGAACAGATTTTAAACTTTCTTGATTTAAGTGAATGTCCAACCAAGTCCACATCTGGCCAGCTTGAAGTCTCTGAACCTCTGAGATGAGCCAACTCTCAAGTCCTCAGGGACTGACTTCTGAGGCTGTTCAGGTGACTTTTAGGGGAACTGTATTAAAGACTGTGAGGCTGTCAGGAGGGAGCCAACGTAAGTATGAGAGGTAGACACATACCAAAGACAGACAAATAACTAGCACATCAAAGCAGATGGATAAGAAGATCTTTTGGGCCAGCCAAGCCCATTCCTGTTTGGACTGCCTGAATAATATTCATTTGCTTCTTTTGCTTTATGGTAGTGGTGAACATTTGAATGAGAACAAGGAAAACCTAGTATGTAAATCAGACTTTAAGATTAATATAGATCAAACCAGATCTACACTGTCTTAAGATGGGACAGACTCTTCTGTCTTAAGATGGGACATTATTAGAGCTGTCATATATATCTTCTTTCAGACTTGGATTTTTCAGTGTTAGGTAGTTTGTTCATTGCACTGCATCTTGTCATGTTCTCAGTGGAACCTGTGAGCTTCAGACCTTCTCCCTGTGTTGTACTCCATTCTACAGAAGCATCCAATAACTCACAGTGGTCAGGAAGCTGCCTTTCTTGGACAAACATTTGCCCCCATGAAACTGGATTTGCCACCTCCAACAGCTCAGTGCCTAAAGCCCCTTAGACTGGGAGACTTCCTGACTGACCTGTTTAGGATCATCATTCCCTGAGCCAGTGCCACTGAAATCTCTCCTTGTATTTGAGAAGTTTAAGGTTAGAGATAAATAGTTTATTCTATTACAGTGAAAAGCTAAACGTAATCTCTGTTTGGAAATAGATGCAGAGAACACATGTGATAACCCAGTAATTCAAGGTGATTTCTCTTTCTCCTCAGTTCCCCTGGTGGTTCCCACAGCAGCCTGGTGCAGGGGTCTTGTCTTTTTGTTAATACTAGTTCTTAGCTTTTTTTCCTTAAGAGGGTACAGACCTGGTGTGCTGTCTTGTTTTGTATCTCCTTTCTCTTGTTGATTGTGAACTGAGCCTTGGGGTACCCTTCAACCCTTAGCATTTATACCTGATTCAGCCAGGGCATCAGTTAATGACTCTCATAAGCTAAGGAACTGGTTTGTGACAAAGTTTTAGCCAATATTAGGAAAAAGTCTCAGAATGCCCTTCTCCACTGCATGGGCCTCGTTGGGCATAAAACTTCATTTGTTGAGGATCAAATGTGTTTACAGAGTGCAAACACTGTATGTCTCTTTTTTAATCCATCATGGATTATAAATTGATTTCTTATTACTTGACTTTAGAATACTATTATTAGGCCAACATTAATAGGAACAGTGAAGCTGGATCATTAGTAAGTCTAAGCAGGAGCTAGAATTCCTGGCAAATAAATGAATTTTCAGGCCATGTGTTCAGGTCACTTATAAATAAGTATTTCCAGAGCTGGTAGGATCTGTGACATATCACTTTTTCTCTTCAAATTGGAGGAAAGACTTGACAGCATCTTGGAAGTCACATGGACTTTTTTTCCCTCAGAATAACATATTCAGGGGTGTCTTGCCAGGCATTAGCTGAGATCTGGCTTATGAACAGAGGAAAAAAAAAAAAGAGGGAAAATAATTGAAGATATATCAGTATAAAGGCATACTAAGTATGCCTTGTGTCAAACCAGAATGATCTTGAAGGTTCTGTTTGCTTAATCACCAGTTATGTCTCTCAGGAGGCTAAGTGAGCTCCACTCTAAAATATTTGTTCCATAAAGAGCTTTAGAAATCTGTTGTTACTGTCTGATGGGGATGAATCCAAAGTGTAATAAAACCTAGTGACAGCAAATCAAGTTCTAGAAGTCTGCCCTTGTATTTTACACTGGTGCTGGTGGTTAGGAGCTTATACTGGGTTGTGGTCTTCCAAATGACTTTATAGGCAAGACAGGTCTTTGCTGAAACAAAGACTAGAGAGAGATTTAATATATATTAATATATATATTAAGACAGGCAGTGAATATCTACAGTGGAAAGTATAGTGGGAAGGGAGAAAGGATTTCAGTAGGCAGAATTTCAAGCTGGACTTTGTGTGGGTGACTAGGAAAAACTTATTTTATGAAGAAACCCTAAAGATCTTAAGTGGGTGTAAGTATTTTGATTTTGACATACATATTTTCTGAAATGCATTGCCCCCAGCAGCATAGTGCCTCTAGTTCTGTGTACTGGGAATTTGATTCAGTTCCAGTTCAGAGGCAAGAATAAAACTTACTGAGTAGTTACTGTGGTTTCTTGCAGCAAAGTGCTTAATAGAGGCACAGAGCTGATGATCTGCCACAGCTTTGCTTTAAAATGGTGAGATTTGCAAGGATAGAGGGATTTGATGGTACTGTTGTTCACAGGCGTATTAGAATAAAATGTCATGTCTTAATTAGCACGTATGGTTTAAAAACATGGGATGGAAATGGAAGGAAGTATTCTTATGTAATTAGTCTAAGTGTATATTCAGCTCCTATTATACCTCTAAAGTGTTTTGTGTAGTTGCACCGGAAATACTTGTTGGTGGTACAGGATTGGATAAGGAGTGGTGCACTTGCTAATACTTAAGCAGATGATCTGAGCTGTGACTCATGTTTTGAACAGTGTTATGTGGTGCCTGTAGTGTGCACAGGCTCATGAATGCCTCCATTCATACCCATCTGTTAGGATGGCATTGTGCCCACATACAAGTGGATTGATTGGTCCCTTTTCTAGGAAGTGTAGTGCCAGATTGTTATGAGTTTGGATGGCAAGCTTATCTAACATTGCAAACAGCATCTCCGTTGCAGGAAATCCCTTCTCAGTATTAGGACTGAAACATTAATAGGTGACTTGATGTACCCTGGAGGATATTTTATATGTTGAAAGAAACTACTGAAACATGGCAGAAGAAGGAAGACTGCCCATCTCACAGCACAGCAGGATACTGAGAGGAAGTATCTGATGGCTTGTTCTGTAGCAGAATTGCCTAGAGACAGCCCTAGACAGCTGTTGCAGTCAGGCAAGGGCAGATGGTGCTGGGCAGTGGAACAGATCAGATGGATCTCTTCACAGTATCTCCTAGATGCTTGTTAATGGAATTAGCCCAAAAGGCATTATGTTAAATGGCTGTGTCATGTCCTGCGTTGAACTGTGCAGAGTACTTGCAGAAAATTCTGAAGTTCAATATAAAAAGTAGATAGTTTTCCTGAAATGCTCTCTGGGTTAAGTGTGCACAATTTTACGAAAAATATGGTTATTTGCAAACGAGAAAATAACTATTACTCTTGCATCACTTTTGTCTAAGTAGGTGACTTTCACCTCACATCCATAACCAGGTGATGCTGATGCTCAAATTCTAAACTCTGAATTTCATTTCCATGTATCTGACGTGGATAACATCCCTGCCTACAGCATTAGGAACTAGGTGATCTTTAAAGGTCCTTTCCAACACAAACCTTACTATGATTCTACAACCAAGGATAAAAACAGCAGAGTTCAAAAATGAACACTTTGAGGCTTTTTGAGTTAAGGTCCTGCTCAAAATTTTTTATGTTTAGCTTTAGGATTTGTAGCACTGACAACCACATGTATTTTTTAAAGTTCTTTGACTTCTGATCTTTTGAGACATTATAGCATTGCCCATTCCCTCTCAATATGGAGTATAGCAGTTTGATGACTGAAGAGGAAAATGAGTTTTTGATCTATTAATGTGATTTCTTTGGCTTAAAAATAGGAGTAAAAAGCAAATTGTCTTCAATACATTACAAAATAGTTACAGCTGGCTATGGAATGCTTGGTTTAGTCCTCCTGATGCAGGTTATTAATTGACATGTAGTAAAGCAAATTCCCTAAAATAAATGCTGAAGTACCTTTCTAGCCAATGGAGATGCGTATTTGAAGCCTTTAGGCAAAAGATTCTGTTCAAGGAGCTGAAGCTGAACTTCTGCAAGGTACCTGCCTTTATCCTTGGGTTATCTATGGAACTTGCATTAGTGGGGCTTATTTACTAGACCCCCTACAAGGTAGGTAGAAATTATATGCCTGGTTTAGGCACACTGAATCCCAGTTAGTGCACTTCGGGGAAGGGCACAGTATTAAAATATTTTTGCCTCTATCTGGTGCTCAAAGTGAAGTGCAGAATTAACCATCTTTTAATGTGCACAGTAAAGTTAATCTGAAAAACAAAAGAATTTTTTGTGATGCACAGAAGTATTGCTCACTGTTAACATTATAGAGCTATGATGAGGTGGATTTTTTTATCTTTCTAAATGCTGTTTATCTTTTTAAGAAGCAATGGCACTGAGACTATAAAAGTCACTAATTGCTGATTTTTTGTGACGACAAACTCTATTATTGTATTGAACCTTCAATTGTTCAGTGTTAATTGTCTTTGCACTTTTACTGCCCCACCTGTCCTGATAACGAAAATTTGCTGTACTGTGGGAGGTGCCTGTATTGACTTTAGCCATCTTCTTTAGAGAGTGTGTGTGTGTGTGTGTGTCTGTTCATCACGTGAGATGAATAACAGAGCTGGCTGATCGCTGTGTCAGCAAGCTAAGTCCCTCTTCCATGACCATAATTCTCCAGCTCTAAACACACTTGACAGTTAGCCAGTGACCTTAGAAAGTCTTTTCATCTCTGACTCCACAAGTGGTAGCGTGACTGCTGGGATGGTGTTTTGGCAAGGATAATAATAGCTTAAAAGACATTGAGTTTAAAAGCAGACATCTAAATGCATTTGTCCAAATGACAAAGACGAGATAGTTCGTGAAATCTCATGCACAGCAGCAGTAACTGGTACATGAACAGTCACTGTTTGGCTTCTCTTCTGCTGGTTTCCAAATATTTTTTTCCCTGATCTTTGCTGTTTAAGTGAGAGAAACTGATGTCTGGTATTTAAGTGGATTCCAGGGCTGGTAAAACAGTTGATAACACATTTCTTTAGGTACAGTAAAGGGGTTTTATTACATCTATCAGCAAAACCTCTAAACATTTTTAATGGGATCTATGCTGCTGTCATGGTCTAATGCATTATAAAAGCAGAAAGGGAAAATGAATTATTGTCAGATTTGTGGTGGGCAGGGTAGTCTTTTAGAACTGCAGAGGGATTCCCTTGCTCTGCTGAGAGCAGCATGGATATGTGGGTGAATCCTGATTTCATCCTACGCTCCTCACTTGGAGCTCAGCAACCTTTGCTGCATGTTGTTTGTCATTTGAAGAAAGCTTAGGTCTGGGAATAACAGTAGTGAATGGGGTTTTTGGTAAGGTAGAAGAGGCTAATATTAAACTTAACTAAAACGTCTATCTTATGTTTCTTTTTTTTTTTTTTTCTTTTTTTTTTTTTTTTTTTTTTTACCTGGGGAAAGTGAGGGATGGAGTGCAGCAGCCATACTTTGGACCAGGTTCTTTACAAGAATTGTATTTCACTTAGATTAAAAAATTGAGCATAGATTTAAGGGCAGTGTTTCTATAGCCCCTTGGCTCCAATCCATTAAAGATTATTCAATTTAAAAACTCTGCCTCTGAAATTCATAGTGATTATAAGAGACACAATGCTGACCAGAGCTTAGAGAGGGCAGTCACCTGAACATTCTATTGAGCTCTGATGGGAATGGGAATGACATATTCTTAGAATAGCTTTCTGGAAAGCCTGGGAAGCAAGTGAAGTGTACGTATAGCAATTCTTGCTCTTCAAAGCCTAGGTCCAGGACAGACCACCTGCAAAAATAGGTAGAAATGGATGCTGGCCCTTGCGAGGGCATTGTAACTATTCTGCATCATATAAACACGGGAAGATCCAAAAGAGATTTAATCTTGGATCAGGTCGTACTTCTACAATGTCCCAGACCACTGGGCAAAGGAGCAGCTAAAATGTGTCAATATTCAAAAGGAAAAATGAGACCAGTTTTCTGCAACAGAGCCTTGCCTCTGCAGCCTTCATGGTGAGCTGCCACATGCCAGCTCACACCATGCTGCATTCAGAGAGGTGGTTTCTTGGTTGATATCTGGCCAAATGCCTCAGCTGCTCATATAAACGATTCACTGCAAATCAATGAGATTTTCTAGACACAAGCAGTTAATATTTCAACAAGCTACTGCAGATGAAATTGCTGTGTCAGTTTGCACAGCAAAGAGAGCTGTTGCCCTTGTTCAGAAAATTCTATGCCTGGAGAGTTTTCAGACCTTCCCATTTCAATTATCTGAAAAATTCTGCTTTCAGATCAACTTTGAAAAATGTTCAGGATCTCTGTACGCCAGTCTTTTTTAGACATAGTTTTTCTAGTTTGGAAGAATCAAAGATGAAATGTGGAGTTTTCTGCCCCCTGGCAAACCTCAGGAGGCAGATTACTGCTACAGACTTTGCTCTGGTTCTGCAACTGTCCTAATGTATATAACTGTATATTAGGGTAAGAGGTCATTGCTATCATTCACGTCTTTCTCAGAAACTTTTTGCTGGATGCTCTGTTTGCCCAAGCATGGTCATGCATGTGTGGATGCATGTTGGTATTCCAGCTGATTTTCCAAGGAGAAAAGCTGCACACTGTTCCCTTTTTTCCCTACATGGAGAATCTGTCATATTCCCAGAAAATGTCTACCTTGAAACATGTCAGTCCAATAACAGTGAAAAAAAGCAGATTAAGTTTTGCACCACAGTTTAATTGAGCAAACCATATTTTTAAAAGAAGTGGTTCGATTCTGTAAAAAAAAAAAAAAAAAAAAGCATGCCAGCAAAGCACAAAAGGTTCTCAGCCCATGTCTGCCACTTTTGCCCCCACTCTTCTAAAAGAATTCTATATCACCCAAAGGACGCAGTGCTGGGCTTTTGGCCATATCCTGGACTTGAATTCCCACGTAGAAGAGCATTTACTTAGGAAAATAATACCATGTGGCAGCCAGTAGGCATAATACTACCTCTGCTGCCAGAATGTACTGACTGTAAATGAAGCTGTGGCAGATGGCCTGAAATGTTTCAGTGCTTTCTTTTCTAGACCAGGATTACCCAATTGATTTTGTACTATGGTGCACTGGGTCGTTTTACCAGGTTCTAGTCAGACGTGTGGGATGCACTGGGTCTAACTGCTGATCAAGCAGGGTCTGCAGATGGGGTAAGGGCAGCTTACAGCCAAATCCCTGGGACATCAGGCTCCTGGTGGGGCCAGATGAAAGAAGGAAGAGGCCAGTGGTGTGAAGGAATATGAGATCATGCCTCAGGGACAAAGCCTGTTGGAATGAGAAGAAATTGATTCTTGGTTCAAATTGTGACTGAGTCCATGAGCAGTCCAGTTTTAGAGAAGGGTGGCATTTTACTTGGTAATGAAGCTTCTATATGCATTGTACCTGCAGAAGCAGCTTTATGTTACTGCTTATGAAATGTTGTCCTCATGTGTGGTACTTGGTAGATAGGGCAAAAGGCCAGTAGGACCTTTTTGTTGTGATTAGAGAACGTAGGTGAACAAAAAGATTATTTTCATTAAGAATATGGTGATGCATCAGGAGATTTGGTATAGCTTAGGCAAAATGTATGGGGAAGAAAACAGTCAAATATGTCATCAATATTTTGTCATTTTGGATAGAGAGAGGCTAGTGCAATCATTTTAGTTTGGCAGAAAAAAATGAGCAGTTATAATTTTGATAGGTTTATTAGGAGTGACTTTAAAGTGTAACCTAGTAAATACAGCCCATCAAACCAGAATTAGGCCAGCTGCATATTACTGGAATAGCTCAAGGAAAATGTCCTTGTCTGTTCTATCCTTTTCTCTGGGTACATGTTTTCACTCAGTTAAGAAAAGTCAGTGGAATTGCATTTAAAAGTGTTGTCACTTCACAGTCTGTCACAGGGCTTTTGCCAGCTCCCTTCAAAAGAAGTTGGTGCCTATAACTGTGCCAGCTGGTTGATCAGATCATCCCGCTGCTTTACTAGAGAATCTAAATATACAGCAGTACGAGCTGAAATGTGTCTGCTGTCCTGTTTTGCAACTATTCTGCATTTGAATGAAGAACTACTTTCGCATGAAAGCAGTACTGAAGCTCTCTCTATCTTTCTGTTCTATAGGTTGTCATTTTGTATTTTGAGCCAAGTGTATTTCGCTGTGTTCTCCTAAGATGGGTTCGTCTTCTGGGCTTTGCTACTGTTTATGGAACTGTGACACTCAAGCTGCACAGGTATTTCACGTATTAATTTCCATCTCTGTGGGAGTATGTGCAATCTGTGTGGAATCTCAGATGGAAGAGCTGCAGATATTATCATAAACAAGTGCTGTTTCTGATTTTAAGACCACTGTGTTTTTCTCCTCAATTTTCCTGTTCAAATTATATGCTACTAATTGCCAGTTGAGAGCTATGAATGAAGACAGGATTTGATGAAAATATATGCATCAACTGTAAAATTGTGAAAGAACCCCTTTTCACAGAAGGTGAATGTATTTTCCTTGAATATAGAAAATACAGAAGTGTTCGTAGAGTGATTAAAAGTTTCCCTGTGAAGCATTCATAGAGAGATGCTTTTGAAGTGTTTAGGTACAGCAATGGTGGGTAAAATAATAGACTACAGTGTATGTACTTACTGTGTTTTCTTATGGCTCTTAAGTCAAGGGCTGCTTTCTTCAGGCAATCACAGCAGACAGGTTACACACTCACAAGCATCAGTACCTGCCAGCAAAAATTTGTGAGAAATTCTGCTTTCCATGGGGCTGGCAGTGCGTTCACATTTGATTCAGGGATTTAAGGTCTAGAGGCCCAACTTCAATTCCCACTTCTACAGTCCCTTTAAAAATTTAAGCCTTTTTTGTGTATGCTGTATAAAATCCTAATGCTTTTTCCTCTTGAAACTTTAATGAAAAAAATTACTGATACATTCTGCAAGTATTTTTATTCAAGCAAAGAGATAAGCAGTATATTGATGCTTGGACATATTGGATGAAGTACATTTGCTCATCTTTTTATCTTAGTTTTATTACTGTGCTGGCATGTTAGATAGAAGAGGTTTGATATTATGCTCATAAACTGAATAAGAACTAAAAATATCTTGTGTTTCATAATGCATATTGACTTGTCACATTTTAGGTGGAAACCCCTGCTTTCCCATTGACAAAGAGTCTCTTCTTGCAGCTCTCTTTTATTTGTGTCTCTGAGTGCAAGTGTGCACTTTGGCTACTAAACTCTGATTGTAAAGTGCTATGTCTGGCTACATCTTTGCGTTGAAATTGATCAAGAAAATCCCACACTCTCATGGTATTTTCTGGGATGAACAATTTCTGATGCAAAAAGTGTAACAACTAGAGCACAACAGACAAGAGAGAAACAGTGACTTTGCTTGGATCTTTGTTATCTGTAACTCAAATATAGAGAAACAGCCTAAGACTGTGGGCAGCTGATGTTGTCATTGCAGTTCTGCTGTCCTACAAGGTTTATATGATTTTTCATGATGTGAGGAAGCAGTTGATCTTATGAAGTGAGGGCAGGCTGCGAAATTGGGCAGAAAGTCTTGCACTCCTGCTTTGCTCATTCAGCTGTTTGGTGTTACTTGGCACCTGTGCTTGACAGGGTCATCAAACAGGACAAAGATTGAATAAGAAAACAAGAATGAACTACATCCTCATTCTTGATCAGCACAAAGCCATGAAGGCTAGCAGCAGACTGGACTGTATCAATAGGGCAGTCACCAGAAGGCTGAGGGAAGGGATTATTCTCCTTTACTCAGCATGCCTTAGACTGTATCTGCAATGATGTGTTCAGACATCAGTGAACTTGGGTGAGTTCAGTGAAAGGCCATCGAAATGGTCAAGGCTTGAAGCACTTGTTCTGCAAGGAGAGATTGAGGTTTGTTTGGCCTGGAGAAGAGATGGCATCGGAGAGACCTAACAGCAGCTATCCAACAGCTACAACGAGTTGGAGCCATGTTTTCTACAGCAGTGTGTATGGGGAGAACAAAAGATAATGACAGATTGACATAGGAGATTTCAATCTTATACAATATAAATTAATATCAAGGTCAACGTTATACAAGGAAAGCGTTTTCAGTGTCAGGGTGATTAAGCCATGGAGCTGGTTGCTCATGAGGTTATGAATTTCCGTACTTGGAGGTTTTTAAGACTCAACTGGATAAAGCTCTGAGCAACATGGTATGGATTCACTGTTAAGCCTGCTGTGAGCATTGGATGGCTGCCTGAGGTAATTACAATTTGAATAATTCTGTATTTCTTTGTGAAACGTGAAGAGGGGAAAAAACCCTATTTAATATGTCATTCTAGAATTACTTTCTCTAGGAATCTATCTTTTGTTTTCCACACAGGTAACCTGACTATTCATTTCTTAGATTCATGATACTGTGGGAATTTTTGGTACAGAATATTTCAGTCACAGAGTGTGTCTTGCAAAAGACTGAGTCAAGTTAGATGTATGTGTTATTGTATACATTCATAGCAGTTATACTGATTAGGAAAAATGTGATGCTAGTAGAAATTAGGTAGAAAATTTTTCATATCTAATTCAACCCACCATCCCTATAGAGCTGAGAAATGGCTTACTGCAGACACCACAAATATTCATGGCAAGACTGGTTCCCTGCTGCAGCTCGCCTGTGTCTTGCCTGGGGGAAGAACCAATTGCTAGCAAGGAACTTGTGATTTTTCTACGTTTAATGGGAAAACCAATATTGTGTAAAGGCAGCTATTAATGATAACAAGGCAGTCTAAAGCTGTAGTTCTCAACAAATGAGATGCTTTGGGTAGCATTGGAGCATGAAGATTAACCAAAGCCAGGTAGGAGTCACTGGAAACACTTGTTTTCTTTGGAGCTTTTTTTTTTTCCCCCTGTAGCTCCTCACTTCCTAAGTAGGTCTCAGAGGTTTTGTTAGGGTCAAGCGTCCAGGAGAAATCAGAAAAGTAGTCAAAAGCAGATGCTTAAGGAAGAGTAAAAGAACTGGAAAATCACGTACTGATTCATTCTTTGAACAACTGTCACAGTCAGTTTCTACAGTGCCTCATCTTAAATTGCCTCTTTCTTATTCATTGTGCATTTTTAAAAGAACGAGCTGATGTTTGTGGAGGTGGAAGGATGGGGGGTAAGGAAATGAGCTTAATTTAGGAAATCTAGCTGTAGAGCCATGAACGTAAAATACAATACTTTCCTTAACAATGAATTCCCCAAAAGAATTCTCTCAAGAAATAATGATGTTTCAAATTTAACCTCTTCGGTTTAAAGGATCTGCTGATTTTGCACCTTTCAGTATATTTATGTGAGTGAGGAGACTGTGTCCTTTTTCAAGCCCCTTATTTTATGAACAAGTTATCTCATTATTTTTAATAACAAGGTATTATTTTTAGTAATGAGATAACTTCTGACATCTTGGTATCAGGATTAATACAGAATCCTTAATTCTAGATCAAAGCATAAGAGTGAAAGAAAGCTATGTACATACAGACAAATGTTTGTATGTGTGTGTGTATACACAGGACAGCTTACAGATGTTTGAGGGAAATGAAACCCAAGAATGGTGTTTCTGGTTTGTAGAAGCCTCCATTTCTTATATTACTAAGAGAAACAGAGAAGACTGGGAAAATGAGGAGAATAAAAAGGTATGGAGAAGGTAATGTTCCAGGTATGGGAAACATGGCAATGACATAAAATTACTTTTATTGTAAGTAGTGATGGTGGGATGGGCGTGTTAGTGGGAGAACAAGTTAACACTATGAAGCAATTCTGCACTTCATCTAAATGCTGTGCTGAGATTACACTGCTGTGCCTTGCCATCTGGTACAGCTGGAGCAAGTAGTGGACCTTCCTACAGATCTTTGTAGGTGAGAAAGAAAGAAGAAGAAAAGCAGTATAGATAGCATCAGGTGCTTAGGGGTATGATTTAGTGGGGCACATGGTTTAGTGGTTGATCTGTCAGTGTTAGGTTTGTGGTTGGACTTGATGATCTTAAGGGTCTTTTCCACTCGAAATGATTCAATGATTCTGTGCGTCGTAGTTCCGTATCTGACTGAAGAGGAGACTCATGCTAGCAGAGAACCCAAAGAAGATTTTGGTTTGCTTCTTGAAGCATCAGTGGCAAGGACATGGTGTCCTGGTTCTGGCCAGGACAGGGTTAATTTTTGCATCAGCTAGAAGGGGCAGGGCCAGGACCCCAGAGTTATTGGATACCCCCTCACACCACATGCAGGGGAGATGGAGGGGTTTTTTCTGTCTTTGCAGGGGTGTGCAATTGGGTGGCGTGTGCTGAGCACTCGCATGTGAATTGTTCACCTCTCTTGTACACTCTTCTGTTTCTGTTACTGTTAGTTTTCCTATTTCATTACTGTCTCTAGTAAATTGTTCTTATCTCAATCTGTGATCTTCACTTTTTTGTCCCTGCAGTTCTTCTCTCCATCCCACTGCAGGGGGAGGTAGGTGGAAGTGAGTGAGCAGCACGTGGTCTGAGGTGTTTCAGTGGGAACGCTTAATTGGGGAATACCATTCCTAAACCGTGACACATGGCTCTCTCATAGCTAAAGATGGGAAAGAAGATACAGATGATCGTGTCTAAAAGTGGCTGGCAGGAATGTGGTGTGGAAAGGGCAAGAAGGTACCTTTGCAGCTGGAACCTGTACAGCTGCATGGTCCCTAGACCAATATTTCACAGGCTGTAGTGCCAATAGGTGACAGTTCCATAGTGCCAATACACCACTGCTGGTTGCTTTGTCTTGGAGTAGTGGTTACTGTGTAACCTCAGCTTAAGTGGCAAGGAAAGTGAGATGAGGAACAGCTGTAGTGGTGAGTTACCCTGGTATTTTTTTAAAAGAGTCAGACCCTCGTGGTCATTTTGGCTAAAATTCAAAAAGTGGGACATATGCTTTCTATTGAATTATTCTTTTTTCTTATGGATGGTGAGAGTGAAATTACTTCAGACAAATACGTTCACTGTTGGATTTTGCCACTGGATGTGGTTTTTGTAAATGATTGTTATCTCATGTGAAACAAAAGGGGGGAAAATTGTTTTCAAAGCAGATGATAATGTTGCAAATATGCAGCGTCCAGAGAGCTGGTCAGACACTGCCTTGTTGAATTGTTTGAGTTTTTACTGATTTAACTTGACTGACAGGAAAATGTATTTGAATATGTTTGCAAGACAGGAAAAGGAGTGGTTTGGTCCCGCTGTAGAGACGTTTACACCATAGGGACTTATTATAATTCTTCTTACCATTTGTCTGTCTCTTCCCTAGAAGTGCCATATTTTAGCACCTGAGGTTGTACACACCGAGTCCTACAAAACTTTGTGAAAAAACATGTTGGGGCAGAAAACAGACCTTATGCGTGTCTCCACAGACCAAAGGCTGAAACCCACAGCATCAGCAGGTCCTTCTCTGCCTGATGTGCCCTTGGTGGTCAGTGGGCACATAGTGCTGGTGGCTCCCACACTGTGCCTCAGGCCTGAGGAAGGGGCAGAGAAACGAGGGTTTTAAGGCTTGGGGACAGACTGAAAGGTTGGGGGATGCAGTTTAGGGAAGATGGAAGATGGACTTGCTGCCAAAGTGTATACACATACAGTAGGAGCTCATAAGGAACAAAATTTTACTCATTAGACTGGTCATGGAAAAATCTGTTTTCTTGTTAGCATGTCTTAACATAATTAATTTATTTCCTGAGCATAAGTCCTTTCTTGTCTGCTGCAAACCTTTTCTACCTTATTTAATTATTTTTATGGTATAGAAAAAAGCAGGGCTTTAGACAGTAAATTTCATATAGCATTCCTTCATGATGCAAATGCAAGATTAAATTCTCTTTTTTGTAGTTCTTCCAGAGTAAATGAGTCTCATTCTGTTGTGTTGTGGCGTTTTTCCCAACAAGATCTGCATTATTAAAATCCTATTTAGCTCTTTTGTATCTCTGCTATTCTCAAGCAGTAACTAGCCTTAATTAGACAGCATAATGTTTAAGTTTTGTATTTCTGAATAAAATATCTACTTTCTTATGTATAAACTAATAAAATGTAGCACAGCTACACAAAACAGTGCAGAATTAATCTCGATGGAGCACAATGTAGAAGTGGGACTAATAAACATTATCTTAAAGAAAAAAAGTCAGCAGCATATAAGATTATTAGAGCACTGTGATCCTGAAAATATTCTCATCCATATTCCTATTAATATTTAATTTATATGAAAAATTTGTAGATAGAGCTGTACAGTTCCATGGGCTGTTTTTTTAATCACCTTAATATAGCAAACATTCTTCCTTATCATAGTAGACTGAATTTGGCTAGGAAAGTTCAAAGAGAAGATTAAGAAAATATCTGGTGTTTTAATATTAAATGATACTGCTATCATGAATAGAAACAACCCAGCAGTGGGTTGGAAGGCCCTCTGTAATGATCCACAGGTATCACAAGCCCTTTCAGATGTCTTTTGATGGCATGCAAGAGCACCGTGGCAGATAATGGGAGAAAGGACTGGTTTTACACATCAGATTACATGATAGCAGAAGGGCTGCAGAACTGGAACTGGAACCTATCCTTTCCAAGACCGTATCCAAGTCCAGGAACCACCTGAGGTGGTAAAACTTTGTGCTGTGATGCAGTACCTGCCATGGAGGTGTGCATTTGTGCATGCATTTAGCAGTACCAGTAATACAGCTCTACAGACTGGGGTTTTTCTCATTACATGGGAAGGACAGAATTGGTCTGTAAAACAAGGTATCTCTGCTGGATGGGATTATGTCATGAAAGAGAAACCAGGCATTGCACTGCAATACTTGAGTTACAGGCTATTTGTGGAGGAGTGTGAAGAGGGAGTTAAGTATGTGACTCACACACAGGGGCTGATCACAGTTGAGTGGAAGGAGGGATTTGCAGATCACATACACTGATTGTCAGTGAAAAATCATGACTGGAGAGGAGGCTTCTGGTGGGCTACTGTGAAGGATGAGGAATAAGCCTGATACTATTTAGCATTTTCAGTTGCAATGAAGAACCAAGCAAAAAATGATTACTCATAAAATTCGTGGATAGCACAAAGCTTGGTGAAATGATGAATTTTGTTTCAGAAAGTATAGTAATGAAAAGTAATCTTTATTAGAATCATAAAATATCTTGAATTAGAAGGGATCATTGAAGTCCAACTCCTGGCTGGTATTTGAGGGCTGGGAAAATGCTTGATACTGTGAAAGCTAGTCTGATTTTTAGATCAGCAAGAAAACTGAAAGATGACTTCTTGTGAGGTTTGTAAACCAGTAGGGAGAGGAAAAGTAGTCACAAAAGACTCTTTAATCTATTGGACTGAGTTTTAATAAGATCTGGTATCTAAAAGCCAAAGCTAGAGAAATTCAAATGAGCAATCTGGCACAAGTTTTTCTCAGAAGGGTGCTTAGCTGTTGAAAAATCCAACAGAAGAAATGAGAAATTTTTTATGCTGCTTTCAGTTCAAGATTGACTTTTTGGGAAGATTCTGTAATTAAGTACTACTACAAATTCCAGGAGTTTCAATAGAAAAATGTAATGGTCTGTGTTATACAACTGATCAAGTTATAAAATTTAGTGGTTAGTCCTATATTTAGCCTTTATTTTACAAATATGCAATAAAAATTTTAGCTTCATATTAGTATGGATCTATTAAGAAATTAAGTATATTTATAAACTGAAATTACGTATAGTTGTACTGCTTAATGGGGTATACCAGCTGCTTTGACATTATTCCAGATCACTTACTCTAATGTAGGTCTTTAGGACTGGGGAAACTGATCCAAGAACCAAATATTCTCACAGATTAATTTTTCCTTTCTGGATTACTATGAAGGCCGAAAATTGCCATTGTGTTCTTGAAAAATTGAGTACCTGATCAGTGGTAACCAAGCACTGGTGACATAAAATGCTGTGTTGGCCTGCTGTAACGTACACAGGCATAAAGCTCATCAGCGTTGTACCAGTCTGCATGCTGGTGAGTTATCCTCATAGATGCTTTTCTGAAAGATGTCCAAGGTGCTCCAAGGATTTTAGATGAAATGTATTGGATCCATGACCTGAACTGGAAAGGCCAAGACAATGCTTACTTGGCTGCTTGAAGCTCAGGAATACATACCTGGCAGGTCCTCTAGAAAGTTGTAGTATTTATTAACTCAATTGTAAGTATCAAGCTATTTATTTTAGAACTAATCTGCAATATTTTCAATTTACAGCAAAAAATTTTATTAAAAAATAAAAAAAATGTTTTTTTAAGTGTAAAAAAATACTGTAGAGTATTACAGTCCAGGGCAGGTTTTGGGTGTTCTTGAGTCCTCCTTGTGCACCGTGCTTACTTGTAGTTATTCTATATGGTTCAAGCTGGAGCCTCTGTTTCTGGCAAATCTAAAAATGCTAGCTGTTAATAATGAGTGTAAAATTTTGAGTGCCTATTTCTGTTGTGTGAATTAAGTTAGCTAGCAGTGTTGCACTACTCAGGGGCCTCTGAGTCTCTTGCAGCCTTCAGCACCGCTGTGCTCTGGCAGTTCGCAGCAGCGCGCCAGTTGTGCTGGTGGAGCCATGCTCTGCTCTTGGCCTCTGCAACAGCAACATCTATTACTCTTCTGAGATCTTCTTGAGCAAAACAATCCTTCTCCCTCCTTGCTGAGATTTTAGGGAGATGCCACCTGTTCTTCCCAGCTGTGGCCATGGGGAAGTTACAATTTCCTGAGACTACAGTGCTGCTGTACTGCTGTTGGCAGCACTGGCTTGCACAGAGTTGTTGGGAAGTGGCAGCCACTCTTGTGACCACAAATCTTACTAAGCTTTTTGTTTCTCCTTGCCTGTCTTTTTATATAACTATTAGGCCACTCTGGCTGGTATCAGTCTTCACCAGTGCAGGTATTCTTGTTTTCAGCTTCCTATTCTAAAAAATGTCAGGCATTGGCAACCAGGGATTCACTGGTTCTGCCCTGTTGGTGTATGTGGACCAGAGTCTTTGTCAGGTATGTTTTTCAGCATTATTTTGACATTGTTTTTTACTGTTCACTTGTGAATAATGCAAATGGGCATTACATGTCTGAAATCATACTTCAGTTCAAACTATGTAAATTCATGGCCTCTAAACAAGGGGCAATGTCAGAAGTACTGTGGCAGCTTCACCAGGGCTGGTAAAAAGAAAACTGATGTGTATAAGCCATAGAATTGTTTGGTACCATTGTCTAGCTGAAATAAGGCTAAAAATCTATGAATTGTTTCGTTCTAGATGTTGCTATCAGATTTGTGAGAACATTTTTGCACGTCTTCTGTTCTCCTTGACATGATTTTCTAAGTTTTGCATGTGACCAACTTTTAGAACTTTTTTCATGCTACTGTTCTTGTTTCATGAAGTTATGTATTAAACTTTGTATTTTAAATTACTTTTTAAAAAACATATATTTTCTAGCTCTCTATGGTTTTCTTCATTCCATAAATGACCATCATAAATTCCTTTTGAGATATTTCTCTAGCACCTCAGAAATCATTCTCTTTAGGATTTGAACAAATCTCTATATAGTGCTGAGAGCCTTAAAACTGATAAAAGAGCTAGAATTACACTGTCCTAGCCATCCCTCAGTAACAGCCTTAATTACTTTATGCAGGATCTTGCCTCAGCAATAAGTCTGCCTTCTATCTTAGACTGAACAGGCTTTTTTTCTTTTAAATCGGATTAACTTAATCCAGCTCTGGACTTTGCTTCCCTGCACTTCTTCAAATGCTTTGGAGAATGTGGCTGCAATAACCAAATCTCAGTTCTAAGTTTATATTCAATTTGCAAATCATACTTTGCTCGTTGAGAAAATGGCCTGTGTATTGCTCTGGGATCCTTGTATGTGGTGATTGTTAAACTTGTTTTAAAGTAGCAATTGTTGGCTTCTGGTGAGTATCGGCCAGCATTGGCCGCTGATGAACAAAAGCCTGTTTGTGCTGGCTGGTAAACTGTTCCACTATTGTACCCATGGAGAAGACACTGACTGTTTTACTATTTGAATGTATTAAAATGTAGGGTTTTGCAAGAACCTATAATATGTAATGTTTAATTTTGCCTGTGGCTCAGTCTCTTGCAAGGAAACTTTGTCAGTGTCCTTACTCAGAAATATTGGCTGGTGTTCAGTTCAGTTTGTTTGCTTCCTGAGATGTTACCCCAGGTCTGGAAGCCCAGTGAATAAACTCCTACTGTTTTTCATATTCTTTATTGGGATTTGCACTCCCACCTGCACATCTGCACCATCAGAATCACTGATGTGAGCAAGGCACAAAATCCTTGTTGACCCTTCTGTGTGTTTTCATACAGTTTTTTATTTGGGTTAGCAAACATGATGGTGTTGCCCACTGTCTATTTATACTTCTCTTTGAACTTTGTTTCTGTGCTTGCTTTTCCTCTCATGTGGCGCTCTGCTATTTGTTTATCTTTGCTCAGAACTCCAAGCTCTCAGCAAAGATCCTCAGAGTCTTGGACAACCATTCTAACTGTTCTAGAATGGTTTTTGTGATAACAAATGGCTTTTGTGTTTCTGACTGAAAATTTAGGCATGCCCAAGATAAACTATCTCACCCAGAGGAGAATGTGATACGTGCCATGAATGAAGCATGAGGCAGCAGTACCAAGCAATGCTGTCACTTGATTTTCTCCCACAAGGTACAACATCATGCAGATACCTAAAAGTATTAGAACCCTACAACAGTGTGCCAAACATAAAATTATTGAATCATTTAGGTTGGAAAATACCTTCAATATCATTGAGAGCAGCTGTAAACCTAATACTGCCAGGTTCACTGCTAAACTGTGTCCCTATGTGCCACACCTACACATCTTTCAAATACCTGCAGGGTTGGTGAGTCAACCACTTCCCTGGGCAGCCTGCTCCAATGCCTGACAACCCTTTCTGGAAAGAAATTTTTCCTAATATCCGATCTAAACCTTCCCTGGCACAACTTGAGGTCAACTTCAGCAAAAAAACAAACTCTTAAACAAATAGTTAAGGTGTGCACCTCACTAACACAGTGATGGTGCTTCCAGTCCTGATACCAGTGTGCTTTTTACTAATACAGCATTTTTGTGCCATGTCCCATAACCTCTCCTAGTCCACGTCCTCCAGGTTTTCCCGTGTTGATGCATTCAAATGTTTCTTCCATATTCGTATTTGTATTTTAGCCTTACGGGGGCTGGGTTGCATCTTTAACTAGTCTTCATTTCCCTTCTGGAGAACGAGGACTACCTACTTCCTTGCTGCTTTGTCAGAGCAGCAAGTGACTCTCTCTCCATTTAAGCTGTTGCCCTGTGGTAAGCTGCATAAGTCATCATAAAAACTATAGGTCATTTGGACTCTCATGAATGTGTTATATTCTGCCAGGATGTTCTTCAGTTGCCTATTCCTTGCCTCTCCAAGGAAAGGTAAGGCTGAGCAAGACCAAGAATGAGGCATGCTATTATCCTCTTAATTCATACATGTTTTTGTTGGTAAAAGCTATAAACTGAGTAATTTCCAGTCATTTATTTAGCTATATGTATGCTTAACTTGCCAGCTTACAGGATGTTTGCTCTCTAATTAACTCCAAAACTACACTTAGTTTTCATTAGCTGTGCATTTATTTTGACCACTAGGCATTATTTTAGCTGTTATTTTGGCTTGTGGGCCCTTCATCACGTTAAGCTTAATCATGATACTTTGTTGTTTCATTTCTCACTTCCATGGAGCCAGCAGCATTGGTGGTTCAGTCCTATGCAGGATGTAGGAGCAGGCAGACTTGTGTCACTCTTCAGCCCTTCTTCAGACACCAGGTATAGCAATAGATATGGCATCATTTTCCTCAAACACTGGCTAGGGTTTGAAGAACATAGATGTCTTGTCTGGCATCATGAAGTGCAGTGCTGTATTAGTGTAGATTCTTTCACATGCCTTTTTGTCCCAAGTTCTGTTTAAGGTAATTTATTTGCCAGACAAATCCTAGTGGGTTTTTAAAGACCTAATTCTTGAGTACCGGTAGTTCCCTTCTGATTTTTTTTCAATCAGATGTCAGCCAGTTCTGTTGCTCAGTTTCTCCACCTCAAATGACAAGGCTAATTCTTCACCATAGGTGTGTTACAAACTCTCTTGTTCCCACCTTCTTTTGGGTGTCTGTCTAAAATACCACGTTTATAAAGAAAGTCCTGCATTTGCAAATGTCGGTGCAACAGTTTTTTTGTAGCTGGCTGTCACTGACTGCCTGCTGCCCACACATCAGTGCTCCTGGTTGCACACATACAGCTTACCTGGATTTAAGTCCAGGCACCCTGAAACACCTAAAGTGCTGCTTGAGCTGAGAAAGATAGATTGACCACAGAGAACTGAGTTGTCTGTGTTTTGTTTTTCTTCTGTAGTGTTCAGAAACCACCCAGAGGCAAAGTTTGCTTTATCCAGTGGCAGAATCCAGTGTTGCAGGACAGGAGGCTCTTAGCCACCAGCTGCAGTAGCTCTCTGCCAGACCTTCCTAAAGATACAGTTCCCCTCAGCTGGCAAGGACCTTCTTGTACAAAGTGGCATAGCAGCCACACATAGCCTGCTGCGTCTGTTAAATCTGCAGCCCAGCCAGAGTGCACAGGCCTTCTGAAAAAAATAAACAAAAACTCCAACCCAAAGCCCTTGAGACTTCAGCTGTGAGGCAGAAAAAACGTAGACTTTATAAATCAAGTCAGTGAACTTTGTAGTTGTTTTCTGCAGCCTTTTACTATAAGCATAGTGATTGCACTAAAGCCACTGGGAAAGTTCACCCTGCAAACCCAAACAGTACTATTTATCCCAAATCCCAGAAGGATTTCCTGTGTGGGCTTCTCAGTTTCTGAAATAAACACAAGACTGTCAAGAACAGCAAATTCGAGTATCCTGAAAGATATTGGAAATCAAAATTAGTGAGGTGAGCTTTGTAGCTGTGCTCTCAGAATGCAGTGAGCATTGAAGCTTAGCTGTTTCCTAGCTTGCAGCCTGGAAGTAGTCCTAGCAGGCTCAAATGTATGAAGAGCTGGCAGCACGCCCTGCCCTGGACAGCCTCAGGTCTGTCACCATGCTTCTGCATTAGCATGAAAAGTCAAAGTCATCCGTGTCATCTGCAAGGCTTGTCAGATAGAATACAGAAACCAAATTACGTATCAAGACTATTTTCAATGAAAAAAAACCACATTGTCTGTTCCTTTTTGTCTCCACGCTCAGTTAGACTGGGTTAATTTGTTGTATTTTCATCTTTGTGCTACATGAAACACCACATTTTAGCTGTTTGTTATTTTCAAGAGTCCAAATCTGTTTCTTGTGTGATTAGCTCTTGTTTCATGGATGTCACCAAGTCTGAATTTGAGTCGAAATCTGATTGTTAATTAAAAAGGAGTCTTATTAATTCCCCCTTTTTTCCATGTTTACTTCTTTGAGTTATTTGGTTGTGAAGCAAAGTCATTGCACTGCATTTCTTAGCACTATTTGATGACTCTCTGATTGGAATATTTCTTTTTAAACAACTACTCTCTAAAAAAAAATTCATAGCTATCAACACGTCTAATGTGTATATGACCTCAAAGTGGAGATGGCACTCTTTGTCCTTGATTTATCTTTTCAGATTTTACAGAGCTTCAAGCTTATTGCATTTTCCTCCCATTCTGTTCAGTCCATGTTGTTGGCAGTAGGGTCTCATTGCTCTGTGTGGGTAGATTGCCTGCATCTGCATCTTTTACATCTTTTGCATTTGATTTCAGTCCGAATTTATGAATGTTTTATCTGTCTTATAGCAATCAACCTTTCTTGTTTTGTCTTGAAAATTGTGACATTTAGATTAGCTCTCCTGTGTGCTTGCTTCATGCTCCTTCAGAACAGCAGAATAATTCTAATTTTCATTAAATAGACACAGTATTCTTGTTTTTCTTGACAACTAAACCTTCGACTGTAATTTAAATTATATTTTTTACATTATTTTATGGTGAACACAGAAAACAACAGTTTGCAGAATTCAGCTTGTTAGTTGGTGCTGTTTCTTCCTCTGTGTGTGAGAGGAAACTAGGAGATGAGAGTTGGTGTTTCTTAGTTGACTTTTTTTAACTTGAATATTTTATTGCAGAATGACAAACAAAGAGAATATTTCTTTTAGTTATTGAAGTTGTATGTTGCATTGATATATATAACCTTGCAGAAGATCATGAGTAATGGCATTGCCCTCTTCATTAGAATGGGTGACAGTACTGTCTAGTAATAAATTTGGAAAATAAAAGTGAATATGTGTACTTTAGTGGGCCCCTGAGAGCAGAATTTGTGATACTTTGTAGAATATTCAGTCAAAGCTCTGAAGAAGTTCATAGAGGAAGTTATACAAAAGAGCTTCTACTGCTAATATATTTTTAGTGCTAATACACTTCTAAAGCCTAATAAATTTTAAGATTTAAGGTGTGAATAAAAAGCTTGTCGCAGAAAGCATACTAGGAAAATATAGTTTCTTCCATCTATACATCTGCACAAAGACTACAGAATCACAGAGGAGTTGATGTTGGCAAGGACTGCTGGAGGTCACATAGTCCAGCTCACCTGCTTAGAGCAGGCTCAGCCAGATCAGGATGCTCAGAGCCATGTACAGTCAGGTGCTGAATTTCTCTGAGGATGTAATTCCACAAGGTTTCTCTTAGCAACCTATTCTAGTGTCTGAAGTGATTAATAAAAAAAAAAAAGGTTGTTCTTATGTTTAAATGAAATTTCCTGGATTTAAGTTTGTGCCCATTACCTCTCATCCTGACACAGGGCACAACCGAGAAAGAGTCTGGCTCGATCATCTTTACTCCCTCCCATCAGATATTTATGTACATTTATGTACATTGATAAGTTTTTCCCTGAGCCTTCTCTTCTCCAGGCTGAACAGTCCCTCTCAGCCTCTTCCCTTATAAGATGTTCAAGGCTTTCAGTCATCTTTGTGGTCCTTCACAGTACTTATCTCCACTATGTCCATGTTTCGCTGGTACTGGGGAGGCCAGGACTGGACACATCACTGCAGCTGTCTCACCAATGATGAGTAAAGGGATAGGATCACCCCCTCAACTCCCTGAACATACTCTGACTCCTGTGGTAGAGAACACTGGTCCTGATATGGCCACAAGGGTACACACTGCTGGCTCATGGTCAATTTGATGTCCACCAGTATCACCAAGTTGTCTCCTGCAAAGCTGCTTTCCAGCCAGTTGGCCCTCGGAATGTGCTGCTGCAAGGGGTTATTCTTGCCCAGCAAGTAGTTCTCCAGACGTGCAACTTTAACTATTTTCACAAAATTTAAATTCAGACAGACAATCAGAAACTAGTTTCCAAGAAACTGAGGCTTCCTCAGAAATGCTCATGATTAGCAATTTTTTCTGACTGCTACACATGCTTACACATATTGAGGGTAAACATAGTTGAATAAGCGATTACCTGGCAATAGATCATGGAATTTTATTAAAGAATTAATTTTATTCAGATATTGCTGATACTGTGCAATGATTCTCAGCTGCTGTTCTCTAAATTTCTTATAACTGTATGTTTTATTTCATATGAAACATTGGAAGAAGAGCATACAGAATGCAATTTATCTCCTCCAGAGCATGAATGTAACTGATCTGTTTCAATAATGATAGTGAGGAGCATGTCAGATTTTTTTAGTTATTTGTCTTGTTACTGTAGTATTATAAACTGAATTGCATTCTTCTGTATTTGACTTTGCTCTGCTTTAGCTGAGAAACTGCTGTGCATATACTGATAATTCATTTTCTTACATGGTCATTGTTCTACTTGTTCTTCCAACGGGAGAGGTGTTTGACATACTGAAGTACCTAAAAAATTCTGGTTTGGTCCTTTTTTTCCCCTAAGTCTTTAGCAAAGGAAACATGAATACATTGGGCAGTATGTCAGGGAATTTATGCGACTGTCAGCTTGGTTACCAACTATTGTCTGTTTATCCTCTGTACCATCTGTATTCAGAAGAGAAGACAGGAGTTTGAAGTAATAAAGGTTTGGAACCTTTGTCATCGTTGCTTTTGAGAGTGGAGAATGTAAAATAAGATGGCTAGTAAAGCAAAGGGAGATCTGTGGTAGCACTGCAGACTTAATTAGCTCTATCTGCACCCCTATATTGATAGATTAGAGGCATATTTATATATGATGTTGTCCCTGCATCTCCTGAGAGCCTGGAAAACCTGGAACTTGCAGTGAAAGACATGAAGCTTCTGTGGAAGCCTTTGCTATTTAACCTGCATGTTGGACTTTTTATTCTGCAGAGGGTCATTGCTCCTCAATGCCTCAAGAGGCAGCTGGCCTCTTGCTTTCTCCTCTGCTTGACATAGACTAATAACTCAAAACCCAACTGTACAAGGTCCTCAATAACCTGCTGTCATTAGGCAATTTTGTAATTTCTCCCTTCCAACCTTGGCTATTCTGTGAATTAACCAGAGACATAATAATTCCCCAGATGCCTCATGAGCTGTAATACCCTCACCGGCATTTTCATTCCATTCAGTTTCTGCTACTCCAGGTGCACATTTCCAGAGGAATATTGTTAGTAATAACAATATTTTATGACGTAGAAATTTTATTCAAAAAAGTTAGTGTTGTTTATGGTCTCAATTTCTATTGTTGTTGACACTTATATTTTGTGACAGGTGGAGATGTTCCTGATTTTATCTGTTATAAAAGTGGCTTGAATGTTATCTTTTGCAGACAAGCCAAAGAATAAACTTTCCTTTCAAATACACATGTGGATCCTAGCCATGAGACCTTCATGCACAACCACAAGATAAAGTTAATATTTATTCCACAAGTGGAGGGAGAACACAGTGCTGATAAAGAGCTTCTTTTTCTATAGAGTTGATATAAAACACTGGTGCCTGTCAATCACATTATATAGTAGTTAACATTTGTTTTATTAAAATAGGCACAAAATCAGCAACAAATGTTATAACTAAATATTACAGTTATGTGTCTTTCTGCGGCTTTCTGTACCACATTTCATTAACCCTTGTCATCTTGGCATCATATAATAAGGGTGTTGGTAACTCAGAACCTCTTCTGAGTTCTGCTGAAGTACAAAAGATCTGAGAGTAGGATTGTTCCAGTGCTTTAATCTGTGTTGTTTGATTATCTGCCATGGTAATTAATGCATCTAAGTGAGAGCAGAACACATCAGAGACTGGACCTTTCAATGTACCCTGTTCCTGAGTGTCCTCGTGGTTGAAAAGAAATGCATATTTAGAATTGTTCTTGTTTATCTATGTATGATTATCAATGAAGTGAAAAGATTGGGAGGATGATGTGTTAAAAAAGTGAACATTTATATGGCTTCCTTTGGATATGTAAGGATGCACATACTTCTGGTCATTTGATATGGAAGGGACTTAACCAGTTCACAGTAACTTTCAGGACTGAAATACTCTGACAGAAGGAAAGCAAAAGGAAAAAAACCCCACACTCCCAAAGATATAAGGGCATAAAAATGATGGTTTGTTGCAGTGTATAGAGATGGGAGAGCTTCCTGTCCCTTCAGTCGCTGATGTTTGCTTCCTGCATCTTTAATAATGGATTGCCACTTCAAAGTAGTGTGTAGGAATGTCATTTCACAGCGGAAAAAGAAACAAGTGCTTGCAAGTAAATTTGTGAGGAGACATTTCAGTGCCAAAAGATTTTGTGCATAGTGTTTTAGTGAGTGCTTCACAGATACAGTTCTTTTCCTGGTCTGCTTCTTTTCACTGGATTTTTTTCAAGGCAGCATACTTAAACCAGTTTATTTGAAAAATACTTCTCTTGAGTGTCCTTGAAAATGCAGTTAAACACACAGTCAGTGGCACCTTTGAGCTGTATTCACCTTCTCCTGTAGGAACCTCCTCCAAAAAGGCAATGAGAAAACTCTGAAAATCTGTTTGACTAATCAAGGTGACTTGTTTTTGGTGGAAAACACTCAAGGCAACTAGATATATCAGACCAGAAGTAGCAGTGTTCGTGCCTAATTCTTGATTTGTGTGTCATGCTCTTGCAGGGCAGGTCTTGATTTGATCTGGCTTGATGAATTTTGAAGTTACATCAAATTTTCCACAGTCATCTCTGTTTCTTGTGAATTTTGTTTCCAGATTCTTGGATCTGCTCCAGATCTCTTACTGTTACCTGCCGCTGTCTCCCAGATCTGAGCTTGCTCAGCAGTCCAGACAGACAGAGAAATAGCACTTGTGTCAGAGAAGTCTACTGACCCTATTGTTTCTTAAAGAAATATATTTAATATCTTAAAAATATAGATAAATACCAGATGTCACATGGAGTTTGAAGATTCACAAGAAAATCTCATCAGCATGAGAAACTATAAGGAATTTGACTTAAGCAATTTGACAAATGCAATTTGAGTCCTAATGAGAAAAGAATCTTCCTACTTTTCATCTCCTTCAAGTGGAGTATTCAGAAAAATCACTGTCATTGAAGCATCTATGATGACAAATCCAAACCCAAACTCTGTGGTTAGATCTTGTAAATCAACATATTTGTTGCTTTAGAGCAAGGTTGGCGAACCCCCTTGTTGCTGGTGCTGTGGAGACCGTGCAAAACACCTGCACTGGTCTGTGTGTTAATGGTGTCCCAGGCATGTCAGCTGGGATCTGGCAGCCTGGGTGAAACAAAGAGCCACATCTGCCCTGCCCTGCAGGACCTCAGATCCTGCTCTAGAAAATTCAGTAGCAGAATTGTGTGATATAATTTTAAGAGCATTATTTAATAGTTTTTAACATTGTTAAAGCAGCTAATAAGATGAAAGAGATCACATAACACCACATTTCATTTTATGCTGCTTTAATGTAGAAACTTACTGTGTAATTAGGATTAAAATAAGTAGATTGAGGAGATATTTTTATTGAAATCTTTTTATCTTATTCAATCCACAATGTAGCACACACTAACAGTTACAGTATCATATTAACCGTATGTGAAATACAAAGTGTAAAACAGTGAAGCATCTATCCATGAACATGAAGACATTTATATGTGAAATATGGTTATGTTGTTTTACTTCAACTGCTGACTACTTTTTGGTTCATTTCTCAAAAAGCAAAGTGGAGTGATCTGTAAATACGCTATGGATATATAGTTCAGTCTTCACAATAAACAAACTGCTAGCAGAGTGAACTGTGATTTGTTCAAGTCCACTAGATTTTTTTTCACTCTTGTTTGATCCAGAGAAAAGCCTTGCATTCATCTTATACAGTATCTGAATGAATTAATTAATCTATTTATAAAAGTGGTGAAACATAGTACAATTGTGATGGGTTGTTAAGTCTTTATTAAAGCTGTAACTTTTCACATCATGCAAATGGACCAGAATATTTACTGTCTTTAGCTTTAGGAGTGAAGTATTTTGGTTTTCTAGACGTATTAAGAATGCTGAAAAGGTACTGTCTTTTTTAAGTGGGGCTTATCATTCTCTGATCAAAAGTACTTACGTAAGGAGGAGAAGAAAGGAAAGAAAATCTTTCTGTATCAAGATAAATAGCCACTCTCAGATTTACTTTGGTTTGTATTTCGGCTTTGTCCATTTCAAGACTTTCCCTGTCTGTAGTGTGACTATTTTAAGAACAAAAATACACGCTTTGGCACAAGGTGTTGACCAGCTACCGTATTGCTGACTCTAAAAGGTTGTTGAAATTGTCTGTGAATGTTTTCAGCAGTAGAGGGTGCCTGTATGGAGCAGCGCTAACAAGGAGGTTAATTTGTCACCCCAGCTGGTTTTACTCACGTGCCTTTGTTAAATGAAACATTGTGAACTGGTATCAGGAGGGGATTTTGTACGTTTGACTCCTCAGCGTTATGTGAAACAAATTTTTAAATGAGAGCCTTGAAAATGTTCTTGACCTGTCGTAGGAAAAGGTTACCAGGAGGCAGCTTTTGCATCTGTTTTCAGTGTAAGCTTCCTGATAAATAGTGACCTTGAGATCTTCTGTACTGCCTGTTCTGAAAATGTTTGATAAGGGTAAATAACTCAATGGCTTTAGATTTACAAAAAGATAATAACCACCTGATGAATTTAAAGAAATAATTAATTTAGCCAAAGCTTATAAAGGCTGAGGGATTTATAATCATCAGTCCAAACTGCTAGTGGTAGGAGTCTTAAGGATCTATGAATTAAGGTTTCTGTCACAAAATCACTACAAATTTGAATGAAGAAAAGACTTCAACAAGAATTGGTTTCTTAGGGAGAAAATTGTCTGAGGAGCTGACCTCGTTTTTCACTGAGTGAGGGATGTAGTTATTTAAACATATCTACTAGGAGGAAGGTATTGAAATGGGCTGTGTTAACCATTCAGTAGCAGACTTGGAAAGAGATGGCTTTGTGCTTATCCCAAGGACCTGGGATTTTCAGAATTTTAGGAATCAGATTCTGTGGCCATGAGCTCTTGATTTCAGTGCTACCAAAGCAACTGTGTGATGTAACCTTAAGCCCAAGTAGTTGACAAACAGGAGCCATGAAAGTGTTCAAGGCCAGGTAGGATGGGACTTTCAGCAGTCTGTTCTAGTGGAAGATGTCCCTGCCCATGGCAGTGGGGTGAAACTAGCTGATCTTTAAGGTCCCTTCCAACCCCAACTGTTCTGTGATATGTCACTGCTGGTTGTCTGGGGACAGATTGATGGGCTTTTTATTTAATGGTTTGTGGGGTGCTTTTGCCTCATCAGAGTTTGACAGAGAAGTGTCAGACGTTTCACTGGCACTCCGTAGTTCTGCTAATCTCAGCAGGATTCGTGGGGGTATTAGTGTAGTAAGTGGTTTATTAGAAGAGATAATGAGCACAAAGCAGATGAGGATTTAATAAATAAGGAGACTTGGTCTGCATCACTGAAACCTAGTTACGTGACATGGCAAGTCCCCTTGTTGAGCCTTCTTACCTCTCAGCTGCCCAGTGCTTAGTAAATACAGCAGCACACACACAGGATGGGCAAATCCCTCTGAGGAACAGCCTTTTCTGATGAGACCTACCTGGATGACATGGTGTTATAAACAAAAGCACTTTAAAAACCAACACACACACAGAGCTTCAGTGTCTCCTGCAGTGGGAGCTGACAGGCAGCTGGAACAGATGCGGGCAGCAGGGCAGTGAGCTGGGGAGCAAGGAGGCATTGAGGAAAAGCAAACCTCAGCTGGTCTGTCAAAAGACTCCTGCTATAGTTCTTGGAACTGGCTGCAGGCAGAGCAAGCCTTCTGATCTATAATCCACCAGGAAATTGAGCCTTTCTCAGGTGGGAATTTAGACTTGCAGGTGAAAGGAGAAAATAAAGCCTATGTATAGCATGAAAATTGTCAGAATCTAGGCTATATTTAAAGAAGTAACAATGTTGTTTGTTCATTCCAGGCTTACTTACAGGTTGGCAGACAAAAGCTACTTCAAATCAATAAATTTTCATCAAAGCAAATAATATTTTTAGACTTTTTCCATGTTATTAAATATACATGAGACTGTGAGTCCAGTGCTGCTCACATGGGAGTGAGTGAGTGGTTTCTGATTGCAGTGGGAAACCTATTGGTTTCCTGTTGCCTCCCAATACCCAGAGCCTTCCCTTGAACTTCATGTAATTTCCCTCCCACCTTTCTCAGTCTGCTCAAACTCTTGGAAATTATGTTAGCGTAGTTTGTCTTCTGTATATTTATCCAGAAGGGGAACTTTCATTTAAGCACTGTAGAATTACCTTTACACATGTAACATTAAAACTAATCTAGGAGACTTCTGTATGAAGTAGCTTGGCATTGTCATGACCCATCTGTCTTAGCCTACTAGTGGTAGATTTTACCAGGCACTGAGATAAAATACATCTTCACAGCTTGTTTTTCTGCCCATACATCTGATAAATTTCTATTGCATTAGTTCTCCACAGCAGAAAAACACTTTAAAACATTAGGGAATATGTCAAGGAAACTGTACTTTCAAAATCACATTTTTGAAAGTAAATATAATTTGTTACAGAAAACAGACAGCACTGTTTCATCATTCAATACACAAGCATATCTAATCGGTAATTTTTAATGCACCATGAAGATATCCTCAGATATTAATGCTATTTATTAACCACAGACTGCCAGGTGAGGATTTGAAGCCAGACATGCTTCCAGTACAAAGGAAAAAATCCTTCAGCCAGTCTTCTTCCCCATGTTTCCAGTACTGTTGGTACTTAGGGTTTACCTTCTAAGTATCGAGCAAGCTTATGATGGTGTTAGTGGTCTCACTGTGCAGACCAGCCTTCACAGGATCACAAAGTGGGGCGGGTTGGAAGGGTATGTCATCTAGTCCAACATCCTTGCTCAAGCAGGGACATCCTAGAGCCCATTGCATAGGATTGTTTACAGGTGGTTTTTGAATATCTTGAGTAAGGGAGACTCCGTAACCTCCCTGGGCAGTCTGTTTCTGTGCATTCACACAGTAAAGTCCTTTTTCATATTCAGGTGGAACTTCTGCGCATCAGTTTCTCTATGTTGCCTCTTGTGCTATTGCTTGGCACCACCAAAAAGAGCCTGAGTCCATCCTCTTGACACGCCCCTGTCAGATACTTATAACATTGAAGAGATCCCCTCTCAGTCTTCTCAAGGCTGAGCAGGCCCAGTTCCCTCAGCCTTTTCTCACAAGAGATGCTGCAGTCCTTTAATCATCTTTGTCACCCTCTGCTGGACCCGCTCCAGGAGCTCCATGTCTCTCTTGTACTGAGGAGCCCAGAACTGAACACAGCATTCCAGATGTGGCCTCACCAGGGCTCAGTAGAGGGGCAGGATCACATTCCTCAACCTGCTTGCAGTGCTTTTCCTGAGGTAGCCTAGGAAACCATCGGCCTTCTTGGGCACAAGGGCACACATGTGCTCTGTTACCTTTTACAAAATCCAGTGCATTTGGAAGGGCTAGTTGATTCTTCTGAGTATTTTTTTGCCTTTCATGGCAATGTTTTTGACTGTGTATTTGCTATTACAAAATTCTTCTCTGAAATGAAAAATGTGGGAGATTTCCTATCATCTACACTGTGATTTATTGCATGCATTGTGTGAAGGAATTGAGGTATTTTGATGGCTCTCAGCAATATGGGGCCAAGTTTTCTGGCTATACACAAGATGGGGACTCTGTAGGTCAAATATTCATACACCCAAATAATTGCCAGAACTTCTTTTTCTAGTTGTTGTACCTTTTCACTGGACAGGAGGTGATGAATATGATGCAGGTCTTTCCATGCCATTGTTGTGGTGCCTCTCAGTCCAGGTTTGGTCAGGTTCAGGGTGGTCAGAATCTATAAAGCAAAAGATCATCCCAATTTCAGTGAGCATTTTCTTCAGAGGTGCGCTTCTTGTCTGTTCTGTGCTGAGGTCCTGAGAAATCACTTGGGAAGTAAACAATGACTAATTTGGACACTTTCAGCTGGAAAGTTGTTTAGAAAGCTGTTAATTTCTCTCTCAGTTGGGTTTTATCCTTTCCAGGGAGAGCCATTAACTGATGGTATGAGTCCATCTAAATATGATTTCTGAGGTCTTGGGCCTTAAGTGTTGATATTCTTTGTTCAGTCATCTTTTCTGATGTGAAAACAAAACTTGCACTCGGTATTTGTGTATGTGTATGTAACTGTGTCTCAAGTGTCTCAAGGCTCTCTTTGACATTTGGCACAGTGCCATACATGTGCCACAAGTACCGTTTCACTTTTAGTAGAATCACATCAGTCTACAAACTCAAAGTAATTAGTGACATATTCACTGTTACTCCAGAAAAAGCAGGTAAGACATAATCTCTGCACTGCAGGAGGGCAATATACTTCCTAAGAGCTTGACCTGTTATCTTTCTGATGTAGCTTTCATATCACAATAAAAATCATCAGTGTGGAACAGAACAGTTTGACAGAATGACTCAGGAGAGCCACAAAATGACAGATGTTAGAAACAAAAAATAAACAAACTGTGTTGGGTCATTGCTGTCAAAGCAGGATCCTTCACCTGTTGTTCCTGATGCTTATGCAGTCAGCAGCAGTTTGGAGGCCATCTTTTCTCTTCACAGGACAGATTATTGATATGACTTCAAAATTTAATATGATTTTATTTGTTTTCAAAGATTAGACATTGCGTCTCAGGATGTAAGTACAGCAGCAGTCACCTGCTTTGCTTGCTTTTTCCAAGCTGGTGATCCCAGCCAGTCCTGTGAACCGGTAGGCTTTGTCCCTCTGCTTCAGACCCACTTACAGCATCACTTTGCTTCCCAGCTGCTGGGCTTCCCTTGGCTCTCAGTGTCTGCAACCACACCCTCCCCTTGTCCATTTATGTGGAGCCAGACATCCCAAAGGAAACCCTCAGACTGCATAGCTTAGTTCTTGACAGTGCAGCCGGAAGAGTTGGGAGTTACCTGCAGTGGTCTCCAGGCAGTTCATTCAGTCTGAACTGTGCCTTCTGTAAAAAGGATGGCTGTGGTATATCAGCTTTAATGCTGCCTGTAGGTCAAAGCTTTGCTTGAAGGCAGCTGTGTCTTCCAGCAAAGCAGGTAGAGCACACTGCAGTGTTCTGTCTGATCTGCCTGTAAATGGAGCTGATGACATGTCACTGAAAATGATTGTTTGATTATCCAACAACAGCACAGAAAAGTGGAATGCAGTGGAATGTTGAATGGTTTTAGGTGGGAGAAGAACTAGAAGATGCTGAGGAAGATGGTGAAGTTTTCTCTTCTGCCTTAGATCAGAGACCATATGGCTCAAACAGAGCCCTAAGCTTCTACCAGGGCACTGGCTGGTGCTTGGTGCTGCCAGGCATTTTGGGGGTAGGTAGGACAGGAAAAGTCTTTCTTTTTTACATTGACTTACTAGATACTCATAATTAAACAATTATTTCCTCAGGAACTTGCATTCAGGACTATATATATATATATATTCACAAATTAAGTAGCATCAGAGAACATTCCTAGGCACTGGAACTCCGTCCTCTGTCCTGCTGAATTGTAATGCTGAGAGTAATAGTATGGATCCTGGCTGTTCTGTTCCGGTTGCCATCAGTGCCAGGGGCAACCCAGGGCCTATTTGATTTTCTTGTGTAGATGCAATCCACTGGCTTCACTTCTTGCCTCCCTGTGAGAATTCTCTCTCATTTGTTCCATAGCTAGTTCTACCCAATACATAGATACAGAACTGAGTGATAAAGGGGGTCTGAGCATTCGCTACCCAGAAGTCAGGGCAGGGATTTGAATTGAGAACTCCCCTGTTTTCTCATAGAGGGTACCAGTCATCAAACACTACGTGCTTGGTGGGGCAGTTTGTTCTTATATTGCAGTGATTCAACTTTTTTATAGTGAACTTTGACTGTATGAGTCAGAGGTACGGGAAGGATAATCATCCTCCAGGCTGGTGAGAGGACTTGCTCTTGGGTGGGAAACTCCTGGACACTTGTCTCTGCTTGGATCCATGTCCAGTAATACATAGGAGATGAGAGCAGATGAAGCATGTAAGTCAGTGTTGAGGTGGTGAGCAATGCAACTTTAGATTCATGTTGTGGCAGGAAGATGAGGGAATTGCACCTTTGGAGCTCGTGTTCTGGTTGAATACTTCTATGCCACAGCCTCTGAAAAGGAGATTTTCAACACTGCAAATCTAACCCAACTTTCCTTACATCTTTCCAGGAAAAAAATGTTTGGAAAAAGCAGTGTAAAGGTTGGGTTACGTGTAGGACTACATGGCCAAGGTAGAAATGGTCATGGTGTGGGATGCTTATTTTTGTGAAAAAGAGGAGAAAAAAAGAAATGTGATTTGATCCAAATTGGAGGGAGTTTGACTGCTGTATTGCAAAATGTTATTTGTTTCACTGTGCTTTGATCAATAACGTAACAGCAGCCCACCCATCTCCCTTAGAAAGCTGTCTCACAGGCAGCAGATAATGAGCTAGTACTGGAAGAAATCTAATGGGTCCTGCCTTGTTATGTCCAGAAAAAGCTCACGTCTTGACTTTCAGCAGAATCATCAAGAATTGACTTTGAAGAGCCAAAATACAGGAGGTTTCTAATAGTTCTCAGCTGGTTTGCATGATTTCTCTAATTATTAAACCTTCATAAAAGTGTACAATGAGATTTTTCTGAAATGACAGACTAAAGCTGTAAAATTTTCCAGTTCACTACAAAAAGAATATGTTTTACTTTTCTTCAGAGAAGCTAACTATTGACCAGCATTCACAACAGGGAGTAGGAAAGCCTTTGCTCCCTGATTTTTACTGTTTACCTGTGTTGCTCTGGAACAGTAGTGCTGTGGCTGAGCAACGTGGAGTGAAGTAGCCTGCTTTGCCTCTGTGGAGTTTTCTGTCTCTCCTCCCTGAAGTCTTTGGGAAGCTGCTTCCAAAATAAGGCACTTAGCACGTAAAAGCAGAGCAGAACATCTATCAAACATGGAAAGATCAAAAATTGTGACTCCCTGTGGAGTGACTGTTGGGAGGGAAACAGTTGAATAATGTTGAACATATTCAGATCTCTGACTTCACCTAATGCACACTGTGAAGACTGTTTGTAGTCAAACGCAGATTCATTTTTATGGATATGAAAAAGCTTTTGTGCTTCTGCCTTTAAAGGCAACCGCTCTATTCGTTGTTTTTCAAAGGAGGGGCAACATCAATTCTTTCTGCCTTCTCTAAGACAAATATAAGCATAAATGTTAATCTGAAGTATGATTTTTTTTTTTCTACTGCTGAAAAGGCAGGCCTGGTTGTGGAATGGTTTGAGAGGTGGCTTGATGCTTGGTACACTGAAAAAACTGCAGAGCTGACAAGGGCACTTAAAAGCTCAATTTTCTGGAAAAAAAATCAAGATCCCTAAACCTCAGTGATAATTTGTGCCTTCATGGATATCGAGAGTATTCACTGGACATACTCATGCTTAGGAGTCAGGACAAAACCACTGAAACAACTTACCTCTTCACTTCGAAAAACTCCTCACCCCAGCCTCTGAAAGAGTCTTTAAACTTCAGCCCATCTGCTTCTAAAGGTCTGGGTACATGAAAAGTTCCGAGATAGCCTTTCTACACTGGTCATCATCGGTAGCTTAGCAGGGCCAAGGCTGGAGCACTGCAATGCTCCCCGCAATGCTCCCAGCAATGCTCCCAGGCAGATCTCGTGCTGCAGGCTGCACACGGAGATGTTTCGTGCCACAGGAAGAATCAAACTACTACTCCCTCTTCCCAGGGTGATTTCCTCAAGTTTTGATTGTTCTCGTGCTCCCAGAAGGGCCTTTATTATCAGGTGGTGATGAATAGAAAATGCAGGTGATATTTCCTTAAAAAATTCTTGGTGGGAGTAAACTTTTCCTAATAGTAAGTGAAAATATTTTTAAAGTGAGTGTTACATGGTATATGTGCCTGACCTATGGTGTGGCTTTTCTTATGATGTTTCTGTCCTAGCTTGAAAAATATGTTGTTGCTTCTAAACAAATCAGAAACCAATTAGCCAAGTGCCTTCCACAGTTATTTCTATGATTAGTAGGTATTGTCTCAGCAGCATCTAACTCAGTGGGAAAAATATCCAAGTGTTAATTTGTTCTCTGGAAATAGCATGACTGGGGATGAGCAGACAGCATCAAAACAGAATGAAATCTAACATACATGGTTGCTGTTTTATGGAAATGACCTTTCCTTTTCCAAAGACAGAAGTCTTCCACTGAGAGCTGGAAGGTACAAAACAGCTTGACAACACAGCATGTGAATTCACGCCTTTAACATAAGCATAGCTAATATTTTCTTTTGTTGCTGTGAAGCACTCTCCGGGCAGCAATCAGTTCCATTTAAATACGATTAATATGAAAGTAATAGTGTCTCAATTTCACTCTTGTACATAGTGTCAGGGGAAAGAATGTTGATTTTTTTTTAAAATAATTTGATAGTAAAATAAAAGGAAAATCTGATTCCTGTGAGACTTGCTAGCACACTTCTTAATTCTGCACTGTCTAAATTTTTCAGGGTTTTGAAGGTATTCCTGTCCCGAACGGCTCAGCGTATTCCATACATGACAGGTGGGCGAGTGATGAGGATGCTGGCTGTTATTCTTCTGGTAGTCTTTTGGTTTCTCGTTGGCTGGACTTCTGCAATAACCCAAAATTTGGAGAGAAACATTCCACTCATTGGCCAGGGGCAAACATCTGACCACCTGATCTTCAACATGTGCCTCATAGACCGCTGGGATTACATGATGGCTGTTGGTATGTCAATTTTCTAGTTTATCTTTAATTTCTGAAACAAAGTTTGATTTTTTTTAATTTTTCTTCTTTTAGAATTTCTTAAAGTTTTGTCAAACTGCCTAATATTATATGAAAAGCTTCTATGGAAGTAAAATAATTAAAATATACTAAAACTTCTATGCCTTTCAAAGGTTTGTAACTTGGATTGTAGTAACAAACTGATGGGTGCTCAAGACGTTTTATCTTTGAAGGCAGGAGGTATCTAGTTCTTCTGCTACTGAAGCTCTTCAAAAATTCTTCTGCTATTGAAGTCCAAAATTGCGGCTAGATCAGAGGAGGCTTTTTGTTTTCACACCGCAGAACTGGGCAGAGCTCTTGCATGAGGAGGGAAAGAACTTCCAAGAACACTCGTTCATAAACTTACAGAAATTAGCATAAAAGTAAAGGAAATAGAAAATGCACATCAAATATGCCAACTTAATATATTTGTTGGATGTGTTCTCAGTGCATGGAGTAGGCAGGAGCTAAAAAATGACACTCCACAGAACTTACAGAAAGGAGAAAAATGATTTGGTTTTGTTTCCTTCACTCTATAACAAACAGTGGGTTCCCCATGCCAGGGTTCAGTTAAACAGTGTAATGTGTTTTCTCCCAGTGGCCACACAGTTTTGGTGCTTCCATCTAGAGCCTTTTTTTCTAGTACAGCCCAGGCTTGGCACCCACTGTCTCAAATCCATCAGTGTTTTGAAATCTAAAATAAATTCTTACATTACTGCTCTTTCCCTGATTCTCCCATGGACATCCCATTGACAGAGCTCTGCTACTGAGGATTAGGGAGAGGTAATGGTGGCTCCTCCCTCTTGAGAGTGCAGATTAGATGGCCAGAGGTGGTCTGCAGGAATGAGGTGTGTTTTCTCCCAGAGTGGTGTACAGATGGCCAGTGCATGGCAATACACAGAGCAGAACACTGCTGCCAGCCTCACCAAGGAGTGTCCATGGCTCTAAGGTGTAATATCTCAAAGGCAGTGAGGCACACAGGCACCCCATCTGGCAATATGCTCACTGGTAAACCACACAGAGAGGAGTAGAAAGGGTTGTGTTTTGAACTGCATCTTGATCTGGGCCCTTTTGGAGAGTGTACTTTGCAGTAATGGAATAGTACTCTTGCCAGAAATGTTTTAAAATTAATAACAAAAGAGAATTAAATGGGAAACAATAACCCATTTCGGATCAAAATTTTACTGCATTTGACAATGTAATTTCATTAAAATTTTGATAGTGATGGTTTTTGCATAATGGCAAACAAATGGTTTTATTCTCTGTATTTTATAGTTCTGGTAGTAGAGGGATTAACAATTCAGATCCTAATACCTAATTATGATCAATAGTCCCTTTTTGGTAAGAAATTGCATAAGGTACTGTCTGTGTAGTTTTGGAAAAAAAAAAAACAAGGATAATTTTTTTAGATATATTTACATTTAGAAAGGTTTAAATGTTTTTTCAAAATATACTCAAGGGTAGTAGAAGCAAAGTGAGCTCTCAAACCTGAATAAATTGGGTAGAATTTCTTATGTTCTGTCATTTTGTCTTCTTACCCAAATTACTATACACAGAGTTATGCTTGTGCAAGTCTTCAGTAAACTGTGCAGTCACATCAGTGGCACCAGGAGATGTACACCTACAAGACTGTACTAAAGTGTCTGTCTATATATATTTATATATGTGTGTGTGTGCATGTGCACTTCAGGATTTTTGTTGTTAATAGCAGTCTGGAAAGCTTACAGTCAATAGGAACTACTTCCAAAATGAGATGCTTCACCTCAGAGACGTGTCAGAAAAAATGCCCATAATGCCAAACCTCTTTTATTCCTATAATTGACTGGGAGCAGCCTTGCAAAATATACTATGTGATAAATTAATTGATAGATTATGCTATTTCAGATGCTAAAATAAAACCAATGCATAGCAATTTTTTAAAGACTTGTTATTTCATTATATTTAGGCACAGTATTTTACATAAAACTAGTGAGTGTTTTGGGATATATTCTGTTACTTGTAGTCCTTAATGGAACACCTCCCTATTTCACTTGGCTGTCAACACTTCTTTGAAATGCAGAAAGGGAATTTTCAAGGTCGCAGATTAGTGAAGTGAGAATTAACAAGGCTCTGTTAGGAAGTCATAATGAGATGAATCCTTTATGCTACCAGAGATTAGTGGAGTTGGGATTTATGAAGCATTTTCCATACTAATCATGCTACTTAGACTCTGTCTCTGGAGACTTTTATTGCAGTGAATGTTTTATATTTACATTTCCATTAAGTTTAAGAAGATTCTCCCTGTGAGAGGAGTAGGGACCTAGACATAAAGGTTGTCACCATTTCTGGCATTGCCTCTTTACTCTGTGATATGCTGATGAGAAAAATTAGCATTCAGTAGATCTTATTTTATCTACATAATGTGGGTTAGTATGTGTTTTCCTTAGGCTTGGATAACTGTGGATAGCTTATTTGTTACTTGCCTGGATTATTTTTATTTCCTTTGTGTTTGTTTCTGCATCACTTTCAAGGTTGGGGTATCTGTCTCATTGACAAGCCATGGCATGGGTGACAGTCTGAGATTGCAGAAAAAGACCTGGGGGCTTGAAAACACTCACCCACAAAGCTTTTTTCCTATGGCCTGAATACATTCTATACCTCTACCTGTCACAGTCAGATTCCAAGTTGGAAAAAAACCCAAGTGATAAACATCTGATAAACCTGAGGGCTTGCAGTGTCACAAATGAAACTATTATTCTTTATCCTGAGGAGAAAGCATCCTAAAAGTGAAACAGATATAGGCACAGGATTTAGAAGAACTTTCCAGAAACTGGAAAAAAACCACAAAATAATAAGTTTCATGAACAAAGCCCCAGGCAGGAGAGAAAAGCAGGCAGAGAGATAAACATGCCTGCACAAGGACTAATAAAAAGCAGAGGTGAAATCTTGGCGGATGGATGTTTCTGACTTCATCAGGGCCAGAGTTTCACCCAGCATGAATAGGATAGCTTTTAAAAATCCCCCATGCATTCTTTGTGCATTTTTCAGTGTTTTATTTACATATGAATGACATGTATTATCAAAGCACAGGGAGGTGTTTTTCCCTAGAACTTGTTTGAGTCTTGGCTGGCAGGAGCGGTGTTACTCCTGTGTGGCTGACCTGAGCTGCTGCTACGGCCCACGCATCTGTAGGTCATGCTTTGGGTCTTGGACATCAGGAGGATTTCAAACACAAAGCTTCCTCATGATCACTGCATACTCTTAGCCAGGAAAAGGAACAAAGTGAGTATTTCAGACTGTTCCTAAAAGAACTGCCTCCCACTGTTCATTTGCTGATATTTAACAAATACAATATTTTCAGAGAGGGCAAGAGGTGCCAGGACAGGCACTTACAGATTGTGCATTAAGACTGCTTGTACAGTTTTCAGCTGAGGCATTGTAATACATCTTTATGAGGCCCTTTATTAAATATTCTACAACTCCTCTGCTGCATTCAGTGAATGAATGATTATTATTTCTTTTTGTTATCCCCATTTGACGTGGCCCAATGCCATATTCAGAGTGTATGGTTCAGAGCATGCAATGAATAAAGAACTGTTCATTTCCAAATGGGCATTTTAAAGCATGTTCTCCTTAGCATTGATGCACAAAGATTAAAGCCAGAATTGTCAACAGTAGCTATCCATTTTAAGTTTCTATCTTGAAACATCGAGGAACTGGTTTTTCAGAGTACTGTTTATAGCCTTCCTTCTCTGTGTGGAAAGCACAACCAGGAGACGCCTGTTAGAATTCCACTGGTGTGGATCTGGCTTCATGTCTCACATTAGATGCTCAGAAAATGTATCATGTAAAAATAGTGATCACTTGTGAAAAGCTTACTCGAAGTGATAAGGCCAGAGATGTATAAAATGTTTGGAGCAGAAATAGAAGAAGAATACTGTCTTACAAAGTACCTTCAGCTTTGTCCCTTTTCTGCTTATAAGACACTTCTGCTACCATGTGCACCTCTTCCACAGTCTGCATCACCAACACTGTGTGCAGTTTATGTCACTCATCTGTAGGATATGGTAAATCTGGAAGAGTATGAGGAAGAGCACCAAAGATGGTGAGCGGTGCTGGAACTCCCAGCTTGAGCAGTTTGAGTTGTGTTACCCCCTGCAGTAATGTTGCTTTTTCTTGTTATCTGGTACATGGTAGATGAATTTCCAGATGTTTTATTTAGTCAAAAATTCTACAAAGTATTTCTGCTCAGGAAACCATGTTTGGGTTGCCTTAACTGCAGGTTTATGTAATGGTAAATGCCATATTTCACAGCTTCTGCAAGCCACTTGTGGGAGGAGGTGGCTTTGGGAGAGGCTGGAAGGTGTTCTGGCTTCCTCTGCACCACCCTTATTGGAATCCACTACTTGTACTACTCCAAGTCTTTCCAGTGCTCCAAGTACTTTGGAAACCATTGGCATTTGCTTGCATTCTCTTTAAGATGTGTTATAAAAGGCCCCACACTCAGCCAGTTTTCAGCTGCTGGTGGTAGATCTTTCTGATCCTGTTCTTCCTCTTTCATCCACACACAAGTGAAGGGGGTGATGGGGCACATGACAAGCAGAGTGGCCAGCTGACTTTAATAACAACAGTGAGCTGTAGAAGGAATAAGGCAGGAAAACACATCTGTGTAGGAGAATTTAAAAACTGCTTTAGTATAAAGGGCTCAGAGGAATGAGGAAAATTCCTAGGGATTTTAAACCTGAGCACTGGCATATGTTCAGTGCAGTGAGACTCTTAGACGTGTTGCTCACACTCAAGTCAGTGGATATGTTTCCACTGCTAGCAAAAACCATCTCTAGGGCACCCTCAAGCCATGGGACCCCCAGACTGTGCATGAGCATGTCCCTTGCATTGCTTTGAGTGTACCTGCAAGGCAGTTTTGTGGCTGTGTGGGGAACAGAGTACGCTGTGCCCCCCATCAGCCCAAGGACCCCTGCTGTTCTTTCTCAGCCTTGCACAGCCACAGCCCACAGAAGTTTTGGTAGGGAAAAAAGTCTGGAATTGGCACCATTAGTTCTTTCTCCACACATAGATCTTTTTATTGCTGTGTGTAGCTGATTGAAATGATGCTGAGAGATGGTGAGAGAGACAGATAAACCTTCGGTAATTTATAATTTGCTAGGAATAACTTGACACTAAAGACTAACACATGTAATTAGAGTTCATTGAAATATATGAAAATCCTTTCAGTTGAAGAAAAAAGCTTCTCCTGTGACACGGTGCAACTCTCCAGGTGGGAGATTGGATGCAGTGAAGCAGGAAGAGATTGCGTTGGCTGGCAACACAGGAGCAATCAAGGACACAATTTTTTCCCAATTTTAAAATGGCTCCAGCTGGCACCCTTAGTGAATAATCGGATGGAGGAGCTGTGCTTCCAGATCCATAGCTCACTTCATTTCAATAAACAGGATTTAAAATGTAGTGAAGTGTGATAAAGAAATAGATGAGTTGTTATAGCTCTGTTATGGATATAAGTAGTGTGGTAATCAGTAATTTGTTTCCAAAATCTGAGCTAAAAATGGTATAGCTGTTAGAACAGTACTGAGTTCAGAATACCAAGTGAACTTAGTCAAGTCACAGTTTTAATGGACCATCCTTCATTAGTTTAAGTAAAAGAGACAGATCAGGTCACCATCTCTGGGGATCAGTGTCCTGTTCTTAGCCTGTGATGGTTCTTTTTAAACAAATAAGTGTGATCAGACATAAAGCTTCATACAGAGTCATAAAAGTGGGCTTTAATCCTTCAGGGATGTCTTCTTTTTGCAAGTGTCATTTGGAGAGCAGAGTGCAAGCGAGCACAGAGATGGGTGTTCTGGCTCCAGGGAGCTCCTTTCAGCATCTCTAGCCCACAGCCATCTCCACTGAGAGCTGGCATGAAGAAGCACACTAGAAGGACATTTCTGCCAGGGTAGGAGGACTGAGAAGCAAATCAGGATGGACAGTCTGAAATAACTCACTTTCCTTTCCTGACCATGACAGGAAGCAAACACACAGTTTAGGATTTAAGCTTTTCACAAATATGGATAAATTTATTTCCACTGTCACCTTGCAATGACAGTGGCATTATCCCCATTTTACACGGGTAAAGCTGAGGCACAGTAAGATTAGGGTTATATGGTCCATTTAATCTGGGTGTCCATTTTGCAATGCCTTTGGCTCAGTTACAGAGCTTAGTCAAATCTATATATAACGTTATGTGTGGTCTCACTGGCTACAAATAGAGCCCTGCATGCTTAGTTCTGCTGCAAATTGCAGCAAAAGTTCCTTGATGGCACCCAAATAGCAAGAAAAATTCTCTCTGTGATCACCTCCGCGAAGTTTGGATTCAGTGGGGATCTCGAGTCTGGTCTCTTAGGAAATGATAGTGTTAACTGAAGACTAAATATGCAAAAGAGAGCAATTTAAGGCTGCATTTGTGGTATTTTTATTCGATGCTGTCCAGTTCTTAGGCAGCAAAGCTGTAGAAGTAAGGATGAAGTACTTTGCTAAGGCCTCTGAGAAGAGTTGGTGTGTAAGTGTGTAAGCCATGTTCCAAGTTCCATCTTCACATTTCTTGATTTTTCATGTTTCCTTATCTGAATCTCAATGACACTTTCAAATCTTCGATCACTGCTCTCAGTTTGCCATATCTTGCTCTGTAGTTCTGTGCTGTCATATGATGTACAGACATCTGCAGAGCAGGTAATGGAAGTGCCTGTGTTTTAACGTGGGGATTTCCTTCTGCTGGGGGCTGGAGAGGCGGGCACAGGTCAGACTGCACACCCTGTGCCATACAAGGCATGACACATCTTGGCTGATGGACACTGAAAGAAAACGTCACAGGCTCTGGACAACACAGCTTCACTTTGTACTGGTTTTAAATATGAAAGAATAATTTACAACACAGGCAACTGCATGTTTAGCAAAACCTATTAAATATATTAACCCAGATTTTCTGAGAAAGTTTGATTGAGTCAATAATAACAACCCTGTCCTTTTCTGACAAAAGATATGTATCACAAATGGTGAACATATATAATTGTCCTTCAGTATCAGAAGATGCAAAATATGAGCAATGGCCTAAACAAATGTCAAGTAAGCAGACATGGCACACTCTTCATTGTAATAGGCTGGTGGCATCAGGCATGAGTCTGGCCCAGTATATTGGATGATCAAGCTAAGTAGTCCAAAGTACTTCACTTTCTAAAAACATGATCAGCATCACAAAGACAAGGAAGACTCATGCTTTATAAGCACCAGAGAATATGTTAAGCAGGTTGATGAGATAATGCAAAGACCAGATAAGAGATTCTGTGGATAAGAAGTAGGTAGTGACTAGGAAGAGGGATATTTAAAGATTAATTCATTTATGCACATGACATATTGAGGTCACTTTACAAATTCATCTCCTACCTTCCAGTCACATCTACATCCATTTATGCCTTTAAAGCAATTGTGCCTTTTCTTAACCTCTTGTCTCTCAGAGATTTTCTTCTGACATCCGAATGCCTGATTTGGACAGTTATAGAGTAGCTACTGCAGGGGTTTTTTTGAGCTCTTTTATGCTTTGTTGGTTTTGACTCCAAATTTTCTGTCCAGAGAGCTTTTAACAGCTCTGTCTCCTAGGAATTTCCATAATTTTTCAGGAGGGGAAAAGAAGGTTTCCTTGGTTTTGTGCTTAATATGTAAAATGCAGTAATTTATAAGCCTTGTGATAAATCATACTTATAGGAACAAGAACATGTGTTTTGAGCTTTGAGTTTGGTCTTGACAGGTATGCAGTATGCTAAGATATTCCTTTAGTGATCACAAAGTCACTCTTTAGTGGAAAATTATTCAGCAAGCCAGTTATAAATTTCATATCACATTTCACAGATTTTAATCATTAAAGATGTTTGGTGCAAACAGTCACTAGTATGCCATACACAAACCTAATAAGATCTCAGAGATGAGCGGTATGCAAGAACCTTTCTGCGTGATGGCCAGATGTACTCAATTATCTATCTATCTATTTGAAGTTAGTTATATTTTGGTTTTCATCAGAGTAATAAATACATTAATAGATCACCTTATTTTATATTGAGAAAGAAAAAAGGCCATATAGAAAAAACAATACAGCAGAATTTTATAACTCCTTCAGATTTTTGTCACAAATTGCACTAATAGTCTGTAGCTAATTATAGCTGCTTGATTTCCCCCCTCAAGCACAGCTTTTACATTATACATTTAAGCTGTTTAATTAGTGGTTTAGGTAATAAATTGGTCTTGTATCAGTCTGTTTTATTTTGTCATTGCTAATGAAATTATTGTAATGTTGGGCTTAGCAAGTAAAGGAACTCTGTTATTTTACCTTGTGTTTTAAGACCTATTCCCTATTTGTGTTGAATACCAGATGTCACACTAATTATTATCTACAGACAGGAGTGCCAACTCTGCTCTATATGTAAAGCTTTTCTAAAAGCATTATGCACTGAATTGTGCAAACTACTGTTATGCTTCAGTATGTTAATGCTTTGAAATCGCCCCTTGTTGTCTTAGGAACTCCTTGTAACTATGATTGTGAAACAAAACTGTTAAATTTTCAGAATTTATCAGATCTGGAGATCAAATGCTACCTGCCTTCTTACTTAGCCTAGCTAAATGAAATGTTTGGGTTGTGTGTGGTTTTTTTAATGGAAGTGTGGCTTTTTCACTTTCATTTGTTCTGTATGCAAAAAAAAAAAAAAAAAAAAATTCTTGTAAATCTCCCAACTTAGAGCAGGGCTTTTTTCTTGTAAAAATAAGCAAGATTCAGCCCACACTCTTTAGTTTATGTAAGAATACCTTCAACACGTGAAGTTCTTTATGAGAATTTTTATATCTTTAAAAGCCAAACCTTTTCAAGTTCTCAGCCTCTCTTAGCACTTTTAACTGAACTTTTCAATCAGTAGGAGACTTGAGCTCTTCTCACTTTAGATGAGAAAGAAGAATGGACCATGGGTAGTTTTGTGGAGTATGCCTGTTATTTCATAATTAGCTTGTCTATTCAGTTCTGCTGCTCATTTTGGGGAGCAGGGGGAGTTTGGATGAAAGGCAGAATGTTAAGAAATTGGTTTTCTGGCACGTTTAGACGATTCCTGCTGAACTGTATTAATAAGAAGGGTTTCCATAGAAGACGGGACAGTAAGATAGAGTGATTTGGCTTTAGCAGCCTAATTCTAACAATTTTCTGCTTTTCAATGTCTTCTAAATTATTATAGAGCAATTAAAGCAATAAATTACAGTGCTTTGAAGAGAAATACATTTCCATGCCATGATTCTGCATATGCAAGGCAAGTACTTAAAGGAAAAAAAAAAACACAAAAAAACAAACACTGCTAACATTTGTAAAACAGCCTTTAGTGTTATTTCCTAGAAGCAAAATTCGTATTCCACTCGGCCAGGAAAGACTTCAGGAACAAGATCTCTTGGTAGGTCATTCTGCGTAGGAGGTTTTAGGAAACCAGAGTAATAGACTTCATTGGTAGCATAGCTAATTTTCTAGGAATGAAATGGAAGTAGCAGCCAGTTTGCCCAGGCTGTGAGTGGATGGGGGATGTGGGAAAAACATTCCTGCTTATATACTTCTGTTGAGCTCAAAACTAGGCTGGGACACATAGTCTCAGAAGATTTATACCATGCTTTTTTCATTTTGACACTCAGTAAGGTCCCGAGTCAAACTATTACTTAGTCAAAAGATCAAAAGGTTTATTATTGTTGGGATTTTGGTGAGGAAGAACACAAACACGGCAGTATGCATGGATTGTGCCTCTTCAAATTTTTGGGTTTATGTAACTGGTAGGGCTGCCAGGTCTCTGAAGGATATGTTCTAGTAAAAGCAATGATCTCGGAGCGAGGCCATCTATTTTTCATTAAGAAACATGAAAAGTGTTGTTCAGAGTTCAAACTGAACTCTTAACACACAGCACAGTGAGATCTGTGTAACTGAATTCATTTTATCCAGACTTGTCTCTTACTGATTTTAGATGAAATTAATAGCAAAATTAGAAGTTTCAAAATTATATAACAACATAATATAGGTAATTTACAGCAGCTGTGGGCTACTCAAAGTGGAGGAGACAGGAAGTTTTCTCATGAGATATCCAGTACTGATGTTTTATTTCAATCTGCTGCTAATGGTGGGGTTCACAAGCTTTTGTGTCCTTATCCAAACCAGACCAGTAATTATTTGCTGATCACTACCATAGGGTGATGTCACTGATCACTGGTTTTAGTTACAGTATAATAACATTTATTGGCAAAAATAAGTATGAAATAATACTGCATTTGATTGTAGTTTTTTACTGCTAAAATTCAACAAGGCAAAAGCAATGTATGAGTAACAACAGGATCACACTCAGTTTCTGAAGCTGGCTTGGAGTAATCTGGCATTGCGGGGTCTAACACGGAACTGCATGTTGCTGGATGACACTCCAGCACTTTCAGCCTTTGTCACCCAGACTGGAAGGCAAGAGGGACAGGCACCAACTCTATTCATAACCACATGGCAGAGCTGTGGAGTTTTTTTTCTGGGAGTTTTTTCAAGATGGGTAGGAAATCACCTCATTTGTATCAAAATCAAAATGATGTCAAATCAGACTGTCCACTGGAAACTGAAGTCAGCATACTGCTGAGTGCAGATGAGTTAGCTCTAACCGGATAATTAAAGATGATCTTGACCTTTTACTCCTTCTCCTTTCTTCCCTTACTCATTTTTCTCCTAACAGAAACACGTCATTTGTTGTAATTGCATTAGACCCTGAGAAGTGACTCATCATATAATGGGTACCAGCAGAATTAATTACCATGAACAGAGGAATTTTTTAAAATCAAATATATTGTTATATCTGAGTTATAAACCTTTGAAATGAAAGTGTTGTCTTAAAATCATAGTCTAGTAGTAGCACCAGTATCTGACTGTATAACAAGAACCAGATCTACCATTAAAAATACTTGCTATTTGAAGTGATGTCAGACTTCTGTAGTACCAAATATAAAAGCAAGCAAGACATTATTAGACATTATCCTAAAGTTTGTCAATTGAAAAACTGAAACATCATAAATGTAAAGCTTCCAAATCTGGAAAAAAGTGTGTAAAATTAAACCAAATGTATGATGTACAGTAACAGTATGTAAAAGAGTTTAAATGACTGTCTGTGTGCCTATATACGTGTATTGTCTTTGCATAGATACTCACACATACAGAAGATACTCTAGTACTTCACATTTCCTTCCATCTATAAAACTAATTGCAAATTATTTCTTTTTGTTCTTCTCACAGCTGAATTTTTATTCCTCTTGTGGGGTGTTTATCTCTGCTATGCAGTGCGGACAGTCCCATCAGCATTTCATGAGCCACGTTATATGGCTGTTGCAGTTCACAATGAGCTCATTATCTCTGCTATATTCCATACAATTAGGCAAGTGATCTGTAGATCTAGTAATTAACTATTTATCTTTCAGGTTTCATGTGGTGCAACTTAAAATGGATGAATGGGATAGGATGCATAATGGAAGGTCTTATAAATATTTGTTTCTGCTAATTAAGAGATTACTAAGCTTAAAAATGTTCACATGGGATTCAAGAGTATGAAATCTTATAATTAGGGGTTTTTTTCAACATAGCTTATAAATTAGGTATATGATAAATCGGGTATAGCAAAACGACTGTCTGTCTTCAGTCATCTACATACTGCTCACTGTTTTGTACCCCTAGAAAAACAGCAGGTAAGAATGTTGGTTTATATGAACTTTTCCTGGTGTGTAACAGATTGGTGAGCTGCAGCTATGTGTTAACATAACTGTACTGCTTTGGGCATGAAGCACAGTGTTTTATATGCTGACATAAAAATATTGTTATGCATATGATGGTATATTAGTAATATAAAGCCCGTGTTTCTTATAAAGTCTATAATGAGCTCTACATTTCATACTTGTAAATTATTTGGGTAGTATTTGGGTAATAAGGGTCTTTGCTAGAGCTACATGAAAATTACTATATATGCCTTTCTTACATAGTACCCTGTAAAAATGAATTGGTCCTAGAAATGCAAAATAGCAAGATAACATGAGTTTCATCTCATCCTGTAAAAACTCTTAAAACTTTCTTATGATGTTCTCACATCTTCCTTTGCCTCCTGACTAACCTTATCTACTAAAATTTTTTTTATTTAACATTGCTTAATTGATAGTCTTCAAATACTGTTCTCTGTTCCTTGGTCTGTCTTGGTACTCACATTTCTGTCTGTCTTCTTGCTGCTCACTTTTGTGTTTTTTTCTGAGTAAACATCAGCAAAGCAAATCCTTCATCTCAGTTCTTTCCTGGTGCTCTTTTCCCTTATCACTGTCATACAGTTCACTGCATTTTTCAGGCTTGCAACTTTTTTTTCCCTTCCCCTCCTTCTAACCCTGTATCTCAACATCCACATACTCTCAAAATCTTTACTCCCTAACACAAACATCTGCAAAGCTATTGTTTAAAAGCTATATTTGATGGAAGCATTTTTTGTTTAATTCCTGGTGGATGTAAAATTCAGTTAAAATATTTTTGAATTCATTATAACCAATATTACAGCTTCTCAGTCAATTCCCCACCCCCCCCACCCCCCACCCCATTAATTAATATTCCTAAACTGTATTTTGGGCCATGTTAGAAGATACAGTTCAGTGCACTAGGAGAGCTATTATGTGGGCTGCAAGTTTGTTTTAACAATAGAGCAGGATAAAGCAATCTTGGATTAAAGAGAAGGAAAAAGGGAAAAACAGGAAAATGTGGCATTTTAATACATGCTTTATGAAGGAGTCACAAAAGGATTAAGTCTTTCAGTTTATCTTATTGACAGTCCTGTGCCTCCAGCCTAAGGTCTGTTGATCTTGTTCTTCCTTTTTTTAATGTACATTTAGTATTGATTCTTTGCTATCTGTCTGATACATGATGGTTTGTTGAAGAAATATCATGTAGTGTTTATGGATAGGAATGAATAAAATATGCATGATCCCCTCTGAGATTATGTCCATTTCTGCATACAAGTTTTAGTCTATTTCCTTACCTTTTTTTTTTTCTTTTTTTTTTTGAAAATTTTTTTGCAATTGAAAGGGTGGATATGTAGGACTTAAATTTATGTGACATATCTGAGTTGTCATGAACTTGAAAGCACTGGAGCCTTGAAGTACCTACAAGGCAGCCATCCAGTCTAAAAACTCCTGAAGCTCATAGAAGATTGATGTGAGCACTAAATAAAATCTTGAAGTGTTTAATTTCGTTTTCCTTTTAAAATATTCCCATTTCAGAAAAAGAGAATTCTGGATTATCTTCAGATCAGCATAGTATTAAATTCCTGCATTGCTCTTTCTCTTATATTACAGAGAAACCTCAAATTTATATGGGAAAAAATCTCATTCAAATAGAAACTCCATCTCTATAGGGCTGAATGGATACCACAAATGCTATTTTTGCTTTCAGAGGTATTGTATGGCATGTATACCTTAATCAGTCAAGACCTCATGCATAAAAAAACAAGCAAAAAACCTTCACAGAATTTGAGGATAGGATCTGTTCAGGGTTAAACAAATCCAGTGGGCATCAGGATGTGGGTGCTTTTTCCTGGCTGTCTGATGGATCTGGCTGCCACTGTTTCCATTTGCAGATTGAGCACATCCACTGTGGTGCAGTCACACACAGCTGCCCACATGGACCAGTGCAGGCCCAAAACAGACAGCCTGGTCCTGTTCTTCCTCTGCAGATGGACATGGGCTGAGACCTTGGGTCTTACCAGGTGCAAGTCTCCGGTGTTCTTCCCTCACGTTATCACCTATCTGACCCAATTCTTGTCTTCTCCCAAATAAACAACCCACCCCTCATTATTTTTTTTCCTATTGGTCCAAGTTTTGCTACATCTGTACTCAAGTTTGGTATTTGTGATGCCATTAGCTGGGTAATCACAGTCATATATGCTTTTACTGATACGGTTACACTGGCACCACTGACCTTGCAAGTTCTCCTCCCTCAGAGGTCCTTCGGTTACCTGTGAAGTTTGGCCATCTTTCAAATGACTCCCTGTCAACCACCTGTGAAATCTTGCTGTCCCTTACAGAACTGTCTGTAACTTTTGTTTGCTTCTTGCTCTGTTGTTTGTTATATCCAGCAGTTCATGTCATCTTCATCAGTTCTCATGTTGTGTTCAGTTAGCTAAACCTCAGGCCTGAGCCTCCTCATATCCCCGCACATCCCAGCAGCAACATCTCTGTAAATGAAATGTTTCATGAACTCAATAAAAGATTATCATTAATTATTTCTTACAAAGTTATAAACAAGTAATTATGACTGTATTATTGCGGCATATAAACCAGTGTTTCATGCCAGACTATTCCTGTTAACAAAAGCTTCTGCAAAATGTGCATCTGTGAACTTGGATAAGTTGCAAATGTCATTTCTGTCTGAATGATTTTTTTTTTAAACCTGCAAATTGCAAGCCAGGAGTACATCCATTCATCCACTGCATTGCTTACCATTTCTATCTTTGGGAGCTCACTAAAGCAGACAAGCTAAGCATGCTCCAGCTAGCTTTAACTGCACCGCTTGTTCTACCACTCTTTTGGAAAGCTCAGCAAGGAATTGCTTTGTTTGGGAGGTTCAGCCACTCATTTCTAAGCATTCACAAGGCTCTTGGGCCCCGCAGCAGTGAGCTGGGTGGTGCTGCAGTCAAGACCGTTTCTCTGCTCTCCACCAAAAGGCATTTTAGTTCAGTTCTCTCCTTGATGGCTTATCAGCTGTATTCGGTAGCTGCAATCTGTGGACATCCTGTGTTTATGAAGTGCACTGCAATTTATCATACTACATGTGCTTACTTAACCTAAAATCACCCCTTCACATCCTTAATGTATGTAAGCTGCCATATCTCAACTCAGGCCAAAGAAACTGTGACAATATAAACCAAACAAAAAGACAGCTCACTACAGTGAGAAAGATGGAATAAGCAATATCATTTAAGGTCTGTTGTTTCCTTTTATATTTGGGTTTGTTGGTTGGTTTTTTTTCTGAGTTGTTTTGAAATGTGGTAAAAAGCATGTGGATGTAATTTTTAGCCTGTATGAAAGCAGTACAGAACAAAACCAGTTGTGTTTGGCCATTCAATGAAAAGAAACCTAAGGAACATTAAAGATATTAAATCTAATGCACTGGAGAAAACGCAGTGAATTGCAACCCTGAATTCTATTTTCAGATTCATTCTTGTTTCAAGACTTCAGTCTGACTGGATGCTGATGCTGTTCTTTGCACACACACATTTGACTGTGACAGTCACTGTTGGGCTACTTCTGATCCCTAAGGTATTTGAGTCTCCTGTCTCTTTCCTTTTGCCAAGATTAAGGCAGATAAATGTTGTCATGCAGAAGCAATTCTGTATAAATCTAGCAAGCAACTCATAGAAAAGGAAGATGTAAAATTTGGCTATTTGGCTACCTAAAAAGGTGTTTTGTTGTGGCTTTTTTTCGTTTTAAAAACTTACACATTTTCAAAGATTCTTTCTTTCAGCTTTCAAAATTCCAGGAGTTTAAAGTACTTAAAATTTTGATGTGATAAATATAAGAAGGAAAGAATTCTGCCCAACTATGCTTTTTTCAGATACTTGGCTGACTGTGCTGCTGCCAGAGTTTGCAGAGATCAGACAAAGAGTTTAGGCAAGAAGATAGAAAAACAAGAATCAGGAGACTGGAGTAGCCATGAGATTGAGAGGTTGGGATTTAAACCAGGTAGTTACAGGCTGAAAATGTAGAGCCCTTTGTAAATCAGAGCCTGGGATGGACAGATGCTGTATACTGGGAGGAGACATGGCCCATGACATGGAGCCAGGAGCAGTGTTGGGTGCCAAGATGAATGCGTAGGGGCACCAGTACGTGGGGGATGACAGGAGTCGGGGAAGAGAAAACGCTCTGAGCGCTGCAGTCACCTCCCGTTGGGCTCTGGGACTGAAGTGGCAATATGTCAGTCTCACCAGGGGCAGGAGAACTGCAGGAAGCTCCACCTGTCCCTAGCACTGATCCCCAGGATTTGAATGGAGCTCCTTCTTAAGACAGTACCCCAGCACAGCGAATGATTTTATAATGGCTTTTGAAATGACCAATGATATTAATCAAAAGATCAGGAGTCAAAGATAGGAGTAAAAGTGAAAGTTATATATGAAGGAAGAGCATTAAGCAGTTTGAGTTGATAGAATTTTCAGGTCAATGAAGCTGCTATTTCCATCTTTTGCCTGTGTGTCTGAACAGGATATGCTGATAATTGTCAAATGTACTTACATTGAACAGTCACAACGAGGGGACACATTGATGCAGCCTTAATACTGCATAACCTTGTTTTATTTTAAATTAGTTTTCTCTTCTTTAGCAATAGTCTTATATTTTCTACTTTATATTCATAGACTTTATAACATATCTTCAGAGGTGTCTTTCTAAACTAGCCTAGAAAATTTGTTGAGCTTTCTGAAGCTGACTCATAACTACTGATCAACATTTTAATTTTTAGCTTATTATCTGTGTGACGCTCCAGAGGCTTTTCTTCCAGCATACCAAAGAATTCAGGGAATTAAGATTCTCAAGGTTTTGTTCTATTCATAAAGTCCTGAAGACAGATGACTGTGTGAACAATGGTAACTATGGATGAGTGAATCAGTATGAACAAAACAATTATGACAACCTCTCTCCAACTCTTGATTCAAGCATTTGCTAAAACATAGAAGAGAAAAAATTGTCTCCTTTTTCATTAGTTTCCATCTTTTTTCCTTTATTTTTCCTTTTTTTGGCCACCTCATGTCTTTCTTCTCAGGGTCAGGATCTGAAATGGAAGAATTGCTTTCTGCAGGATTATTAAGCTGTATGGAATAAAAAATAGTTTCTTATAGGTTTAGCTGCCTAATTGGAAATACTGTCTGAAAGTCTATTTTTACCCTAGCTTAATTGGAATGCCATTTAAAGAGGCTCAAACAAGCATCAAAATAAGTAGGAATTTTTTCTCAAGCAAATCTCTAAGATTTATCAAGTTAAGGCATCTTAATAAGAGTTCCTTCCACACAATACTGATACTTCATAGGACACTACTTATGCCAGTGAAGATTACAGATAGTGTTTTGAGTTCGAGAATCACATGAAATCTATAGAAAGATCATTGTACCATAAAAACTGCTGTAAACTCTTACAGTGATGTTGGAGTAAACTTTTGCACTCATGGCAACCTCTTTCTTACGAATACTTATTGCAGTTTTCACATTCAAGCAATAACCCAAGAGATGATATAGCTACAGAAGCTTATGAAGATGAGCTTGATATGGGTCGATCTGGATCCTATCTGAACAGCAGTATCAACTCAGCATGGAGCGAACACAGTTTGGATCCTGAAGATATTCGGGTACATAAAACTCATTTAAATAGCATTCGTTTTCAAGAACAACACTTTTTCCTACGAGTAAACTCCAAAGTGCATGCATTTATCTTTCTTTGCAGATATCAGCTGAAAAAGGCTAGCTTAGGTCTCTTGTGGTTGTGGTATTGGGTATGTAAAATCTCATGGAAACTATTCACTAGCGTGAAGAGATGCTGAATTATTAGTTGCAGTAAAAACCATACTGGAAGCTAAGGAGGAGGAATCATCCACAGAAAGAGCTGTTTATCAGTTTACATAGGCTCTTTGAATTATTTTGAAGTGCTAACAACATTTGGTTTCAGTGTGATTAGCCATTTGCAAGTAACATATACATAAACATATATAACTGCATAGATAAAACTTTAAAAACACATGATCAAAAGAAAAAAATTATTCCTATCTTGCATGATAAAAGGGGTTATATTCTGAGAATAAATAATAGCTATAGAGATCAGCAGGAAAGCATACAGCTCAGCATTGTGAAGTGTGAAACATACAGCATAAATGTACATGAATTATGCGTGCTGTGGAAAGTTTGTGCATGAGGGTTGAACTTATTTTTAAAGTGCAAAAAAAAATGGATTCAATTTGGTGGAGAAATAGCATATTCAAGAACTAGAAAAGACAGTGAAGTACGTTTAATGCCATTGTTAGAGCAATAGATCTTGCATTCATCAGGCTGCTTGTTTGACTGCACTCGCTCTGTACATACTAGTTTTGCCATTCACTTTGCTTTGCAGGATGAGTTGAAGAAACTATATGCCCAGCTTGAAATCTATAAAAGGAAAAAGATGATTGCTAATAATCCACATCTCCAGAAAAAAAGGTGCTCTAAAAAGGGCTTGGGGCGCTCAATAATGCGACGTATTACAGAAATCCCTGAGACAGTCACCCGGCAGTGCTCCAGGGATGAGAAGGACTTGATGGAGCACAGTGCTGTGAAGAGCTTGGCCACACTGAAGAAAAATGTGCAGGATTCCACAAGCTCTGCAAAGCCAAAGGAAGAGACTTTGAAAAACAGGGTCTTTTCCTTAAAAAAGTCCCACAGCACTTACGATCATGTTAGGGATCAAACAGAAGAACCAAATGGCTTAACTACAGAAAGTGCAGAAGTTATACCTGCTGAGAAAACACTCCTGGACTCCTTGAATGGTAACAAATTAACCAAAAATGCTCCTGAAAAAGTTGAAGCTGTCTCCACTGAATCGGTCCCTTTGGTGTGCAAATCAGTAAGTGCACATAACTTAAGTGCTGATAAGAAGCCTCTGCACCCAAGAACGTCCGTGTTACAAAAATCCCTCAGTGTTATTGCTAGTGCCAAGGGAAAGACTCTGGGACTAACGGGTAAAACACAAAGTCTAGAAGAAAGCACTAAATCTCATAAATCTCAGCAGAAGGGTAAGGAGGCCAGCAAAAAGCACTCAGCCTCCGATAAGGGGGAACCTAAGGATTCCCACAGGAAAAACTCTGCCCAGTCTGAGGAAACAAAGAAAGCCCATAAATCTGGAATTATTAAACAGCAAAGGGTTAGTCAAACACCTGCAAATCCAGACACAGGCCCAGATAAGTCTTTGCACAAGGACAATTTTGACAGAGGAGAAGTTTGTCCTTGGGAGATATATGACCAAATTCCTGGTCCTGTGCCTTTTGACTCTAAAGCTCAAAAACATGTATCTATTGCTTCCTCAGAGGCAGAGAAAAACCACCCTTCCCCGCCAAAGGGGAAGACTCATCATAAGCTGAAGACACCTGAGGGGCACCAACAGTCAAATCAAAAGAGCTCAGAGAAGGTGGAGGCAGCCACTCGGGAAACACAAGAGCAGCAGGTCTTTGAAAACGAGAAAAACCAGTCAAATTCCAAGTCTCGGGTTGCTCCTGGGCTGAAGTATGAGAATGTTAATAAATATACACCTAATACCTGTGCTGGGGAGCGGGAGGAGCTGCCCCAGAAAGCAGCAGAAAAGGAAGACCTCAATAAATTGGCGGAACAGAAAAAAAATGCCTCTTCCGAGGGAAATGTGCTTTCATCTAACTCCCATAAGCCAAGTAGTTACTTACAGCAACCTTTAGCATCTCGAGCTGAAGTCTGCCCCTGGGAGTATGATACACCAGATTTACCAAATGCAGAAAGAAGTGTAGCTTTATTGAACACCTCTGCTTTAAGTGCAAATAAAACAGCAGCACCTCGAAAATAAAGAGGCTTTTGGACTGAGGAGAGTAGCAACACTGAGAAGAAAGACAACAGGAAAGACAGAAAGGACTTAGGCCAAAAGGATCTGAAAATTCCTAAGGAGCATCACTTAAATCAAGGGAATCAGCACTACAAATAAGTAGAAGTTAAGTAAATTATCATTAATGTTGTTATTATTTATTTGTTGAGTGCCAACAATGTGATTAGCAATGCCCAGAATACAGTCCCTGCTCCAAGGATTTTACTGTGTCAGTGAAAGAAATCTGCCTTTGTGAAATCACTTCTCATTTAAAAGAAAAATAATATGATGGTAACAAACGCACAGTGTAGATCTTAAACGAATTATTTCTGGATGCCATAACTTGCTTTAACTTGCTCTTGGGACTTTAAAGATCCAGCAGAAGTAAGGCACAGAAAATGTTCTGATGGCAGAAAGGGGTATCAATGAGCAGCTTATTAAAATGACGACTTTTCACTTTACATATTTAATCTAAATAGCACTGCTAACTCAATGCATCCCAAAAATATTTTCTATAATGATTGCTCTCATTTTCTTATTACTATGCTTTTAGGTACACCGTTGTGTCTCATATTAAAGCATTCCAGATTGTATAACTTTTGCAGATAACTTTGATATTATGTGACACAACAACACATTTATGTGATCTGCAGATACTTTCTTCTAATTGCAAGTTAAAATATCTTTTTGTTTATATATAGAATTGCAGTAATCTTTCACTGGCTATGGAAGCCGTAATTCTTATCAGGAAATTCTTTTGGTCTTTGGAGATTATTTTTTTTTCCTTTCCTGTAATTTATATAGTGAATTTTTTTGTTTACTCTCTGTTATTTAAATTTATAGTTTAATACTGTATTATTCGGGAGTTTTATATGCAGTAAGTTATGCACTTCCCTGTTAATGCTCATAGACTTTGTTAGTAGTGGAAATTCAGTCGTCTTAGCTGCATATTAGGACAACTTGTCTGGTTTTTGTTACTAATTGGAAAATATCATCTATCAAACCAGAAATCTTACTTTAAACATCCATTGTGATGATCTTGTTCAGTATTCCCTACTGAGTATATCCTGCTAAATAAGTCAAGCTAGAATGACAATGAATATACCCCAGAAATGATCACCTGTTTTTCTAAAATAGACAGCTCTGGGAAATACATTAGCTAGCCTATATAGAACAACACTGCACTGTTTACTCCTGATGGCAAACGTCAAAAACTTGGCCCTTGGAGTGACAAGTCCAAAATATTACTCTTCTCCCACATACGCAATTGTAAGAGGTAATGGGAATTGAAATGATGGCATTTCTCTCCCACTCTCCAAAATGCTTTGATTTTTTTTTAAAAATTTATATGTGCATTTATAGTAAAAGTTAGTGTTTAATACAGTGCTACTTTTCAGCAATAGCACCAGTCCTCATCATGCATATGAGCTTAATTCATGGCCCATTCGCAACTCTTGAGTCTTAGTGATGGTTCACTATCAGGGCCTGAGGACATGTCATAAAGATTCTGAGTAGTATGAGTAATAATGAAAAACCCCCAGCCATCTAAATGGAGTACCAGTAAAGTGCTGTTCACTGGAATTGGCTGTACATAGTGTACTCCAAAACAAAGACAGCTCAGTCCTAAAGAACTTGTGCAATTTGAGAGAAGTGATGGGATTCAGTGGAAGAACATGAAATGAGGATGACTGAATAGAATGTGTTGTTTAATATATATATAATATATATATAAAAATAGATATTTATATATGTTTAATATATATATATAAATGTCATATCTAATACACACATGCACATACACTTATGTAGTATAAACTGATTTTTGTGGCATCATAGAAAAAGTGACTTAAGATAAAATGCAATGAGCAGAGGGGCATAGATAACCTGGGCATGAGGAGGACTTTTTCTGTCCTTTAAAAGGGAGAGGAGTCTATGGGCATGGCTAGACTGACAGATCAAGATGGATCTGATCTTCCTACTGCCTCTGCTAAGCCCTAACCTGGAATGTGCCAACACTTAAGCCAGCAGGGGACAAGTTGGCTCAGGTCTTGGTGCTGTCTAAACACATTTACCTCACTTATAAGTTCTCCTCATAGCTCCAGATTAAGTGGCTGAGCTGCCCCAGCCAACCTGGTTAGGCAGAATGATGCTCAGTTACACCACGAGGACATGCTGACTTAGGTCTTTACTAACCTGGGCTTGTCCCACTCAACCACCCCTCTTTTGTAGGGTGTAATTATGGCCTAGGAGACCTGACTGGGACCCCTGCAACCCAGAATCCTTGTTTCCCCTATGAAAGGGAGTCAGACATATGAGCCTGAGTGCTTTGGGCATCAGTGCACCCACTTTGTACACACAGTGCCACTGGCATCCTGTGTGCAGCCCAAATCCAGCGCTATCCTTAGTATGGAAAAGAGCTGAGATTAGACCTGGTGTGCTCAGATTCTCCCTTCCCTGTCCCAGACACTGGTGGAATTTGTCTGTAAATATTCTGTCAACTTCAGTGAGACTTGATCAGCTCTTCAGAGAGAAAGTAACCCTATATTTCTATGGGAAGAAGTCCATTCTGGGAACATAGCTTTCTGGGAGTGCTCCAGGAGCACACTGACCCTGTGTGCAGAGAAATACACAGTTTTAAACCTGATGAGAGGGTTACCACCTCACACCTCCCCAGTCTTCAAGGGGAGGTTCTGCAGCCCATCTTAGCAGTGGTTTGTGGGAACAGGATGGGGGGACAGCTTATTGCAGGCTGCCCTGACTCACAAAGCCGGTGCTTTGTCAGAGCCAGGCGGTGAGGTTAGAAGTGGGAATCCACGGAGGAATCATGAACGTAGACATTTGTATGTTCTCACTGCCTCTTGGAGACAAGGAGCAGGCACCAACCCTCTTGCCCTCGCTCGTCTTGCCCTCCATCCTTTCCCTCGGAGCTGAGCAAGGACACACTGCCTGTGCCCTGCTCCGTGGGAGCCGTGCTGGGGTGCAGCACACAGCAAGGGTGAGGGGACCCACACTGGCAAAGTGTCTGCACGGTACCACTGCCCCTTGCATTCCTGGCAGGATCAAGCCCTTCATGCATGACTGTGTCTGTGCCACCGCTACATATCTATAATTCCTTGCTTGGTTTCTTTTCCTTTTCTTTCTTTTTTTAAAAGATAACTTCATTAGAAACACAGAAACAAAGCCCAATCCCTGGCTGGTGTAAAACAGCTCAGCTGCACAGCAAGCAAAAAGCAATGGTTGGTTTACCAGGGAAGGCACTGGCTTGTATATTCTTGTTTAGGTTTGATTTCTTTCATCCTGACCGTTTCCCTCACTTCTTAAAAAGTGTCTGTTATGGTTCTTTAGGCTCATTGTAGTCACATCCCCTAAGACTGACACAACTGGGGAACTTTCCTTTAGAAGACAACAAAGCTTTCCCCAGTTTATTAAGCAACTGATCTTTGAACTACAGATTCAATTGGGACTTAAAAATGAGGGGCCAAACTTCACACAACTATTCTATTTCACTATGATGCTGCTAGAAGCATTGCTTAATGAAGACATACTAAGTTAGACATAAATAATGTTCTGCATTTCATAGATTTTTCTCCACCAGCAAATATGGGCTAGATTGCTTAGTTGTCTTTTTCTGGAGTTTCATTGTCATTGTTCAGCCAAGAGAAGTGCAACTCTAGAATAAAAATGTTACCATGATGTTTTCTAGCAGATCTGTTCAGAGAAAAGACAGTAAACATGAAGGTCACAAACATTTGCTAGGTTGTCGTTTTAAATGCATGTGCAAGCTGCATTTCTCCTTTATTTCTAAGCCATGGTTTATAAAGAATTAGATTTATACCAATCTTATTAGACTTGTATAATTTATGCAAGATTATGCGCTTTAAAATATAAACCAGTACACACCTATCATCAGCTTTGGTGGCATCATAGACCTGAAACCGGACAATACTTTTATATTTGCTCTCCTTAGGCTTTTGCATGCATATGACAACAGGCAGGCCTGAGCAAACACTGCCTTTGACTTTTAACATTTTAGCTACTCCAAGTTGTAGAGTATATAAAGCTGTAAGTCTCTTCACTTTATAATGTGGTTCTTATGACAATGTTATCTGGCAACCAACAGCATCCACCATGAAATACTTGATAGATTTATGTTGTAATGTGTTGCAGCATGTAAATAATGTAACTTCTCTGCAATAAAGCACATTTATATGAAATCTGTCTGCAGGCTTTTGTGTTATGGTTTTCTAAAGTCATTACTGATCCAAGCTAAACAGGTTTCCTATCAAACTTCTAAAGTAGCTAATTTTACAGCTTATATGATCTGATCATGTCATTAGCATTTTATGGATTTTCCTCATATCTTCTTAACATCAGCCTTTAGAGTAGATGCATATTGTGTTCTTGATTTCTGGTTAAGGAAATAGCTCTGTTTCCTCACTGATTGCAATTTTGAGATCAAAAATTGTAGAGTCTGTTCTATTTTCTTTTGAATTTATTGGCAACTACAGTATTAGAAAATAATAGGAAGTAACTGGATGGCATTTTATCATGTTACTGTAAAATCCTACAGCTCATCTCTACTGTATGTGTGCATACCTGAATTCCTCATCTGAGATATGTGTCTAACAGATAAAGGAAAGATACAAAGAATGGTATCAAAAATATCAGAGACAGAAAATGGCAGCGGTGTACGTGCAACTTGTTTAGCTTGGGAGAGAGATGACTTAGAAAGGGGGATGAGACCTATATAAAATTGTGAAGGATTTGAAGGTAATTAGGAGACTGGAATTTGCTGGATTTTATCATGCAGAAACTATAGAACAACCAGGGTGGCCATCATGCAGCAGCTTAAAACAAATGAAATATTCTTGTGTATGTGGCATAAATAAATTGTGAAGCTAATTTTCACAGATTGCTGTGTGTATCAGGAGTTCAAAAAGCACTCGAGAGGTCATGGAAGAGAAATCCATCAAGATCCCTGAAAACTCTTAAATCCCTAACCTGTAGATGGCTGATAAGTAGTAGAATTCTCATAATCATCCAGTTTTCTTTCCATAATCACCCACTGCTGGATAGATGGGCTCTACACTGCATGATGAACATTTCATGCAGCACAACCTCTGTATGTTTTTTATACCTGCATAAACACAGATAGTTAGGCTCAATTAGCCTTTTTTTTGTTGTCATCCATGTGTTTTTTAATTATTATTGATGTACAAGTCAGGTTGGTTCTTGCATGGGCACATATATATGTTCACTTGTGCCTCTGCCAGTGCTTTCTGTGTTGAAATGCTGATATTGAGGTAACCAGTCTGAATTATAGCATCAGGTGTAATGGAGACATGACAGGGAAAGAAGGGGAAGGAAATTACTTACGTTTTATAAATGAACTGTATACAAGTACTTTGCAAGCAAGAAGTCCAGATACCAGAAAAACAAGGCTTGGAGATTTTTCTCTGAACCACTCCATGGGGCTCAGCTTAAACTGAGAGCAGCTTTGCTCTCTCAGGTGCAGGGTGTCAAAATTAATAGTGGCCTTTTGAGCCCCACTTCTGACATTCTGACGGTTTTTAAGAAGTAAGGGAATGATTTCCAAAGTTTTGTGGCTTTGGAAATCATCCACAGCTGTATTTTCAAGTACCATCTTGCTTCTCCTGTTGCATTCCATGAGAGGAAACCATGGCTGTGCCTGCCCAGCCATGAGAAGCTGGGGCGGGGGGATGTCCCACCATCAGCCTGCTGGCACCCCTGAGGAGGAGATAGAAGAAGATAGATGGGCTCTGCACAGCAGTACATGGTGGGAAGAAGAGAGATACAGGCATAAATTCAAACAAGAGAGGCTCAGAATGAATATTCAGAAGACTTTTTCACCATGAGAAGTCAAACAATGGAGAAGGTTACCCAGTTGTGCCGTTTCCATCCTTGGAGCTTTTCTTGGATAAAGCCCTGATCCTGTAGATTTGAGCAGCAGGTTGGAGACTTCCTGAATGATCCTACTGTTCTGTGAACAGTGTTTACTACCAGAACTTACCCCTCACGTGATCCCTTGGAAAGCCTGCAGGTGGATACCAGGCAGCTCCGACTCCTGCCCGGGAGCACAGGACACGCATTCATTTATACAATACATAACTGTGGGCAAACCCCCTTAACAAACACCAGCTGCCATTACAGCATTTGGCTTTTCTTCTGACCTCCAGAACCTAGATGATCATGATTAAGTTTTAGCTGCCTATGTTGAGTACTTGAGCTGATGTACAGTTGAAAGAAAGTCTATAAAAATGTTAATGTTTTTCTCTAACACTTTGAGATTTTTTTTAAATCGGTGCTGAGTTCTGAAGGAACCATTAGGAAATTCTGAATCTGGGGGGGGGGTTGTGAATGCAGTTGTTCAAAATGGCAGTTGATTTGATTCAGGGTTACAGGGCTGCCAGCCTGCCTGCAGAGAAGTTATTTCAAGCTGAATATGGTTTGGGTTTTTATTCAATAAAATAATATTTCTGACAGGGTTGGAGCCAACTTTTTCCAATTCATAAGGAGCTTTTTCATCAACTCGGAAATTAACTTTAGCAATGCTAGAGATTTAGTAAAGGATATTGATCGTTGGTTGGCAGGCTGCCATCATGTTACAGTATTCAAACTTCTGGTTCTTTAACACTTGGAAAATTAAACATTATTGCTCCATTTCTGCAGGTGATTTTTTCTTCCTTCCCCCCCCATTTATTTTTCAGTTAACTCTTTTGTTCACAGAAAATGCACAAACAAATCAAACCCTGGACATTCTACCATGAAATTACTGGACTTTAGACTTGTGGATATATGAGTTGAGTTAAATTGTTCATTGTTTCAAAGCATGACAAAGCATTACATTATACCCAAAATAGTCATACATTTTTGAAATATGCATTTATGATCTTCTATATAATATAGATATGCATAGCTTATATACAAAGAATCATTACTGCAGCCTTTTAGTTGCAGAAGGCAGGGTTTTCCAGTAGACAAGTAGCAATTAAAGAGAAGCAATTTAAACAGAAGATTGCTAAACCTGCTCAATGGAAGTCTTTTCATGAAATTCAAACCACTCAGTGTCTTTTGGGTAAATGGGTATAAAATGTGTGCTAAGTTAGGGCCTTCCTATGTCTTTTCTTCTTGGCTGCTGGGGAGATGTTCTGAGGCAGAGCAAATGCAGACCCTCCACAGCACGGGTTATGATGCCCACATGTGTGAACTCTTACTTCCCTGCTTGATGGTCACCTGCTGTGCCCTTAATGATGGGGAATCATGGAGTAGACTTAAAAACCTGTATTTGGCCGATGGGATTTGCAAACACCCGTAATGGTGGCTCTCTGTTGTATCTTCTCCCCTGCTGCTCTGCAGAAGCTGCCAAGAGCAGTGGAGATGAGATGGGTTTGGATGCTGCAGGGTTGTCAGTGGGGCAGAGTGAGTCTTCTGGAGGCTGCCTGGATCTTTTTGAGCATTATTGGTTGTACTGCTTGACAGATGATGTTGGCAGGGAGTTTAGACTGGCTGCCTTACTACAGATGAAAACCACGTTGATTTGATATACTTCAGTGCTAAAAATAGTATCATATAATGATGTCTTTGCCATGAAAGGTTTTTTTAAGCTGCAGGGGGGTAAGAATCGTGTGGTTCCAAAGCAGTCATCTTGGAGACATCATCAAAGGAAAATCACAGCGGCACTGCAGAAGCCACCTGTCCAGCTCTGTTCCCACATGATATTTCATGAGGTACTTGGCAACTGCACAGGATTTGTGTAAGCCAGAAAAATTGGGTCGTGCTTCTCTATATACAATATATTTTATATTTATATTAATTTTAACGCTTTTGTTTTGCAACATTTCAATTTGTCTTTATTTACAGCAGTTTTGATACCTCTGTGATGATTTTTTTGATCTTTTTACAGGAACTTGCTACTACACTTGATTTGTATCTCAGCAACTCTATTGCAAGGCCAACATTATCCTCACAAAATTATTTGTGTTTTAAGTCCAAAAGCAATAGTTTCATTAAACAATTTAAAATACAGTTGGATAACAATGTTTTTACACACAGGCTAAAGTGCTTGCTAAACCACCTGCTCTGGTGTTTTATTCATTGTCTTGTAAATTTAGATATTATTCTCAATTCTTTGGGAACAATATTAAAATTCAATATAATGGACAAGCAGATCATAATAGAAAAAAAGAGAGATAAAACTGCATATTCTTTATTTTGTTAAAAATGTGATAGTGAAAACGCTAGCATTTCTGGGGGAGAAAATAAAACAATGAGGATTTTGTTACTGCTTTCCCATTCAGAACCAATTATTGTAGTATTAAGGAGCTCAGAGAAAACTTTTGTACATTTCTAGTTGATCATATACTGCCCTGTACATTCTGTCTTTTAAAACCCTTGTGATCTCAGCTGAAACAAGTATGTATCTTGTGGTTCTTGCCCAAAACTTTTTTTTTTTTCTAGGGGTGCATTTGACCAATGGGAATGAGTTTCAACAGAAGGTGCAGAAACCACAAATATATATTGAAGTTTCATGCCTGTATATGATTTTTGGGTTTTATGCACCATTTTTATGCTGTTTCTGTTTTTACCTCACAGTAAATTACTTTTTTATGGAAGTAAATCATTCGGATATTGTTACTTCAAAAGCATGTGTATGTTTGGAGTGTCAAACAGATAGGTTATAAAAGGAAATACATTTACACAAAACAAACAGTGCAGTGTTTGGGGGCTTTATAAGCAGAGTTCCCACTTTCCTCTGCTTGTTTGTTGTCTCCTCGCATGGGAAAGATACTTTATACTGTAACTTAATAGAATGCAAAAGAAGGCTTAGAGGACAGGTTACTGAATGAGAGGCAAACTATTAGTTAATTCTTAACATAGAAATTACTGATTTTCAATGCTACTAGAAAATCAATTTAGTCTCCATTTCTCTTTGAAAACTCCAGTCTGAAAGTCTAGTTTATTGGTTTTGATGGCAATAAAAAAATCTACAAAGTCAGCAAGGGAGTCCATGCCCTTGTACAACTGCTTGGAGAAACAGGCTGATGTGAAGCCAGGTAGATTCTTGGTGTGGGAAACTATTTGGAACAATACACAGAATAACACATTGACTATATCCAGCATTAATTTTGCAATACCAGGAATTAGTTATTAGAGCCAAACATGAAAGAAAACATGTTCAACAGTATAAACACCTTTTCAGCCAGACTGCGATGGAGAGACCATAAGCTCATACAAAGTAGGCCACCGAATTAGGTGGCCTGTGTTAAGTCAGGATCTGGTTCACATTCATACCAGGGAAACAGAAACCTGCTGCCAGCAATTCACCTGATACAAAACCCTTAAGGAACAAAAAAGCATTCATTATCCCAAGAGCTGCCACTGCCCATTCAGATCCCTGGTTTCCAGCTGGTGGGCCCACCAGGTGCTTACTGCCCTTTGCCAACTTGCAGGTAGTACAAAAGGTTTGCCTTTTCACTGGAAATGTCACAGAGGCTTATGCTTGGTTCTGCTCTCTTTTCAACCAGAGGCCAGAAGCGTTGTGCTGCAAACTAAAGCTCTTTTCTCATGGCTGTTCAGCTCCCTTTTATCACCAGAGTTACTTTCCCAAGCTCAAGTCCTGGGCAGATGGCAGCACTATTATCCTCATTTTCTTCAAACATCCCACTTTATTTTATTTAAATCATGCTACCAGACTAAAGCCGTCTTGGTAAAATACATGCCCCCTGCCCCGACCAGAGATAGCCAGGACAAAGCCACACTCCTTCACTTTTCTGCCTAGCTGTAAATTTCCAGTGTAATATTTGGCAAATCATTAAGGGGAAAATTTTTTACATAGGTACTGGTCTGACTCCCACACTCCCTGTGCCTTGATTTCCTGTCACTGTGTGAGGAAGACCTGACTATTTCCTACTGATGGTAGGAAGAAGGATGCACTGAAATTCTTACAGTCTTTAGGTAATTTTCATAGGTTTAATAAACCCATGTATGGTTTCACCTTCTGTATGACAAAGGGTTATACTGTGTTGAATGACAGTAAAAGACGATTCAAAAGCAGGTTATTATCAACTTCCAAGTTATGGAAGCTTGCTTAATGTAAGCAGTTTTATACTGTGAGAAATTTTCTTCTGGGTCTTTTATAATTTGCATTTTTCCTTAGCAAAACGAATAAAGCCCAGACAAACTCCAAGTTGAAATAACCTGACCTTTTCCTATATTAAAATTCTTAGAGTCTCCTGAGTTGTTCAGAAGTAGGAAATTAATACTTGTTGTTTTTTAGTACTGGTGTCAGGAGTTGTCCAGAATTTCCCCTGCCTACCTGCACGGCTTGCTGGTGCTGTCACAGCATTCCTGTGTACACATGGAGAGCAAATCAAAAATCCTCCTTGCTTCTTCAAATACTATCCAAATGTCACAGGGAGGGTCTTGGGTATTTGCATCTCTGGTACATCTGGTACAGTTTTATATGTGTCTGTTTAATTTCAGCAGGTCTTAGTCTCTGTTCAATTCCATGGAGCCAGGTAAATTCAAATAAATAATATCAAAGTCTGTTCCTCTTTATATCCTTAAGTAAAATAGCTGGGCTCTGTTAAACAGAGCTGACTCTGCTTGGAAGAAAGCTAAGTTGTGGCACAATGTGGAGATCAAATCTGTTGTGAGCAGCTAGTTTGTTTGTATTGAATGTCACTATCACAACCTTCATGCATAGTAAACTCAGATCTTGAAGAAAGCTTTCGGTGCATTTCCTGATCCTCTTTTCTAGTGTTCTCTGCTGATCTTCAAGGGCTGTTTTCTCCCCTTCTTCTTTGCAAACAGTGATCAAAACGAGCTCATGTACTAACATTGGCTCAGATGCACAGATGTCTCCTAGCCTTTCGTATTTCTCTTATAACCCCTTTTGCACACCTGAGGTCCTGCTCTTGCTTGGCCTGATTGGAGCTCTTCTCCTTCAATGGGGTTTTTCATTTCTACCTGTTGATTCCAAGCAGGACACTGAAAACAAGAGACACTTAGAAGCCCTAAGAATTTAGGTGTTTTTAAAAATCTTATTTACCCCATCTCCTGCATGCTTCCTTGTCTTTGATTCTCAGCTTCTCCATCTGTGTCAGACACAAACTTCATGCTGCGGTTTCCCTCTGCCTTCTGTACCAAGTCTGTTGCTTGTGCCTTTGCTGAAGCCTCCTGTTTTCCAAATTCAGCTTCAAAATCATTTCAGCTAGCGAAGACCATGTGCTCTATCCTGACATGCTGGACATTCATTACCCTTGACATCTGCTCAAAATTCTCTTCTCCCCATCGACACGTGTTTTGCTCCAGACACTGCTGCCCCACTTGAGTGAACCCCCCTCTGCCTTATCTTCCTCAGTCTTTCTGGATTCCCTGATCAGCACAGGCTGGAGTGGCATCATGGTTGCATCAGTTTCTGTTGTGTTGTCAATTGTACAAAAATTCACATGAAAAATTAAGTGCTATTTCACCCTTTTTTTAGTCTTTACAGCCTATGATTATGGGAAAAAAAAGATGAAAAATAGGAAGAGGGTTAACTATCACGTGAGTATAATGACCATATCTGACACAAAAAAAATGTTCACCACTTTTCCAGCTATATTTGCCTATTAAGATATTGTTTATGATTTGTAAAGAGCACTTTTCAAACAAAAATAAAAGAGATAAAAATAATTTTATGTTATTAAAATAATTCTGTTGACTAAATTCTGCATGTATCCATACTATTTCATGAAACATGAACTTTACAATAATGAAGGAAGACTCCACACTTTTTTATATAAACTACAGATTCTTAAGAGAATTTTCTACCTCCTTTTTCTAAATGTTTTGCTTATAGCAATGTAGCCATGTGCACAGACTGCTGCTTCTTTCAGGTCCAGCTTCCAAAACCATGATTTTCCTTTCCTAGGACCATGCTGGATTAAGATTTACTGTCTTTAGAAAAAGGTGTTTCAGTAGCAGCTGGCTGTAAGAGGGGCTGTGATGCTGATAAATGAATCACGCTGAAGGACAGTCTCTGCTGCTGGTCTGCTGTACCTTCTGGATACATCCTTCAGGTGTCTCGGATTTTGTATTGAATGCTCCCTTATTACTATTACTACCTGGAGGAGGAGTCCTTTGACCTTGCTGCTGTTGTGCCTCTGCTGTGTGACATTCTGATGATACTGTTCCTATGCTCTGTCTAATGCCAAACTTCTCTGTCTAGCTGCTCCTAAACAGATCAGCTTTCTAGATGAGGTGCAGCCTGTGCCCCACTACTTTTCAGTGAATTTAATGCCTCGCTCTATGGGGTCCACAGACATCTTATAGTCATGCTGTGTAAGTATTTTTTTAGTTGGCAAGTTGTCTGTTTAACTGGACATTTTCTCGTGTATGCTGCCCTACATGGGGCTTCTACCTGGGACTGCGGTGTACAGTCTACTCACAGAGGTTTTTTGTACTCCCTTAGTCTCTGTGGCAGACTTGGCTTCCTCAGGGGTGTGTTGCAGTTGTTTGGCATTGCCAAGGAGGGATTTTGCCTGTTTTGGTGGCAATGTGTACCGGCAACTTGGTCTTCCTGTTGCCTTGTGGCACCCAGCAGCAGATGCTTTGGGGTAGTTGGCACTGCCTTGAATGAATGTCACCATGTAGAAACCAACATGTAGATGAATCTTCTTTGGGCCCTTGTATGGTCAATGGAGATTTATTCAGTATAGGTCCTGGGGCCAATGTCGGAATTCCTTTCACACTAAAGACAGTGCCTAAAGGAGGTAGTTTCCATCTTTCCATTTTCCAAGGAAGATTAGTATGACTAGCTCAAATTTAGAGGTATCCATGATGTCTCATACTAGGTGAGATGTGGGATCCCACATAGGACGTGATTCATCCTATACTGTACATACTGGCACTGACAATGCATTAGTCTTCTTTCCAGCCTCCCAACTTTTCATCTGGCAAGGATCATTCAAATACCTAATCTCACAGCATTGGTGATTGTCTGAGTAGGGCAGAACAGACACAGGCCAGACAAATTCTTTGCTTTTAAACGGAATACATAGTACCTGTTAGTATTCTGTATAGAATGGTCATGCACAGAAATAATGCACTCCTTATCATGAAAAGGGAATTTTGTTGTGATCTCTCCCAGGAGCTGAGTGGGGATTTCATTAAATAGAAATGTCTCCATTTGAGTCCTGATTACTCTGTTTTTTGCACATTTTGTATGGTTGCATGTTGTATCTAGACTCTCATTTGGTCCCTTGCACCCAGCAAATGGGTACCAGCCTACCATCAGGGGATCAACAAACCCTCATCAAGTCCAAACAATTATTATTCCACTCTTTCTGCAGCAGGGAAATGCTGTGCTTTCTGCAGTAAGAGGTGTCTGAAGGAAAAAAATGTAATTACAGTTCCACCTAGAGCTTGGTCAAGCTCCATCTGTCTTGCTGAGATGAATGCTACAGCTACAAACTGTGCCAGGAGCTGATGTGTAGGAGTCTGCCTGAATTACCAGCCCGTTGTCTGCTCCTTTCATGAGTGTGGTTCTGTTATTTAGTGGCAGTCTGATATGAATCCCTGTGAAACCAGAGGGAGTTTTTCCACTGACTTAAGTAGGTTTAAATTAGGCCCCAAAGTAAAAATTGTCTCTTTAGAAGACAGGATATAACAGAATGGTGAGGAGCCGTGAGTGGCTTAATCATTACATTTACTCAGCTTTATGACTAATGCCTATATCAGTTAACAGGTTTTATTAACAATATAGTGACCTTGAAAACTCTGTATGTCTGATTAACTCATTCTCTTTTATGAGTAAATGCTCTATATATTGATCAATGATGTAATTGAAATGATGTCATATAACGTGACTTGATGCTTAAAACTATTTAAATAATATATGGTTTGCAATTTCCCTTGAAACTGATGTAGTTTTTAAACATCAAAGGAATACCTTAAAGTACTGAAATTAAGGGTGGCATCATAATATCAGTATCAGGTAAAATGTATGTGTATAGTGAGATGAATATTAAGGCTATTAATCATAGGTATGAAGTGCTAGTTAATGCAGAATCATTGCAGCACTGAAAACTATTAAATGTGGATATGATGAATTTGGGATCTGTAAATTTGCCACATATGAAAATCTTTATGACAGTGACAATGGAAATCCATGAAGTATGGGGATCATAATGGTAATGCTGTGGCAGGTCATGCCTAATATGAAGTGGGGCTTTAAAGATGCTCCATGCACAAGTAAGTGCAGAGTTGCTGTAACACAGCAGCTGAGATTCACCGTATCAATGGTGAGGGCGCAAATGGTACATCATACTCCAACCCACTCAGAGATCTAACCACCCCTTTGTTCTGCCCCTGAAATGTCACTTATCACTGAGCTAAATCAGCACATCTACTTAGCCATTTAAGCTCTTTCTCTTCCTCAGAAACTTATATGCCATAGCACAGGTGTGATATATGCAGTGTGATCACACCTCCCAAGATACATAGCTGGCCTGCTTGCTGTTGAAGCCAACCTTCTACACCACTCAGCTAAATATCATTCTTCCATCGAGAAATAAATATCCATACATTTCTCTGTGCATTCACGTTGTGTTTTGCCCTGCATTATAACTGCAGTCCATAGCAACCATCAGTGTAGTAAGCAATATGTATCAGTAATGCACTGTGGTCGAATATCACAACTCAGTGTTCCCCCTGATGGCCTTATTAACTCAAGAAACGTATACCAGAACCCCATGCAAATAGACCTGATGTCCTTTCCAATGCTTTCTTACTTAAACCTTCTATTTAACCCTGCCTAAATGTGCAAGGATAGTATGTCTGTGTTGGTCCCTTCATTCAGGAACACAGTAATGTCACCACAGTGTGCAGCTGCTGCTAACCAGGCTCCTCTCACCTCTTTTGCACATCTAGCACGGGGGTGTTGGCATCATGTCCTGGTGAAAGGGCTGAGCCCAGTGCAGGCACATGAAATAGAGATTTCTGTCAAACCTGCTGTACAGATCACAATGGCTCACCAAGAGAACCACCCTTCACACCACATTCCAGCCAAATCTGTTCTGGGAACCAAGAGGACCCATGATTCTCTTGTGCCGCAGGAGTTGGGCTAAAAAAGAAGCAAGAGAGAGAACTCCACAAGAAAGATGCATGGGAGGGATAAGGGAAGAAACTGAGGAAACCTGGGAAGTATCAGCAACTTTATTTCAAAGACCACCCAAAATAAAGTCTAAGAGCCAACGTCTCCATCTGTGAGTCTCCCTAGGTCCCCTTTACAGAGATCGAATCAATATAGTTGATGGAGTCTGGGACACAATTAGTGAAACTCCACATCTAAGAGAACGAATAAAACACTCCCCAAATTTTCCTGTAGAACATTAGAACTGGTTGCACAGGGAAGTGGTTGAGTCACAGCTCCTGGAAGTATTTAAACGATGTGGCACTTAGGGACATGGTTTAGTGTTGGACTTGGCAGTGCTGGGTTAATGATGGGACTTGATCTTAAGGTTCTTTTCCAAAATAAATGATGATATTTCTGTTTCTTGAACATGAAGGATGTTAAGGTTCAAGTTCGAGCAACAATGCTGACCATTTACGTCTAAAGGATAACTAGGGTAAAAGCCATCACTTTTGTCTTTACTGAGAAAGCCACACTTTCTTCCCAGAATACTGTTAAGCAGGATTACTACTTAATTATGAGTGAAAACACCTGTGTATGTCAGATTTGTCAATAATTTCAATTGTTAAGCTTTCACTGAACTTCTGTGGGTATACTGTCATTTTCCCCCCCGATATTCTACAATGATAATTATCCACTTTAATGTTATTTGAATAAGATTAAAACATTTAATAGACATTTAGAGGAGTCTCAAGTTTGCACCAATTCAGTTAGTTTGCTGTCAGTGAAGTCACTCTTCTTAGTGCTGTCCCTGTGCCTGCAGTTCCTCATCAGCTGCCTGCTGCCCGTCCTGGGCTCTTCACTGCACTGTGCTCTCCTGCCCCATGAACACTGCTTTGACTTCAGCCACAGATTATCTGGGAGCATCGACAGTAGGCAGGCAGCAGCAGAACACGACTCTGCTAAGAGTCTTCAAGCTCTCTCTTGTACCATACTTCCATGAATAGCCATCCAAATTGCATAGTAATTTATGTATAAAGATAGTTCTTGCGTATATGTAAATACATGTATGTATGTATATATGCTTGAGTGGTGTGTATATACATATATATATATATAATGCATTTAAATACACACATTGGCACACATAGAATTATACACTATATCCAGCTATCCCTGATTTATTTCCTAGGTGCTGCCTAAAAATCTTGACATGAAAGCAGTTATTTTAAAAAAAATTCAGCCAAAAGCTCTAAAAGCAGGAAGCTAGTACTGCATGTTGACTTTCTTGTTATGCAGATGTATCCCATTACCACTGTAGTTGCAGATTTTCTCCAATAATGTTTACTCAATGTTTCGGATTTCCATTGATCAAGTAAGATGTCAGTCAGTCCATGTACATTGAATAGATGCTACTTCAGAGAACTGTGACTAATAAAGTGCTGTCGGGGAGGTTTTCTGTCTTCCTTCCACTAAAGTGAGTCACTATGGAATGAACGGCTGCTTTTTGCAGGCAGACCTTTAGAATGAAGAGACTGAAACATCAGGAAGCTCTGAAACATCAGCCTCGTTCTAGAGGAATCTTTTTATGTAAAAAGAAGCCAATCTACTCCAATGTACTCTGACATGAGATGCTAATCCAAGTATTCTTCTGTCTTGGTTTATTTGGTCCTATCTGGCAGTGTTTTTCCCAGAGCAGAGGAATGTTCTGATGGTGGTAACTTTCCCATTCAGAGGTTACCAATGTACAAAATGCATGTACCTTTTGTGCATGAGTGTTATAGATGACTGTGTTATTGCAGCTGTAGTCTTGATTGATGCCAGCAATATACGGTGTTCTTAGGATTCTACTGAACACATTTAAGGTTCAGCATAGAACCTATTCAGCAGTCTAAAATGTTTTAAGTTACAAGAGAAACTGTAGTAACTTACAAGAAAAACTGTAGCAACTTAGGAATACAGCCTGTATTTTACATATGAAATATGGTCATTTTTGAAAATAAGGCAATGCCTAACTAAAATACCTTGGAAACCCCAGCTCTGCCCCTCTAGCAACAGCAATCCAACTTTCTTCCTCCTGGCAATGCTTCTCTGAGGTATGTGTTCTTTGAGGCAACACACAATGTGTTGTCATTAGGGAAGGACTGGGGAGAGCTGGAGAAATAAAAAAACCTGTTCTGTGAAGAGCTTCTTTGCTTGCTTATGTGGGGTTTTTTCAAGCTTAATTAAGAAAATCCAGGAAGAGTGACTGCAGCTTGGAGATCTTGGCAACATGGGTGCATCATGGAGAGTTATCATCTCTTGTTTGACCAGGTGTACATTATGAATTCAAGAAGCTCCTACTGAGGAAAGGTACATCAGTACAATGTCATGAAAACATTCAATGGGATGACATTTTCTGGCAGCAGTATGAAAGGCTTCATGAAAAATTCATCTTCACCATCTCAAGTGAGGGTGTCTGTGCTATTGTCCTGGCACAATAAGCATCCTCTGTAGCTTAGCTTTTACCCTTTGATATGTTGCTTTCAGAAAGGCATAAAAAAGCTTCCTGTAGCTATTGCTGCCATCTTCGACTAAGCCAGGTCACTGTGCAGCGTTATTTCTCTTCCTCAAAGTTAATGCTGAGGAAGTCAACAATGCTGAGGAAGTCATCAATAAGATGAAAAAGTTATCTTAAGCTGTGTCCAAAAACACAGTTTGCTAGGAGGGAGCTGGAGGAGCAGCTTCACTCATGGTTTACTCCTCTTTGGTTGAATGAGAGAGAAATGCATTTCTTCTCTCTCCCTCTCCTCCTACACCCTTAAATAATAATGCAGGAAGACATTTGAAATGAATAGTTCTTTGGTAGAAATGTGTATCTTTAGTTTCCTTACTTAAATGAAGGGAATTTATTAGTTGGAAAAAATCAACTTTTGTTTACATGAATTAGTATGAAGTAAATAGCTGCGAAGAGGACCATAAATGCATGAATCCTAAAAGCTCAAACATGAGAAGGCAATTAAAACTTGAGGCTTTGCACATACTGAGAGAAAAAGCAGCTATACAAAAATAACTTTGAGGAGGATACTTCCACGGCAGAGAAGCAGCTAACTCCCACATGCAGCAACACATATATGCAGCCTACTTTTTGTCAGGAACGGATTCAAGGGTCCCCGGGGGTCCTGTGTGAATGATGTCACTCTGCATTCACAGCTTCAGGTGCAAGAAAATCCACTGCAATATGCACTTAATCCTTCAGAGGAGCCTGAGAAACCCAGCCTGGACTTTGTTACATTTCATAAATCTTACAGATCCATCAACATTTCATAGGGAGCCCTTCTATGCACAGGTGACTTAATTCACATCTCCTCCTCCTTTTCCAGTAGCTCTGGTCTTAGGGAAGTAACTCTCCAGGCAATTGACAAAAGTTTTCCTCCACGCAGAGGTGAATATACCTGGCTGGGTATTTAGGCCACCTAACAATGTGAAACTGCACTATTCCAGCCCTTTCCCACACAGCTGGGGCATCACTGGTCTTACCTGATGAGTTTCCAGGGTCTCTAAAATATTTTTTTACAACACTCTTTCATAAAAAAAAAAAAAACACAATTAGCGAATAAAATTCCATATCTGATTAAAGTGTTCCTTGAACTCTATTTAAATCAGGTGCAAACCAACATCTCCAACACCAGTGGCCATGTCAATTAGTGAAAGAGGATATTTTAAGCAGAATTCTCTGTGGGAGGCCCCATTTTCCCATTAGAAACTTCCTACTCCTTGGTTATTTCTCTATCATCACTGATGTTTATAATTCCCCTCGTTTGCTGAGAACATCATTAATAATATGCACCAGATATGTAACAAAGTGACTTTTAAAAAGGGATAGACTAGTTCACAGTAAGAAGCCAGAAGTGTACCAGACTGTGGATAAATCTGTAAAAAAGATCTCCAGTTATGAGGCCAGAACCTCACAGCTATGTATGTGGATGTGTATTTCAACAACTGCCTCTAAGTAATGTATTTATTCTTTCTCTGAGCCTCAAGTAATGTTACTCCACTGGGAGGCTGTGATTGCATTGTTTGGGCCAAGACTAGGAAAAAAAATTGGGTCCAGCATATTTCCATCCAAAGATGTGGAAAACTGCTAATTCATTAAGCAAGAAAGAGCAATTATTATAAAATCCCTATTCTTATGCGAAGTGCAGAAAAGAGGGTAGCAGCCTGTCACTAGACTGATCCTTCTGAGTGCTACAGTTTAGGCTAAGGCTGAGGCAACTGTATTTACTGAATTCTGATAAAAGAGTATCTGCCCTCAGGGCTTGAGAAATCATCTTCCTCCCCAGTGTGGTTTGTTTTTTTTTTTCTGTAAATTTGTGATGTCCAGATTTGAATCTGAAAGCTTTTCCTGTGTCTGAGTTTGTGTATATTTCAGGTGGTTTTGTTAAAAGGAACTTTCTGGGTTACCATGGTACTTGACACGTAAACAAATAAGCATTTGATGCTGTGAGAAATTTGGGGTACAAACAGATCCTTCTTATCCTTGGGCTTTCCACTTCAGTGTTATTGCTCCATTCTTCCCTTGCAATATGGAGCACTGAAATCCTATGGATACCATGTTTGGGTTATTTGCTGGAGAAAGACAATGGGGAAATGCAAAGTATCTCTTTACTGTGGCAACTTCTGTAAGTCAAAACATGACTGGCAAAAGATGTGAGAGACCATATTTCTGACTGAAGGCAAATGTAATTCTTAATAAATAAATAGTGTTTACAGACAGGAATAAAAATATATTGCCTCTCTGATTTGCCATTTTCTCATTAAGTCCTCCTAAATAAACTGTCTGTATAGACAAATTATATTGCATACATGAGGTCAGTGAAAGCATACAAAACAGGCTGATGAATTTCCTTCTATAGTGTAATAGAGGTAACATGGATATTATCTTCAGAAAATAGACCATAAGATATATCAGTCAAAACTATAACAGTGGTTGGAATAATGTTAATAAACATGACTGAATCTTAATATAGGATTACAAGTATTGTCATTTTGGCTTCCATATATCTCTGTCTCACATATACCTCTGACCCAGTGGAAGATCCTAAAGGGAGGGTGCAAATATTGCTTCCATAAGTCATTATAAAATAAGCAACCTATTTGGAGGTGGTTTACTCACTCACTCAACTGTATACTGATGTTGTCTCTCCTGATGTTAAATCCTGTTTTGCTGTGGTGACCAGATTTTAAATCCTTTTTCTGCTCACAGGCAGATTGATGGTTTGTGATCTGCAACAACAAACTCTCATTGCAACTTCTTAAGCCATTTTATTTTCCATTCTATGATTCTGTGATTCTTCCTAATCCTCTCTGCTGCCTTCCCTGCTGCCACTGCGTGCTGAGCGGTGGAGAAGGTATGGGTGGAGGTTCCACCCAACACTGCCAAGCCTGTCCTAAGACTTTGTGGAGCTTGTAGGGCTCATTAGGGAGCAAAAGAGAGGAGAAACCACAGGCCACCCTGTGGTATCTCAGGCATCTGAACTAAATATCTATTTTTTTAACTGGCAGTACTAATTTAGACTGCCATAATCTCTAATTATTCCTGCCAACCACCACTCGGCAGGCCGTGTCCCACCTCACTGCTCACTCAGCTTTGATGCAGTAAGGCTTCCTGAACTCTTCTCCATTTCTCATATTTTAATGTAAATTTTTTTGGAGGGCAGTGTTATCTGCAAATTATTTCATTGGAATTTTCCCACAGTACTTAGTAAGTAGACAATATTGTAGGCTCACCTTGTGCCCTGCTGAAAACATATTTATGCTGTTTGTTTCATTACCTGCAATGGATTCTGGTTAACAAAACAAAACAAAAACCAACAAACTCATGTAAGAGATTAGTGACTCACAATTTTTCTTTGTCAAAATTCGGGCAAGAAGCTCATGGTATCATGCATGACTACCTAACAGTTTCACCATTTCAGATCTAAAATGATTGTTACACCATGGATATATACCATGGATAATAATTCTGGGTGATGTATGTTTTTCCGGAGTTATCCCTACTTTTTAATAATAAGGACAAACACATGTTGCTTTCTGTTTCTCTATTACAGCTATTGCATTTTAAGAGCTCCAAAAAGCAGACTGTGAGAAGTGGGAGATCCCAACAGCATGCAGGTGTTTAAGCCAACAGCCCATTGCAACTGAGCTGTGTCCAAAGTGAGTCTGTGAGAGCAGACCTGGTGAGACAACGATTCAGACCTTGGTAGTGTAGGGATACAGTAGTGGGCATAACACAAGGGTATGAAGGAACCAGACAATGCCATAGATTTACCTATCCCTAGTAGGTACCGCATGAAGTATCTAAAATTTATTCTTAAGCTTATAGTGGTGGCACTAGATTAAAAACATGGTAAGATTTACAAAACAGGACTTTTTTTGTCATTCTATTTGTTCTGCATTTATTGCTAGTTAAATAAAGTGAGCCTGAGGGGATATTCTGCATGAAAAAGGCTTGTTTTCTTGAAAGTTAAGTTCATTAAATCAAAGTCTGACCTTTCAGAGTGTACACTGGATGAGCTTTTCTGCTCCCTGGACCTCCAAGCAAAACTGTTGGTCCACAGATCTCACTTTTTCATCAAACATTCCCCACCTTCCCAACCATTAAACACTGCTCCTTGTTCTTAAACTGTTTGCTGCTGTTCTCCAAAATGCAAACAACTAAAGGGCATCTATGAAGCAACTGTTTAAACAACATGGCTTCAATTCTAAAGGAAATACTTATGCAAAATAAAGTAGTTTCTGCAGTCACAAATTTCCAAATCAGCACAAATGTATTATTATATATCTGCACACATATATGCACACACATACACTGTATATAAATTCATATGTGGCCACGTGCACATTTAAGCAGACACCTTTTAGCTTGCTGTGCTGGCTGTGCTGGGGCCCTCACCTGAATACATCATGCTCTTTTAACTCCAGCCCAAGATGAACAGATTGCTGGCTGAATGGAGTCTTTTTATAGTTCTAGTCCATGGGGAAATTCTTCAACAAAAATGCTTTTCTGATCACATTTGCAATTCAGATACACTATAAACAGTATTCTATTAATTGAACACTGGAAAAAAATTCCCAATTATTGCATATATAATTAATGACCTTTGTGCCTCGACAATAAGCAAACCAGCAATGTTCAGTACTAATGTACATTCTGAGAGTTTTCTTACTGTGGTTTCTGTACAACTGCTCTTCAAATGGTTATTTTTTCCTAAGAATTTCTACATTTAGATGACAAATCAAGCTTTTCTAATTGCCAAATTGTATCTCTTCACTAAGAGATACCTCACAGAGCTTCTGAGTCAGAGTAACCAGGCAACCCTAAGCCTCTAGACTAGGAGGCAAAGAAAAACGTGAACTCCTACAGCAAGAAGAAAAATTATCATTTCAATCTCTATTCAAAAATTTGTCATAATAGAAATCATGTTTGCTGTGACTCAAACATTTCAAAGAGTGATATAAAGTCTGAGGCTCAAGTTGTCCCAGGCAGAAGCTGAGGGGTTTCTTGCCAGTTCTCCCAATGCTGCTGAGCAAACTGGATGCCTGGCAAGAGCTGGTCAGGCAGTTCTGGGTCTCTGAGCTCCAGCCATGGTAATGTCTTCTGATCTCTCTTACCTGTGTAAGGTCATACCAGGGACATACCAAATGACAATCTGTTGTTTTTCCTGGGCAGAAATCCCCTGATGGTCCAGTCAAAGCCAAGCCTTTATAATGCAAATTTCTGCAAATCCTAATGATGATCTTCCCATCAAGGGCAGCTGCATAAGTCCAGCTGTGCTTTGACTCTCTGAAGTTTATCCAATAACCTTACAAAGACCACAAAATCATATTTATTAAAAAAAGAAATCCTTACAAATAACTATTTATATACATTTCTTGGAAGAAGAAGCCACAGGAAGAGGCCATCAGCCCTGGTCATGGTTCAGAAGGTGGCTAAAATGGGAAGTTAGTGCCTTCTTTGGGGTGCTCCTCCATCCTAAGAAGTGCTGCCTGTGTTGTGGGCACTGCAAAGAGGAGTGCTGCCATGGCTTCAGCAAGGAAAGCAGCAGGCTGGAGGGCCAAAAATTCAGTGGTGATTGTGTCCCTCTCTCAGAGGTGGACATCTACCACAGCTGGGCAGCTGGGAGGCATAGATGAAATCCACTTTGCAAAGAAGTAGCAGTTTAGGCCATCAACCCCCTGTCCTGATTGCTTTTGATAACCTTGGCTGATGAATGCAGAGTGCTAAAATAGCAGCAAAGTGGCAAGTACTTCTCCCTCAAGCTCTGTAACCTTGCCTTCTCTAAAAGTGTATTTGCTGATGCCCAGCCTCCTCCCTGCTCACTTTGTGGAGCTTTTCCCCCAGTTGTGGCTGTCAGTGGGTGACCTAGTGGCTAGTGAGTCTCTTTTCCATCTGTGGCTGTGGTTTCGAGACTTCATCCCAGTCCAAGGAAATGCTTTCCTGCCTTTAAAAAGCTGACAGGACAGCCCCAGATTATTCAACAGCACTCAGCCACCAAGGGGTGCCTCAGGCTCAATTATAGAAGACCATGAAATGTCTCAGCCACACTGTGGGTACACCATTCCCAGGGGAGCAATGATTTCTGCAAGTGAATATCAGAACTTCTTGTGTTTACCGAAAAAGAAAAATGAAAACTAAATACTGGAATTATCTTTGCATGTATGTGTTGCATTTAGTCTCATGTTTTCAATGGTGGGGAGTTACCTTATGGCAGATACTTCTAACAAAATCCTCTGGGACTATTTCTCACACCTGTTTGCATCTCTGTTCTCTCCTTGAAGGATGCATCAAGGAGCAGCAGACCTCACTTTGAGTAGTCCCTCTGGCTTCCTGTTTGCATCCTTTTCCTCCTTTTCATTTTCTTTTTCCTTTTCCCTTTCTTTCACTCTTTTTTTTTTTTTTTCTGTTTTCCCTTCCCTCTTCTCCTCCCACCTCACCTTGCTTCTCCCCTCTTTTTTCTTTCTCACACATGTCCATTAGTTTCTTCCAACCACATACACTCTGAGCACTGGCCAAGGGACTGACACTGCAGCCTCTGCCACAGAATTCAACATCCTCGCAAATTAAAATGCTTCTACTTGGAGCATTTCCCCTTGGCCCTGAGAGGTGAGGAAGAAGAGGAGGAGGAGGAAGACAGGCCCCCGTCCTGGGTAGCAATCAGATGCGTGCTTAACCTCAGCACTGGACCTTCCCTCCACTGATTTCACTAGAACGTGTGGATGTTTCCATGATTTGTCACAGGTAAAGAGATTTAGATATTTGTTAAAATGCATAAATTAAGACCTTATTTGTCTATTTGTTTTAATTAAAGCTGCTTCTAGAGTTAGATGTAGTCTTAGACATTAAGGGATGGAACCGGGCCTCATACCGAGTAATTTTCATTCCTGCCGTTCTTAGAGGCGTATTGGATTCCTCTGTTGGTGTTTAGTGAAAAAATCACAGCATGAGAAATGCTGTTATCCTGGTATCTGATGTGCTCTGGGCAGCCTGGCCGGACAAGGCTGCACACGGCAGGGCGGGCAGGACGGAGGGGAACGTTCGAGGGGCAAAACTGATTAATGGCCAGAAGACACTGGGGCAGTGCCGGGTTTCCAGCTGCTGGGCTGGAAGCGGGTTCGTCGCGGAAGCCGGGAGCGGGCACTCCCAGGGATGTAAGTGAGGGGGCACCGAGCGCTTCCCTGCAAACTCTCCACTCGCTGCGCATCCCGTGCCCGGGCACAGCAGCACCGCACGGGGCCCCGATGTCATTTAGCGCTGAAAAATGAATTCAGAGGGCATTCCCTAAAAAAGCGCTTTTGTGAGACGTGTGGTGGCCTCACCTCGGCACAGGCACGGGCTGGCATTTTCGGGGAAGATTATCCAGGCGAGCGGCGGGGCAGGGCTCCACCTGGTGATGCTGCTGCGGCTCTGCCGCTCCGGGCGGCTCCGCCACGGGCGCTGCTGCAGCTCCAGCTGCTGCTGGAGGCCCCCGGCTCCCGTTCCACTCGTACCGCCCGCCTAGGAGGGCCCGGACAATATTTTATAAAGGGAGCTTTAAGGGGGAAAAGGTCCCCACAAGATTCGCACAGGTACATGCTGAGCTATTTCTAGCACGACGTTAATGTAACTGTTCTAAGTAGTTATCTTACAGAACCACAAAATCCTATTTAGCAACTAAATAACATTTCCCCGTTTTTGTAGGTCACTATACAGTTCAAGACTTTAAGAAAGGTCTTTCAGAGCTACTTCAGTGCTTAATGAGGCACTCACTCAAAGTTTCCCAAACTACACGATCAGACTAAGGAGTCTAAAGAATGCTTTATCTGCAAAGCTCCTAAGCATTTGACATTTTTTAGTGAAATCTGCTGGATTTCTGTGATATTCAGTGCTCATAAAAGCAGCTGAGTCAGATCACTGGGTATTTGTGACAATACAGCCTTTCATCTATAATTAACTGCAATGGGAAAAGTTCCCCCAAGTGGTTTCCAAGTCCATTGCAACATAAAGTAAAAGATGTGAATGGCAGTGGAAGGAAAAACTCCTTTATTTATATGATGGTTACAAAATAACAGAAAAATGAGATGCAAGGTAACTGAGTGAATATATAAGGATGCTGTGCAGTATTTATGCCTCTCCTCTGTACTGCACCACCCAATTACTTCCAGGTGGCATGTTGGTGATCAGAATAAAAGGAACAGCCTGTGCTTCCAGGAAGGTGTTTTACACCTCAGTTTTAGGAGATGAGCGTGTAAGGGAAGTGCAGTGCTCCGAGGGCTGCCCCTTGACCCCCGCTGCAGCAGGTGAGCACAGGTACTGAGAGCCAAGTGCTCAGCCCTGGTGCAGAGAACTGCGTGGGCAGGCACTTTGTCACACCCATGTGGCAGCCCCGTCTGAGCAGGCATGGGATGGGAAGAGCAGGTCACCATAACATACTGCTGGGTTTGCAAGCACTGGACAGCAAAGGATAAAGAATATAGCGGGGGGGGGGGGGTGGGGGGGAAGTGAGGATGGGAGCTTAAAAGATTCTTACTAACTTCAGCATGCTTTGCTGTATGTGCTGGCTGCTGCTTTTTTTGCTCCTGTGATTAACTCCATGGACTTCCTGGGCCCTGCTTGGGTGCAAGGCACGTGAGGCTCAAGGGAGCTCATCACACAAAACAAAACCACAACATCTACAGCTCATGTCCTGGTGCTTTTTGAGACCCTGCAAATAAAGAATGCCAGCAAAAAAGTTTGACATCCAGAATAATGTGTCTGCAAACAGACATAAAAACACATCAGTTGTAAGCAGTGGGAGAATGGGACTATTTAACCAGATCTGTCTAAGGTACGGGCTAACAAGCACCACACTTCCCACCCATATAAAATCATCTTCTCAAACAAGAATGGATGCAGAGAGAAAAGGAACAGCATCTATCTAAGCATCACATGCAGCTCTTGGGGGAGTCTCATCATAAAAGCAGAAGCTGGCCTTTGTCAAAATAGAGGGGTAAAGGAATTAAAAGTCGAGCAGAGACAGTGGGGGATGTCACACCTGGAACACCTATGACTTCCATATTTATCCTCTTACTCCAAGACAGCATTTAGCCTACAAGTCAGTGAACACAAATATTGGACTGAAAAATGGAGGATTTCATTTTAAACAAATAGCCGAAGCTGTGATGCCAAGTTGCTGATGGCACTGAAGTGCCAGACTTTGCAGAAGCCTCCACAGTCCCCTCAGATGGTGCATGAAGGTGGTCATGCCCTACCCAAGCTGCAGGGGTGGCAGATGAGCAGGAGACAAAGTACAAGCTGCAAATGGAAAATGGCCCCTGAGTAAGTGAGAAAACATTCTCAAAGACCTAGAAAAACCTCAGCCTGGTTCCTGATAGCAGCAAAAGAGGAAATTTGAATATTCAGGTATTAACAGAGGGAGAGTAGTGACTAACAGAGGCAATACCAGATGCCACAGTGTAAATACTGTGCCGTTGATATTTGGAGCCACCTTCATTCCCCACACTATGAAAGAATAAAAAAGGCCTAAAAAAAGGCCTTTAAGATGATCAGTGTATCTAGTAGCTACTGTTTGAAGAGAGTATCACTGAAAAAATGATGATCAAAGGGAGATATACTAGAAGTTTTTATGAGAGACAGTTTCTACAAGGTGAGCAATTATTTGGAAAGGCTCCACTTGCAAGAGCTGGGGATCACTCTGCAAAATTTGTGCAGGATTTAAAAGGATTTAAAATAAAATGACAGCTTTTAAGAAGAAATTTCATTCACCCACTGTGGGAACAGCAGTGCAGGTGAGTGGACGAGCAGCCCTCACTCCTTCCCGTGGTTGAAACTCTCAAAGCCATGCACATTTTCTTCATATTTGAAATTCAACCTGTGGGTTTGTTGCTGTTTTTCACAGTGGCAGCTGTTTCTCTCTTGGCTATCCTCTTTCAGTGGATGTGCCTGTCTATTTAAATTAACCCCTCCACCTTGAGTTGTTGTAAACCATATAATGAAAAAGAGTCCCCAATGATGTAGTTAAAATTGCATTAGTTATTTTCTTATGTTGGGGAAAGACCAATGAAAATACCCAAGATATGTTAATTTCTAGGAAGAAAGAAAAAGAGATACTAAGAGAGGCAAAGGAGGTCTATAAATTTTCCATGCACATATAATTTACGTAGTAATATGGTGATAAATTAAATAAAAAATACTTCTTATATTTAATTTCAGCATGTATAAGAGGAAACATATTAAGTGTTGCTCCCCCTTTCTCCATACAGAATACCTCTCTTCACTCATCTCAAAAGAAGACATGCATGAATCTTTTATGTGACTAGAATAAAGGTTGTGGGATATATTATTCAAGGAAAAGTCTATGAAAAGAAACATAAAAGCATTGACATACCTCAAAAGGACATGTTGTTTAAGAAATGTCCTCATTATGTGTAATTCATTTCAAGCTGCAGATTTGTACATAGAGGTCTGTGCTTGAGCAGCCATAAAATCAGAGCCTCACTTAGGCTGGAAGGGACCTTCAGAGATCCAATGTGTGGTGGCAGGAGGGCTGGAGTGAGCAAATGTCATACATTTAGAGCACAGAAATGGAAATCACAGCACAGCTGTTGATCTTGTTCCTGGCATTTTAATAAGGTGCTGCCAACGCAGATCACAGCATCTTTCAGTAAGCTGAAAGAAGCTTTCACTAAAAGATGTTCAGCTGAGAAGTTCAGTTAGAGGCCAAAGTGAAAATAACCCAAAACCCAAATTCTTGGCTTCATATTTCAGCCTTACAAATTCTAACACCAAACAAGAATCCCTGGAATAAAGGAGTTTTAAAAGACCACTAAACCTTATTGTCACGACAGCTGCAGAGACAAGCAGTTACAAGACAGAGCAAGTGCTGGAGATGTGTGTGAGGGCCAAGGAAGGTGTGAGATGTTTCCCTAAAACCAGTCTCCATTGGTACATGGGGCAAGAGGTGAATAAAATGAATTGTGCTCTGAAGAATGTGCCAGACAGCAACTGCTGGCTGGGTGCCCAGTGCAGGTTTCCTCTCTGCTCTGATCCCTGAGAGCATCACAGGGTGTCCCCCGGGGAATGAATGTGGATGCCAGGGCTGGTTCTGCTTTGGCAGCTGCTGCCTCTCCCCACCCCTATTTTAGTTTACATTTGAAATGTTTTTAATCTAGATCTGGGAAAAATTATGACCTTTACAGTTACATGCCTATCTTCCGCCCACTCCCAATACAGTAGTGAAGACAAGACAGAATTAAAATAGCAATAAATTCTACTTTTGAAGGTATAGTCTGGCCAAATCTGACATGTATTTGTCATAATAACATGTGAATTTGCTTCATTCACTCTTGTCATCAGAGGTGGACATCACCCTCAGAAGGTGATGGTAATGAGTTTTGGTATCAGATCTTCCACCTTCTTTCTCCTTGGGGGAATGTTAACTTGGTTTCTTGCTGCTGTGAACAGAACAGTTAAATGACAAAGTGGCTGTCAGGTCCCCCAAACATTCTGTAACTCTGGGCTTACACCCCAAGATGTCACACAGCCACGGGGCTCCTAGCAGTCAAGGGGGACTGGTGGAGAGCAGTCCCTGCCTCCCCGCTTCCCTTCCCAGAGACACTACTAGGGAACTAAAATTCAGGTGCAATTGCACCCTCTGGTTTCTTCTTTTTGCAGGGGAGGAAGATGTTTTCCTCATCAGTGGATCAGCAGAGAAAGCTGTGGAGGAGAGAGTGAACCTCATTTGGACAGTCCTCAAAACATGAAGCCTCTGTAGTGAGGAGTTAGCCCCCTGTCCCCTGCAAATGCCTGCCTTAGGTGGGAGTGAACTGCCCTTTTTAAGGCCTGTCTTGAGCCACTGATTTTTCACTAAGGTGACTATTTCAGCTGAAATCTTTGCATTTCGATTTTCCTAAGCTGGACAAGAGAAATCTCAGGGATAGTCTTGAGTACAGTACAGGCACAGACATGGACACAACAGAAATACTAAGGATGGCTGGACAGATAAAGACAACGTCTCAAAGTTCATGACTCTGGAATATTTCCTGTCTTTCTCTATGTTAAAATAGGTTACATTATTCCTGTAAGAGTAGCAGTGCAGAAATACTCTTTGCTGACGCTGAGCCTAATTTTTATTTTTATTTTTTTAAATGTCTGAAGAGATTACACTAGGCCCATGGGAAACTAGACTTTCTCAAAAGGATGCAAACATTCACATTTTGATCTACTCAAAGAAAGATTCATCCTAAGATTTGAGAAAACATGAATAATCTTTTATCCAAGACGCAGAGGCAGAGTGAGGAGGGAAGGTGGAGGAGCCTATGTGGCCATGGAGAGGGAGCAGGGCTCCAGCCATTCTGCCTGCCACAGCTGCCCACAGTGCCAATTCACAGAGCTAGTCCTGCCAGGAATATGAGCGAAAACAGCCAGTTCTGTTTTTTTCTGCAATCCCTATCAAATCCAACTCCCTGTTTTTTTCGTGGGAGTAAGAAACTGATGACAATGCAAAGAAATATCTTTGACTTTGTAAAGAAATTACTTTGAAAGACATAGAAACAAGTAGATCACAGTGTGTCCACAAGCCACTATAGTACATATCATTTGGTATCACTGCCTGAGCACACTCATAGCCCCAGCAAAGAAATCCATCCAGCACCCACAGCTGTCAGCAGGATTAAAGAGCCCAAGCTTCTGTGCATTTTCTGACTTAATCTTTTTGAGGTATAGATGTGGATGGAGATGAAAGGTTATCTCTTGGTCTGAAAAGCAGACCTTTGTGCGTGCATTCTTCTGAGATACATGGCACATCTCTTTTTCTTTTTTGATCAGACCAGCAATTTCTGCACCTGATAGCTAGATCCCAGAGTCAAAATCCCTCAGGCTGCAGGAAAGCAGGGTTTCATCATGCATAATGGTTACTTGGGAAGACAAACACCATAACTCCAAATACCCCCCCTTTCTCTTTTGTTTTGTGAGTTGTTTTACTTTTTTACCTCCAGATTTCATTGCTGAGCACCATGCCATTCAGTGTGGAGTATCCCTCTGGTCAGTTAGGGTCAGCTGTCTCAGCTCTGTTCCTTCCCAGAATCTTGGCCACTGTCAGCATACTTGCTGAGGGGGGAGCATGAGAAAAAGAGCTGGCATAGAAGGTATGGGTTTTTTGCAAGCACTACTCAGCAACAATCAAAACATTGGTGTGTTATCAACACTGTTTTGGTCACAAATCCGAAACACCATATGGACTGCTATGAAGAAAATTAACTCCATCCCAGCCAAAATTAGTACACACAGAGAGGACATTGCCTACAGTGCCCATTTATCATTCACACTTCTATTTGCCATTCACCAGCACAAATTATCATTTGCAAGTTGCCCTCCTGCATTCTGTCATAGACAAGCAATGAAATTGGTCCCCTAATCTAAAACTGGAATTTAGTCAATGACAATGTTATATACACATTCTGCTTCCTTTGAAAACTTAGAATGGCCCTTGAGAAATTAACACCACCACATCTTCCTACCTTGACTGTTCTGAACAGTCACGAATGGAGAGGTAGTATATGGATCTGCTGTGCAGAAAGCCAGTCTGGACAGCTCAGCACTGCTTCCTCAGGAGTACAGGCAAATTTACTGACAGGATAAACCAAAACAGCTAGGAGGCCTTTAGTCTAGCCTGGTAGTAAGCATAAATTGTCCTGAAAAGTAACACTCATCCCAGGTAAAAGGTCATGCATGTTGGGAGCTGTCTGCCATCAGGTACAATTCATAAAGCCTTTTTGGAGAAAACATTCATACTTTACATCTCTTCTTGGAGCCAGGTAGGTATTCATGCCATCACATCACACCTATACCACAGGTAACTGGTGATAGGTGATGGCTGGTGCCCCTGGGGTGAGGAGCAGCGAGCAGATGGCAGCTCAGCAAATACATGTCTACTCCAGCTGTGTTCACTCTGGGAGTCCTTTGCTGATGAGTGAGCACCAATGATCTGCTGTGACACACAGACAGTGAGCTGCAGGTTTCCCTGGGTCCCAGATGAAGCCTTGAACTGGTATCAAGTGCTTTCGGTTGAAGTACTTAGAAATTGAGTTCAGGCCATTTCACTGCCAGTTGGTTACTGACAATAGAGCTAACAAAATATCAGGGAAACAGAAGAGAAAATCATATTAAGTACCCAGTTTTTGAGAGCTCCTGATGAAATATAATATTCTACAAAAGCCAGGAGGCAGAGGGGGGACTCCCTATGGAAGCACCACTGTAGATGGCAAAGTTAAGTAAAAGACTGAAAATTTTATAATTTTGCTTAAGCATAATTTTCTGTGTTTAATGTTCAAATCATTCCATTAACCATTTATTTTCAGCATGAGGTTTTGCATGCTAAATGCTAAAGCTACCCAGCTAATCATGTCTATGTGTACAGTACAAAGATAACGGCACTTGGGGCTCAGATGCAGCCTCTGGCAAGCACAAAGCCTCCATTCAACCGATGCAATGACAGAAGTCCTCACTGACTGAAACTGCAGCATGACCATGGGAGTTAGCAGGGATGTCCAGGAGTGCCTTGGTCCTCAGGGGTGCTGGTCACTTACAGCCCCAGGTGAAGGCACAGTAGTTTGTAATATCCAAGCCCTGCAAGGTTTCCAGAAGAGGCAGAACTCTACACTTCATCCAAGATGGGAGTCAGCTTATATCTGAGACATCAAAATGTGGACCAGTGAGGTCTGGGCTCCGCTCATTTCAGCTGCATCAAGATGACAGGGAATGTAGGTGCCTGACCCAGTGTCACGTCCATAGTCCTAAACAAGCAACACAGCTGTGGGCAGTGAAGCCAGAGCATGATGTATCCCACTCTGCCAGGGAAACCAACTCTGTGACAGCCTCAGTTGCACCCTACACTTCATCAACATTACTAACTCCATCTACCATCATGCAGCTCTCATACTTAGCTCACAGATACGAGATGTAGTATCTAGTGTATGTAGATATCTAGGTTTGCATTTGTATTAACCTTATGCTGCATCCCACCCCTCCAAAGGCCCATGCAGTCAAAGACAACTAAGCCACTGACTTCCAGCTTAATTATAGAGCTGCATGTAAATTTAGGAGAGGATAACCGAAACAGCTTAACATAACACCATGGTAAAGGATGGGGAAACTCTTATTAGAGCTGAAAGGCTTCTTTATTTTCCCTCAAACCAAAAATAAATAAAGCAGTTTCTTTCTGTACTGAGGACATCTAGAGGACTATGCCACTTTCTTTCTCCATTGCACAGCATAAGCCAGATCATGATTGCTTTACCTATCATTGGGATACCATGCATACAATGCACACTAACCTACTCCCAGATGGTGCATGACCCTCACAGGACAACAGGATGAGCCTTTCTCCTTGGCTGACCCTGGTGATGCTCCTGCATTCACGCAGCAAAACTGCAATTGGTTTCCTCATTGAAAGGCTGAAGAAAAAAATGAAACAAAGCCAGGCTGCTATGCTGAGGAGATGCCAGCTTGGCCAGAACACTGTTTCCAAGTGAGTATAAGTGATCCCAGCTGCAAAATATACTAGCTAGCTATTAGATCATAATTTTAAAGTAGCCCCCCACTTTGGTCTTGTATCTTAATATGTTCTGTGCTACCACTAAGGTGGAACCAGTCTAGATATCTATCCTTTGGCAGCCCATGGCCTTTCCTGCAAAGCCCAGAACAGACAAAAGTCTGCTGTGCTGTGCCTCATAGAAAAATAAGAATTGAAATAGTTCCACCTTAAATGTTTGCTCCTAAAATTGGTGCCTCTCTCTACAAGTGTAAAGTAGGTGACTAAATGTTCTAGGACATGTGGCATGGTGACAGCCTAAATCAGGTGCTGTAATCACCAATTTGCTTATCCTTATGGATATTCAATCTAAGTGATTCAACATCCTGAAATGTGCCAGCTGTGAGTATGGGTGCCTTGCAGCTCTACAATACAGATTTATGAGGCGTTTTGTTTTCCTTCTTGTATTATACCGCTGGGCTTATAAGCACTGCCCTTGCTGGCTGCCCTGTCAGAATTCTGACGCCCATTTACTCTTAGGCAGAACATGTATCACAGAAATGTGTCAGAGATCTGTCAGATTATACATGTAGTTCTGGATTCCTGAGCAGGTGAAATTGGTGATAAACATGCAAAGCTCAATAAACTTCCAGTTCTTACATCAGGCAGCATCTGCTGATCTTTAAGTGTCATCTACCTGTCCACCATATCCAGGTCATTTTGCTTCAGGCTTGTGTATATAAAAGCAGGAAAGCAGAGCCATCAGCAAATGTAACCACTCACGAAGGTGCCAGTTCCCCTTCCCCTGTGGCTGGGGAAGAGATGAGGACTGTGAGGTTTGAAAAACCAGTTCCACCTGCTGCAGCACCCGACAGAGCTGGCAGAGTGACAAGTGTCCCCATGAGCTGTGGACATGAACCCCTGGACAAGGGGCAGGACTGCCTCTAGGCAGCAATGAGACCATCTGACCAGCACAGAAGCAGGGTCAGCTACAGGGTAACTTATAGTTACCTGATGATACATTTCTTTAATCAGTTGTGGATTTCCACTCAGCTACTGCTACAGGCTGGTCCTGACTTACTGAAAACTTCACTCTTGAGTAAGAAATAAAAATCTTCGGTTATTCATGTACTTGAGTGTACTCTCAGGTTTATTGGCTTCATTCAAATGCTGAATAGACTTAATGGATGTTTCCAAATGAACAGAACTTTGGGATAATTAAAAACTCCAAAGGGAAGAAAGTTACCAATGGCATCACGATTGTTTAGAACAGACTAGTTAGATACAGGCTAATACTTGCACAAGGCTGTGTTTGCCATCCAGAATACAAAACTAACACTTAGCATGAAAGTCGCAGTATTTGAGCAGTTCAGTCCTTTCTGCAGCATCAATAAGTATTTTAAAAGTTACTTATTGAAAATATTATGTCATCCTCCAAATTATGAAAATGCATTTCAAATATTGCAGTTGAGGATTTTTTAAAATTATGTTTGAGTAGAATTTATAAAATAAAGCAAAAACTAAAATGCAGAGGATGCTCCTTATCTCCAGGAACTGAGATTTTAGAAGAACACAAAACATTAAAGAAATCCAAAAAATTTGGATGAGTTGGCAAAGTACAGGTAGAACACTATATAAAGAGACAGATAAAACTGTACTAACTGAGGCTAAGCAAAATGCTGCTTTGACAGTTAAAATAAATTACACAAAGCATTTGAAAATCTTTTCTTTAAGGCTGTCATATCCCTCTCATGTCCTGAAAATGTAAAAATGAGGTAATCTATTGTCTCCCCACTCACTGTGACATCAGTTTCCAGTCCATACCACCAGCTCCAGCATCCCACACATCTCCCTGTCAACCTTTTACTGCTCTCAGACACTTCACTCTTGACAACATTTCTTGTTAACAGTCAATTTATTACATAGATGCCAAGGACGTTTGTGCTGAAATACCAGTTTCTGCATGAAGAGGTTGGGGGTTCAGTTTGTTCTCCTGCTCTGCAGTAGCCTGGTAGCTTCCACAAGGACCTCCCAGGATCAGGCACTGCCAGAGCCAAGGATTTTTTGGAGATAAAGCTGCCTGAATAACATGGCATCTCCCTCTGGGAAGCTTCCTTCTGGTCAGCAGTATAAGGAAAAGCCCTTTTGGTGTCATTCCACCTGGCACATCACTTGTGCATCAGCTGAATGGATTCATAAAGTCAAAAATGCAGCTTCTGTGTGACTTGAGGCTTAAGACCAGGGAAGAGAAGCTCCCACTGTGGAGTTTTGAATCTGTAAGCAGTAATAGCAGCAAATCTCCTCCACTGTATGTCTAGGTGAGGGTAAGTGCTGATATCTTACGCTTTAATTAAAGTCAAAGTCCCAGAAGACTTAAGCTGCGAGGTCTGACCCACTTTTCTTCTGAGAACACTAAAGAGCTACTTTGAAGACTTACTTGCACTTGGCCTGCCATGTGCCTACAGCTGTTCCTCTGCAAGGAAGTCTGCCTGACTGTATTTTTCCCAGCAGGTAAATCAGAAAGTGAATACCAGATATTGGACACACAGAGGCAGATTTCCTCACAGAGCTATGGCTATTTAGGAGTAGAGAGGCCACTCAGGCAGTCTCTGATCAAGAACCTTTGTTGATAAGACCCCAAATTCCTGAGGTTGGCCCTCCCACTAGGAGTGGTTCCTGGAAGCATTCAGGAGATGGTGGAGAAAACGTGCAGAAACAGAGAAAACCTGAACTGGGATGTGACTTGGGTGGCAGGGTGTTCACTGCCTGGGCACCCACCTGCTCATGATTCCCTTTCCACACCAGGTGTGACAGTCTGGATGAGTAAACAGTGAAGCTTGGAGTATCCTCCCAACCTAAACCTACTACTCACAATGGCTGAACTGATTTTGGCTGGAAGGGGTTGAATGAAATTACTTTGTTTTCTGCTAACAGGACTGACATGAGTTTGGAGGGAACTGTCTTTCAGTCACCTCTATGAAATGTCTGTGAGAGGTGTGATCTATGTAGTACCACTTCCTTAAAACCACATGTCATGGCATGAACACTCCTATAGCTGTGTGACCTGTCTTTACCAGGACATGCAGCATGCTTCTTCCAGGTCTTGGAGATGTAGGATAGACAAACACCTCAGCTTTCTTTTAAAAAATTTCTATAGTTGTGAAGATGGACATGAAAACATGATGCAAGAGCAGTCTGTAGGCACAAAACTCTGTTCCGGGAAAGCCTGGGCTGCTGGTGAAGTCAGTGGTACAAATGAAGGTGAAGGTTTGCAAAATCAAACTTTTCAAATGCACGTAACCAAAACAAGTGAGATTTGTCATCTCTTCAGGGTCTCTCTAAGTGGTTGCCCTTTCTGTGGTGAATGTCACCTATTCTGAAATCTTTTTTCTTGCTATAAGAAACAAATGATTTTTTTTAACTCTTGCCTTTTTCCTGCCGTCATCTGATCATACTGCTTTTTTACACATCAGCAGCTCTGCTGTAGGTAGTAGCATTCAGTGTACCTCATATACTTTCTGAGCTAGACAAAGGCAATAATTAAAGAGAATACAGAACATGAAGCCTTTTCTCTTGGCACTGCTATGAAAAACTGAGTGACTTTATTTTGTTTCACCTTAGTTGCAGTGACTGAAATGTGAAAATATGCTATTAAGTGGCTCTCTCCTACCTATTCATTAGGGTTCATTCAGGCAGGTGATGGCCCATATCTAAAGCTGAATCTCTGTTGCTTTACACAAGCTCCTCCTTTGGTAAAAGGAGGATCTTAACCCTTAGAAATCATTTTGAGAACTGTGTGCAGTACAATGAAAAGCCCATTTAAGCTAATTAAATACTATGATTAGATGCATATGTTCACATGAATACAGGAAGCCACATGACATTTTGACTCTAGAACAGCTTCTGGATCACATTTTTCAAATTGCCAAGTTCATTTTGCCCTGCTCAAAAGGTACAAAATTCACCTGACAGCAGCTGACATGTGGATGTGAGAACTTGCCTGAGTGCATTAGGTTCACTGCAGGAGGGAAACAAGTTTATGCCAAGGAACAAAGAGCTATATGAGAGGTAGGGATAGCAAAGTGAGTGACTTTCTACCTGGATCCTTCAGCTAAAAGTAGAATATGCCACTGAAGACATTGCAATAGGTTATCTGCTAGATAAGCCTCTATGAGGTTCAGAAAGCCCTGCAGACACAGACCCAGGTGGCAGGTAGCAGTGCCACCTTGATGCTGCAGCCTGTGTTACTGCCTGAAATGAGGACAACCTCTGACCATGTTGTGTCAGCAGCTAACAGCAAAACTCACTCAGAGCTGCTTTCGTACCCCACAGCTGGGCCTTTGAAGTAAAAGCTTTCCCTGGATTTTTAGCTTCAGTTGAGAAAGAGATATGGTGGATCTCTGGTGGCTTCTAGGACTGAGGAGGAAGAGCACCAAAAGCCTGAGCACCCAAAAGGACACTACCAATTTCTGTGTGTTATGGACTTCAGGGATGTATGGTTACAGTGAGGCAGCGCTGCCAGGGTAAACAACTCCCTGCATCTACCATGACTCCAAATCCAGCTTCTCAGAAATTTTAGCTTTGTGAAAAAATGGTGTGTGTTTTGGGAGCCCAGCCTGCCCTGGGATGCACATCGCAACTGGTCCCCCAGGATTGCTTTTCTCTCTCTGGTTGAGTGCAGAAATGAAGTTTCTAGGTACCTTTTGGTGCCAAATGTCATCTTGACTACATTAAGATTATGAATCATTTCTATTAATTGACTGCACATACTTGTGATGCAGAGCAGCACGTGTGTGTCTGCCATATGGAGGCATGGGGATCCCATTCGCACCAGGAGTGTCCCCCCCATCCACCCAGCACTGCCCATCCTCATAAAAGGAGTCCAGATCCCCACATACCCACTGAGGCTGATGCAGTTGCAACTTTGGCTCACCCTGTACTTACAGCCTTTACAGAAAGTTATTTTGCTTTATTAGCAATTGGTTTTGAGGTATTTCCATGATAATAATAACTACCAATTGTTTGTGTACTGTCCATTTCTAATCCAGAACCCAGTTATAGTAATGAAAAAGAGTGTGTCAGAAAGTACCAGCAAATTATACCAAAGAAATCTCAAGATGGTTTCACAAGTTGTTATTATCATCATATGAGGTCAGGAGGAAACTGGTTTGTTTAGTGACACATTGTTTGATTTAGCAGCTGAGTGACTCACACCAAATTGAAGATTTGTTGCTACACTGAATGCTTAATTGCAAAGATAAGCCGTACTGTTAGTTCAAAGATAGTGTGTGGGCTGGGATGAGCAGATGCCAAAATCATGAAGACAATTACTGAAGTTTAAATTATAAAGTCTGAATTGAAAGCTGTGATTAAATAAGGACTGTTCTTCATTAATCACTATTTAGGTTTTCCCTCTTTGTTTCATTCTTCATTTTGATAGAAGCAATCCTATAGAGAGGACCTGAAGCAGAGCTAAATATCAGTGTCTAATTTGAATCTTGCTTACATGGATCCTCCACTTCCACCATGTAATTAACACCAGTGAAGCTACCCAGGTGCAAAAGTAATCAGAATGTTGGCCTTATTCATTCATTTATTCTGAGATGGGTTGACAGCATGCAGACCTCTCCCATCACCTCTGTGCCCTGCACTTGTCCCAAAAGGCATGTATATGGGCATCACATAAACTGTTCCATGTAATTACTAACGCCCGCTCCTTCCTCACTTGCTGTCTGTGGTGGAAACAGGAGCATCTCAGCTGAGTGCCCAACATGAGTGCAGGCTCAGTGTGGCAGAGAATCTGCAGGGGCATGGAAAAAATGGGGTGCTGGGGTGGGTGCATCTGGAGCCCTCTTGCTGGGGCTGCCTGGAGCTGGGCAGGTAGACAGTAAGGATGAGGAAGAGCAGCTTTTCTTCTCAAAAATGTCCATTTTAAAAGTGCTGTCAGAGGTGCTACCTGTTTCTTAACTGGGAGCTGATGGTCTTGTCTCTATGTCCCGATGTCTTTGGGGACTTAGAAGGGAGATAACAGAGATGAAGCTCGTTCTGGAGAATATGTATGTTTAATATAATGATCTTAACTTTGACAAATCCATGAAGGAACACGGGAAGGGACACGATGCGGGAACTCCCCGTCGCTGGTACGAGCTCCTTGCTTTGCTCACCAGCAGATGGGGTAATGCCTGACACCAGCAGCAGCAGGAAAAGCTTAACTACTCGTGCAGGAGGGCCCGGATGCTCCCCGCTTTCCCCCCGCCCCCGCTTTGGTGGATTGCTGCCGGCCGTGGCCGCTCGGGCACAGCCGAGCGCATTCGCTGTGCAGGCATTCGCAGCAGGCACGGCTGTGGCTGGCAGGAGCAAAGGTACAAAGCGTGATGCAGTAACGCCCCAACTCCCTTCGGTGCAATTAATGCCGCGTTTGCAGGGACGCTGCTTGTGCTCACTGCTGGACCGCGATGTCCAGCACCGGGTGGCAGCTCCGCAGGGGCCTCTGTCACACCAGTGTCCTTGTGTGACGGGCGTGGGATCACCCCGTCCTCCGGGTCGGTAAACGTGTCTGCCAGAGCACTTCCCTCTTGTTTTTCTAAGTAGAGACCGTCTTAAAAATCCCCTTTCCTCAGCACAGAGGAGAGGATACAAGCTGTTAATTCCCGTGGCTCCTCAAGGAGCTACAGCAGGGCCGTCTGGCTGTCTGGCTGCCGTCGGCAGGGCGGCTCGGCTCTGCGGCTGACCCCGCTGCACGAGTTGGTCGGCGGAAAATTACAAGAGGTATTTGAACAGGGTAGCACACAGAGAAAGACTAAGAACAGAAATCACCGATAAAATAAACTCTAAAGCTGCTGGCTGAAATCCCACAAAATGGGCGCCAGGACAGATGCAGGCGTAGGTTTGTGATGCTGTCGGCGTGACACTGCGTGGTTCACGCCGCAAACCGGGAAAACACACTGAAGGGAGGCGAGATGGTTCTCAGTGTGCCTGCACGGCTCCACTGGCTGTGACCACAGACCCAAACCTGCGTGGAGATGACAGAGCCCTTCATCTGCAGAGGGCACTCCAAGCACACCCCATTGCTCTCATCACACCCCACATCAGAATTTAACAGCTATCGTAGTTTTATGGAAGTTACAGACAATAATACTTACTATAAACACAAAGCCAACGGTCATTTTTTTCCATTGCTTTGGGGAAGATTAAATAAGGAGCCGTGACTTTATGGATCTAAAGAAGCAAAGCAATAGTTGGTTTGATTCAGAAATCATGGTTTTGGGGGGCAAATTAAAAAAGCAAAGCTTTTCCTTTCTCTAAGAGAGGGTAGAACTGCACTGGGTGAATCATCACTCCCAAGGGAAAAATAGGGGGGTGAAAGCCTCCCCACCGCGCCTGTGAAAGTGCTGTCTGTGCCCAGTTGTTCCCGTGAAATAACAATGTTGGCTGCAGGGCTTGTTCTCTCTTGCAAATAGATTAGGGTGCTCCGCCGTTTAAGCTTATTGGAGATATTGCCCTCAGCTCAAAGGATTACCTTATCAGCAGCAACCAGATGGAGCGTATCAGGGCCATGCCAGTCATTCCACACCTGTTGATCCTACGTGGGAGCCAAAAAATTAATTGCTTAGAAGTGTGAAAGCAAAAACCTAAAATCATGGAAAAAAAAAAAAAAAAAAGATTAAAGGGGAAAAGCAGGGAGGGCTGGGAACTTCTTGCCTGAAACTGGTACCGATGTCAGCACATTTTGGAGGATGTCTTTGTTATGTGGCATCTGATGCAGTTTGCAAACGCAAGAAGGTGGGAACCCCAGAGAGCTGATGGTTTTGGAAAGAAATATCTATTTAGCGGCTACCAGCCGAGTTTAATTTGCATACGTACGACTGGTGGAGATAACAGCAAATGCAAAGAGCTTTCTAAAAGGATGCCGCACAGCGATGCTGTGAGCTTCCCGCTCCAGGGGTGTCCCTTCCCCCCCGCCCCGAAAGGCTTCCAGTGGGGCTGGGGCTCCCTGATGCGTGGCCTCGGCAGGCAAGGAGCCGCGAGGAGGAGCTCCCGTGTCGGCTGAGTCCCGGCACAGGGCGGGATGTGTTTGCCTCCCAGCCTCCCTGTGCTGCGGAGCGTGCAGGAATAGCGCTTCTCAGCTCCCTGCCATGACAATCTCCAAGTGCCCGAGCGTGAAGAGGATTAGATCTCCACGGCTGCCACGGGAATGTGTACCATGAAACAGCTTGGGAGTAAACTGACATAGAGCAGGACAGGATCAGGCTTGTTCCATCTTCTGTAAATCACTAATCACATTTTGGGTGATGGGAATAATGGCAACAAATTGGGGGGAAATGCATATAATTATGGATATAGAAAAACTGACATTTTTGGCATTGCCTTCTGTCCTGAGGAGCCCCAGAGGTGGAGAAGAAGTGAGGGTGAAGGGATGTTACTCAGCTCCCTGCACCCGTGGGGTCTCACGCAGCCACCGCATCAGTGCTGGAGGAAGTAGAGGCGTGGAATCTCACCCTGCCCCACAGCTCGCACGTGTCTCTGAGCACTCTGCATGCTGCTTCATTTTATACACAACATTTAGATGCAGCTCTGGCTCTGCGGCAGCCAGCGATAGGCAGCGTGCCCGGGGGGCGAGCGGGGTGCGCTGAGCATCCCGGCTGGGGCAGCACGGGCTGCAGCCCCGGCGCACTGCAAACCTCCCAGGCGTGCAGTACAGACCTCCTGGTGGCCACCAAAATAAGACCAAGAAGATGCACCCAGTGTGCCTGTGCACACACTGGGGAAACAGGTTTCCTTCCGCTGCCTATGTACGTACCAGTAGCCCAAAGATGCAGGGGATGGCAGAGGTCTGTGCTGTGGATAAATGGGGGAATTGCGTATCAAACCCCAGAAGAGCAATGCTCCAAGCAGTTACCCTACAAAGCCTTATTTTTGGAAAGGCCTTATCATTTTGATTCCCTGAAACTAACTTCGCATGATTCAGACATTTTGCTGTGCCCTCCTAAATGACAGTAATCTTTCCACAATCCTTTATTTATGCATACAGAATAAAAATAGCACTGCTAGAAACAGCAGGGACTGAGGAGTGCTCCTATTCAGTTTGCACAGCACGCATTATTCCTCCTAGTGGTTTTAGCATCCTTTTTAATTAAAATTAGCAAATCTCTTAGGCTAGTCTGCATTTACGACCTTTAGCCCCAAATTTGCTAACTCTTCACTGGAATAACTGGGCTTTAATTCTCAAGCTTTATCTCTTCTTTTTATTTTCACCCATGAAGGCAACTATCAGAAATTTCTATTCCCCTTTTTACACTGTTTCTGGGAATTCATATGGGTTGGGAGATGGAGAACAGTTAACAGAGCTAAACTATTTTCATGCAAATATAGGACTATTTTCTTCCCATTGTATTTCATGTCCTGTCATAGGTAACAACAGTTTTGTTGTCCTCAGTATACCAGACAAACTTCTGGGAGCCGGGAACAGCACTGAAACTGAGGTATTTGTCAGCGACAGAAATATACTTTTTTTTCACCTAAGATGCAGCACTGAAAATGAAATGGCACCACAAGCCTTGTTGGGCACAGCAGTGCCACTGTCCATACTGCCATATTGTTGGACCAGCTCCTGGTGTGTTTTCAACAGGGGTTATCAAGGCCTCTCTTGACTCACTCAGTCCCTGAGAAGGGGGATAGTTGAGATCCTGATGGGCAGTTTGGGTTGAGTCACTGGGCATCACGTGCCTTTTTGGACATGTTTAGCATTAGGGAAATATCTAGAAAATTGTCTCAAAGATCATTAGCAGTGGAGTGAAGTTTGTGTAGAAAAGATCTACATACCCCTGCTGTAAAGGTGTTGGGATTCTTCTTGAAAGGTCACTGAAGGCTCTTGCAATGTTACTTGAAGAAATAGGTGCCTGTAAGCCTTTCCCTACCTGACCTATCTGCTAGAAGTGTTCCTTCAGAGGGGATGAATCACTTTCCTGGAACTGCCTGTTCCTCTCCACTGACTTTAAAGAGAGTTATTTGTCTTCATTTGGCCAGCTAAATACCACCCCAGGCAACTGATGGCAGGGGAGGGGGAAAAGCTTTTTCCGTTATAAGAAATAGGGCCTGAATTTCTCACTGACTGTTAGTACAGGAGGTGCCTGATTTAGGGGCAGAGTCTGTGCACAGTGCTCTGTAAGACTGGAGGAAAGCAGACAGCTCCAGGGTGTCTGCCACCCTGATTTACAGACAGCGCTGCCCTGGCAGTGCCCAGCTCTCCGGGCTGCAGACAGACACCAGCAGATCCTGCTGCTCTGCAGGCAGCTCACTCCTCCACTCCAACACAGCTGCAATCAGCCCAGATGCGGTGAGTTGAAATATTTCACTGGAAATATAACAAATGGAAGCAAAATAACAAAAAAACAATTGAAATTTATTGTAGCAGCCCGGCCGTGCATTACATCTACCATGGCAGAAAGCAATCCTTTACAGAAAAGATGTATCTTAGAGTGCACAAAGGAGACCCATGAACGAAGTGGCTGTAAAATAGTCATCAAAAATGTGAGTGAGAGCCAGGAGGTTGCAATCCTTGTGCAGAAGAGTTGTGGGGAAGAGAATATAAATACACATTTATTAATTTACTAAACATTATCTGTCAAAAAGATCACAGTAAGATTTTTGTCTTTCATGAAACAACAGTGACATCCAGTGGTACTGTAGGTGTAGCCAAGGAAAGATAAAGGAAAGATAAAGCCCTTCACCCCTGAGGTGACAGGTTCCCTCACCTTGGGACAGGCTCCCTGTGCTCCAGCCCCTTGGAGGAGGCTGGCAGGATGCAGAGAGCTCCAGCTGCCCACAGCCTGGAGCAGCACCTCTATAAGGGATGAACCTGTAAAGGAAAAGAGAGAGAGAAAAAAAAAAAGAAGGTGGTTTTCAGAGCATGGAGTGAGAACACACACATTTCAGAGGCTTTGTAATTGCACATATAGGTTAAAAAACCCAGCCTGTTTTCCGAAAAACAACATCTGCATGTCTATCAAAGTCTACTTCTATGTAAACATATGCATCCTATAAAAAACCCTACTCTCAGGCACTTAATTTCACTTGCTCTAAGACATAATTAAAATTGCCTTTTTCTTTTCTTTAATTTCCCCTCCATTTACTGTTTTCTGTACTAATTTATAGCCTTCTTAAAAATATTTTCCATGGGCTTTCTCTCTAATCTTTTCCAATTTCCCTTTATTTTTCTACCATTTAGATTTGGATTGGCTCAATTAAATTTTCTTTTCTACTTCTGACTGGATCTCTTGAATAAGCTCTCAGAGAGCATCTGCCTCTTTCTGCTGTCATTTTGACTTACTTCCTTATCGCTTTCCATTGATTTTCCCATAGGACTTAATTTTAATCCAATTTACAGTGTCCGTAATCTGGGTTGTTTCTTTTAGTTAGATTTAGATTCCAACTAATTTTCTTTCCATTGACAACTGTCCAACTTTCTTCATTTAAATAATTGTACTCACACTGTCTCGGCCAGGCTGTTCCCTTTCCAGCTGGGGCTTGCTGGCTCTCAGCTGCTGCTGGCTGGAAAGCAGAGGCAAGGACTGAGTGGCTGGGAGATCAGGTGGCAGGAGGCAGAGCATCGCAGGCAGACATCCTCCCCACCGTGGCTTTCAGTTATTTAGCTGTGGCAAGAGCAAGCAGTAGGAATGCAAATCTTTCCTCTGCGCCAGCATCCCCAGCAATCTCCATGCAGAGTTCCACTGAACGTGGGAACACAGTGCCGGAGGTGATTGGCTCGGTGGGGTCCTGGGGGACATCAGATCTATCTTCCCAAGGACCCACGGACATCGATGGGAGTCGGACTCTGTCTGTGTGGGTCTACCACTCCTTCAATTTGTCGAGGAAGAGTTGTTTGCCAGGGTTGCATGTAAAGAGTCATCAACGTGTGGTGTGAAACCACTGCTCAGTAATAAAAGCATTTGAAACCCTCCCCCTCATCCCTGAACACATGATGCATGTTCTTGTACCCACAGTAAAACGGTGAAAATTTGTTTGTCAGGCATAAAGCCACAGTGACCTGTAAACACTCTCCTTTCCAGGGTAACTCCAGGAGGTGTATGTAGCTTTACAATGCTCTTCTCACTTCGGTTTCTTTCTTTTTTTCTGTCTTATTTTTCTTGCATAATTTAAGCATCCAATTCCTTCTTTCAAATGTGAATAAAAAAGCTGTTTCATCAGATCCATGTGGGAAATCATAAATGCTCTTATCTCTAATAGCCTAACAACACATTTGGGAAAAAAAAATTCCACACTACAATATGAGCACATTTTCCTCTCAGAAATGTACTTCTTTATAATATTTATTAAAGATAGAAAATTAGTCTTTCCATCTATTTTCCAGTAGATCTATCTTACCTTTCTTCTGTAGGAATATTGGTCAATATTCCTACAGATATTCCTCTTAGAAATGAGATAAAAAGTAGCTGTGATTTAAAGCAAAGCTGCAGTATTTTCTGCTGCTTGCATTGAAGTACACCACCACAAATCTCAGCTGAATCTATTAGGAAACATTATGTTTTCTTTCCCTGCCATACAATCATCTTTTGTGCCGTTGCCAACAGGCTCAATCTTTCATCAGCAAATAATTTTCACTTAATGAGGATTTACTCTTAAGTGCTTTCTTCCTCAGGAGCACACATTTCCTCTTCTTCCAGCACCAGTCTTTCTGTGCAGATTGCAGCAGCTATTGGAGCATGATGAGCCTTATTACAGGTATTGATTTGTCTTAGGCTGCTGTCTAGACAACTATTTGCATTGAACCATCACACCATCACACACCCACACAAGGATCTGCCCCTGTGTTTCAGTGGCTACTTGCTTTACTCGTGGGGGCATAGGCAGGCTTACTCTGGTCAGCTCAGGTGATCCTCTGCAGCTGCACTGCTCCACACCTTGTGAGGACACAGTCAGCAAAGGTGGAGGCTGCCAGGGACTGGCACATCTCACAGACTGCACGGGTTTATTTTTAGATCAGTACATCCGACACACATTTGACTGATGGGAACTTGCTCTCAGCTGCTCCTTCTCTAAGTGACTTTCTGAAATAGCTCAGTGCTCTTCCCTGCAATGACTGCTCTACGTTTCCACTCCTGAGGGCGCTGAGAGGGCTGTCTGAGCACTGCAGGAGGAAACTAGAGAGGTAGAAGAGGACAGTGAGGGCAGCACCTAGACATAAACATGGGCAGGGTGAAAGTCTTAACAAATATCTTCAGGATGCCCTATTATATTCTTATCTTGACATGGGCCCATTTCTTGCTATACTCCTTGCACTTGCGTAATTTTTAGCAAATAAAAAGTCTCACCGGACTTCTGGAGCCCAAATTTTGCTCTCTAATAACATGCAAAACCACTTGAAGGAAGTTTCCTAAGCAACATCCTATTATTGTTGTTCATGTCTGCATTGATGCTTGCTGTGTTGCACATAGATGTGTAAACGCTTGCTCTCAAACTATGCTTCACTTCTGAGGAAACTGCTGCCAAGACACTCTGAGTACTACAGCTGCATGCAGGCCTGGGCAAAACTTTCCAAGGAACAATTTGCAAACACAAAGAGATTAATTTCCTTCCAAAAAAATTCTCTGAGAGATTAATCCTGTTTCTTTATTGTCTCCAATATCACACTGGGGCTGCTTTTCATTTACCCAGAGATCTGTACTGAAGTGCTGTTCAGTACAGCTGCTCAATATTTGTATCTTCATTTTTTTAAGGGCCACAGTGTTATTTGCAGTCTCCATTTGTCTTCTTCTTTTAAAGGGAAAAAATGAGCACCACAACCATAATCTTGTCTGGTAAAAGATGAAAGAAGTCCTGCTCTAGAGTAATTTTAAAATCATGAGGCTGTTTCTCTACAATAAGATGTGTTAAAGAAATGAAAAAGTTGTCTTCTATCCCCTCCTTACCTCTGCTGAATCTCTGGTCCCAGCTTCCCAGGCTGCATGGTACCACGAATGAATGAGAAGCACTCCAGATTGGGAACAGGGCCCTCAGCTGCCCCAGGCAGTGGATGTCCTCATCTGTGTGTCCTCCTCTGCAGGCTTCATTGGACTGTGTGGTTCCTGTGCAGGAGATCACACTCAAAAAAAAAGTTCTTTCGTCAGTGCATCCTCAGGCATCCTTGTTTTGGTGGATTCAACACTCCTAAAATGTGGGACGGAGTCTGATCACTCCCAACTGCGCAAGTCCTGCAGCCCTGGCAAAGTGCCTGAACTAGCACACAGCCCTCACAAGAGATCCAGTCAGGCTGAACCCAGGGGGCATTATGGCACCTACTATACCCCTCTGGGTATGTGTGTTGGTGGAAGGGGCGATCCCTGCTCCTGGAGGAGCCCGTGGTCCCTCAGATCTCCCCAGGCAGTCAGTGCAGGGAGTAAGGCCCCCACTTGAGGTGAGCTGGGTCTCTACCTACAGCACCTTTCTCCACGCAATACAGAAGTTAGAAAGAATAGGCATTCTCTCCCCTAAAGTTCTGGGGACACAGTGGACAAATTAAACTCCTTGAAGTGAACATAAGTCTACCTCACACATACTCTAGAAACGGCAAGCTTACAGATACGCTTCCCTTCTCTGCTGTGACCAATTTATAGAGTTATGACATTAGGCATAATTAGTTGTACTGCTGCATTTGCAATCAATTTTAAATTAGCAACTTCTGCCTGTTTGTTTGTTTTCAGTAAAACTGTCTCAGAGTCTGAAAGTAAGTGCAAATTAAGAAATAATTGGAGATGTTTATAGTTCAAGTCAGGCAATCTCCTTAGGGATTTGAGGGCTGTTCAGAAGATACCTGTTGTCAATCACCACTGGACCTCTATCTCATGAGCACTTCCATGCAGTCAGCAGCTTATATTTTCAGAAATGACTAGTGATCACTGAAGCTTGATATAAAAGAATTGCTATCTGCCTGTACACATCTACTACGGTGCCTGAAATCAGACCCCGAAAGTGCAGATTTGCAAGGCCACTGGCCTCTTGGTAAATACAGGACAAGGTGTGTAAGTCTTTTTCAGATCTTTGGCATATACATTTAGTTCCTTACATCTCATGGACTATTTGCAAAGGGTAATAGAACCATGAGTAAATGTAAGGAAGCAGAAGTAGGTATCTGGGTGTTCAACCCTGACTAAAGGAGGTGTTTTCAAATAAGTCAATTTAACAGACCCCTTGGTATGCATGCTCCCTTAAAAATTTTACCTTGAAGGGAAATTATCTGGAGAAATACTATCCTGCATTGGCATAGGAAGAAAAGGAGTGATTTCATTCTGCTTGAAATGACAGAAGCTCTTCCAATTGAACTCGATGGGAGCAAAGTGTTTCATGGTCCTCTCATCAGTGCGGCTCACACAGGCATGCAGCTCTGTTACCATAGCACCAGGACTCCTCCTCTTACCAGCACATTTCCCATCAAGTGGTGGCTAAGATTTTTTTTCTTAAATCCAAGAATCCAAAGCAAGTGACACTTTAATGGAATATCTTAAAAAGAAAATACATGCTCTGGTGTTATTATTTTGTAATAAGGATACTAAATCTGCAAGTTTCCCTTTGATTTTTCTGTCTCCTCTCTTGCAAGATGTTGAATTATCATCTTTCATCAATATACTGTAACTTCCACTAGCTAGAATGGAAATTTATCATGAACTATTAAAAATGGAGAGGAGAATAAATATAGGTACTTCATCTTATCACAGCACTCTGTATTTTGTTTCCTACCATAACATATATTATAGATACTGCACAAATTGATAGACATTAAGGGCAAATCCCTATTTAGTTTTGGTTCAAGACCAAATTAAACAGATAAAATAACAAAGGAATCAGAACAAGGCAGTAATACCTCCTTATATTTTCAGCCTATGGCCTGGATTTATGAGCTTCAGGTATTTTTGCGGTTGTGAAAAATAGTAGCCTCATCACCCAAGATCCTTCATTCTTGCCTAAATAAATAGTCACTTTCAGGGCACTTTTGATCCCATTGCACTGAGCAATAGTCTAGGCTGTCGATGTTTAGCTAATTTTCATAATTAAATAGGAGAACTTTGACCCCATGTTTACACTTTGTAAATGTGGAGACATTTTAAAAAGTGCTCAGTTTGTGTTCTGGAAGTAGTTAATAATTTACAAATATCTAAAAGCATATTTTTCAGCTCCACCAAAAAGCTTTTGACTCAGCCTATACATTTTTATTGGCTTATCTCATAAATCAGTGTGGTTTCATTAGGTGTCAGGAAGGCATACCAATGCTGTCTTCCCATAAATTTAGTATCTTTTAATCAAAGAAGGAAGCTTTGTATTGTACCAGGCAGCTTATAATGTGGCTTTTACCAAGCTGAGCCACTTATTTGTAAGCCTCTCTATTAGGGAGCTACAGATAAGCCATTTGAGAGCTGGGCAAGGTCTGATGGCTGGAGCCCAGGGTCTGCTCTCAGTGATACCGATGCAGAATTGGAGCAACTGCCCTGGAGTTAATAGCTGGATGTATAAAACTTGAAAAGTCCTCCAGCCACACTCATCCATCCCAGTGTGCAGGTGTTTCTTCTCTAGAGCTTCCTGTGTTATCGGATGAAATATTTTGTTCAGAGGGAAACAGGAACACCATTTTGTTTTTCAGCACCCTTTTAATCTTACAGCAGGATTAAAATGCTTTTTGGTTTAATGCTAATCATATGGCCCCTGATTTTAGAGTGGCCTGGAGTTCCTCTGAATGGTTTGTGTTGGCGTGACGAGGCTGCTTCTGAGAGGATTAGAGAATTGTGCATGTCATTTAAGGTCAAAAAGGTCTCCCATTCATTTTCAAAATACCAAAACTTCTTTTCCCAAAAATTCAGTTTCCCTGCAAAAACATCCATAATAATAATAATACTGAAAGTTGAGATGTCTTTATTTCACTTCAGGGGACACTCTGGCAAAGGAAGCACCCCACATGTGATCAGCAGTGATAAGTGTGCTCTCACTGCCAGAGGGGATGCCCTGAGATACCCCCAGCCTTTGGCTCTTGAGAGAAAATCCCCTTTGGCACCTTGTTGTCACACCAGCACGGCATACCCCAGGCATGGGGTTTGTTACAGGATTTCTCCTTTTGCCAACTTGGCATAGTGCTGTTTCTTTCGTGTATTACTATTTCCTTTACCTCATTTTCCCCCTGAGGCAAGACCACCTGGAAGATTAGGTTCAGGATAATGCACACATGGATTAAAATCTACTTATGAGTCAAAACATCTGTCTGCAGACCTGCTACATATTTTGAAAAAAATGATTTTGCTTACTTAGCCTGCTAAGTTCTCAGACAGTCATGAATGACAGAGAGACTAAATCACCTTGGAGAATTAAATAATTTCCTTATAAATTAGCCCTTGCCACTTTTCCAGTTGATAAATTTATCAACATTTTTCAATATCTTTTCCTAATCCTCTGTTACATTTAACTGGAAAATTTAGTTTGTGCAAGAGAGTGATGCAAGACACTTGAAGGTTTGGAGTCTTTGTCAGCAGAATTGATTGGCAGCCTGAAGCAAAAATAGCTCATTATAGTGGGAAATATATAGAATAGATTAATTTCTTATTGCATTCAAATGATTTGGGGGAGGGAATTTTCTATGCTAAATTCCTTCTCCCTTTCCTCCTGCCTCCTCTCACCTCTCCCACACATACTTAGGTGGTTCCTGCTAATATTTTTAATGCTTCTTTATTGCTATATATATATTTTCAAATCTTTGAGTGTTTAATTTGTCCCAAGAGCAGAGGACTAAACAGTGAAAATAATCTTACCCATCTCAGCTCTATCTGAAGTGATCTCCATCTTCAAATAGTTATTCTTCTTAGGCATATTAGTTTCATTTAAAAATGTTTCAACAATTTACTTGATTTACAAATTATTCACTTAATATTCAAATGTTGTCTATGGGAATATATTCCATATAAAATCAGATTAAAACCCTTGACTTGGGAGAGAGATGTATAGAGAAGGTGAAAAGTTAGTGACCGTTGCTCACATGTAGCAATTAAAGGGCATTAAATGACATTTCCAGCAAGTTTCAAAAGATGAAGCAATTTGTCACAGAATTCATAATTAAACTGTGGAATCAGTTGCTGCCACAAAGTATCAAATGTGGATACCCATGCAAAGCTGGGCACTGGAGATACCATAATGAGCTAACCTGAACTTTTGTCCAGTTCACCCTGCGGGGTCTTACACTCAGGTTCTTGTTGTGTTTCTCACCTTGCATCTAGACAATTTAGCAATTAATCTAGTTTCAGAATAGTACATAACAAGTAAGTCCATGCTAATCCATGGACATAGTGGGAATTCTTTCTGCATATGCTGAAGGCATAACTCCCTCACTCCATGTGGGCAGGACTCATACAGCTCGGGATGACTTCCCAGCCCTATCCTCATGGCTCATTCAGCATGTGAAACAGATGCACCCTTATGTTTCTTAGCCCTCAAGGAGACTGGTCACATTCAGATGGTAGATGGCTTTTTGAAAATAAGAAAACAGAATTTGAATAGACATGCATGAATACTTTGGCAGGGAAAAATGTTTCCTTTTTGTGCCAGTCCTTCATTGCCCTCTCAGGTAAATACATTGCCTGCCAAGGAGATCTAATGTTTGCACAGATGCAGAACTATGCAAATCTTCACCACTGTGTTCCAGGAAAGGCAATAGGAATGAAGCAGCCTGGAATCAAAAAGTCTAATTACAGTCAGACTTCAACTTTATGTCTTTTCCCCTACCTTTAAAAAAGAAGGGATACATCTGTATTTCTTGGAAAGTTGTGTCTGAAAGCTTTTGGCAGCAAGCGTTTTGCATCATCCACTTTCACAAGCAAGCCAAAACTTTGGGGAGGGGATCATTGCACAGCCCTGGGATGAGGCTCAGCAGAGAAGCCCAGGTCAAGGCTGCTCCTCCCTGAGCTCTGCTCCAGTGCTCTGGGGATAGGGTGGTTCATGATGCTGCCAGAAAGCACTTTTTGTGAAAGCTTGAATGCATTTAAATAACCACTGCCTATTCTTGGGGGTCAGCTATGAAAGGCACCTCAGGAGGCTCTGCACCCTGTTTTTCCTTTGTAAATTGTGCACCTGGGGATTACCTAAACCAAGCATATGACCTGAACTTCATGGTTATGAAGTCCAACGATCTGACCTGAATTCATGGTCAAGCTGACCTGAACTCCTCCATGACCCTGACCTGAACTCCACAGTAAAGCTAGGCTAGTAAAGGTACATGAGATTTTCTTTAAAACAAGGGAAATAATGTGGCTTGGTAGCCTGTTATAAGAGAAAAATGAATTTGATCTCTTTGATTCCTTGTGCCCTAATGATTTATAAATATCAGGCTTTTCAGGTGGGCCCCACTTTCTTAGGAGTCAGAGTGTGTTGAAATTCTTTCCTCCCTCCTAATTGCAGCAGAGCTTAAAAAAAAGTATTAATAGCTTTTTGTATGTATAGCTCATCTGTGCATGTGTTTTGGCAAGGTTGGAAGAGCATTTGACAGCTCACAGGAGGAAGAACCTCTGTCACTCTGTGGCTGCCCATGTTGTCTATGCCCATTTGCCCAGCAAACAGACAGGATACCCTCTTGTAGAAAAAAAGGTCAGACAATGCAGTGTAGAAGCTCCACAACATTTCATCAGTGCTTCAGCCTATAGGACTCCCAGAAGAATCAGTGTGCATCTCTTTGGTGTGACACTGGGGAAGACAGGATACTCCTTTATAGTCACCCCAATGTTGTTTTTCTAGGCTGATAAACTGTTTCCAAGTCATGCACCTTCACATGGCAGCACCTTCGCTCCTTTACTACTTCTGATAGAGTTTTGTGTCTCCTCCGTCTTGGCAGCTCAACAGATCAGCTCCATTTAATTTGAAATAAAGACAATGGATGAGAGCACTGAAAATTTCCACTATTTGAGAAGAGAAGTAGTAGTCAATAAGCAGCTGCCACGTGCACAGGCCCTTTGTGAGGGCTTTTCTCAGACTCAGCAGGGGAAAAGAGATTCAGGCAGACTGTATAATCAGTGATTCTCTCAAGCTCCTGAAAAAGGGCAAATAGACTTAAACATCCAAATTAAAAAATTCAGAAGAATGGGCCATGAAATACAGTACCTGCAAAACTAGCCTGCTTACAGCAGTGCTCCTCACTTTGCAGAGAATGTGGCTCCTGTGCATCAATAGCTGTGGGGAGAAAAGGAAGAAAATAGAAGACAGCTGTGCAAAATAAATATCACTTCTGTTTTAAGCATAAAATATCTCTAAGCTCATCAGGGTTTGTAATAGAGGGGTATTATTTTTCGTAAATGAAAATGTCAGAAGTCCAATGTAAGGGTTCGTGAGTTTAATAGAAATGGTCTCTGTTGAGATGGTGCGCTTTGTATTCTAGTCACGATGCATCAGCAGTTTATTCTGGAGTTCATTCTGAGGAGGTAATGACTAGGAAAATGACAAAGAAAACTGTTACTGACCATTAGTGAGCAATCACTCTGTCGTATTACCAAGATAATTTAGATAAATATGGGGTTTAGCTGTCTCCAAGGGAGACGGGATGCTGATATCTTAGTGCTGCTTTTTAAAGCTTCTCCATTTGATGAATATATATTTTTGCCCCAAAGACACAGACTAGTTTCCCATATCTTCCTGATGAAAATAGTAATAGCTCATTTCAGTGCTGTCATCTTTGCTCAGTTGTGTAAAGCATGAAGCTACAGAGTTTTGCAGAAAATATGGAAAGCTCTGTTTGGAAACATAAGGTATTTAATAAATGAATGTAGAGCATACCATGTTTTTCTTCAATTGGCTTCCATTATTTTAGCAGCTGCTAATTATGCAGTGTTGATATTTAGAGAAAGAGTAACAGATTTATCTGTTCCATCTGGATAATCAGGCTTTTAGAGCATGTCCTTCTACCAACATTGGACTTAACTCTTCCTGTTCCTTTCTTCCTCCTGAGGCCACATCAGCTTAAATTAAAAGGTGCAAAATTCAGTTAAGATAACTAGAAAATTTTGTTCTAGTTTTTAGAAGTAGTTTCTCTACAATCATCACTGGCATAAGATGGCTTACAAGGAGCTGCACTGGATCGGCTGGATGTTAAGGCATGAATTCATAGTACAAAGGCCAAAGACTTTCAAGATCCATCTGTCAGCACTAGGTTTAGGCACCCTGTATAACATGGGCTTTTTCATGTTGCACATCAAATATCACATCTCTCTTCAAAAGTATATAGTTTTGCAGGAAGGTTTTGCAGCAGTCAGATGATTGCCCAGATCTAATATCAGGTATTCAGATACAGAGGACTCAGAAAAGCAACGTTTGCATGTTGTACATACTGAGTTATACATGCACAGAACAATCTTGCACAGCATGCAGAGGTGCTGTAAAGCCATTTCTGTAAAGAATGCAGTTACCATAATCTCCATATGTCCATGAACTGCCCCAAAATGGATGTGCGTCTACACATAATGCTTGGTAAGAGCCACTCAGCTCCTGTTCCATAACCTGAGCTGTCGTGTTTGAATTGGCTCCACATTCTTGAGCACTGTCAAAGTTAGGAGTTTCACCTGGAACATAAAACATTCTGAGCATTGACCAGAGGGAGGTGCAAATCATCTTGATTCACCTCCAAGGTCATCAGGTCTTCAGAAACAAATGATAATTTGTATCTTCAACTTTAGTAATCTTTTTACTCGGAATCAAACTAAACAAAAGGAGGGCTGTTGTAGTCTCAAGAATCAGCAGATGGAATGTGGTGGAGTTGAAAGAACAGAACTGGTGCAGAGGGCTTGTCAGTGGACAGACTGGAGATGCAGGCTCTACTGTGTCGTGGAGTTTGATGGGATAGACATGATAGCTGGACAGCGCATCTGGATTAATTTGGGATGTAGAATAAACTACCATAGGCTTTTTGTGGAGCTGAGATTCTGTGGGGCTGAGATTATATGGGGCTCTGCCAGTTCATGAGAATAATCAGTTGCTCTGACTGTAGCCCACATGAACACACTCCCCTGGAGAAGGGAGCCTTTGCTCTCCAAAAACTACTTAATTTTTTTCAGCGTTAGGTCATGATTTCTCAACCCTGGTGTCAGCAGTGCTGAGCGAGAGCAGGTACAGCCACCAAAACTAAACATACACTCAACAAAATAGTGAACTCATTTTGGATGCATGGGGGCAAGTAATCCCTCTCTGCTGCAGTCATCCTTCTTGGGGGGAGGCAGTCCCTGTGCTTGAAGGTAAAAATGATCCAATGAGAGTATAAGTATTTAAGGCTAAATTTTCACCATTAATGTATCACTGATATAATTCACAACTGGTTTACTCTGTTGCTTTACTGTACTCAGGCAAGACTTTCCTGGTTTTTTCAATCTGCCTTTTTTTGCAGCAGCAGAAGTCGTACTGAACATGCTATGCCATGGCTATCTCCATAGCAACAGACTCTTCTAAATCTTGATTAGAATTTCTTGGCAGTGCTGTTTTCTCAGTGTCTGGTTTTTGAAAGAGAAAGCTTTAGTCAAGCACAAACCTTTAGAGTAGTCATACACTAAAAAAAAAATGGGAATGGATATATTTATTTTCTAGAAATGTCCATCAGAATTTAGTAGGATTTCTGAACCTTCAGAAACTGTGAGATAAGATGTATGCTAAATAGATCATATGGTATTTGATCTCAGAAGATGAGTAAAAATATCAGCCTCAGGAAAATACTTATTTCTTCATATTTAATCCCCACATTTTCCCCAAAAAAGTCCTGTTACAATGCTTCCTTTCTTTTTGTATAACAGATTTTTCACTCTGTGCAGGTTCTTCTTTTGAGTCAGATGTGTTTTCACCAAGGCTGCCTGGCCTTTAACGAGGGACCAAAGGGACATTATATGTTTCTGAAGTCACTTAGCAGCCACTCAATTGTGTTTGTTTTCTTTCCCCCCTAATACATCTTTACTTTTCTGAGCCTTTCAGCCTCCATGTGTTCAATTCACTGAAAATGCAGCTCCCAGAGCAGGAAAGGAAAGGATATATACTTGTTATGCAGTCAAAAAATTTGGGACTAAAGGTGCTGATGAACTGGCATGATCTTTTTAATACTATGTAAATGTTTCAGGAGCTTTCTGATTAATCTGAATCAATCTCAAGAAATAATAGAAGAATAACAAAGCCCCAGTGCACTTTCTGCAAACAATAGCATAAAGGCCAGCAATTCTTTAATTTGGTTATATAAGCAAAAAAATTTTTATTTATCCTAGCTGCTAAATTAATCTGAGCATGGTGGTCCTCCAGCCTCCAATCAGTTCTGTACTGGCAGAGCAGAGTTGTAGAGCTGGATCAGTTATAAAATACCACTTTGAATCCCTTTGCTAGGCTGAGCAGTGCAGGTTAACTTCACAGAAAGCCCCTGAATTGTCAGAGTGATCATTGGTGAAAATGTTTAAGCCTACCACAGATGGACAAAACATATAGAAATTTATTTCCCCAACAGACCCTGGCAGGACAGCAACCTCAGGATCCATTACTGCACTGTAAGATGTTTGTTAGTTTACTATTTTTTCAATTATTTTCTTATATTTGTATTTAAATAATTATTGTAAAATGTGGGAAAGTGTATTTATTGCTCAGCATTTTTTTCTGACAAGAATGGTAGTAGTGGCCAGACCACAACCACAGGCAGCCCAGGGCTTTGCCATGAGCAGTGCCCAGCAGCTAGAGAGCAATAAAAGCACAGGGCAAGTTTGGAATGAGGCCTCCTGGCTCTACCATTTCAGACTGAAAATTTACACCTCAGACACTTCTTGAGACAGAAATAATTTTATATTTACTTTTTGTCAGTGGATTTTTCTTCATGGAATTTGTCTCATTAGACCCATGGAAGCCACATTTAGAAGTTACAATTCTGCATCAAGGAGTAACAGTTTTACTGTACATGGTGGGGAAAAAAAGCCTCATTTGATTTGCTTTGGGCCTACAAATTTTTCTTTTGAAGTCCATCTACTCTTTCTCACTATTGTGTTTGCTCTGTCCAGGTCACTAGTGATTTTATAGGGAAGTAGCCTTTTCATTTATTGTTAAGCAAATGCATCCTAGTGTAATTAATCTGCGCTTTAATGGAAGCTGCACTGTAGCAATAACCATCCTATTTTCCTTCCTCTGAACTTCTTCCATTTCCAGTACGTCCCCTGTGGGCTGAAATCTGAGGACCAGAAATACATAAACAAGTCAAATTCAAACACATCATGCATTTCTACAGAAGCACAATCATGTTCTCTGATTTATTCTGTATTTCTTTCCTGTAATTCCTCATGTCTGGTTCATTTTTTTGACCGCTCACCCCTTTTCTGGATTGTCTATGATTATACTGCAGCATTCAGACCCCCTGGCCACCACCTCTGCTGTTAAAACTGATCATTTATTCTCACCCCCTTCTTGGTACCTTTAAACCAATGAACAAGTTCAGAGTAGGACCATCTCTCTTCAAATGCTTGACTCCATGTATGTTGATGTCTACTATTGATGCTGGCTGGAAATCATCTGATCTTAGCAAGTTGTTGAAGTTTGCTCCGTAACTTTTCTTACTGACCCTTATGTTTTTTCCACCTGTATTTGTAACTAGATATCACTAGTACAGTCTGATGGCTCGTAACTAGGATCTGGAGCACAGGCTGTATGATGCACGTGCTGTACAAGAGCACTGAAGTAAAACAAGACAAGCATTACCAGGACTCTCATTTCACATCCTTCTCATTTTTGAAAGTAATTCTAACACTTATGCTTTCATGTGCAATATGGATACAATTCATTGTTCATTAACAATATTTGTTAATAACTGGACATGTTATTTAATATTTTCAAAATGTTATCATGTTGAAAAAAGAAGTGTCACCTCTGCAGACACCACTAGAGCCATCCCTACAGAGACCCTTAGAGACAATCCTACAACCTTCAAATTCCCCTTCCTCCCCACAGCCCTGCACAGCTGAACAGCCAGTAAGTTTTAATAAGGGAGGAAGGAAAACACAGGATGAAATGATAAAACTGCCAGTCAAATCATTTTCCAAGCTGTTATGCTTCCCTGAAATGGTGATGCACTTATACAGCCTAGGGAGATTTTTAAATTGTTGTTTCTCACAATACCATTATTCAGGTTGTGGACACCTGATAGCACAAGGGAGGCAAACTGTGCCACTGTTCACCCGTGACTGGGAAGAGACATGACCCAGTACTGAAAGCCAAAGAGTAGAGTCTTTATTTTCTTCTATTTTTAATGATGAAAAAAATTCTATGTTATATGTAGTAAGTGGCACTACAATATTATTTTGGTCTTCAGTCAACATACCTTTCCCCTGCAAAATCTTTATTTTACAAAGAGAGGACAAAAAAAATCAGCCTTCTGTCACAATTTTCCAATGTTTTGTGGTCAGCTGCTTGAGGACACCATTACACACCAGCCATTTTTTGAGCAGGGATTTCAATGTATCATAGCAAGTGGTTATATCCTTGCATTAGTCTGTTTGGGGCCAAAAAATCTAGGCAAGATATATGAAGCAAAATGTTCTGTGGGAAGTAAATGAATCATAGAATCATAGAATTAACTGGGTTGGAAGAGACCTCCGAGATCATCAAGTCCAACCCTTGATCCAACCCCACTGTGATTACCAGATCATGGCAATCAGTGCCACATCCAGCCTCGTCTTAAAAACCTCCAGGGACGGTGAATCCACCACCTCTCTGGGCAGGCCATTCCAGTGCCTGATCACTCTCTCTGCAAAGAACTTCTTTCTAATGTCCAACCTAAACCTCCCCTGGCAGAGCTTAAGCCCGTGCCCTCTTGTCCTGTTGCTGATTGCCTGGGAGAAGAGACCGACCCCCACCTGGCTACAACCTCCTCTCAGGGAGTTGTAGAGAGTGATGAGGTCACCCCTGAGCCTCCTCTTCTCCAGGCTAAACAACCCCAGCTCCCCCAGCCTCTCCTCATAGGACTTGTGCTCCAGTCCCTTCCCCAGCCTGGTTGCTCTTCTCTGGACCTGCTCCAGCTCCTCAATGTCCTTCCTGAACTGAGGGGCCCAGAACTGAACACAATACTCAAGGTGTGGCCTCACCAGCGCTGAGTCCAGGGGAAGGATCACTGCCCTGCTCCTGCTGGCCACACTGTTCCTGATCCAGGCCAGGATCCTTTGGCCTTCTTGGCCCCCTGGGCACACTCTGGCTCATGTTCAGCCTCCTGTCAATCAGCACCCCCAGATCCCTTTCCACCTGGCTGCTCTCCAGCCACTCTGTGCCCAGCCTGTAGCGCTGCAGGGGTTGTTGTGGCCAAAGTGCAGGACCCGGCACTTGGCCTGGTTGAACCTCATCCCATTGGAATCAGCCCAGCTCTCCAGCCTATCCAGGTCCCTCTGCAGAGCCCTCCTGCCTTCCAGCAGGTCGACACTCCCTCCCAACTTGGTGTCATCTGCAAATTTGCTAATGAGTTCCCATTCTTGCTGGGTCATGCATAAGATAAGGTCCCAACAAGACAAAATAGGGTCACTTTCAGATAAAATATATGTAATAATATCATCAGAGAGTTTCTTTAATTAAAGACAACTTCTAGAGAAATTAAGTGATGTTATGAAAGCAATTTCCAAATATAGTTGCAAGATAACCTTTACTGCACTGCTTTTATGGTTATCAATTAAAATACATGTCCCCATGAAATTTAATATGTCAGTTGTAATAGCTTTGTAAATCTTAATGTTCTCCCATGTGTAGTTCCAGAGGTAAATTCATGGCAAAAAGGAGGACATACTCTTTCCTGCGAGGGAGTATCTGGTACTCCACAGGCATACCAAGTATAAATAAATGTAAGATTTTACACATACTACACACACATATCCATACAAATACATGCAAGGAAGTTAATCAAAACCTTGTATTTCTTTTAAACATGCTATTTCTATGGTGTTCTGTGTTGAACTAGTTGATTAACTCCATTATTTGAGATAATGTGGCTTCAACATTGATCACATTTTCCTTCATCCATAAATTCAGCATGAAGTAGACAGACATGGATTCTTGACATCTAATCCACTTCAAACAAGACAGAGAAATGAATAAAGAAATAGATGTCATTATTTGCTTAGGTTTATATTGAGAAAGCAGAGTCCTGAGCAAGCTAAGTGATCATTTCTTGAGGACAGCTCAGTGCCTGGTATGGTTTTGATGGTTTCGGACCCTAATTGCCTTTTGCCTACACTGAGCATTTCAGCCCTTAGGGATTAAGTGTGGCTTCCTAGCCCCACACATTTCAGATCAGACTATCCTACACCTACCTCACCAGAGCTGCTTTTGTCCACCATGTTCACTGGTAGGAGAGTAGGGTGACGTGGTGGTGTACTCTTGTGCTGTCTTTCTTGTGCTATTGTGCTGTCTTCCTAAGTCTCCCTGTCTCACATTACATGGGAATTAGCATCAATTTTCTCAAGCTATCAAAAGGTAATCCTAAAAAAGGACTTATCTGGCAAAACTTTAGGAAAATTCATCATACTACAGAAAATACGCTTTGTGAGACAGACACAATGACACATGCCTGGTTTTATTGCTTTGCTCTCTGGCAAACGCCTTTTATTGTTGTATTATGACAATCTGGTGTTCTGGTTTTGGCTGGGATAGAGTTATTTTCTTCATAGTGGCTGGTATGGGGCTGTGTTTTAGATTTGTGCTGATCACAGTGTTGATAATATAGAGATGCTTTTGTGATTGCTGAGCAGGGATTACACAGAGCCAAGGCCTTTTCTGCTTTTCTTACTGCCATACCGGCAAAAAAGTTGGGGATGCATGAGAGGATGGGAGAAGAAACTGCTAGGACAGCTGATTTCAGCTGAGCAAAGGGATATTCCATGCCATATGACATCATGCTCAGTGGGGAGAAGAAGGGGAAAGCAGAAGATGTTTGGACTGATGGTGTATGTCTTCCCAAGACATTGTTACATGTGATGGGGCCCTGTTCTCCTGGACACAGCTGAACACCTGGGGCCTGCACATGGGAAGCAGTGAATTAATTCCCTGTTTTGTTTTGCTTGTGTGTGCAGCTTTTGCTTTCCCTAATAAACTGTCTTTAGCTCAATGTCTGCGCTTCATAGCTTTTACTCTTCTGATTCTCTCCCCAATCCCTCTGGTGGGGGAAAGAGCGGGTGGCTTTGTGGTGCTTGGTTGCTGGCTGGGGTTAAACCACAACACCTGGATAGGACTACTCGTCCTCTTTATGCTTAATGATCCCATGCATTTAACTGATTTTTCTTTCAAAGTGCTGGCGGGGACATTTGCTCTCTAAGAGTTCTGTCATGGACATGCTATAGCCTTGATTAAAGCAATATATAATATTCAAGTATAAACAAACTTTTTTAGGTTTGCTGAGTTGCTGAACATGACAACCGTAAATTATGCTTGAACATTTCTCCAAAATAATTCAGATACCTCAGGTAAATGCTGCCAGTGTTATTACAGAACCTTTTATGCTCATAGAGCCTTAGCAGATTTATTATTAAGTTTTCTTCCCTCAAATATCCTCAGTTTGCTGTACGTGACAGGTATAAACCCAGAAGACTGACCCTTCACAAATGCCAAGCAAATATAAAACAATTGCAGTGCCTTTTGAAAACACATCAGTCACTCACCTCCCAAGGCTGCAAGTTTTTGATCTGAGTCATTGCAGCCTTTCCTACTTCTTGTTCTCTGTGTCCTTTGTCAGGTTCAGGATTGTGTCAAGCCTCAAGTGAGCCTGCTGCTGCTTGCCCTACTCCTCCAAAAATCATCTACTTCACTTCCAAAGGGAAGAGACTATTTGGCTTTTGCATTCTTATCCCGCTTCCCTCAGAAGGTGTCCTAGTACCGTCCAGTATACCTTCACTCGGCAATTGTGAACAAACAGGATGTGTTTACTTGCTAACCTCAGCACCCAGGCACTTTCCTTGGGTGTCTGGTTTTCAGAGCATTCCCTCTAAGAACTTTCTGCTAAACTGTATCAGCAAATTATGTCCAGGCTTTGGTTTTATAGGGTACCCCAATTCAGCAAAATGTTCACACCAGCTTTAGTCCTAAAACTGGTCCCCTTCAGGCTGGTGCAAATGTAGAGAGTTGATGGCACATATTTTATAATAAAACATGGCACAAATCAATCTGTTCAGTGTGATGTTTGACTTTTGGATTCTGATCTTTCAGATGACATTGATTACTCTGCATCCAGCAAGTTAGTATCAATCTTTCTGACATTGTGGGGTCTCCATAGATAAAGATCTTGATGCTTTAATTTATTAGACTGACATTTTGTTCTGCTATTGAACAAAAAGAAAAGGAAGAGTTGAATGCCAGTGTTCATCAGAATAGTTATTTCTGATTCAGTCATTGACTATCTGGAGCATAAATATAGTTGTTTCATGTAAGAGCAAGACATATTGCTTTTAGCTTTGCATTTAGGGAACAGATCATTCAATTCCCATTGCATTTAATTTTACTATAGGGAAAAACTTAATGTGACTTATGAATAAAATCATTATAATTATAATTATTGAGCAAGATGAGAATAAAGTTTGCCAGGAATTGAGCAATTTCTGTTCCTTGGCTTCATATTCTATTTACTGAATAATAATGTCATTTGGAAAACAAATGAAGACTAAGATTAGCCTTGCTAAAGAGATGACAAGAACTGCTATTAGGCAACATTTTCTCAAGTTGTTACAAATAATGTTCCATATGTTTCAGCATTTCTAGAATTGACCATGTAAATATTTTTCTTTTTACATAACTGACTTAAACCATATGTCTTAGAGATTAAAAAAAAAAAAAAATGTGTCCCTCATTTAGATAGCCAGATCCTGCTATCATCTCAAGACTAAGTCCAAGTCCATATCAAAGTGTCATACTATTGGCCATGATATAAGATGTCATTTTTCCTGCTTCTTGAAGACACAGAGTTGATTATTATCATAGTCAAGTCCTCTCCTGGACTGGGGCATTTCTGTGCATGATGGTGTGTGTGTCCACATCACCACTGAGGTTTGACCATGAGAGTGCAGTTTAAGCAAACCATCACCACCTACCATGCAGTGTAATCTGAGAGCCTTTTGGGTGAAACAGAGCAGAAGCTGGGCTCTGCAGGCACACCTCAGGTGCTTCGGTCAGCCCTGGGTGTTTGGAGGCTGCCCAAAGTGGCCCTCAACTGTGAGCAGCATGGAAATCTGGCCCTCAGCGCTGACTGCTTTGCTCGTCAGCTGTGCCACTGCCCTGCAACTCATCCTGCCAACAAAGACAGCCATTATCCACTCATTCTTCATATCAGGAAAATGACGTTAAATGAGGAGTTGACAGGCCTGTTTGAGATGTGGCTGGTAACTGATGGGCATCATGGGACTGAGAGATCAGTCTATTGTAAGGGCACCAGAAGCTGCTGTTCTCAGTGTTGTGTATTGCAAAGGAGAAAGATCCCTCTCATCATTAATATCCGAACTATCCAGTCTTAACATCTGCAATAGGTGGAGAAAGCAGGACAAATATTTCAAAAAGAAACCCAAGATTTGTTTACATTTTCAAGTGGTGGCAGCAAGGATACTTGGTCTGTAACAATTTGTTCCATGGCTTATTACTCTCCCTACTTAACAAAGGAGATTTCAAAGAAAAAAAAATTTCAAATCTGTTGAGTTTGTTCAGCTTTAGCTGCTCACCTTTGCACCCCTGCAGCAGCCAGCTAGTCCTGGATTACTGCAGGGCTATCTTGTTGAGGCTGTCCCCCCCACGTCCAACCACTGTCCCATCCAACTCCTCTTGTATGGCTCATACACAGGATGTTGCTGCACCCCTGGCTTTTGCTGTCCCTGCCACATGCAACACATGAAGTTTTTGAGGAGAAAGGAAGTAGTCTGAGGATTAAATTCCTTTCACTGAGCACCACAGCAAGAGCAAAGACAGTGCATTATCTTTGCAGGTGACTAGATGATTTCCCAGCTGGTTCACCACTGGGGCATCCTCGAGGCATTGTCTGTTTAGATGTCCAGAGCAGAGAAATGTACAGAGTCAAGAAACTGGTTTTCTAGGTGCTATCACCAAGCTCTGAGACACGGGTATAGATGCAGACCCATCTCTCACCTTTGGAGCTGGGGCTGCCTGTGTGAGGAGCTGATGCCTGACATGAATAATCCCTCTGGATTTTAGCATCAGCATCCACATGTATTTCTAATGTAAAGCAAAGGCTAGCTGTGTATTTAAGTAGTTAAAAAACAAGGAAACATAAGAATTTGGAAAATTGTATGTCATATTGATTTAAAAAAACATGTCTTATTTGGCATTTTCTCCCACAAGGTGTCCTTCAGATGAGGGGGTGTGTGTGTGGAAGGAGAGTTTCAAAAACTCTTTCAAAAAACTTGTATCCAAATAAGGTAAAATTTAATAATCTCACCCAGGACAATTGCTTGGATTCTAATAAAATATGTAAATATGGTAGAGATTAAAATTCTCCTGTCAGTAGAGAATTTGAATCTTTAAAAGTTCACACTAAACCAGAGGGAATGTCTCCTGACACAGGCAGTTCAGTTCAGCAGGATGCCATATGACTGTGGCTTTGCAGTGTAAGTCTGGTGAAGAAACAAACTACTGTTCTGCTGTTTTCTGAATCCTCCTGTACACACAATAATGTCAATTAGCTGAAGGGCTTGCAAGGCGTTCACTGCTTGTGTGCCCTCGTTTTAGTTCTGCAGGCACATCTGGCAGGGTCACACTTCACTAACACTAACTGATAGCATATAAATGGGTGAGAAACAAATGGAGAAATATTATTAGCCAATATGAAACTGCATCAGTCACGTTAAGACAGTTCTAAAGTAATATCTATTGTCATTTTAATTACAAAATTAATACCATTATTAGTATATAACAGAAAACTGTAGTTAGTTCTTCACCAAGAATATGTTATATCTATTGATTATGTATAACTAGGCAATAACTGAGCTCTTTTAACAAGAAATAGCTCATTTTTGTAATATATTTATATTTCAAGAGGTGGTTTTGGTCCTTTTTGTGTGTTTGGGAGAATGTGGGACATTTTACTTTTTTGTGTTCATTTGTATGTTGCAAAAATATATTTGTCTTTTTACAACCAGGATGATGCCAAATGCTGGATAAGGACTTATGAAACCAACTGCTATGTACACCAACTGTTTTAGCTCTTTTATTGCCCTAGCACACTCAGAGTGAAAACTTTACAAAATATGAAGCTCATGGGTCTCCACATCCAGTAGTTTCTACAGACTACAGACTATAGCTGAGCAATGAGACTCTTCCATGCAAATAAGCTGCTTTCTAAATTCAATATAATATTAGTGCCACTTAGCTGTTAGCAAGCTTGAATCTGCACAGTGTTACTGGATCAATGAATTGACTATTCATGAATGGTTGTATTTTAGTAAACGGAAAAGAAGTCATTTAAGGAGAAGTTTGTCAGGGAAATGCAGCAGAATTTTACTGGGAGGATGTCTGGCTTTAGGGAAGTCACATAGTTAAATCCCCAAACAGATGAGAAAACTAATCTTGGCTGACTGTAAATGCAAAGTGCTGGAATGCAACCGATAGCAATTAGTCCATCAGTGCTTATTCCTCTTTTTAACTAAATTACTTGTTTCTCTACAAAAAAGAACAACCTAAGAGTGTAACTACTGCTACTTGTAAGATACAATTGAGAAGTTTTATCTTTAATTTTCTATAATTGAGAAGTGTTTGCAAATATTAACTGAATAATCTTCAGAACTTCCCATCATGAAGTAATAAAGTGTTTTCTAGACTTCAAGGCAAAATTAAGATGTATTTGGTGAAATTTCGGGGTCTGCAAGCAGCTCAGATGTATTTTTAGAGAAAACTGTATTAAGTAGTGTTCTCTCCACACACACGAGTTCCAGTTTGATCTTGTTAACTGTCTGTGTCTTTAGCAACTTTCAGAACCTGTAAAGACAAGGTAAATTGGGTTGCTGTGAGGCTGTCAGCCAGCCACCGCTCTGCTGGCCTCCTCTGCCTGTGCTGAGCCCTAGAACACTGCACAGCAACTGCTGGCACTGATGAAGGAAGATGGGAAGACTGGCAGAGAAGCAATTACTTTCAAAAGGGCTGTGATATATTTTCCAAAAGTACTTACTACCCTCTTTCACATACCAGCAGCAGCAGAGCAACTGTGTGATCTTTCACTGCTTCTCTTTCCTCATTCCCAAACCCAGTCATACTTTATTCTAGTTCAGTTGCTTCTCCAATGCCTTTATAGCCCCTCTCCCTGTACCATGGTTGTCAGCTCTGCTGTATTTTATTCTACACGCCCCCTGTGCTTGTGTTAGCAAGACAGAGAAATTGCATACCAGAAATAGATCTTGTTCAGGAAGAAAAAGGATACAGGCAGGGCAGCAGTAACAGAAATCAGAAAAAGATCAGAGTAGAAACTGTATTTTGGTGTAGGTACAGAGTGTCCTAGTCATTTACCAGAGCAAAGAGGGCAGTGAGACATAGTTGCATCTTAGCTCTCTGGTAGAATTACACATTTCTAATGTAATACAAAGTGAAGAAAGAAAGGGCTTTTTGCATAGGATGGAGCCAGTCGGTTCCCAAAGTGCTCCTGAATTTCTCAGCTGTATCCCACAGCACCTTCAAGTCTGGTGGTCCAGGGCAGGCTACACATGACAATTCATATCTAGGGAGAGTACCTGCACCGTGCCGGAGCATTCCATTGTCCAAGAAACGAGAAAGGGCAGTCAGTACATTACCCAGGAGGGATGCCAGAGGGGCTGAAACATAAGATAGTTCTGGAACATTTCCCAAAAATCTGGAGGTATTTCCAAGCAAACTGAGGCCGTTGCCTTGTGTAATAGCTGTGATATCTTGACTGCAAGCAGTTATCACTCCTGCATAGCTAGCTGTGAAACCAAGGGAAGAACCTTCCCACTCAAGGGTGTATCTATTTAACATCAAAATTTAAGAGATCAAATTTCTGCAGTGTGAAGCCAGTTCAAACACGCAGAGGAGGAGTCCCCCCTGTACCAGTGCTACTGAACTGAACATCAGACAGCTGGTGCCCTGGACCAGCACACCTTCACTAAGTGATGGGTCCTGTGCTATTTTAATTAGAGATCCTGAAACCCTCACACCTCCTTTGCTGCAAGTTCCCTGTGGTCGGAGCAAAACCATCTTGTTTGGGCACATATGAGAAACAAAGAATCAGCTGAGGGGAGGGATGTTACACTTGCTGGGTGATTAGGAGAATGGACATGTAGTGGAGATGAGCAAGGTTTGGTGCCATCCACTGTATGGATTGAAGACGATAACATGTCTCAGGAGAATGCTGTCTAAAGTATTCATCACTAGGGAAAAAGTGATAGGAGGAAGCCCATTTCTTGAAATTTTGTTGTTTGTTTGTTTGGTTTTTTTAAATCAACATTTACATTTCCTCCCACCCATGCAGAAATGGAGTGAGAATAATGCTCTCACCAACTGAGCCATACACCATTTTCAGTAATTTTCTTTTTGTCTAAGTGATTTTCAAGTATTTTAAAGAGCAAGGAGGACAAAAGCACCTTTCACAAGGATAATTACCTAACACACCTGCATCAGAAGAGGGCCTCGTATTTGATTACTTTAGAGAAGAAAAAGAATCCAATGACAAACAGTGAATTATAAATCTATTATTTGGGATCACTCTATGACAATAGATCAATGGCCGTGTCCCTCAGTTCCATTTTAAGCCTCTGTAAACTTCTCAGTACCCCTTAATTGGTTTGATTCTCTTATTGATTTTTACAGCTTGCAGGGTCACTAAGGTTGCAGAAAAGCTCTATCTCTTCTATGCTACTCTGCGTTGCCACCCACTGTGTAACAAGCCTCCTGTTACCTTTTAAAATCTTAACATGCTCTCTTTCAATATTTGAAACAAAGAACTAAAAATCATCACTAAGCATATAAGAAGCTCATTGCCAGCAAAATAATAATTTTTTTTAAGTAATTTTAAGTGTAGTAAAATACTGCAGAACCTTATTATAGGAGTTTTAGCATGAGTTTGCTGAATTTGCTTACATATTTCAATATTTATGTCTGGAAGAGAGACAAAGAAAAGGGGAAAAAGACAGAAAAAAGAAGAAAAAAAGGAGTAACTATTCAGAATTCAGTGGCCTGAATTACTACTCACAGTAGACACAGGACAGTGTACCTCCCCTCCACCATTGTCATCACCTGCAAGGGTTGCTAATAGACATTATGAGGATCTCTAAATAGAAGTGCTAATAGATGCCATTCTAATGCTGTCCATCATAACAAATTATAATAATTTACAGCACATCCATAGAGAGGTAGGAACAAAGCAGAGATTAGTAATTGAAATAGTGCAGTGGCAATTAAAACACTTGTGGCTAGCAGCTGCTTCTAAATTGCTAGAAATGGGTATTTATATAAACAAGGGCTTTCCTTTACCAAAAGGGGCTTGTGTGTTGAATAGGATTTGCTGGTCTCTTTTCTAGTTTCCGGGCTTCAAGCAGCAAATGCAAAAGTTCAGCTGCATGACCATATTTACTCCTTTCTCCTGTGAAGAGCTGCTTTAGGGTATTTGTAGGACTGGGTGTCCCCTAGTAACAAAGCATTAAAGTTACGCTGAGTAATAAACCACATTCTTAATTTGTAATCGAAATACAGACATTTAGTTTCTCATACACTTTTTGAAAGGTCTTACTTAGGTATTTTAAGACTCAATCTGAGACTGTATTCTAAAGAAATCTGTTTGGTCTTTGAACCTTCAAGGTGGTTCCTGTTTGAAGGAGAGGATTTGTCAGAACTACCCTTCTCTGGAATTGCCTTCTATTCCTAGGGATATGCAGAGGTATAGCCTTGCTACCTAAGGACATATCACTGGCAGATTTTCTCTTCTGATTGATCTAGAAATGTTCCAAACATAAATAAGACAAAATTAATAGGGATAAGATATTATTTGAACCCACTTACTTATGTCTGTACACATTATTAACCAACTAAACTTCTCTTTGGTTGCAGAACCAGTACTTTCAAGATATTTCAGTAGCAAGGGGCCAAGGTGTGGAGGATGTGGGGCCAGGGTTGGCTGTGGTGCAGGGCACGGGGAGATGGGGGAGAAAGTGAGAAGGAGAAAGGTAATGCTGGCTGTGAAGGAATATATGTTTCAGCACTTAGGTACCAGTGGGAGGGTGTGATGGCAGGACAGATGTATTTGAGAAGCACGTCAGGGACACATTTGTGCCCCACATGAGATAGGGTAGGCAGAAAGGGTTGGTAGAGGGCCATCATACATAATATAATGAGTTTATGTGGTTGATTGATCTATTTCCAAGATGATTTAAGAACAAGGTAATAAGTGAGCAAAGATTCTTGCTGACTTGTTTATTTGTGCCTCTAATGGACACAAGCTAGGGAGGAGGAGATGTTTCTGGGAAAGCAAAATGAGTAGTATTAGAGAACATCCCAGTCTACTTCACTTTATAAAGACCTCCCCCCTTTTACCCTCTCTGTATAGAAAGTGTTCTCATAACATGCATCCTAGATAGGCTTTCCTAGTGCACTGCTACAGACTGAGAGACAAATATCACCCAAAAACATCTTGACAAAAGGGAATTTTCAGTATCTGCTCACAATATGATGCACTAATAATCTACCTTTACCTTTATTTTCTATAAGGAAATTCTGTGGAGGAGGCAAAAAGAGAATTTTTGCAAGAGAGAAAGAAGAAATAAGAGAGAAAAGCAATTTTATCTCCATGAATTGAATCCTGTCAATTACATTATCAGGTACAACAATGTGGAACAGTAATGTATTAGAAATGTTGTTACCTTCTATAGACCACTGACTGTGATTTGATTACTGTCAGCAAGCATGTGGAGGGAAGGAAGATTTCTCAAAGTGCAGGTTCATTTTTTTCAGGAAATAAAGGTATTTAGTCAAAACGTCATACTACAGACAGGCAATACAATCTGTTAGTAAGAAATAAACACTGGACAATATCAACTTGATAAGAATCATAGAATCATAGGAGGGTTGGAAAGGACCTCAGACATTATCTAGTTCCAACCCCCTGCCATGAACAGAGACACCTTCCTCTAGACCAGGTTGCCAAAGCCACCTCCAACCTGGCCTTGAACACTTCCAGTGACAGGACATCCACAACTTCTCTGGGCAACCTGCTGCAGTATTTCACCTCCATCACAGTACAGAATTTCTTCCTCATAGCAAACCTAAACTCACCCTTTGTCATTTTAAAGCCATTTACCCTTGTCCTGTCATTATACGCCCTTGTAAAAGGTCCCTTTCCAGCTTTGTTATAGGCCCCCTTTAGCCACTGGAAGGCTGCTAAAAGATCTCCCCAGAGCCTTCTCTTCTTCAGTCTGAACAACCCCAACTCGCTCAGCCTGTCCTCATAGGAGAGGTGTTCCAACCCCCTGATCACCTTCATGGCCCTTCTCTAAACTTCCTTGAGCAGGTCCGTGTCCTTCTTATAGTGTATGTGCCAGTATATATGGTATGTGCCAGTTAACGATCCAAATTAATGGAATAGAAAGGTAGTAGTTTCTCCATTATTTGAAGTCTTAAGACTACATTATTTTCTAAATAAAAATTCTCTTGAACAAAAGTCTGCAGCTATATTATGTAGGAAATCATAACCAAAGGAATATGGTGGTCCCTTTCAGCCTTTAAAACACATAATTTTATTTGCAATCTGCGATCTAGGCAGAAATACCTATTTGTTGGAAACTTCTTCACAGGTGCCAGGGGATTCTGACACACACATTTTGTTCATTTTCATTCTTGTGCACAATTTTGCAAAGCCTTGACTAATATTTTTTTCTTGAAACACCAATTTTTTTAAGCCACACATCATTTCAGTTTGATCTCTAGGCTGGCAATTACTGCCCTAAGTAATTATTATGAATTTCTATATTACTGCCTGTTTTGGCTGTTACAGCACTGATGAAATCTGAACTTGCTGAGAGATTTCCACTGCTGTCCACCCAGACAGCTGTAACTGCCCCATTTTCTGTTGTAGGAATAGTCCTTGTTCACTGCTCACAATTTATGACAGAAGGAGTCAACTGTGCTCGTATGAACCTTTCTATGTTTTTTTTCCTTTTTTTTTTTCTTTTTACTATTAAGTGATATACCACTCTTGTGTGATAAAGTGTCAAAGTCATTATTCTGCACTTTTTCATTTGTCTTATATCTTTCTGTTCCTTGTCATTGATTAATGATTCTTATAGACATTTGCCTTTGACTTCTGTTTTCACCATTTTTCATATTTTATGATTCTATGCAGATGTATGTGATAAAGACTTATCAATATCAACAACGTTCTAAATCTGCTTCTTTCCTACAGATCATTTTATTTGGCTGAATCTTTATTTACCCCTTTCAAAGAAGAGGTATTCAGGCTGTCTCTCACTGATGCCCTGCTTCATGTTGGCATATTTTGTTGAGTGACCAAAAAAATCTAAAAGCTAACACCTGGGGTTTGGAGTTTTGAGGAATTGTTTGCTTTGTTGGTAGGACATGTCTTAACCTTAAGGTGATGTCCCATTGCAGCTGACACAGCATTAAGGTTCTGGAAATTTCAGTGGAAAAGAGTTCTAAAATAACTGGTTTTCTTTATTACAGAGTGCATAAATCCTATTGACTTACTGGTGCTTATGGCTTCCTCAGATAATGCCAGAGAGGCTGACGGGACATCTCTGAAGCTGACTGGTACAGTTGACAGGTACCTAACGTCAGTCACTGGTAACTGATGGTACCTGCTTTTCTAACTAATTTTACATGCTGCATCTTCCAATGCAATAGTTTTCTTTTTCCATTTCCTTCTGTTTCTGGATGACAGCTAAAATTTTCTTCTTCTCAGTGATGGTGGTCTCTGTTGTGTCACTTGCACTGTTTCCTATCTTCACAATAATAACAGTTTTACTGTGCCTGTGGTGCTGGTGTTACCTGCCATGTGGCAAGACCTGCATCACCAGGTGACAAAACACTTGTTTGAAGAACCAGCCACATCAGGGTACAGGCTACCACCCATCAGTTCCAATGTCTTGACAGTTTGTACTGTCTGGGTTTGTTCCCCAAAAATATTAAACAAAGAAAATTTCCATAGGATTGGAGTAAAGGCATTTTTACAGATTGAAAGCTGAATAAGGAGCAAGAAGCAAGTGGTAGTATTTAACAATTACTTTCTAGGGTGGGGAGAAGTCAGCAGTGTGAACCAGTTCTGGGATTAGTTTTGTTCAATGTCTTCATCAACAGCAATGAAACCTCTGGGTTTGCAGACGGACAAAGCTTTTGGACAGTGATATACAATCTAAAACCGTGCCAGATGCTGGCGAATGCACCTGGCAGGACCAATACAGGAAGGAGATCTTTGACTTTCAGGTGCCCCGAAGTCCTTGTCTCTATGTGTAGCAGCAAGAAGGAAAGCCAACAGAGTGTTGCCTATTAATAGCAACACTACCAAGAACAGGAGGGAGGGTTGGTGCTGCATGTTTCTCATGTTGGCACACCCACATCTCCAGCGTTTCTGTGTTCTCATGTGCAGGGGCAGCCCAGGGATCAGAGAGGTGGGACAGCTGCCCTACAAGGAGAGGAATGAACACTACCACTCCTTGAGTGGGGCACTGGAGGAGAGCTCAGCCTTCTAGTCTGTCCTCATAAGGCAATTGTAATTTACTCGCTGAGGAGGTGCTCAACACTTAAAAGATTATGAAGTTCATGGAAAAAAAATTAATGCAGACATGTTATTCGCAAAATCCCTATAAAGCACTATTATAGAATCATAAAATATCCTGAGTTAGAAGGTACTCAAAAGGACTGCAGGGCTTCATGACACAAGCAGGAGGTTACTCTAAAGCAGAAAAAAGCAGGCATTTCCTTACACAGTAGGTAGCAACCAGCTGCAGGAACCTGTTGCCATGGGAGGTTTCAAATAGTGTCAGTAGATTCAACAGAACTTATATGGAACAAGTTCATAAAGTGTTCTTGAAAGTTTTAGGCTGGGATAGTCTTCCTAACATCTGTAACACAACATTCATGGTGCTGGGGACGTGTAGGAGGATAGAATGTCAAATGAAGCCATGCTCATGTGTGCTCCTCAGATACCACCTCTGACACTGTCAGAGACAGAGCTGGTCACCTGGCTGTGACTCAGCAGGGCACCTCTTCTGTCCCAGTGCATTCATGTCTCTGACACAGTAGGGCGGTTGCAGACATCACAGCAGCCAGGCCCTTCCCCTCCATCCACCAGCAATTCCAATCCCTTCACTGCCCTGTGCCAGACACAGTGGGATGAACCAGCTTGTAGAGCAAGAGAAAATGTAGCTTATCTTCCATGCAATCTGCATGCACTAATATACCCTGGCAAACTGAAGATAGAGGCTCAGATTTGTCTGATCTGAATTTCTGTTACCTGAAGAGTTAGGACAGCAATTTTTTTTTTCCCCCACACTGCCAGGTCTTATCTGGCACATGCACAGCATGGTCATATATAACAGACTTCTGGATTCAACCTAATTCTTACTAAGCAACTTCCGTCTCTCTGCTATACTTCCCCAAGCCTCAAACTGCTGATTAATAACTTACATAATGAAGAATTAGCAGTAAACAATTTTCCCGTGAGGCTGATGTTCCAGTTCCTGTGAGTCTGAGATGCCGCTGATTCTGTTTAAAAAAGGAAACAGATAAAATAATGAAGGATTTTGTATGGTCTTTATCACTTTAAAGGAGTGGGAACATTAAAGAATTGGAAAGTAAATCTCAAGGTCAAAACCAATGTTGTCATCACACAGTCAATGCTATTTTCATCCACAGTATTTCTGGTAAGAATTTACTCCATGTGATGCAGCAGGAGTGATGTAGATGTTCTTCATACCCTTGAAAATCCTCCTCTACACTGCAAGGAAGAGGTTCAGGTACCTTACTGGATGGATGGAACCAGGAACCAGATCAGAGTCAGGATGTATTTCAGAGAGCAGAGACAGATTTGACCCTTAGGCAATGTGCCAAAGTCCTGCAGAGGCCACACCAGAAGAATGATTAAAGATTTATTCCTCTATTTTAGTTATCTGGGGAAAGATTCTGAGGGGATTTTCTAAGGAAGTGAATTCCCCTAACAAAGCAGTGTTCAAAAACCTGTGGCTTCAGGAAGGAAGATCTCAGTTCTGATTTAATTCAAAGATGTTCCAGATTTTCTCTTAAGTCTCAAAACACACTTTAAAACATGCCAGCAAAAACTTGTGTCATAACATGGAGCAAGAAGCTGAAGAACAGAAAGCCTGAATGTGAGTTGAACATATCTGACCTGGAAGTAAACTGACACATGCAAGGAAGGCTGCTGTGTCTGCCAGGTCTATACAGGAGGAAGCAGAGCACATCTAATCAGAGGACAGATACCTTGAATCTTGTATGCAACGTTCCCAGGGATCAGCCATAGTCCTTGGAAACACCTGGTCCTAATGCCACAGAAGACAGCTGTGATATATAGCTGTCACTGTTGTTTTTCCCAAATGCCAACTGAGGAAATCTTGCGATTCATAGGAGTCTGAGAAATAACTGCTTCTGTCTGTGAGACAGACTGGACTGACTGTTATTTGTTTTCTTCCCTGTTTCTGTCATTGCAGCAGAATATCAGATAGGGAGATCCAAAATTCAAGATTTAGCAGTGCCCTAAAAATTAAAAAAAGAGAAAAACACACACAAAATGCAAAATCATTGCCAGTGCTTCTGTTTAAAGCCAGGCAGGCTGCCAGTTCCTACAGAAAGGAAGATTAAGAGATGAGAGAATTACCAAGTTCAAAGGTAGAATGCAACAGCAAAACACTGAGTCCAATTTACTGCCTGTGGGTAAGCCCTGTGTGAAAACCAGGGAGTCAACTAGCTTCTAGAAAAGACTTTGGGTATTTAACTGTATAAAACTAACAGAGTTTCTGCCTAAATGTTTCCGTGCTTGTTCCAGTGTATCGCAATAACTTCCCAGGCTTAGTGGCAGTATGAAATACCCTGCATGTCTCCTTCCAAGGAAAAATGACATTCATAACAGAAGTGACATCATCACTTGATTCAAAGCATTGAACCACTTACTCTGCCCAAAGTTGCCCCCAAAAATATTTTTTTTAATAGTATTTCTAACTTTTATCTGAATCAACTATCTCACTTCCACAATCCATAAGAAAGTTTTCACTCACGCCACTTCACTTACCTTTCTTTGCCCCTCCTTCCTCCCTACAATGGTCCAAACTCACCATTCCTTTGTTGTTTGTATTCTCCTTTCTGAGCAGGCATCCTCATCAGGTTTGGACCTTTCTTCCTTGATGCCAGGTATCTCCCTGGTGCAGTAAAGGTTACCTGCACTGTGTCATGAACCTGTTGCTCATCTGGTAACTGCCCCAAAGGCAGAGATAGTCCATGTGGAGGAGGCATTTGCACTCCCCATTGGATGTAAGCCCAGCTGAGCTGGGGGGGAGGATCTGATTTGCTTGAATTTTGAGGAGATGTGGACCTACCAGAGGAGGTCACACTTGGAAATCAAAGTTTAATGATCACCCTCTCAGCACCAATAAGAACCCCTGAAGGCACAACACAAAGAGGGGCAAGGCTTTAAGATGGACCACAGGATGACCACAGAGGAGGATGGAAGTGCTTGGACTGATGTGTTCTGCCCTATATATATAAGGGGATGAATTCTCTTGAGCTAAATCCTTTCAAGGAACTTTTGTTGATGTTTCTTTGTTCAAAGCAATTTTCCAGTTCAGAGGAAGAGGACCAAATAGAGGGTAATGGCCAAAGTTTGTGGAAAGAGAGGATACTCAATATTGTAAAGAGAAAAGCTTCCAAAAGCCAGGATGTTTTTAAATTGCAGATGCCACGAAAAGATATTCTCAGAGAATCAAGTAGATTACTCCACAGTCCATACATTAACGTGGTTCTTTGTGATCTGCCACATTCTACACATTTTGTCAACAGCATAGGCCATATTTGCTGCAAGGCCTATCTGTCCACAGAGTAGCAAGCTGAGAAACCAATGGCAGACATAAATGCAGATTCAACGTTTTTTTCTTCTTCTAAAGAGCATTTTGTACAATAACGTAAGGCACTTCAAGGCCAACACCTCAACCTCAGATGTCCACCTGTGTTAAAGCAGGTGAAATTCCACTGGCAGAGCCTCAGACACAGCTCATGTCCAAGGCTCAGCATGTCCACTGGCCTTTGTATTGCACCAGATACACACAACTTGATGGCAAGGAGTTTCTTCTGGCCTGGGGTGACAAGAACCACTGTCACATGTCCCACTGTGATTAATATGAAGGAGATAGGAACACATCAGAAAACAAGAGTAATATGAATACACCTGGCCTGGGAAAAGGGCAATCCCACATGAGGAGGGGACAGGCAAGTGCCAGTCCTCAATTTTGTGAGCATATAATGGCTGGCTGCAACTCAGAATATTTGTACTTTTTTTTCCCCCAAAACAAACATTATCCAGAAAAAAAATCCAGATTGACTCAAAACAGTGGTTTGTTTGTTTGTTTGTTTCATTTCTTCACTTTTGCAGTGGTATCAGAACAACATCAATTTATTTACACAATTATAATTTTAATATCTTCATTTTTTAAAGCAACAGTAGAAGTAATCCACCTCTGCAGCTCTCTGTGAATCTTCACATCATGGCATTTCCAATAATCTGTCTGTTTCTGGTCTATTCTTTATATCCCTTTCTTTCTAATGAGAAAAGAAAAGCATTTTCCTTCCTTGTTCTTTCAGTAGTGAATGACAAAAAGTACCAAAATATTAGTACATATTTCCATGATTATACATGTGATCAAAATATTTTCTTGCTACAGTCCAAAGCCTTCAGCAAAAGTCACTGTGCACAGCAAAATGGCATACACACAGTGCACAACCACAGTAGCTTGAAAGGGCATGCTTGTAGTACATTCATATTTCAAAATCATGCAGTGATTTCACCGTGTCATTGACAGTATTAGACTTTTCGTCGTTTCTTTTCCTAAATAAAAGAAAGCCAAGTAATGACACACTGTGACATGAAGTAAAAATATTTGCTTAATTGGTTTAAAAAATGTTGTGAAGAAGTCTTCAAATAAAAATTACAGTACAAGAGTTTATAAAACCAAGCTTCATTATATGATCAGTGTGTTAGTGGTATTACTGATATCTGTAGAAATTATTTCTAGTAGAAATTTTATATTCATCTTTCTTGTTCTACTAATTAATTACATAGCCAACTGATATTGAATTGGTTCTCTAGTGATTATTTCCTTCTCTCTAGGGTCTATGAGATGACCTTGATGATCTGATATGATTTTTTAACTAACACTAGGTTGACTGTGAAATAAATGAGTATTGCTGAATGAGACAGCAAAGTACCTAATCATGAACTCAGTTTTAAACAATTCTTAAATCTCATTAACATTTGAACTGACTATACATTGATGAGCATACATAAGATACAATGAACCAGGATGCTTAGAGAAATGGTATGGAATACATACATATATATTATATATGTATTTGTATGTATATATGTATTTGTATGTATACATACATACATTTTTGTAGGAGGTTTGGGGTAAATCATTACTTGCAGACTTGCATTTTAGTAGATTTGCTCCAAAGATGGGGTGAAGAAATTAGTTCAGCAACGAACGGTATTCCTTTTTTGAGGGCTCTGGTCACTAAAAGTCACAGATAAAAATCAGAAAATGTACCTCAAAGACCACTGAATATTCTCTTCTCAACCCAGTAGTGTGGGATAAATGATAGCCTGTGTGACAATCACAAGACACCACAGACAATCATTTCTTTCTTGCATGGAACAAAGGGTGTCAATAGAGGAGACCCCTCTCTCACTTAATGGCACTTCCTGGAATTGTCTCTGACCTGTCCAGCCTGCTTTCTTGCAGCAGCTTTTAAGCAACAGTGCACAAGTCTTTGTTGCTGTTAATCACCTTTGGCTGGCCAAGAGATTGCAGACCTTACAGCATTCATCCATGACTCTGTCTCCACCCAGTTTTTCTACTGTACTGCAACTGTTTTAACTCGCTTGCTGAGCTATTGTGCTGCTGACAGAGAGAACATCAAATGCCTTCTTGGAACATTACTTCAAATAGGTATGTTTTTTTATCAGTGATATAACATGTATGTTTATACTGTTAAGAACAGTTAAGTTCCCTTCTATATAGAAAAGTGATACAGTGACTCTTGGTGTTGCATGATTTCTGTGGTACCTCTGGCTTTCAGTGCTAATCAACTGCCTAGAATAACAAACAAACAAATACCTACCTAGATGAGCAGGGGATTGCACACATTGCATTATTTAATAGAAAAGAAAGCTTATGACTAGCTAATATGCTTTATGGTAAAAATGTTTGCTGATACCAGTGCGTGGGAAAGTACACTCAGTGTATTTGGAAGCTTAGAAATGAGTCACTTCATTTAGTAGCGGAAATAAGCACCCAGAAACTGTCTGACTACTAAGCTGCTCTGATTTTCTTTTACTTTTACTTTTCCATGCAGGCCTAGAAAAGATTTGAAGTCATACAAGTGAGGTGTGCAAAAAAAGAGAGGCATAAACAAGGTGTAAAATGGTTCTAGCGGGATCTTTCCATATTCCCATGTCTGCAGAATTTGGCTGCTTTCCAGAAGTCTTCTTTCCAGCAGGGCTTGATCCTATAAACCTTTGAAAGGCGCAGAGCTCCTGAGGTCAGAAGCTGATCCAAAATTGGCAGAAATAGGACCATTCCCTGACGTTCCATGTTCCCAGCTCCCACCTCACACTCACTCACGGGGCGGTGCAGGCAGCCAGGTAGCTGTGGCTCCATAACTTTTTCAACCTTTCACTTTTGCAAGGGAATTGAACCCCAGCAACACCACTGATTCCTGAGCTATTTGCTGGGGTTGCCCCCTGCTGGGCCAGGGATCCCGCTGCAGTGCTGCAGGCACCAAGGAGCAGAAAACATACCGCTGTTCCCTGCTCACTGCTGGCCCTTGCTTGAAAACTGATTTCTGGTGGCACCAGTGATTTCTAAAGCAGGGCTGCCTTTCTCTGTAGGAAATTCTCTTTTGGTCTTGGCTCTTTTTTCTTCCACTCATTGGGAAAAGAATATAGAGAGGGTTTGACAAGGAAAGCCTAGGCACTTTGCAGCTTGCTGTGTGACCTGAAAATATTAAAATCATAGAATCATTAAGGTTGGAAAATACCTCCAAGATCATTGAGTCCAGCCTTTGACTGAACACCACCTTGTCAACTAAACCAAAGCACTAAGTGCCACATTCCATTGTTTCTTGGACACTTCTGGGGATGGTGACTCCACCACCTCCCTGGGGATCCCATTCCAATGCCTAACCACCCTTTCAGTGAAAAATTTTTATTGATGTCCAGCATGAACCTCCCCTGGCACAGCTTGAGGCTATATCCTCTTGTCCTATCACTAATTACCTGGGAGAAGAGACCAATTCCCACCTGGCTACAACCTCCTTTCAGGAGTTGTGATAAAGTACCTGACCCTCCTCTTCAGACTAAACAACCCCAGCTCACTCAGCTGCTCTTCATAGGACTTACTCTCTTGACCCTTCATCAGCTTTGCTGCCCTTATGTGGACTTGCTCCAGCACCTCAATGTCTTTCTTGAAGTGACGGGCCCAGAACTGGACACAGTATTCAAGGTGTGGCCTCACCAGTGCCGAATACAGAGAAATAATCATCTCCCTGGTCCTGCTGGCCATAATATTTTGAAATCTGGGAGGGCATCAGCCTTCTTGGCCCCCTGGGCAGACCTCTGGCTAAACATGAACAGAAGTTTTGTTAATTTCGTTTAGAGGTTGTAGGCTGAAACTGCACCCATGTCTCATGGGTCTGGAAATGCTACTAATTCAGTAGGTAATCTAGGTCTTCTAGTAGCCAGATGTCACAGCCGACCTGTCAGTGCACTTCACACCAGGCAGGGCGACCCCATCTAGAAACTCTGGCTTAAATGGGTGAATGGTTTGTGTAGTGTTTGCTGCACCACTGGAAGCCACCGAGAGGGTGTTAGATGGAGAGTGAGATTCTGTCAGACCCAGTGCTTCTGTGTCTATTGTTGCCCACATATTTGGGGTTGCTTCCATGGGGTGCAGTACTTCAGGCACAGCTTACTACAGTGTGAGTCCCCCATGGGGTCAGCAAGTCCTGCCAGAAAACCTGCTATAGTGTGGGCTCCTCTCTCCGTGGGTCAGCAAGTCCCTGCCAGGACCCTGCTCCAACACAAGCTTCCCAAGGGGTCACAACCTTTTGAGCACCCATGTGCTCCGGCATGGATGTCTTCCATGGGCTGCAGGTGGATCTCTGCTCCCCCATGGACCTCCGTGGTCTGCAGGGGGGCAAGCCTGCCTCACCGTAGTCTTCACCACAAGCTGCTGGGGAATCTCAGCTGTGGTGCTTGAAGCATCTCTTCCCCCTCCTTCTTCACTGACCTTGGTGTCTGCAGTATTGATTCTACTGCATATTCTCACTCCTCTTTCCTCTGGCTACAGTCACTTCTGCACAATAACTATATATTCTTACAGAGGCTCTGCCACCATCACTGATGGGCTCAGCCTTGATCACTGATGGGCCCATCTGGGAGCCATCTGGCATTGGCTCTGTTAGACATGGGGGAAACTTCTGGGAGCTTCTCACAGAAACCACCCCTGTAGCCCCTCCCTGTCCCCCCTGCACCTGGCCCCACAAACCCAATGCAGTATCAGAAAACATCTATATTTGCATATGCAGGTATAATTTGGAAAAGTGAACCCCTTGCTCACAAGAGAATCACTGTTTAATTATACACAGTAGTTAAAAAGTTTAATGAGCTTACAAAGTTGTTTAGTCATAGAGTTTTGATTCCAGAAAGGGGTTTGATCAGACCAAAGCAAGAGTTTAGTTGGGTACTCAGAGAAAGGGCAGAGCTAACAGACCTCTTGGACTTCTTCCTCTCTATCCCAGCACTTCCTCAAGTGCTAAGTATGACTGGAATCAAGAGATATAACAGTCCCTTAAATATGATCTTTCATTCTCTTGCCAAATTCTATCTTTTCATATAGCTTCTCTTGATTAGTTACTTTCTGTAAGACTTACAGGACAAGGTCCATTGGAATTTAATCCCAGAGTGGAGGAATTACTATGCAGTGACAGAGATGCTGTGTGTGCTGTATGCTGACTTTTTACTGATGTACTTAGCTTGATTTTTCAAGCCTGAAAACCTGAGTAAGTGCTTGAAAAGTGTGTTAACAACTCACATTTATCTTGGTTCATAAAAATGCAGGCAGAACTAATTCAGAGAACTCCTTTCTTTTAAGGAAGAGAGACATTTACGGAAGGTTTAGATTAGTTAGTGGATATGTAATGTAGGCAGAAAAGATGATTCAGTGCTCAGGGAGTGAGATAAAAGCTGCTGTGGTTCCTCTTCCACACAAAGACATGTTAGCAGTGGTCAGACCTTTGACAACATATTAATTCATTGATGAAAAACTTATACTTGGATTTTCTATCCTTTGATGTCCTAGAGAGCCTTGGCTTTCTCAAAGCACTCTGTGGTACTCTGTTGCTTTGGAATATTTCTTCCTATGCTTCGCTATGTATGATTTTTCCTGAACAGAAGGTACTAATTTGGTTCATGCCATCCAGAGTTACAAACCACCTCCTATGCACCTGCAGTATATGTACACATGTGCATTTAAATATAAAGTTTAGTTTCAAAACCCTGTATTGTTGTGCTTAGGATGCTAAAACAAATAATATTTGGAATCCTGCCTGCAAAGACAGCACAATATACACACTAGTGCTGGTAAACCCCCAAGTTTAGTTCCCTATCTGGTTAGCTGTGGGGATGTGGGAATGGAGAACGTATGTAGATGGCTTTAGCCTATGCAGATGAGGGATTGTTCTTTATTTTTCTTGAATGTTCATTCATAGTCTGGCCATTCATTGACTTATGACTCTTAAACACAGCAATTGAAATCGAATTTTTAAAAATTTGGTAAAAGTCAGTTGCCTGAAATCAGTTATTTAACCATCCAAGAATCCAACAGCACTGAGTAAAGGGGGGATATTGTGTATACCAGATACTGTAAAAGGGAGGACACTGAGCACAGTAAGTATTAACATTGGGTCTCAAGATCATCGTTAAATGCTCATTTTTATTCACAAAACAGAAAGACCAAAGAGCTCATTCTGTCACACAGAGCCTGTTACTCTAATGACTATTTCACAGTCCTAGCCAAGCTGGGTGAGCCTGCACTGCTCCTGTTAGGATTGCCAGATAGGATAAAGAAAACACTTTCTGTTTCTCCTGCAGGCTCAGCACTTTCTCCTGTTTGTAGCTTTAGTGCAGCTCTCTATCTTCTCTCCACAGACCAATTTTCTTTCCCAGTGGCAGCAGGACGTCTGTTAGGCAGTCTCATAGCAGTCCCTGCTGTCTTAGTTTCCTGACATATCATGGCTCTTTTTAACTACCCCAGGACCTATTGTCTCTCACGCAAAAAGCACATGGAAGTTTGGCCCTTTGCCTCTGATGATTTCAATTAAAAATTGCCATATATATTTCTTACATTAATCAGTATATGGATCTTATATCTGTCAATCTCCCTTGGTTGTCAAATACACTTTACTGCTTTGATATTGACTTCCTGCAGTCTCACATAACTGCACTTGGGCAGGCATAGATATATGTTGTCAGCTGATGTAGCAAAGGAAATTGTAGTAATAATCGGAGCCACAGCTATTAGCTGAGTGAGCATAGTGAGGTTCAAGCTCCACTGCTGGTCTGTGGCATGTGACTGTCCAAACCTACGTGATTAGTCAGTCTCTACTCAAGAGAAGTTTCTGGCAAATCAAATGGAAATGTAAATATGCTTGGACAATTCTTATACACTTTGCCTTCTGTATTTCCTCTGGATTTCATTCATGGCTATCTCCATCTCTGGCAGCTACTTTTCTTACCTGGTGATTCATACACCGTGAATGTCCCAGACTCATCCCCCAGGCCAGGTCTCTGGCTGTAATGCTGCACTGTCTTGGGACTCCTAAATACAACATTTTACACCTAGAATATCACCATTTCCATTAATTTTGTTTTGGTATTCTTAAGTGGATAAATTAATCCAGTGTTAAATGAAGATTCTCACAGGACCTTGTTGGAAGATGGTTATGGCCATGGGTCCTGCTGAGACGGGCTGAACTTCAGCCAAATGTATCCTCCAATGTTTTGCTGTTTCTTGACTTACCTGGCTCACTTCATACTCAAGAGAGAGTCCCTGGGGCAGCAGGATTAATTGGGATGTTGGCCTAACATGCAAGTTTAAGCCCAAGGCTAATGTGACAAAGTAGATCTGAGACGATTGCAAAGTTCTCTTCCCATTTCTGCAGTTTTAAAGAAATGATCTTAGCAGCTCATAGTGACAGAGCGCAGCTCCAAGGCAGAAGCAAGAAAGTGAAGATTCTCACCTAGGTTGTGTTTAAATTCTAGACCTTTTATAAGATATAGATTAAAGGGGAAGAAAATAAACTACTGAAGTTCCAGCCTGAGTGACAGATGAAGCACCTCGCAGAGACCTCCTCCCTCCGTCCTAAAGCAGAGGCCCTCATCCTGCCAGCAGTCTGAGATGCTGGCAAGGAAATCCAAAGCCACAGAAGAATCACCTAGCTGCAGCCTCCAGCTAGCTAGAAATGCCTGTCTCTTCTGTACACATAAAAAAATTAACTGAGACCTTTATAAGGAGAATTAGTAAGGCAAACCAGACTAATGCAGCTAACCCGCAGACGTGGCACTGAATCCATGGGCATAATCAGTCATTTTTTTTGTAGTGAAAAGAACTGACTGTGGGGCATCAGCTCCAGAAAGACAGTTGGGAGCTTATGGGTAGATTTATTGGGTAACCAAAATCTAGAAATTCCCTTTCGGATGTTAAACCAAGAAGGTAGTCCATGAATTTAATCCCAGAAGCTGCCCTGCTCCTGACTCTAGAATGGGCAAACACAGCAGGATTAGGTAAACCACCAAACTCCCAGAGTCCTGAGATTTTACTTTGATGGAAGGAGAAAAAATCAGGTCTAGCAAAAGAGCTGCATGATGAATGCTGCTGCAATTTTTGGCCAGAAGACAAATTGGGGGAGTCAAACTTGAGCCAAACAAAAAGTTCAGTATAAATCACAAGAAAAATATATTTTACAGGTTTGAAAACTATAGTAAATGTACTTGATGAAAGTGAAAGATGAACTGTCACTATGAAACTAATTTTTGGAAAAAGTTCACAAGTGTTCCTAGTTCCTTCAGCAGGGCCAGACCAGACTTTTTGAGGTATGTATGTTAAAAAGTATGCAGAAAATAAAAACAAACACAGAAATAAATTTCATGCAGCTGTAGCACTGACAAGAAATGTACGGCCGTTAACTTATTCTAGTACCTGAAGAGTTTCTTCAAGTGTTGCTGGTCAGCTCTTCCTTTATGCCATTTCTTACCTTTCATTTCCTCAAGAAATGCCTTGGTTTTGTTGTCTGGGATCCTCAGCTTCTTGGAAGACCTCCAAGGCATCCACAGGCTGCATGAGGTAGGACCTCAAACACTGAGCCTCAAAAATTGTCCTCAAAAACTGAGGAGCCACTCTGAGCTTCACCCTCATTGGCACTGCTCTCAGTTCAGACAGCAGGACAGAACTCTTCAGACGTGCTTTGTGACTCAACACCAGCCAGTATCAAAGCAGACCACCTACTCACTGATTTGCACAGCGGTGACTTTTATTTCAGTGCACCACAAGAGCTTTGTCTTAGCTGGTGTCTTTTATAGTGTCCTTTAGACTGGCTTTGAATTAGGCTAAAGCAGTAAGTCATACTTTATATATTTTGCTACTGCTGTTGTATCAGCACTATTTTTGACATTTAAATAAATGCAGAAAAATTAGCTGAGTTGGTTAACTCCCCACTCCCAATAAGAAGTGCTGCCAGTATCTCAATCAGGCAAGGCTGCAAGCCTCCACTGGGAGGCATCTATGGCTTCAGGTAGGCTGCTCTAACAGAGTGGTCCAGACAGGTCCCTTGAAGGGAATTCCTAAGTCCTGCTGCCTAGTCAATAGGTCTGCCTCTGGATTGTCTTATAAGCACTCCCACTGCACTGGTAGGGAGAAACCTGAGAAGCAGCTGGTCTGGCCCTTCTGTGAGCCTGTTCAACCCCATGTGCCAGCCATAAACAGCAAAGCATTGCCAGCGACACTCCTGACAAGACATCCTGGTCCCCTTCACTGGGCAGATATATCCAGAAGAGGATGGCATTCTGAAGCCTCCCACACCACCGCACCTACTGCATGCCTCTGAGAGGTTTGTGTTGGCTCACACTGTGCACCAGACACATAATAAGGCAATTTAATAATCAATATACAAGTGGCAGAATACACCTTTTGCACAATAAACCTTTTGCCTCTTGAGGGCACATATGAAACATTTAAACATCCATGATCTGTAATCTCATCTGTCCTTGCAGCATCTTCAGATGTCTCCCAACGTTTGATTTTACTGTCTTTTTCCTAGTTTAGATGCCTACATGTCCTATACTAACCAGTTAAGAGATTTTAATTTTCCTCACAGTTGTCACTATAATGTTTCCTTTTAGTGTTACCACTTTTAAACAGTGGAGCTAGAAATCTGAAAGACATACTGGTAAGACTAGTTCCCAGATAAAATTAAAGATGCAGGATTTCAGAAGAATCTTTGCTTTATTTAGACAGAAGGAGCACGAGTGTAAACAAGTAATATTTATTGGGGAGAAGCTATGAAATTACAATATAAAACCAGAAAATAGCTGAAGAGTAACTTGTTGAGTACTACAGACAAGCATGCATGAATATAAGACAGAAATACCATCTTATACAAATTAATGCAAAATTTACTTGTTTTAATAAAGCAAAGGTAATCAATGCCCTTTTTTTCTTGATTTTGTGTTTGTTTTTAAAATGTCTTCTTTTCAGTTCTGCCCTTAAAATGGGCTAAGTATTTACATTACTCATTTCTAGGTGTTCTTAGACGCTGAAATAATGCTGTTGTGATTTACCAGTATGACAGAACAGAAAAAAGTCCCAGCAGAGGTGGAAGGGTGAAGGGACACACTGCATTATCTTTATACCTGTACTGATTTTAGTCTGCATGGTACTAGCTAGCCAGAAGTATTGTTCTTTTGGTTGTTGCTGTTGTTAAATGGTTCAGGTTTCTGTAGTTCCTCAAACCTGACAGTATTTTTATCCTGAAACTGAATGGATTTGTTCTTTCATTTGCACATGAGAGATTATTATGTCACATTCCTATTAGCATTAACAGGAGCTACTTGCAAAAATCTTTTGAAGATGCTAAGCCAGGTTATTCAATAGCAATGCAGACCTAATTCTGCTATGGAGAAAGCTGGGTGCTGTCCATAGAACTCTCTGAAATGAATAAAAATGGTGTCATGGACTCAGTGTGCTGCACTGAATTCTTTGCAAATTACCATCTTGAAGAACTGAGAGTGAAGATGTCGTGGGATTGAGAAGCATTCTCTAAATGAGAAGCAGTTTGTCTTTGTGCTACTGGTTCTTAGGAAAAAAAAAATCAACATGCCAACCCAGAGATTCAGATATGGAAAAATAATAAATACAGAAAATAGTACACAGTACATATGGAAAAAATAGCAAACATGAAGAAAATAGTAAATAAAAAAAAAAAGTCAGTGTTACATATAAGTGAACAAAGATTTCTGCTGTCTACCTAACATAACTTTCTTGTTTTTCTTCTTGAATAAGAAGCTGCTTAAGGTAAGTTGCAGAGGCAAAATTATAAACCATAATCAATGCAACTATCATCCCACTTTACTAGTTGGATTTAGAGATGGCAGAATATATGATATATGAGAAGAAAAAGCATTTAGAGCTATCTAGAGAACAAAAGCAGAGGCCCTTACCCTGCTAGCAGTCTGTGAGGTGCTGGCAAGGAAATCAGAAGCAACTGATCTGGATTACAAACCTGAGGTTCTGACCTAAAGTAACAAATATGAAGGAGACTCAGAAAGAACTACCAGAAGCTGGTAATTTTTTGAGAAGCTCCAGCCAGAGTCTTAAGAAAGCTGCTGCTGCTGCTGCTGCTGCTGCTGCTGAGGTTTGCCTGGAAGCCACATGAATCACATTGACTTCTCTTGACTTCTCATAAGCTGTTTGAAGGCTGGAGGTTGGACATTAAGTCTGATTTGCCACCATGTCTTTGACTGTAAGCACTTTGTTCTGTGTTGGGGGGGCTTCACCACCAGGCGCTTCAGCACTGAAGGTTTTTACAGACTGAAACATCGACTACTTTGCAAACTAAACAGATTTTGTTTAGTTCTCAGTTTTCTGTAAGATGAATCTCATCTGTGACATATCTCAGAGGTACAGCCTCCTGCCTGTGGAAGAAAGCATGATTACTTCAGCTAAAACTACTGAAGACAGAGATGCCTATTTTGAAAAGAGGGGAAAAGAGATGATGCATGTAGTCAGATGAGGCAGAACAGGTTCATTGGTCTATCTCATCATAACTCCACTGGTACCTTGATAAATCCATTTTACCATACCCACGCAAGAAGACTGCAAATCAGGAGACGCATAATCATTTGAGCTTAGGTACAGGCTCTCTAACTGAGAAGCTCAATAAATATGGTACAAATGAGAATTAACTTAAAAAAAAAAAATCTGTGAAGAATATTAACTCAACTTTGATTTTCTTTTTTTAACGGCCTTTTGGAGAAAAATGTTATCACTTTTAGAGCAGCTGGTACCTCAATAAGCTCTCTGTCCCCAGGTGAAAAAGAAAAAAAGACCCTATGTTTTAGGTAAACTGCACTTGGCATCATAGCAAGCATTGTAAGATGGTACTACCATCTTCATGAATAAAGAACATTTGATTTATTTATTAGTTTGAAACTGAGAAGATTCTTGGAATTTTCTGTCATGCAAGAAGACTTTCTATTGTGTTACCTGGTTTTCCAATTTGTATTAATGAAGCTGCAGAGAAGAAGAATCAAACAACTTAGTCTTTTATGATTTTTTCCAGTTATTTCCTAAGTAAACACATTGAGTAATAGAGTCCTCTATATTCATATTCTCTCGGGTGCAGTTTAAGACCCAAGACACCAGCTTGTCATCTAGGTCCTGGGGCACAATCCTTTGTAAGAAGTGCCTAGGAAATGAAAGTCTTCTGTCATCTACATGCCAGAAAAAATAATAATGGAAAGGTTATTTCATACCTTGTTTTCTCACAGCTGGTTAAGAAAGAGAGTGGTAAGAAATGAGTAAATACTTACCCATGTACCTTGTTGTTTACCATTTTGCCCATCAGGGAGTACAGTTAGAAGGTAAGGTAGAACATTTATTTGAATAGTCCACCAGAGATGCTCCTTATGCAAAGTCTGCATTAGTTAAAGATACCTTGTCATTCTGAAAGCTGGTATTTTTCTATTATATCAGAAACCATAGACCTCCTGTAGGCTGATGAAATACTTTTTATTAGTCCCAAGGGCCTAGCTGTTCAATAAATTAAGAGCAGGAAATCCAAGACATGTTATCTCTTCTCTCTAACACTACCTGAATTAATTGGCAAATTGTTCTCTGTTGCATAACAGGCGCAAAACACATCATATCCTGGGCCTTGCTCCTTCTGAGACATCCATCCGATGTGCACTGTTGCTTTCTGTGCAGTGGGTCTTCTGTACCAGGTTTCAAAACTGAAATCTTTCCTGCTCTCTGTGAGCATGAAGATCTCTGCTGCCTACTGCAACACCTTTGGCAATGGGCTGATGATGTGCATGGAGACTGCAGCATATTCATAAAACTTAGGACTAAACAGCGCCAGAAAATGTAAAATATTGCTCCTTATTGTTGTCTCCTATATAAGATGACAGTAAGGGAAAAAAATTATTTTCATTTAAAAGCATTACTTGTCAAGGGTCAGTCCCTAGCCCATTCCAAACTAACACAAGTTTTACTGTTCTCTTGAACGACATCGGGGTTAGGAATGTAAATTTTAACAGATGCATCTGATAATCAGACACCCAAATATGCTCCCCCAACCAGAAAAAAGGCCATAGTATACTCCCTCATACAACTCTAATTAGTTATTAGACTTCATTACTTGCATGCAGTAGCGTTCTGAACATTAACACAGTTGACGTAGCTTTCACATAGCAAATTTAAGAGTTTCTTCTGGAGTCAGACAGGTCCAGGGAGCAGAGAATCAGGCTTGCTTCCTTCTAGCAGTCATAAAACAAGAAAGAGGTTTGCATTGTATGGGAAATGCACACAAACCTCTTTTAGGAGAGATTTTGAATCTCTCCTAAGCTGCAGTCCCTTTTTAACAGACAAAAAAGTTTGCATTTGCAGACAGTTTGTAAGCAATTTTCTGCTTGCAACACACAGCTCCTTTCTTTGGATTCAAGCAGACCTGAAGGTAGAAATCCAAGCTCAATTGTCAGATGGCAGCAGGGGAGCAGTGGGTGGCCCTGCTCTTTGTTGTGCCTCAGTGGTGAGCACCAGCCTCTCCCGCTGTTCTGATTTCGCTTTCTCTCTGCATCCTGCCGTGCCTGCTAAGTAAGGCAGCTGCCACAATCAAAGCCCGAACCTCAGGACACAAAACCATCTCCGGGAACAACCTCTTTTACACTAGGTAGGCTGATTGAGGATGGTAGTGCATCCAGGATAGCTGCAGCAGCCCTGACTTGCGCATGGCTTAGCAAAACAAACAAAATCACATTGTTGTCTCAGTTGTGTGTGAAAGCAATGATTAACTAGCCGGTTTTAGCAAAAAGGGGGAGAGGAGACAGTCTTAGCTTGTGCTGATATTCTCCACAGGAGACTGTGTCAGGCACCAGCAGGACAGGAAAATATCCTAATCCTGAGGCCAAAAGGCTGCAGTGGGATCACCAAATTTTCATAGCTATGAACCAAACCTGTGGCTCTCCAGTCCAGCACCAGGTCTCCAGCAGTGAGCAATTTCAGCTCCATCAAAGAAAGGTACATGAAGCACTGTAACAGGCAAAGGTCAGATAAGAGAACCCCTTATAAAATGCCTCATCCTAATTCTTAATTTGGGGCTGGCTTGACATTTGAAATCAGAATTTGTCTGGTCTTTCCAAATAGTGTGTTTGTGGGTTCACAATTGTGTATGGATAGGTGAGTGGGGGTGGAAATAACATTAGTTACTATAAATTGTTATATATAGTACATACAGCTTTAGATTAAGGGAATGTTATTATGGTTGCAAAGTCTAGAACTGTCATTAAGACAGGCTATGCTTAAGACTGCCTGTGAGTTAGGCCAGATCACATGTTAGAAAAAGCTGTTCCTTGCAGTGCTACTTTTGTAGTAGTGGGTGATACAGCCCTACGCTACTTCCAGCAACACACCTGGAGCCCCATTCTCTTCCCTTGAGACACTGTGCTCTGGTGTGAAAATTAGTACAACATCCAGTTCACACAAGTCTCTGTAGTGGAAAACCTGTCACTTACATGATGCTCATAATTTAGGGTGGATTTAAATTAAATTTCACTTTGCATGATCCATTCCGCTAACACTGTTCAGAATTAGCAGCTGCAAAGTCTGCTGAATTTGAGGAGCAAAGTTTATGCCACTCAGCCTTCCTAAAGACCATTTTCGGGACTGAAAAATTCCACAGGATTAGATCCCTTACGGCTCCTTTGGAGGTTTCCTTAGCAAACCCTTTAAAAGACAAGCTTAAGATCTAACTCTGGCAGTGAAAAGCAGCTAGACACAGTAACTGCTGGACCATTATACTAATTGCAACTTAAATGTTTTAAAGAACAGCCAGATAAGTTTACCTCAGCTTTGCAAAGGTGTATTATTTAACAAACACACAGAGTACAGTCTTCTTTCCTATCTAGATAATGTAAAGGAGAAAACTTCTGACTTGGCTTTTTTTGACTGCTGGCTTTGGGGCTTTGAATGTTGGCTTTTTCATTTAATTTAAATCTTGCTTATTGAAACCGTCAAAGCTCATTGAGTAATTATCTTTACTCCAGACGATTTACATTGCCATGCTGTTGTGACTTACAGTTCATATTAAACCATGTCAGGTACCATCCAAGGCACAAATGTATGTGAGCAACAAAGCCCATACTACCTAATGTAGAAATTATATATAAACTCATAAAATGCATTCTGTGACATTTACTTTAAATTTTTTTATAATACAGATCATAGGATAATACAGATAAGATGCATTTGAGAACTAGGACACTAGTCAGAAAAGTTGGTCTTGATTGTCTTATAAGTGTTTCTGATTAATATATTATCAGATATCTTCTTAAATATGGACCCTTGCTGAGTATGATAACTTGTATGAAATACCAAAGCCAGTCACTCTAGATAACATATATTAGTCCTAAGAATCTATAGAACCAGCCTACCACCATTTGACAGATTGGAAACTGGCTACTTGTAGGTCTCAAAATTAAATATGAAATTAAAACCAGGCATGTTTCTAATGGAAGTCTGTATCAATCTATCTTGGTCCCAAAAGAATTTTTTTCCTAACATTAGCTGGGAAGCAAAAATATTTTCTGATAAATTTTGCAGCCAGTGGGAGAAATTGGGGGAGTACAAATAATAGAGAGAGATCATAATGGATAAAGCAATTGGGACCATTTAGCACACCAGCTGCAAAAATCAATATGCTAATAATACTTCCAGGAACACAGAATTATTGATACTTTAACAGCCTTTCATTGTTTTAAATTCTTTGTCTTTATTTGAAGGTACTCTGAGATGGACAATAAATTGGTACCTTTTGTATTTCACTTCAGTGCTTTAAATTACCTTCTGTATTCAAAAAATCCAAGGTTTTATTTCAAAAAACTGTCACCACAGAAATGCTGGGAGTACTCTGTGGAAGCAGAGGAGAATTGCTTCTACTCTTGCTAACAGATGAGATGACAAAGCTGTCTCATCATTTAGGAGAATGAAGTGTTGGAAATGATACATCCAGCTAATTGGTAGAGCTCTGGGACACAAGCATGGAAACAAAGAAAAATAAGAAGTTTAAAGTCAAGATGGCATACAGCTTGCCTCCTCCTTCTTTCTTTCTTTCTTTCTTTCTTTTAAATCAGGTTGTTTGTGGGTTTTTTCCACAAGCAAATATGCTTTTTCAAATGTGTTTACAATCAAGCAGAAAAGAGGAGGAGGAGCAGCTGGGAAGATAGGAAACTGCAGAGCAGGAAACCAGAGCTCAGCATGTCTGTGTCTGTGCTGCTCACATAACCAGGCATAGACCCCTTCAAAATGTAATCCTGTTTGTGTCACTGTTTGCTATACTCTCTAACTGGATTAAAAAAAAAAAAGAAGACAAATCCAAATCCTCCAAGGGCTATCTTTGGAACATCCACAGAGATTAATGACAGGCTCACGAATATGAAACTGTTTATAAAACTCATTTGTGGTGTGCCTCTGGATTAAGAGGCTGAGGAATTTATAATAGTACTAGCAAAATAATGGAGAAAAACTCCAAAACAAGCTTTTCAGGTTATTTTCAGATTACTTTGTCATTCTCTTTTTGGGGCTAGTGTGATACAACCAATCTGTCTCTTCTTTTGTCTGAAAGTAAAAGAATTTTCCAGGTTTTCTTTATTTGTTTGCTATTTTGCAACTGTTTGGGATCAATGAAGTGTGGATTTGTAAAGTGTGTGAAGTCTGGCGACGAGCTTGTTACCTCTGGCTCCACAGAAAGAATGATCTACACTGACAGCAAGTTCCCAGTATGTCTGAAACAGTGTAAAATAGGTGAACAAATGAGTAGAACAAAAAATACTTGACACATTCTGTATATCTATTGGAAGTATTCTGGACATTATATGATATTCCAAACTTTAAATTGTCCAAGAATAGTAACTTGAGCCTCAAATTTGCAAACCTCACAAGTAATTTCCATTCAAAATCATGGTATTTGCTTTACAAAAAATAAGTTATTAAAAAATAAAAACATAGCCCAATGAAACTCATGAAATTTCTTAGGTTATCATTGTTTTCCATATTGTTGCTGGATATTTAGATAAAATATTACAGTCCCTTAGATATTATAAGGATTAGAAACTTAATTTTTCCAAATCGTAACCTCAACATCCAGTTAATCCACAGATTAAGGAGCTGGTGCCCTGTGACTCTTGGCAAGGTTACTGGAACCGATACAGTCTTGAGAGAATTTGGCCTTATGTAAACCATAACATCTTTAGTGCCTGAAATTTAACTGAAGAATTGTGATTGGTGTTTGTGGGAACTGTGAAAATGGAGAATCTTCTGCACTAGCTAACACTGATTGAAAAAGTCATGCCAGATAGAAACAAAGTGAGCAAATGTTTTGGAGACCCACTGCTCAGGTACAACCTATGTGCAACTTCCTGTACAAAAATTTATGTGTTCTGGCTGCTGATCAAGACAGATTCCCTCTCCTTTTCACTCATACAAAATGGCATCTATCATTTCTAGCTGACAGTTCCATTTGTGCTCTGTGACTCCTTCAGAGGCAGAAGAAAAGACACACTTGTTCAACACTTCTATCACCTGATATGAAAAGACCCCCATTTGCCCCATTAATAAACATGGTTAAATGACAGGACCTGGAATGTAATGAACTCAGAATCTGGGTGTTAGATGCTGTACAGGCATTATGCAACAGCCTCTCTACTTAACAGCTTCAGGGTTTAGGTCTTTAATTCATGGTGGAAAAAAAAAAGTATAAATAATGTCATAGAAAGAAGCTTCTGGGTTGGGGTTTTTTGTTTTGTTTGGGGTTTTTCAACTCTTCTGTAAGCACATAGAAGAACAGCACACATAATAAATACATGCACATATCAAACATAAATTTAACTGCTTCAACTTTAAGTACAGTGATGCTGCTTATACTTCACTACTTTACAGTCCTATCTATATAACAAAGTACATTTGTGTTTAGTAGTGTCAGTACTGATATTTGTTTAATGGGTATTTTGCTTAATGACAGAATGCTGATTACCCAAACCTTCAGAGGCTATGAAGAAATACAACTTAAAAAAATACACTCAGTATAGCGTAACCCAGGTACTTCTACTCCAGGATATAAGTGAGACCTTCTGTACAACCGATTCAAAGATATGTTGAGAAAAACTATAAAGTGCCAAATCTGAAATCACTCAGCAGTTAGTTTGGGAAAAGCTGTATTAACAAGATAACTACCAAGATGACCCAAATGACCAATATTACCACGTGACTGGTGCTGTTTATTGCTTAGTTTAGTTTTGTAATCCCACAATTTTCAAGCCATGACTGAGGGATCTGTTGTGCACACTTGCAAATGGCAGTATTACAACCCCTGATCTTTACCTGCACATTTTCAGTATTGGCACTTTACGCTGCCCCCAGGTATGCAGCACTCCTCAGATGTCCCAACACCTTCTTACTGGTTGACATCAATGCACGTAAGCAAAATCCTTTAAGGTTATTTTAGTGATCAGTGTGTTCCAAGAAAAGGATAAGGGTACTCTCTAAGTACTCTAAGTAACTGCTGACACTAGAAGACAGTTTGCAGCATAGATCTTCTCTATAGTTAGCACTTGGTCCCTGAACTTCTCTACTGCAATTTTTTTAGTACTGTGGAAGGTTTATATCCCAAATTTTCCAATACATTTTGTCCTAATATAAAAAAAAAAAAATTAAATTTAGGAGCACTTCTTAATAATTTAGTTTGAGCCATTAGTTCAAACTGGGTCTGAGTTCGAACTTGTGTGGAAAACAACACATGCAAACCCCTAAAACTTTGCTACCTCAATCCCTCTGGAATAAAAACAGATATGAAATTTCAACACAATGCCTCACACATGTTTGCTTGTAATTTTTTTCCCCTATTGAGTATGAATCAATAAGCATGAGTTAGGCTATCACCACGCAAAGGCAATACTTTTGTGCTACATCTGCAGCTCCTGGGTCTAATGACAGTATCTGATACAGGCACATCTTAGTGAAAAACTGTCAGTTTTCTAAATCACTCTACTTTCCTGCAATTCCTGCTTTTTAATTACTATAATTCTCATCTGGGCATATAGGCTTGTTGAGACTGTGAACTCAGTTTTGGAGTGGGAAATTTCAAAATTCTTTTGATTGCAGTTTTAATTGGATTTATTAATTTCCACTGAGCTTTTTAATTATTTTCCTGTTTGTCAAATGTTCTGTACTACACATGCAGTTAAAACCCCCTGAAAACCACATTCTTTGAAGTCAAAGTAACACAAACATTTCTCTTGTAGGAACTGGGTTAGGTCAAGAAAAAGCTGGTAAATAGTCACAGCTTTTCATCTGCACTGATCTGGTTTGGATGTGAAAGGTTTTGTATCCTATTAACAATCTCCTGAGCTAACCAGCCCCTTAAATGTGATTACAAGGATCACACATCTAAAACCTTCCAAAGGTTTTAGATTTTGATCAACTAAAGAAAATATCTGGCAAAGCTCAGGGTTGCTTCGGAGAAACTTATGCATTCAATAAATACCTTATGCTCTTGGACATCCTTGGTAATTCATTATGGTGGTTGGTATTTATTATCAAAAGAATACTAAGCTAGCTGTAGACAAATTCTGTGGTGATTTTCCTAGAGGATATTTACTCAGGTGTTGCAGGAAGTATTGCTTCTCTGTAATAAACACCAAAAGGGGAGGAGTTCCTTATATTTGCCACAGGCTGTGCTCAGTTAAGCAGCTAGAGAGGTCAAAAAGAAGTTTCCCAGAGAGGTAAGTTCTTTGATTCTTATAGTGATGGTCTCTCTTCTGGTAGTTAAACATGCTTATTTATTTTCCTGAGTTATTCTTTATATATCTGCTGATCTTTTTGTGCATCACTTGTTATTTGCACATGTACCTAGTTAGACATCAGAACACCTCCTCGTGGGTATAATACCATTAAAAGATCGATTATTAAAAAAACAAAAAACAAACAAACAAAAACAAAACAAACAAACAAACAAAAACCAAAACAAACAAAAAATAACAGATGAAAAGAAGGAACATGTCTCTTAGGTCCCACAAGCCCTCCTGAGGTCTGCCCAGGATTTGGAGCCTAGAAGCCAAGGACCCTCTTTTGTAGGGGGTTCCATGGTAACCTGCATAGCTGAATTCTAAATTTGTTCAGATGTAGTATGGTCTTTCACAATATAGAAAATAGTTTATTAAGTAAATCATAGTCTTAATTTGATGCCTTAATCACAAGAGCATCCTCCCCCTTTTTGTCATTAGAACCTTCTATGAATATGAAAGCATGAATTTATCAGTTCTGAAGTAAAAGAGGTCCATTCTATTTATGTATGTTTCTGGTCCGTTATATTTCAATGAAGAGTAAGACTTATTCTAAAAGCAATTGTCTAGCATGATCTAATATTGAAGATGCTTTGACAGGGTGTGTGTTCATACTGCTTTCATATTTTTCACACAGTAATTTAAAAATAGTTTTTGGACTTGCACCCACAATACTTAATGAAGTTAAAAACTGTTGAAAGGCAAGGAAAGAGCCTGAACTAATCTAATCACAGTGTTAAAAAGATAGCATAGTATGGGTGCTGTCTCATGGCATTAAGGGCAACTTATCCTCATACCAGGTACAGCTGGAGATACACTTCATTTATCTTTCAATATATATATGGATGTTGTCAATATGTAATATTTGTCATTAATTATTTCAAATTTATTTGGGGGAGAGAAAGGGTATACTTGTACTTACTCAGGCATTTTAAAATCTCATCTGAAAGGCTCCCTAGACAAAAACAAACCAATAATTTTGGGGGAAATAAGGGGCAAAAGCCAAGGCATGTTGAGATGGAGAAAGAACATGAAGGAGAGAAAATAAGGGGAAAAGGAGTGTGGCTAGGCTGCATGACACCAAATGTGACTTAATCATTTCATGCCTAAGTTTTTTGGTGTCTATTTGACATGAGAATTGTCATCCCCTAAGGACTGAAACTCCCTGTTTGTTTGAATAGTGCCTACCTTTATAGGCCTTAGAGGCTAGTTGTAACATTTAAACTAGGACCCTTTCTGCAGCAGCAGGTTGCCATTACTTACACATCATTCAGGATCATCTAATTGAAGTTACTTTGAGTTTCGCAAACCAGGTCACCTGAATAATTAGTTAATACAGAAGACAAGTGTGTACAATACTCCAAATAGACTCAGTTCACTGAGTACTATCACGGGGTTTTGCCTTTGAGGCCCTTTCAATGAAACAGGGAGTGCTCATAGGGAATTTCAGGTTTTCAGAGCTAAGGGACGGTGACTTTGGCACACAGATGTGGACAAGGTGGGCAGCAGTGGTTTTAAGACAGCACTGCTAGAAGTGGAAGTCAGTCAGTCACTGAAGTTATTGTTTTTTCTGGTTCCTATGACTATGTCTAAGCATTTCTCAGCTCCTTGCTCAAAGTCTCAGATGCATGCCAGCTCTGCCTGGGAGGAGAGGTATAAGTGCTCACCATCCCCTTTTTGTACCTGGGTTTTCACTGAGAGGCTTTCAGCCTTTTTTTGATCAAACTGGTCAAACTTCTGCATGATCAGACTGTCATGCTTCTGCATATGACTTGCCATCCACCAGACATGCAGCCAGAAGCACGTAGGGTGCCAGGCACTCCTAAGCACAGCAAAAAGCAATAAGAACTTTGCTTAGGGAGGGGGAAGCTCAGGGAGTGTTGTTCAAGCCTAAAAGATATGGATATTTTTACAACTGAGGCCCTATTTTACTTGTGCTTCCAATTCCAATTAGTAAAATGGGATTATAAAACTAGGAAGCTCATTTTGTATTTTTATAGGGTCTCCTCCGGGAGAGGAGGAACAGTTATGAAGGGACAGAGCAGCCAGCAACAAAAGGAGTTAATAAAAGCTATATGGGACCTTAAATTCTCCCTTATAAATTTCTATGTGCATAATGAAGTGCATAGCCTAAAAATCTTTTTATACAATAAAGTAGTAGTGCTTTGATGAAGGAAATAAAGAGGCCTCTCATCTTTATATATATATATGGCTCATGGCTGTACAGCTTTGGGGTTTAAGAAGTTCCTATTGATGATTTTCCCACAGTGAGGAATTTTATAAGGTTTCTTGTCCACGTGATTTCTCTGATATCTGGGATGGAAGAAGCAGCCTTTCCGGTTACAGGCACATTCACATGGAAAGGCCATCCATGAACTAACCACCTGGTGTCAACTCTGCTTTTGTGAAAGACATAGAATATAGATAGCTCTGAAACAGCTCCCCTAATGTCAGACCTGTCTGAAAACGAAAGCCAGATTTAAACACTATTATAAAAATGGAGGGAGACAAACTCAACGCAACAGCAGAAGTCTCTGACAAAGGCACATAATCCCCAGTGCTGACTGAGTTTGGCTGCCTCTTTGCAGTGAGCGTGCAAAGGATCTTCCAAAGAAAACCTAAGCAGCATAATTAAAGTCCTGTTGTACCACATAGGAGCTGTACTAATGAAATTCATCCGATTCCCAACTTTTGAGTACTTTCTCTTGCAACTTCACCTTGCTATTATTACACCTATGTTGCGCTCCTGCAGTGTAAACACCCCCTTGAAACGGATAATAACGTGAGCTCGGGGCGTGCACCAGATCTGAACTATATTTAGCGGTCCAGGTAGGTCCATCAGGCTTCCTCAGGGCAGAGCAGCCATGGGCAGCCCCAGGGCCACGAGCCGCAGCTCTCCCGTGCCAGGACCGCGGCCTCTCTGGGCTGCCCGGTGCCGTGTAATCCCCGCGGGGCGGATCAGGGTGCGAGGGCTGTGACCTGGCTCTGAAGGAGGCCGTGTCCCGGGATCCCCGGTGGCCGTGTCCCGGGATCCCCGCTGCCTGTGGCCCGGGGCGGCTCCGCAGCCGCCGCTCCCCCTCCGGGAGGGGAGCCCGGGCCGCCCCGGCGCCCCCGCCGCGCCCTGCCCGGGGCGGGCCGAGCCCTCCCGGCTTTGCCGGCGCCTGCGGGGGATTAGCGGGGCAAAGCGCTCATCCGCCGCTGACCCCGAGGCAGGACCGCAGCCGGACCGGGGCCGTCCGCAGGAGGAGGAGGAGGAGGAGGAGGAGGAGGAGGGCGAACCCGAGGCACGGCCGCCGGCGGTGGCGCAGCCCCGGCCCCCTCGGCGGGGCTGGCTCTGCGGGGACCGGAGGTTTCGCTGCGGGTAATCCCCGGCCGGGGACCGGCGGGCAGGGCGGATGGGGTAGACCCAGGGCGGGCGGCGGAGCAGGGTCTCTCCACGGAGCCACGCCTCGCCGAGGATTCGGGGCGGCCCGGCCCCCACGGGATGCTGGCCCGGCCCCCGAGGGTGGTGCGGCCCCGGGCCTGGCCGGTGCCTCCTGACGCTGCTGCGGGGCCGGGAAGGGACGGGACGGGACGGGACGGGACGGGACGGGACGGGACGGGACGGGACGGGACGGGCGGGCGGGCGGGCGGGCGGGCGCTCGCTCCTCGGAGGCGGGAGGTCCCGGCACTGGGTATGTGAGGATGCGAGTTGGCCCTTGCGCTCTTTCGTTCAGGTGAATCCTGCTTGTTTCTATTTTTTTTTTTTTTTTTTTTTTTCATTTCTTGTGAGTTTCTGGGTAAGGAACGCGTGCGGAGCAGTCGGGAGCAATGCCTGGAGCGCGTCGTGCCCGCGGTGGGACCAGCCGGGCGCTCTCGTAGCAGAGCGACGCCCTGCCCGCCCGAGGGACACGCGGGACTGTGGCGTGACCGTGGCCTCGGCAGGACACGCATGAACTCTTACCGTGCCCAGTGCACACCCACAACCCCTAACTTCTTGCCTGCTAATGCTAAGTGCTAGCAAATTTGCTTATTGTGTGTAGCGCTCTCCTTATCTTGCTGTCAAATGACTATATCACCTTAATATCAAGCCCTGCCAAAACTCATTGATACAGCTGCTAAATTAATTTTGAGTTGCCACTTAGCTGCTGTTAGAAGTTCTGAGAAATAAGGAGTGAGGTTGCACATATTGATTTTTATGGCCTTATAACGTTTTACTGTGTTAAAATAGGAAAATTGAGTGAGGCTTTAGCTTTGAAAGCTACGTTATTCGCTAATATATTGATCTAGTGTTTAGTCATTGAAAAATTATTCACATCACTTGCATTGCCTCTCATCTGGGAGCCACAAAATGAGCTGGATATTATTCAGTTCATGGATTGCTAATGTCAGTTCATTACTTCTGGTGGCACAGAGTCCAAATACAATTTGATAATGAACCATTCTCCCTTCTGTTATTAATCTTGTTTTCATGATTGTAATGCCCCTGCATAAATATTATCTGTTGGATGACAATTGCCAAAAAATCTTTAGCTCTCATTTGTTTTAAAAATATCGGAGCTTTTGGAATTGACTACAGTAATTAAATTTAGCATTTTGTTTCTATGTTTTTTTCATACCCTCTTCCTTTAACTAAAAGTTGTCTTAGGAAAAGCTGGGGTGCTGTACTGCTGTCACTTTTAAACTCTGAAGAATTGTCATCCAGTGGGTAGCTCCTATGAATGAGATTAGATTGAATGCTTACAGCCCTTACTGATCCTTTAACCTGGTGCTTAAAAAAACCCCTCCTCCAATGGAGTTCCCTGAGAACAGTAAACCTCAGCATGCAGTGGGACTTTGTTGTGGTGCATGACAGGGAATGGAAGAAAACCAAGGTGGAACCTAACACTGAAGTAGATCTCTTGCATCCATGCCCCCTAAAAATGTTCAGAGAGTGAAGAGCTGAAGTGTCCTGTGAGCGGGGCTGGCCAGTTCAGTCTGCAGCAAGTCAAAATGTCATGATCAGCTGAATAATAATCAGCAGATGAAATGTCAGTGTGGACACCCAATATGCATTTATCAGTAGAAGGAGATCAGGTACCAATACCACACAGTACTGTTTCTCTACTGCATGTAGAAGTTTTACAAAGGTCAAGGAGTCCAGAGGCATCAAGTGTCTCTGAAAGCTGTCGTGCCTTGTTGGGAAAATTATTGCTGAATGTCAGCAAAGAAAAAAAGTGTCTACAGAAGAAGCAGTTACCCAGCCTTTCAGAGAGTAAACACTAAAAAGTGGCCTCTTAATTGGATCAATTTCTTGCTTGAACAGCATTAGGATTGACATATATACTTTAAATTGTGTCCAGGAAATATACTGTCTGATACTAGGTTAAATTTATCACCACTCCTTGCCACCAAATGCTTTAAGTAACCATTTATTTCGGCATTTACATTAATTTAGGGTTTGGTTGTTGTATTCAAAGTTTACTTGGCAATGTCATTGCATGGTGCTTGCCTTTTCTGCATCATCAGATAACATCCAAGTTGCCTGACAGCTTCCAGGTCGTAAGGTGTGGCAGGCTTGCAGTTTTCCCAGCTGTAGCATAGGGCTGAAATTCATTTTGTCAGTTGTCAAGCTGTAACTCTTTATTTCTAGCATTTAAGTAGCATAGAATTCATCTCATCTAACGTCTGCAGCTGAAAATGTGTAGTCAATGGAAACTTAGGCAGTAGAACCAACAGAGTCTGAAGACCAAGTTGTTTTATCCTAAGATAGATACTAAGCAGGTCAGGTGAATCATTCTGATTGCTTTGCCAGACTAAAATGGAATCATAGAATCTAGCTTAGGTTCCAGTAGGTGTATTCTACACACCAACTTAGGTGAAGCCCACCAAAGTTGATGTGACTTGTGTCTTTCTTACTCATGTAAGCACACAACAGTGAGAGAAATGGACTGACTGTTAGAAAAGCTTGTTGATCTTTACTGTTCATACTGTTCATCTACCGTAGCTGGGGATAAAGGGATTTTTTTTCTTTCCCTCTCTGGAAGGTTTCTTGCAGATGGGAAGGACAGTTTTTTAGTTCTGGGAAAACACTGGGGAACATACAGAGTGGAAAGTAGTAAACCAACTGATGTGCAATCAAAGAGGATAATTCAGATAGACACATGCACAGGACAAAAATTATGTAATAATGCAAATTTTGTTGTTGTTTTAGAGTGAAATTATAACATTAAGTGCATTGAGCTATTGAGAAATTAAGTAAATAGCCCACCCTGTTGTGTTCCAAACACTTGTCTTTAGCTGATTGCCAAACTAGATAATCTGCTCACACTGAGCTTAGATTTGAGTATAGTTCCCATTCAGATATAGGTTGTATCATCATTGTAATCAGAGGACAGATATTCCCCCAGAATTAAATGGGAGTGGTATAGGAATCTCCAGAGCAAAACTTACTCTTTGAATGATGGATAAGATAATATACTGCATAAATTACTCATTACAGCTACATCTATACAAGCTGAGAATCTGAGCTGCAATCCATGTTCTAAGTTGAATGATCAAATTATTTGGACATTCAACCAGAAATTTCTAGGTGCTAGGATGATGAAGGGCATATTGTAGCCTCATGTTCTTGGCTTGTTTTGAGAATTCTGTACCTTTCTTATTAAATACTTGGTAGTGTGGCATAAACTCATGAAATAAGAAGAAATGTGTTTTGGGATTTTATTGTGCCATTGCATTAAGCATTTCAGGGCCTCACTGTGATTTGTGATCAGTAGCAGACCAATGAACTTCTAAATTAGATATTGGATAAAGGTGATAAAGGTGGTGAAAAAGTGAAGGGAGGGAGTTTATTTGATATAACAAGTCTCGGCAGTCTTTTTTTCTGTTTCTTTGGGTTTTGTGAGGTTTTTTTGTTTGTGGGTTTTTGTGTTAGGGTGATTATTTTTTCTGGCATCTGTTAGGCAAGAAGCATAAATTTCATAATCTGAAGGAATGCAAGTGTCACCTACAGAGAGGTAACAGACCTGACAGGCACCGTGAGCTAGTGTTCCTGGCACCTGACATCTACCAGTCGTGACACGTATGAAGGTATCTGGCAAATTACAGGGTAGGATATGTGCAGGAGCTGTCTGTTCAGACACAACTGATGTTTGCAATGTGAAGGAGAGAATGATGTGGACAAATAAAACAACAGAGAATCTCAGTAGATCTGCTTTGAACTGGTTCCAGTTTTCAACACTTCAAGAAGATTGTGGTAGCCAGGAGACAAGACGCTGATGGGAACCTAAAGGCTGGATTCATTGTAGTTATATATGAATAGATATCTGCTTTGCTAATCATGTAGGCTCCCTTTGTGGAGAAAGATGAACAATATGAGGCAAGGTGCCTCTCCTGTTTCATTAGCTTGTTGTGGAGGAAATGGTTATATTTTCATTCAAGTGAGATGAAGGTCCATTCAGAAACTATTGGGAGGAAAGGTTTAGAGAGAAGTTGCACACTTAGGTGGTATGAAACAGTAATAAAAATATTGGATTAACATGTAATATTCTATGTGAAATTCAGGCTCCATTGTGCTTTCAATGCAAACTTACAAGTTTATTCCCACTTGACGGTGTTGTCTGTTATGCTCTGAGCCTTGACTGTAGAGCCTCCACAGGACAATTGGTTTGTGTCTGAAGCTTGAGGTGTGATAAATGTACTTAACTGAATTGCCTTTGTAGCAATCAGATAGTCCACAGGAGATATACTGTGTTCTTATGAGCCTTCCCCTTCCCTTTCCAAACTCACTAGATATTGAAAATGATGGAGAATGCAGTGGTCTGCCAGCATGGATGCTGAGCAGGGTATCTCTGGGTTTCTCCAATATGTGGCTTGAGATCTGCTGCATAGGGTGTGTATGTTTGATGTGAAGCAAAAAATTATATAGGACTGGCTCATAAGAATTCTCACCCAATTTTTTCTTAAAACTGATACCAGATCCCCCTCTCAGAGAACAAAAACCAAACAAACCAAAAATACCAAACAAACAAACAAAAGAAAACCTGAAACAAAACAAGAAAAGCCCCAACCACAGTGGCTTATTGTCTCGGAACTCCAAATCTATTTTTTCCCTGCCCCAAATACCCTGAATTTGATCACTGTGTCACAGTCTGTTTAGCTCTCTCAAATTTAGAGGACAGTGTACTCTGTGATTTAAACTTTATTTCATGAGCTCATTAGGAACTGTAACAAACACAACAAACACGGGCTCAATCCCCTTTTGAGCAGGTCAGTCTATCGTGTGAATTCATTTATTTACCATTCAAGCCATAAGTCATCATAACTTTTAACTCATGAATTTACAAGCAAACACAAAAGAACAAAACCTAGCTGGGGGTAAGAGACTGCTTATCCCTGCTCCTCAGTCGTGGTGCTGGTGTCCCCAAGGAGCAGGAGAGCCTCAGCAGATCCAGTAGCACCTCTTGGGGTAAACTAATGTTTTACACCTTCCAGCTTGGAGGCGTTTTATTTATACCTCCGGCTTGGAGGGCCTATACATTTTCATAAGTTAGCAGATTCTGGGAAAACTGCAAGTAGGAAAGCTAATAGAAGACAGATTTGCCAGTAATGATGGTGCATAATTGCTCTTGAGTCCCCTCTCACTCATCTCTTCTAGAGGCTGAACAGTCCAGTTCCCTCAGCATTTCCTTGTAAGAGCTTTTTTAGGCCACCTGTCAGCCTACTTGGTGATGCTCTTGCTTTGAACTACTGACACTGCTCCCAGCATCCATCAGGTCTTACCAGGAGCCAGGTTAGTCAAAATCTGAGCAGAAGTGGAGTAAACTGTCATGCTGAGCACAACAGAAGTATTTCAAAGCATTTTTTTCTAGTGGTTCAAGGGTACATTCCGAGCTTAGAGGTTTGGATCAAGTTGTAAGTTGTGGTGTTTTTTAAGTAAATTTTTAATAGTGAGGGGTATGATAAAATATCTAGGTGGTTGGTGATCCAGACATATTCCAGAGACAGTTCAATTTATTGCTGAAATATGAGGCTAAATCATTATCAGCTTTCTCAACTTCAGTGAGACGTAATAAAACATTATTCATCACCCAGAACAGAACACTTGAAATCATTCTATTTATTATATTTTTAATATTAGAAGTGGAAGCTAAACAATTTATCTGCAGGGGCTTGTTCTTAAACTTGGTGAAAGTGAGGAAACACAATGTTCAGTATAATTTATTCAAGTTATGATTTTGAAGCTATTAAATCAAAAGAATTATTCACATTAATTCTTTCTGGAATAGCACTCTTAAATTGTTGAACTAAGTATGACAGCTATTGAATGCATGTTTTGTGAGGTATGTGGTGACTTTTCTTGAGGCAAGATGATGTGCAACTAGTATGATTTTCAGAGGAAAATGCAAGCATATGGCAGTCTCTTTAGCACTTTTTTCTAATACCCAAATAGCACCTGCAGGATCATGTTTCTTCAGCCCTTTATCAGTTCTCATTATACCAGTCTCTGCAGACAAATAAGCAATTGATACTGCAAGCCAATGGATTTCAGCTGCATACTGTCCTTATATAGGGAGTTAATGAAGCCTGGGAAGCTGTCTGAAACTGTAGATTTGGTACCTGTTTTTTGTTAGAATGCTCTGCTTGATTTAAAACATCTATGCAGAGAGGTGGACCTTTGTTTAGGGGTATATTTGGAGATTCAAGGTATCAGAGTTTCCTGCTTGGCTCTGGCACATGCTAAATACATGAAACTGTCCTCTGAGTTCCTGCATCCTAAGTGCTCATCTTTGAAGGGGAGGAGATAAATCTTCCTTTCTTCAACTCTGCATAGCTTCTACTGTAAACTGGGTCAGAAGCTCCTGTGTTTTCTTGTAATGAGAGACATAACAGGCCCTAGATTTTGATTGAAAATTACATATTCTATAGAAGACAGCCTGTATGCTGACAGGTTTCAATATTATTTGGATGCCTCAGTTCTTATGAAGGCACCTATTGATAGCTTTTTACTTTTTTTCTCTTGAAAAAAATCACTAGTTACAGATTTCATATACAGTAACAAATAGCCTCAATTCTAAAAGAAATTTTGAAATTCCATCAGTATTGAATCCCTTGAAGAAAGGGTTTGGGATTATGATCATCCCTAATTTGGTTATTGTTTTGTGTATTCCCAAATATAAGCTAATTACAAAGCATTTATATATGAAGTGATTAAAAATCCAATAATCCTAGAGTGACATTATATTTTCCTTGAAGTGCAAGGGAAAACTTCCACTGGCTTCACTCAAGCCTGAAACTGGTTCAGATTTTCATTTGAATTTCCCTTCATTTAATACTATCTTGACTGCACATACCTGTATTAAGTTCTTGCTCATTATGCTTTCTGTGCATGCACACTACATGCAAAAACATTTCTAGTGTTTGAGACTGCATATCTAGTGTTTGAGACTGCGTTTCTCCTCATATTCATAAGAAACCAATTGCTATTAACCATTTGTTGAGTGAACAGTGAGATCTTTTTTTCCTAGGAGCCATCATTTGAGATGCTTCCGTTGACTGGGAAGACAATAATATTTGATAGCTTTCCTGATCCTTCAGATACCTGGGAAATAATTGAGACTATTGGCAAAGGAACATATGGAAAAGTTTTCAAGGTGTTAAATAAGAAAAATGGCAGCAAAGCAGCAGTCAAAATTTTGGATCCTGTTCACGTAAGCTACTTAAATTATTTGGTTTGTGCTTATTTATTTGTGAGTTTATGTAGTCTTTTTTTCTCTTTATCTTTGTATATCCTTGAAGTGACAGTGAAATAAACTGCTTCAACCTGCCAAGTATCAGGCTAGCTATCAATGCATTTTTTTTATCATAAATGATCTTTGAAGTGGTTGCATTGGTAGAAGTCAGAAGTATACCTAAACTGTTACTTTTACTTTGGTTTATCCTTGTTTATCTCTTATTTTCAGAAGCAGAACTGATTATTTTTCTTTTCAGTGCTGCAAGTCCTAGCTTATTCTGTTCTTACTGTTGTTCTTTTGCCTTTATTTTCTTTTGACATAGTAGCCAGTAAGAAAGATACGTGCTTCTAAGTTCTTAAGATGTACCTTCAAGCATCTAAGTACATGCTTGTTGCTGGGTTACATGCTATGAGTGATGCTTCAAAAATAAAATAGCATACTTTATTGTTATTGTTCATTCTGGGTTTTCAGACTGTGCCAAAATATTTAGATATCACGGAGGGATGCGTCTTTTAAAGTGAAAAATGCAAAGGTAGTAGCTCCTCCACACAAAGCACCAGGTGACTGAGAGGTGGAATTATTATGTTGTAGAATATGGGTTTTTTCTCAATAACTGACATTTGTTGGGTGGCAGATTAATGTTCAAAGAGTAAGGAAGAACATTAGTCTGGTTTGTAAAGGCATACATACCCCACTGACTTCAGTGGTGCTGCATGTGGCTTGGGATTTTTCTCTAGAACAATAACCCACAAAACATGCACAAGCAGCTGTTCCTGTTTCAGTGGCCCATTTGAGTTCATCTTTTGCACTCCCAGTATAGGGTTGTGAGGCTTGTGCTTCCATTGCATGACCTCTGGGCAGGAAGGGAAGAGTGTGTCATGCCATGTGGAACCTTGCAGTTTTGGAGTTGCACAGCCACACAGGCCTCTGTCTACCTGTGCATAACACACAGAGTATCAAATTATGATCCCATGGCCTGAAAGCCCATGAAATAGTGTGTTGCATTATCTTTGCTGTGTTTTTTGTTGATCTGCTCTTTATTTCAGCATGCTTTCAAAGCAGCAAAAGGATGTTCATCTCAATTCAGTACCAGGTACCTCTCCCAGAGTAAACATAATTGGCAGCCAAGCGATAAGGATCTTGATGACTTCAAATGCACTGGAAACTATTTCTGACTCTGTTGCTTTCTGTAAACAAGGTTCTTGTGCTTACAATGAATAGGCAGGACTTCCTTGCCACTGGTGTTTGTCTAAATGCCTGTTTAGCAGGAAATGCTTCCGCTTTCATGTGTTTCACAAGTGTTCAGGAATGATTCTTAAGTGGCAGCTGGCAGTGGCAGGAATTACTGAAGGAATCAGGAAAAATTTCAGTGTTGTGTACACTTTTGAGGTGGTAGGAAAAGTTTAAGGGATGATGGGAAGAAAGCAGAGGTAGATGCTAGAGGAAAGAGAAATAGATTAAGAAGGAAAAAAGGGAATAGAATCTAAAGAAAATGGAAGAAATGGAATGGATAAAGGTGCAATAAGAAAATGAAGGACAAAGGTATAACTTATGAAAACAGATTCCTTATTTGAAAATGAAAAACTGAAGTAATGCAGTCAAAGCCACACTCCAAGACTTGACACTTTTAACTGAATGTATTACTGTTTCTATTCTAAGAACACTACTATTTTCTCCCTTCCATGTACAGGATGTCTGGAGTAGCTGCTGTACCTCCATTTTATGCTAAAATGGCAATCCTATCTTAGAAATAATGTGAAAGCAATAAACAATTTCTTTTTGTTTAAACTGAAAGTATTATTAACGGCTGCAGAGGGAGCCATTGCAATGAAGAAAAAGATACTTTATGTATTTTCTTCTTTACATTTTACTTTTTTTTTTCTTTGAAGATGGTTTCAGAACTGTGCCACTTGAGAGGTGGACTGGAAACAAAGCAGAGGAAATGTGGTTTTATAGGACTTGGTTTAACTGATATTTCCAAATTAAACAGGGAACCTACATTATCATGGGGGACATAAGGCTGAAATTAGCATTTCATATTTAATCCTTTAGAGCTCAGATTCTTTTTGTTGAATAACAGCTCAGCTTTTGAAACTGAGGAAAGTGAAGGTATTTAAATGAGAATATATGAAGATGGAACTGAGAAACTCTCAGTCTTGTCCTCAGGACTATAAGTAAATACCATTGTACTTTAGAACTTTATTTGTACTTTAGATAGTCCTATATATAGGATGAAATATTCACTCAACCATTTCTAATAGAGATACTTTTATGCAGGTAAATATATTAAATTCAACCAAACATTTCAAATTTTCTTCCTTCAGAAAATACAGAGGAAGATTTTTATTTTTAGTAGGCACAGAATGAATATTCATGTAGTTTCTCCTTATAATTGTGTAAGTCTCATAAATTCTGAGTACCCCTCAGGAGACAGAAACCTCTATTAAATCACAGTAGGACAGTGGGCTAATTTTCTTCCTATTTCCCCAAGGCAGTCAGAACAATTATATGTTTTATGTTTAGTTTCTTTGCTTTTGACTGTATTTTTTTCTTTTTTTTCTTTCTTTTATTTTTGCTAGATGAGTTTTCTCTCTTCATCTCTGCTTCCACTCTTTGTCCTCTGCCATCTTCAGTACTTGGTTCTTCCTTCCTTGTATTTTTTTTTCTGTGTTGTGCTTATGGAAAAAAATTAACTTAAAGTGAGTACCTCCTTTTTTGAAAGATGAAAATTTCTGCTGTTTTTTGGTTAATTGCTAAAACACTTCCTCGTGAGAAGACTTATTCTTGTAGTCTCAATATGAAACTTAATGGCCTGTTTCCTGAAGATACTGCTGACTGACAGATTTCTTGGAGACCAGTCAAGCTGGTCTCAAGACAAAGGGCTTGTATGAGGAACTTGAACTGGATATTGGAGAGATGTGTATAAGAAGCAAGTGAACAAAGTCTTCTTCCTCTTGAGGCAGATGGGTTGAACAGAATGAGAAGGAGCATCATTCACTGGAAAAACAAAGCGTCCCCTTTCTCTGCCATGGTCACTTCTGTTTGGCAGTGGTGAGACAGGTTTTTGGCACTGAATAGATGCTTTTCATTGATTCAAAATCCACTTGTATGGATAGTGGAATTCACAAGGTAGCCCCCTTCTAGAATGGATTTTTCATTTCTTTTTATGTAGTTGTAAATAGCAAATTGTATTAAAAATATTTCAAATCTGGAAACAAGTATGTTAACATATTTTGAGATCTAACCAATAGGGAAAATGACTGCAGCTACTCTGCCTTACCTGTGGTCAGGAGAGATTGAGTATTTTCTCAGCAAGACTGAAATATCATCTAATCGTGCCCCTCAATGAGCAATTCCAGCACATAGGTTAGAAGAGTTTACCTGAGTCATCCAACGCCTGCCATTGCTGGCATCCATGCTTGGTCTGAAGGGGTTTGCTCAGCTCTTGGTGCACGTGCTGCCAAAACTCGTCCTCACCTTGCACCTCCAAATGGATTTCCTTCACTAAGAAACCTGAAGTCTGTAAGGAAAGACTAACAAAAGCCACAACTCTTATAGTTCTGTATGAAAACCCAGAGAAATAATGGATATCACCAGCTTCTATGACCGTAGAAAATGAAAAAAACTTCTGGAAAGTGGGATGGTAAATGAGTAAGATGTGGCTACAATCATACTTGTTTGTGCATAGAAGGTAGAGAGGTAATTCCAACCGCACCATCTCTAGATGGGGATACTCTTAAGACTAATGCAGTAACATGTAACTTCCCAAGGCATGTGCATATCTACCTAGTTATGGATTCCACTGTCTTAGCCTTGAAATCACAGAATGGGTAAGGTTGGAAGGGACCAACTGTGGGTCATTTGATCCAACCTCCCTGCCCAAGTAAGGTCATCTTAGAGCATATTGCACAGGAATTGTGTCCAGACGGTTCTTGAACATCTTCATTGAGGGAGACTCCACAACATCTCTGGGTAAACTGTTCCAGTTTTTGGTCACTCACACAGTAGAGAAGTTCTTCCTCATGTTCAGGTGGAATTTCCTGTGCATCAGTTTCTGGCCATTACCTCTCATGCTATTGCTTGGCACCACCAAGAAGAACCTGATTCCATCCTCTTGACACCCTCCCTTCAGATGTTTATAGACAGTGATGAGGTCCCCTCTCACTCATCTCTTCTAGAGGCTGAACAGTCCAGTTCCCTCAGCCTTTCCTTGTAAGAGAGATGCTCCAGTCTTAGTCATCTTTGTCACCCTACACTGGACGTGCTCCAGGGGCTCCACGTCTTTCTTGTACTGAGGAGCCCAGAACTGAACACAACACTCAAGATGTGGCCTCACCAGGGCTCAGTAGAGGGACAGGATCACTTGACCTGCCAGCAGTGCTTTTCCTAACACACCCCAGGATTCCCTTGGCCTTCTTGGTCACAAGGGCACACTGCTGGCTCCTGGACAGCTTGTTGTCCACATGACCCTCACTCCTTCCCCATTCTCCTGAGGGCTGCTCTGTCATACCCTGTGTGTTCATTAGTGGAAATTGATAAAGACAAAATTTTAAAAATATTACTGGTTTGTATTGAGGAAACAGAACCAAGCTTTGTAGCCCTCTAAATGGTACGTTGATGTTCTTTTTGTGTTTTCCTTTGCATCATTTCAAGCTACATTTGAATTGCCAGAAAATGGTATGTGTTGGGTTTTTTTAAATGGCTATCATTATTTATTTATTAATTGCTATGTATTTCTCATTTGTGACACTAGGATATTGATGAAGAAATTGAAGCTGAGTACAACATTTTGAAAGCTCTCTCTGATCATCCCAATGTAGTCAAATTCTACGGCATGTACTATAAGAAAGATGTGAAAAATGGAGACCAGCTTTGGCTAGTTCTTGAGGTAAATAATACAGAAAAATGAGAGTCTTATTCGAGTTGGCATTTCAATGTTGAGTATAAACCCAGTGAATGAGATGCAAGTAATTTGTTCAGTGTTTTTTTCTAGAGTGGTTATGTGTAAAGCGGTAAGTGCTGTTGTTTAGTCTTTTCAGTGTCCTGATTTAAAGTTCTGCTCTGAGTTCAGGATTCTTATTTTGATATTATACAGATAGTGCTGTGCCTTCAGAATTAAGATACAAAATCTAATGGGACTCACAGGATTTCTTTGGTGAAAGGCTTGCCATGGGAATCTTCATCTGGTAGCATTTCTTTAAGTATGACTAACACATAACAGTTAAAGAGCACAGTATGGAGATTTTTTTCCTAAATGAAAGCATAGAAGTTATTAACCTGAATTCCTTTTTTGTGGTGCAAGTAAATGCACAAATTGATAAATAAGCCAATAAAAGCAGGCTGCTGCCCAAATGTTGTTGAAAACAGCAGGATTTCTTCAAATGAAGTCAGAGCAAGGTAAGGCCTGTAATTTGTGTGTTTCAGTCTTTAGTTTTGACTAATCTATGAGAAAAGAGCTTGATCATTATAGTTTCCATAGATTCACAGCCTGGTGTGCAAAAATTTCCTCTTGTACCCAGAGGAAAATAGAGAAGAATATCTCTGACAGGAATAGGGAGCTTTTCACAACAATCAAGGGTTTTGCTGTTATTTGATCAGTGTTTGATAAGGCTGAGATTGAAGAATTGGTTGTATTTTATGATTTGTTAGCTAATTAAATAAAAACCTCCTGCCAAATATCTCAGTGATACAAATTATTAGGTTCCCTGACATCAAAAGATGTCAGCTCTCTGTGCAGTAACCATCGTGGAAAAAGCAGTTTCCTTTGTGTCAGCTGGGCATTTGAAACTCCCATCTCTGAAACTTCTGGCCTTGAAGGCAGGGATGCTGAACAGCCAGGATGCAACAGACTCTGAAGAAACAGTCAAATGTTTACATTTTAAATTTTATTTCACATGGAATTGAGTTCTTAATGGGAAAAACACAAGCCTGCATATGGAGTATGTTTTATATCTGCTCTTTTCATGCCAAGGTGTACATATGAAAGTGATAGTATTAGACTGTGTGAGTAGTCTTGGATGCTTTCTGTCGCTGCCCATGTAGATCCATGAATGCAGTGGATTTCGGCTGGTGTGTGTATTTGTAGATATGCATAAGTAGAAAAATAAATTTCAATATTGACTTTGGTGAAGCTTTCCTTTTAATAATTGTATATGTGAAAGAAAACTGTCATGAAACAGATTTCTCTGTTGAAGTGGCACCTTCTTTTCAGCTTGTATTCATCTTTACAGGGCTGTTGCAGTCTGCTTTTCACAGCAGCTATTAAGGTATCCTGTATTTTGTAAGAATGTATATCTTTTCATAATCACCCTTTTGTGTTCTGTGATGGGATCCATGGGCAGGAGATTCTGGAGAAAGTGTCACAAATTCCACTAGGAATGGATTGTGATACATGGCAAAACTCACCATTTAGTAATGGATTTAGAGCCACCACCACAGTTTACCAACAAAATTATTCTCTCGAGCATTTAAATCCATGTATTTAGGTGTTACCAATTTTTTTTTCCTAGAGGAAAAAATCCTCACCTCGTTGAGGTGTGTCCTATGCAATGTATCAATGGCAAACCATCCTGGAAAGAAAGATTGTTGCCAGGTTTCTTTTCTCCTAATGCTGTCTTCAGCATTGGTTATATGAACTGTACCATTCAATTCTTATGTCTTTCTTAGTGTATACAGTATGGTGATTTTTGATGTATCTCATAGATTTTGGTAGCTCTTTCGTAATCCACTTGGTCATATTTGGATTTTGGGGAAAAGAGGCTAATCAGGCTTGAACTAGGCTAAAGTAAGTGGCTGAGGTACAGTTTGGAGGCCAAAAGGGACCAAGAAGCTAAAAAGACTACCCTATTACATTGATAAGGGTTCTTGAGAGATTTTAGTCCCAAATATTGGAATTATGATAAAATTGTCATACCTCTTAAGTTAGCACCTGTTCTGAATACTGGAAAAGACGTATGATGAAATTACTGCAGTCTTGGTGTCAAATATTCTACTCCACCTTCCATCTCTGTTCCCCAAAATGATCTTACGTGATTTGGTACCTGTTGAACCTGTGGTCTCAAATTCTAGGATGAGATAGTTGGAGGTTCCATTTTTAACTAAAATTGGCAGTTTCATTTGCATCTTGTTCCAAGGCATATGTCAACAACGAGGCAGTGGATGTTCACAGTCCAGGTTGAAGGGATTGTCCTCTGACTAGAAATGATTAAAGCAGAAAGAAATAGTTACCTACAGCTAAATGGAATTTAGAGCTGACCTCTTGATGTGGGTCATCTGACAGTTATTAGTATGTCTATAGAAGCCAAAACCAGTTGCTTCAGAATGATGGAAATTATCTTCTGCAGAATAATCCTGGATAAACATGACATTTCTGCTGAATCTCCTCACATAAATAATTGCCGGATAGCACATGCCTTCACAGAAAATATTTTTTCAAATTTTAAGTGAGATTCCTCACTTTCTACTGAACATTTGAATTTAATTTTGTTTGCTGTGTTTCTGTCTCTCTGGTTATGTCTTCTAAGTGATCTTGTTAAGCATTTTGAAGTTGCAATTCTGTGAGCTGGAAATATGCTTCTGAGAGAGTAGGAGCTATTGTTCGGGGGGTTTTTTTTCTTTTAAAAGAAATTATTTTTTGTATTATATATATTATAAAGTATCAAGACCTAAGTAGCGAGTCTCATACTTTGATTTAGCATTTCAGTGTAGCTTTAATTGGTAAAAAAATGTGCATAATGGTTACTTAGGAAAATAACCTTTTTGCATAACACACTTCATGTTGCACTCTAGAACAGTATTTGTAGGAGGATTGTAAAGTTACCATGTTGTGCTCATCTTAAAACATGTGAGGACCTAAATCTGAGATTAGTATAGAATATTAATTTTCACTAACAATTAAAAACTAGAGGAAATAATAGTGTGAGACCTTTTAGCGTCATTACCATCTTTTTGGTAATAAAGGAACCAAACTTTCTCAGTTCAGTATTTTTAAGGAAAATACCTATGGGAATGAAAGTGAAACAGGAATACATCTGTACAGAATACTCTTGACTCACAGTTCAGAAATGCCCTTATCTCTGTAGGCTGCACTCAGATAGACTGAACATCTGTTCCTCTTTGGATGTTGTTCTAATCACGTTTCTAATAAAGAAAACTGCTGGAGGGAGGATTCCTGCCAGGTGCATTAAGCTTCATCACGTGCATCCAGAGATGCAGGCAGAAGAAACTGGCCTATTGAGACTGTGTTTAAAAGAAATCCCATGAGTATTATGCGTGGGATGAATCAGCTTAGCAGTTCCATGTCAGCAGATATAAGCATGATGACACAGCTAAGGCAGTGTGTGCTGTAGCCCATCTTTTTCTGCTCTGGATGTTAGTTCAGAAGGTAAAATGCCTGAGATAATTGGAAAGTAAATGATTGAAGATGGAGCAGAGAGGTAAATCATATCAGGCCCCACAGGTGAGCATGTAGGTCCAGGGCAAATGGGGAGAACAAGTGGCACAGCCCTTACCCGAGATCTGTTGCAAAGAACAACCTAGTCAAGAAAGAGTGAAGGCTGAAAATACCCCAGTAAGGTAAGCAGTAGGTGTTACACTGCTTTTACTTGCTAGTGTAAGCCAGAAGCCAGAATCATAATGCAACATATTTCCACAGTTTGTTTCCTACAGAGATCAGGTAGAACTTTAAGAAGCATCTTGGTCCATTTTCAAAAGACGCATAGTTATGTGTGCCATATTTGAGACGAATTTGGGTTTGTGAGACACATAAGTAAACAGTATATTTTATTGTTCTTGATATATTTTTATAGGTAATAGAGGAAACATGCATTATTTTTACAGTAATTTTTTTAAAATTTTTATTTAATGAGTTAAAACTTACCTTGGTAGGGGAAAAATTTTGTGAGGATTTTTTTCCACCCCAAAATACAGTTTTTTAATACCAAAGCATTTTGTAGCAAATTCTCGTTTTTGGAGAGGTTGAAGGAATTGCCAAGAAGTGTAACACAAATACGTTCCTTTCACTGCTAAATGCCAAGAAAACTGACAAAATATTCTTTCTAGGTGTTTTTCTTCCTGTAGCGTGAACATTTCAGGAACATTTGCAATGCCCTGCTGAGTCAGACCAATGGTCCATGTAGCACAACGTTCTGTCTCTTGTGGTAGCACTAGAAGATGCTGTTTAGGAAGGGTCTGTTGCCCAGTTTTTGCAGTCCATTTCCCTCAGGCTTTCCAACAACCATGAATGCTCTAATATGGATGTCCTAGACTATTCCATTTGATATCTATTTATGGACACACTAAACCTGATGATGATGCATGCTGTAAGAGGAGACTGTATAGCATGGCAGTAAGTTTAATTTTTGTATCACTATTATATAATAGTTTCTGTTTATGTAATATTCCACATAATAGAATGTAATGTTTTCGACATTATGAAAACATTTCCAAATCTAATTGTTTTTCAGTGTGAAGAAATTTATAATCCTGTTCATTTGAGAAGGAGGAATATGTTACAGTTTCCAGTGGACTGCAGGCTCTATTTTCTGACCAGCTCTGTTGTTAGAAAGTACCTTCACAAATGTTTCAGTAGCTAGTGCAGTCTATGCAGGTGCTGTTTATGCACAGTCCAGATTGAGTCAATCTGATTCATCTTTGTTCTCATGTGGAACCTTTCCTTGATCTAGTGGAATCTTCATCAGAGAAATCCTGTGCAAGTGTAGAGTAGCTTGTATTTGGAAACTGCTTCTCTGAAAAAGTGCCATTTTAACCTTTCCTTTTCCCTCAACCTTTTAACATGGGAAAAATCATTAAATAAATTGATAACTTATATAATTCTGCATTGTTGCAGACAAAGTGGTATACTTTGAGTTTCATTTTCTGGATGTTTCTTGGTGTTAACTGAACCTCCTAACCAGACACTGATAACTCAAAAGAATTACAGAAATATTATCATGATAAATTATTGTGATTCAGTTGGCAGCTATGTTTGCTAATTTAAAATTTGCCTGGAGTGATTCAAATTTGTTACTTACCTTTGATCTTTTAAAGTTAACACTAAGAGAAGAAATTTTAAATGTACAAATATCTAAATTCTCTTTTTAAGTCCTTGGGATGTTTCTTTTTATGAAAGGTGGTTTTTTCTTTTCAGAAAGAAAGAGTCTTAAACCCCTAAATAGAAGTTCTCAGGACTTTGAATTTAACTAGAATACAGAAAACTCTAGTACATCAGTTCACCTGCTACTCTTTTTGCAAACAAAGTACAAACCGATAGTTAATCAGAGTAAGGACATAGTAACTTGTATGGGTAATTGTAAAGGTAGCCCCATATGGAAAAAAAGGAATAAAGTGCCAGTATATCAAACTGCCAGCCTGCTATACCAGGACAGTGGCAATCCATTGCTACTAGTTTACTTCTAGTGCCTTGCCTGGCCTGGGGAAGCTTGTGCATCCAGGATGTTACATGCTTGTAACAGGATAAGAACCGAAAGACAACCTGTCTAACAGACTGTTGCTGTGTTACAAGCCCAGAACAGCCCACCAGTGTAGTTCCTACTCAGTTACCAATTACAAGGCCTATTGCATTTGTCTGGTGAGACACTTAAATATAATGAGTGTGTAACAAGCTGAGATCCCCTGATAAAACTCCTCTCTGGTTTTGTGGAGATCCTTTAGAAAGGACTACCATTCTTGAATTTGCTTCAAGATGGAGAGCCCAGCACAATGTGGAGAGTATCAATTACTCGCTCCTTTCCAATCCTATAAGTGACCCTTCATAGCAGAGAGCTTTCATAGAAGGTTTAAGCAATAGAGCAAATGGCTTTGGAAGAGGAGAACTGAAGGGGTAACAGAAGTCAGCTGTGAATGTCAGGCAGCTGCAAGCATTTGTCAGCACTGTGGTACAGGAGAGTTATTAAGGAGGAATTGAAGGAGGATAGTGCTACAGTTTTCTGGGGTTTTTTGGCTGCTCCTTCAAAGCAGAAAAGAAAATGTGTTATGCCTACAGGTACCCAGTAATGGATGCCAGCCCTGTGAGCTGATCAGGGTTAGAAGTAGATCTCTTGCTGCGTAAAAAATGGTATTAGGACCTGCTGTGGGTCTTGACAGTAAAAGCAACTAGCTTATGTTTGATGTGATTGAGAAGGGACAGCCAGTGTGTGGGTTCAGGGGAATAATGGCATGTTCAGAGATGACTGGTACTCACTAAGGCCAAGAGAAGAAGGTGTTCCATTAAATCCTGGGTAAAATTAAGAATGCTGAACAATATATGTGCATTGCTGCATCTGGCCTGGAGTGAATCTGCTGTGCTGTTGCACTGCTGTATCTGCTCTTTGGAGAGAGTTTAGCAAATCAGATGCTTCCAGATGTTTGCAAATCTAACCGTGGTCACAAAGAGAGCCTTAGAATTCATGAAATATGTATAAATTTTCCTCCCAGATTCATAAATGAACAGTGACAGCACGATTTACATATGTGTCAGAGAATAATGAGTATAATTAATGCCCAAATCTCATGTAGCTTAATAGTCTCGGATCCTTCACTGACCTACTATATGTGGAAGAGTTTCTGATGATGTTGCCTTTTCAACGTTTCAATATATAATTCTAATAAATAGTGAAACTCACTGAATTGCATCCTTCTTTTTAAACAACAACAATAAAATCCTCTGCTTTGTTATATAATGTCGAAACTATGGAGTATATTTATCTAAAGAAATACCAGTCTCAGCACGTCCAGTTGCCTTGAGGAAGGGAGATTTTTTTTTCCACTGGAATTAAGATGCTAATAGTACATTTATAAGTTGCAGTGTGGTTTCTACAAAAAAGGAGCAACCATTATCCAAAGATCCAGGTATTGATATATTTCACTGCTGTTGTGTAGCTTAACTTGAATGAGGCTTCAGCTGTTTGACAACTGTGAGTTTGGGTGATGTAAAATATGAAGAGTCAAGAAAATCTAGAAAAAACAAATACCACCCCTCTCCCCCCTGCAAAAAAAAAAAAAAAAAAAACAAAAACAAAACCAGCAACAACAAAACAAACAAAACCCCAAAAAAACAAACAAAAATCCCAAACCTACCAAAGCAGGCTGGGCACAAAAAAGCTAAACTTAGAGCAAGATGGGTAGTTCTCCCCTTGTCTCTTGCTGAGATTTCCAGCACCACGTATGAGTCCTAATGGCTGGCAGTAGTTTTCTCTTCATTAGCTTGATCTCTTTCCTTTCTCAGCTGATGGTGGTGTCACTCTTCATGGCACCTCTCTGTGCATGGAAGAGGGAGAGAGGAGCTGCAGTCAGTGTTGCAAGGCAGCTGATGCCTGTTCTTGATGAGCAAAGATGTTTGGCTGAAAACATCTCCAGCCTCGGAGTCTGCAGCCTGCAAAGAAGGTGCAGAGCCTGAGGAGTTGCTAATCATGCAGACTAGTGCATCTAAAGTTTAGTGAACAAATTCATGTCATTGCAGCTGTTAGGACTTCAGTTGTTGAATTCCATTTGACTGAAGATTTTGTATTAAAAAAACCCAAACTGTTGTAGTGAATCAAGAAGCATTTGGACAACACGCTCGTGCACATAGTGTGAGTCTTGGGGTTGTTCTTTGCAGGGCCAGGAGTAGGATCTCAGTGATCCTAGTTAGGATATTCTGTGATTCTGTAAGGAATGAGTAGACGTATGAAAACTGGAGTTGTTCTTATTGCTGTGATAGTTTTAGCAGGAGTGGGAAAATCCAAATTCCACTAACATAGTGGAAAATAACTAGTCTATTTGGGTTTTATGTCGGTGTGGGGGTGTGGGGAGGAAAGGTGTGATTTGCCTAAATATTATTAAGTATTTCCAATTGACATATATAGAAGAAAAATTAAACAATTGAAAATTGCTTTTGCATATTTCTCAGCATGGGTCATTTTTCAGTAATGTGTATGGTTATAATTGCTGCATTCAGACCAACACTGAATATTTCAATCCATTACGTGTCTGAATCAGTCTTGATTTCTCCATTTCTGAAGTATCCCTCTTTGCTTCCTAGTTGTAGCATATGATTCTTGAATCATATCCGTTTTTCTCAAGGCCAGAGATGTGTGGCTACAACTGTCATTTGATGCTTTGAAGTTTTACTTAACACTCATAATTTCTCTGCATGAGGACTATTTCATATTACATTGTGGTTTGCACAGTTCACGTTTTTTTAACAACTGGTGAGGATATGTTATGGCCCACCTTGTGAGAGAATACTTACATACCAAAAGCTGGTTCTGAATAACCTCTAATGATTTTTGCCACCATGACGTAAAGCAGAAGTCCAGAAAAAATAACCTGAGTTTTACCATTCTGCTATGTAATTAAATAGCATGTGAATACTATGCCTTTCACATTCTAATATTTCACATCACTTTGCTTTCTGTGCATTTTACTTTTTGTCACAGTTTTACTAAAAATGTGAGGTTATTTAAAACCAGAATAAAATAAACCGCCAAAGCCCGCCATTAGCATTGATTTGGGTTAAATTGGTTGGGTTAAATCTGAGATAACCAAATGTCCTTTAGCATCAGTCAACATAAGATTGCTTGGGCTAAGACATGTTGTTCTTTGCTTCAGACACTTGAAGAACAAACACTTGAATTAAAGTGTGATAGATAATATACTTTTGCTGGTTTTGTACTCAGTTTCATGTTAGGTCTCTTTATAAAAGGGAGTGACTGAAGGCACTATAGTAGTAGGGAGAGTGGTCTCCTCATTCTTTGTTGGGCAGAAAGGGCTGGAGGCTGCAGACTATGGGAGAAAAGTACTATAGCAAGGAACAAGGAGCTGGGATGTGCGGAAAGAAGAAAGCCAGGTGTCAGTGGTGATGGAAAGTTTCCTGGGCTCCAGAAAGAATGTCAGTATTTGCTGCAGTTCAGAAAGGGGCTGACTTTGCTGAAACCAAACCCTGAAAGTATGGAACTAGGTTGCACAGACACAGTGAGCAGAGATTGGTTTGCAAAACAACTTCAAATACTTACAGAGTCTGTAGCTCCTTTTGTAGTCACCAGAGAAGCACAGGCATGTCCAAGAGTGGTTAAGCTGACGAGTCCTGCACGCTCCTGCAAGGAGAGGAACTGCCTTTTGGATGAGTGTGTTTCAGCTTCACTCCTTTTGTAAAACCAGCCTTTAGACAAGCCCCATTGTTTGGATTTGCACTTCCCCAGTCATGCTTTTAAACTCAATAGGGAAGATTTCTATTGCAGTAATTTAAATTACAGGGAATTATACTAAATTATTGTCTTCATGTAGAAACACACATAAAATGAATTATGTGTATTGTGGACACGGTAGTACTTGGAACTACTGTCTGAACCCTGAATCAAAGAGAAATGGTGCTACAAAAGAAGAAGGTGCTTTGAAATGTTTCCTAATTGTTGAAGAGAGAACAAAAGCAATGTGGTTCTGAGCAGGCAAAAAAAGCTGTGAAGTGCTTGCTGTTACCACAGACTGCCCTATTTTCTTATGAGATTCTATATGTTTTCTAGAGCCTTAGCTAAGTTTGCAGAAGTCAGTAGAAATACTTCTGTTGACATTATTGGTCCCAAACTTAGGCCCTACTTTTTCTCCCTAGCTGAGGGAATGTTTCTGCTCTCTAAATGTGATTTTTACCACTCCTCCTTGTGTCTAATAAAGCAATGAATTGCAACTAAGTTTTCTCTATCAAAATGTTCTGTCTTGGTAAGCTGCCTATTGCATTTGCTCAGAGTCCCGGGCTCTTTACTGACCAGTGCCTTAAAGTTTTGTATGGAGATTAGCTCTGATTTTGCAAAAGGATCCTTCCATTTATGTGATTTTTAAAAAATTAAAGCTGTGTTATGGTGTTGCCCGGCCATGAAGACTCAGTTGAAGCTCCTTTAAAATTTCTGGTTTTAATATGTCTAGATCTCCGTTGCTTTACAGAAATCATGGCTTGGTACCACTTCAGCTATATAACCTTTTGAGGAGGAGATCTGGACAAAAGATACATTAAGTTCTTCATTTGCAACTTCATGGGGAGGTAAATCTATTATAACATAAAGAATGTGAATTATGGGATGGTGCAATATGAAGTTTACTTCAGGATGAGCTAGCAGGGGAATTCAGTTGTGCTATGCCCAGTAAACCCTTTTGACAGCACCGTCACCTACTTGCTTTTTTTCATTCTGCTCGGGACAAAACAATATTACAAATGTCTTAGAACAGAAAAAATCCTCCTTTGAGGGATTAGTTCTCTTTGTTCTTGTCTATGTAAAGCCTTGGTGGCTTCATTCAATTATGCCGAGTTTGAAAAAAGACATTTAGAAAAAGGCAATAATGGCATAGTTGTGGCTTTTCCATTTTGGCCACGATGTGAAGTGGGGATATTTTTATTCTGACTGAGAAAGATAAGAGTCTGTGAAGGCTGGCATTGCATAAGATGAAATAGGCAAACTTTTCCTCTGGCTGGCTGTCTGTCTTGTCAGTGCTTGTGCGTGGCAAAGAAAATGGGAAGTTAAAAGCCAAACTGAAAGGGGAGAAATCAGAAGCAACAAATAAACACCCGTGAGGCTGTGACTAACACAGCCCTGGAGGTGCTAGATGATATAAGAGAGCAAAATCATAAATACCACATGGTTTGTGTTCACTGAAGCTAAATAACTCAGGAAAGACGTCTGTTTCAGTGATACATTTTGTTCATGCTAAATTGAAAGCAATCAACTTTACCTAAAAGCACAGAGCATTGCTATGGTTTCTTTTGGTTATGGATTGTCTTGTCCAGTTGCCATGAAAAATAGGAGCCACAGTGCACATCTGTCTTCTATTTGAGATGAAATTAAAACTGTGCTGCACAGACAGGAGCTGTATATTAAAGCATTCGGCCCATTGAAGAAAATAATTGAGTTCCCTGTAAGTCTTTACAAGGACCTTCAAGTATTTGTGGTAGTTCTTAGGTGCTGCCAGTTGAATGTGCTCTGTCAGTAATAGTTGAGAAGATACCTCACACTGTAGGCAGAGAATAGGAGTTCACATGATCACAGCTGATCCTGAGAGACAGTCAGTCTATGGAGTTCTTTCTTGGAGACAAAAGGCAAAGAAAGTGACTCTGGAAATGGCTGTATCAGGTAGATTCAGTTCTAACAGAGAAGATCTCTTTTGAAAAGTTGAAGATGGAAGGAAATTCGAGTGAAAAAGCCCCAAAATAATTGCATTCACTTGGAGCAGCAGGGTAAGGATAATGGGCTTAGGAGAGTATGCTTTACCTGGGTTCAGGTTCTGGTAGGTGCCTGTATTTAGGAAAAATAATATAAAAATGAAGGAAAGTGCCAGGATAGCTGGCAAGTTTTGAAAGACATTAAAAACACAATGTCAAATTAGCTGATACAGAGAAAAAAATAGAAGCACAGTAAGAGGTGTGTGAGAATGCATCAGGGTCTGCTTCTTTTAATATTTCAGAATGCCTTCAAAGAAGAGAAACAAAAATGCTCAACTAAGGCATTTAAGAATAACCTCCAAGGGGCTAATGTGGAGAGTGGTAAAGAAAAGGTTACTAGAGAAGTGAGATACAAGAATATTTACTATATGACTTTACAAAGTGAGGAAAAAAATGACCTAGGGAAATGCAGACCAATCTACTTAACTTTGATACCCACAACAATTTAACAGAAACCACTGTAGAAATATCCAGAACCCAGTAACATGGTAAGTGGTTGATTTGGACTGGGTCAGAACAAATGGTATTAATAAAATCTCTTTGTTTAACAGGATATCTGCGGTAACAAGGGGAAAGCAATAGATGAGATATGTCTTTTGTAAGGTTTTTATATGGTCCCATGTGACATTTTTGTGAGGAAAATGGGGAAATACAGAAATTTCACATAAACAATAAAGCAAATAATCTCTCATAAAACTGAACTTAGATCACTTTTGGGCTGGGAGAATCTCAAGGTGAGCATCTGCTTTTGGTCTGTTTCCGTTCAGTAGTAACTTGAGTAATGAAAAAAGTCCACAAAAAAGTGGAAGTGGACAACTAGTTTAATTACAGGCATATTGGAGAATAGCATCAGATTTACAATTGTGAATACCAGCGGAATTGTTTTGAATCATGGGAAGGTGATTCATACAAAGTGCTGCTATCCATAGGAAGAATAAATGGGACATACCTGACCATGATGTGGTTATGCAGACAGGGATTCTCTGCAAAATGGAGATTGTTCTGTTCATCTTTTCCCAGCGAAGACAAGACTTCCAATGGAATTTTCTCTGGAGTTTGGGGACAAAACATGTCACAAACATCAGTAGCAAATTGGAGGCAGTCTAAATTGAGAAAATGTGGCTAATTTCAAAATACTACAACAACTAAGTTTGTACAGCCTAAAAAAGAAGAAGAAAAGTGATTTATCATGACAGTAGTCTGACAGAGGTGATGTTAAAGGGAAAATTATGGTAATTTATTGTCAGATACTACTGGAGGGAAGGGCAAAAATAATGCGATTTTGTTGGAAGCAAAAATATTCAGGTTAGGTAGTAGGAAAAATGCTCTGTCAGGGTAGTGAAATACAGAAACAGGCTATTTAGAAAGATTGGAATGTCCTTCAGTGGGAGACTTTTAGGAGCAAGTTAGACAAATATCTGACATTTCTGAAAGTACCAGGTCTCTGTACAAGTACATATGCAGTGGACTAAGTAATTTCTTGAGGTCCCTTTTACTCCTTTGCTTCTGTAGTTTTATGATGACAAAACAGCAACAAATAAGAAACTTCTGTTCTTACAGCAGTCAGTACTACAAGGAAGATACAGTCAGCTCAGAGACTGGCAGTGCTGCTGCACTGCATGCTTAGGGGAACAGGTCAGATTATTGATCTATTCTAAGAACAGGAAAAAAAAAATAGAGACTAGTGCCTGAGATGTTTTTAGCATTCTTATGTGTGATAATATTAAAGCAATGTTGGGACTTTTTCATAAGTATAATTCATGCATGCCATAAGTTGTGCATATGTGATGTGCTACCCAGTCATTTATGTCTGTGCAGCCTGTAAAGATAGGGAAGGCAGTAATTGTAATTGAGCCACTCTTTGAATTCAAGCTACTGAAGTATGATAAAAGCACCTTAACAACTGCAGGATGCAAGCAAACATTACCAGCTTAGTACAGATGTATAAGTCCAGAGCAGTTGGATGATTAAAGGCTGTAATGGCCCTAACAAAAGTGCAATTGAGAGTTTTCTTGAAAGGGAATCTCATACTGCCCTTATTCAATGGGCATCAGAATCAAGAAGAGCTGCAGAGGAGAATGTATCAACTGGGTCAGATGAAGAGTGACTAAGACCTAAAAAGAACACCTGCATGACTGTGATGTGATGGCAATTTTAACTGACATTTCATGTGTAAGGATCATTGTATAATTTTTTTTTTCTGAAGTTAGCTTAGCATACTAATAGCTCAATTTAAGTAGCAGAGGGTTGTGGCAGATGGGTGGGTGGAGAACTGCATGTCATTCCCAGTATGAGTCTTTGCCTTTTTGAGTGCCAGAAAATCATAAGGGAGAACCCCTTTGCTGCTATTGTAGAAGACTCATCACCTCTTTTGATACAGCTATGTATGGCCATCAGAGCTACAGCTCTCTAAGGGAGGTTTTCACATGGATAAAGCCTTCTATGAAACCATTCTTGTTGTTGGTCTAGGCATGCAATATTTTCTTAGTTCTTTCCCACACTTTCTGCTGTCTGAATATCCAAACTAGGAACTCAGTATTTTAAATTTCAAGAATTCTGAATCATATAAAAGTACATCATGTAAGGGACCTTTGGAAGTTATTTGGTCCAGCCCCCTGCTCAAAGATTATTAACTACAATGTTACAGGTTTGCCTTTTCAATTAAAGTTTTAGTATCTCCAAGGATGGACATTACATAGACTTACTGTATCATCTGTTCCAGTGCTTAATTCAGTGGGAATTTTTTTCCTTTATGTCCAATAGGAATCTACTATCTTGCAGTTGGGAATTGTTGCCTCTCATCCTTTGCTGTGTTCCACTGGGAAGATGTCTCTGTCTTCTCCACTCCCTTTTAGGTAGCCTCAAGGGTTCAGTTTACCCTATTTTTAGTTGCTTGTTGTTGCAGGTAATATTTGCATTCTATTAGTGCAGGCACAGAAAATATTGCTGGTAAAGAAAATGCCTGTAAATCACAAGGGAACAATAGAAGAAGTGACTAACATTAGATTGATGAAAATTGCTCATGTACAACGCTTTTAAGATGACATTCCTAAATAGCTTCCTTATGGGAGGATCACTGATATCTTCCCTTCCTGTGTCTGATAGGCTGGACATTATAAGAATCTGTCCCCTTAAATGGAGTATATTGAAAGCTTAAAAGAGGGTTTCTATCTGATACAAACCACAAGAAATGCATCTGTGTATGCAATAGAAACTGTGTGTGAATGTGTGGGGTTTTTTTTAGTGTGGGAGAGAGAAATGGAATTATTACTTTTTCCTCCCAGAAGAGCTCCTGTCTCATGACAGGTGAAAAGTCATTTGATTTGGTGAGGTACTTTGATCTTTAGGATAGGAAGCAGCGCCCTGTGACAGAGCTGATAGGTATGTGGCTTCTGCTATATGTTTGTGTTCTCAGTTTTCTGTGCATTTGTTGTTCTCTGCTTGTAGTGCCCTTTATCAAGGTATTCTAAGGAGATTTTACCAAATGTTGTAGAGTAATGACACAGACTGATTACAAACTATTTGGTCATGTAAGTTCACAGTCCTTGCAACAAAATAATAGCTATCGGGACCTCCCTTCTCTAGATGCTCACTGAAAACTAGGAAGATCTTTTTAAAAAGTTATCTCTGTTGCCTTCATTATTTGTTGGCATCCAAGCATTACAGTTAGCTTAACTCAAACACAGTGACTTTGGTAAGAGGCTACACAGTTTTTTTAATGTGGGCAGCATGCTACTAAGAAGCAGCAGAGATCATAAGCTGCGATATTTAAAACACCTGAGGAAACTTTCAGTCTGGCCGTACTGCTGAATAATGTTTATCCCATAATATCTCATTAAAGGATTGTGTAAGTTAAGGTAATGTGATGTTTTTAATGATTTAGGTTTTTTTACTCCTTTAAGTTTCTATGTCATGGGCTAGATCCTGGTCAACATCCCCAGTAGTAATTTATCTTCCCTTCTATTCAGATTCCCAAGCAAGCTTGGTCCAGCACTGCATTGGGCAGCAGTATTGTAACTTTCTGTAGCTTCTTCTTTTGAGAGGGAAGAGAAGAGCCTAACTCATTATAAGAGGGATGTTTTGATGTGTTTGTTGTACGTTTCCATTGAATACATGTGCAATTTGATATCCTGAGTCAGGAGAAAGAATCACCATTTCAGCTTCAATTATGTTCATGCTTTTAGGAACCTGCAAAAAATAGACAGTAGAAGTAGGAAATTGGACCAGATACAACATTTTATCCATGAGGGTAAAAATAGAACAAGGTTAATGGTTAATACTAACCTGTGTCATCCTTGTCGTCATCATTCCCCCCTCCCACCCACACAGCGTAGAGCACACGCATACAGTGTCTGCCATAATCTCCTTTTCTAATTGTGGTTGTATTCCAATAATCCCTTTCCCTCTTTATAGCTGCTTGCATTCTAATACCTAGCCTTTTTTCCTCTCTTCCTCCTATACTGGTGGTCTCAGAAAAGTACTAATTGTCTGATGTAAGTAAAACTACAATTCTGACACAGAAATAGCAAAAGAAAAGTTGCCCTGTGTGAATGCAAGAACCTATGTCTTTGACATCCTCAGCTGAACTCCATCTAAGCAGCCACTCTGCCTTTGGAACTGGTGGGGGATTTCCATGGTGGTATGACTGACTTCTGGGTTCTTTATTTCAAGATGTGTTTAGCTGACCTTTTACATACCATGTTCAGTTTTCAGTATAAAATAATCACAGTTTTAGTAACTTACATTACCTGATATTTTAGATAAATGTTAATCTTATAATGCAGATATTTATCTCATAATAGGGATTTATGTATTATGAGAGGAGTAGAAAAATTAGTTAAAGCAACATGTGTAAGAATGTAAAAATTAACATTGCTGACCCAGGCAAATAAATTCAGTATTGGCTTTACTGCCTAAAGATTAAAGAAGGTGGTTTCCAAAATACAGTTTCTCCCTTCACCTGCCTACAAAAACAATATATTCCTTTATGTGGTGTTTTTTTAATCTTGAACAGAAAGGCTAACAGGTATCCAGTTCTGTAAAGAAAAAAGAGGATCCATCTGTAAGAAGCAAAATTTAAATATTAGATAATGAAGAAAAATAGTTTGACAAATATCAAATGTGTAATTTATTTCACAGTTGGTTTGTTACTAGTCAGACAGTTTCAGTGCCCTGAATTAAAGTGCATTAAATTAACCAGAATTGTTATAATCCATTTGGTTTGATTAAGTATGTTGGCGATGTGGCAAAGTTAAAACAACAGAAACCCTGAAAAAATAATATCATTGTAAAAAAATAACTAACTTGAAAAAGTCAATGGAGAAGGCAGACCAGCATGACTAATGACAGTAAATTAAATCCTGCTTGGGAATCTGATCCTTATCCAGCAAAGCCCTTAATCTCATCATTTAAGCATATGAGTTCTTCTCTCTCTAAGCATGCATATTGTCCCACTTAGGTAAGGGTGAGGTTAAGTGAGTTCCAAGTTTGTTGCCATAGAGCTCAGCATCTGTCAGGTCAGAGCCCTGGCTGACCTGATGAGGGAACCCGTCTTGCAGCAAGAGTTATGTGTCGAATGGTATTTGTGTAGGCATTCATGTGGTGCAAGTTTAGTGCAACCCAGGGGTTCCAAAGGTAATCAGAGAATTATTGTTAAGTTTGGGTACAAAGGGATATAAAATGCTTTATACTGTAAGGTGCAAGTGTTTTTGTAATTACAGCACAGAAAAAAATGTAGAGATATAGAAGAACAGATTAAAAATATACAAAAGATTCTGATGTCTGGAATTCTGCAGTTGAAAGCTTTTATAGATAAATTATGCCCTGATTTAAATATACTTCAGAAGTAGTGAAAAGGAATTACTGTTTTGTGCTGCATTTTTAAAATGTCTTACATGGGTATTTAGTTTCATGTGAAAATCTACTGGATGATACAGTATAAAACTTACAGTCTGTTTTACTGTTTTGTTGGAAACAGCTACGCCTTTACAGAGGCAATGGCTCTTCAATCAATGAGTATTGTCAGTGCATTATGGATAGTTTAAGGGCTTAAGTACCAATTCCATCTTTGCAGGTATGTAACTGCTACAGAGATAGTCACTGAAGTTTCATTGTTACTTCTTCCTGTGGAAAAATTGTAAGTGATAAAAATGAACACACTAAGTACTGCAAGTCTAAACTAATCAGCTGGCAATGTGTGCTCACTATCACTTTTAGAGAGCAAGGCCAGACCTGTTCTTCCCACAGGACAGGATGGAGGTTTGCAGGAGTCTAGCTGGAGAGAGGATTGTCCAGAGTAGGTTGTGGTTCTGCATCTGGAACAAGAAGCTGACAGGGTTGATGCTACAAGGGCTATAGTCTTACACCAATGGCACACTTTGTTTCAGTGGGAGATGAGACCTTTCTTTCCACAGTATTTCACGATCTTCTGTGATGCCCATCCCTTGTGTGTCACATCTTTCTACACTAGGAATTAAGTGCCACTTGGCCAAAAGGGCAGCTTTCTCCTTGGCAGGGACATTTCTCTGCTGCCTGTCTTGTGATGCTTTAAATCCATTTTATGTTGTATGTAGCTTTTGTACCTGAGAATTGATGCTGTAATAATCTGCGTTGCTGGTGAGATGCACACGATGAATATAAGAAGCAATTAGTGTGCCCTACCAAACATGCCTTCACAGAAAATTTATTGCACTGTAAGCTGTTTCTGTTTCAGTGAAAAGCAATCATGTATACAGCAAAACAAAGAGATGGACTGCTGTACTTGTGTTTGGACAAAAAGAATTAAATGTAGAAAGCAGCGAAGAAGAATTGGCAAAAGTTGCTGTGTATGTTGTTTGTATAAATGGTAGACGTAAGGACAAATCTGTGGGTTGCCAGTTTACTAGGAGCTCATTTGGCTACAGATACAAAACTTCTGAATACAAAAACCAGGTGGCTACTCCAATTCCTCTCTAATTCCTTTTTATATTTCCTTGATGTTTTGTAGCTGTGCAATGGTGGATCTGTGACTGATCTTGTGAAGGGATTTCTGAAGAGAGGCGAAAGGATGAATGAACTTATAATTGCTTACATTTTACGTGAAGCTCTGATGGTAAGATAAGCTTTCAGTGAAAGTCAACATTCAGCTCAAATTTTTTTTCCTTAAATGAATGAAGATCACGTCCCAACTAATACAGATCACTATCTTCTGTTATAGCAGTGTTTAATGAAATCAAGGTGATTCAATGCTTCTTTTTGAGCAGGCAAGGTAAAGAACAGTTAATCTGTTTGTTTCATTAGTAAGAGAATGAAAATTGATTTCTGACCATTGATCAATTTGCTTCGTAAATACAGTTCAGCGTCAAAAATGCTTTTCTTTTGAGAAGTAGCAGAAATATAATCAAAATACTGTCGAACTTCTTATGGCTGGATCCAAAGTATTTTTATAGTAAAATATCCACATATCTAGTGAATTCAGACAACGTTGGAAGAATTTTTTTTGCTCATCAGGATCAAGTGTCTTTATTTATCATTTTCTTGTAACTGAAATTTTACTTTCTCCAATGAAATTTAGGCCTTAGCAGTTTTCTTTAAGTTTATCCTCTAAAGGTATAATGTAGGTTTATAGTGCTGTTTTTCTGCTTTCATCTTAAAATTTCTATTTGACATAAAGTGGGGCAGTTAAAAATATCAGTTCTGTGTGGTGTGCCAAATGGTTTTCCAGAAAGAATGACATCTCTGTTGTTTTGCATTAAAAAATTTTTAAAAATTTTTCATACTTTTCTGCCACTTTATTGTTTCTGCAAATGTATTACAGAGGACAGAGCTGTTATTAAAAAGTTCATGTTTACATCTCACCATCCAGGGACTTCAGCATTTGCATGAAAACAAAACTATCCACCGTGATATTAAGGGAAATAATATCCTTTTGACCACTGAAGGAGGAGTCAAGCTTGTGGATTTTGGTATGTTATGTTTACTTATATATACAAAGAATGTTTTACATCTGAAGTATGGAAAATAAAATAGAATAAACAAACCAGAAAAGATTAACTGTGTTAATTTTTTGTTAAGGTTTTGAGTTCGTCATTAAAAATCACTTGGATGACCAAAGTTCCTTTTTTTAACTTGATAGACATTTTAATAATTTTAATAATGCTGTTTCAATACTATGACTAACAAATAGAAATTGTAATATGGTGGTGGTAAGTGCCAAATGCTTTGGGGCACACTGTAAGTGAGGTGGCAAAGTGAGTTTGTAGTATTCCAAATGAGGTTGATGTTTAGTTCCTCCAGGACCATGCACTGGGACTCAGTGAAATGAGGAGCTGATGGGAAAAAGCTTCATGTTGTATATGTGAACATTTAAAACTTAACTAAATGCATGTACTCAGACACATGTATTTCATTAGTTTGATTTAAAACAAAACAAGAGATACTTGAAGACAATAGAGGGGGGAATATTATATAGGTAATCCCCACTTTCCAAAGTCTGAGAAGACTAACAGATTTTGGCAAATGTAAATCTAAGAATTGACATTGAAAGGGTCTGTTCAAGTCTGTTAGTCCTAAAGTGATTCTTGAATGCTGTCACCTGGTGTCACCACCAGAAGTGAAAAGGAGAGACACAGGTAAGTGAATGGAACCTGTTATTTACCAGCCATACCACAATAATTTGCCTTAAAAGTGTATTGACTGTTGTTTTATATGAAGGGTATAAAAATTTGCAATGTTTGTTGTTATGAACTATTATCTTCTGATAGCACACTGTCTTTTTATGTTTAAATTTATGTTATTGGTCACTATTTTACAGCACAGCAGACACAGTAAATAAAATATTCCGTTCAGCAGATGGAAAATCTTTATTTTTCCTTTGCTCTCCTATGTTTTTAATGAGATTAATTCAATTGATACATAACAATTGTTTAAACAAAGAATTTTAAATGCCTTTAGTATAGTATCTTTCTACCAGTAGATTGTATTTATGCAACTCTCATTACTTCACACTCAGAATCCCTACAACTGTTAGCGTTAGTAATTCTTCTGAAATGTCATGTATTTCTGTTATATTTCTCAGATAAAATCTTCCATTGGAAAGTCTGGAAGTTTAATGTGTGGCAAAAATCAATATTTTTGCCCACAGGCTTTTAATGTGTTGTAAATACTAATTTTTTAAGGTGTTGAAAGCAATTAGAGCTGCATAGGATCAATGCTTCTGAAAATTAATTCACTTATGCAGATGTCAAAACACACAAGCTGTAAGGATGAGGACCTGAATTCTTTATTCCCCAGGTACTGCAATCTACTGATAAGGCTGTAATTGAAAAATAAACTTAAATTCTTGCGGGAAAATTGCCATGCCAAAACACAGATTAGACTGTGCACAAGAAACAAATATGCATACACACACATTTATTTGAGTTCAAAAGGGGCCTGCAATACCTGCAGCAGTCCTTTCTCTCAAAGGAATATATGAATGGCACCTTAATTTAGGATTGGATTGACATTTTCGCTGGCTTTTCTTTTTATTCTTTCTCAAAAAAACCCACCCCGATCTGAAGCCAATAATTAGTAGTTTCAAGTGGAAAAAATTTATACAGTCTTCACAAAATCACCATAGAAGACATACCAGTCACCCTTCAAGCTGCTGTTTAAGGTATTCAGCTGGGATTTGGGAGATTTGTGTCTTCTACTTAAGAGGATTTAAACCCACGTTAATCAGATTCTGAGATCATTTTTTTAGCCAGGAATGTGAGTTGATCAAAATCTCTCATGTTGGCACTGCTACAGACTGTTGTACATAAACATTTATTGGATCAGGGATTGAAACTCTGAACCATCTTTTATTATTCAAGCCTGTGAATTGGTTCAGAATAAGACAGACGCATGGGCGCAGTCTCCTTTTTAGCCAGTAAATACTCAGAGGAAGAAAAAATTTTAGTTTACAGTGAACAAATTATTACATGGGGCCAAACAAACAAAACCAACCCAGATAATCACATCACCCTTTCTAGTGTGCACCAGCTTTTCTGTTGTGGACAGGGGAGCAGAGGCAGTGAACCAAGGATTCCTGCAACCACCAAATACACATGACCAAGGAAGTGAGCTCTTCCCAAGATAATTAACAAGTCTGTGCCATTCTTCTGCATGCTGGATGCTGCTGAGATGTTCCTGAAGAAGCCTTTGCTGTTCTCCCCCGATTCCTTTTATGGTGGTTTTTTTTCTGAATAGGTGCATAAAACCTGTATCTGAAAGATGGGACTGTGAAGTACCTTATGGAACACGAAAGTAGGAAAGAAGCTGTTCTCAGTCTGTGTGTGTTGTGCAATCGTTTCACTTGAACTTGTGCCTTTGTCCTTTTTTTAGGTATATTTAGGAACTTTTTAAGAGTCATAACTGAAAAAAAACCCCAAGAACAACAACAACAAAAACCAGTGAATTAAATCACTTTTGAAAATGGCTTTTCTTTCCCTCATTGTTTTTGTACTCTTTGAACATGGTGTGTGGTGTACTGCCATTGTGAGACCTTCCTTGCACAGCAGTACTGAATTTTCAGAAGCTTTATTTTGTGGCATAGTTTATACACATTGCCTTACGGTCATTGTACCGTAAGTATTTACATGTGCTAGGACCATATTTTCTGAACACTAAAGAGTCCATAGGGATAACCTTCACAACACCTTTATGGAGAAGGGAATGACTTGGATTCCCAGCTAACAGCTGGGGATCTGAAACTTTGAGAGACTGGGTTTCTTGAGGTGACACATAAGGTGTGTGGAAAAACTCTCCTGAAGTCCAGGCTAACACTGAACTGTTCACTTTTCTAGAGGTACTGATAGTTAAAGAAATGAGAAAGACTTTGAAAAAAGTACCATGGCTGTGCCTCACCCAGATTACTTTGAAGAGTGAAACTTTTGCTTTCCCTTAAAATACTGCTGTAATATTACTTAATCAGCCCAGTAATATTCGTATCTAAGAAACACCCAATACCAGTATAGGTTAATGATGAAATGAATTCCAATATCTGGAGGGAGCCTGTAAGAAAGTTGCAGAGAAACTTTTTACAAGAGCATATAATGACAGGAAAAGAGGGAATGGTGGTGAGGCAGGAGCAGGTTGACCAGAGAGCTGTGGATGCCCCATCCCTGAACGTATTCAAGGCCAGGTTGGATGGAGCTCGTAGCAACCTGCTTAGTGAAAGGTGTCCCTGCCCATGGCAGAAGGTTTGGAACTAGATGACCTTTAAGGTCCCTTCCAAACCAGGCCATTCTGTGATTCTGTAACATCTCCACATCAAAGCTTCTGGAGCTCAATTGCTTATCAAGGAGCTGCTAGATAAAGTTTTAGTTTAAACTGTTTAAGGCACAAGAATTTTGAAATACAGTTACCAGTGATGCATTCTCTCTCCTCACATCCATCCAGCAGAGAGAAACAAAATAATTTTTATTTTCTACAGATAATGAGTGGCAGCCAAAGGAATTTACTGTAAATACATCCTCTGATCACAGATTCAGTCCCTAAATTATTTAAACTTCTAAATATATTAATAGTCCATATTTTCTTTGTAAGAGAAGAAGGCTGACTGAAAGCAGTCTCACTACCTGAACATTTTGGGAATTAGCTGTTGAGCTGTTCTGATAGAAAACCTTTAGGGTAGAGTCTTACACCTGCAAATCACAGTAATTATGCTCCAAGCAAGGAGCATCCTCTACCACATAATATACTTGCATTATATTCAAGTGTAGCTGCTATGTTTTCTGTACAAGATATGGATTGGATAGAAAAATATACATTTAAATTAAATTCCCTGCAGCACTTTCAGGAGCGACTGCTATATAATCTATTGTATAAAAAGAACTGGAGGCAAGTGAGGTGTGAATTAAATTCCTTTTTGATAAATATTCTTAATTGTATTCACAGTTGCTTATTAGTGTTCTTGGAAGGAACTCTTACCTCTATTTCACAGAACTCTGGTTGTATGCAGTGGACTGATGTTAAAGAGACAATTTCAAATGAAATTTTAGCCTCTAAAGGTGCAGAAAAGCATCTTATAAAATTTTCAAAAACTTTTAGCATGTAAATCAAAATAATTGCTATATACCTTTTGAAAGCCGTGTGAAAAATTTGCTGCCTAAATATCTGTCAGTGTTTGATCTCTTGTCATCAGTTAAAAAGCTGGCCTGAAGTCACCTGCACACTTCATCTTTAATAAAAATTCATATATACATCTGCATCTTGTAATGTGTAACCAGTGTCATAGGAAGCTGAGGGTGTAACATCTGCTTTTGCTACCAAATACTTGCTTCTTTGAATAGTCCCTCTCAATTCTGTTTCTTTTCTTAAAATCAGGATGCTGCACAGGGCCTTTCATGTATTAATGGTAGTGTAAGACACAGTTCTATAATGTCCTGTTCCAAAACGGGAGAAAAAAACCATAGCTGTGTTATTATTATTATTTTAACTTAGGTCTGAGAAAGTCAATTGACATTTCATTTTGAAAGATTTGAAGTTATTTCTGAAATCCCCTGCCATTTCAGTGAGTCTGGGAGTCAGAGCTTTCCATGCTTATATGTTACTGAATGAAGAGAAACCTGGAGGACACAACTCCCTATCAGCAACCTAATCAAAGTTGCTGACATGTCAGGAGTCATGGAAGAAAGAACCATTTTTCCACTAAAATTTTGCAACCCTACAGTCACATGGCAAGTGATTCTTTTAGCTACAAAGAGGAGATTGTAACAGTTATGGAAAATTTCTCTTCAGCTATGCTTTTGAGGGTTGACCTTGTGGGCTGATCATCTTGACCAAGAGCACAGGTAGCTCATACTTCTTTGGGACTACTGAAGCCTGCTGCCAGAGACTAGAATTATCTAAGGATGAGCCTTGGACGTGTCCAGAAAAAATATATGTGTAAATTAAACTCCACTACTTTGGAAATGCATAGTTTTCCAGAAGCAATTTCTTGCTGAAGGCCATGCCTTTCTATGCATCAAATGAAAACATACTTTCATACCACATGTAATTAGACTTTTGATGTTATTACTGTGAAAGGTCATTGGGAAAAAGAAGTAAGACAGTTAGATGGATATAAGAAATATTCAAGTTCTCATAAGGAAAATAAAATGTAGGACTCATTAAATCTTTAGAATTCAGGCCTATTTCTAACTAACTACATGAGATCCCAGCACTGCAACAGTAGGAAAGGGGATATTGAAAAGGATTGGCACTGTCCATTCTCAGTTGTCTCTCAGGCATTTTGTTAATGCTACCTAAAACTCTCCATCATTAGAGGCTCTGGATAAGCAATGCATAAGAAACATCTAAGCTTTTAATAAGTAAAGCAGGTTCCAGTGGAAGACATGGAAAAAAGGTAACACAATCTCACTGCTGCTGGCAGATGGTGGAAAATGACAAGCTATGCTGCATGCAGCTAATAGAATAATGACTTCAAGGGTTCCTTTAGCACTGTGGATAAATAGATTGCATAATTAAAACATGTTGTAATATTAATGGAATATATAGTGAAGGTAAGGTGATTTTTGTACTTCAAACATGCTTAGTTTGCATTTTTTGTGCTTTTGTTTCAAAGTGTTGGATTTAAAAGGTTTTTTTGAATATTGTCTTGCCATTCCAAATGCAGTTTCAGGTATCCCACTTTACATGTAGCTAGCACAGTTTTATCATGGATAGTAGCCCGAGTCAATTAGAGATTTAACCTGAGAATTACTCATTGGGGAAAAAATGGATTGGGGAAGGGAATACTGTATTGCTCTATTTAGACTCTGAAAACTGACAATGCTTTGTTTAATACTTCAACTATTTCTTTCATGTAACTTGGAACTTGCAAGTAGACAGAGGTCAGCTTTTGTGTTTGGAATGTAATTCAATTATTATTTTGCTATGGAGAGAATGATTATTCCTCTTCTAAAGCCATTTGAAGTCTTCCAAAGTAAAGAGCCAAGGAAATCTTAATATTGGCCTTCTACAGATGGCCTTCTCATTATTCAAAGTTGCAATTTGGTGAAACCAGTCAATGGTAAGACACTTTTTTGGTAGCGTATTTTTATATTATCTCTATATTTACTTTAAAATGCATACAAGATTTCATTTGTGCAATACTAAATAAAAGTATTAATTTCATAATTCAATTGAGTTATTAAAATAATTTTTTTTTCCTTAGAAAGAGTAATTCTGCCAACATTCTATTGTGTCTCAGTAGTGCTGCACTACTTCTTCTTTGCAAGTTATGGACTGTTACTAGTGCTTTACCACTACTAGTGATCAGTAACTGATCAGCGTAAGTTAGAATGCACAGGTGTTTTCATTAAGTTTTGTTGCATGATATTTATGCCTATTCTGATACAGAAATACAGGCCAAAATATTTAAAATTCTGTGACTGTACTAAACTGTTAGAGTTTTTGAAGTGTAGATGAGGCAGCAGCTTCTATAATGATAATTCAAGAGAAGTAAAATCAGTTACACTGTACAGCATGTCCAAAACAATGGGGTCAATCTCAATGTAATTAATGAGTCTGTGGTAAGACTCCTTCTTAATAGTTCCATCTGCTTAATTGTTCGCCTTCCCTGGTTTTGTGATGCATGAGGGAGCTTTCTGCTGGTCTTGTGGAGAAAAAGGCAACTGTAATCTTGGGTCAGAGGTTGGTGGGGGAACCACAGCACTGAGCTTCATCCTTTCCCTGTGACACCTCACCAGCCCTCGTGTTCTCTTGCTGTGACAGTGCTGAGGCCTCTCCCTGCCACGAACAGCCTTGCTAGATGTAGTCTGTTGGCTGATCACAGATCAGCCTGGCAAGTGTCTGTGGCATGTGGCACTGCAGAGGGAGGGAAGGCTCCCAGGACTGTGCAGAGAATGCACGTGGTACACGTTGGGCTGGAATGGACAGGGAGTCTAGAGCCACCTTGTGCTCAGTGAATAGGATGAGAAGTCACTGTGAGTGATCCAGGTTTCAGTGCTGGGTCATTTTAATCTCTGTCCCTTTTAATATGCATCATGTCCTGCTGACATGGAAGAGGAGCTTAGCATGACCTTGAGTAGTTTTTCCAAACTTTTGTAGATTACTTATTCTGGAGTAGTCAGAATATCCCATTTCATCCTTTTGTGGTTGCCCTGCATTAGCTATAAATGCTCTCTGAATCATTCTGCAAAAATGAAACAATTCATTAAAATAATTTAATTTGAAAGTATTCAAAAATAAAATAATTTTCTTTCTGCCCTTAGCTTACTTTGGGCAATGAGTCATAGCAAGGCTTATATTTGCCTTAGTCGTTCTAGCATGTATCCATAATAAACTGTCTGCTTCACTGATTCAGATCAGAACCAGACTGTTATTGTGTTGTCATTTCTGCATACCATATAGCATGACATTCACATGTTGCTGCTAAAAAGCATTTACTAGGAGAGAATGGCAGAAGCCAATAAAAGTAAAAGACTTTGAAGAAAGCTTTCTTCATGAGCAGCTTGTCAAACTGCTTTGAACACAAAGTAATAATTCCAAATTTTTCAACCCAGGGTTAGCAGGGATAAGATGGATTGCATTGACTTGAGCTGTGGAGGTTTTTCATTGTTGAATGTTTAATTCTTTGTTGAAGGCTTAGTCCTTAAAAACTTATTTTATGGGCCATGTTTGAATGAAAACCTTTGTTCTGTCCAGTACCAAAAAACAGAAATCATGTGGCCAAATGCTATATCCAGGATAAGCTGTTCATTTGGTCTTTCAAATATTTTTTTCTATTAATTCGCATAAAGATGTCACCAATGGCTTAAGCATTAAAGAAGCTTGATGCTGAAAGCTGATATCATATGCCAGAGACACATGAAGCGAGAAAATAACCCTTTCTGGACACCAAAGACTTCATTTTCTCATGGGTCACAAAATAGTAATCTCTTGAGGGTATTAGAAACCCTCTGGTCTCATCTATGTATACTAAAGTCCATTCCTTTTTTACCTGAAAGTTGATCCCAATGACTCCTTTGTACTGAAGTATTCCAGTCCTAAGGTTTTTAAATATTCTTTTTGATTAGCAGAGGTGTTGCCAGTATCGCTGATTATCATAACAGGAAAACCATATCATAGAACAATGAGAAAAATCTCCAGGGCTTTCCCAGTCATACAGGGAAAAAAAATCTTTTTTGGGTCTCAAAGTGGCAATCAGTTTGAAATCTAATTTATAAGGAAGGCAGCATCTGAGAAGGAGGACTTTCCTCACCATCATACTTCACCAGACTGTATGTAGTTGTACAAATCCCTGAGGCTCTAAAGAAGACTAATCCTCATATTTAAATGCGTCTGGCCAATTGTGCATCAGGAGAACAAATGTTCCTGTGCATCCCTTTCAGGGAACCAGCTGAAGTCCCGAAGCATGAGATTTGATTAGAATCATTGGTGTTGTGATGCACTGAACTGTCAGGAGCATGTGGAGGGGAGTCTGTGGTCACCTGCTCTCCTGGAGGCCATGGAGAGAGGGCTCAATCAGAATCACAGACTAAGGGAAGCTGGACTATGCTGCCACACCATCCTGCCCATTCTGTAATACAAAAGTTCTTGGATTTCTTAGAGAAAGAATCTGTATTAAACCCTTTTGTTTAAAAAAAGATTATATATCTCAGAAATGTAGTGAACATTCTACTTTTATTTAGGTCACCGTTTGCCATTTTATTATCAGTATGTACCTTGTAATGATTCTGTGTCTGATTAAGGATTTTAATTTTTTTCCCTATATGTTTAAAAATGTTTTTTCTTTGTCTTTAATCTTTGTGGTGAGTTTACTGTGAAAGCTACCGGACTTGGATTTCTTTAGCTTTCATTTATATCACCCTGCATTTGGTAGAACGGATTACCTTTTTTATCTCACTTTTACTCCACACCTCTTGGTTTTGTAGTAAATGCCATGGATTTTTTATCTCTCAGGCAGTTCATATAGATGGAAAATAAGCTTTTGATCTTTCTAGAGTGGTAAAGGGCCATTTGATTATCTTTTGGATATGCCTATTTCAGTTAAAAATTTGCATCTGCAATGTGTGTTTTCCTGAGGGTTTGGGAAACTCTAGTTTTCAACATTAAAACACTATGTGCATTAAAATAAGGCATAAAGACAGAGAATGTGGTGACAAAGGACGTAGAAAAGGCTGAGGCACTCAATGTCTCCTTTGCCAGAGTCTTTACTTGTAAGATTGGGCTTCAGGAATCCCAGATCCCTAAAACCAGTGGGAATGTCTGGAGCAAGGCAAACTTAGGCTCAGTAAAGGAGGATCAGGCTAGAGATCATTTAAAAGAACTGGACTTACACAAGTCCATGGGATGCACCCAAGAGTGCTGAGGGAGTTGGCTGATGTCTTTGCAAGACCACTGCTGATAATCTCTGAAAGGTCTTGGAGATTGGAGGAGGTTCCTGAAGCCTGGAAGAAAGGTTTTGTCACTCCTATCTTCAAGAAGGGCAAGGAGGATTCAGAGAACTACAAGCTGGTCGGCTGCACTTTGATCCCTGGGATGATAATGGAGCCAATAATCCTGGAGATCATTTCTAAACATATGATAGACAAGAAGGTGACTGGGAGGAGGCAGAATGGATTTATGAAAAGCAAGTTATGCTTTTTGACTGATTTGACTGATTTTTTTGACTCGTCATTTCAACTTTGTTTCCTGTTTCTTTATTTCCATCTTATTGGTCAGAACCTGGTTTTAGTTCAAGATTTAATTTGAGCACTTATCATTGAACAGAAGTTCTCAAGTGTGCTTTTCTGGTAACAGCTCACCCAAGAAAACAATATTGCCTCTCTGCTCTTTTCACTTAAAAGTTTAATTTTGAAGTCAGATGGTAGTCTATAAGTAATTCTGAGTATTGATGTTGTTTGATAAAGCCAACCCCTTTTATCCTTATGGTCTGTTAGTAACATTTTATATTAAATATCTCTATTCTTTCTATCCATGCTAAGTAATGAAACCTGGAAGAAGTTTTCTGATCTTCTTTTACCATCTTATTGGGGATGCCACTATTTGCAGTACAGTTAAATGTGGTTACACACCTGGTATGTTGTGATGTTTGCCATTTGGACTATCAGAACTGCTTTGTTTTAATCTTATTCTTTCCCTGTTGTCTTTTGTCATATGGAACATGAAGGGATCGCACTGGCTGAGGGGTTTTTTAGCATTTTTTATACATTTTAGCTGATCTGTCTGAAATATTCTGTCTGAATATGTACCATTACTCTGCTACAACCTGAAAGAAGGAAACAAAGAATTGAGTGTCAAAGATAGCAGCAATTACAGAGGAACTGAGGTATAACTCCACTATCGTTGTGGGGGAAGGTAGCTACTTCCCTGTCTACATCCTGACAAGAGTGGTGGCTTCTTCTCATAGTGAAGCTTAAGGTGCTAAAGGAAAACCCGAAACCATTAGGACCTGTTACCTCCAGATCTAGTAAAAAGGTGGAGTTGAGTGATTTATTAGGGATTGCCTTCACTCCTTTGAGCAAAGAGGCAAGAAAGGAGAGGCTACTTTTTCCATTAAACAACATGAGGAATGGCAAAATGTACCTGCCAGCAGGCTTAAGAGGAATGCAGTGTAAAATTCTGTTGCTGTTTTACACCTGTTTCTCTAGGAGATTAAAGAAAGGTTGGGAAATAATTAAAAGCATTTCAGCCTGTTGAGAGCTGTAAGGTTCCCAGCGTGAGCAGTTTTTGGTCCAGAAACTAGCTTGAGGAGTGATGGAGTTACATGTTCTTAATCTAAAGAAGGTCACAGAGAGCGTGCTTTGGTAGTGAAGTTTACACTGAGGGCACAAATAAAGAAGGGATAGGGAAGAGCTAGCCTAAGAGGGGTAAGGACTTTACCCTTTGGGGTGAGGTTGTTATGTATGAATACAGTGGCTAAACGTGTTGCGAATGCCATCTCCATGCCATGTGTGGAATGTGAATTTAGTACAATTTATTAGAGCTTGCCTTTCCCTCACTAGCTTCAACCACTAAAATGTGAATACTTCTATCATAAAGCAGTGTTGTACAGCCTCCCAATTTAGTGTCTGTTCAGAGTGAGCACTATGAGACAAATCTTTCCCAATAATAAGGAGCTGATTTCTGCACTGGTTTTCTTTTATTGAGTGCTAAGGTCTGAAGTAGATGCCTTTATTTGCAATGTTATTCCAGTGTGCCAGTTTTTGCACTGAAAAGCTTGAATAATACTGACAGGACATTGATAAGTGTCCTGTTTTCCAGTTTTTATTAGTTAAATTATGTTGAAAAAATAAAAAGCAGCTACGTATGCACAATATTTTCTTTCCAGTGTGCATTGGTACTATTAATGCATTTATAAAGCTCTTAACTTCTGTAAGATTTATAATTTGCTTGTAATAAAATACCATTTTATGACATATGTTAGGTTTTCTTAGGACAATATTTTTTTGCAACAGAGCGGTAGTAAACGGGAAAGGGAGGAGCAAGATGTTTTTGTTTGAAAATATATAAGTTAAAAAAAGCTGGCGAGCTATATGGTTGACTGCTTACTGAAATGCTGGAAGAAATGTTACTAAATATGGAATTACATCATCTTTCCTCTATACACGGAAAAAGCCCAAGGAAATATCATTTGTCATAAGACCTACACTGCATAATCTGAAATGCCACTTTAATGCTAAGAGCAGAAGAATTAAAAAACCCAACTAAACAAAAAGCACACAAAAACCCCAAGAGTCTACAGAAAGTAGTGGTGAGCAATTCAAATTAAATTAGTTTTTTACAGAAATAAAAGAAGAGTGAGGAGGAAAAAATTCTTTATTTAATAATTACAGTTAAAAGAGAAAAAAACAACAGTGCATAGACAGACAAGATTGAATACATGAATGTTCCTTATCTCTACAGAAAGTTATGATTATTTATAAAATCTGACACTGGAATAATAAAAATTCAGTTAATGCCTTTCTTTGCCTGCTGATCTGAATCCCATTTCCTTGTCCAAGACTGCAGAAAAGAGCTTGGCACAGAGGACTCCCACAACACACAGAAAGGGAGAGGGGAGAGTAGCCTCAGCTCCCTGCAAACCTGAGGATCTCACATAATGATGTCTGCTGGCATCATTGCAATGGTTTCAGACGTGTGGTGATGCATGTTTACTAAATGACATGTTTTTCTGAGGGCTCAGAACAGCCACAGACTCTGTGAGCCGGAAGCTGGACTTCAGACAACTCCTTGAGGTGGCAAAAACAAAGACCCTGCTTAGCAGAGCTGAAGCAGGATTGATGGACTTTGTGCTAAGACTCACATTGTCCTGCTTTCTGTGGTGCAGAACACTGTGTATTGGACTTTCTGTAGAGAGAGAGGAAAAAGATCCAGCTTCCTCAAGGCTGGTGTCGAGTAGGGGGAGGCAGCCACAGAAGCAGTGGTTGCCCTTGTCCCAAAGGAACAGGATGGGTCTTTCTTGCTGCCCTTATTTTCAGATGTTACATTCATTTCTGTGATGCAGATATTTGTGAATGAGAGCTGAACACAGAGCTTTAGAGTGAAAAAACAGATCAAGCTCCCCATGGTTTCCTGACTACACTGAAAAAACCCAAACCAATCAAATTCTATCTAGACAGAGGTTTACTTAGTATTTCCACTGGGCAGTTAATGTGAATTGCTCCTGTTATGAACCATCTGCAGGGTTTTCAAGAAGATAATGTTAAGCATGTTCAAACCAGACAGAGTTGAAACTGCCTGGTGGTGGTGCTCAGTGGAGCTTCGTGAGTTTCAGAATAATGAAATGGCACTCACAGAGTAAAACAGAGCTCTTTTTTAAAGAGAAAGCAGATGTATGTATGAAGGCAAACTAAGTGAGCTTCAGTATCAGGCAGATGGAGGTTGGAGCATGTATATGTAGAGCACAGGACGTTTCTGGCCATCCATGATAACAGCACATTAGAATATGCCTCTGGTGGACCTCAGTGTTGGCTATAACTTCAATCCGTAATAGTTTAGGACTTGCTAGCTGAGGGGCTGTTTCCCTCCATGTGTGGACCTCACAGTTATTTGTGACTCATAAATCCATAATAGCTCAGGACATGCTTGCTGAGGGGCTGTTTTTCTCCATGTGTTGTACTCTTCGCTTTGCATGCAGTAGAGTGATTTCCAATTAATATACCCTGGTTTTGTAAGGAAGGAAATGGGTGGCAGACTAGTCAGAAGTGTGCTGCAGCCCACTTGAATTCCTGATATTTCACTGTTTTTAAATTTAAAACTGCAAGGAATCTTTAAACTTCTGAGTTCACTTTCCAACTCTTGGCCTGAAATAGTTAATTTGCTAAACTACAGCTCATGTTGCAAAGCTGATTTGCAGGCTTGTTGCTTTGAGAATGTGCTTTGAGCATGGAGAGACTCCTGCTTTTGTAAGAATTGTTGAGGTTTCACTGTTTTGTTGTTTCGTTTTTTATGGCAGAGTAGTTAAGAGATGAGGATAAGTGTCTTTTGTAGTGTTAACCTGAAATGTAGATCTAGATACAGACATAAAATGAAACAGGAGCTTAGTGTCAGTACTGAGCATTAAAAGCTGTGGAAGGTACCGTACTTTTCCACCCTCACTGACATGCTTTACCACTCTCCTAATACAGGAAAAACTATAGTTAACCAGTCAAAATATATAGAGTCAGATTACTAATCAAGCACTCATTTGGGACTAAGTCCTGGTCCTGCTGAAGTCACTGGAAACAACTGATGCGAAGAACCTCAGCTGAAGTTCTGTGTGCCTCTGAGGGCTGGGCCTCTCTTTCCAGAGCACTGGAAATATGTATTTCAGATTTACCTGTGGAGGAAATTGTAGCATGACAAAACGGGGACATCACCATTCAGAAGAGCTATCTTGGATGGAAATAGAAATTGCTCTGATTATAGCTTCCCTTCGTTCTTCCAGGTGTGTCTGCTCAGCTGACCAGCACTCGTCTCCGTCGGAACACCTCCGTGGGCACCCCGTTCTGGATGGCTCCAGAGGTTAGATTCATGTTGCAGAACATTTTGTCACTGGTATCCAAGCTGCTCTATTGTGCATTTCTGCTCTTTCTTTGTCTTTCTTCCTGACCACTGGTCTTTTCACTGAATGAAACAGCAATACAATTTTTTTTTTTTAAAGTGTTTAAAAACTTTTTTCATACGTGTTTGCAAGTTAAAATGGGGTTTACTTTTGAAATTACAAGATCAGAGCCAGGGAACAAGACATTGAATGGCTTACTAAAATGTTTTAAAGAGTATAGAGTACTACTATTGATACTTTCCAGCCTTCTAAGCTCTGAAACTATGGGTGTTTCATTTTCCCATGGACAGAAGGAGTGAGCCCAGGGTGATACTGTGATGCATTATAGCTTTTATTTTTTGACTTATACACCTGGAAAGTTTTTAATACTATATATTCATAGATGACAGCAAGAAATGGAAGAGGTTATTATGAATGAAGATGTACTATGATTCTGTGGAAATTTTTCCAGCCTGAAATTGAAGCATATAAAGATACATTTTAAGCTGAGGCAGGGAAAATATTTCCGTATAAATAAACTTACCTACTTACACTATTTGTGTCCACACAAGCATATGCAAGTACATCTGTTTATAGCACATGAAATGACTCTGTTTATACACATTGTTATCAACACATTGGTGTAGCCATGTAGCTAATGGCATACATGTTGACTTAGATCTGCAGCTAATGCGATGAAAAAAAAATCTAGATTCATCCAGCATTGTGGATGAGCTGAAATGTATATGAAATTTAATACCTTTGCTGTGATCCAATGGCAAACACTTTGTCCAGATCTACTTGATCTGGAAATTTGCTAATTTGGCTGAATAAGGACCCAATAAGAGATACAGGATTCAGCTTCTGCTTTCCAGCTTGTTTCACTTCATAGAGAGAGCAGCATAGCTCCATTAATTACTTGACAGGAATAATCCATTTAACATAGCTGTAGGGTTGCTGAGTTTCCTTCTACTTCCTCAGCCATGGGATGCAGTTTAACACCTTCACCTGAAAAAGCCAAGGATTTGCAGCCTTTTGTCAGATCAAGGAACATCTGGCCAGAGAACCAGGTGTTCATGGACACTTGCTTTCTCTAGTTTAAACGTTGCTTTTTTTCAGCTTTCTAAATATGTGTATGTCTGATTTCACTGAATATCTTCATCCTGTAAGAGATTCCCCCAATTCTGGGAGTACTCTTACATCTGAATATTTGACCATCCAATGACTGTCCCAACCTTTTACTCCAACAGGTGATTGCCTGTGAGCAGCAGCTAGATAGCTCCTATGATGCCAGATGTGATGCATGGTCACTGGGTATTACTGCAATAGAGTTGGGAGATGGAGATCCACCCCTTGCTGATTTGCACCCCATGAGGGCACTCTTCAAAATACCAAGGTAATATTTTCATCTGTTTATTTGTTGGTGGGTTAGACTAAACTTTTTTCTTTAGTGTTACTTTTCTTCAAAGTTAGACTCTGTAAGCTTGTCGACTTTCTTTGTATTATTTATACTAGGAGGAGGTTAGAAATACTTTGTCCAGCTGTATTTTCTGCAGGCTCTGCTTCAGGCATGTGTGCACGTTGAGAAGTTCAGAGCTGACTGTAGCTACATTTGAGAAAAAGTTGTAAGGCCTTCTCCTGAGGCCACATGAGTGCAGGACTTAGCGAAGTCCTGTGTATTCTTTTACAAAGAATGACTTATGGTAGAAATAGTCTTAATATGCTGCTGTGCTGAACAGGTCCTATACCTGTTTTTAGGAATTATCTTCTGTCCTTTGAAGCAAAGGTTGTTCCACTACTCACATGCATTTAGGCTTCAGTTTTTATTAGCTTGTGCTGCTTCTGGCAGCTCCACTATTGCTGTCCTTGGGTAGTGCAAATAACTTCTCTTGTGTTTTCTTTGAAGCTGGAGATAAAAGTACCCAAAGTGCCACTTACAGCATTTCAAAGAACATGAATCTCCAAGTCTGTAGGGAATGCTCATACTGTAGTTTGTGGATTTCACTCTAACAGTTGGAGCAGTACTACAACAACTGCTGAGACCACATAAGTGCTTTGAGTCCTTTTCAGCCAAGATACCCAAATTAGTTTAAATTACCTTTATGTTTTAGAAATCTTGGCTGACTTGACACTGAAGCAGAGTATCAGTGCTCTTCTAACCCTTACTTCCTATGGGAAAAGCAGACTACTGTGGTCAGTCATTGCAGCTAGGACTTCAAAAATACTTCTGGCTTATACCCTTACAAGTACTGGACACCTTTCTGCCCTGGAGCAAATACAAGATCAATACCCTTTTATTACATTAGGTAAAACCTGAAAGTGATAGACTGAACGTTAAGCAGCACCTGAAGAAAAGCAGTTATGACAATTGATTGAAAAGAGACAGCAGGTAACCTCAAGTGATTGAAAAGAGACAGCAAGTCACTTTGTCTGTCAGTTGTTCATTTGTCTTCATGACCATACTCTGTGAAAATGACACTTCTGAATGCAAGAAGACTGTCAAGACCATTTCAACCGAATCACACCTAGAATAAACAACTTCAACAACAGAAAAGAAGTCATATCTATTTACAATAGGTCTGTGTTTAGACCTTAATTTCTGATTACTTTCTGAGGAATGAGAAATAATTAATAATAAGCCAGTTCCTTGAGACACTTTGTTCAGCAAGTTGATTAATTCAGTCCTTCTGGGAAAACTTAAAATAGAATTTCTTTTTAAAAATTCTCTTAAGAAAGTATATTGTTTCAAGCTTGAAAAAAGAAACTTGCCATTACAAGTGAATAGTGATTAATGGATTGTTAGTTTAATTTCCGTTTATTGATTTGATTGAAAAAACTATAGTGGTTCTCAGCTATACTTGGTAGATTATCTCGATGCTATTTCTCCTTATTAGTTACGTAAAGTAGGAGAACCAGTGAGGCATTGCATCATCTACCTATGCTCCTTTTACCAGTGGAAATCAATATCTTTTTTTAATGGCCTTCTAAAACTCATTACTCAGCCTGCCTTCGCACATTGTTTTTGTCAAGTGAGTAGCTTATTAACTTATCATCACACTGATCTTTGCAGAAATCCCCCTCCAACACTACAACAGCCTGAACTGTGGTCACCTGAATTCAATGACTTCATTAACAAGTGAGTAACAACTGAGACCACTCTTTGAATATGGAACGTGTAAATGTCATGTGTAAAATATGTCTGTATTCTTTGTAGAAATCTATTGCAACTAATACTCTTCTTTAAAAGCCAAATGTGTAAAAAAAAGTTTGACTTCCAAGTGAGGCTCTAGATTTAAAACATGAAATAACATTTTAACACATTGGATGTTTCTTAAAGAATATTTAGTTTTACAATGTAGTAACTTAACTTATTGGACTCATCAATTCTGTGAAATCGTATCAATTTCCAGTGCAGAGCTGTTTTGATTAAGATGGATGTATTTATTACGGAGTCATGAATGAACTCTAGACAAGAATTTTAGTGTTTAACTGTGAACCCTCCATGACCTTATATGTTTTTCTGCCAGCACAGGTGCTTGACTAAAGATTATGAGAAGCGTCCAACAGTATCTACTCTTTTGCAGCATGATTTTATTAAGCAAATTGAAGGAAAAGAAAACGTGCTACAAAGGCAACTCATGGAATTTATTGATGTTCATCAACAAATGGGAGTCACTGAAAAGGCAAGGTAAAAGTAGCTGAAAAGTAGACTAGTTGGGACAGTGTTAATACTTTCACTGTTTCAGAATGGCTAGTGCTCAGAGAAGGATTCAACTCTTATGGCTTTAGCTGGCCGAAAAGTAGAATGCTTAATATTTGGGGTCCCAGTACAGCCAGTGGAAAGACAGCAGCATCATGATTCATGAATGGGATGAAACAGTCTTCAGAACTACCTCCCCTTTCTCCTGTGACTCAAAATGCAGCCTTAGGATCCCAGCTTTTAGAAAGCTAAGGTTAGGTGAAATTAATGTTTGGCGTTTTCTTACGTTTGCATGGTCAGCTAATGTTTAGTTTAAGCAAGCATGCTAAAGATAGCTAGTCAGGTTCCTGCAGTAATTGGATTTTCCTGACTGAAAGAAATGATAGTGGTAGCAGACCTTGTTCTGCAAACTTCAAATCTTACATCTTATTGAATAGATACAGTCTTTCTTCCACTAGTATTTAGTAATATCAGTTCTGAATAAATCACTTAGCACCCGATGGCCTCTATTTAAAATACTTGAAAATGTCTTGGCTCAATTTTACAATTGAAAAAACCCCACCCCATGCACTGATGTATCAGATGTGAAATTGATTAGCATTGATGTACTCCTGGTGTGACTGCTCCTATGCTTCAAGGTAAAGCATTGTGATTTTTCTCTATTTTAAAATGGAACATGAATTTTAAAAATACATTTTGTCATTATCATTTGTATGGAAAAAGCTTATTAAAATCTGCCACACTTCTTTTCACACATTTATAGTAATAACATATACAGCAGTCTTCAGTTCTCATTTTTGAGAATTTTCTTTTATATATATCTATTATAATATTTCTATCCTCTATGCTTTGAGGAGAATAATAAAAATATATTTCTAAATAATTTATTATATTCAAGTTTTCTTTGACTTTGAATGAACATGGGATGAGTAGTACTTTCTCTTTTCCAGCATTGAAGTAAAAAAATATGCAGTTGGCTTAAATTTGAGCCTCAGGTTTGTATGCTCCGTATATTGCAGACTTGACATTTTCTTAATCCAGAAAGATTCTCAAATTGAAACAAGCTTATCAGATGTCAGTGCTGAGCACTAAACCAACAACATAATCCAAACTTTAAAAAGTACTTATTTATAAAGCCCAGGGAAATGATATGTGGTAAAATAAATCCAAACCACTAAATTATATGACTTGAAATCCTGATAACACTTGTGATATTGGTCATTTTAAAGCCTAAACAATTTTTTAAAAAATCAAGCTTCTTAGTCAATTAGATACTGTGACCTTTTTTACCCATTTTATAGAACTCATGTTTGTTTTATATCATATTTTTTAAATCCTTTCTTTCTATGTAAATGCTGCATAAAGCAAACTACATGAACTTTTTTTCCTGTACGATACAAACATAAAGTGGCCCAATTTGCATGTGCATAAAGAAGTCAAGTGGCACAAGAACAGAATGATCTACTGATACTTTCTCTGTTCTGTTTAGACTGTGTTTTATAAACTTATGGCTCTTCATGTGAACTAAAGTTTAAGGAAATGTATTAATATGTGATGAAGTTACCTATACTTTTACAGTTGTTCAAGTGTAACTTCTACATAAATTTTACCAAAGGAAGACAGAATTTTCTCTTTCAAAATAATTATAATTTCTTATCTGAAACCATGCCAAAAATTAATTATTTAACTAAGAGTGTAATTTAGATGTCATGGTTAGACTGATAGCTTAGTCCATATTTCAGTTTAGCAGTTAAATACTAAAAACTAGTATTTCCAACCTAAATGATTCTGTAATTTTGCGAAATATGCTGTAAGACTGACTACAGAATAGCATTTGGGGCTTTTTCTGCTGTGAATGAATGAAAGATTATACAAAGATTTTTTAATTCAGTAGCCATACTTTTTTAAAAGACTTTATGAATCTTCTGACCTTCAATCTGCACAGAGCAAAAAAGGTGTTAAAAGCAGTGTCTGCACAGAAGTACCACGTAAATCTGATTTAGAGTCAAGACATGAGCTATGTAGTGACAGGACACCTGGAAGAGCTGCATCTTAAAATCTCTTTGCTTTCTTTTCTTGCTTATGGTGTTCTGGGACTGTTTTTACAGTGGCGTTTAAGGTCCCTACTGTGGAATTTCTGAACTTTCACCAGTTGCTGGCAGTGTTCCTTGTAAACCTTCCCCCTGCTCTCCAGGTCACGCTCTCAGTCCATAATTTGAAGGCATAACTCTCCTCTTTCTTGGCACTGGGAAGCAGGTAGTTTAAGGGATTAAAGATCTCTCCCTTCCAGCAAGGGAAGAAATCCTGCTACCTGTGCTGTGTTGTATAAATGGGCATGGCATATAAAGTCAATAAATTTGGTAATGTTGAATTAAAGCTGAAAGTAAAGAATCCAGTTATTTTCTCAGTATGTGTTTACCCTCCTCGTCAAATTCGACCTTATTAGTAAAAGTTTTGTATTTCAAAAGAAAAAAGAAAAATACTTGGAAATTAATAGCTGAGGTCCAGCCACTGGGTCTTCCTGTGTGCACTATTCCTGTTTTCACTCAAAATCAAGTCACCTTCTGTCCACATTTTGCTGAGGTGTAATTTGGTTCTGACTGCCTTCTGCAGTGGTAGTTTGTTTATGTGCTTTTGATCTTATCTTGTTTGCTGAATGTGGAGTTGATACAGTTCAAAAAGAAGAGCTCATATTACATTTTGTCACATTCTCAGGGGGATTTTTTTTGCAGGACGCGAAATTCTCAGGTCCAATCTTCGTGCTCAGGAAGGATGTCACCCTACAGTCACTCCCATTAGCACCATTGTTCCTGAGGTACTTTCTAACAGAGGAGTCACTGATTCATTGGGGCCCAGTCAACTGCACGTTCAGAACCTTCCTATTATTGTTATTCTAGTGAAGAGGACCCTAGGTTTAGGTTCTACATTGTACTGCATCCTTTCAAGAGATGGGAACAAGAGAAACAACAAGAGGAAGAAAGCCCACCAACCTCCTCAATAACTGAAGAAATCTCGATTCACGCTGATAAAACTTTAAATGGCAATAGGCCATAGCCCTGCTCCAGGGACAGTGATGGAAGATAGTACTGGTTTTTCAGTAGCTTTTGAGCAGTGTTATAGCACTGGCATATCTTGTGCTACTCAAGGCTCAAAAAAACATGAATGCTAGCAATGAGCTTCATTACAAATTCCACTTTTTAACTTGGAGCAGATGCAGTACATTTTTCTCTAAAATCATTGCTTCTTAGTGATAAAAAGACCTGTTTGCAACTTAACCATTCCTAGCTTAGAACTCAGGCTGAAATTACAATGGGAATAGCATGAGAAAATACCCCTTGATACATTAACACTTTCCCATATCATCTCCGCTGAAAAGTCCTCAAAATCTGCTGCTTGGAATGATGAAGATAAATATATCTATATATATTTATATATATTTATATATGAGATAAATTCATGTTAGAGAAGAGGTGAAGCAGGCACAGTTGCAGACTAAGTGCAATTAATTTGGGGGAGTGGTGGTGTTTGTGAGGAGAGTAACCCTGCAGGACAGGGTCCTTGAGCTTGACAAGGGTCTTCATGGTATAGCTGTTAAAAGGTATAATTACTGATGAAAATAATTATTAAAAATGAGCACTGCAGCATAAACCATTCTAAAAATACACTTCTTACAAGGCCAAAAGAGGGGAAAAAACTCTGCATAGTAAAGAGTTTTACTTTGCAACAAAAATAGCTGTCTTTGAAACGACCTTCAGAATTGTCGCATCTACACCTGACAGTCAGGCTTCTAAGACTTTTATCTTGAGTTGTTTGGCTGTCTTATTCTTGACTGCTTTTACAATAATCTCTTCAGAAATATGCAATGATTAGTACAATGTGTATTTCCTGGGATTTGTGACTCATTCCAGAATGAGCTGTATATGCAAGGGATATTCACTGCACCTAGATTTCAGGGAATGACTCTGGTTCCCAAATTAAGAGCATCATCTTTATATACTCTCTTAATAACTATGGGAAAAATTCCCATTATCCTGCAAAGTGATGCAAAGTTTTGCGTGAGCCGAATTATTCTTTCAAGAGTTTGTCATTCTGTATTGGCCACGTAGGGATAGCACTTAGATCAGTAACAGAATGCTGAACAGTTGCTCTGTTTAACTCTTTGGAAAGGTCAGGGAGGTAATTTCACAGAAATTCACGTACAACATGCACAAAGGTTGATGTCAATTTACTGACCCCTATTAAAAGCAGGGAGTACCATACAGTTTCCTTTCATGACTTTCCCTGATTGCCCAGACTTGTGTCACTTATTTTCTGCGTGTTCACTCTCTCCTGGTCTCTCTTGACTCATTCTGGCAGTGGAAAGCAGCTGACAGCAATCCTTGAAGCTCAGCTCTGCAGGGCAGGCTTTAGCAGAGGGTAGGCCACCATGCTGGCTTGACAAAGACAGTATAAGGAACAGAATAAGATAGTCCAGTGCTGCCTTAGTCAAGGTCTGCAGATGATGTCTGGATTAGAGTAGTGGCTTAAACGAGAGGCGTTGGAGTTCCAGTCTAATCTTTGAGCCCTTGAAACGACTTTTTCCTTTCCGGGAAATCAGTGTGGGCTTTGTTTTACCAAGGAGAAGTGTGTACACCTGCACTGAGGACACTCCTACGTAGCATGGCTATGCTGCGAACTTTTCTCAGGCTGTAGAAGCAATAGGGAGTTTCTGGCAACAAAGACCTTAGAATAAGCAGATCTCCAGTCCATGTGCTTCTAGCTAATACACATCTCTGTGTCAGAATAATATTCTTCTATACAATACAATGGACAGCAGCGCTACCTGGATGAAGAATAGTTTATCTTCTGAAGAGAACAGGAGGAAGAATTTCCTTCTGCACTCAGAACTCCCTGGGAGTTCTGTAAGTGGTACTTTACTGTTGTGTCAGTCCACTTCCTCAGCAACTTATTTCTCCTGAAGGTGGGATACTTCAGCAGGCATTGCTTACTTCTGGAACTTCTCCTTTATCTTCTCAATATGGTTCTGACCATAGTGCATGGGCCTGACTCATGAGGGTAATAAGGAACTAATCCCAAGGAGTCCTTTTAGAGACCTCCTATTTGCTTAGTTAAGAACACATTTTTCCCCTGATATTTGTCAGGGGTACAGCCGTTTCTTGAGGCTATTGTGAAGGACCACTCATCTTTTTTTTGCAGCCACAAACTTTGTCAAACTGATTGTGCAGAGCAGGACATCTACCCAGTGGCTAGACACAGGGCACCTCTGAGTCAAAAACCCCATAGCTCTGCAGGGCAGCACTGTGCTCTCAGCAGCATTGCATAAGCTGCAGCACAGCTCCCTGAGACTGCAGCTGGTGCCATGAATCATTTAAATACAGAGTTTGTCTGCAAAGCATTGTGCAGATGCAGCTGGAGTCTTACACTTTCTAAATTCAGGTACAGATTTTCATATATATCAGACAGTAGTTTTATTTAAGCATATTTCACGAGATTTGTCTGTTGAAGACAAAATTTTAAGTGTGAATTAATATTGCTCTGTGTAGCCTCCAGAGAAATAGAATCACCAGCTATGACAGATCCTGTGCAGGTTTCTCTGTGGTACTTCTTCGTCACTTTTACTGCAGTTTGTAACTGCTGGGAGGTATACAGCTGTTCCCATCTTCACCTTACAAAAACTTCATTATTTTTAGTTTCTTCTTTACACCCAGCCCTTTTCCTGTCACCTTTTAGTCGATACATGATTCTCCAACCGGTTTAGGCAGAGAGTTCAACAGGGCATTATGAGTCACACTTTCCTCTTCATGGTATTTTTGGAACTATCAGAAATCTTTTAAATACATTCTGACAAATTGAAGAAGAAAAAGCTGCAGTTGCCTCATTTTGATTTAACTGAATGTTGAAAGATAAGCAGGGGGGATGTTGGTGTGAAGGAGAATGCACAGAAACAATGCTGCCTTGACTCATTTTCTTGTCCATACTGTGTTGATGTTTCTGGCCTTTAGCTGCCTGAATTGCTTGTCAAGCATGGCTCTAAGATCTAATGCCTCAAACAAATTTCTAAGCAGAACAGAGAAACATGGTTATTTCAGTTCACAATGTCTATGTGAATGATCTTAATGAAATTTCAGCACTGATGTCAACAGCACTGATGTGGGGGTTTTAAGTGGTTGGAGTTTTAGCAAGGGAAGCAGTATAATTGCCCTTGAGGGGTCTGTGCCCTTTGACAGCAAAGTGTAAAAATACTGCGTTCTGCAAATCTGCCACTCTTCTGTACTCTGGAAAACAGAGAATATAATCTGGTACAACAAGCGCTAGTGTTCTCATAATGTCAGCTGAAGAGGATTACAGGAGAATTGATTTTATGTAATTAAACTTCCCTGGCATAAATAGAGATTGTTTCATAAAAAGAAAAAAATAATAGAAAAAGAGAAGTGCCCATGACTGGAGCATTCTCCTTCCTTCCTGCAAGGCAGTTGCTACCTTCCTACATTAAATTAAAAATTGGTAATAGAAACTAATACTGGGAAATGTCACTCTCTCACTGATACACAGAGACATATAAGAATTTAACATTTTTTAAAAAATATGTGTTCAATGTGTAACAATTCCAGCAGAAATGGAAAGCAAAGCTTGACAGATGCCTTGCTTTGGGTCTTCCTGTGGCAATGGAAAAAATAGAACAGCAGAGCGTGGCACAGTCCTGCAGTCCTGCATCCTTCCCTCATGTACATATTGATAGGTCTTTCTCAAAGTCATACTGATATTAGATGCATCCTCTGGACACAAAATGACCTTCACAGAGGAATAAAGGAGAAATTTTTTCACTTTCCAAATTCAAATTTTCAAATGAAACTCTTAAATAGAGTTATAAAGAGGAGTGTGGATTATACAGGGGATAGATTTCTATTGAGGAGGTAGGATATTATCTGCATCTCTGACTTTGAATGCAGTAATGTCTTTTAGCTTGGAAAATGCAAGTGAAAAAGCAGCCAATCATGCAAGGCTGAAGAGTTAATTTAAATCTTAATATTACCACATCCTTTTTAATGCAACCTGCAGTACCTACTACCAAAAATTGTGTCATAGTATTATTGCAAGGACAGTACTATCAGAACAGCTCTTGTGGTACAAATGGGTTCGAAAAGAAAGGGAAGAAGAGGTCAGACCTAGGAGAGGTGCAGTTGCTTTACACCAGACCTATCCCTTTGGATGCTGCCTGCTTGTGTTCCTGTATGTTTTCTGCTTCAGCATATTTACATACATATCAAATTACAGCCCAGTTATGGATTTATTGCAGCAAAAGCTGCCTTTCTTCTCACACAAAGGCACACACTCCTTCTGCATGTTTTTTTTTTATCTATTTGCACTGCTTATGTTGGCATAGGTCCATGTGCTGCATGTTCTGTGCAGCATAGTGGTACGTGGCACGGCTCTGGTACTGTGCTGTGTAGCATTCCCATTGCTTTTCACCTTCATTTAGTTCAGCCTCACCATCATCCTTAAAGTGCTATTTACAAGTCTTTTTTGGCAGTAGCGAACACTGAAAGAAAACCTGTGGAAGCAGGTTGCTCTCACCTGCAGCTCCAAGGTTCTAACAGTCTGACAGTAGTTTGCAAAATAGCTGGTTGTAAAACTGGCAAGACTTGGTCCCTCTCTTCCATCAGGGTAATGTAGATCCTCTTGACCCATATGGTTCATTATGCCTCCTGGTCACTGGGTACTGTGCTGCAGTATCAGCACAGAGACTGTGAAACTCTGTTAGCGCTTACAGCGAAGACTTGTATATTTGTGTCTTGATATTAAGGTTGCAGAATTAGTTAGCTATGGGAGTGAAAATCCTGCCTTTGCACTGTAGAAAATTGAAAGATTCCAGTGGCAGCTGGAACCTATGTAAAGAAGTAAGAAACTGCCATTACTGGCACTAGGATGAGGACAGGCCACTGTCATCCTCAGGGAATGATTGTTAGAGACAAGAGAAACTGAAAGAAGTGCACTTCTGTCAGCATTTACATCATCTGGATCTTGATTGCACTCACAGTTTGGAAGGGCATCATTTGCCCATTTCTTCAGTCCCTCTTCATTCCTGGCAGTCAGTAACTGATGCCAAGTCAGTGCCTGCTTGACTTTCTGCACCTACATCCCTCACAGTGCACAGCCAACACGACCTGAAGTAGCACTCATGAAGTAGGTGATATTCATGGAATGGGTACAGGCCATTAAACTCTGCAGTAAATCCTTATTTGGATGTTCAGAAGTCTCTTAGCTTTTCCCCCTAGATGTTTACTCACTCTAGCTTTCCATCTTGGTGCAACTAGCCTCTTTCTCCCATCATCTATTCATTGTATATTAAAGTTCTTGCCTGGGTAGAAAACACCTGTCTGCTTTTATTCATGCCATACATTCAAATATCAAAATTAAATAAAAATTTTTTCTAGTCTTGTCTGGAATTAAGGTAAAGAGTGAGTGCTTCACACAACACAGTTTCCTGGCTGTGTTTACCAACATATGCATTCCTTGTGTTTGAGAGATGCCTTCCTACCTATAGCATCAAATGGAGTGAGGTCATATCAGGAGATCGGATTTACTTGATAGTTTTTCTGTTCTTGTGCCTTACTGCACATCTGAGCTTGATTTAATTTGTGAACTCTGCTGTTACTTATGCAGTTTCCCTTTCCCTGATTTTCACTCATCTCATAAAATAAATAACTAATGTGAATTGTAAACCTTGCATTTTCTGCTGCCTTTGCTCTGTTTAGCAATGCCTTTACTCTTGGATAAAGAATGATCCTAGTCTCTGTGAATTTTCTTGCTAATTAAAATAAGACTGCATAAAGTTTTCTTTGGTTTGATTAAAAGAGAAAAGAAATCTAACTTTAGACAAACTTAAATGAAGTTTAACACAGATAAGAAAAATATTTGAAGTTTTGTTTCCTTCTCTTGTATGTATTTTTGCTGTAGAGCCCAAGAAAATTATTCTTGGTCAGGACATATTTCACTTACCCCAGCGTTTCTGTAGCACTTTGCTCTACAGTGTGGTCATCTCAGCCAGGCTTTTAGAGCACTATCATTACTAAGCTAGGAAAGTTTCTATCCTGAGTGCTTTGTCTGCATCATCCTTGCCATACTGTTTCATCACACACCCCTGACTTTGCCCTATCCATAATTTTTATCTGGATCATTTTTCTTTTTGCAGGTTGGTGCCAGAGTTTGGCTGTTATATGCGTTATAAATATGTTCCTTTTTTTTTTTTTTTTTACCTATCTTGCATCAGTCCAGTGTTGCAGCTGTTGTAGGGGTGTGATCAAGCAGGGATCTATGCAGTGACAAAGTTCTTCATGGCAGCAGTTGTGGGATCAAATCACAGATTTTGAATTGGCAAGTACAAGTGTGCTGCACTAAGAAGTAAACTCCTGTTATTCAGACATTTGTGTGGTTGAATTCAGAACAGCGGAAAGCTGGAATGTTTCAGCTGAATTACCTTCAAGACGGTTACAGATGCAAGATCTGCTCTGTGTTTCCTTACATCAGGAAATTGTATGTCTTTCTTTTCTAGATTTGAACGTATTCATACAAAGAAAGGGAACTACAGTAAGTCACTAGTTTCAAACCAAGAAGAAGTAGATGATTTAGCAACCTTGGAGGTACTGGATGAGGTAAGAACCTTCTTTTTCATGTTTTCCCGAAGAGGACTAATCACATATTAAAACACAATGGTGTGCTGATGATTTTCAAATTCAACTGTATTGTCACACTTCAATTGTGTAAATGTACAATGACATTTCACCTTTTTATAAGAAATATTTTAGATAAGATTTACTGTGTCAGAATGGTTCCAACTCAAGCTAAAACAATCTCTGCAGTTACAGCCATAGACTGAACAGTATTTTAACACCATTGGCTTATCAGAATTTATATCACTGGATTTTCTTTCAGCTAAATATCCAGTTTGCAGTGGTGTGTTAACCTGAAATTAGTCCAGGTCCAAGAATAAGCAACTTCTTCCCTGTTGCTTGAACATCCTGAGTTGTCTTAAACCAGCTTACCATTCTCCTCCCTGGGTTCTCCCTATCTTATTTTGTTGTGAAAATGCACTGGGATCAATTTATGTCTCCTGATGCTCTGACCTGTCAATGCCTGCTGGTGAAATTTTGACAAAATTACTGATACAAATCTCACTGTTTGTCAAAGTTCAAAAATGAATCTACCAGGAGCAGGGGAACATGCATAAGGGAGGGGGGAAGTCTGCTGTGTTTATGCTTTAAGCTTCAAAACCAGAGAGAAGAATCAGGCCACAGCACATTATCTGCAGGTCTTGGAGGCCATCAGTGGTAGTAAATAAACTGTCGTTCTTCCTCTACCAGGCTGTGCATATAATTCACAGTCTCTTATCTGTAAAATTTCTCTGGTATATTGTATCTTTGTTAGTTCAGAATATTAAGTGTGGCTCTTGAGCTGGTATACTCTATAATGCCCACAGAACATCTTCTGTCTTCAAGAGCTTTGTTATAGTAGCTTAATGCTTCATTAATACTAATTGAACTAATCCAAACTTCATTCACTGCACAAATTCAGGTTTAAGCATTTTTTTGGTATTGGGAATAGCAATATGCTAGTAAGACTGCTTTCTATCTTTTACCATGAAACATGTCAACAATCCAAGCTAAAGGGATTTTTCACACAAAAATATAGACAAGCCAGAATATATCCCATCTCCTCAGAGGTGGAGTATTCTCATATAAGTCCCCAGGAAGCCTCTCTGTAAAGGCAACATTTGACTATGTGATATGTTACGAAACCAAATCCAATTTAAAATGTCATTCACGTGTGAATGGCAGCTTCTCAGAACTGTTTTCTTTCTTCCACTCAAACTTTTCTTCCAGTTTAGATAGCCCATCATCAGAGCAAGACAAGAGAACTTCTATCAGTGCAAGAAATAGTTTCAAAAAGGGTAGAAGTTCCCCTAAAATAACTCTGTAATGTGAATCTGGTCATGGCCAAAAGCAAGGAGCATTCAAAACCAAAAAGGAATGTGTTTAGCAAAAAGTTTATCAAGGTTTTCTCCTTATGTTTTCCTCTGAAGGAAATGTAACCTCTTCAGCTATTGAGAATTCAGCTTTTAAATGCATTAACCAGGACACAGTGTGCAACACTGAAATGGTGCATGTGGAGGGAAAGCAGTTCCTTCTGTAGTCTTCTGCTGCCAGTAGTTCTGTTCTAATGAGTATAGGGCCTAAATATTTTCACATGTACCTCAGAATAGTCTCAAGGCTGGTTTGAATTTCTTCATCCAGCTCTATGGCCTGTTTTGACTGGAAACCTAACCAGGCACTTTACATACTCTGTATGCAGAACATTCTGAGGGAAATTACATCAAGGAATTTGAATGCCACTAAAGGGCCCTTCTTTTTTCCTGGTTCAGGGAAAACTGGCTCTGCAACAGCAAAGAACCATCACAGCAGAGACTGGTTGTTAATACAGAAAGATGCCTGATAGTTTATGTTAATAGGACCGAAACAGTTGAACATCTGTGTCCTATCATAACTGAGAGTAATGTTAGAGCAGGTGTAATGGCAGTTACAAATTCAATCATATGGCTCTTGCTTGATAAGTTACATTAAACTGTAGTGTTAGAAATGTAGGCAGGGCTGTCTCATGGAAACCTCTAATTAACTCATTTTTCTACAGCCACTTGGGGATCTGTAAGTATATATTGTTCAAAGTGAGTTTGGACACAAGAAATTAGAAATGCCAGTGCTTTTGAAAGTATTACTTTTGATCACAATTACTTGTATTCCTGACTATTAATACTTTCCCTCCCTATGCTTACTTATTGTAACTATTTGAATGTTTTTTAAGTTTTCCTGATATTCTTTGCCCCCATATGATTCAATGTTCCTTCTCCATCAGAATACAGTAACAGAACAGTTGCAGAAGGGTTATGCCAAGGATCAGATCTACACATATGTTGGGGACATTCTCATTGCTGTCAATCCATTTCGGAATATAGATATTTATTCTTCACAGGTATGAAAACATAGGTTTGATTATTTTAAATTACCACCAATTTCCACTAAAATAAAAATATTTCTATTAAGTATAAAGTAAGATCATTCTTGATGCTTACTTCAGTTCACTCTGAAAAGCAGAATTACCAAGAGTTGTTCCTTCAAGTGCATATTGACACACACCCTTAATGTGCTGAATTTCAGCACAGAAATGAGAAATAAAAACCCCCTAATTTCTGATATCTTTATGTCTATAATTTCTGATCTCTTTATATCTGTAGTGTAGATCATACAAAACAACTCTATACAATGTTAACTTCTGTGAATTTGTCTCCCCATGATACAAAAGGTATGAAAGTCTGGTCATACAATAATTTGGCATTATTAATTATCAGGTACTACAGGTATGGAAAAGATCTAAAGTTTTGACATCAATATCATGCATGAATATTAGGAGGAAGTGAAGCACAAATAAAATTAAATTATAAGTTAGTCCTTGATGTCTGGCAATATTAAATTTTCTACTAAATAATTGAGTTTCATAGCATACTCAGGGCTCAAATTATAGAAAATTGCAGTGCATTTTTTTAGCAGTTCTTATAGTACTAAGTACATACAGATTCATGCTATAGTGAGTGCAGTAGCAGCTCACTCAGAAAACATCACTGCTAGTAACCTTAGCTTGCTATACACTAATCTAAAAATAAAACTAAACTCTGATTAAAAGAAAAAAAAGTTGTTAAGGGACACCAGTAATGTTTTCATTTTTCTTACACTTAGCATTCCAAACTGTACATTGGAGCCAAACGGACTGCCAACCCCCCCCACATTTTTGCTGTTGCTGATATAGGCTATCAGTCCATGGTGACATACAACTCTGATCAGGTAAAGATGAGGTGTCTTAATTTTATCCTTTGCTAGGCTGAGAGATGCGTAATGAGCTCAGAGTCTTGCTCTTGTTCTCTGCAGTGTATCGTTATTTCTGGAGAAAGTGGAGCTGGCAAAACGCAAAGCGCCCATCTGCTGGTTCAGCAGCTCACTGTCCTGGGCAAGGTATGTCAGAGGGGATGCCTCTGTAAGGCTTTGCTATCTTGTGCCTAAATGACTGAACCTATGGACAGGGCACTGGTTGTGGGGCAAGACTGTCACACATTTTCAAAAGAAAACTGGAACCTGATGCTGATTCATCTTCTCCCTGCTTCTTTCTGAATAAATGTTGGGGTTTCCACAAGGAAGTACCCACTGCAGTGCAGGCTGTGACTTAGTCAGTTCTCTGTTTTGAGTGTCTTCAAGTCACCAAAACTGTACTAAGTAAACTCCTCTTCCAGCTTTTCACCTCCTTCTACAACCAGATCACTGTCAGTGGGACAGTCATTCTGGGAAGTGGCCACCACAATTGTCCAAATAAAATGCCATTTTTTGCATGTCTCAGGGAGATGCCAGCAAACTGATGGATTGGTATGGTGTACTGGAGCAATAAGGAGATGCTAAGAAGGATCCTAAAAGCAGATCAGCTGTCTCAGAGTGATGAATCAAGTTCTGGTGGTGTTGTTATCATTATGTGTGTTATCTCTTCCAACCAGCTATTGCTTCTGAAGGTTGCTATATTCTGACAGTTTTCATTACATATATATATATATATTTATGTGCCTTTCTTTCCATATAATTCCCATGGGAATGGCTCCCCTGATTATGTCACACTTCACAGTACCAATAAGAAGAGTAAAGAAACACCTTTTGTACCATTTATGAATGTATTTGCATAATTATTGATAATTTGAAGCAATATCTTTTTCATATCCAGGCTAATAACAGGACTCTACAGGAGAAGATTCTCCAGGTGAACAACCTTGTAGAAGCGTTTGGGAATGCAGGCACTATCATCAATGATAACTCAAGCAGATTTGGAAAATATTTGGAAATGAAATTCACTTGTGGTGGCACTGTAGTTGGAGCTCAGATTTCAGAGTATCTCCTTGAAAAATCCAGAGTTGTCCACCAGGCAGTGTAAGTATAAAAAATGTATTTGACCTAATTTGGGGGTTACAGAGTAGGCCTACAATGCAAGAAATCATCTTGGTTCAAAACACAAAGATGAATAAAGTACCTGTTTTTTTTTCTTTTAAGTTATGTGTGAATAGCTTATAAATCTGTAAGTTAGCTGAAAACTACTTCTGATTTAAATTTTTTCCATTTTTTTAATTTCCTGAGTTGTTTAATCAAATCTCATAAAAATACATATGTAATATATAAAATATATCAGAATGTGCAAAGAATTAAAAACTTTCTAATAGTTCAATTATACATTTCTTTGTGGAATTTTGAACTATTGTGTTAAATATATCACTTGGATTTAATTCTGCTACATCTTCTCTAGTACTGTAGCTTATTTTTTTGTTTGCTTGTTTTCTGTTTTGGAATATCTTGTAGGGCTTGTTTATAAAGGGTTATGGGTCAAAAGTAGAACAGGTCCATCTCTGTCATGTGTGTATCTCATAAAAGTCAGAAAAATTTAATTGCATTTCCAATTAAATTTATTGATATGCAGTTTTTGTCCTAATATATATAGCATGTCCAAATAACAAATATTTTGGCAACTCTATTTCTGCCATAATAACAATCGGAACAAGAGAGCTTAAGACAAGGAGTCTTGTCACTGATTTAAATTTTTCCCCTTGCTGATCACTAATTTATTTTTCACTTTTTTTGTCTTTCTGCATGACTTTGTTTTCTGTTGTAGGTTGGTGAAATGTAGAACGTCAAAGTATCACTTGGATTGTTTCAATAAACAATTTAAAGTTAGAGCCAATTTTATTAGATGTTGTTTATTTCCTCAGTTGAACATAAGCACAGAAACTGCTTTTTCAGAATAAATCAGCTTTTTCTTTAAAACACCACTTTTTTAATAACTTTTAATGGGTCTGTTCTGAGGCTGTCAATTTATATTTATATTTAGTCATATACTGAGACAGGCAGTCGACAAGGCATTTATGTGCCTCAGTTGTTATTTGGGTAGGTGTTTAGGTGTCTGCATTCACAAGAAAATGCCACCAAAGTGTTTAGCATGAGAGCCACTGTAGGAGGTTACATTTTGAGGAATGAACTTCCAAGGGCAACTGAAGCTCTTTATATTGAGCGTGTCGTCTTCACTCAGTTCTCTGTGTGGCTGGTCCATAAAGCTTGTCAGGGCAGAGAACTGGCATTTAGGGACTACACTGCAAGGAAGTCTTGATCTTCTGAGAGACCATGACTCCCAAATTCACATGAAGACCTAGGACTGACTTTTCTCAGAAAACCAGTCATTCATTACCTGGAAAATGGGAGATCCATGTTTCAGACCCACTTCAAGCCAACAGATTTTGAACCTACAGTTTCCCTTCCCTTTCCAAGAAAATACACAAACCTTCAGTGAGATACAGTGAGATTTCAGAGAGTGTGCAGACCAGTGCTATGCAGTCTAATGGTTAAGACACTGAGGGGAAAGGTAAAAGATCTAATCTGTTCCTACTCCTTAAATGGATCTTGTTTCCTACTACTGGCTCTCCGCAGTAAAATATGCCAACTGAGTTGGTACTGGACTCTGATCTAGGTACCCCCTATGCAGAGAGGACTGCACTGGGAATCTCATGAGGTTTAACAAGACCAAGTGCAAGGTGCTGCACCCAGGTGCCAATACAGGCTGGGGGATGAACTAATCAAGACCAGCCCTGCCGAGAATGACTTGGGGGTGCTGGTGGAAGAGAGGTAAAACATGAGCCAGCAATGTGCACTTGCAGCTCAAAAAGCCAGTCATATCCTGGGCTCCATCAACAGAAGTGTGGCCAGCAGATTGAGGGAGGTTGAGTCTGCCCCTCTACTCTGCTTTGGTGAGACCCCACCTGCAGTGGTGCATCCAGCTCTGGAGTCTCCAGCACAGAGAGGACAGAGACCTGTTGGAGAAAGGCCACGAGAGGGCCACCAAGGTGATGAGAGGGATGGAGCACCTCTCCTGTAAGGAAACGCTGAGAGAATAGGGTTTGTTAAGCCTGGAGAAGAGAAGGCTTTGTGTGACCTAATTGCAGCCTTCCAGTACCTAAAGGGAGTCTGCAATAAAGATGGAGAGAGACTTTTTGCAAGGACATGCGGTAGGGACAATGGCTTTAAACTGAGAGTAGGTTTAGATTAGATATTAGAAAGACGTTCTTTACTGTGAGGGTGGTGAGGCACTGGAACAGGTTGTCCAGAGAAGTTGTGGATGCCCCATCCCTGAAGTGTTCAAGGCCAGGTTGGATGGGGCTTTGAGCACCTGGTCTAGTGGAAGGTGTCTCTGCCCATGCCAGGGGGCTTGGAACTAAATGATCCTTAAAGTCCTTTTCCAAGCCATTCTATGATTTTATGATTTAAGGGTGGTCCTGAGACAGGCACCTCAGCTCATGCAGAAAGCAGGGATTTGAACACAATTCCTTTCTGCCATTGAGTAGTGACTGACTTGGGCATCTCAGGGCTCAGTGATGGCTGCAGATTTTCACCTAAGCATCCCATTCTTCCTCATAAGGTGCACAGGAAGCTTGAATGTGCAATAAACCTCTGACCTGGGTTTGGGCACCCAGGGCCAAGTCATAAGGCCCTTTGCTGATTGTCTGCTTACATGCTTTCCTAGTTCAGGCTAAAGGACACAGCAAACATACTGGAATTATTGAACAAGGAGTGTATGGCTCTCCCACGGTCAGAAGATGTTTTAAAGTAACTAGAGTTAAGCAGCCCATTTAATGCAGGTGGGTGAGAAATGTGCAAGATCTTACAGAGCATCTACCAATTGCATCAAAGGCAGAGCAGCATTTAGCTGCTTGTAGCATCGAGCAGCCCCCCTGGCAGTCAGGACAAACACATAATGGCACAGAAAGGGTGTTCACAGGAACTTCTGTAACAGCTTCTTTCAGAGCCCTTTGTCAGTTTGCATGAGTTTTGCCTGTTACTAAAATAACATTTAATAATCGTATGTATGTCATCAGTAAATGTAGCATACTTATATTACTAAACTGGTTTGTTGTTTCTGTTGTTTCAGAGGAGAGAAAAATTTCCATATTTTTTATTATATTTATGCTGGTCTCGCGGAAAAGAAAAAACTGGCACATTATAAACTGCCAGAATATAGACCTCCCAGGTAATGCAGTTTATTTTTACATAAATTGATTACTAAAAAATGCACTGTTGAATTCTCAGCCTAATTTGTGTTCTAACTCTGTATCCATCAACTCTTTCAGATATCTGCAAAATGATCATTTCAGAATAGTGCAAGATTTCATGAACAACAGCTTTTATAAGTCTCAGTTTGAATTAATTGAACAGTGCTTCAAAGTCATTGGTTTTACACTGGAGGTGAGTGCTGATAACCCTTTTCTTTTGTGAACTTTCATCATCACGGCTAGGCTTCGCAAACGAAGATTTGAGAAGGGCTCTGCCCACGCTTGCTACAAGCGCGCTGATTTGTGAACTTTACCAGCTACCTTAATCAGGAAAAACTTATGTAAAGCATTCAAATAATCTCCATCGTTATTTTCTTCCTTCAGCAGTATTGTGTTTATGTTTTACGATGTTGCACAGTCAACTTAACTTTTATATTATGCATTTAAATTGTTAAGGTTTTGAGGAATTGATAAACCAATAAAATGGTATTAGTCAACAAGACTTTGAAACCAGTGAACACAGCACAGCCAAGTAATTGGGGAAAAAAGATTTTTGCAAATTAAATGCATAGAAAATGATGTTGTAACTGTTTATCAACCAATAATTCTAGGCCTGTGAATATGAGACTCATCTCTGTTTTAAGAGGAAGTCCATGGAGGGAGTTCTAAAAATTCATTGCATTAATATGAGTATTGATGAACTCAATATATTTTCACAGCTCCAGAAATAAAGTTGAATGGAGCTCTTAGATCTGTTTGGAGTGAATCTCATCACTAAACAATAACTGAACCCATTCTTTCTTTATGATCTTGTATCATTGTTTTGCTGGCCATTAAATTCCTCTTTTCTGTCTGTCGTTGGTAGAATTAAAATTTAAAAAAGGACTCTGAATTTATAAAGTAGGATGCAAGAGAAGGAAATCCTATCCTGTGCCTTAGTTCTGTCTTAGGAGAAGAGGTGCATCACAGCTGTCATTTACTGCTGACTTAGTTTATCATAAACAATAATAGGGGTATGATCAATATAGTATCTGTGACATACAGCAGAATGCTGCAGAATGGACATATGTTTTAATTTCTCCAACAAAACTGCGCGTGGTAAGGATATTTTCACAGAAAATTACTTACTGCAGTTGACCATTTCTGGCTTTTCTCAATGTAAATATTTGAAATAGATAACAAAACAGATTTATCCACCTATGCTATTCCTCCATAATAACTTTTCATTAAGTCACAGTAGCAGTGGCATTCACAGTCTCTTTCTCCTCTACATGTTATTCACAACTGCACTTAGTAATATCACACCTGTACTATCACATCGTTTCACCTATGCTTTCACCTTCCAGAAGCAGCCTGAAAGGACATGCATGGTTCAGCACCAATAGCAGTTTTATCGCAGCAACAGAGACCTTGATAATTCCTAATTTAAACCATGAAAAGCAGCAAATCTCTTTTTGTTACCAGCTCTTTTGTTCCCTTGGATGGATGGAAACAATAATCCTGATCATCCAAAAGAGATCTTCCATACATATTGAAGATCCAGTTAGAATTAGGTCACTGGCTGCATTGTGCAGTTCTAGGATGGATCTTCACTTGATTAACTCAGCAAACCACCATGAGCTGAATCTCTAAAGGAATTATTTACCAGTAGAATCTTTGCAGTTTCAGAATCAGGTTGAGTGCTGGCGGCAACCTGCTTTTGGCTGCATGTGAGCCCCATCCATGTTAGCCTGTCTCACATCCTCCACAGGGTGAATTAGCCTGTCTGAAGATGTGTGTGCAAGAGTGAAGGAACAGTCGTCTTCCCTCACTGAGGTTCTCATATCAGATACATATACACGTGCAAAGACAATTTTTTTCAGTGAGTAAAAGATCCTCCAAGACAATGAATTCCTTTCCTAAGGACATTCGTCCCAGTGCACAGAGGAACTTTCATATAAGCATGTTCAGTGTTATATTAGCAGAAAGCCATGGACAGAAAAAATTCTCCACTCCAATTAAAACTGAGACCTAAACAAGACTTTTTTTTTTAAATTTGAAATTTGATTTTAACTGATTGACAAATTTTAATAGTAAATACTGTCAGTACTCCCTGTCTTAAAATTGGACTGTTTTATTTCAGGCTGCATAGCAAAATTAATAGAAAAAAGGACTGCCTAAGGGGAACAATAATCATGCTGTATGAGACAGATCAAGACAGATTTCAAACACACTGGAAAAGGGCAGAAAAATGTCAGCAGTTATACATACTGTACAGCATAATGGCAGAAGTTTAGTTATTCATTCCTTTGCATTTTAACTGTGTTTCTAAGCTTAAAATGAAAATGATTGTTTAATCCTCGGTAAACTGTGTGCCAATTATCCTCAGCATAATTTTTTAGAGTGAGCTTATCTAGTTTGTCTTGCTGTCACTGGAATCATTAATTTATTAACTGCTAGATTAACTTCTGAAAGTGTTGAAAACAAGATCAAGTATTCTAGAGCAATTAAGGATTTTATCTGACTAAATGATGCCTGACATGGTACCAGTGAACTATTGAATATTATAGATAAAATGTCGTGCAATTATGAAAAGTTCATTGTTATAAAATAGCAATCACATTTGCCAAACTGCTTCTTATAAAACTACTATAAAAGTTTCTAACCTGCTATTTATAAAACACGCTATTACTGTATCCCTCAAAATATACAGTGTCAAAGATTCCTAGTCTGCTTTGCAGGAACCCCTCAACATTTCTGAATAAAAAATGCTCAGATCACCAGGTGTACTGATAAACATTCACAGTTCAGATGAAAATTTGAAATTCAAATCTAAATCAAACCTGCAATGAAAGGATTATTTTACTAATTCCAAATATACTTTTGTAATATATAAGTTCCTAAAATAATTTACTGTATATATCACTTCACTGTCCAGAGTAATAACAGCCATTTTCGAGGCAGTGTCCCTCTTCAGAACCTACTGAATAATTTGAAATTTAGATATGTGTAAGTAAAATCCATATTAGGGTACTTTGGTGAGTTTGTAACTGATGTTTTGAATGGTAAAGTGCTTCACTGAATCAGAGGTGTGAGATCTCACTCTTCTCTCAGTGAAACTTCTTCTGTTGACATTGGTGGGGATAACACAGAGCTATTATTTGGAGTACCTTTGTTTCCACGATCCAAGAAACCTAGATGCAGATTTTTTCTCTCTTTGTTGATCTAGGTATTTATTTTTTAGACACAGTTGTGCCTGCAGACACAGTGAAGGATAGATATAAATAAACTGAATTCTTTCTGAGTAAGAGGATATGTACACAGTGTTTTGTGTTTTCCCTACTCCATGTCAATCCTGTCCTGTCAAAAAGTATGGGAAAGACATTAGGCTATAGTTTGTCTTGCCCTCTTTGTCTGTCTTGAAAACCTTGGCTGAGTACAGAAAAGGAATAATTGCTGAAAAAAGTATTCTTAAAAGTAGTGGGCACATGGCAGACAAGAAACAGCACACATGGATGTGCCCGTCACACAAACCACAGAGACAAATCTACCTGGCTATTAAGCATTGTATCTTTTTTAATATATTTTTCAGGAACTTGGAAGTGTGTACAGTGTCCTGGCTGCCATTTTAAATGTGGGTAACATTGAATTTTCTGCAGTAGTATCTGAACATATGATTGACAAGAGCAACATTTCCAACCCAGTTGCCCTTGAGAATTGTGAGTGATTTTTTCTTGATTCAAGATTGTTTTTCTTACTGTTCTGTTAGCAAATTTATTTTATTGCAAGAGAGTTATCAATGAACCTGTATTTGCATGGAAATTTTGCAAAAATGATTAAAAGCTGAAGGTCAATTAATTCTAAGCCCACCTAAATTCAAATGCAAAAAAAGAAAAATATTTCCATGTTATGCATCTTATTTGACTAACCAGTTCACTGGTATACAGGAAACGTGACTAATACTCCAGATGCCTGAAAAGAAAATCTTTGGAATTTTTCCAAGGTTATTTGAACATTTGATGGAGAACCTCATTAACACATTGAATGGTTTTTTCCCAGTTTCTTTCTCAGCTGCTTGTGCCCCACATGTGCCTGTTGAAATACAGCTCACTAATTCTTTGGAAGGGATGCCTTATATTATGGGCTGCTGGGAGGTGGAGGAGGCAAAGGGGCAAAGATTGCAAGAAATTTGCTACACTTTCTCAGTAATTACAGTTGGGGAGATTATGAAGTATTCACGCTATCTTCTTAAATGTTTTCCTGCCATAGATAGAAAAATATTGTGGAACTGGGAAAGAAGCACCCCTTATTTGGAGCAAAAGGAAGACAGCAATGGCTTGTATGAGTGGATTATTACTGAGAGGGGTATTCACACCTCACAGTTTCAATACTTCTAATGGAGTCACCTAGATTCCCTAGCATTTCTCCATAGACTGTTTGGAGAAACAGCCTCCTTGATAAAGGAATTTAGAATCTATTCATTGATGGTAGTAGAAACTAGGAAGGTTGGTTACTAAATTAGATACTGACAGTTGTTTGGTGTGAAATTCCTCATTAGTCATAGTTCAAGATTTTGATTTGGTCCCTATTCGTAATACATTGCACTTGCAGCTTTGTTTGCAAAAATGCCTATTTCACCTTCCAAAATCTGCCTTTGAGCTATGCCAGTGACCTTCTTTCCTAGGTGCGTCCTTGCTATGTATTCAGGCAGATGAACTGCAAGAGGCCCTCACCTCTCACTGTGTAGTGACTCGAGGAGAGACAATTATTCGTCCTAACACTGTGGAAAAAGCCACTGATGTCAGAGATGCCATGGCCAAAGCACTGTACGGACGCCTCTTTAGCTGGATAGTCAATCGCATCAACACTTTACTCAAACCTGACAAACATTTAAGGTAAAAGAAGTTTTTCCAGAATAAAGAGAATTTTTTTTCTGTGGGAACAATATTGTCTACACTAGAGCATTTAGTGTACTCATGTTGTTTTTCTCTGCTACCTTTTTGTTTATGACACCACCACATCAAAAATGTTTTGTGCTGTTCCTGGTATATAATGTAAATACAGTAGCTATGGATAGCACAGGCATCCAGTGTTATACTGTTTGACCTTTACACGTTTAACCATTTGTAAATTACATATGAGCTACTTTTTCTTTTGTAATTTTTTAGGGTCAACTTTTGACGTTTGTTGATTATATAGATCACATTCTGCTCTTATATACAGTGATGCTGTTGCTTTTGTCACTGTTGTTATGAGCATGGTTTCATATATGTGTGAGAATAGCTTTCACATTTACTGAAGTTAAATGTCCACTCTACACTTACAAAGTGACATTTTAAACACAGAGACAAGAAAAATATTGGGAATGAGGATGTAAGACATTTTGCAAATTAATCAAAGAAGAAATTATGTGGTTTCTGTTGTAGATCCATATGTCAGGGCTCTCTATAGTGGAAAAGGGGCAAACTTATAACTACCTTAAAACGAACAGCAATAACAAATAGCTTTGGTTTGCAAATCTGGATTTTCTGGATTTTTTTTTAAACATCAGAGGAGAATCAAGGTTGCAATCCTAAAATTTGTCTAAACTTTTAAGTATTTGGTTACAGAAGAGCAACAACAAATAGAACTTTAATCAGTAAGTGAAAGGATAAAATGCATGATAGATAGGGCAGCACTGCCAGCCTGTGTGCCTCTCTCACTTGTCTGTTATAGAGCCCTTTTCAAATTGAATACTTATTATGCTAGTGAAGAGGAAGTAGAATTTGACCTGAAATGTTCACTATACAAAAAAACCCAAAACAACCAGAACTCTGTTTTGATTTTGTGGTAGTAAAATAATTTGCACGTACTATTTTTATGTAATTAGCTCTGAGAAAGAATGAGGCAGACAAATTTTAGAAGCTTATTCACAAAAAGTGTAATTTTGAGATAGATAAAATAGTCACCAAATTCAGGTAAAAAGCAACAAATACATTTGTTCCCTCAACAATGAAATGCTTCTTTTTTTGAGATGGACTTCCTAAAGAGGTTCAAGTGCTAATCATGAGTGTATGAAGGGGTGAATTGAAGCTGATTCTTAATTTCTGATTTCCTAAATCTTTATTAAAAAAATTGGTTACAGATAGCCCCTCAAAGGGATTTTATAGATAATATGTGCTTTATTTTTTACTTTCCTCAGAGAAGACAATAGTGTCAGCTTCAATTTGTTATAAAATTATATGCTCTTTTTTTGCTTCAGCAAATAAACATTAGAGCTTTTTTCAAGTTGCAAAAATGATCACGTCTTCAGTATGCCTTAGCTAAAATATCAAACCAAAATTGTTATTAGTAGTACTTCTCTGGAATTAAATTGATAATTCAAATTCATACCACATTTCAATACTTAAAGTAGTTATTTAGATGCATAAAAGGTCTAGCTGTTAGTTCTTTTGACTTTAATGTTAAAATAAACAATTTTAATTGGTGTGAGTAAATAATTTGAAGAAATATTATTTTGTGACAACAGTCTTTAATTTAATGCTGTTGAGTAAAGCCTGTGTTATTACAAGAGAAACAAAAAGAACTGCATATTCTTTCTGTACTACGGTCAGCTGTTTACAATAGAATAATGACTAGCAAATATTAGTCTAACAATAAAATTGGAACTCCCCTATTCACTTACCAATTGACTTGGTCATTAAGTGATTCAGTATATCTAGTCTGCAAATACATAATCTTTTAATTGATCTGCATTTACTGTATTTCAAAGAAAAAAATTATTGTCATTTTAAGAGGTATCTGGTTTAGCAAAGATTATCCTATGTAGCTGGTGTACAGATTAGGCCCATGATTTTCCTTTGTGAAATGATAATTAAGATAGTCAGTGTAAAATAAAGATATAACAATGGAAAGTTTATTTCATCTTTACAGTGAAAATGATGATGGTTTGAACATTGGAATTCTTGATATCTTCGGCTTTGAGAATTTCAAAAAAAATTCTTTTGAACAACTCTGTATCAACATTGCCAATGAACAAATTCAGTTCTACTTCAATCAGCATGTCTTTGCCTGGGAACAGGTATGTGTAGATTATTTTGATAAAGCTTTAATATTGCTGAACATATAAAACCTTCAGAAGCTACATTGTTCCTTCTCCATAATAGGTTGTAAATTGCAGATTATAACAAATATTTTTTGAGTATGTATTCTGTGAAGCAGTGCTTGCTATTTGCAAGTAAAATGCCTACATAAAATGCATTAAACTTGAAATTTAAAGTATCTAAGCAACATAACAGTGATAATCTGTTTGATGCAAATGCAGTGTTGTTTTCTTGAGAAATAATGAGTGTTGCAATGTATGATTCTATAGTAAAAAAATAAATGAGTGGTAACAAAATTTTGAAAGTGTAGTGTTCGTAATAGCTTACTAATAAGCTTAATGAACACTGAAATTCCATTATTAAAAACTGCAAATCTCACAATTATTTTTTTCTTGTTCCGAAACTAGGTCATCTCAACTAAATAATGATGGATTTAATCTAAATAATTTAAAACAGAGAGAAAGGAAAAGTGTTGTAAATATAAAAGTTTATGAAACTGAAGAGGGGAGTGAAAAACCTCAAAAAATATCATCTCAGCTTTGTAAATAATTACATGATAATTAAATTAACCATCTTTAAATCATTATTCACTATTGTTATTTGAAGAAATAGCATTAACAGAAAATATTAAACTTGATGAAAATAGAAATATTCCAGAATTCTGTATGGCAGAACAGTCAAAATTCAAATTGTAGGTGAAATAATACTTTTATTGTTTTACTGAAATTATTGGGGTTTATGATACACAAATGAAAATCCCCCTGAACACTAATTTTAGTTATTAGTAGAAACAGAGTATTTTGTCAGTGTTAATCGCTAGTTGCTTTAAGGATAAAACAGATACAAGTTTGGAATGTGTCTCTGTATGCAAGTGTGTGCATGCATGTGCCAGTCTAGAGCTGTACATATCTATGTGTAAAATGGAAGGGGTTTTTTATATGGATCAGTGCTTTATCCTCTTTCCAATTATTTCAGGAAAGGCTATCTTGCAGTCTTAGACCTTGTAGTTATTTTTATAGATTTCTGTGCGAGATTCTCAGACACAAGTATTTTCTTGTTTTTAATACCATCTAAAATTCAGAGAAAATTTAACCTGAACTACTGTAATTACTTAGGTGCCTTCTTTCTGAAGTTCACAAATTCACACAAGAAAGTCACTTGGCTACTGCTGTTTCTAACAGTTGGAAGATGGAAATAGCACAGACTGCAGCACCATTATTTATTCCTGTAAATTCAAGCAATGACCAGGTCTCTTGGACTTGCATATGTCCACTTGGCTCAAATGTTCCCTAACTCAATCCTCACACACTGAGTCTTTCTTCCCTCTGTTGTCAGGGATCTGGGATTATTGGTCAAGACCAATGCAAAGAAGGCATTGAATGTTTCAGCTTTTTCATATTATCCATGCTTGCTCAGCAGCAGGACCACATTCTCCCTAGCTGCCTTTTGCTGCTGATGGACCTGCCTTGGCTTTCCTGTCCCTATCCCTGTACACCAAATATTGTCTTAGTATTCGTTCTCTTTTTTAACTAGAGTCAAGTCTTGTTCAGTGTAATCTGCCTTTACTTGTTTCTAAGTATTCTGATGCAGAACATTTTGGCCAGACCTGTATTAATGCAGAGGTTTGTGGTGTCACCATGTAGTAGGAACAGAGCCCTGCTGCAGCAAGGTCAAGGTGGTTATTTTGCTACTGAGCAAGGGATGATAAGACAGGGGGAAAAATTAACTTCTATTTTGACAATATCTAGTTTACCCATTTCTCCCTGTAGGAAATTAGGACAACAATTACTGACCCTATGGAAGGGGAAGCTGATCTTTATTTACAGACTCTCTAAGTACTTCAACTTTACCTGTTTTCAGTCATCTCTCATAGATGTCATTGACTCCCAGCCATATAGAATGAACCACAATGTGTTCAAGTGGTCTGCCAAGGATAATTTGTGAATGACTCATTGAATAAGGGACACCAGCTGGCAAACCTTCATCGTGTCTCTTAGGTTCTTCTTGCTGCAATAGTTTTTGGACAGATCTTTTACAGCCTTTAGCAATCATCAGTTGTTACAGGGCAGTTCTTTGCCTCAGAACCTTATTTACTTCAGCCTCCATAATCTTCAGGCAAGGTCATTATCTGACTTTGCTTGCTTGAAGTATATACATCTTTATGCCTACAGTCCATTTCCTTGGTGGGTTCGTAGGAAAATCATGGATGACATACTGTAACCTTGCAGTCATCCTCCTGTTGTCAGATTTAAAGGGTGTTCCACTAGCTACCTGTCTGCAGTGTGTTTTTATGTAAGTGAAGGCCTTCTGTTCTTGATGTAAGCAACACCTTCCTCAGTTTTATTACTATGAACAAACGTTCTGCATTCAAATCACAGGCTATTCTTCTAAGACTCTTTTTTCTGATGCTTATACACACATTTCCATTCATATTTCATTTTTACCAGTTCTAATATTTCTATTGCAAATGTCCACATCCGACCCGTAATACCAACCAAATGCATGTCTACTTTAATTTACATCACGCCACTACAGATTATATCAAACTTCATTACATTATCTTGTAGCAGTCTCCAAAGATACCAGTACAGCAGTGCACAATGAGCTGTATAGATCAGGTTTGTGCAGATGTGGGTGTAAATCCCCCCCTTTCAGAGACAGGAAATGAGAAATTATTTTGTGTTACAACCAAATGGCACAGATTGATTTGCAGTATGATTCATAGTCATTATAAGACATCGCATTTCACTTACTTATGACATGGTTGTTCCAGTTTTACATCACAAAAACAGCCTTCAGAAAAGTAGGTGGCTTCAGAATCTTTTCTGTTGACTGCAAGGACTCTCCTGTGTTAACACCAGTAATATACTTTAATTGTAAATACAAGCCTACCATTCCCTGCACACAAATAAGAGAAAGCAATTTGAAAGAAAATATAATTGCTAAATGTTCTATACAGGGAAAAAAAAGGAAACATTTTCAATAATAACCTATTGTTAGTGGTTTCTTTTCTGTACCTGAATCTGAAAAGTGTTCACAGTTTTGCTTTCCATGGAAGTGTGGGCTGAGAAAATATGGCCTCAGTAGTGACAGGAATTGTAGGAATGAACAATGGTACTGTCACAACCTGAGTCTCAGGGTGTCTGCTAGCGCAGAGTGTCCGTGAAGTCAAATGAAGGGAATTTATTCTTTATTGTTGACTTAATGTTTGCATTTAAGAATAAAGGCTTTTAGGCCTGAGTGCAATCTTCTTTCCCTAATTTAACAGAAAGACTGAGGTGGTCAGTATAGTTTAAGAAAAGATAGTGTAGATTCCCAATAGTCAATGGAGATTAATAGATATATACCTGTTTCTACTCACTGAGGAGAGAATGTGGGCTCTCAACTTAGTCACTACTTTAATACGTCCACCAGTCTCGCTGGCACAAGCTTTTTTTTGGTTAATATTAAGCAAAGCAGAACTTATGGACCTTCAGTGCCATTCTTTGAAGTGTTTCTCTTATGTATTAGATACTGATGCTAGTAAATTTTTGTCACTTCCATGATCTGCATGTCACATTGTCCAGCAAGAAAACCTTCCCATTTTGTTCTCATTTGTGATTCCTCCATAAAAAGTAAAAGGTGTAACAGTGATAGCTAAAACATTTTGGAAAGTGGCAGGTTTGCTGTCAGTTGGAAGGATGATTCTTTTTGCATTAAATGTATGTAGTGTTTATTTTACTTTCTTATGGCAATTTAATCTTCTGCTTTAAGCTGGAAAAGGTTCATTCTGAATAAGTCTCTGGTGTTCCCATTTAAACCAAAGTGTCATCGTAACATGTTCTCAGAAAAATGCCATTATATTATTAAATATTAAGACCATTTCCTAATGCATTTAATAATTCATTGTTATTAAGTGAAATCAGGTTGCACAAGCTAATGTTAGCTAGTTTTGATCACAGAAAAAATGCCATGCAATACTGAGATGAGATGGGAGCCCAATTAATAGTGTAACTCAGTTATTCCATTTGACCTCCCATCCACAGGAATACTTTCTAATGGATTATGCTTTAGAATTTCAATCAGCAGCTATTTTATAGAGCTTTCTTGTCACAAAAAATCATGGGGGATTATAAAATCCTGTAGCTGATTCATCCTATTAATTCAAATAAGATCTATTTCATTACAGTTTTATGATGTGCATCGTCAAGACTTTTACACTTTCTACTTGTATCCTAATAACATGGTTGAAACCAGCATTGCATTAAAAAATGCATTAGAGTATAATTTCTTAGTCATCTCTAACACTGGTGCCCAGGAGACTGGGTTATCAGCCATCCTCCAGGAGCCCATGGAAAGTGATGGAGTGAACTCCTTCCGTACCCTACGGGGCAGACGGAAGCATTGCCAGAACTGTCAGCACTGGCTGACACTCATTCAGTTGTCGAGGTGCAGACACAAAAGTCTGAATGGTCACATATGCAGCAGGCTTGGAGGTCAGGCCCTGCGTGCTGGCCAGGCAGTGATGGGAGCAGATGTTGCTGTTACAGCATAGTTTAGTACAGCTACTACAGAGCTCCTTTCTTTTTCCAGGAGAACACTTTTATCAGCTCTCTAAACCAGCCTCTCTCACAAGCATTTGAAATTAGAAAAAGTTAATCATTAGACAAGTTGGTTGTGAGAGCTTATTGGACGATGTCTGAGTGTCACAGAAACACTCTTCTCTTCTGATAGATTCACCCTGAGCAATCTCTTTCTCCACTGATAAGTGTACTCTTGGTAATCCTGAGCAGTAACAGTTGGTTCCATGAATGTAACATCTGTGTGTCAGTACAGCTGTAGTCCTTGGTTAAGCTGCTCCTACTCTGGTGTTATCTTTGGGAGATAACACAGACTCATTCCCTTTCTGCCACCAGCTCCTACAGGTATATAATTAACTTTGTGCCTCTAGAAGTGATAAGTTTATTACTCTCCTGTTGTGTCTTGCTACTCAGGTCATTGATAAAAATATAAACCAAAACTCTACCTGTCCCCTGCTTCAGGGCAGACATGAATGAAGTTAATGTTAAGTGTCTCAGATGAGGAGCCCTCATGGGGCTGTAGGAGAGATTCTTACTGATTACACCCTTGTACAGCATAAAAACTGAGCCATAACCTATCCTTAGAGTGAAGAGTTCCTGGGAAATTAGATCTATCTAGATACTGGAAGGGTTTAGGTACATATTTCATGTTGTATTTCAAATGGATCAGCAGATTTGTTTATTTGCGCCTGTATGTCCAGGACAGTGTTATTATTTTATCCCTTCTGCTGTTTCTCTCTGGCTTAGAGATTAAGAGGTATGAAATCAAATATCATATGCTTTTCTGTTGTATATGGTAGTTAACTTCTTTTTCAAATGCTCAATGTATTGCCATCTTCACTCATTCAGACTCAAGTGAATGACACATAAGGAGAGGTCTTTCAGGGTTAGAGGTCTTTGAACTCATCAATATTAGCCATCATTCATGTTTGTGACACTCTTTTCACAATGAATTCAGGATAGCAAACCTGTGATGTTAACACCATACATGAACACAACACCTCTATAAAGTCCTATCCTTTGGCAGAGGGACGATTTTTAAAGTAGATCAAAAGGCTTAGCTCTGTTTCACAGTACACCCCGCACAGGACTGATGGCAGACCTACTACAGACAGGAGCACCGTGCAGTTGATAACTGCTATTTCTTATGTCATGCAGGCAAACATAATGGATGTGTGGCAGGCCCTAGAGCATTCTATACCTGTCCTCTGCCTTGCTAAAGGATTAAGGAAGGTCATTCTTGTATTCTTCAGCTATAATCTAAATTATATTCAAGATAAAGCCATCACAACACACTGTGGACAAAACACTTGTTATCCTTTTCTTTTCAGTCTAGTGGGAATCCAAAGGTATTTGCAGTCTTCAGGAGAAAACCAATCAGACAAAACCAACCTAACAAACAAAAAACCCCTGCCCCACCAGCTTTTCTGTTGTTTTCAAATCTTGGGGATTACCTTTCCCTAGTTCTTTAAAAGGAGTGAGAATGAGGTAGAGGCAAATCTGAGCCAATTTATTTAATTTTTAGAACGTATGTATACAATTGTTCAATTATTAGAAAGTATGTGCACCTTCTCCTCTTCTTTCCATTTTGAGGAGGGTGATCAAACAAGAAAGGCTGTTGTAATCTGCGGTCACTTTTGTAAATCTTGGCCACTGCACATCACATAGATGTGAGCAATGAATTGGGAATGTAAATCTAGCTCTAAATAGTTAAGAAATATTTTCTAAATTGCAGACCAGGGAAGTAACTAGACCCCAAGGTCTCCATCTGCAAACACTATATCTTCTTCAACTCTGTTTTTTAAATTCTCCTATTCCTGGAAAGTATCTTTCTTTACCAAATATGCCACAGAAATATTGAATTTACATATTCAAAAGCAAATATCTCAACTGAAATAATTTTTGTTTCTGCAAAACCTTGATGTCTTTAGTCCTGAGGCATAATTTTTTAATGTAGTTTAAATTTCCTACAATTAACAGTTTGTGAATTATGTCCTGAAGTGGTTCTGTATACACAGACAAAACATGCCTTCTGTTGCTTGCTACAGAATGAATACCTTTATGAAGGTGTGGATGCAAGGGTTATAGAATATGAGGACAACAGGCCCCTTTTAGATATGTTCCTGCAGAAACCAATGGGTTTATTGTCTCTGCTGGATGAGGAAAGTCGATTCCCACAAGCAACAGATCAGACACTTGTAGGTAAGTATATGATTTATTTCACAGTCTTGCCTCATGTTTTCTGTTAGATTTCTGTTTGACATGTACAGTTTAAACTACATATTAGTTATGTTTTTGGTGAGCCTCCATTCCAGTGTCATAGTGTTTGAGGGAGACATGCATGTAGGGATGGTTGTGTCCTTGAGAAACATTAAGATTACAAATGAACCTAAGCTGCTGATCCAGGTTTCAAATTCTCCTGCCTTCAGGATTTTTTAGCTGCAGGGTTTGAAAGGTAAAGATCAGACTGAGTTAAAACTCTAGGTTCATATGCCAAGTACACTGTTTGCAAACTGAGTCATGTTCAGCTCTGAGATTTTTGATGAGCCATATCTGAACAAGAAGCTCAGTACGTTTTTAAGAGTAATGTCTGCCAACATGCTTTGGTGCCTTTCAGCCAATTATGCTTCCTGGGTTTTTTTCTATTCAGAAATTAAAATTAAAACACTTAAATGTGTTGTAATTCAGATCCTGAATATTTTAGTGCTGCTGAGTAGTTGCATTTCTCATTGATTTAGTTTAGTCCTATTTCTGTGCAGATAAATCCTTTTTTTGCATGTGCAGAGTGTCCTGTTAAAGTTTTATCCAACACCCAGGCACAAAACCTAATAAATTCAGTAACAATGCCCATGCCAAAGGAATTACATGAGCTTGTTGTCTTTCTATCCTCATACTTTTTAGTCTGGAGTACAGAGGCCCTCAATCAATCAGTAAGTGCTTTCTCATAATTCCTCAAGGGATCTTTAGGAAGGATTACTACATTGTTTCATATATGAAGATCTAAACCTTGGAAAGGCAAGCATTGGAAGTGTTCAAAAAACACGTGGATGTGTCACCTGGAAGCATGGTTTAGTGGTGAACACAGTGGTGTTGGGTTAATGGTTGGACTCAATGATCTTAGAGGTCTTTTCCCACCTTAATGATTCAATACTTTTCTGAGGTCACACAGAAAAAAATTGGTATGAAGTAAATAACTTGTCCAAGAGCTTCCATATTCTCTATCCAGTGCCTTTTGTTACAAGCTCATGATGTCCTTGAAAATATCAGTGTCTGTTTTGTGCCTCTGCATTGCTAGAGAAGTAAGGCAATATACTTAGTGGGATACAGCTTCAGAAGAAAAGTATTGTACAGTAACCCCAGTAAGATGAACTATGTGTTTCCTTTCAGAAAAATTTGAGGATAATTTGAAGTCAAAATATTTTTGGAGACCCAAAAGAGTAGATCTAACCTTTGGAATTTATCATTATGCAGGAAAGGTAAGTGACCTGATGATAGTAGTTGGGGATTGTTGAGTGATAGAGCTGGAAGAAAATAGAAGAGGTCAGCTGGGTTGGTTCTCAACTGTCATCTATTCAGGCCTGACATGGGAGTGTTGGTGGTGCCTTACATGTCAAAAGTAAATTGAAAAGTTATTATCCCTCATAAAAAAAGAAAAAAAACACAATATCAGGAGTGTATTTTTCTTAAATGTCACCAGGTAAATAAACTGGCTGTAGTACAGAAGATCCAAAACATAACTGTTACGTAATGCAACTTAGTGCTCTTCCTCTTAGTTCCTCAAAGCCCTGTGCCATGCTTGTTCCCACTGCTTCTAATCAGGATCCTACTCTTTTTTTCTACTTCTACACCCCATGAGCCTTAGTTCTGTACTACTCTCATCACCCAGATAGGTAGTGCAGGCCCTGCTTTCTGCTTCATTTGATGAGCAGTGTCTTGCCTTCCATTTGCTGCATGTGCCTTTCAAACTCAGGAGGAGTTCCTGTCACACTGCAAGATGATGCTGGTCACATGAACCTTGCCCTGTGAAAGCAGGAGCTCCTCCCTCCTTTTGAGCTCTTTTAAAGGGTACGGAGTGAGCACTGATGCCTCACATCATGTAAACCATGTTGAGTCTGTGTAGTGCTGGAGCAGCTGGCCTGGGAAGAGGCAAATACTGCCCATCAGCTGATGGAAAACAACTTATGCCTTGTGGAAGACAGTCAGCTACAAAGAGCCTGCAGTAACTCCTCTGAACCTCATTTCCAGCTGAATTGCACTTCACCAGCATAGCATATCTCAAGGCAAAAGAGTGGAGAGTCAGGTCTCCCTGTACCATTCCTGTTACCAGCCACTGAATATGGGGATTACATCAGTGCCCCATCATCCCTTTCTAGTGTTCAACAAGCTTTTTTTTTTCATTAGGAATTTTCTCCTAACTTATGTCTCCATTGCTGTAGTGTAAGTTCTTTACTCCTAGTCTTGTTTGCTGTGGAACTGGAAAACTATTTATTTCCTCTTCCTTTACAAGCCTTTTTCCTAATTCAAGACTCTTACTGAGTTGTTTTGTTAGAGGTCTTCATTAAGCTTGCCAGTATCTTCTACCCTTTGTGACAGGTCAGGCTTTCTTGTGGATCCTTTACAGCATCATTGAGATAGAGTCCTGGAGTTACATTTTGAGTTAGGTACACTATTCCTGGAATTTTTAGAGAGATTTCAATTGCCAAAATGCAGTTTATGATTTTGCAAACTTCCTCTACAATTAATACAGAGATCCATAAGAAGAGTAGTAAGTCCTGAGTCTAATACAGCACAATATGAATAGCACAGAAAGATTGTACAGTAATGTGGGTAATCCTGTGTGATATGGTTGAAACCAAGTGCATTGTTAATTGTGCATTTACACATGTACTCGTGTAAAGGAGGACTACAATACACTTGTCCTACTGATAAATCCATGCTGGCTAAGGCTATTGTTAACATATCTGCATTAGGGAAAATAAATGTCTCAAGCTACTTTGAAATGATGGATTTGCTTTTAGTGATCTGCATCATTTCTCAGTATTGAAAAGTTAGAACTTTCAGTGATCAAAAAGAAGACTGCAAGCAAGAGTGAGCCTGATAGCTGAAAAACTATCTGTGTATCTTCATATATTAAAAGCCATATGCCAGAATGCTTAAATTTACAGTTGCTTTTCAAAAACCAAGAAGATGCATAAATGCACTTTCTAAACAGGTTCTATATAATGCAAGTGGATTCCTAGCCAAAAACAGAGACACTCTGCCAGCTGATATTGTACTGCTACTGCGATCATCTGAAAACAACCTGACGCGACAGCTGGTAACCCATCCTCTTACAAAAACAGGTATTGCTATTGTGGTAATCTTCTTAGTCTTCTCTAGCCTTCATGATGAACACTGCTAGGTTTCATATGACGACTCATTGAGAGACATTACACACTTTGTGGCTTAACTTTCCAACCCTAGAATCTATACAGAATGGAGCCCCAGCCATCTCAAGCTGCAGGGGAGGGATTGGTCTGGTCAAGTGCCAAGGAAGTGGTAGAGACTTCTTTCAGGGTCCTCTCTTCAGGGTAGGGGAGCAATACAGGGAGTGGAGTGCATCTCTTGAGTTGAGGACTGAACAGAAGAGATCAGGTAAGTCACTGGCCTTTTTTTGGGCATGGCATATATGAATTGCCTGTTTTGTCTCAGTGCAATTTATCCCTAAAACACTAGAGAATGAAGGTTGGGGCTCTTAACATCTGCTGCAAAGAGTGAGGACACACTTCTCAATTTACTCAGTCTTTTAGTCCCTTACAGTAGGTGACTGATGAGGTTCTAGTAGTAAGCCTTTCTCAAAGAGTTCATAAGTTGAGGTGGAGGAATAAGATTGGCTCTACAGAAATTATTCCTAAGTTGCATCTTAGTTGAACTATGTCCTTGCAAAGTGTCCTACCTCCATTTTAGGGTGATGGGTTACAACCAGGTTCTTATTGTGTTGTAGTACTCTCTGTGTGATGGCATTGATGCCATACAGTAAGTACTTTACAACTTAACTTCCTTGTACAACTACATGGGAGATGTATTTCTAGCAGATCAGAAAAGCTAAATTTGAAGAGTCTAATGGAAATTTCCCTAAAATGTTATCGCAGCTTACAGAAACTAAGGTTTTGGCAAGGCTTCTATTCTTCACAAAGAGAGCTTTGCTCACGGAATGCAAAATTTGGTGTTGAAGTTCTATTTTAAGTGAGTGTTCCTGGGAAAGCGCAGAGCTCAATGTCCTTGCCTGAACTTTTTGACTTGTGGATATCTGCTAAGATACTAATAATTCCTGTAGAGTCAAAGTAAGGGTCTGCATGGTCCCAAGAACTGATCTCAAGTCTTAATGTTTTGCAAGATAATTCTGAAGGCTGTTTTGGTCTTGTTAAATATTGCAAAACCATCCAGCTATAGCCAACCAAAAGTTAGACTTCTGATCTGTCATTCATCTAGAATCAGTGAAATTGTAGAGGTTTACCCAGAGTTCAGCCCATCTTGCCTATCTCAGGTGTTTCTCTTAGAATAGGAAAAAATCTCCTTTGAATGTGCCTCTCTGCACTGAATACAGCAGAGATTCCTGTAGACACCTCACTTTCAGATAGGTAAAGTTAGGTGTGAGTAATCCTCTCCTTTTCCTTCCCACCCTATGATATTCAGCTGAACCCAAAGGAGGCTTAGCTCTTGATATCTTCACATAATATGTGATGCATTAGCTCACCATGCTGTTTATTTGCAGCTGTTATTCCAGTGCTTACCCACGTTTTACTGATAGCAGCTGAGCACAGAGAGATATAGGCTCTCCCAGTGGAGAGTGAGATCCCAGAGGTGTTTTGTTATTAGCAGAAGCAGTGGCAGTGTGCAGCACTGGTTAGGGTTTATCAACACAGAGAGACATGATGGAAAGCTCAGCAGAATTTTCATTATTCCTTTAGAAGAAAAGTGTCTGGGTAAACCACGCCAATGCACCTAGTCCTTCAAAGTCATTGTGAAGGTATTGCTTGATTAAGTGTTTCAAGGTTAGAGTCTTAAGACTATGTCTGTGCTAGCAAACCAAACAGAGCCAGTGAACAGTAGCTGAAACACTCCCAAAGGACTACCCATTCTGATGAATGGGAGAGGTTTGGATCATCTCAGCTACCTGCCTCCCAGGGATACCGAGGCACACAGCAAGAGAAAGAACACGCCAGCAACGGTTTCCAGCAAGCTCTGTGGAAGGACACAACATTATTTTTACCAGGGAGTTAAAAGAGTAGTGAAGTATGGTGTTTAGCTGTTTGAGTCATGCCATGTCACTTGCCCTCAGGTCCAGAGAAGGGTGCTAGCACTTTATTTTTTTTTTAACTAATATATATGTAGCATTAGAACTATAGTAGTACAATAACATTCTTTGAGTAAAACCACATGCTTACTCTAAGAGATATCTTTCTTACCTTCTGCAGCAGTGTGGGTTTTTTTTGTGATCTAGTAGATGGCATATGAGCTGAAGGAGAAAAATCATCCCTTTTCATCTTCATGCAGCTTCTTCAAAGCTTGTTCCAAAGGTGAAAGGGGAAACAAGGACATACCCTGAGAAACTGAACAACCTTTCTAATCATTTAGTTACAATGGGGACATGAATAAGGTGATGCAGCATCAGTTTTAGATGAGATGTAAACATTTGCTAGGTTACTTTTTTCCATCTTCCCATAGGTAATCTGGCACACACTAAAAGCAAAACTACAATCAGTTACCAAATGTGGACCTCCCAGAAAACAATAAGTCATACAAAGGTAAGAAAACCAATTTTGTGATTCTGCATTGAACATTAATTTAAACTAGAAAGGCAATACTGGTTTTCATATTAAAACCTTAAAACCTTCCTTGGTTTTTCTCCCTCTCCTATTTTCTTTTCTGTTTAGCTGGATATCTTTGTGTTGTGCAATTCATATTCCTTCCGTGAGGTAAAAACCTAACATTTCCCTTCTTTCTGGCTTTAGTTTTATAAAAACTTCAGGGGAAAAAACCACCATTATTTCCTAGCTGTACTGTAGCAAAAAGAGAAATTAATATATTGGTGTGGAGTATAGCCATGTTCCATAGGGAACTACCAAAATAACAGTGATGATGGAATACCTAAAAGGACCTCAGACATTGTCAGGTTATTTGTGGCAGTTATTAGATGCTCTGTTTTCAACTTGTGCCCTCTGTGTGTGAACGTTCATGTATTGTGTAGCAAAGTAATGTAACATGCTGGTGTAATTGATTTGTGCTGTGATCATGCCGTAATTTTTGCCGCTTAGAATACTTTTTTAATTATTTATGTTCTCTGAGGGGTGTCTTCTTGTGGCAGTGGAAGGGTGCTACAGGCTCACTAGAGCTAAAAAGTGTAATTTCTTTCTTCATCTCTATAGAATGAAGCAGGAGATACTGGACATCATCCTAGAGAGACAACCAGCATGAAGACACAGACAGTTGCTTCTTATTTTAGAGTAAGATACCAAATCTTTTAATATAGATTTCTAGAATACAGTAAATGTTTATCCTTTCACCTTTTGAAATGCATCGGTTTACTTAGAGTCAACAGTGATCCGTTTAGAGTTTGTGAACTGCATATATGATGCAGTGGTCTGTGCAGCATAAATATCTAGAGAAGATTGTGATGTTTCATCTTTAGTTATACTTGATTACACAGCCACATGGCTGTCATGATGATGTATGATGATCAATATTAATCTTTCACTTGTTTGTTTTTCTACCAAGGAGATAAAGGGAGGTTGAACATTAATGGTATAGCATTTCTTTAGGAGTTTAAGAAAAAGGGCAAAGTTAATTGGAAGCAGGAGCTCCAGAGAATATTCTTGATGGTCACTGCTCAGAGGCTGTCGTGAGTCAATCCTTGTGGCTCCTTCAGCAGCTCTCTGGACCTTCCCAGATGCTGGCTGTGATGCTGGTCCTGCAATAGAAAGTAGCTGGGAAGAGTATTCTTTCCTCCAAAGTGGTGCACACAGTTGGTTCACTTGAGTTCAGCTCTGAATTTCGAACTCTTATTTAGTCGTCTGTCTCAGCAAACCATGAAGTGGCTGAGGTGGTGTTTGTGATGAATTGGATGCAGGACTCGGAGAAATACTATGTAAGTTTGCCAGCAATGCTAAACTGGGAAGAGCTGTCAATCCTTTCGAGGGCAGAGAGGCCCTGCAGAGAGACCTCAGCAAATTAGAAAGATGGGCAGTTACCAACAGTATAAAGTTTAACAAGGGCAAGTGCCGGATTCTTCACCTTCAAGTGGGCAACACTGGTTGTGTGTATGGACTGGGAAACCAGATGCTGGAGAGCTGTGCCACAGAAAGGGACCTGAGGGTTCTAGTCGATGTCAAGTTGAATTTGAGTCAGCAGTGCCCTGGCAGCCTGGAGGGCCAGCTGTGTCTGGGGGGCATCAGGCAAAGCATCAACAGCCGGGTGAGGGAGGGGATTGTCCCGCTCTGCTCTGCACTGGGGCGGCCTCACCTTGAATATTGTGTGCAGTTTTGGGGACCACAATATCAAAAAAACTTCAAGCTATTAGTGTCCAAAGGAAGGCCACAACGATGGTGAAGGGTCTGGAGGGGAAGCCAAATGAGTAGCGGCTGAGGTCACTTGGTCTGTTCAACCTGGAGAAGAGGAGACTGAGGGGAGACCTCACTGTGGTCTTCGACATCCTCACAAAGGGAAGTGGAGGGACAGGTACTGATCTCTTCACTCTTGTCACCAGGGACAGACTCAAGGAAATGGCCTGAAGCTGAGTCAAGGGAGGTTTAGGTTGGATATCAGGAAAAGGTTTTTCACCCAGAGGGCAGTTGGGCAGGCACTGGAACAGGCTCCCCAGGGAAGTGGTCACAGCACCACATTTGTCAGAGTTCAAGAAGGGTTTGGACAATACTCTCGGCACAGGATGTGATTCTTGGGGTGTCCTGTGCGGAGCCAGAAGTTGGACTTGATGATCCTGATGGGTCCCTTCCAACTCAGCATATTCTATGATTCTGTGTCCCATAAGAGTTCATTTACATCTATGACAGAAGAGTAAGGAGCCATATCTCTGCTTAGTAGATACAATTGCACAGCTTTGTGGACTGTAAAGGATCATTTCAGCCTAAGTATCATGGCAGTCCAAAGCTGCAAGGTGTTCTAAAGTTCTAGATGGAAAAAATACTGAATCTCATTCAAACCTAATGTCTGTGATTCAGTGCATTATTAGCACATCGAGCATCATAGCCTGCAAATGAGTTAATTATATTTACACTTTTCTGGTACTATTTTCTGTAGTGAAAATCCTTGCTCAGATCGTGCTAGCTAATGCTCTTAAATGAAGATTCAGCTTCAGCCCCACTGGTTTACTCACACACAGAAACCTATGGTTGATTGAGAAAAGCATATGCCACCTCAGACTGCGTGGGAAAAAAATTATCCATTAGCGTGTCCTACTTGTTTGTGTTCAATTGGCACACTAGTGATGAAGCTAATTAAGCACTTTGCTGCATGATGCAGCTTCTGTCCAGAATGGAATTGCACATTTTAATAGGAAACATATGGCTCTTGACGTCCTACACTGGTTTCATGTATCCAACCTACTGCCGAACAGCATTACCTCCTGGCTACTTCTTTCTGTTGAGTCAGGTTGAATCTTGAGGACTGAGTCTATTCATTTGTGTTTTAATAAGATCCTCCCACGAAGCAATTTTGCACATGTCATGGTTTGACACCAGTCAAGGTTGTTTACAGCCAGATTCCCCTCAGCTGGCATGGGGAGCTACAAGCTGAATCTCCTCTGCTAGCCTGGTACCCTGGTGAGGTGGGAAAAATGCAATTTTGTGATTTGCAGAAAAATGCAAAATTGTGATTTTGTGTACTTCCAGTTTTGCCCTCCTCAAAAGTTTCCTCTTAGCAGGGCAGCTATAGTATCATCATGAGTCTATACAAGGAACAGGATGTGCCAAGATCAGAGTAGTTTAAGCAGCCCTTCTTCTGGAGTGCCCTTATTTTCCTCCAATCTAATGAAGGGATTTAAATTTTTACTGGCTTGCTGCTATTCCACTTCCCATCCATAGATGGATGATTTACATCCTGGGTGAAGAAGGGTCCTCAAATAGGTGACAACAAGAAAAAGAAGAAATGGGCTGTAATTACCTAACAAAGCTCCAAGGTAAGCAAATAAGCGTAAGGAGACTTTCCATCATATGTTGGACATTATGGAAGTTTGTAAGAGTATCTCGAGTGAAATTTAGTACATTTATATGGAATCAGCATTTCTCTCAAGTACTAACTTAGAGATCTTACCAAAGCTAGAATTGTTGTTGGGTAATTTAATTCATGTACTCTTTAAGTACCAGCTTAGTGAAATATAAATGGACACGATTCTGATCGTATGAAATAAAATTTCAACTGCACATGGACCTATATACAAGTTCTATAAATATCCTGGTGGCAGATCTTTTGTTATTTTTTTGCAGTATTCTCTGATGGATTTGTTATCCAAAATGGTTGTTGGACAGCCTCATTTCGTCAGGTGCATAAAGCCAAACAATGACCGGCAGGCAAACAAGTTTGACAAAGAAAAAGTGTTGGTTCAGCTGCGTTACACGGGAATTCTGGAGACAGCAAGAATTCGAAGACAGGGTTATTCACACCGTATACTATTTGCTAACTTCATAAAAAGGTAACATTGATGTGAAGAAGCTCTTTTCTCTCCTACCATTGCTGTCTAGTATTTTTTAAGCATTAGCAGTGTTTTTTGCATGATCTTTTAAGAAAAAATACAAAGGCATTTCCTGTGACAAAGAAGATTATAGTCTAGATGACAAAGACTAGTTCAGGCACAAGATTAGTGACCTGTTTTGGATGTGTAGGGCAAGATGATGCATCTCAGGATGATTTTTCAGGTTCCCTGTGCATTTCAGTAAAGTTTTACTAGCTTATAATCTGCACATTTTTTTCAAAGACTTGAGGTTTAGAAGTGTAATACTTCAAATTAAAGCCAAAAATTTGGAGCCACAGCATCCAAAGAACACCACAATTTCTCTAGCTCCTGGCCTTCAGCACTATGCAGCATCTGCTTGTGCAGGGTAGATGATAACTTGGTATTGCTAGTCTAGGGCTGAAAATTTCATTAAGTGCATAGTTCTGTTTAAAATATAATTCCTACGTGGTTTTTTAGTCACTTGTTAAGAAGAAGAGTAATGAACTCAGCATGATTTTAAAATTCCTTTAACTATCTCTTCCTCCGCCCCAAAAATCTGCACTTCTCTATTACAAGTATAGACCCTGAGAGATGTGTGGAGGGGAGATCAAGACTGGGAAGAATCAAGCAATACCCATTCAGAAAGAAGCACTTAAAAGTAACAGTGCACTAGAAACAGAGAGCTAGTAGCAGAGTGCTGCAGGTGCATTAGAAGAGAGGGGAACAACAAAGGGATATTTTTATAGCACTGTTTCTGGAGAGAATAATCCTGGGACTGTTGCTGTTTTGGAAGAGTGCAGCATGGGAAAAGATAGTTGTCACCACACCAAGATCTGCTATGGCTTTTGGTGACTGCTCTATATAAAAAAAACAAAACAAAACAAAACTTTACTGTTTAGGTAAAAAAGAGAGGAAAGCAGCAAACACAAAGGGGTAGCTCTCCAGAGAGTGTGACCCTGAATGAGGCTGTGCAGATCTCTGGCACTGAGGACATGGCCTTCAAACAAAAAGGGATTTTTATTAAGTATTTTTCTTCTTATTTTGGGCTTGTTTTTTTTAATAGTTGAGAGTTACAGGTAGACCAGAGATAATGGTGACATTATTTTGTTAGAATAAAAATAAGCCAATTCATTGTGTTTTACAAAACAAACAAACAAACAAACAAAACCCACCTGTAAGTAATAATGGAGGGATTGACATTGTCTCCATTTTATTATTCCATGAGCAAACTGTTACCATTATTTAAAGCTGATAAACCCAAGGTTTCTTTATAAAGGCTGAATAACAAGAAAAAAAGCAGAATGTACTGTCAGAATACACACATAATTCATGTAATTTTCTTGAATTAAGAAACTAAAATAGGTATGGTTAATTTTGTTATGGAGCATTTTGGAATGTCTTGGAATAAACAAGAACTTTCCTACCCAGCAGCTGAGCTGACGTATTACAGGTGATTTTTATGTATGAGCATCGTGACCTCTTTTCCTAATCAGAATTAATTCTGAGTAATGAGTCTGGCAGATTGAATGCTTACAGATAACAGCACTTTTGGAAATAACATTTGTTATTTGGACATAACAGACATGGAACATAACAGTTCCAAAAGGATCTGCAAAGCTGAATCCAAGGAGGTAACAAGAGCTGGGATGCATCTCACATGATGTTAACTATCTCAAAGGTAGATGGTCTAGCATATGGCATAAGATATGAAATTTTCATCATATTTCTAAATATGAATAATATAATTTAGGCAGAAAAGCTTTAAAAATATATCTATTTTGCCCCTGAAATCACCTTCACAGAATGCAGAGAGCAGGAAAGTACTGGTGCAGTACTGTACTTGGGTTGCACACTTATTAAAACCTTCTGGTGTTGATATAGAATTAAACAACCCTCCAGGGCATGCAATATGTCACTCATCCACTTTGGATTGAGTTTCTCAGTACTGCATATAAATCACAGCAATTTCTTTCATATGTTGTTTTAGTTTTTTCAGTGCTATGTTTTCTTTCATGCAACTGTTTTTATTATTTAAATGTATTTGCATATTTTGCTCTTTATTAATCAAATAAAGAATCATGCATTTTTCTTTAGGTATTACCTCATCTGTTATAAAACAAATGATGATCCTCCAGTCAGCCCGGAAACCTGTGCTGCCATCTTGGAAAAAGCCCGCCTTGACAACTGGGTTCTTGGAAAAACTAAAGTAATTTTTTAATATACTCTATCAGCATCATTGCAGTATGCCATTGTTAACTTACTAAGCAATTTGTTTTCTCACTGATCTGGTTGGAGTAGCTCTTGGTCTCTATTAGTTTTAAAAAACAAACTCCCTTTGCAGGGTACTGTTCCCTGATACCTGGCTGAAATCTTCAACCTGTAAAGGGTTAAAATTCTCACCAGCTTTAGTGAGGCCACAATGCAAAACAGTAGGTGACAACAACACTGCTTGCATTTTCTTTCAAAATATGTTTTAGTGTGGATCCCAGTAAGCTTAGTCCAAGCTTCTTTTCTTAAGTAAAAGAAGTTATACTTCTTCCCTGCAGCAAACAGGTTTTCCTGGCTTTCCAGGCTTTCCTTGGCTTTCCAATTCGAGGCTGCTGTGGCAGGCTTTGCTGAGCACTATGAGAAGAGACAGCAGGATGATCCCATTTATGTCAAGTGGAAGGAAAACTTTATTTTGAGAGAAACCCACATCTGGTTCCCATACACTTGGCTTTGGTTCTAGCTCACTAATCTTCCCAGTGTGCCAGAGAGGGACACCCACCCACCCCAATGACAGATCTCAGGAGATCTAACAGAGAAATAGAAGCATCAGATAAGTACTGCATCAAGTCTCTTTATTTGCTACTGTAAGAGAAGTGCTAGGAAGGATATTAATAGGGAGATGGATCCTAAACTGTTTGAAATCACCATAATGAAGAAGAAACAACTGTTTTTCTGAGACATCTTCCTGGATATGTGGAACAGAAGCCATGAAGTTGTCTCCCCCTCAGCCTTTATTTCCCTCTGTTGTCTTAGTGAGGTTAATGGATGACATGCAGTGAAAAAAATCATATCTTGGGATGTGAGATCTATAGCTTATGTTTACTTTAATTAGGGTTAACCTGTATCTGTACCAACAAATGGTCATGATTGAGGTAATTCTGCAAAATAAGCATAATTATTGTCTTAATTGAACAAGTCTTTCCACACATTTTATTTTATCCTAATATACACCAGGAATGTGTTGGTATCCCTTGTGCTAGACTAGTTTTTCAGGGCTTATATGAGTGTCATGCTTCATAAAAGCAATTTAGTAAATAAACAATGCTTTAGCTTTAAAATTGGAAAGTAGACAGTTTGAAGGTTCCAGGTTTGGATCATATTTATGTAACATACATTGGATTTGTAAGGTTAGCAAAACTATCAGCCTCATGGTTTTGATTTATAGTTAGTTACAGACTGAAGTTTTGCACTGGGACTTAAAAACATCTTCCCATGAAAACATGAATAAGAAGGGACTGACTAGAGATGCTGAAAGGCAGAGTAAGGTAAACCAATATCCTGAACAATGAAAATGCTGTCTCTAATAAGAATGATCCTTTAGGTACTACAGCTGAAGAGTCTGTTCATCATTTGAAACCAACTTGTAATTCTTCTTATGTTAAATGGGTTGAGTGAATACAGGGCCTGGGAGGGTAACTAAAACTTTTGCTTGTTTGCCTACTCTTTTTAAGGTATTCCTCAAATACTATCACGTGGAACAGCTAAATTTAATGCGGAAGGAGACAGTTGACATGATTATTTTGATTCAAGCTTATGTCAGAGGGTGGCTGGGTTCAAGGAGATACAAAAAGATAAAGGAACAAAGGGAGCAAAGTGCTATTAAAATACAGTCAGGTAACAGCTTTAAAACATTTAACATTTTGCTTAAAGCTAGTGCATGTGTACGGTTGATGGATGAATGTGTATGCTGGATGTGGATTTTGCTCTTTTCCTGCTGTTACATTTGACAAAGTATCTTATATTTGGTGATATCTGTTCTTATGAAGAAAAATTTCTTTTAACCAGGTTATGACAATTGCTTTACTGAAATTACATTTCTCAATGTTACATTTAAAAGGCAATTTTAAGAATGGAACTATGTGATTGCACAGATGATACTGTTATTAATAATATTCTGGCATGCACTGACAAGGTTTTATAATATAATAATGAAAATAAAATGTATTAACTGTCCTAGATAATAAGGCCAATTACCCAGTTGATGGAGGCATCAACTGAATTTTTTAATACTTTCAAACATCATCTTATTTTACATTCTGATTCTCTTATGTTTTGTATTCATCTAATTCATAATAACTTTACTTACCAGAAAATGTAGGTTTTATGTAGATTTACTGTTTGTACTCATTTGCCATGTTTATTGAAAGATAAATGCTGCAAAATATTTATGAATATCTTAATAGAGGTCTGTAATTCCAGAATTTTTTTTTATTCTTAGAGCATTTTTAGTACCTAGCGAATTATTTAACTTTTGACATCTCTTTTCAGCTTACAGGGGGTTTGTTGCTCGTAAAGAATATAAAAATGCAAAACATAATAAAAAAGTGGAAGAATATCTTACCAGATTTCAAGCAAGTAAGAATTGTTTGCTTTTGTAGCTTGGATTGTTGTATCCATTCACAATATGTTGATCCAGATTCTAGCTACACTGAGTGACTATGCTCATTTAAACATTCTGAGGTATAATTTATCTATTATCTATCTATACATACTGGTTGAAATGGATCACTATATTCTGTACCTCAAAGTGGTTTAGAGTCACTTTCCACATCTGTGAAGTGGGATGCTCAAATGCCATAGCAAGCCTTTTCACTCCTAGTCTAAGATGTTCAGGTATTACAGCTGGTATTGTTGAAACCCGTATGACACTGTCTGTATAATGTGTGCATTCATGCTGTTCAGTTAGGACTGGGTTTTGTTATGTATCAGTAACAGCTGTATTTGCGAAGACTGCAATCTGTAATTTCACTGTCTCTTATTCCTTTTTGCCCATCGCTTTCTTTCTGTTTTGTAGTGATAATGACCTTGGGCCCAGATGTATGCTGTGGGACATCCCCTTTTCCTGCAGAGATGTCCCCCTGTAGTCTAGGCAGCTCTGAAATTAAGAGCAGTACAGCTAGAGAGATGCAGGTCTGAAGGTCAGGTTGGATGAGGCTTGGGGAAATCTGGTCTAGTGGAAGGTGTTCCTGCCCATGGCAAGGGGTTGGAACTAGATGATCTTTAAGGTCCCTTCCAACCCAAAGCATTGTATGATTTTATGGCTCTATAAAAACTGCTGGCACAAATCTGCAGAGCTTTTTCAATAACTACAAAGGCAACAACCCAAATATGAGCTAGTGCTGCGAGTACCCAGGTTATCTAGATTTGAACTACCTCAGATATGCCTTCATGAGTATATATCACCACCAGCATTGGTTTTAATCATTGCCAGATGCATCTGTTAATTGCACTGAGCCAGTGCTAGTGTGTACTGAAGATCACTTCACTGCAGTTGGTAGAACTTCATCAGTGTAGAAAACAATCTAAAACCTGCATAAAATCCAGTAAAGCACCAAGAATAATTGGACATCTGAAAGTTGTCAATTATATTAGGATATTTAGCAAATGCAAAAGTATGAATTTACCACTTTGCTCTGTTGGTATCCCCAATGCTTCTTCTTGTCCACCTTCTCTGTCCTGTCTGCAGTTTCATTTCAACTTTTTTTCAGTGCATGAGAAGCCAGGACAAAATGGAAGTCCATTTTTACTTAGCTCCCTCAGTTCCCCCGCACCCCCATTTATTTCTAAAGCAATGCAAAACTCCTCTTCCAGTTTGAAAACAAAGCTTAGACAGCTAGTATCTCATAGCAAAGTTCTCAGAAAACTTCAAAGGTGAACTAGATAAGTCTATAAAGACCAGATGTAATTTATATTAGCATGTCTATTGACAACATAACTTGATTTGTTTCAAAATAACTTCTGTTGAGTTGGTTTTGTATGAAAATGGAATAAGACTTGACTCATAAGTTCAAGAAACTCTAGAAGTATTCCAAGTGCTTTACAATTTGCACTTTCCTAAGGCCCTGTCAGACTGCAATATAAAACCCAATTGTGCTACTTCCAATAAGTATTTGGGTTTCTTTACCCTATATCCAGTTATTAAGGTGTAATTTATGTCCTTTTATATGGTGTTTCTGAATGAGTGCACCTAGTGGAGCCCAGGTTGGTCTAGGTTATGAGTGGGGAATGCTAAAGCACATAAAACTGAGCACTAAGTTATATGAATGTGTTAAAATAGACTCCTTATGCTCCCTTCTCATTCTTAAGTGAGCTTGACCTTTCCTGTGATGCAAAGGACTCTCAGCACAGCTGGAGTAAGAGCTCCCATAATCTACCATGTCTGCAGGATATCTAAAGCACCATAAAGTACTCTATCCTCCTACTCTTGGTACTGCATTTGGAATTAGAGTTCAAAAGAAATACTTTGACAAAACACTATGTCCTTTTTATTTTGCAGGGATTAGTGGATTTCTGCTGAATCCCTGGAATTGCAGACTCCAAATCACAGCACTGTGGAGACAGTGCCAGTTCCCACTAGGAAATTATTTGCAAGAAATTTTTGCAACATTCTGAATGCAATTCAGTTTCTGATTAAGACACTTCAGTGTAGATGTCTAAATGTGACCTAGGTGTCTAAACTGCTCTTAGAGTCAGTAGAGCCTAGAGTTTGATTCATTTTTTTCAAAACCACCAAATGTTCAGCTCATTTGCCCCTATATCTAATGTCATTTGAGGTGCTCTGGTTATCCTGCCTGGCCTCCAGCTTTATTTCACATTGTTCACCCAACTTTCCATCTCTAGAAAGTTCCACCTATCTTATTCTTTCCACCAGCTCCATGTAAGATCCCTTGGCTATCCTGGAGCACTTCAGATGGCACTAGATACCAATGTGCCAGCGGCTGCATCAGAGCCCTGGTGACTTATTAGCACCTACCTGTCTAAGGGAAGACCCATGTCTGAGTCCTTATTTCTGGTTCAGACAGCGACTTTAACCTGTGCCTCCAGCAAAGCACAAGTAGCAAGTTCCTGTGTCACAGTGCACCTGGTTACTGTGGAGCTTAGCACATCTTTCATGCTGAGCTTTTTTGTTTTGAATAGTGAGTCTTTGCAGAAGAAGCATGAGCTAAGTCTTCTGTAACTACTGAGCTATAAAATTTTCAGTTTTTCTCTGATCTATTGAATGTTCATCTAATTCCAAGCCTGTGCCAGCTGACAGCCTGGTAATCTCTATAGGCTGATTATCAGGCATTTCCTAGGGAAGTAAAATAGAGTCAAATCAATTGCCTGAATCAGGCAAAGCAGGTACAAGAAGCTCAGAGTACTGTGTTCTAGAGGCACTTCTATAGCTCTATGCTTCTGCTTCATTCTGCATCTTCCTGTATTTTCTTTAGCATGATAAAATATGAGGAAAGAGCTTGTTTTTATCCTCATGTAGAATAGGTACAGCTTTCTAAAATCTCAAAAAAGTTTTGTGGGACATAATAATTTCAGATGAAACATAATCATAATGGGCACCCTGGTCTGTATTTCCTTATTGGCTTTTGTTTAATGCTGTTATCATCTGACTTTCTGAAATGTGTGTGACACCCGCTGTTTGTTGTTTTGCATTACAATTTTATCAGTTGCCAGAGGATACTTACTCAGGAAGAAGAGGAAAGAACTAACTGAGACAAGAAACAAATCAGCAATAATAATTCAGTCTCACTACAGAGGATATAAGGAGAGGAAGATCTTCAAAAGCAGAAGGTAGTGTTATTTTCTCTTATGTCACTCAAATGTGTCCCTTTCCAGTAATTACCGAATAACAACATTGTAAGCTAAGAGTGAAAGAAATTAGGGTTATTCTAGATATGTAGGCAGAGGTAATGTACATTTTTGTGGAGGTTTTTCATGTCAGTAACCATTTTTATCATCTTTTCAAGCCCAGGGACTAAAGGCATATTTAGGGGAAAGATCAACAATATTGTGCTTACCTGTAATATTAATGGAAACTGTAGATGAGTCTCCTTTTGCAACTAGCTCATCATAAAAGTGGTCAGACAAGAGTGAGATAGATGTCTGCAGGGAACTGTTCCTCATCCTAAGCCACTGTTTGAGATCAGCACAGGTGATGACAGAACAAACCCAGTTGTCTTGCTCAGATCAAACAGCTGCAAATTAGGTGAAGTGAATCACATTCTAAATATCTCTGCAATGTCCCAATCTCTGAAATAACACTAGTAGCACTTTGCTTATCTCCATCATTTTTTCAGTGATAGAATTTAAATAGGTGGAAACTAATCCATAGCAGTGGAAAACAGCTGTGAAGGAGCTCAGAGTCTTTCAGTGGGAAGGAACAAGGTGACAGATTTCACCTGGCATTGAAGTTTTATTGATAGTAACAGTTTAAGGAATATGTTTTTCAATATGACCTGGACCTATGCCCAGGATCACTCTTCTTGCATTCCTAGTGTAACTTGAGACAGTTTTCTTTCATGAGTACCTTTAGGATTGTGTGTATTTATATATTCCTGAGATGCTAAAAAGTGCCTTATGTTTTTCTTAACATTTAAATTAATTCTTTACTGCTTTATCAGCCTTCACACAGCCTAGATTGTCTCCCTCGCAATTTTCTCTGAAATTTAACAGGGATGTCCCTTTTCACTTTAAGAGATAATTATGATAATAATGATGATGATGATAATAACAATAATAATATATTGTGCCTTTTCACTTTAACAGATAATAACAACAACAATCTTTAATTCCAACTGTATGCACTAAATCTTTCCTGTGTTGCAATGTATCAAATTGCCATTTAGTACACAAAGACCACCAAAGGTAGTTGTAAAGTTATCGCTATTCTTCATTTCCTTCAGCTATAATTTTTATCCAAAACTCTGTTCCATCCAGGGAATCACTTAGAAAGCAACAAATTGAAAATGCAGCATCCATTAGCAAGAAGGAAAATGATGAAGAACTTCAAGATAATGAGGAAAGTCCAACTGGAGTGAAGAGTGCCCTTCCTAAAACTAAAGAAGAAGCAGCTATCATAGCAGAGGATGAATTATCTGCTGTGGAATTCCTTGAAGCACAACTGAAGCCAGCTCAAAATGATGCACTGGAAGAAGCAGCAACTGAGGAGAGTCAAGATAAAGTTGATGCAGTCACTGACAGCAGGTGCTCTGAGTACAGTGACACAGGGAACGTACAGGAGCAACAGAAAACATCTACTGAAGAAGAGGCAGCTTCTGTGAAGCAGAACCCTGCAGAAGAACATAGTAGTGAGGGTGAAGAACAGGACTCTTTGGAAGAGTTACCCAGCAAATCTTCTTTCAAAATCACAGGTGAACCCAGTCCCCAGCGAGATCAAGATAATCAAGACACACTCGGTGCAAAGTGGCAAAATCAAGAATCTGCTGTGATCCACCCCAGGACCGACAGGGATGTGGAAAGAAACAACCTGAAGCATGAACCAGTGATGCCTACAGGATGTAAAGGAATTATGAGAAAAGAGTCACTAAGAAGAGGCTCAGGAAGGCAAGCTGAGGCAGAAAAACAAGGTTCAGAAGACAAAGAGAAGGCAGCACTGGTTATCCAGAGCAGTTACAGGGGTTACAGAAGGAGGGGACAACTCAGAAAAGAAGGGAAACTACCCTGCAAAAGTCAAGAGAAAACTATAAAGGATCCAACAGAAGCAGTATGCATTCAAAATAACAACCCCAAAAAAACAAAAGGTAGGGAAAGTGCCAGTACACAGGCTGAAGACTCTAAGACACTGAAGGGAGACTCAGAGAAAGAGGCTTGTGATTTGGCAGCCTTTTCACGACAGGTAAGAAGCTTGTAAGCAAGGTATGTTGAGCAAAATACTCTGGCAATGACAGAATGGCAAAGGTATTTTACTGACTTCAGTGGCACAAAGGTTTTGCTCTCTTAACTAAGACGCAGATTTTGTCATTTGTGTTCTATAAAAATGCATATTTTGGTCTGTAAGAGAAAATAACCTTGTCAGGAAGGAGGAAAAGACAAAAAGCACTGGCAAAAATAATGTTTTTAAGTTAAATGTTTTTAAGTTAAAGTTAAATTAAAGTTTTTAAGTTAAAGTTTTACCATTGTTTTTTGAAATGTTTGTTTACCCATTAAGGTCCTTAATTCACTAAACTTATGAAATGTCTGTGTAAATTAAACTAAAAGTTGCTGTGTCAATGTCCAAGACTCAAACATGTGCAGAGAAGTATACCTCTAGCTGTAGAAGCAATCTTGCATCAGTAAGGCACCATCTGCTCACAGGTGTGAACCAATAAGAAGTAGCTGCAGGACTGGTGTGGAGTTTCCTGTGTGTCTTTTTTTTGTTTTACTTTTCTTTAGGAGAAGACCCTCAGCGGGTCTTTTTACTTTATTAGAACATATTATCCACAGCTGGCAGCTGCTAGCCCCTATAAAGGGCTCACTCGAAGAGTTTCTGGAATAGCACTCTTTATTAATACAAATTGTAACAGGTTAATAAGGTTTGAAGATTGCCAGAGACAGTATCTGGCTGCAAAAACGTATTTAAAGCAATATATTATGCTATAAAGCAAGCTCTACTCCTAATAGCAATATTCAGCAAGCACAGAGTATAGGTCTTACCCAGTAGGTGTCCCTATAGGGGGAGAAGGCAGGAATTTATCCCAGAAGATTCAGTGGAGAAAAGAAGAAAATTCCCGTTTTCTTCCTATTCTCAACTGACTTTTATACTAATTCTTTATGATTAGGTGGAGTTTGAGTGACTTTAGTGATAAATACCTTTGTTACGGATTGGCGTAAAATTCTCTTCCTTCTCTTTGAAAGATACAGTCAAAAGAATACAGGGTCCAGGCTTAATGGGGGTTGGTCACACCTTAGACATGGGTAATTTGGGGATGGAGGTGTGCTTTGATGTTACTACTAGGCTTTAATGAACCAAGTTCATCTGAGGAGAGGGATTTCCACATAGTTGTTGGCTCGGCAGCACGACATCATCTATCTCCCTTGGCTGACAGGTGCTATGCAGTCTTGGAAACTACAGAGTACCACCATGTCCCCCTCCCTGCAGGGATTTCTGTGGCGGGAGGCCACAGTTTGTTCACTCTGCTCAACCCTCTGTTCCATCCCCCATAGCAGGTGCTTATGGTATGGGGAGTCCTTGTGGAGCATGTCAACTGCATTCCATCCGGGGAGTATCAGCTGCATTTTATCCTGTAATTCTTAGTCTCCTCTAATTTTACCCTCAGCCATCTTCCTACACTGCAGTAGGATGAGCAATACCTTTTAAATTCATTCTCTAGTCCAGTCTTTTACCTTTGATTACCTTGGAACATTTATAATTATTTCTACAATAATATAAAGGCCTGTGGTGTATTTTTCAGATATCAAAATTATCCGAAGATTACTTAGCACTGCAGCAAAAACTGAATGAAATGATATTGTCCCATCAGCTGAGACCTGTGATGCTGTCCAAAGATAAGCAAGCTAATGGCCGTCTGTCTTCCCATGTTTGTCAGCCAGGTAATGTTTAACCTTACTGTTAGCAGAATTTTCATTTGTGAAAAGGACTGTGAAGAAGCAACTCCTAGTCATGGTTTTAAAGCCCAGGGATCTAGCAGTCAGTTAGTTCCAGCTTCTCATATAACTCAGGCAGTATATTAAGCCCTGTATCATTACACATCTGGAACACAGTTTCCAGAGAAATATCCAAGTCTGGTTGGAATTTATATATTTACAATTTTTCTTGGCATTTTGTTTCTATGCTGCTTAAGGTTGGTGAATGAATCCTTGTGAGACCTAGTAACAGAATCTCTAGGAATACTTTTATTTGGTAAAAAATCTGTATTGGCTCTTTTTAACTCGTGTGTCACTCGTGTGTGTGCTATTGGTAGGATATGGGACTATGCTTTAAAAACAAAACAGTTTTTTAGGTAATATGTCAAACAATTAACCAAAGTTTGTTACATATATGCTGAGTAAATTTTTAGCTATCCATAAATGCAACTGAGGTTATTCAAAACCTGTAACTCCAACCCTTGTTGGTGGGTATGTTCTTAGTACTGCAAGTAAAGTTTTATTAATATTCAGCATCCATTTAACTCACACACTTAAGAGGACATGACCTTTGGAAATACACTCAAAAGTTATTTATATTCCAGTTAACATGGGCAGTGAAGATTCCCAAAATGCAAGCACGCTTGGAGCAGTTTAGGTGGCACTGGGGAGGGGTACTGGGAGAATAAAGGCGGAAGACTTGGAATTCTGAGTATGCAGATCATTAAGACCTGTGTCCCACTGAGAGGACCAGAAAGAGCTGACTGAGCTGCTCAAGCATCTTCAGTTTGAATAGACACTACAGGGAATTTCCTCAGCCCATGTCTTGGGCCACACATGTGGAGGAAGATGAGGGCAGATAACTGGGTGGGTCTCCATTTCTACAGCAGGGCTTGTGCTAGCCTGCTGCACTGCCTCTGGGGAAGACCTCTGCTCACCTCTGCATTGCTGGAACAAGTAAGATCCAGGACTGTCTCTTACTGCCCAGAGATAATTGTGCTATTTTCATTATACCATTGTGAATTCAGTTGTCATGTGTGATGAAATTGCTTTCTGTTCCCATGAATACATTGAAAAGATCCTAAAAGTACTTCAATCCCACTTTGGAGTCCTCTCATATGGGAAAGCTGCTAAAATAGGGACTTGGTGTTTACAAATGCTAAACCTCTAAGTGTAAAGCGGCTGCTATAAAATCTATGTAGTTCAACGTGTTTCCAAGACCAGAGTCTGCAAAAGAAAAGAAATGGGAAATGGAAAACTAAGTGCCATGACCTTTCAGTAAGGGCAGAGCAATGTTTTTGATTGCCATTAATGGGTTTGTACTGAGTTCTCTATCACATATTGCTGACTTTTGACAAGATACACCTGAGGAATTAAAAATGCATACTTGGGAAAATAACTCTTGGTGCTAACATATTTTCCTGCAGAAGCTAGAGAAAAGAGGTAGATAGAAGGAAAAGGAATACACAAATCCCTATGTTATCAGTCAAAGATCTCATCAATCTCACAAGTAAACCAGGTGAAAAATATAACAGTATGTTCATGCCATGTGCAAAATGCAGCGGTCTATGCTTCACACTGCTAATAATTCAGGTAGCTCTATGGGAGACAAAAGTACACCAGTGTTTGTCACCTGTGTCTCCAACCCTGTCTAAAGGGGTGACCACTCAGCCACTTCACTTCCCTTTATCTCTGAAAATGGTGTGCTGCTGTAAACCTCTGTAGTTTTCCAGCAGTAAAGTGTGGTAACCACTCCACTGAAAAACCCTTCTTAATGTGGAATGTGAACTTTCTTTTCCTACATTTGAACATAATTGACATGACAGGAAAACTTTCTTTTCCAGCTATGACCAATGCACAAGATACTAAAGCAAGAGAATACACTGCAGGAATTCCCCAGCCTGCCTTCAAGCCAGTTGGAGCCCAAGCATTAGAGAGCTCTATCACAAAGCTGCATTGTCTTAAGTAGATGTTTATTATAACAAACATGATCTAAATAGATGTAGAGAATATTGAAGTAACAACATGCCTGTGTTCAGTTCATTTAGATTGTACTGTCTAAAACACAGGAGTTACCAACATTCCAGATTGTACTTTCTTCCTGAATGCAATATAGTAAAATAACCTCAAAAAACCCCAAATATCTGAAGTAATATACTGCAGGCAGTCATGCTGTGAAGCAGATAGAAGTGGTGATCCACTGCCTGTTAAACAGGGAGGAATCTTCCTATCTTCTTGCCTACATTATGTGTTACAGTAGGATTTACACACACACATTTACAGAAGGATATGCTTTTACTGCAGCTCTCTCTCTATGGCTACTTTTGCTGTCCTACCTTTATGAAGGCAGGGATTGTTGAGCTTTAGGTGTTCTTTAAATCATGTGGTATTTACCTATTCATAATTACTTTCGTCATTTACATTTATATACACTTGTTCATCAGCTTCACTAGTTTTATATGTTGTTTTGCAGCCATAACACGTGAAATGTATTTTATAGCTGGGTGCTGGATAGGAATGCTTGACTGCCTTTGTCTGTGGGTAGGTGGCTATTGCACAGTTTGAGAACTTACCACTTCCTCTGATAAAATATTTTATGACATTGCTACCCACAGAAGGGGAGGAACTGAGGGACAGCTGGATGGTGTACTGGAAAAAATGTTCAGATTTTTGAAACTGTTTGGATTGAGGGTTTTTAATGAAAATGCAAAGCTTGCAGTTCAAAGAGCATATGAGCAAAAGGTTAAATGAATCTTAAATCCACAAGGTTAAGTTGTTCTTAAGTGAATTTATTTGTATTTATAAAATGCATAAAGCAAGCTGTACAAGGTTCCTAGAATAAAAAAATATTCCCTGTGACTAGAATCTCTGAGTAGGTTATATTTACTTGCTTAAACGCTTTCAGCTAAATGTAGTGGCTGCATCCCAGAACTGCACCTTTGGACTGCTAGTGAGCCTTGAGTTACTGTGGTGTCAGAATAGAGGCACAAATAGCTGCTGTCGAGTTTTTTGAGGTCAAAGCCTGCAGTGAGGGGAATTCGATCATTATGAGAGCAAATTTTTTTTCTTTTTTCTCCAGATAAATAATAGTGCTCATCTTTCTAATTATTAAATGACAGTTCAAGTATACAATTTTAGGAAGAGAATTTTCTGTATTAAGAATGAAGTTTACATGGTATAAGGAACTCCCATGCGGCTGAGGACCTCTTCAGCTAGACAAAGCAATGAGACAGGTAGGGTTTTCATCCAGGATTCCTCCTGCTGTAGGCTGTCAAAGCAATATTTATGGGAGTTTAATGGGCAGAATTTGCAAGGAAAAGGGAGTCTGTGTAGCACTGGGTGAGCAGAGCAGTATTCACTGGCCAGACTTTCTTCTTTGCAAGTGAGTGATCAGGCAGGGAGCGCTGAGCATGGAGGGAGCACTAGGACTGGAGAAAAACAGGGTAATCAAGCACTTCTACCTTCTGGTTGTTCCCAGCTATTGGAGTGGCCCTTTGGGCACCATACAGCCAGAACATAAATGATATGTGCTGGGAGTAGTTCAGATCCATGGCAGAGCATAAGATTTAGGAGGTCATGGAACTGGAGTACAGCCATTTTCCTTAAATATCTTCTCTTAAAAAGGAGTAATCCCAGGTCACCAGGCTCTCAGAAATGAGAGATGCTGGAGCAAGTCCAGAGAATGGCAATGAAGCTGATGAAGGCTCTAGAGAGTAAGTCCTATGAGGAGCAGCTGAGGGAGCTGGGGTTGTTAAATCTGGAAGAAAAAGAGGCTCAGGTGTGACCTTATCACTCTCTACAACCACCTGAAAGGAGGTGGTACCAGGTGGGAGCTAGTTTCTTTTACCAGGTAACCAGCAACAGGATGGAGGGATGTGCCATGGGAGGTTTGGGTTTGGCATAAGGAGGAATTTCTTCATGGAAAGGGTGGTTAATCATAGGAATGGACTGCCCAGGAAGTGGTGGAGTCACCATCCTTGGAGGTGTTCAAGAAATGACCAGACATGGTGCTTAGTGCCATGTTCTAGTTGACAAGGTGATCAGTCAAAGGTTGGGCTGGATGATCTTGGAGGTCTTTTCCAATGTATATGATTCTGTGATTCTGTATTAGTGTCAGCTAGAAACTGAAACTTCCCTCAGTGGAGCTGTGGAAATTGGGTGTGAGAGATCAAACACTTTCAACTTCTATATGCAATCAGAAAGTTCTCAGTTTCTTGCAGTTTCTACTTCTAGGCCGTGACAGAATAAGCCCTCTGTTTTTTTCTAGATTGCTATGAATTTGCAGCCATCAACCATAATTTCCAAATCTGGCTCTGTTAAAAATCCCATGAATAAACAATACTTAAAAATTACTAACAGCACTGCAAATTCCAACCTTGAGTAATTATGTCCTCATATTGTGTACAATTAGAACAGTAAAAAGGTATGCACATAGATATTGTAAGAAGTAATTCCTGTTAGCTTCTCATTATCAAGTCCTGGAATTCCAGTTGCTATATTTGCATTTGTTCTGATGACTTTCAAGTCTCTCTACAAATCCTATACAATTATTGCTTTTACTCTTGTTTTATTTCCTGCTTTGTTCTGACGCTGGCTTTATATTTCTGCCCCCATAAGATGTGGAACAGCTCAAAATCAAACATGAAACATTTCACTTAAATGACCTGAAGATGGGTTTATCTGTTTCTCCAGGTGGCCTAATAAATAGAGACCTTTCATCACGTAGATGTTTATCACAGCTGTAACCGTGCTATTTCTCTAGTCTTCAGTATAAAATCTGTTGTAAATCATAGTTAATTTACATTAGCATCCATGGATGTTGATTTCTCAAGATTGCTGTCTTCCAAGCTTATCATTGTGTGTAAGAATGTGCAGACACAGTTCAACCTAAAGGGCTGTTGATACTGACTCATCTTTATTCAAACATTTCTTGCTCATCCTTGAACGTTTCAAGCACATGCAGCTCTCCACAGTTCCTGTAGTTTGCGGTGCTGTTCAGAATACACTTACACACTGTATGCATTTCAGCATATTTGGAGCTTTCAGTGAGGGCTGAGTGTGAAAGTATTAATATTTGTAGAATTGACTCTGTGTGTAACTTAGGTAGGAACCTTTGAGGTAGTGCTAAATGAGCTAGCTGAGACACTGATAGGAATACAGAATTTTCCTTAGACTTGCTAAAGCTTCTTTATTGTTATCTGGCAGCCACACTGTTCATATGCCTTTGCTGACCCTTAACTCTGTATTTCATTCATTCTCATGGAGAGTGACTTTAACTTTATTAAACTTTCCATCATCCCTGGATTAAATGTATGCTTTGACAGTCTGCTTCAGGTTTGGGCAGGAGAGAGATTTAACTTCCTGGGAATGTGTTAGGGCATGGCTGACATTCGCAGTCAAAAGCAAAGAATCCAGGTCAAGAGAGCACAACCTCTATTTGGTTTTTGTTTGTTTGGGGGGGGGGGGTGGTGGTGTTTGTTTGTTTTGTGGGTGGTGGGTTTTTGTTTGTTGTTTGTTTGTTTGCTTGTTTGTTTTGACTAACCAAATACTGACTGGATGCACTTGGGCATTTTGAGGAGGAAAATCCCCCCTTTCAACCTGTTGTTCAGCCTGTCGTCTTCTTGGTAAAAACCTTTAAAAAGGAATGTCTATGTTGCATCAAATGTTGTTGTTTCCAGTTTCTCCTATGCACTGCTTCTAGATCACGTGTCACAACATTGACAGCGCCTGTTCAGGTACTGTAACAGCAAGGGGTGGGCTGGCTGCAGGGGCAGGAGTATCAGCACAGTCCTTCAGTCCAGCTCCTTAGCTCTGCTAATGACTAACTGGGATATAACGTTAAGCAAGCCTCCATGTGCATCTGATTTACCCTGCCAGTAGGATAGGGATGATAGTGCCAACCTGACACTTCCAAAGCGCTTCAGCAGCTACCGTGTGAATGGTCTTTGCATCAAAGTACCTATTTAAATGATTGTTAGAGGAAAAGCATCAGTTTTCCTTTTATATATAAAGCACACAGCCAGATCTTACTAGAGATACTTGAAGTCTTAAGGAAAATAGGCTAAGGGATATTTTGCTATGGAGAGACTGGACTTCAATAAAAATATTTTCTTTGTAATTGTCTATAGAAACAACATAATTGCCCTGTCTGTAAATGAATTATTTCATCCCTCATTTCTACTTCACTGCCTACTGAAGAAAGGTATAGGCTATCTGGAAAACCAGGACATCAAATTCACCATTTATACGGCTTGGGTATTTAATTTGCCTTCCATCTTCAATTCTACTGAGTAAATAATTTCTGACAATCTCAGCAATTAATAAAAAAGCAAAATTTACTTTGTATTATCCAATACAAGGAACTATACATCTGCTGAATTTCAGTAGCGATGATCACACAAATCTAAGTGCAGAAGGAAATCACAGCTTCGCTTGCTGGTCAAACAAAGAAAGCTAAACCTTACTGTGTAATTTGGAGGCAAAACTCAGAATTGCATTTTCAGCTCTATATTTAATTTTAGAAAGGAACGATGGAGGTCCAAGCTTACGAGGCTGCCTGCCCAAACATGGTATTTCTGTCCCCTCAGTTCTTTTGCATAGCTCATACATATGTACAACACAAGAGCCAAGATGAAAACCCTTTTTTAACATTGTCAAAGTGGTATTTTTTGAATGTAAAAACTAGTCTTCTTTGCAGAGCACATACACAAAAAGTATACAAGTAATTTCAATTGGAATAATTGTAATCTAGAATACAATAATGCTTTATCTGTTTGACAGTGATGAATTAAATAACATAACAGCATACACAGTGAGGAATTCTTAGGGGACAATAAAAAAATCTTTAGGTATTATGAGAGCCTTTTCATTGCAATTTTCCTAAAGCCCCCAATTTGGCTTCATTTCTTTTTTTAGATTTTCATGCAGTCATGATCTTTGACACAATTTTTGAAAATGTCCTACAGACAGGGTGTTAGGTGTTTCTGTTCAACTGCACTGAATTTTAAAGGGTTTCTTTTAAGGTAGCGTTTCCAGTTTAGACTCTTGTTGTGTTTAAAAATAAAATAGAGAAGATATGCCTCTACTCTTTCACAAATGGAAAGTCAGATAACTCAAGGTGGCCCATTTGAAATGCAGCAAGGTAACAACAGCCCGCATTAAGAGCACAGTCAGGTCTGCTATACCTATTGAAATCAAGGAATGTCATTTATATTTAATACAGCTTACTGAAATGGATTTATTGCATCTAAAATTCACTGTTTAACATGAATTATCTGTAACCTGGCTTAGAAAAATACCATTGTTCTCTTAGTGCAAAATGTTAAAAAAAATACTTGTTCGTTTATTACACAAGAAGGTCTGCATTTCAGATAAGAAACTAAAACAATAAATGCAATCGTTATCCAACTACAATTTAAATTAACATTATTCATTCTGGCTTCTCTGTATATCCATGACCTTTACAAGCCTTTATTTATCACAAATAACAAAAAACTTAAACAGCTAATTTTGCAGGACTCAACACTGATGTATTACTGATCATTCCTCATTTTAAATCATTGTGCTATCTCCTTAATTAAAAAGATGTCTGCTGTACATGGGAGAGTTTTTATCATGTAAAAGGGTTTCTGATGGTCATTAGGAATCAAAATACATTTTTCCTCTAAGACTCAATCACATTTAGTTAGCACATCAGGGTTATAAAGTCATTTCATGTGAAAGAGTATAATATCACCAGAACACACTTGAATAATTCATTGGGATCCAGATCCCCATTCTACCCTCACACTATATTCATTTATGAGTAAGGAGATGTTTTTTTCTCATGGATTGTCCTGAATATTTCTGTAATGGGACAAGATAAAACCTCACTGGATAATGCAATATACCTTAGGCACGTGGTTCATTGTGCCTAAACCTTGTGCTGTGACTTCGTTCATCATCCTGTATGTGTCCCTATGACCCATCTCTATCATTGTTCCACTGCCATGCAACCACTTCTCCTTCATCATGAAGGAATTGCTGTCATCCCCTATCAACCTCTCCTATAGCTGAAGGGAACAGAAGGTGACCATGCTCACCATGCTGTACATTTCTGGTCCCTCAGCCTGCAGACCCAGCTCTGTGGTCTCCAAGAATAGGCACAAGGAACCCTGCACTCTGTTGGCTCTGTGACAAATAGCCTATGAACCCTTAGCAGGCCTTTATCCTAGCACTGCCAAAACTTAGATTTTTAACAAGCAAACACTCAAGACATTTTTACAAGTCCCTATGTGCCAGCCAATGTAAGCCATAAGTCAGTGTCTAACTCTGAATTGGGAGAATGCCAGAAGTCACTAGTTCCATTTTGTGTTAAAATCTTGATTTTGTTTCCACTAGAGTGAAAGCATTTTTGCATGTTTGCAGAAAGTTTTTGTAGAGATAGAAGCCAGAATTTTAGGACACTAAACTAGACTACACCGGATGCGATGGACATGGTCATGCTGTGTTGCCCAATGGTAGATGATTTGGCTTGAAATTAAAAGCCTCAGCAGGAGACCTTAAGGAAAATCAACACTATGATAATATAGAGGACCAACCTCTGAAACAGAGGCCTAATGTCCTTAAAGATTGAATTGAGTCTGAAAGAAACATCATTCCTGCCACCTGTCCCTCTTACAAGACAGGGGCCTCCCAGTAGCCATTACCCTTCAGAGCCCTTTTCTGAATGTGGAGCACCAGTCCTTTCAGAAGGAGATGTCTGTGCCAGGTAGACTGCTGGGCTGTTCCAGCCTGGCATTCTTTATGTGGCATGTGTTCCTGTTGGCAGTCAGGACCCAAGTGGATAAACCCATTGTCCGCTCATGGAAATGCCCAAATCATTTGCTTTCTTGAGTTATTGTGAGCAGTAAAAGTGGCTATGTGGATTGTTTTTTTTCTCTCTCTTTGTTGAAATTTTCTCCTGTTTTTTTTAAAAGCCTCCCAATTCTGTGAAGAAATAAGCACTTCTATCTTCTGATTTTTTACAGTTATGGCCAAAGTAGAAGACTCTCGCCCAATGCAGAGACCCCCAAGAAGGCCACGGAAACCCAAAACATTAAATAATCCAGAAGACTCCACCTACTACACTCTAATACATGTGAGCTGAAGAAGCTTTTGTGGGCTACAACTTCCTGAGATTTCCCACCTAAACCCTCTTTCTAATTGTCCAATTCCCTATATTCTTTTCTAATGCAGCATAAAAGCTGTGTCCTGCTGAGAAGAGGCAGGCCACGAGCTTCACATTTCAAATGAGGCTTGAAATTGAAGTTCAGAGTTACTCTGACTGGGGACCCATGTCAGACCAATATCTACTTTTGTACCTAAACATACATACTTTCATTATATGCCTAAGCAGTATTTGCATTTTCAATATCCAAATCAAGTGCCCTGTCTCCATAGTTTCTTTGTAAGTCACAGGAGAGAAACAGGAGAGTCACAGGTTCGTTTGGAGAGCTATTTTGAGCATCTAAATTAGTGCTTGATCTTGCAGAGAAAGCAAATACTAAAATAAGCTGTATTAGTATGCACACTGTTACTTCCTTTACAAATGTGTCAGATTGTGATTATGAAGGAATTGGCAAACACCAACAGCTCAGGAGACTAATGGATTTGAGTGTGTCTATATATAGCCTTTGGTCCAAGTTCAGATACCAAGTGCTGCATTCTACTCTTGACTTCAGTGCCCTTAAATATAGCAAAAAAGGCAAGAAAGCAAGCAGAAAGAGAGAAAATGTAAAAACAGCTCAGAAAGCATTTCCAACAAAAAAGCAATTAAACTGATTTGCTCCAGGTGCCTGTATCTTAGTGACCTATTTTAGCAGCCAGTGAGAACCCAGCTAATAAACTAACCGTAGCAATTGCTTCTCCTTTCAACAGAAGGTGTCACCAGGGCCTTTAGGGACAGTTGTGTCTGGCATACGAAAAAAGACAAATATGGTTATGTTTTATTCTAGAGGCTTTGAAATAACACAGCTTTCCAATAGCGATATTTTGAAAAGAAATTACATTCTTAAAAATATTTATATGTAAGAATAAAATTGTTTTGCAAAAGCAAGGTTGGTAAGATAAAGGAATTAAATGAAAGGCATGACAGAGAATTCTGTATTAGGAAATTTCTGAGGAAAAGAGTAATTTTGAAGTAAATGCTTGTTTAGAAAGACAAGACTATAGAACCAGGAACATAGTATTTTCTGAATGCTAATTTGTTACAAGGCCAGCTCTTATCAGAAAACAGCCATGACATCAGTGCAAAGAAAAACTGCAGTAATGCCAGGAAATTTTTAATCAATTTTTTAGCAGCAGTTTTTCAAGGTATTAATCAATATTACCTTCAATTAATTGTATTTTCAAAAGGGTGTGAAAAAGAGAAACATGTCTTTCTGACATTAAGTTCACTGGTCAGGGAAAGGTTTAACATGAACACCTATACACTGAAGATTAGAAAGGACCTACTAGTTCTTAAAATTCTTAAGACCTTGGGTAAGTCACTGAGCTCTAACTTTAGATGGTGGGCAGCTTTAGAAGGTAGTCAGTTCTCTCAGCATGGATTTTCTACCTTATTAAAAGTCTCTGTCACCTACAGGTATTCACAGGGTATTTGCAAGCCCAGATCACCTGAAAGTGAAGGCACACAATAGGAGTACATTTTTAGAAAATTTTCCTCTATCTTATGCAAAACCAGGTATTTATCTCAGATCATGTTACAGATATTAATTAGACACCTTCCATTCTCACTCATCCTCTTGCATATCAAATGAACTAAAGGGGTACACAGGTATAAATGAAGCCTGACAATAGCCCATTGTTCATATAAGGCACTACAAGTTTATTTTGGGATGTATTTTTTTCAATCACCCTATTGTTTTGAAATTACATGTTATGCTCATTTGCCTGCCTACTGCAGTCCATCAGGATTTCTGATTCTCGGTGACTTTATGGTCACTAATTCTAATGAGTTTTCACTCATTTGCAAAAAACACAACTAAGGCCACTTGCACTTAAAAATACTGCCTTTCAAGTGTAATGTGTTAGGTGCTGCAACAATGTTGTTTTGGGTGTAGGGACAGAAATCTATTAGAGATAAGACATTATTCACATTCCCTATAAATCTTCTCTCCTCTACATTTCTAGGTATCTTGTGTCCTAAAGGTTCTTTTCCACCTAGTATACTATTTTTTAAATGGAGCCTTTGTCTATTTTATTCTACTAAAACCTGTGACAAGACTACATTGGCATTGATGAGAACAGGATTATGCCCGCTCCCACTATGTTGCCTCTATTCATGGAAGTTCTCTTGGCATCACAGTAAATTTGCCTCAGTGAGATAGTGTTGTCAACTTCATTAAAACAGCTATACCTATTTGGAGGTTTTAGATCTCCTTTTTCTCTTCTGATCATGATTAATTTAGCTTTTTTTTTTTTTTTCACAGTATGGCACCTGAAATTTGGGAGCAACAAAGCTCATCCCATTCCCAGTCTCAAATATTCTGTAAAGAGATTTTTCTGGGATGCTTACTGAGCATTATTTTCTTTTAATGAAAAATATACAACACTCTCCTACCTAATGCTGATGAACTGTATCTTTGCATAAGCTTTCCTTTTAGTATTTTTAATTACTTTTTACTTTCTTAGAAATCAATACAAGATGAAAAACGGAAACCAAGAAAAGAAAGGTAATTTTTTTCATTATCTCACTAATGTCCTTTTAATACTGCAGAATAGTTTTTAGCTGTACTTCAACCAGGAGAATAAGGCATTGAAAAAAGAACGGTAATTTGGTGATTCACAGGAAGGACATTGTATACAAAGCTAAAATATGCAGTTTTCAACGACTAAAATCCATTATAGAATTCAGTCCTTCAGTTTTAGTAAAACGTGGCCCTTTACCATGGCAACACAAGCATTCTAATAAGTTAAGGTCCACATCAAAGATAGTTCTGACATAGAAAATAATTGAAGGTGCTTAAAATTCCAGTCAAAGCAAATGAGCAACCAGTTCTTTTTTGTTAGCAAAAATACAAAGACTGTTAAAATTCTCTCCTAAAAATATATGACTGTTTGGAAATAATACAATTAAAACAAGAATTATTAATAATGGGTAAAGGAGAGTAGCCCTTGAAATTTCAAACATAGCTGTTTTCTTCACAATGTAACTAACCTATTTCCATGGATCTCTGCAGAAAAAAGGAAGCGATAGGTATATTCTGCCTTTCTGTATCTTGGATCCTTATGTGTCCTGTAGACGTGGTTCACAGCTCCTGGCATACATCATAGCTTTATTTTATTTATGTTTCTATACTTAACTTTTCTGGTGCCCCCTCAGTGACACTGCTGTGGCACCACAGCGTGCATGGGATGGCAGCCTGCTCATAGGCGCAAGATGAAAAGGCTCCTTGCACTGTCCTCGGCTGAGGTTGCAGAATACAAACTCCATAGCTAAAATATGTATCTTCAAGGGTGTTACATGACATTAAAGCCATATCAAATGTGCTCAGGGCATCTAGCTTTATTCAACCACAGTTTAAATTGCACTTGACCATGCTACAGCTTAAGGGATTGACCTTATGTCCGTGTCCCCCACGTCTGGTCTCTTTCATCTTCTTTTCTGATGTCATTTGGATCCTGAAAAAATTTCACACCTATTGACTCCAGTTTAGCAAAAAAAAAAAAAAAAAAAAGAAAAAAAAATTAAAACCCACCTCTCTTTTGCCTCAGTTAGGTTTCACTCATCTTAAATCTAGTTAACCACTTTCCGTGATGGCATCTTCCTTCATGTGCTGACTCTGTATCCGTGGAACATAGCAATTGAAATCAGTGAATTACTTCTGGTTTCTACCAATCTGAGACTTGAATTCTGGACTTTTCTTTTCAGATTGTGCTTTTAGGATTTTTTTTTTTCCCTAGCCATTCTAAACTGGATGTCAGGATTGATTTTTTTTCTGTATATATAACACGCTGGATAGCATTCACCTAACATAAAAGAGATATCTGCATTATTGACATTTATAACCGAACTAGTTGCTTTAGACTCTCTTCTTGTACTTAGAGAAAAAATAGTAATCTTTAGGAAAATGATTCATCTCTTGCTCAAAGAGATATCTAAAATAGGTCAGATTAATTACACCATAAAAATGCCTCTCCACTGCGTATAATGGCAAGTCCAAACAATTTCAGTCCTATATGTCTCCTTTATGAATATATAAAAGTATTTAGCATTTCAAAATTCAGTATCTGCATTGTACAGCAGTCACACTTCAGAAACTGATTTTTTCTGCCTATATATATTTTTCCTTAGATCCTCAACACAGAAATAGAACTGAAAATTTTATTTGGTTACCTTGTTTTTGAATGTTGAATGTAAACTTGAAAAGTTAAACTGCTAACTTAGTGTTCTTATTTACTGACAGTCTGAGCAAAGTGCTAGATTTAGATATCTACTACCAAGAAATTTCATCTACTGACTCCACCTCAAAGGACAGCAGTTCTACCACAAGAAGGAAGAGACACCCAAGTGAGCGCAGGACTTCAATTTTAAGAGCTACTGAGCGGTAATTCATACAAAATAGTAATAGGAAAAAATAAATGTAGTATAGCCGTGCTGAGATATTCTAAAGATTAATAAAAAGAAAAAAAGATACGCTTTCAAATTAGACATAAATCTGTTCTTTTAGTCATGGAATCTTGCCAAATCAACTTGTAAAGTGTATAGCTGAAAATTTCCCATCTTCATACAGGAGAAATAAGTGCCAATGTGATTGGTGTTCAGCCTACCTGCTAGTTTTTGGTGTCCCAAGGGCCAGATGAGATGGACAGACATTATGCTGTAAATCTCTGATCTAAAATCAAATTCGAAGCAGAACCTAAAAAATTTATTTCTGATCAGTTAGGCTTAAATAGGGTGGTCGTGCTCCAAACATTCTGCACATTTTCTGCAGGCAAGACTCCAGCTTGACTGCCTCCTTTTCCTGCTCTCCTGTAAGCAGCATGTGTTATAGCCTGTGGTGCACCTCACCAAGGTGGACAGTCAGGAGAAAAACCTTAAATGGAGGGTTCATTCGACCTCCTCTCTTCCCATGTAGACTTCATACAGGGTGACCACAGCTGGGTGGAAGGAAATTCATATTCTCGCTCTTGCCAATGCACCTACACACATTACACATGCAAACACATATATCTTAATATATTTTTGTATTCTTGTGTCTTCATAAAGTGAAGAAAAACTTGGAAAATTATCTAGGTCAAAGGTTTAAGGGAAACACTAAGCATGGGATGATCACTGATTTGAAAATGTATCTATATAATAGAGAAAATGTTTGTAGAACATTTAGAATGTAGAATGTTTGTTTTGTGCCCTTTACATATTTTATTTCTGGCCTGTTTTTAGGTAGGATCTAAATTAATTTTAGGAAGGTGTTGTGAAGGCATGGAATTAAAAATAACATCAGGGAATTACTGTATAGTTTACATTCCTTGGAACATGTTGCATTTCTAAGGTGGTTAATTACACCAAATCTGTCACCCTGAGGTCTAGTTTAGGTGAATGAGAGTTTTGCTACTGAGCTTACTAAAAGGAATTTACCTTTTACTGTGTGTTGCTCTGATTGCGTCCTAATTAGCCCTAATGAAACAAACCTGTGTAACTGTTAAATTTACACTGTTGTCTCAGAGGGCAGATGAATGCAATCAATAAACATTTCTATACTTCAGTATCTCTTGAATGGGGGTCATCTGGATCTAAAAGCTACAGGCATTTCAATCTACAGAAGTGAAGTTTTATTTGGCAGTTTACCTTTGGCACCGGTATAGGACCAATGGTGGGATGCATCTTTAGTGTAGAACACTACAAATTTTTGTAATTATTTCACTTTTTAAATAACTGAGTTTTATTTTTAATCTTGCTCCATTGTAACAGCTGGTGCCAGGTCACCATTCCAGCCTGTCAGAGGGGACTTCCAAAATGCATCTTGCCATGTGAAAAAAAACCCAAACAAACAAACAAAAAAAAACCCACCCACATAAAAATAGATGGACACTTACACTGAGCTCCACTGGAGTTTAAGAACAGAGCAAACAAATTTATGCCAACCAAAAATCTGGTTCAGTAACCATCAGGCAAATGCTACTGCAAAGGACCCCCATGTTCTCAATGTTTTTATGTCCTTTTATTATGTCCCCTTCTGTAGAAGAACATGTTGTTCTTCAGTGTTCATCTGCTTTTAGCATATAATGCATTTGTTCCTAGGTGCCTGCTCTATGCAGCACAGGCAGAGGCCTAGCAAAGTCAGTTGATTTCTTTCTTTCTCCTTTTATTTTCCTCCCACGAGGCTGGAGGTTAAGCAGTCGATTAGGAGGGTTTGCCAAGGTAAATGTTTTGACTTTAATTTCTAAAACACTTCTGTGCTTAATCCCTAGGTCGAGGATTGCAGAAAGACCCCTGGAAGAGAGTAAAGCTGAAGATAATCCCTATGACTACAGACGACTGCTGCGGAAGACCTCACAGCGCCGGCGCCTTATCCAGCAGTTCTAGCTGCTGCTGCTGTTCCTGCTGCCATTTGGCTTTTATTAGCATAATTTTTTTTATAATTTTATACCATGTGCTTCCTTTTTTTTTTTTTTAAATCTTCAATGTTTCAAGTTTACACTGTGTGTGTACATGTGAATTTGAATTACTGTGGTTTACAGCCCAACACCATTGCAAAGGGACACTGTCAGTCACATATCATACTCCTAAAAAAACCCTAATATAACAATCAGCTTTCTTTTGGGTACCATTGCTACATCCTAAAATTAATAGACATTATTAAGCAGCTTAAATTTAGTTTACTTTTGTCAGTACATTTTTCCTTTTTTTTCATTTAATCAGTCTCATTCAATTAAAATAATAATTTACTTTATAGTTCCCTAGATAAGCTTTCAAATTCTCATAAGCACCTTCAGAAAACCTTACTTATTGTTTCTAATAAATTGTTTTACGTGAAAAGAAAAAATTACAAGAGCACCATAGGGGAATTTCTGATAATTTTAGTTTACAATGCCTAAATTTTGGGATTACTTGTTTGTGGTAAGTGTCCCTCTAAAAAAATGAACATAAATGATTAATTGGATAGCATGTTATGGCAGTTTATTTCATTATTGACTTTGCTGTAAAGCTAGTAGCCAGTTTTAAAGGTCAAAATAGTGTGTACAATTTTTATGTTGGAGATGTCCACTTACGGGAAGTATATTCAGCCCTCTCCTCTGCCTCAGCTTTGTGACTAAGTGATGAACTTTTAAATTGTGTTTGCTTTGTTCTCATTTGTATTAGATTTTTAGGAATCTTAATCTCTGGGGTGCCAAGAAAGGAATAGAATTACACTCTCTGGTTGATTGCTGCCGAAATGTAATGATCATTCTTAATCAGTTCCACCAGAAATTTAGTGGAAATAAAAGGAATAGCCACGGTGTTCAAATTCCCCCTGATTCTTTATTCAAAAGACCTTCTTTCACAGAAACCACACAGATAATTGCAGCGCTTCCTTTCAGGATTCATAATTGCATGTTCCCAGCTGCAAAGCAAGAGAAGGCAAATTTCGTGATGCCAGCATAAAGGCCTGATTCTGCTCCCTTGCTTAGCTTTCTTAAACATGACGACTGGTAGCAGCAGCCAGCCACAGGGGTTGGGTTTTGTCTGTTCCTCACACACATTTGGCTCTTTTCCCAGAGACAGGTAACTATTGCTTCCTGATCTGCAAATAGTTATAAGGCTGTGCACCAGATTAAAATTTGCTGCAATGTAAAATTTCGCTATAAATTGTTTAAAATTTGAAATCTGTTTAAAGTTGCTTTCTCATATATTATTAAAACAGTAAAGTAAATAAAAACACACAAAGCAGTGATATAGTTGGCTGTGTCTGAATTACACACAGAACTGACGAAACACTGTGGAGTGGGGCACGAGCAAGGCAGGGAAGGGCTCACAGCAGCCTCTGGCAGTGGAAAGCCGAGTTATTGTCTTCGTAAAATGCAGTGTGATGCAGCAACTGAAACAGACCTGTAATTTCACATGAAGAGATGCCTAGACTGATTTCGTTTAGTTTCCCACCATGGCAGTGTTTTGAAAGACCAAGACATTTCTGTGAGGTCTCACGGGGGGACAGTCCTCGTAACCTTGTGGGCGCCTGCAGAAAGTGGAGAGATACAGAACACAGCGCGGGAGCCCCAGGGCCCGGCTGCGAGGAGCATGGGGACCCTGCGTGACCAGGCTCTCTGGCAGAGCCAGATTCTGGCCTGGCGTGCTCCCTTCTGCCTCCCTGCAGCGTTAGGGCTTGAAATCCTCTTGTGCAGGAGAAGAGGCAGCCGCGACAGAGAAGGGCTCCCTCGGAGACCCGGCCGGGTGGAAGAGGAAGATCTGGTTGGCTTCAGAAACGACGTCGTGGGGAAAGGCTGCAGTTGTTTTCCTGCTCTTCCAGTCTCGCCTCAGAGACCTGCTGCCTCCACGGGGCTGGAGCAAGGAGGGCGGCTCCACCGGGCTCCCCATCCCTGGAGATTGCAAGGATACCCCGGGAGTGGGTCGGGGACGCGGGGGCAGATGCGGGAACCAAAGGCCGCCCCCAGGCAGCCGCGGCGTCGGGCAAGACTTCTCCTGCACCTCCGTAGGAGCCAGGACCCCTCTGCCAGCCTGGGAGCAGCGAGGGCAGCAGGAGTTGCCCATCCCCGAACAGGCCCTTCCACCAGCGCCTTCTTCGCGGCGGCCCGATGGGGCGGCGGGGGCTCCGGAGGGTTGTCCTTTCCCCGCCCCTGCACTGCCCCGCTGTTCGGCGTCGGTGGCAGGGGCTGTCCCGGCCTGGCCGCCGCCCGGGAGTGCCCTGCTGGACGTGCGGGGGTGCCCCGTGGAGGGGTGAGGGGCGGGGTATGTGTGTATTTCCCGTCACTTTGCACCTCACAGGACTGAGGACGTAGTCCCAGCTTCCCCGTACTCCCAGCCCTCCCCCTCGAGGAGCAAGGCTGGACCGCCGCGGCCTCCTGCGCCAAGACGTGTAAACTATCCTTCTGTTCCGCTCAGCGCTCGGCGGTGCCAGAGGGTTCGGTCCTCTCCTCCGACCCCGTCGGGCTGCCGTCGCAGAGGTCGTGGGGCCGTCGGTGGGGTGAAGACAACACAGGCCACCTCGCTCGCCTTATTTCCCCGAGGCAGCGTCAGCGAAGGGTGACCCTGCAGCTCGGGTCTGCCCCCAGCGCTATCACCCCCCCACCGCCGCCCCTCGATCCTTTGGTGCGGGACGCGGACTCCCCTGACAGCAGCCGCCCCCGCCCCCGCCCGCCTTGGCGGGCACCTCCCCCGGCCCTCGCGGCGCAGCCCGCCCCGTCCCGGCCAGCGGTGCCTGCGGGGCGCGGCCGCGGCATCTCGGCGGAGCGCGCCCCGGGGGCGCCCACGGGAGACGCTCCCACCCACGCGTGCCCGGGGCGCTCCCGCCCCTTCGCTGCCGCCGCCTGGCGCAGCCGCGCGCACTTACACACCCGCACACTCACACTCGCTCACACTCGCTCCGGCCGCCTGGGCTGCAGCTCTCGCCGCAACTCGCCCGCCCCGCCGGTTCGCCTCCGCCATGGCAAGCCCCGGCTCCGGCTTCTGGCCCTTCGGGACCGAGGAGGGCTCCGCGGCCGCCGAGAGCCCCGGCACAGGTAGGGGGACGGAGGGCGGGACCGGCCCGGCGGTGCCGCCGTGACAGAGCTGCCCGGTCGGCGGAGCCCCCTTTGTGGCAGGTCGAGCGGCGGGACAAGCGGTGCGGGCGGCGGGGATCGACGGTGGCTCCAGCCCGGGCCAGCGCGGCTGAGCTCGGCGGGGCAGAGGTTCCCGGGGAGCGGTGCCCGGTGTCGGAAGAGATGCCCCCGGCCCGCGTCCGTCCCCACGAAACCCTCCGCTCCGATTTCTCTTTCAGCCAGAGCCTGGTGTCAGGTTGCCCAGAAGTTCACAGGAGGGATCGGAAACAAACTCTGCGGTAAGGGCTCCTTGGGAGCGCCGCGGGACCTGCTCCGGGGCGGGGGGCAAGGGGACGGGGGTTGATGCCGCGGTGCTGAGACCGTGTGTCCATGTCGCTGTCAAGCCCTGCTCTACGGAGATGCCGAGAAGCCCGTGGAAACCGGCGCCAGGGCAGCAGCCCCCGGGGTAGCGGAGCCGCGGCCGGCCTGTACCTGCGACAAAAAACCCTGCGCCTGCCAAAAAGCGGAGGTGAATTACGCCTTTCTGCACTCAACAGGTAACGCCGCTCCCGGCCCAGGCTGCTTCTCTAAAACTAACAAAAAAAAAACGGGGATTCGGTCAGGAAACCGCCTCCGCCCGCGTTGCGCGGAGGCGGGGGGGCCCGGCGGTGCCTGGCGGTGCGCGGCGGAGCTCCGCGCCCTCAGCCCCGGCCCCCTCCGGCGCCGGGCGTTTCGCAGATCTGCCAAAAAACAGCCAAATAACAAAGAAATCCCGAAAAGGACCCCAAAGCAGTAAAATCCCGCGTGCTAGAACCTGCAGCTTTCTCTAAGGAGCACTGAGAGCAGCGACCTTCCCTTTGAAGACCCTGCTATGTAATTAAGATTTGAGGGGAGGAGGGAGAAAGAGTGCTCTCTCATTTGTTTCAATTCGTGGTATTTTTGTACTTCATCTTTTCTGACCTTGGAGGTAGCGTCTCCGCCACTGAGTAGATTCCAGCTCCCCGCAGACGTGCGCTAGCCAGGAACTCTCTCGTTTGCTCGGCAGCCCGGGACACGCTCTGCCTGCCTGGCTCCGCCGGAGGAGAGCTGCTGGTGCTGCTTCTTGCCTGACCGACCCCGGGGCACCTCAAATTAGGGGCTTCCACTAGAGTCTGGCTCTGAATGAGCCATCGCGCTTAAACAAAAGCTTTGTGTACATCGACAGACTGTGTAGCATTATTGCCTCAGAAAAACAAACATTAAATTATCAACAAGTTACTTACATAGGAGAGTCGCCGCGAAGGTATTTTATTGCAAGGCAAACGGCAGGTTTTAGGGTGCTTCTTGTAGCGTTTGTTGCTCAATCTTTATTTTTCCTGAGATTCTTTTCCGTTTTTTCTTGTTTACCTGCTCTCCCTCATTGTCTTAAAAATTGGTCCGAAATATACTGTGGCCAAAATCTGTTATTTTAAATAGGATATTAAATCCTAAGTGTTATCTCTCAGAACATTCCTTAAAAACAGCCTTAGCAATTTGCTTATTGAAAGAAAACAAAAAAATATTCATATTCAACACAGAGATTTTCTAAACATAAATGGGAGAAGCCTTTGTCCAAAATCTGTGTATCTGGTTGTAAAACGAAGTTAACTTTTAAATTTCTCCATTCCCAGATCTTCTGCCAACATGCAACGGAGAAATAACAACTATGTCTTTCCTACAAGACGTTGTGGACATTTTACTTCAGTATGTGGTGAAAAGTTTTGATAGATCGACAAAAGTCATTGATTTTCATTACCCAAATGAGCTGCTCCAGGAATATAACTGGGAACTGGCAGACCAGCCACAGACCTTGGAAGAAATTTTATTGAACTGCAGAACAACACTGAAATATGCAATTAAAACAGGTAATAGCCATGCTCATTTTCTGTCCTGTATGGTCTCATCCATTGATTAAAGGCACCATTTCATTTTAGCTTCAAATGTTAAAGATTGAATCAGCAACTGTATTTTGTCAGTTCCAGGCAATTTCTAGCGGAGACAGAAATCGTTTTCCAAAATGATAAAACACTCCAGCAGCCCCATCTCTGTAGCTGTCAGTGCAGCCTCGCACACCCTTTCCAATTTAAAATTAATGTGTCTGTGCGTCGGAGTTGCCGAGCGTGCCACTGTGCAGCCTTTGCACCACCTTCGCCACTTTCCGCTGTTCCTTCTCATCCATTTCACGTGCGATGACCCGGGGGTCGCCCTCGTTCCCTGCAGACCCGGGGGTGCGGCGGGCGCAGAGCTCGGGGCAGCCGGGAGTGGGGCGGGGAGGGGTCGTTCGTGCATGGGGGGCAGCGGGGACCAGCCCATCTAACAGCCAAAATCGCAATAAATACGCTGCAAATGGGAGCTTTGAGTAGCCATTCGCTGTGTCTCCCTTTACCTGCAGGACACAAAAATAGGAGAATTTAACAGAACCATGCACAGGAATATTGAGGGGTTTGCCCCAACTTTAGGCTCAAGCAATAAAATCAAAGCCCGAATTGTTTTAACAGCCATTTGTTTGTTTGTTGTTGTTTTCCACTGAGGAGAGCAGAGATAGGTTGACTTCTGCCTGCTTGGAACCTCCCGTTAGTCGATAGTCGTGGCCACTGCGGGCTTCGTGTCGGGGAGACAGCGTGGGGCGACCCCAGGCATGGGCAAGCGCCCCGCTCTGCTTAGGGGCCACCTTAAATAAACGGCGGCGGAGCGAGCAGAACGCGGAGCCGAAATTACGGCTGTCGTTGGGAAATAATGTGGAGTCCGGGGAGCTCTTAGTGGGAATTTGAATTACTGAGAAATTGCTTAAAAATAAATTTGTAGCAGTTACTGAAAGAGACAAAAGGCTGATTTGAGACTAGAGGCTGAGGGGAAGACAAAAGACCACTTGGTCACCTTTTGGGAACAGAACAGAGACGTCGAAGTAAAGATTATGAGGGATTTGTGTAATCTTCGTTTAGAGGTGAAAATGACTAGCCACATGTTTTTGAGGCATGGGTTGGGTGCTGTCAAAACGCCTGTAAAATAATTGGAATAAACAGATAAATTATGTCCACGGGAACAAAGTCGATCAGTCCAGTGATCCATGTTATGTGTCTGGGTAGGTCATAGGAAACATGTTTGCACAGAATCGTGTAAAATGTGGGATCTGTGATTCTGGGAAAAGAAAACATAGGGTTTCTTAGGTGATTTTCATTATTTGTTTTTTGTTATAGCCTGTTTTCACATAATAGACCTGTTTAATTTTATGCATCAAAAAAATACCCTTTAAAACAATGTTATCATTTATCTTCCTCCCCCTAAATAGCTGACCTTTCCCTTCTTGGCACTAATTTTATTTATTTTTTTTTTTTATGAAGATAATGCTTTTAAGGTCTGAGAATGGGTACTGTGGGGGGTTGTATGAAATGCAGCGGTGTAATGGGGTTCAGCTGGGGGTGCAGAGCCACCTCAGCCACCTCATTTGGCTGCTGCTGCTCGTCAGCATGCTGGGGTGACAGCCCCAGCCTGAGGGGGGGCTCACAAAATGCACGGGATTTCTACCTGGAGCCCTTCAGCATGTGCTTCGGAGGAAGGACAGTGTTGTGAGGGTTTTGGCAGTGGGGTCTGTCTCCACTCCTGCCGCAGGAGCCCTTCAGACACGGCCCCTCCTGGGCTGTGTTTGGCTGCAGGGGCCCAGGATGCTGATTGAAAAATAAATTGTATCGCTTAGATTAGCCTCACAGCTGGATCCCCAAGTCCGGGGATTCGAGGAGCCAGATGGCTGATTTTTCGTCTAAGGGGCAGGTGTCGGTTGCTCCAGGTGTCGTCTGCATACCACTGTTCGCTGAGGTGCTCAGGGGAACCACACTTTCTGCCCCTTTACTAGCAGAGACAGAATTCTTTCTGAGAGAATATGAGAGTGACTGCGAATGCAAGGAAAAGATGGATGCAGATTTCAGTTACCGTGCAGTGCAATTGAAATTGAATGGAGTAATTGAAATACAAGCGTTTAAAAATGGCTTGGATATGCCAGGAAGGGTGCAAGAAGCTGGTGGGGGCCGAGCTTTGCTCCCTGGCAGGCCCTGATGCCGACATGCATGCAGTGAGGCTGTGAGCAAGGCCAGGCTCAGTGCTGCCGGCCGTGCCTTTATCCGTGCTGTCTAGCCATGCCTGTCCCTTCTCATCCTTTTCTGTGGAGGCTGTGTGTTCATGCTGGGCATGCCCGTGCCTCAGACCAAGTGCAGGCAGGAGTATGTTTGAGAGGGTGCAGGGCAAAGGCACGCCCTCAGTAGGGAAAGCCCGGCCCTGGGGTGTCCCTGTGCCTTGGCCCTGGTCCTTGGCAGTCATGTCCCGATTTACTCGGGGATATCTGGGAACACACTGTGTGCTGCTAAACCAACCAGCAAGCAATAATCTCCTACTTTCACCTCTCTCCCTCACACCCTGTCGGTCTCTTTCCCAGTCACCTCTTTGTTCAGTGATAACCACGACAAAAGATGTGCATTTTAGGCAGGCGGCACCCGGGTAGTGATTTTTGAGCATCTCTCACAAAGTCTTCTTATCTGGCCAGTGGAGCCTGTATTTTAAGCAAAGCCACAATTTTCAATGCCCATCTAGCCAAGGGCAGAGAACTCACTCACGTATATGGGTGTCACATGGACAGCCGAACCATTGCAGCTGGGGCTGGGGTCTGGTTGGGGCAGTACGTTCTGTGCCCTTACGTGTTACAGTCGTGCTGCAGAAGGGAAGGGCATCATTGAGCGGAGGGGGCTGTGTCACAAGTGTGGGTGCTGGGGGCTCGCCCAGCAGCAGCAGCTCCTGCTCTCTCTGTGCTGACATCTCAACACAGCGCTGCTGCCCCCACCTCGCTCGCTCCAGGGCACTGCTGCCCGACCTCTGCGTGCGCCGGCCCTGTTCCCACGGCGGTTCCCAAAGCAGGTGGGTTGCTGTGAGGTTCGCTTGAAGAAACAGGCAGTGACAACAGGGCTGTCGCCTGGGGGTGGGTACGGGGCTGACAGAGAGCTGCTGAGACACTGCAGCTGCGGATTCAAATTCTGCTATTCCCCAGCTTTTCAGTGTGGGTTTATTTCCAAAGCAGGAGTTTTTGTAGCCTCTTTGAGCCTTCCTGTATCCCAGATCCACTAAAGGCTTTTAGCTCCTAATTTTTGTTGCGTTCTGGTGAAATTTGGGAACCAGCTTGGAGCCAGCCATGACACTGAACTTGAATTATAAATACAGAAATCTCTAAAAATCCCATCATCAGGGGTGATGCAGTTCTCTGTAGGCAAAGCCCCTGCCAACGAGGCTGTGGTGGCATTGGTGGGGTGCATGGGTGCCTTAGGTCCACCAACCAACTTAAGAGCATGGGTCAAATCCTGTGCATTCTGCTGGATCTCAGCATCATTCCTCCATGCCTCAGGGACTTTGTCTGCCTGTCGTTGGCAGCACAGACCAGGGGAAGGTGGCAGTTCCTATCTCTGATGGGGAGAGCTCAGTGCAAAACAGGCTCAGGCTTGGATGGCCTAGGCACAGGGCTGGTCTCAGGTTAAGGGCACAGTGGAATTTGCATGTATGTGTGTCCCCTGCCCCATATCCTCAGCTCTGGTCTGCCCACTCAGCTCAGCCTGATTATTCTGCCTTTGTGTGCTGCAGGGTGGGAGCTGGGGAGCAATTCCCTGTGCTGTTCTGCCAGCCATGTGTCCGCGCCTGATAAGGGGCCACAGGAGACTGAAGATAAGTTTTCTCTCAGTGCTGGGTCTGCATTTCCTCAATCTTCTTGCTCTATCTTTTGTTTTCTCTGATGGCAATAACAGTTCATCATCTAAGGGTCAGGACAGGTGTTTTCCAAGCAGAGGCTGCCTTCCTTTGAGTCAGATGGCATTTATGTAATTGTGAACCATCTATAATTTGTACCAGTAATTATGCCACTTATCAGGGGCTTGTGGGAAGTGACCAGTAAAAAATAGAGTTTTAATGGTTTCTGGGTTTAATGGCTCTGGGCACATTTATAAGAAAAATCTCTAACAGGATTTTAGAAAAAAAATTGGGAGCCAATTAGATTAACCAGGTACGTGAACTATCAGCTCATTGAATATATTCTTGTGCATCAGTCTGCTGGGGCAGCAGTGCTGGTTTTCATGGGGTTTGTTTAAAATCACAATTGCAAGTAGCCAGGCTATTTGTAATTGCATTCTGACAGGGAAAAAATGACAAGGACCACCACCTTCCCTGCCATCTTCATACAATCATCAGCCATTGAGTCATGTGCAAAGCAGTCATCAAAATACGCCATTTTCTCATTTCGCCCTGTCTATTACAATCATTAGCCATTCATCACTGATGTTATATGTACTGGCAAGCTCTTCAGATGGTGTCTCGTGTGTGCCTTTCAAACCTAGTCAGGCAAAACCATATCCAGTGACATGTGACACACTAACGGGAGCAAACAGCTATTTTTGTGAGGCAGCAATGTGCTAATTTTCAAGGCATATTGAAAGGATAATAGGGAATGTTGGAATTCTTTGTTCTGTGTTCAGTGTAATTACTCTGATTTTACTGAGTGTGGAATGAGAAAGAAGAGAAATCATCCTGCCTTTTCCAAGAAATGTATTTACTGCTGTTTGCTTTGTTTTATACCTTGAAAGTGCTTCCTTCTCTATAGAAATCCAGAGGTAAATACAATGTTCAGCACTGAATAGTTTCATTCAGATTCATCAGCCTTTTGATAACATTTTCCATCATGTGCAGGGCACCCTAGATATTTTAATCAACTTTCAACTGGATTGGACATGGTTGGATTGGCAGCAGACTGGCTGACATCAGCAGCAAATACTAATATGTAAGTAGCGGATTTTTTTTACCATAATAATATTTAATATAATGTTACAGTTTAACTCTAAAATATTAGTTCCTGTATCTGAATGAAAGAATAATGTTATGTTAAGACTGCTGGGGAAAAAATCAATGCGCTTTTTAGATGGTTACTACAGTTATTTACACAAGACTTTCAACTTTGTCTTACAGGCTGTCTTCTATAAAATTTCATCATACTAATATGATGTTGGTTTTGCTACCCCGAAAGATACGCAAAACATATATATAGATGAGCGTTTTGCATGCATAAATATGTAAAATGAAAGGTGTGCTAAGTGAACAGTTCCATTCATGTAGAGGGGTTGTATACAGTCCATACTCGGAGCCCGTGGAGCCATTGCTTTCTGTAAGAAGGATACAGAATTTAAAGTGTGGAGTTTTTTCACTTTGGTACTAGGAAGCATTTTTGTGTACTTGGTTAGCTTATGCACTGTCTTGTCATTATGAATAGGACTGAGGACATGTGTGCTTTAGATGTGCACACAGGTTTATGCAAGGCAAAGGACTGGCTCTGCCCTCTGTCTCTTGAATATAGGGCGAAACCTTGAGCCTGGAAGAGGTTGGCAATATTTTTTTCACTGAAGCAGGTGTAAATGGATTCTCAAGCACTCTCTGCATTTCTCCTTCTAGACATTTGATGTCAAATCCGAAGGAAGACTGTGGAAAGTATTGTCAAACAGAACTTTACCCAGTGCCATATAGAGTATATTGTGTCTACAATGTAATGTAATACTGCAAATAGATGTATTACTGTTGTAGATGAAAGCATTAAATATGGACATTACTACATTTCAGGTTCACCTATGAAATTGCTCCAGTGTTTGTACTTTTGGAATATGTCACACTAAGGAAAATGAGAGAGATGGTTGGCTGGCCAGGGGGCTGTGGCGATGGGATATTTTCACCTGGTACATAACGTTTCAAGCTTTCTTTATTTTTCAGACTACAGTATATGACATCCCTTATAGCTAAACAGTAAATATAATTAAATATGCATGTTTGAGAGGACACTTGCTAGTAACCACTAGTGGCCTCTTTGAGATAAAGTATTGCATGTTTATGAATTTCAGGGATGTGATTATGAGGGTGTGTTTGAGCAAATTGCACTCCATGATGAGCAGCTGTAATGGCACATGGGAAACATAATCAGAAGAGACACTTGCCTTGCAGTTTCACTTTGCCCCCACTTCTTGCGGATTACATGAAATAGAAAGACAATTGTGCTAATAATGGAGGGAAGAAACACAACAAAGCTGTCCATCACCACAGGGAAATTGAAGGAAACAGGAAAAGAGGTAGCATCCCTTCCAGTAATTTTAATGGAGTCAATAAGACCTTGCCAACAGCAGACTATGCTGTTAGCTTTCCATGTAAACTGGCCTGTTTTGCTCACTGGGGTATTTGGGTAGCTTGTTAATGTGAGTGCTTAAAGGCTTAGAAACCTGGTTCTTTCTGGTCAAGTCAATAAGGCAAAAAAATTAGTGTCAAGAAATCATTGACTCACAAACACTACATTGTTAAGACTTTTTTATTTTTTTAATCATTCCACTTAGTCTTTTGATTTATATTCTTCCTCACCTTCTCTCTTACTCTGGAATTTCATTGCTAAAAATTTTGGCCTGTCTACCTCGCAAAATTGCAAAATATTGAAAGAATTTACATTGGGCATAACGTCTTGGCTTGTCAAAAGAGAACAGACTGATAGCTGTTGCCGAAGGAGCCTTTCTGAAAAGAAAGTCCACTGTCCTAATGAAGAAGGAAAGAGTGCACTGTTGAGAAAGGAAAGGCCTCACTGCTAACAGCGTAGGATGTTCAGCTCTCCGAGGCCGTGAAGGTCAGGCAAAGCTCATCTTCATGAAGCTTCTCAAATCTGAGTGCACTGTGGGAAGTGGTGTGGGATTTTTGTTCTTGCTCTTTCCACAGATGAGAAGAATTGACATTGCTTTTTGATGAGTTCTTATTTAAAGAGCGCTGAGAGCAAAAGCTCTGACAGCTTTTACTGTAGTGTTTAGAGATCCCCCTGAAAACCTTGGCCCCCATCACATCAGGCATCTAAACGTGTATCACGTGCCCAGGACCTAAGTCAAAGCTTTTGGAAACTGAACAGTGGTTGGTTACTGAACAGTCCCTGACCTGAGTCAGTACCTCTGGTTTTAGTTCCTTACCTTGCAGGCTTGAGATGCAGTAACCCCACAGGGCTGGTCAGGGACCTGAAAGAAAAGAGAAGAGCAATAACAGCGCTGCACAGCCAGCCCTCATGGGCACAGGCTGGTCACAGCAGCAGATGGAGGTGAAAGGCTCAGTGCATGTCGCAGATCTGCCTGCATCTGGCAAACTCAGCTAGAGATCCCTTGAGTCAAGAAAGGTGTCAGGGCCTCAGGAGGAACTGCAGGCCCTGCTGGGACTGCGACAGATCCGTGCCTGACCTGGGGCCAGGGTGTTGCTGGTGTGTCAGGTGCCACATCTCACTTCCTTGTTCTGACACCGGCGTGGGGATGAGCTCTCTTGCAGGCGTGCACCTGCACTGGCCATTTGCAGGGCTGCCCCCTCTCACCTTTTTTTCCTCTGCAATTTTTGTTTTGTGCAAAGTGCATCTTTCTAATTCACTCTCTTAAGGCAGAAATACTCAGTGTGCAGGTTCTGCTTTTTTAGGCAATAATCGAAATCATCTCTTATGTTGTCTTCTCGCTTCTGTCATGGCTTCAGCTGAAGACCTTTCTGTTGCAAAGAAAATGTTCTTGCTCTCTGCATTCTCTGGAATGAAATAAACAGTATCAATACATGCAAAGCATAAAGGCCTGATTATTTTCTTCAAAGTCTGTAGGTGTTTTGTTGCCTGCCCTTAACTGTGGATGTAAACACAGCTCCAAAATTAAAGGCAGAATGCAGGCTTATTAAGAAGCTTAAGGTTAAACAACTAGGTAATAATAATAGGAAAGCCTGGTAGTGAAGAAATTTAACCCTTCAGTCTTGATTCTTTTGACACCGAGCCAATGACTTTGGACGAGATAGGTCAAATTACTTCAACTTGGGCACATTAGTTCAGTCACACAAGTGATCAACATGACATCTGCATTTTTAGAGACAGGGACCTGAGCACTTCATCCTAATCCCTCCATTTCCCATTTTGTAGTTTCTGAAAAGAAGGGTAGAAATATGTTCATATCTCTCAAGTTGGTTGAAAAGGGAAGAAAACCCCCAATTCTGTACTGACCCCTCTGCCAGCGATGCCATCTTTTGGTGGCATTTTCTCTTGGATTCACAGAAGGGCCAGTGAGGTCAGGGAAAGCCCAGAGCAGGGGCAGCCTCACTGCAAGAGCAGAGCTAGGATACTGATTAGAAATGAAGGGCACAGTTTCTGTGGGCTGTGGAACAGTGTATGTATCTCCAGTGAGATAAAAACAAATCTTACAAAAGTCAAAACAATGTTAAATTTGCCAGCACAGATACCCAGCAGTGCTTCCTTCATCTGCCTAAAGGATGGATTTTAGCTTTTCTCACTTTGGCTGTCCAAACACTGGGCTAGTTATAGCAGCTCCCACATATTCATGGGAGAGGGGTGGATGTGTCTGCAGGGCAGGTCATCCCACCTACTGCAATTCAGCTACCAGAGGGTGAGCTGAACCATCCTCTGGAGGTATACATCTTGTGCTCTTCACTCCATTTTTAGGTGGATGAATGTTGCATTAGTTGAACTCTGCCTTAGCAGCATTTCGACCTGTTAATTTCAATCCTTTGCTTTATATAAATATATATGCATAAACATCAATATGTAATCAATCTCTGTATATACATATATATACAGGATAAACTTGATGGATTTCATGTATACATGTCTGTGTATGTGTGTGTGCTTGTGTGCATACATACATAAAACTACTCAGCCTGTTCCTCAGGTTCTGCATTATATTCCCATAGTGCTCATGCAGCATCAATGTAAAACCAAACATTGTTCCACTGTAGACACAGAGTCAGTTAGTAAAAATCTCAAAAAGGAAAAATTAAGTGCTCGTTTATAATTTATGCATTGACAATTGAAATATGGGAACAGACCACTGCAGAGCTGCCATCTTGAAATGGGTAAAATATCCATCTCGAAATGGGCATTTTTAAGTCAGTGTATGCCAGTGATTTTAATGCAAGCGTTAGGGACATTTGACCTTTTCCCCTTGCTCCCATCTCAGGACATAAAAAATGAAAAATATATGTTAGAATGACCCTTTTTCTTTTCCTTCCCCCATCTCCTGTTATCCAGAAGATAGCGCCTGTTGGGATCACTGGGTGGGGCATTAAACACCGCTCTGATTTGGGAGGGGAGAGCACAGATTAGGTTGCGCTTGAAGGTCCCTTAGGATGTTGCCTTGTGGTGGCACCTGCCTGGGAGGTGGAATAGAGTGGGGTAATGTGTTGATGGGGTACAGAAAGCTAACACTAGGGACTAAATGAGAGATGGTAACAAGAATGAGAATGAATGGAAGCCCCAGTCATTTTTTGCCATAGTACTTTTTGTATAATCTGTTATTTGGGTGTAGTAGATCCTGTTACTACACAGCCCAGCTGTGAGCAGCATCAGGAAGAAGAATCCATAGTTCTGCCATGAGGCAGAAACATTAGCATTAGAGTTAGATAAACTGTAGCAAGACTTGTCATTTTTTCTGAAATGATATTACAATGCATAGAAAAAGTAACAGTATATTACTGTGGACTCCAGGTGGTGCCATATCTAACATGTATGCTATGTTGATTGCACGTTTCAAGATGTTCCCAGAAGTTAAAGAAAAAGGAATGGCAGCTATTCCCAGACTGGTTGCCTTCACATCAGAACATGTATGTGTTTCTGTTTTTTCATATCTGTTACATCTGCTTGTATGAATTTATGATGAAGAAAATAGATGAACAGGAATTTGTAGCCAACTGTCTTCATTTCTGTTATTCTTTCACTGGGAATAAAAAAGTGGGAAGGGGACAGCTTTTTGATATATAGAGGGATGATCTGTGCACTTATCTGTGGCTAAAATCCAGGGAGAGCAGGCTCTACAAACCACTGCCATTTTTTTGCTCTCACTTGTGTCCATATAAACGTTGATGAGAGTGGCATGAACCACATCAAATGTTGAGAACTCATTATCGGGCTTCAGCGCTTTCTGCCATGAATACATGCTGTTAGGTTGCTCTGGGGGAACAGAAAATCCCTTTGAGTCAAAATGTTTCCAGCTGAAACCACTCCTGCTGGTATTTATTGGGAGGGTGATAACATACATGAAGACATCACTCTGGTAATGCTGTGTGTGTGTGCAGCAGAGCAGCTGCGGTATTTGGTGGGCAACTGGGCTTTGCTGCAGGATTCTGCCTGTGGGCAAACGCTTCAGCCCACGAGGGTTCATTCACAGGCACCACCACGATCTGGCAGTGCCAGAAGTGAGGGGAGGTGGGCACAGAAGAAACCAGAGTGGTCCTAGTGGGAGAAACGCAGAGTTCTTTGCTCTTTGAACAACTGGGGTGGGGGTGAATATTTTGGCTCTATGACCATGTAAAAGTCCTTGCAGCTTAAAGTGGAAAACGCAAGTGCGGGAGGAAAGGGAAGAGGAAAGGTTAATCCCCAAGAGGGACTATGAGCTGTTTTCAAACTTCGTGGTCCCCTTCTAAATTTCTCTCCAGCTCTGTGGGCTCATCCAGAACTCATTCGTGGCTGAGTCTCAACACATTTTTTGACTTACTAAGCAAGATATCCTAAAATTTATAAGAAAAGTCCAGCAATAGGATGGGATGAAATGCAATACACAACTGTTGGCTCCACACTGCAGAATAATTGTCCCCACAGCAGTTAAAGAGAAAGGTAGTCAACAAATGAGTAGCAATTTTCCAAAGCTGGCTGTCCCACTACAGATACATTCATTTTTCATGTGGAAGTTACAAGCCAAATAAGGTTCAGCATGATTATTTAAAGTAACAAATCCTATTAATCATTAGAGAATTTCACTGTATTCATAGCGATGGAATGTTAAACAATGACCCAAATTGTGATATCAGTCTCAAAATAATGAAGTGAGTTTTAATAATTGTGTTTTCATGCCAGGGAAGAAGCAGTTCCCTTAGCAAATTAAACATTCAAAAATCAAATATACTAGAGAATCCATAGGACACCATCTGAAATTCATTACATTTTAAAAGTATCTTGAAATTTCAGTTTTTGTCAAGTTTTTTATGGAGTATGTAATGGCACATCTTCTAGAGAGGTTAAGAAACCATACTATGTGAAGACAGGAACCTTTAACCCTTAATTTCCCAGAGGATATGGGATCACGGTTTAACCTTCACAACAGCAGAAGCTGTTACAAGAATTCCAGAGGCCTGGAAGTACAATGCTTTTTAAGATAGGAAGGATCTGAACAGATATAAGATATGCAGATTTCATCTGTCTGATCACGTCATGTTGATCTTCTGCTCACTTTTAGACTTGGCCTGATTGTGGTTTCACTCTGCCTCAGTTGGATGCTCTTGTAAGACAGTGGCCATGGAACAAGCAGACTGTAGAATTAAAGAATCGCAGAATATGCTGAGTTGTAAGGGATCCATCAGGATCACCAAGTCTAACTCCAGGCCCTGCACAGGACACCCAAAGAATCACATCAGGTGCTTGAGAGCATTGTCCAAATGCTTCTTGAACTCAAGACAGGTTTGGTGCTGTGACTGCTTCCTGGGGAGCCCGTTCCAGTGCCCAATCACTCTCTAGGTGAAAAACCGTTTCCTGATAACCAACCTAAACCTCCCATGACTCAACTTCAGGCCATTTCCTCAAATCTTGTCACTGGTCACTACAGAGAAAAGATCAGTGCTTGTCCCTCCTCTTCCCTTCATGAAGAAGTTGTAGACCACAGTGAGGTCTCCCCTCAGTCTCCTGTTCTCCAGACTGAACAGACCAAGTGATCTCAGCTGCTCCCCGTTCTGTCACGGTCCTTTACCATCTTTGTTGCCTTCCTTTGGACAGTCTCTAGTAGCCTAATGTCTTTTTTATAATGTTGTGTCAAAACTGCACACAATATTCAAGGTGAAGATGCACCAGTGCAGAGCAGAGCGGGACAATCACCTGCCTCATGCGGCTGGCAATGCTTTGCCTGATGCCCCCAAGACACAGTTGCTCCTCCTGACTGCCAGGGCACTGCTGACTCATATTCAATTTGCCATCAGCCAGGACCCCCAGGTCCCTTTCTGCCTCACTGCTTTCCAGCCTCTCTTTCCCCAGTCTCTTTACATAACGAGGATTGCCCTGTCTCACATGTAGAATCCAGTACTTGCCCTTGTTAAACTTGATATGGTTGGTCTTTGTCCACCTCTCTCATTTGTTGAGGTCTCTCTCAAGGGCCTCTCTGCCCCTAAGGGAGTCAACAGCTCCTCCCAATTTAATGTCATCAGCAAACTTAGTATTCCTTCAAGTCCTGCATGCAAGTCATTAATAAAGATGTTGGAAGAGGACTGGGAAGAGGGTGGAGCCCTGCAGAACCCCACTAGTGACTGGACACCATCCTGATGTTACCCCCTTCACTATAACTCCATGTGCCCAACCTGTGAGCAGGTTGCTCACTCATCACATAGCACAATTATCCAGCTGGACATTTTATCCGGAAGGATCCTGTGAGAAACAGTATCAAAAGCTTTGCTGCAGTCCAGAAGTGTTATATCTTCTGGCTCCCCTTGATCAGCTGGGTGGGTTACTGTGTCATAGAAAGAAATCAGGTTTTATAAACATGACTCTCCCCTCATGAAGCCATATTGGCTGTGACCACTGACTGTGTTGTCCTCCAGGCATTTTTCTATACTTCCCAGAATTATCTTTTCCATTATTTTAATGGGCACTGAAGGGAGACTGACAGGCCTGTAGTTTCCAGGCTCCTCCTTCTTGCCCTTCTTGAAAATTGGGACGTTTGCCAGCTTCCAGTCAGCTGGGACCTCTCCAGATTCCCAAGACTGCTCAAAAATCATCAAGGGAGGCTTTGCAATGATATCAGCTAGCTCTTTGAGGTTTTCGGATGAATCTCATCAGGCCCGTAGATTTGTAGGGATCCAGCAGGAGCAGCAGATCCATACTGATCCGTAACACTTCCCCATGCTCTGCACGCATGGCATGATAGTAAACATGGCTTAAAGGTGGTGTATGTGTTTAGAAACTTGGGAATTTTGATCTTGAATTTTTCAGTCAGGTGCAAAGGTTTCAATATCAGCAATTTTCAGCCAGGAATTCCAGCATCCCAGACAGAACTCTATTTTCATTACTACCAGTCTAGAGCTTCCGTTACTGTAAATGAATGAAGCTGTGTCACATTTGCCACCAATACTATTGTAATCAGAATCTGGCCTCAGTCTGGTACCATGGTATGTTCAGCTGCCAGTGGGGGAAAAGGGAAGGGAGGAGTAATTCGCAGTTCTTAAGTAATTGCATCGCTAATTTAAGAGTGCATCATGTTCCTAAATTAGGAGCTTCACTCTCTGCACAGCCAGTGAATAGAAGCACCTCTGGAGAAAAACTCAGAGCATCCAAATTAGGAACCTAAATATTCCTTAATTTAGATGTTCTAAATTACGTTTGGGAGGGATTCACCTACTTCTGTGCACTGACCATAAAGAGCCTCCTGACATACACAACCTACATTTGGGGCCTAAAGTAGGTTATGTGACAATTCCAGCTATGCTTGTTCCCAGTAAGCAGATCTTCCCCAAGCTGTGACTTGCCTCTCTCTGCCTCTGTTTCTGTTTCACCAGTGATGGTGAAGCACACTGCAACTACTTGGGTCCATCTTGCACAGGTTTAATTTCACTGAGATGCACTTGCTTTCAGGATTTAATTCAGTCCCCTGTATTCATTAGGGCAACATCAGTCTTCCTTCATCTGCACTGGGGCAGGAGCAGCGATGTCCTTCAGGGCAGCTGCTCTGGACTGCACATGACGCAAGAGACCTTGAGTCAGAGGGGAAGAAGTGATGGATGCCAGTTGTAAAAACCTATTTCAGCCTATCATTTCAAACACAGTGGAAAATCTAAAATGAAAGTGGCCTCCTGTGTCCCAGCATATCAGCTCTAGGCTACTCTAATTATTCAGAGGAGCACATGCCTTTTTCAGCATGGAAAAGGGGCTGAAAGGGAGAGCTGACTTCTTGGAATATTTTAATTGTTCCATTTGTCTATAAGGCAAGGCCTGTTGAATTGTAACCCGTTACCTGTTGTGATTTTGATCTGCCCAACCAGGACTGTCTTACACAGTATGCAACTGGGAATAGTATGGAGCAGGGATTACACCTAATGAGCAAAAGGACAGAGTCACCCTGGCCTGAGGTGGAAAAGAGTGCAGAAGGGAAAAGTTTAGCTGTAGAGAACTAGGTGGGTTCAGGTTGCAAAACAGTCTTTGGCCTTTTTAATTGATAGTAGGAAAATAGCTTAAAGAGACTTGTAGCATTTCTGTAGACATGATGATTAATTAGGGGCTGTATGGGCTCAATCCACAGTTCAGAGAATGAAAAAAAGGCTGGGCATAATTGGAAAGACATGTAAATTTTTTTATCTCCTCTGTTCTCCAAGCTAACAAGACTGTGCCCATTTAGTTCACCTCAGCTTTCTTCCTTTCCAACTCCTCTAGGAACCCCCTAAGAAGGAACATCTTGTTGGGTGCTCAGAAAATAGTAACGTAATTCCTATCATAGGTTTGGAAAAGAAAATGCAGAGTAAGAACTGTCAGGTAATTGAGTCTCATCAAACAACAAGGAGTCTCTTCACCCAGTTAGAGACCCAAGAGGACACAGAAGAGGATCTCCTTGCCTCTGGTATTTCCCCATCTGCACTGCTCTTGTCATCTATCTATAGCTGGAGGCTTCACTAGGAGTGCAGCTCTGGCATCTACCAACTGAAGGGAGGGTCTGTTTGCTGTTCAGGTATCAGTGTCATAGACGGCTGGACACACTTGGAGGGACCTCATCCTCTGGGAGAGGTGGCTTGTCTGTGGAGGTAGGGGAGCACCCTCCCGGGAACAGTGCACTGAGTATCCACACAGCAACTTGGTCACAGGAAGCAGTTAGCAATAAATAATCTCTTCAGCTTCTTCATTTCCCCTTGTGGATAAACTCTGTTAGTTGTAGATAATGCATCCAACTACACCACTGTCTGTGGGAGAAGAGTGGCTTTGGCAAAGTTTTTGCCTGAACAGTTTTCTGAAAGCTGTTATGGAGCTTCTTTGTGCTGATGCAGAAGGAAATTAAAAAGTGACTTCTGTCGCAAAACACACAATTTAATAGACCTCCATTTCACGCAGGGTGTGGAAGATTTCAATTTGGTTTCTCTGTAGAAGGAACAAAAATCTGATCTCTAGTCCTACCACTTCCATGGCATGTAGTGTTGCCCTCTGGCCAGGCAACTTAGGGGACAGTTTGCAGAACTGTCACCTGCCAGAAGCAGTCCAAGGGGTGTTGTGTGTGGTGTGGCTTCCAGAGAAAGATCTGAGGAGCCTGGAGATCATGTTTTCTATTTGGCAGCATGGATTGCAAAGCTGTAAGTTATGCTTATGAGTATACAGAGTAAATAGGAATTAGGTTTGTTTCTACCTGAGGAAAATAAAAATGAAACTGAAGTATGCACACGTTTTTTCTTTGCATTACATATTGCATAATAACTAGAAAAGTGTTTTTGGTGGTATTTGAAGCCAAGGGGAAACAGAGAAAATTTGTTCTTATTTGAGGAACAGCTTAATTCAAGTATCACCATTCAAATAAAAGTAAAACCATTTTCCAGAAAAATAGTGCTCTAGGGCAGTCTGTCCCAAAGGGAAAATTCATCACTTGGGTCTAATCCTTCATCTGGTCAATATCTCATGGCTTTTACACTGCCACGGGATCATCCTGAACTCAGTGCAACATTTCTTACCACACATAATGCTGCGAAACTATCCACACAAAAAAAAACCCAAAAAAAAAACCAAAAAAACAAAAAAAACCACACCAAAAACAAAACAAAAAAAAAAAAAAAAAAAAAAAAAAACAAAAAAAACAAACAAACAAAAAACCCACAAATGAATCTTGCTGGATTAGAAAAGCAGCATGATACATGTTTCAAAAATGCCAAAGATGTAAATACTATTATGTTCAAAAGCATCATTATTATCATCATTTCTCTCCTGATATTAACAAATAACTTTAAAAACTGAATAGCAGGAGCTAAAGGAAACAATAGCAAATATATATTGCATTACAGTGTATTCAAAATTGGGAGAAGACACAGTATACTCTTTCTGTAGGCAATGGAAGGAGAAACTGGAGCTTACAATTACATAATAAATATAAAAATCATGTCACTTAACGTTAATTACCCCAAGTGTAAACATTTAATCTGAGTTAGTGTAAACACTTTTTATAGCCAATAAAAAAAGAGCAAGATCTGCAGAAGACAACTCATCTAAGTCTAAAATAGGTGCTAAAGCCTCCAAGATGCAGTGCCTTCTGGAGGGACCTTTTCTTTCCCACTATTGAGGTAGCCTGGACCAGCCACAAATTTTTAGATGATTCAAGTTCAGAGAGAAGTATCCCAGCCTACACACCCCTTTTGCTGGTGAAAAGATGGTGGGGTGAGGCTGGGAGTCCAGGACTTCTGGACGCCAGCCTACCAGCAACTAAACCTGCAGACCTTGGAGGGGATTCCGATGCAGGGTGGTTCGTCTTGCTCACCATTTGGGAACTGGTTACTGATAAGCTACGCCCACAAAGCTCATACCACTCTGGATTTACATAAACAAGGAGTAACAGCAATCTGAAAAACCAGCTGTGCCCTTTGGGGCTCATGGCATTAGAATGGTTCTTCCTGACAGCTTCAACCATGCCAGATGATGAACGAGTAATTTTGCAAGCTATAAAAACAGAAGCATCTGTATATTCACTTAAGATACCAGTGCATACTTTTCATCATCATCATATTTTTAATTATTCTAATTTCTCCTTTTTCCAAAAGGCCCATTCATTCTTTCACGTGTAACACATTTACACTCTGTTTTTACCCTGAAAAGCTAACTACAAAAAAATGGCTATCAGGCAAACAAGCCTATACCTAAGAATATTTGAAATTTTAAACAAAGAGAAAATTATCCTGGCTGAGAATCACTAATTTATTTTTTTTTTCTGACGAATAATATGCTTTTGTCACTAATATTGGCTAATATTCTATACTTTCTCCTTCACCACTGAATTTCAGCCACATTTTTTTCAGAAAGAAATTAGGCTTCTCTCTATTGGGGATGTATTTGTGCTCTTCCATGCATCCTTTTGCAGTACATGAGGGGAGGGAGGGAGAAAGCCAGGAAACCAAATGACAGCCTGTTTCCACCTGCATGTCCTCTTCTCTCTGGCAGGCAGAGGGCAGTGCCAAAACTCTGGATCTGCCAGCTTTTCCAAGCCTGGGTTTTCCTTCAAGACTGGTGTCAGGCCATATGCCCCTGTCCAGCCTTTGTTACCCTGGTTCTCTCACCATAAGATTTCAAACCTGCGTAACTCTTCCACAGCTCTGTTGTGAAAGATGGTGTTCAAGCTCACTTCCTTGCATGGCTGAAAAGTCTGTACTCCATGTATCCTGAAAGGGGTCACATTTCATGTCCTTCCTTGTTAGCCCAGTTGAATCATCTTTCAGTAGTTCTGTCTAATCAGGGTTATTTTGTCAAACCTTATCTTTGACCTTTATATTTTTCTATGTTCACCATTATAATTACACAGGCAACAAAATTTTCAGCATCATCACAGGAATATTAAACCGAAGTTTAATATTTATGGTTAGGAAAATTTTCTTTGCTCTTACAACTATATTTTTTCTGTTTTTCCTTCATCCTGGCTCTTTCAAGAGCCTCTCAAGCAATTGAAGTAATTCCTTTGGTGTTATCTTAAGACAAGAAAACATAACAGCAGTCGTATATCTTTGACTGTATACACAGATAAAGCCATTTCAAATTCAGAGTTTGTTTAGAAATTGTAATTGCATTTGCCCTTCTGTGCACAGACTTCTGTATTTCTTCCCAATTTATCCCTAAACCAATTTGGTTCCTGACCACTGAATTCCCTTCAGTCTGTAAAAAGCCTTCAGGCAACTGAGCTATCAGCACTACATTCTTCTTCTCCCTAGTGCAGTTTTAGCAGTGCCATGAGACTTCTCAGTGAAGTCATATTGGCCATATTCCAGTGAATGCCTTTAAGCGCATGGGCTTAATTTTCTTCCTCATAGTAAACCATTCAAACCTGTATTTTCTTTTTAAGGCACTTTGAATAGTTCTGTTTTCTAATAGAAAAAAAAATTGCAATAGCGAATCTTTTTTAACTAGTGTGGAATAAGGAGCAACATTAATTAATGTAATGTCATTGACTCAAAACCCAGTGAAATATATCTGTGATTCTTCACTCCTAAATCTCTGCCTGCATTTATGTATTACACTAACCAGTATGGGCACATCAGTTTGTGTAATACATGAATAACAAACAGATTAAATTTTTTTACGTGTATAAATTCAATTCTCACTTCATATAGCACATCTGTGAACTCTCATTTATACTGGCAATATTCTAGCTCTATTTCAATTTCTACAAAGTTCAAAGATTCCTTCCTAAAATTGAGAATTTTATGAGCCTCCTCCTGCCAGTAGCCTTCTCATGGCCTGTCCTCCCTTCTCTTACAAAGTTGCACTCCTGCCCATAGGGCTCAGGGTGGCCCCAAGGCTGGGAAGAGACTTCTGTATTTTCAGTATTTAGAGGTTTGTGAATTGATCACAATCCAAGCCTTCATGTACAGTGCATTTGTACTGGGAAAAAGTCTGCTGCATTTAGTGAAGGTGATGAAGTTCACGGAAATAAGTTTGTTCAGAAATTCAGTTTTATGAAGTAAATAATGTGCCATGAAAAATAGCAGTGTGATGGCTGAGCTGTGATGTTCAATGTATAAATACTTCCTAGCACCTTGTGACTCACAACTAGAAAAACAGCAGGGCAAACGCCCTCTGTAGTGTGATCATACCACTGACCAGTGGTTTTAATAGGTGACAGTCCCATAGTGTTAAAATGAAACATCTGTAGTGTCCAGAGTGCTAGTGGCTGCAGATGCTGTACACTTTTTACTCTCACAGGCAGCATATTTCATAAGACTTGGTCCATAGGGAAAGGGTAAAAACCTCTTCACCTGATGTCATTCAGCACCCACTCAAAACCAGCCACCCTTATGCTGGATAAATCCTCTCGTGGAGGTGCCTCTTTTTCCCAGAATGCGGAGGAAGCCTACTTGATGATGTAAACTTGGTTAGGCTAGCTGCAATGAACCCAGTCTGATACAGCAAAACACTTAAGCTCAAACCCAAATCCCCTGTAGCTCATCTAAGTGATGAGTATGCATTTCATTTGGTCATCAGTTTAGGCAAAAGTCATTCCAAACTGTATGTTTACATTTCAAATTGTGCTTAGTTCAGGGACTGGGGTGGTTTGCTGTACTAGGGCCTTAAAAGCTGAGTTTACATCTGGGCAACATGTTCAATGGCTGCTCAGTACACACTGTTGGTTAAACTGCAGCCATGTACCAACCCGCTGCATTTTAAAAATGAATGTAGCATGAAAAATATTTACCTGAGAAAGTATTTTCAAATTACCCATGCATCAGCAGTGAATCTTGGCTCAAGAGAAATCTGAAAAAAGAGTTTGGGAGTGGAAACTCTTATGCAGCCTTAACCATGGCAGTCAAGACTCAATCAAAATTACTCCTTGAGCAATTTTTAAAACACAAGAGGTTTTTACTTGTGAAGTTGAACGTACATGTTGAGGTTCTAACTCTTCTTCATCTTTCACTAAGTTGGCTTGGAATTTATTTTCATTCTCAAAGTGTTCATTATGTATGGAGCCCTTTAGTGTGCAGTGAAATCCCTCTGACTTCAGCACCATTGTGTTAATCTCTTTCCCTTCAGCTCTCTGCCATTGTTGAAGCCAAATACTCCCTTGACAGAGCATTAGTGATTATTTCTCTGCTTTGTAGTCTTCTGCAGACTAGGTCTTCCTTTCTTCTTTAACATTGTGGACACTTAAAAAGCCCTGTTAGATTTTTATGTTCCTGATCTTTTTTATAGTGTTACATCCTAAGCTAGTGGTACTGTAGTATACATAAAGAATTTCCATTTTTTAAAGTTTAATAATCTGTAGTTAAAATTACTTTGGACAGTATTGTTAACAGCTGGGTTTGAGTTAATACAGAATCAGATTCTTGGGCGTATAATTTGATATAAAACTATTTCATTATCATTTAAATTAGAATTATAAACCAACACTGGCTCAAAAGTTCAGTCCTGTAAGTGAGAGAAAATTAGGCTGACTTCCACTCTGGTATGCAACTTCCACATTGTATTCCACACATACAGATTAACTAATAGTCTTATTAATAGACCTGTTCTGATTTTAAACTGAAGTAGCTCTGTTTATTAGTAGGAGTTATTCACTGGCATGAGATCACAATTAGGCTTACTGTCTTAATTCCTCTCAGTATCTTATTTGGCATAAAGTTAAATAATAAAATATCACTTTGGACATCACAAACGAAATGAGTTCTCTAGGGAAGAATATTTTGTATCACTACATCAAGCTCACAGCTGATTTCGGACAAGCAGTAGAAGCTGCAGTTACGCGTCAAGGACAGAATTTGAGTCCATCATCAGCCACAACTGTGTATTTAATGTTCCAGGAGTAAATCCAGATCAGAGTAATTGCTGTTTCTCAGTTGGCAGTAGTGACCCGACACAAAGCCTCAAATTAAAGTGTTCAGTTTCCAAAAAGGCTACAAATGGAATTATTGCCTGTGTGGGACTTCTTGCTGAAGGGCTTGCAAGAGGGTCGTGGTTTATATTAAATTAGATAAATAATAATAAAAATAATAAATAATAAATGTATTTTTCAGAGTCACTTTTCTGTGAAGAAAGGAGCTGCAGCCTTGGGTATTGGTACAGATAGTGTGATTTTGATTAGATGTGATGAAAGGTAAGTGAAGATGTCAAATACAGCTCTTCTTGTCAGTACATAGAAGATCATCAGGTGCTCAGCTTAGAGAGAGCATGTAGGATGTGCTCAACAGTTGGTATAATTTGCCATAACTGTCATCTTCAGCAGCCTTGCACTAATTTATCCCACTTGAGGGACTGGCTCTTTCAGTAGCGTCTTCATGAGTCAGTTTTTGGAGTTCATCAAAAATGTTGAAAGTTCCCTTCCTCAGGGGTTTCTGATACTTCTTTTTATTTCATCCTGAACTGAAACAATATCACGCTAACATCCTTCTTTACGTGTTGTGCTGAGATACCAGGAGGAAGCTTGTTTTGGTCAAAACAGAGCATTTAGAGAGTCTCGCATTTGGACCCATTAAAATGAGCAGAAGTGGGCCTTTTTTATAAGTATATTATTTAGGAGGATTTGCTAAAGAAGTTCTGTTGTTTCATGCCCCCACCATTTTTCATAGCTGGACTACATTTCACTCAGTGCCCTCGATGGGGACACTCTTGCAATGAGATGTGAAGAGAAGGATCTTGGCAGCATTGTTGGCAGCTTAAGCCAAGGAGGATGATGGCCCCTGGAAAGGAGTAGCACAGCAGGAAACTAATCTATAGGTGTCACATAGGCTCCAAAAAAACAGTGGTAGATCCCAAATAAAATGTTTCAATTCTCTATGAAAACCCACTTTACAAAATCAGCATCTTCTGATAAAGATTTTCAATTTTAAGGAAAAAACTTTCTATGGGACAAAAATTAATAGACAATCCTTATTGATTCTACTGACAGTCTTTTCAATAGAAAATGCTATTGGAGTCTGTAATTGTTATAAGGTAGTGAATTGCTTATGTCTCTAGCATAAGGTTTTGCTGCTATCAAAATTCTCTGCTCCCACATTAAAAAACAAGCACCAACAAAGCAATTTACAGTGCTAATCACAGTGCCTGCATATTGACTTGTGGACTTATTATCTCTATTAACAAAAGACTGAGCACACCTTGAAGAGGATTTAATGACAACGTCAGAACAAACAACACTCATCAAAATAAACCTACAGTTATTTCTATTCACTAAAGACAAACATGGATCAATGAAGTCGTGTCTTCCTTTTCTTCTTCATGCAAATTCAGCATGAAGATTTTCTGTGAAAACCATAATGCTTACTGTGCCCACACTGAAGTAAACAACAGGATTACTGCTGTCTCACCAAATCCCAGCAGACACCACAGAGACAGAGCAGATTGTTTGCACAGGATGTGGGCTGGTGTGGTTGAGATGACCCTCTGGGAAGATGTGTACCTGTGGACGGGTGAAGGAGCACCATGAGATCTTTTTGATGTTTCCAGCATGAACAAGCTTACTTCCTGGTGGCTCTTTCCCATCCTGACCCACACCTGCCAAGTTTGCCTAGTTTGCTGCTAAAGCTTGACATTGCTTGGGCATTGCACTCTCTTGTCCATGAATTCCTGCATGTACTCAGTGAGACCACGGGCTGGACAATCACTTGGGCAATGAAAGCATCTGCCAAGTTCTGTGTGTGTTTCTATTCACAAGCTTACTAAATTAGAAACTATTAAAGATCAACAACATCTGAATTATATTTTGAGGAGGAACTCTTTTTTTTTTTTTTTATTCCACTAATGATCCCAGAAACAGTTTTTGAGCACCAGACAACTGCTTTTCTCTGAACATGTGCATGTGTCTGGGGGAAACTCAGAATGAGTTGAATACTCTTTAGACCTTTCTTTGAATTTCTGCAAGAAAAATTGGGGCTAATTTTTAGATTTATAGAGGGTTTTTTTTCAGTTATTCCTTCAGTGTTTTAGTGCTTTGAATATGCAGGAGAGATTTTGCAAAAAACTCAGCAGTACAAACCTATTTCTACTGAAATAAATATCTTATTGTAGGCTATCTAAGGCTAAAAACTTAGAAAACCAACAGCATCTTATCAAAACAACTTAATAACTAAAAAAAATTACATGCATCGAAATATAATGAAAACAGTTCAGGGGTTTTGTGCAAAATCAAACCAAAAGTAATGGTTTTATTAGTTTCCTGGTAACTACCATTTTGAGCTTTAGTAAAGGTGGTTCCTTTTTTATAGCAACAACAAATCAGGGCTTAATGAAAGAAAAAATCTGAAAAATTCTTTAAAAATTGAGATTAATCTAAATGTCCAACACTCAAAGCCAGTAAAGACTTTATTTCTATAATGTGGAAAGCTATCATGTTTGTATTGCTGTTATTCATATTCTCTCTCCTTTGGTAGTCTTGCCTGTGTCTAAAGCAAAGAAAACCTTAACCTCAATATTCAGTAGCAGCACTGGTTTGTCTTATACCTAATTCATTTGAAGGATTTCCTAAATTAGCCTTCAAGCCTTATACCATTGAGTCTGAATCTGAGGTAGATGGATCATCCTAGAGGTGTTGCAAATACAGCCAATGCAAAGACCCTGACAGTGCATTTAATGAGTCTAGACTGGTAGCTTCTCTCACACTCTGCTTCAGGCAAATGCAAACATGTAACGCACTAAACCATGGAATAGTCACCCTGAAACAAGTTCACCCCTGGGATGGAAACACAGAGACAGCTGTATACAACACAGTTGAGTTGCACTGCTCCTGGCCATGAAGCTCAGCTGGCATTTTCTATGCCTGCTGAGAGGAGACTTTGGGATTTGGCACCCAGCAACTTCTTGGGATGCTGGGCTGATCTCCTTGGGAGCCTGGAGCTTAATCCCGTGACATCGGACAGGACCAGGAGGCTGCATGGAGCAGCGTCAGTCTTTAATGGGGGTGGCCATGAGATAACTCCTCTCAATTACCATCACCATATTTATGCAAATATATTGACTAAACAATTAGGATAAAAACTAAGACTAGTGGACTGATGCATAACCCTTTGGCAAAAAAGTCAATTTTCTCCTACTTTGGGTTTCCTGTTAAGTGAAGAAGTAACAGCAGAAAACTGATTTCAAGATCAAATTACTGATAATTCTCTCTTGCTCCAGAGGGAAAATGATCCCATCAGACCTTGAAAGAAGAATTGTTGAAGCCAAACAAAAAGTAAGTTTACCTGCTTTTCTTCTTCAGAGAAGAAAAAAAGCCAAGAATGGTACAGCTAGTTGTTTTGCTTTCCTTTGTAATACAACACAGGCTTGCCCACTAAGTTTTTTTTTATTTCTCAGAAATGTAGATTGCCAATTAATGAGACAAGTTGCTGAGAAAATAGCTTTAGAGCTACTTCATAATGTCCATTTGGCTTTCTTTTTACATGTTGTTCTGCATAACATCCTCCTTTTTCATAATATCAGCCTATGATGTAGTTTCTCAGCTGAATATTGTCAAAAACAGAGTAATCATTTGGGGGAATTTATTATATTGTAATGCATTGAAAATATTCCTCATAGACTCACCAAATGAATTGAAAATAAACTAGAATCCACACATCTCTAAATATGCACTACTTTTGTATATGTTCGTTAACAGAAGCTAGAATTAAAACATGAGATTAAAGTATGCAATGAACTCAGCCCTATGATTTCAACATTTATGTAAATACTAATTAGACACACAGCTCATTAATAACATAGGTCTTCATTAAAAGCTCACTTTTTCCAAGAAAGGCAATACAGTAGTTGAAAAAAAATAAGGAAAAATGACAATAGAGGTCCAGTCAAACCTATGGACTACTGTAGAAGGAAGGTTGGACCTTTCGGATGGTTTAAACCTCAGTTCTGCCAAAAAAAAGCAACCCCTCTGGACCTCTGAGTACTCCTTATGAAATCAACAGAGCTTCAGATGAAATTAAAATGAAACGCTGGTATAAATTTCGGCAGACCCCAGACCTCATAGTGCAAAAGTGATGGATGGTGAGTGCTCTGTTGTGAGGCACAGCACATAGCAGAGGGAATCCAAGCAATGGTCCCTGGCCTCTGTGGAGGCTGCTGTCTTTTCCTTCCTCATGCTGTCTCCCTGCTCTGCATGAGGGATGGAGCTGCAGGTGAGCCCCACAACTCCCTGTCCACTGCCCCAGGGGACACCCCCATGCACGGTGTTCCCACTGACAAAACTGGGACACCATACATCCAGGCACTTGCTGGGATAGTTCCAGTGCAGCCCAGGGCACAGTCCACCAAAAATGCTTCTCTCACTGTGGTGGCTGGGTGAGGTTTGTTTTATGCAGCACAGACTTTTTTGTTTCAGGCAGGTGGTGTGGACCAGAATTGTTCTGTTGAGCCCTTACCTATCTCATGCATCCTAATAAATGGAGGATGCTGTTTTGGAAGTTTGCTGCCACCTTAAGGTAGAAACTAAAATATCGCTGACATCTGAACTTGGAGAAAATCAGTCCTAACGTAGCAGGGATGTCCTCTGGCAGACTCTTTTGGGCTCACTGTGAGGGCAGCACAAGGGGAGTTGGGGCTGCTGCAAGCTGAGGGGGCTGCTGCACTCTGACCATGCAAACCTCTCTGCTTCCTTGCAGGGATTTGTTCCTTTTCTGGTGAGTGCAACAGCTGGGACAACAGTGTACGGGGCATTTGATCCTCTCATAGCTATTGCAGACATCTGCAAGAAATACAAAATCTGGATGCATGTGGATGTAAGTACCATCTTTCATGGAGGGCTGGATTACAAGGCGTATTAGTATTAATTAATTAGTTTTGGACAGTGTCGTCTTTTACAAAACCAATTGTGTTTGGGTCCTGTAATTAACATCCAAGCACTGACTTCCCACTCTTCTGAACGACTCAGGTCAGAGGGGTGTTTTAGGAGCTGTGACTGTAGTTGTACTTCCAGCAACTGGGACATTTAAAGATGACCTAATTCAAGTCCTTTTAGCTTTCAGCTTTATCTCTAAATGCCATTATTAAAGAAATACATAAGAACCATACTGAGCACTGGCTCAGCTTCTGCAGCAGCTGCAAAATAAATACATGAGGAAAAGTCTACGTTGGTCTGGAATAAAGTACTGCAAATTGCTGATCGGGTTCATGCAAATGCTAGAGAAATTTATCAGATTGGCTACTTAGCTTTATCTGGGCTCTTGCCCAGAAATCTTTCTGAAGGATCATCTTTCAGCCCTAGAATGGCTTCTGTGTCATTTTTGCAAATCTTTTCTCCAAAGAGGCTTGCTAACTTACTTTGCATAGGGCTGAATATCTTGCTTTTGGATTACTGTGTCAGCCAAAATCAGACCAATTCAAAGCAAGAATTTGTATTTGCCTCAAATACTTCTCAGTTGCATGAAACGCCTGCTTGTCCCAAATTTCTATGAGGAAAGCAAATGAGTATAGGGCAAGCAGTACGGAATCCAAAATACGATGAAAACTCCCCAGAGCAGCTGAGATCTCAGCCTCGTTTTTTAGCATCACTTAGTTGCTAAAAGAGAAAAGGCAGCTTACCCAGGAGCAGCTCTGCAACTCGTTAATTACAGCATGGGGCAACTCGATGTGCCGTGTCAGAGGAGGTCAGAGGAGGTCAGAGGAGGGGCGAGTGAGGGGTTAGCAGATGATAAGGGTGGACACCTGGTTTATGGCCTGTTAACTGCTGCTTCCATGCTACTGGAAAAAAATTGTTAGCACAGCTAATGCCTCAGGCCCCATCTGCCTGGTCATTTTGGAATGTGCCACATCAGCAAGAAAAAAGAAAGGGTCCCAAACTGATGTGAACGCACAGATGTCATCACAGAGAAAAGCAGAGTTCTCATTAAGATAATGTGTCTTGCCTTTCAGGGAGCGTGGGGTGGTGGGCTCCTGATGTCGAGAAAACACAAATGGAAGTTAAATGGCATTGAAAGGTATGATTTATTAGTATTTAAAAAAGTAATTTATTAAATGCATTTTAACGCACTTTTGATTACCGTAATGATGCCTATGAATGAAATTAAAGATCAGTGTTATCTCCAAGATATGGTAGGAAGAAATCATGCAAACTGTCCTTCCAGTTAAAGTAGCATTGTTAAGTGTCTTGCCTTTGTTCAGTGCTACAGTAGTGTGGCACTTTATTTTGTAGTACATCCAGCAGACATTTTATATTTGTTTTTCTGTTCTTCCACCATGCATTTACAGGTCCAGAGTTATTTCTGCAGCTTTCTCTGATTCAGTGTCCAGCATGATTTAGCAATTGTATTTTTCTAAGAAATTAATCTTGGAGGTCTTGTGCACGGAAATCTTATGTATAGAAGGTGGATGCTTCTGCAGTTTTGGGCAGGTATCCTACTCTGTCACTTCTGGAGAGAATAGCCCTCTCCAGGCTGTGTTAATGATGTCTTCTCAGTATATCTGGGTCTGGATATATACCCATAGTCATAGTCATGAGCTCATAAACATTGCAGATACGTACAGATGAACATAAGTGATTCTAGTCCAGGCTGAAAGGACTGAACTTAAAAACAGCTGCTTACTCCGAACCTTTTAGGTAAACTGTGAAAATCCTTTCTGTAGGATGTTAAGATTTACCTGCATTCAAGGAAAGACAAATAAAAAGCATTTGGGGGATTTCCATGAGCCACAACTGAGTGGGAGCTCAGAGAGTATTTAGAGAAAGTTCAAATACGTTTGCCCCGTTTTGTATTCTTCCCAGTCACCTATTTTGTCCACTTTCTAGAGACAGTGTACTGGGCTAGATGGAGTCACTCTCAATCAGTGTATTTCCTGAAGCTCATGGTATTTGAGAGCAAATCATTACTGTCTTCTGCCTTCTTTATCGATAAATCACATTGCTGTTCTTTGTCAATTAAAATAACAAACAACTTCCTCAGCCTGTTCCTGGAGATTAGGAGGATGCATTGATGATTCAGTTCCTTTCTCATACATCTCACATGCAAAATTTGGAAAGCGGCCAATGGTTCTATGAATCTGATTGAGTTAAGACTGCCTGCAACACTCCAAAATTACATATCATGCATTAGAAGGGCATATATCCAAATATCCAGCAAGTTAGAAAAATCCATCTAGTTGCCTGTGAGGGCAGAGTATGAAACAAAGGGTTTGCCTCCCAAATTGCCGTTTAAATTATGCTGGAATGAGAAGTTCAGGTTAAATCTATTTTGGAGAATTTTCCAAACAATACGCTTTAGATCCAGAACTCCACTGGATTTTATTTAGTCGTTTGATAAGCACCGTCTCCATATGTTTGGCAGTAAATTAAGGAAACTTGTTTTTTCCAGTGCTGTTTCTCTGCTTGATGGACGCAGCAGCTCATTTCAGTTTGTCCAGATCTGAGATGTGGGAGCCTTTTGAGCAGATTGAACTTTTATGGACACTCCTGTTTCATGGTAGACAATTGAGTTGTTACAGGTCTGAACAGAAGAGAACAGAAGCTTGCACTCATGTTTGATAGGGAAGAAAGGTACAAGGAGGGAGCACTAACTGGAGCACACTGTGCTCTGAGTATTCACATCCTTCTGGTAACAGGCAGTCCGGCAGAAATGCCCATCACAGGCAGGAGGAGTTGCAGGACTGTCCTTACTGTGCCCTCCACTCCCCATAGGGCAGATTTCAAGCTGCTTGAAGGCACCCTGGAGGAGGCATGTGCCCCAGTCTCTGGAGCAGATAGGTCTGGCCACCGCAGGAATTTCAGCCTGGTGTCCCTCTTCCAAAGGCTCAGGAGGTGACAGCTACTTGAGAAAAGTATGTTTGCAGTGAGTGAGTGCTCCCATATAGGGTCTGGGCATCCTTTCCAGGGCCGTGGCTGGTCAGTGAATGCACTTCAGTCTGTATTTAATGACGGTTGAGGACCAAATTCTGCCAGCTGTGAATCTCTCTTGTCATCAATTTGAAATCTCCAAAGGAAATTTTGGTTTTTCTATCTTTGACCCATAGCAAAAAGAACCCAAAGGTACTTGATGCTCAGTTATTTGGGCAAACATGAGATGCTTTGAAAAACATCTGCAGATTCATGTAGCTTTCTTTACTTCACTGTTTGTCTCAGCCAGCAATTTCTTCAAGCACATGCTGATGGCCAAAGCCCAGAATAACTGATAACAAATGAAAAATGGTGAATTTTTACTTTACATAATTAATTTTTTTCTGTATGCATTTGGTATGCAATTGGGTAAATAAATGATCTTAGGGTAAATTAAATGTTTTAGATAATTTACATCTGGCTATTGTCAGTAAATAATCCATTTCCTTGAGAAAACCCATGCCAATATTATTACCTAGAGATCTCTTAAAGAATTTCTGCTTGATTTTGCATAGGCACAAATAAAAATTAAGAAGTATCATATCAAAGGAAATACATAGACCTGAGTGCATGTTCAGAATCATTAGCTCTGATGTTGTAATCAGATGACTGACTGAGCTGATTAAAAGCTGCCAAATACTCAAAAAGCCAAGCCAAGTGGCCAGATGTTGCCTGTGGAAGACTTTTCCCTACATATTTTGCATCAGGCACTTGCACAGTCCCATTTAAATAGCAAAGAAGAAAGCACAGAAGTACTGCCTGATGTCCATGTGAATTTTGAGGTTGCTTGCTTTGAAGGAGTGGAAGCAATTTGGCAGAACATGCATGAACCTGTCTCCAAGTCCTACAAAGGACAACACTGCCAGATTCTAACATACCTCTGTTCACAATAATGTTACCAGCAAATGTGTCCTGGTCCTTTAAGTTTTCACATGCCTCAGTTGACTGATTTATGCCAATTTATACCATGAAAATGCAAATCACTGCACTTGATGAAATACTGTGCACTGTGGATCCTTGATAGCCTGCCAAATAGGATGCAGATATATACATTTATCAGCTAATCATAATATGCAATAATAGTAATCATAAATAGCCAGTCAAGAATAACACAAAATTAAAGTAATAAACAACTGGCCGATCTTCCATTCAGCCCTCACCACAGTCTCAAATGCCTCTTCTCTAGGCTGTATTGTATCAGCACCCTGTTTATTCACAAAGTTTAGGCTGACAGCAATTTTTTCAGCAAATGTGTCCTGAAGGGAGATGGGATCAGACACTTTTGCGGCAAGATGGATCAGTCCTGTGCTTATTACTGTGGTCATGTGAATTGCCATAGCCAAGCTAAAATTGAGGAGCTATGAAAATTTGCCATCATCAGAGGAAAAACTACTTCGGGCCAGGTTTTCCAAGTTACTCAGTTACTTAGTGATACACACAAGTATTTAAAGGAATTTTTTAAAAATGTCTTTATGAGCTCCTTAATAAATTTTGCTGAAACTGGAATCAGAGGGAGGGAATCTACTAGTTTGCCACCTTCCTATCTGCATCTTTAATCAGCTGTGCGATTTTAGAAGGTTCATCAGTCAAGTGGGTGTTTTTAGGAAGTTTGCCCTATGTTTATAATATGTAGATGACTCCCCAGAAAGTTTAATACTGATTAAGTTTAGTGGATAGAGCAGTTATTCTGTGGTAAGTTGCCAGGATTGTCATCCAAAAACCAGCTAGTGTAGAGTAGTCCCCTGTGAAGGCATTGCTTTCCTAATATCAACCCTGATTTTTTTCAGCTTTGCTTGCTCCGAAAAAGGTTTGGGTTGCTATATGTTCTGGTTATTTCTAAATGCCTCTGTGGTTTCATGTGGTTTGCTGTCCTAGGGCTAACTCAGTGACCTGGAATCCTCACAAGATGATGGGCGTCCCGCTGCAGTGTTCAGCCCTACTAGTAAGAGAAGAGGTATGTCACAATGTATGTGCTTCTCTGCTGCTTTCTGGCATTTTGCGTCTGAAAATCCTGGATACTGTCTTCATAAATGTGTCACAGCTAATACTTGCTAATGTGACAAGGATTATAAAAGAAACTGAGAAATAGACCTCTAGTTTCATGCTCAGGCTATGACCGCAAAAAGAATTAAAGCAGCTGTCTAGCAGAAATAATAGAGCCAGTCAATGCCAATATCTTTACAGAGTTTTTTGACTTTCCATTTAAGATGTCCACATTTAAGTTGTGGGTGCGTAGCTGTGTAACCCCATAAGTTTCTGTGTAGCATAAGATGTAACTCTAGGCAAACTCTCATTCTCTTGGAATGAATGACATGGTATACATGCAGCGCAACATTTGGTCCAGAATTGAGGCATCTTTAAACTTTCTAGACTTCTGTGATGTTCCTACCCAGCTCTGATCTATATATGCACTTTGGGGCACATGGAAGTAAAAATGGTGCACTAAGTTCAATTGTATTAAAAAGTAGACATTTTATTTAGCACTAGAATTTGAATTAACCTTCAAGCCTGTAATTTTCATATAACCCATCAGTTACTGGGACAGCTGCTGTACAACCACCACTTAATAGACCAGCTATCAAAAAGCTGGTTGCTGTTTTGCTAGCAGCTGTACAACAGATTGTAATACAAAGTGATTGCATTTAGGAAGAGAGAAACTGGCTTTTATTTGCCCTCTGGGTCACTTCCCTGAGACAAATCCTGCCTGGCTGAAGTCAGTACCATCCTTGACCTCTAGTGAGAACAGATGGCTCAGATTAGTAGAAAGTCAGGTTTTTTCCCCCCCTCTCATTTTACTGTCTCAGTTTTGAGTTACACATAAAGATTAGACTTGATGATAAACAGCCAAGTTTTGATTCTGCTTGGACTGGAAATTGCTGTTTTAGGCAACAGCCCTAAGGTATACTATAAACTTGGTTGAGGTCTTAACTGGAGCCAGAATGTGGCTCTCTGCATTTTATTTTAAAACCTAAAAAGGAAACCTCATGCTTTCTTGAGCCAGGTTTCCTCACCTTGTTGGCTTCTGTCCCTCCCACAAAGCTGCCTCTCAGAATGGGATGTTGCAACCCAGAAATAGCTCTAGCTGGCTTTTTAAAGGCCATATGCTTTTCTGTCTGTTCAAAGCTTTCTATACCACTTAAGCATCCAATCTGCAGCTGAGGGCCTTGCAGAAAAGAACAGTTCCTACAAAGAAAAAAAAAAAAAAACAGTAAAAATCAGAATTTTAGAGACCAAACAATTGAAAAGTGCTGTGATACTATTTAGTCACCAAATTGTCTCAGTCTAACTCGACCAGAAAAAATGTCTTCCAAGAAAAGGAGGAAAAAGGAGCCAGAACAAAGAATAGAAAGCAAGATCCAAAAATGAACTTAAACATAATGATGCTAAGAAACACAATGTCCAGCTTTTTTTAAAAAAATGCCTTGGATCTAGGAGTGTATTACACATTGCTGGGTCAGGTACCAAGGTGTCTCAGGCACTGAAAGGGATGTGAAAAACTTAGTCCATTGAGCAACTAAGCCTAGTTTTGTCCTTTTTTTTTCTTGATCTTCCTTTTGCACTTGGACACACATTCCACTGAATTTGGATGTTTGTAATGTCTCACGCAAGGTAACCCTCAAAGCAGTAGTCACATGTGTGCCAACATCACTTTGCTTGTGTCTTTGTTTCTATAAGGGATTGATGCAGAGCTGCAATCAGATGCATGCTTCCTACCTCTTTCAACAAGACAAGCACTACGACCTGTCTTACGACACGGGGGACAAGGCTTTGCAATGTGGACGGCATGTTGATGTCTTCAAGCTATGGCTGATGTGGAGGGCAAAGGTAGGACTGCCTGCTTTAGATTTGTTTGCCTTAAAGTAATACACACCAGATACAGTTGGCTTTTTTTTTATTGTAATCATCATTGTAGAAAGTATCTGACCTGCATTTCACATAAATAACATGAAAGAAAGAACACGATTTTATACTTTTAACAATTGAGTTTCAAAGCAGCACAAATGATTTTGAAACTTGAACTCTATGGCTTTGCATAGCATTTGCCATATGTAACTGTAGGAGTCTAATGGCATAAATCATATACCTAGGAGTGTTGTTACAAAGATTTCTGGAAATAAAAGGATGTTTAAATGACATTCAGAAATTAAACATGGCAAATAAAGACTGGAAAACCTGGTTTCGTTGCATGCAGTAGATATGAAACCATCTTTTGAAGGAGTAGAGGAAAACACATCAAAAGATCTTCATTGAGAAATCTGTAAAACACCAGCTCTAATGATTAATTTATCCATATTTGTAGAATATTGTTAAATGAGTTCTTGCGTGTATTTATCCAATCTGTTATGTCAGGTTGCCTCAGGTTTGTTCAGAGGAGATGACATCACTGTTTTAATTTCCAGAAAGCCTCATGTGCTTCATTAAAACTCTGAGGAGGTGTGGGAGTCCGAAAGGGAGGATGCACGTTTCTGTGGTTGCAATAGCTGTTCTGCTAACTGGGGACTGCAGAGTAGTAGGAGATTTTAGCCACATGTCTCTCTTTTACGCTGAGCCTTTCTCCCAGGGCTGTGCTAGCTCTATCCTGTTTTGAAATCTCTATTCACAGAGGGATAATGACATGGGCTTTTAAGTCAGTTCTGCACTGCCAGAACAGATTTAGCAGGGACATGCATCCTGTGCTCAGAAACATTTCTTCTGAAGCCCGTTTTTTCAGTATGCCTTGTACTGCTTTTTCTCTTCTCAAACCCTGCTTGTAATATTAACATTACAAAATAGGATGTGTGTTTCTTAAAGAGTTTATCTATTCCAGCTGTTTATTCCCCTTCCTTCCTCTTGAAGCTGAATCCTTTGTTTGAGGCATCACAGTTGGTGATTGCAGGAGCAATTATGATGTCACAGAGAGGATTATGACTTCTGCCAGAGAAGAAAAAGCAGGTTTTTTTGCAGGTCTTAAAAACACAGCTTCTGGGTTTATATGGTATCTGTTAGAAAAGAAGAGAAAAAAAACAGTAAAGAGGCAGTGCAGTATCTAAACAAAGTGTGCATTTTCACAGGCTTCAGACCGGGCTCTAAAAGTATATCTGCCAATTCTGTGCTTAACAAAAAAAGAAAAAAAAAATTATCAGAAAATCCCCAAGCATATCACCCCTGGGAAATTAAAATTCCTTATTCTGAAAATAGTGGGAGACTCCCCATGTCTGGAACTCAACACCTTCTAAGGACCCTCCTCTGTGCCAGTCCAAGCTGTCCAAAACCATCCTCAGCCTCTCTGCAAAATCTACAAAGGGCACCCTTTGTCAGAGGTGTTATTCTTGGGAACCAACAAGTACCCAATGCTTATTTTGCAGAAGTGGCTACAGGAGAGTCAGTGGCAAGAGCTAGAGACAAGTGGGCTCTGCTTCACAAAGTGCCCTCCATCACATAGAATCAGATCCCTAATTGGTGTCACAGACGCTTCCGAGAGGGGACTTGTGCTGATGTGTTGGCAAGTGTTGTGTGGTCCTTCCTTTATTTTGATTCCCGGAACAGATATTTACGTAACTTCTTTTCTTCATCCCTCTCTAAAGGGAACCACAGGATTTGAAGCACAAATTGATAAGTGCTTGGAACTTGCAGAGTACCTATACAATAAAATAAAGAACAGAGAAGGGTACGAAATGGTGTTTGATGGAAAGGTATGTATTGCAACTTCTTTTTCTCAGTTGGTCAACACTGTTTGCCTTGGTGACCTATTGGGATGCTACCAACAGGTCAAATCAAACAGCATGAGACAGAAAGCAGGGACCCTTGTAACAAAACCTGTTGTTGTGCCAATATCTCTCTTCCTTATGGGATCCAGGGACAAGGAAGTTGAGGCAGCTGCGCATGAGCGTTCCGTTTGCTCAGTTTAACCCTGCTGAAACTAAACGCTGGTATCTCAGCCTAACACAGCACACACACTATTAGAACCAGCTCTTGTGTAAAAGAAACAAGTTGCAGTTTCCTAATAGCAGGGTCTTTTAGAAGTGGGGGTTACAGTGCCCCACACATCTCCAAAAGTACAGTTGTGCAAAGCAGGTTTATCAGCATCCTCAGGTGGGCAGTCGCAGGGGACCTGGGATAACGTGGGGTGATCTGCACTGTGATCCCTGCTGTGATGTGGTGCAGCACGGCAGGGCAGGGGCTAGTGTTACTTAGGAGCCCAGCTGGCTCATGGGGCAGAGGTTGCACCTGTGTAGAGTGGAAATATCTCTAGGTATGTTATGTCTGTGGAGGGAGTCCAGCTGAGATTGGACACCTGGGTGCCAGGTGTTCAGCTGGAGCACAGTGCCCAGGGCAAGGCAGTGCAGCCTAGGTTGGGTGGCTGTACCTCTGAATGGCACCAGACTATCTGGGGTTTGACCATCGCTTTGTGGGCAACCCTCTCCAGCTTTGATGGCAGGGGACAGGCCTGGTAGACACCCCTGTCACAAAGTTAAGTGGTGTTTTGCTTGTAAAAGAGAACAAGGTTAAACATCACGATGTTTCTTCAGAGATTACAAGCTCATACCTGCATGCCACTATGGAATTGATTTTTCTCACCTCACACATCATCACTGAATTTGGTCCACTGGATCTGATGATGAGTAAAGGAAATGGCAGCAGTAAGAGATGCTGTAACTCACACATTTAGTATCCAGCAAAAATGGACACAGCAAAGCAGGCAACTGTTGGGAGATTGCAGAAATGCACAAAATGTCAACTACTTCTTACTATATACCTTTCTCCTTAGTGCTGCCATAGTCATTAAACAAGATAAGACCCTGTGGTGCATGCATATTAATATAGCAGCTAGCTGAATCAAATGGAGAAGTAATAAATTTCATTAAATGTAAGAAAATCTTAAACTGTCTTATGCACCACCTGTGGCTCCTGTTTACAGAGTCAGATTCTATATTATTTTGTCATCTAATAAAAGTAAATGACACAGCTCTCACCTCTACATTATCTGTAATAGACTCCTGCCTTAGCTACACAAGCCTTCCAGTCCCTGGAGGGGGCAGGATCTGCAAAATCTAGATGCTTCTCAGAAAGGCATACATATATTTGCCCAGCTGGATGATGTGTTTCTGCGTCAGATGTGATCTGACACCCTGAGAATAAATTGCTTAAAATTATCTTTTCTGCATTAATAATGATGATGACTCTCAGTGGACCACGATAATGAAAACCATTGACTGCTGTCACAATATGATGTATGAGAGGGAGGGAAGGCATGAACTTAATTGCAATTGAGATATTATGAGCATTTTTTACGTTGTAAACCATTATTATTCTGTGTTTAGCCTCAGCACACAAATGTCTGCTTCTGGTACTTACCTCCCAGCTTGCGTGGCATGGAGGATGGCGAAGAAAGAACGAGCCGCCTGATGAAGGTAAGCAGTGTCCTCCGGGATATTGCACAGGGAGCGCTGAAACCCTTTCAGGCAGGCAGTCCCCAAAATGATCTCCCAGGGCATGGTCACCTCATGATGTTCTGGCAAATCTAACCTCCATGGTTGTTTTACTGCAGGTTAGTCTGGCACCAGCTTGCTCTGGTCCCCAGGTTCGTATTCCTTAGGTTTGCCTGATCTCTAGAGCATTTGTTTGCTCTGTGTGTATTAGCTGAAGTTACTGTGAACTGCAGTCACTAAACCCAGCAAGTGCAGGAGAAGTTCAATAATACTACAGCACTTTGGCATATGAAAAGAGGATGGTAGATGATTGCAATCATGTTTTTGAACACTATAAAAACCAGCAATATTGAGAAAGCAGCAGAGGGAACTTTCCCCAGTGATTTTATGAGCAGGACAAAGAAATAGGATAAACCCAGTGTCTTTTCAATGAGACATTTGTTCCTTACTGGGAGTCAATGTTTTTATCGATATTGAATGTGATTTCATTTCAACTGCTTCTTGTACTTCTTCATATTTTGTAAGAAAGGAAAGCATACTCTGCTTTAGTAATAATGAGGGTGAGGATGATAATGAAAATTATAATAATTACAATAATAATAATCATCATCACCCCCTGTTCTTTGTTACTCTACAGGTGGCACCAGTGATAAAAGCCAGGATGATGGAGTACGGCACGACCATGGTGAGTTATCAGCCCCTGGGAGACAAAGCAAACTTCTTCCGGATGGTCATCTCAAACCCTGCGGCAACTCACCAGGACATTGATTTCCTGATTGATGAAATAGAACGCCTGGGACAAGATTTATAATAACTGGGTGTGAAAGTCTGTTCCTGGACCTCTGAGTAGACAATTAAGTTGTCACAAACTGTGCGAATGTATTTGTAGTTTGTTCCAAAGTAAATCTATTTCTATATTGTGGCGTTGGAGTAGAGTACAGATTAAAATCAAGAAACATGGCTCCTTTAAAGTCCTTTCCTGAGTTTTAGAATCCCTCCTTAATAATTAGCACAAAAAGCTGCATTGAAACAAATAAGAACAGAAGATGCTTAAAATTTTATCCCCAGTTTTAACACAGTGATTACTTTAAATTAAAAAGTAATTGGACTGAATGATGCCAAAGTTGCCCAAAATTATGACAAAATCAAATTGGGAGAAGCGAGCGGCGGGGGTGGTGAGATGCAGAATATACATACTATATGTTTGAAAGTGAAAGGATTTTGCCTTTTTCGTAGTATTAGAACAGAATTTCTAATTTACCTATAGCAACATTTAAAATGTATTTAAATAGGTATAGTTTTACAAAAGGAAATATATATATATATAAAAAATCCTATTTTGTAAACTATATATTTTTATTTTATATGGGTTATAAAACTGCAAGGACAGAAGCTGAAAATTAACTAGGATTTTTTTTCTTTTAATGGAGGTGCCTCAGATATTTGTTACTGCTTATTTTAAAATATAAGCCCACATAATACATTTTTTCTCCATGTCATATGGGTTGTACATCTCCAGGATTGATTACTGAAAAACCTCAAGAGTACTGCAGCTCTTACAACCACTTAATAAGATCAATTACAGTACAACAATAGGATGCTATTATTCCTAATTATGTTTCCCACTTGGCCTAAGCAGACGCACAATCAGTATACAGTGCTAACCAAGACTGAAGTAAGGTTGTATTTGGATGGTTTCTGTGTTCTATGTTTAAAAAGCCTATTAAAAGAAAAAGTCACATGTATGAGTAAATGCTTATCTCAAAACTATTTCTGCTATGAGCAGTCCAAAAACTACATGGAAAATTCAAATTTTCTGAAATTCTTACTAAAAATAGCATACAACCTCACAGCTACATTAAGAAGGTAAAGACTTCCTACAGATTTACAGTCTGTAAGACAAGGCCTAAATTAAATATGCCTGTAATCTGAGTGACAGGGATGAGATCTAAGTAACAAACTGTTTTGTCAAAGGATTTTCACAGTGCTGAACTCCATCCTTGTCTACAGTGGCTTTTGAAGTTGCACAAAAGAATTTGAGATAAGACTGCATCTGCCAAAAAACAGTCACACAGATCCTCACAACCTTTTTAGAAGCACAGCTCTTGCAGAATTAATTTGCTGCATTATTCCCTAACATTAGAGGTGTCTCTGGCATGGAAACTGAAATTTATCCTTTTTCCCCCCGATGTCTGGAAATGTTGGTAAGAGTTCTGGCGGCCTAGGCCTGTCTACTTATAACCCTACTAAAATTTTGGTTTTAACTTTGACTAAATGGCCAACTTGTGTTTGTAAAGCAATATTGTTTTGCTGTCTCTAAAATACTTGAAACAAAAAAAGAAGTGCAATGTGGTTTTAATTTCATCAGTAGATAAATGGAATATTGATTCAATGTGATATCATGAGGACATAAAGAGGAAATAAATTGTGTCTGTAATTGTGTTGCCTTTATTATATTGATAGTACTGTTTCGTCACCTCAGATTGAGGCTGTGCACTTTAGATTTAACTGTACAATGTTGCAAATCAACATGTGTTGCTGTATAAGCTTGTACAATATATTATTGATATGTTATTATTTGTGTGGTAGTAGTATTGACTCTTGGTATTGTAAGAACTGCATTCACGCCTGTCCCTCTACTATATCTTTGCTCGGTGTTAACCTCTCCTTGTCAGCTTTTGGGCAGGCCTCTCACCTCACTTTAGTGGACTTCCATTGCTGCCTGCAATGCATAATGTTGCAAGTCAAGCTTTAGAGGAGATACCAATTCTATCAGGAAGGCCTTCAATGTGACCTTTGCTAAATGTGTCAAAATCAGCAGACCAATCACTGAAATACTGAGTAGAGCAGCAAATTATATTCTTTTTTCTTGCTGGGAAAAAGGCAAGCAAAGAACTTGTGAAGTAGAGATAGGAAAGGGACAATGATGAAGGTGATCAGTAGCCTGGTGACATCTTGCATGTGCAATTCCGTTTTAAAGTGCTAAGTGCAAACAATGTATTTATTACATGTATGTGCCAATCCAAGATTTACATTTGGTGTTCCAGGAGAACCAGCTTTTTTTTTTTTTTCCACACATTACTGTACTTATTGCAGCCAGGAAAGAGCGGCGTGGCAATCTGTTCTTGTGTTTGACCAAAGTATCTTATCTGTGGTGTTGATCTAAATCCTAATAAAGGTGTAAAATGTGGCTCTGGGTCTTTTCGTTAGCAGCACTGATGGACACTCTGAGAGTTTATCACTTGTGCTATTTCAGAGCAAGGCCCCAATAAAGAGAATGTTTAATTGGAACTTTCTATGTCTCCTGCTGGATTTTTTCATTATGAGATATGAGATGTGTTCTTTTAACTACTGTAACATAAAAATACCAGTTCTATCACCAGACCCATTCTGAGGCAATACTCCAGACCCTTTTTTGAGGCAATACTCAGCATCACCATACAAGGGTAAATCTGCCATCTGGTATTCTTTAAGATAAGATAGATTTAGTTGCTTTTTTCTCCTCAGACTGGGTCAATTTCTTTTATGTTTTGTTTTGTCTTTTTATTCCACAAGTACTTATTCCCAATTAACCACAGACTCAAATCAGCCTTCAGCACAGCAGGGAAAGCAGTAAGGGCACTTGGCAGGACAGCCCAGACTATACAATGGCAACAATTTAAAAGGGCCATGAAGTGAAAAAGACAACCAATACAAAAACTAAGATTTTAATCGTGACATTTCCCCTGACCCAGGGCCTCCTTCCTTCAAAATCTGCCACCTGTCTGCTCTATTTTCTTTCCACCCTCTGAAGTGTTATCCAGTGTGATGCCAGAACAGAGAAAGAAAACCAAACTATGCTGTCAAAGCAACAGCAGTCAGAAAGCTTTTACCTGAAATGGGATTTTTTTGGTATCATTTCTTTATAGGAGAATTTGTGATTAACCCCTATGCTGAGTACCTGCACAAAATCCAGCTAGGAGATCTGTATGGAAATACAGAGAGGGAGAACATGTGGGGATGTTACTGTCCTTACCTCAATGAAGCTTTTCATTTGTCACTGGGAGAGGGAACCTTTTTGAGCCCTACCCTGGGCTTTGCTCTAAACCTGTCCCCCCCAAAAGCCTCATGGAGCCTCCCTGAGAGACAGTGGGCTGGAACAGATTTGCCCAACTGTGTTTAGCAGAGAATCCTGTCTGTGCATAGGTAGAGAGAGAGGTGTGAACATCGATACATGATTTTGAAGTCCATACCTGTAAAGAACAGCAAGACTATCTGTAAAAGTGATCTGCTGACACTCAGTAGTGAATAGCCGATGTGGGGTTAATATAGAAATAACAGTGCAGGTGGGCTCTCCTGCAGCTCCTGCAAATCCTCAGCCCAGCATCCATGTTGGTCAGAGCACGAGAGTGGCAGAGGGGCAGATGAGAAGCTGAAGTTCTCAGCTCAGCTGGTTTGACAAGACAAGATGGACCACACAAAGACAGGGCTGACATGGTGATTGGGTCTCAATGATTTTAGCATCTCATGAATGCCAGTGTTCTCCAAGAGGGACCCAGAGAGAATCCCATACCTATCCTAAAGCCCACAGCTCCAAGTAGGGCAAGTTTAAGTATCAAGTTAGTTGTAATGAACATGTTCCAGCATGGTTAAGGAAGGAACAAAGCAAGACAGAGCTCAAGAAAACTTATCTTTCATCTGAGTCAGCCAGGCTAACTGCCAAGTAGAAAATCATTCTAAGTAGAAAGTGAGCCCCACGGAAACCCACAGAACACTGTCTTTAATGTGTTAATGTCTTAGACTTACAGTGACTGAACCATCAACTTTATACCTGACCAACCTAACTAAAGGGAGTAATTCAGCCCTTAAGGGAAAGCCAAGTGCTGCAGCTGGAAGAATTACAGCCCTGACTTTGCTCTTCACTGAAAAGACAAAACATCTGCAGGTTGTGGCACTGTTCATTACAGCACTGTAGGATGCAGGTGTATAGATTTTACACTGTACTTTGGAGTAAGAAATTGGGTCTGAGATTAAAAGAAAAGGAATACTCTTTTTTATTAGAATAAAAGCCTTGCTGAAATTCTTACTTCACACAGAAAAATGAAAAAAAATCTGCTCTGTAAATTCATATTGCATGAACAGAGCAAAGGCTGTTTTCTCCAGGCACAGAAAAGTCACAAGTCAAGCAAGGATGGAAACCTCCAGTTCTACCACTACCCTGCAACAGCTGCCCTGTGCATGTTCTCACTCCAGCTGATGTCTGGTGCTGAAAATCCCAAAGGCATTCAGAGACCTAACTTCCATGATGTGAACCCAGATTGCCTAATCCCAATCCTTTAGTTACTTTCAGCCTGTGACCTCTAATCTGCTATGGATAATGCCCCAGAGGTCTCTGGCCAATAATCAGCAATGGCAACTTCAGTGTACTGCTCTGCAGTATGTGAAAGTTCTAAAGGAGTCCTCACATTCCACAGAAAGATTTTAGATGCTCATGACTCAAAAGGCTTGAAAACCACACAACTAGACAACCTTTCTTTCCAAAACACTTCATTCGGCATTACAAGTAGCAGGGCCTAGCCTGTTACTACTACTGGCATACTACTGTTGCCTGCACTGGGCACTACAATCATGTAGGATTTATTTTAACTATTTAGCTGCAGAAAGATATGTTCTGCACAATAAGCGTGAAATCAACATGCAGGACAAGGAGTATAAGAGTGCATATGCTTCATTTACCCCATTACCCTAGAAACTTTTATCATTTTATATAATCCTGTATCAGTAAATTTCCATTTTCTCTCACTTCTACACTGTCTGCATGATGGACTCCTATTTTCCTACCCATCCTCCTCTGTCCTGGTAATGAAAGCAGTTCTGGAAGAAAGAGCAGATGTTTGGGACTTGATGTAAACATATTTTTGTTGCCCTGAGAGACAAAGAAAATGGCTTATGATAAAATAGTTAGCTGCAGCCTGCAGCTTTTTAAAGACAGTCTATAAAGAGTGATGAGGCAGTGTGGTTGGGGGCTGCACACACGCTGGGGCTGCCCAGCAGAGCTCCCCAGGTGCTCCTGTGCTGAGAGGCAATGCCCACCATAGGAAGTGACTCCATATGAGTCCCTGCCAAACAGCTACTCCAGCTAATTTCCCGGTTCAGATGAACCACTGCTGGGTGTATTGCATTGGCAGCTAACAGAAGCCCAAGCCTGGCAGCAGTAAAAGCTGTAACACTGTCATCTCCAGATATGAAAGCATTGAAGAGACTTGGTGCTCAGGACTTCACATGGGGATTTGTCTCTTTCACCAGTGTTTCCTTCTGATCAGAAGAGACTGTGGAAATAAAATACGAAGCTTTCAGGCAATTCTCTGTTTGGATTCAACTTTCGATGAACCTGACTTGGGAACATAGGGTGTTCAGAGCTGCTGTCTCCTTTTGTGAATTCCCAGATGCGTGACTTCCACCAGCATGTCTGGTAAAACCTCTTGGCTGCAGAAAGCTCAAAGAAACCAGGAGAACAATTCTGCACAGTGCTTGCAGGGAAGATTCCTGGAGATTGGACCAACAAAGCTGTCCTTCCTGGGGGAGGTGGGATAGTGCACTTTCCTTCTGCAGCAAACAGCAGGTCCCATCTGTGAGCAGCACACATCTAGATGAGTTATGAATCTTCATCCCTTATCCTATGGCTATTTGCTCTTGCACCAGCAATTTGGGCAGCTACTCCAGATAAGCCTGTCTATATTAAATTTGGGAGATTGAGAATTAAGCTGTATTAATAGTGATACTAATGAGAGTTGGCAAGCAGGATATTAATAAAATGCAGAGTTCCTTAGGTAAATCCCTACTACTCAGTGAGATTCATGACAGTTCTGAATTAAATTTTTAGACTGCAAGGTTATCAGTATTATTTTCTGTAATAACTTTGGATTAAAATAGAATTTTTTCCTGTTTAAAGGCTACAGACCCAGTAAGCTACCTCAGGAATTCATATCCAACAGGCAAAGGATAAATGGCAGGGTTATGATATAGTATAAGTGCCTCCATATCTCACTCTGTCCTTTTACTTTCAACACAAATGAGTTGTGATACTGCTTACTACAGAAGTGTTTTCCTTGCTTAAACAGATATCTGTCGATTTACATCTCACATTTACTAAAATTTCAATAGATGTCAGGAGTTGAAAGAAATAATCACATTAAAGTGAAATACAAAATACAAGTGATTAATGATAGTGCTCAAAATTGTCAGTCGATGTGCCCAATTTACTTAGGACCTTGTTTGTGCATATCACAGTTCAGTTTGCACTGATTCATTTCTCCATTTGCCATTTGTCTTAATTCACAGTGTCGTGTTTTTATGAGCCGGTGTTGCAGAAAAATCTACAAGCACATCATGTATTGTTGACATGACACTGGAAACCCAAGAGGGATGAACAGATCACCTCACCACTTTGCCATTGGTTCTGAAACAGCCCGCCTTCTATTTACTGCTGTGATAGACTTTGTCTTCTGCAGATGACAATTGACAATCACTTTTCTCCTTTTCTTCAGCTAGTTCAGCTACAGTCATTATGAAAAAAGAGATAAAAATAATCGAACTCAAAAAACCTTCCAGTGATTGGAGCTGATTGCAGATGCCTCAATTGCGATGCAGCTTAAATTACTGATGTATTACAGTGCTTGGAAGCAATTTTCTTGCAGTAACTCTTAAATAAATTGTAGCTATTGATCACTGGCCTTCATATTTTCTGCACAGAAAGTCTCCTCTTTGTTTACATTCTGGGCAGCCTCACTTGCTCTCAGGCTTGTTTTTAGAGTGAACCAACTAAACCACTTCTAGGGGAAACTGGACACATTTGACAGGATAGGTCACCACAGAGTCTGATCCAACCAGACAGCACAGATGCAGACTGCACCAAGTTTGACTTCTGCATCACAGAGGACATTGCAATTTAGAAAATACTCCTGCTCTCTCTTGGGTACACAAAAATATGCTGGTGTCATGCATAAAGACATCATTCTGCAGGCTGTAGCAGAGCCCTATTGGAACTCATAGAATCAAACAACCACTTTGGTTGGAAAAGGCCTTGAAGATCACTTAGTCCAACCGTTAATTTAACACTGCCAAAGCCACCACTAAACCACGACCCCAGCTCCAGTATCTACACCTCTGTTGACTGTGTTGTCCATCATCCTTTGCTGTATTACTACGTAGTCATTGAATGTGAACTAACTCAAAGCTGACTCTCATGAAGGATTGCCACAGGAAGAGTGACAACCAGCAGACAAAATAGGCTGAAGATCAAGAAAGGCTTTCCTCTCTTGTTCAGTGTTTTGGCCTTTGGGACATTCAAAAATGACACCATGAGGTCTCAGGTCCAAACTCTAATTTTGTCTAACGAGACCTGAATCAACACCAGCACACTGCAATTAAGTGATTGTTAGTGTGTATAGGGGCAAGAAATGCTCTTAAATCTCTTCTGTGGACATGTAGTCTGGGTGAAGCTGTGACAGGGTTGGTACAAAACTGGTTAATAAATGTGCCCAGAGAGTTTTTTGTAGGTGGCACAGAGAATGGCTCTGCATAAGTCTGTTCCAGACTTGATTTTGTTCAGCTTCTTACTAATGACTCACACAGTGAAATACAGACTATGCATATAATGTGGTGTGGTGCAAGGAGGGGCAGAAGTCTGGGAAGAATGGGGAATGGGCAACAGCTGAATTCAAATCAATCTTGACAACCTGGAAAAATAGTTGGAAAAAATAGGTTAAAGCTCAGTAAATGCAAGTGAAGGGTGTTACTTCAACCAGGACTGTTGTGGGGTGACCCGGGCTGGACACCAGGTGCCCACCAAAGCCACTCTATTACTCCCCTCCTCAGCAGTGCAGGGAAAAGGTTCATGGGTTGAGATAAGGACTGGGAGAGATCACTCACTGGTTACCTTCATGGGCAAAACAGACTCACCTTGGGGAAATTATCTTATTACCAATCAAATCAGAGTAGGATAATGACAAAATAAAAACTAAATCCTAATTCACCTTCTCTCATCCCTCCCTTCTCCCTGGGCTTAACTTCAATCCAGATTTTCTCTACCTATGCCCCTGCAGTAGCACAGGAGGTCAGTTCATCACACATTATCTCTGGCATTCCTTTCTCCTCAGGGTGTTAACTTCTCACACTCTTCCCCTGTTCCAATGTAGGGTTGCACCCACAGGAGACAATCCTTCATGAATTTCTCCAAGATATAGTTCTTCATGAACTGGTCCCACACTGGTGCCTCCCGTGGGGTGCGGTCCTTCAGGAATAGACTGCTCCAGCGTGGAAGTCCCACAGTCACAGGTCCTGCCAGGAGCCTGATCCAGTGTAGGTTTCCCACAGGGTCAGAGCCTCCTTTGGTTGCATCCTCCTGCTCTGGAATGGGGTTCTTCAGGGGCTGCAGGTAGATTTCTGCTCCACTGTGGACCTCCAAGGGCTGCAAATGCACAGCCTTCTTCACCATGGTCTTCACCATGGGCTGCAGGGGAATCTCCATCTGGCACCTGGAGTTCTTCTCCCACCTCCTTCTTCACTAACCCCAGTATCAGCAGAGCTCTTGCTCTCACATATTCTCATTCCTCTCTCCACTGCTGTTTTTCCCCTTCGTTAATGTGTTATCCCAGAGGTTCTACCGCCATCACTGATGGACTCGGCCTTGGACAGAAACGGGTCCATCTTGAAGCCTGCTGATATTGGCTTTGTCAGACATAGAGGAAGCTTCTGGAACCTTCTCACAGAAGCTACTCCTGTAGCCCCCTGCTACCAAAATCTTGCCACTAACCATAATCATAGACTGATGATGCATTATGTAACAGCCTTTCAAAGAAGGGTCTCAATTATTGCTGAAAAATGTTTTATCAGCAAGAACAACTATGTAGTCAGGTTGGAATAGATGAGTGGGAAAATGGCTTGCACTACAGACTGAGTCATCCCTCAGATCTAGTCACCAGAGATGACTGGTACAGCCTCCATGAGGACATAATACTCAGTTTCAGGCATCACACTTCCAGGAAGACATTAAGATGACAGCAATAATTATTAACAATCTAAAACCATCCAATCTTCTAGGAAATACGAAAAGTTGAACTATTTGTGTAAAAACATGTCAAAAATTATAATGAAAGTCCACTAATATCTAGAATTCTGCTATAGAGAAGAAGGGATTTTTTTTTCCTGTGGTCATGAAGGCTCAGACAAGAAATAATGTGTTCAAACTCCAGCAGAAAAGATTCAATATTACAAATAGCCTTCCAGTGATAAAGATAATAAAGCCGCAAAACAGATTACCTTGGAAGACCATGGGATGCTGGAAATCTTCAGAACACAGTGGATGAATGTTAAGCAAGAAACAGCTGATCCCACTTTGAGCAGAGCGATAGACCCTCTTTAAGTCCCTCTTGCTGTATTTTTTCTGTGCCTCATGGCAACAGCCCTGGGTTAATCTGTGACTACCTGTAACTCCTTTCAGTGACTCTTTTCAAGAGCATGTCAGTGCTGTGGATCAGCATGAAGTTAATTTCTAGGAAATACATTGTAGCAAGACAGCTGCAGAGATCTCAGGCAGTCAGTGTCATAACAGATGTAAGGAACTGTACTGATTTCCCTCCTCCAGCAAAGGCAGTGACCTTCTGACCTGCCAGCTCCCCAGACCGCTGCTACCTTGCCTTAACTATGCTGTTGGTTGTCTTCTAAGTCATTAACTATTGCAAAATGCAGCAGAAAATTTCTAAAAATAATTCTTAAATCTAAGTACCATGAGATAGTTCAGAACCAGAGAGAGAGAAGGGGGTGATTTTGGTGAAGAAGCAGCCCAAGTGCTCATCTTGACTCCTTAAAACAAGGACTGGGGAAACAAACTCAGCCTTCTGCGTTCCTTTCAAATTTATCCTTTTGTTTTGCCTGTATATTCTCACCACATTATGCACTGGCTCATTAATAATTTGTTTATATAGATGTTACAAGATTTTAAGTAGATAAAACAGGTCATAGAGCTGACAGTCTTCTTTTGCTGGCTGTGCCTTCAGGGCATGGAGAGGCAGAAGGGAAGAATGGGTGTAAGACCAAGATAGCTGGACAGCTAGTTACTATTTCCCTTGTATCTGGAGAAAGGGAACAGGTACTGATGCTGCATCACAGGACAGTCCTGGTCTAGTCTTGGATGAAATACAGAATCGAGGTCTGGCTGTGGTGACTCTGCTTTATTTCTTCTTTCCAGCTGGGTGATTTTGGATTCTCTCTCACCCTGACTCGCCTTGACAATTAACCCCGCACAGTGGTGAGCAAGTGATAAAATGTCCCTGTAGCCTTAGTTACTGACAGATAGGTGTTGAAGGAAGGTGCCTGTAAATCTTGCTCCTCTATACCCACACAGGCTGAGTTTGATCGAGCCCTGTTCAAGTCTGTGGTAAAATTCCCACAGACTGCAAATGGACTTGGACTGAGTTTATGAGCGATATAATTTAAAGGATGTCTTGGCTGCCTGAACTAATGCCCATCTGTTTCCATGCCATTTATGACACCTAAAAAATCAGCTGATCCTGGGGGCTAGGCAGGGACTGACAGGCAAATGCCAGATGGAAACCTGGATTGTCACTGCTGCAAAGCAGCTCTTTGAATGCGGCCGTTTCTCAGGGACCCTTCCCCAGAGCAGTGCTCGTGCATCCACTCTTCACCTTCCAGTCAAGTGGTTTCCCAAGCAGAAAGGTGCCTTTAGGGTCAGCTGGAGGGGGAGGAAGTAGCTGATTGCCCATCCTCATGTCATCCTGCCAGGTCCTTATGTCCCATGGCAGGCAGTGGCCAGTGTGCTTATCTCCTTTCTAGACAGGGAAGGTGCTGCCAAAACATCACAAATGTCTAAAGAACTGAAAAAAAAGGGGTTCCTGACCTGCACGTATTTTTTGAGGTAAATATTCAATTTGTATACATGAGGCAATTAAAAGATGCACCATAAACTGAGTAACAGCTACTACACTCTGGCAGTCCAAATAAAAAAGCATATTTACCTTAAAAAATTAGGAGGAAAAAATTAAGAAATAAAAATTAAGAGACTTGGAATATGAATAATGGACTTTTCAGTTCAAGAGACAGCTAAGAGAAAGCTTTTCTAAAAATCTATTCAAATTGACCTGAAATGAATTTGTATTGAGGAACTAAATTATGTTAAATTTAATGTTGTGCTTTATTTGGGAATTACTTCATCTATTAAACTTGATTTTTTTTTTAATACAGGTAAGGTTTTCAAAAGAAACCATAATTCCAAAATTAATGTCACATCATCAGCTTAGAAATGCAGAAATTATATATCACAAACGTGCCTAGACTGTAACCACACATCTGTCCAGCATAGCTAGGAGATTGATCAAAGCTGCTTTGATCCAAGTTACAATTGGAGTCCATGTGGCCCTTTTGTCCTCCCATGCCTTGCTTCATTTCCAGTGGAGTTTTTTTCCCACATATTTGCCTCCCTGGCCATGGGGAGGGATCCTGCAGTCCAGCTTCTCGATGAAATCCCAGCCTTGCAGCAGTCAGCAGTAGAACTCTCATCTATCAGATAACAAAATTTCACTGACGCCCTTGTAGTGTTCTGAACTTGATGGGTTTTTCTTCACGAGAAGGATGATGTTTCTGGAGTAGGTAGTTGTTTTCTACATCACACAGTTGTGATCTGGTTCTTCTCACAAGAAGACCTCCAGCGAGTGGCAGGTTTGACTGCTTAATAGAAACCAGAATTTGACAGAGGAAGGGACAGAAAGCTGCTGTAAGCACCAGACATCAATAATGCAGAGCTCCACTGTCCTAGAAGACCTGAAGGATTTACCTAACACATTGGTACCAATGCAGGAGGGCCACTAAATGTGTCATCATTTAGAAGGTGCATTTCTTTGTCAGTCTTTCCTGTAATTTCTCTGTATGTCAGTTGTATTTGGGAGACTTTATAGTTTTTGCACTGGTGACTCATTTAGCAACATGAAATGTTTTCTTTCATTCTCATCTTCAATATCATCATTTTTTAAAAAGAAAAGCTGATCAGGACTGTGCAATTAAATTGTTACATTTGTAAACAGACTAATAATACATTGGTAGCTGTTGGGATGTGCTCCACCCTTCATTGCTAGCTATCTGGAGAAAGCTGCTGAGAAAATTAAACCCATTTTATATATGTTTACAGTGTTTCCTATTTTTTTTTCCTAGTCACATACTTTCATCTAAGCATTTTAATGACCAACATTTATAAATTCATTAAATAAAACTGTTTCTCTCATCTTGTTTTCTTGTTTCTAAGGCATGAATATGTCTCTTCTCGGTACCTCCTTTTTTTGTATTTTTTTCCTCTCGTGTTTATACTTACATCATACTTTGTCTTCATCCAAAATTTACTGCCATATGTCTATAAAGATAATGTTTTTATCAATGATGCACACAACAGAGATGAATAGCAGTGAGGAATTAAACACACAAAGTTGTTAATATAAGACACTTTAACTGTACTTTGCACTTTCTGCCCAGAAATATTTATTTTACATAATGTAGCTTCAAAAAGAAAAGCTCAAAGCATACGTACACGGACTGGTTTGGGGAAAGTGAGTCAGAGAGATTATGGCAGGGCATGAAGTCAAGCTTTCACATTTCAGGAATTAATTGGCCGCTAAGAAGGAGTGGCTGAAGCGTAGGAGGAGAGATAATTTTGGTGGGCACGAACAAAGAGCAGAGAGATTCCTGATGCTTTTATTTCTCAGTCCCACTCCAATAAAAATTAAGCTTGTGAAAAGGCTTTTTAGAAGTCAAGGCAAGCTGATGTGAGGATGCTGTGCTGAAAAGATGATGTTTGCTTGCAGCCTCACCACTTTCAGCCAAGCCTTATGCTGCAAGTATCATATGCAGTGAGGTGGGGCTGGGCTGCAGCCCATCTGAGCATTCTGGCACACCAGAGATCTGGATGTTGGGGTAATACTTTCTCTAGGTCGAGAGTATGTCAGAAGATGATCTTAAAATAAAAGCTGCAAGTATTGGACGTGCTTCGAAGTTAACTCCAGTTCCTACAACTTGTCTGATGCAGTTGGTGGCTGAAATCCTGACCATGCTGAAGTCAGAGATAGAAGTGCTGCAAACTCCAGAAGTCCAAGCACCTCAGTGGCCATCTCTGCTGCTTGGTGCCGCCTGCCACCACAGCTGGTTGGGTTTGGTGGTGGGTTTTTGCATCCTGACTAGGTGAAGAAACAGAAGGGGCTGCATTTTGGCTGTGGGTAAGATGGTATCCTCCACAGATCCTGTACTTCTCAAGAGGACAGGCTTGACAAAAAGGTTGACAATTAAGTCTTTTTAGAACAAATCATAAAGCCACCCTGACCACACACAGAGGATAGAAATCACCTGAGGCTGTAAAATTAGCTGCTTCCAACCTGCTGCCCTAAAGCAGAGTGATGGGCAGAAATTTGCAGGAATGAACAGATTGGATGTCCATCCCCTAGGGTTAGGGGTAAGGGAGGACTGCCAGTCACCCTCCCAAAGATTGAGGATGATTTACTCCACAAGGAAGACAGAGAGAAAAAAATTAAACCATGAAAGTTTGTCCAGCTCCTGCACAGTATAGCAAACCATTGCCCCTTATTCTGGGTGGACTGTAGGGTGGCAAAATAATTTTTCACCAAAAATTAAACAAGGAGCTTGTGTTTCTGAATATGAGCAGAATACATGAAATGGATTAAATTACTTGTAAAATGATGATTATATAATGTTTTAAAAAGCATTTCGAAAGCTCATTAAATAGAGTATAGAGAAGCACTGCACTACCATATAAATAAACAGAAACTGGAGCATTCAAAGGAGAGCGTGAGGTCCTGCTGTATCTTTTGAAGCATTGTACAGGCCCCGGTGGCAGGGATTACATTCTCTGTTAATTTTGCAGAGAGGTTTATTTCCTTCAAAATTCCACAACACAAGGATAGCAAAAGTGTTTTGAAAATATATCACGCATAGGTAACAGCTCTGCTCAGAGCCTAAGCTATTCATGCACAAAAAATATATGAAATCAAGTGTTTGTCGAAAGTAAATGAAAATAAAGTAACTCTACCAGGGTCAAGAGACATTTTCTTTCATTCACTATCCTAAGCTGATGTTTTGTTTTAGAAGAGCTTTAGGTGGAATGTGCCTGAGATGTTTTAAACAGAAGGAGAGGGATCAAGATAAGATTAACTAGCATGATGAAAACATTGAAGTACACATTAGTCCATGTGCCTTTATGTATAGAAAAAAGTGGATTATTCATGTAGGACCTATTGTTCAACAGTCATTATGATTGTTAGCATTCACACAAAGTCCATTAAGTCAGTTGCATTTCATGGCTAGTGACTGATCTGCTACTTTTCCATGTCTTTACAGAAATAACTTGGGAAATACTTAAAAGCATCCTATAGATTTCTTCCTCTTTATGAGCTGCTAAGACTACAAAGAAATCACTACATTTTCTAAGGGTGAATTAAGAGAACAAGGATTTTTTGTCTAATGTAAGAGTTTTATATCTTCTTTGTCTAGCTGCTACTGTGAGAGTTGTAGTTTAAAAACAGAAATAAACACAGCTGTCTTTAGTCATAATGTTTAGTAAACAAGTGGCCTTACTACAAAGAGATGAAAAGAGGGGGGGAAACCCCAAGACCTGTAGTTTTAACAACCTCCTAGTTTTAAAATTCTGAAAAAAACCCACAAACATGTGGTTCAGTTTTTAAATGGTAGTTTGAAACTCATTATAGTTTTTTGTAAACCCAGTGAAGACAAGGATATTTCTGGAGTGGTTATGAGTTAGTTTGCAGAATTCTATGAAAATTACAAGGATTTGGCTGCATATGTAGTTGTAAATGGAAACTATTTCGTTAGTCTGATTCTAGTATGGGAAATTACTTTCTCAGACATATGCTTGTTATTTTTTAATGGATTTCAGTTTGTTTAATCTGCATTCTAAACTATTGTGAAATGGTGCAAGAAAAATATTTATTTTCAGATTCATTCCCTGTTTTACAATATCCCCTACTGTATTTTTCTTCCTCCATCTTATTTGGATAAAGTGCCAGAGGCAAAATGAGCTTGCTAAAAACACATGAGTAATCATGTGGCCATCAGAGTATTCAGATGGACAGTTATTAACCACAATTATCTAATGAGAATAAATACTCTGTGCACGTTGTTATAAGTTAATTCTTCTCTTGAATTTTGAAGATGGCAAAAATACCTGCAGGACAAAGAAATATAGCCAGAGATTTTTATTGCACTGCTGGGTATTCATTTTCAGCTCTGGGTGCACCTCTGAATCATACAAAGAGCACACCACGGTTTGAAAATCGCGCTTTTTTGTACCCTCCGATACCAGCTTTTGAATATTCATTTATTGTCCGTTTGTTGCCTTAAAAGGTAATTTCTCTGCTTTGGAAGTGGGTGTTACCTTCTGGCTGGTTGTAACATATCTCCCCTGGGCTCGTACAGGGGGGTCTTGCATCATCCCCAAGTTGCAAGGCATGGAGGGTCTCTCATGTATCCACATGGCACAGAGGAATACATTTTTATTTATAATTTGTTCCCTGTTCCCGGCCGTGAAAGATTCCCTGGTGTTAGGTCCAGACAGGACCTTCACATTACAGCCTCCATGGTACGCCTATAAGTTAGTAAATATACAGAAATAGTTCTTTTGTTAGTACCCTCTGTTTATTTTAATTTGCTTGGAATAAAACTGGTTCCTCTACTTATCACACATGTAATTGAAACCCACAGAAAATGTGCTGGCACACTATGTATAGCAATTTGCTGTATAATGCTTACTGTGTTAGGAGCACTCACCAATCCTCATTTTCTATCTGGTGCTTCACAGTCTTTAATATTCTTTTACAAAGGGAAGCAGTCTGCTTTCCTCAGAGTACAAGTGGCTGTTTAAATGACATCAGAAACATACCCCAACCTACAGCAAAACACTATTGATGCTTTTCCCAACTTTCCTTTGCCAAGCCCTAAAATGACAGCACACTGAACATTAAGTGGGACATTCTAATATGCGGCAAGAAATTGTCCAGCATTAACTCAGTTCACTCATTGCTTCTGAGTATCCTGGAGCTTATTCTGGATACTGCTGCAGTATCTGTGGAATCTCTAGAAGATGTTGTGGTCCATGCTCAGGTGTGTGTTTCCTCTCTCAGCCAGCACTGTCACCAGCACTGTTGTCCATTTCAGGATTTGGCTCAGAGAAGCCATTTCTCCTCCCAAGAACAGGCTTTCCTGTTGAAACGAATGTTGATAATTTCAAAGCTATCAGGCAGCTACTGAAATCAGTCTGAAAAATGCCATGTCAAATAAAGCACAGTGCAGTGACAGATGTGAAGCTTAAAATACCAGTTTGACAATTTTCTGAAAAGTCAGACCCCACTCAGAGATGTATTGCAGGTTCAATCCCTGGAGGTCTGGGCACAGACATGGGTCAGTGAGCAAGAAAAGCAATATGTGGGAACAGCCACAGGGCTGTAGCGAGGCCAGGCTGGACCATCTCACTGCTCCCTGGAACACAACCCTGCTGAGGCTGAAGTGCTGCAGGGTTTGAGCAGCCCTGTTGTCCCTGCCATGATGCATCAGGGCATCGCCTTGTTTTATCCTCTGTGCTGAAGGTTTGGGTCCCCATCTCCTGAAGATTGCCTTGTGGAGGGATGAACTGCTACTGTGCACTTTAAAAGCCACAGGAGATTCAGCACGAAGTCAGACAGTTCTACCCTCCATCACTTGTACCCATAGCTTACTATAAGGTGTGTCTCCATCATATGTGCAATATAAAACCATGGGCACTCTGCACCGGCTCCTGAATTACTATAGTATTTCATTGCAAATATTTACCTAAGGGTTTATCTTCTGTTTCTGCCTCTGAAATACCCCTTTTCATTACACATTCCTCTCAAGCACTATCTGACCCCTCCTTGCAGTTTTACCCCTACTGTGATTCTCCCTCACACATCTTTCTGGCAAATCAATGTGACAAATTGCTGTGACTGGACATCAGCTTTTTTCCACTGAAAAAAATTTACTCTTTTTTAGTTTCAATTTTTTACTATTCTGTTTTAAACAGTGGTCAAGCCTCTACTCTCTATCCAAACCAGGCAACATTCGTTTCTTGTGTTTCTTTTTTTCCTTAAAAGTGCTGGAGCTTGAATCCCATAGTAGCACATTCTCAGATTTTCAGAGTCTTTCTAGAAAGGTGTGATTAAAAATAGACAAAGGAATTGCTTTGCAGACCTCAGCATCTTCAGGCTATTTTCTCTCACTAATCACTGAAGCTGACCACTAAAGCCAGGTTTACTGCCTGATGGGCCATTTCAGTGTTTGAAAAAAAGACACTTAAAAAAATGCAGTGGCCAGCTTTACCAAATCATTCTGTCAAACCTATATAAAGTCACCCTACCAATAAATTTAATGACAATGAACTCAATAGCTTTTTACTGATGTAAAAGGCTTGTATTTCCAGACAGAGAAAGGGACTTTATTATAACACACTATTGGCAAGTGTCTGTTTTTATCTGTCATTTTCCTTCTCCGGACTCTGATTTTATTATCATATTGCTGTAATGAGAAGCACAAATCATTCGGACAGCAATAGCAAGCAGCTGTATCTCACTGCTGTGATGTCACCAAATGACTGTATTTCAAGGTTTTCTCATTACATAACTTTTGTGAAAAATACAGACTAGTTTGAAGACTAGCATGCAAATAAACAGGAGCTGCCTACACAGGTTTCCTCTGAGTCACGTCACACAGATATTTCAGCCCTGTCTTTGTCTGTGCCCTTCAACCCTGAGTGGCTGCAGCAGCTCCTTGTACAGCAGCTCCCTGTGGAGCCTTCTGCGATCCTCCAAGAGGAACAGGGCCCAGGGCTTGGGATTTCCCCAAGGGAAAAATCAAACATTACAACACAGCAGGGAAAGTTCTGTTTTCCCTGTAGCTTCACACACTGTGAACAAGTGTTTCGTTGCTATTGCTCTGTTCGTAATTCAATTACTTTGTGCGTTGATCTCTCTCACCTGAGAGCAGGAAAATATGCTTCCTGAATTGCACACATTTATTGCGACTTGTATGCAAAATTCACACAGTAGAAATAGGGCTTTTTTTCAGGTCCAATACCCTCTTCTTGAAATTAAGAAGACACTGTTTCCACTTTCTGTTGATATTCAAATTGCATTCCAACAAAGCCCACTCATGTGCTAAGAAACAGCTGTGAACAAATCTTTTTTGGGTCTTTGTGTAAAATGTCACAGGATGGAGACTGAATCTGGAGAAACTGAGTGACCTACCTTCAAAAGGCAGCAAAACTTATCAATGTCTTTAGATGATACATTCGAGAAAGACCTAGTGATTGAGCTATGTAATGTCATATCTGGAAAACTGACCCCAATTTCTGGTTACTGACCCTCATCTTACCTGCTACTGTTGCAGAAAGCTCAAGTAGCAGTGCAAAGGCAAGTGTGAACACACAGACTCTGCCAAAGGTGATGATACATTTCTACCAATAGAAAGAATTATGTGAGGAAAAACTGATGGATTTTGGCTTGGAAAATTCTGTAACTGTTTCATTAAAAAAAATCAATCCAAAGCTATGCAAAAAAAAGTCAAGGTGATTATTCACTGCAAATCCTTCCTAATTACACTATTATGAAAATGATATTTTGGGCTGAGATTTTTCCTCTTTTAAGTTATTATTGGTACCTGTAAGAAGGGCATTACTGGTTCTGTTCCTGTGCTACTTCAACAGCAAGATAGAGTCAGAGGGACACCAAGAAATTCTCACCAGTAAAAAGAATGTAGAGTAAAAATTATGAGAAAGGGTAATATAAAAACTCTACTTTTTCGCCAGAAGGTGTATTAAGCTTATTTCAGGGGCTCTGTGTTTTCACAAGGTAGGTACAAGCCTGCCAGCAACAGCTGTTTGACCTGTGCTTTCCTTTAAGGAGGTATCTTGGGTAATCATTGCAGAACTATATTGTTCTTATGGTTTATAAAGCAAAAACCTCTCATACCCAGATATTTATGACATGGTAGGAAGTCTAAGTGGTGTTTTTTGTGAAAAAGTGACGGTGATATTTGCATATTTAATGGTTGTAACAACAATCAGCATTTGAAATCTGTATCTCAAAACGCTCGTATGACTCACAGTGTGTAGATAGGTAGACAGAAATACTGCTGTGGCCAGTGCAGGACTGCAAGCTAGAGGCTTGTTTTGCATGGGACAAAAACAACTAGATTTGATCACCAATAAAGCCTCAAAATCCGCAACTCCACCTTGAAACATTAGGGATTTTGAGGCACATGTCCTCGTGGTGGCCAGTCTGTAGGAGCCTACTAGATGGTGTTCCAGGAATGCCTTAAAAAACCTACATATTAGTGTTGTTAATCAGGTGAGTCTTTAGCTCACTGTAGTCCTTTCTGGACAACAAACTGTATTTCTTACCATCTCATTCCATAGACTCCTCCCACAGATTTCCTTTACATAGAAAAGTCAGACAGGATTCAGCACATACTCATGGAGACACTGCTCTGGCTTCTATTCGGGCATTCACAGTCAGAGATGGGGCAACGACATTTCACTCTCTCCCCTGCTTCAATGGATTTAATCTCATACCTCAAGGAAAAACATCTTGCACTATAATATTTTTAGGTGTTTATTGTTGAACCCTGCTTCTTTTACTTTTTTTTCCCTGAAAAAAATACAGCGGTTTTGAGTAAAAGGTGGTTAGTGGAGCTCACTCCAGAAAAGTATATTTATCCTAGGAGGAGATATGCTTTCTTCTAGCTCAGAGTGACTGGTATGACTGTGCACACTTCCTAAAAATAATTGCCAAATGCTTATAAAACTAAGGCTTTGTCTTTTCTTTCACATGTTATTTTAATGTTTATATATATATACACACACACACCTACACCACTTGCTGCATATCTACAGCTTGCACTGTATTGAATATATACATGTATTGACAGCCTCCTCACATCTGCATACCCATGTACCCATGTCACCTTCAGAGTACAACAGACAGAAATAGTAGCAGTATGGATTATAGAGCAGTACTACACACTTGATTCTAATCAGTATAAACATGTTACATGTGAACAGTGTTACCTGAGAGGCAGCTGCTATCAGCAGTGTTCCTGACAAATTCCAGAGCTGTTCCAGAGTTGGTGTGCTCCAAGGGGAGGCATTAAAAAAAAAAAAAAAAAACACATTAAATACAGATCATTAATGTTTAAAATTTCATTGAATATTTAAGTCATTATTTCAAAAAGACTTTGAGAAAATGGACTTAAATCTGATTCCATTTTGAGCAGAGCAAATTACATGTAATTTTTTTCTTGTTGGTTCTTATCTAAGTACAAGGAGTATTGAGTTTCTGAGTTCCTGAATGTTGAACAGCTATTCTAGTGGCTATTTGTGTATATTCACTGCAAAACTTCTTGCCTTTAGAAGACAGAAGATAAAGTATCCAATACTAGATTCTACCCTGGTGGGGTTAGTGGGAACTTTGCCATTGGTTTAGTTGGAAGCAGAATTAAACTTTTATGTGTTGCACTACCTTGTTTGGGGATGACTAATTGTCTATTTGCTTTAGCACCTCTTTCAAAGCTCACTGAAGACAATTAAAATCTTTTTTCATGGAAACAAATCTTTCATCACGATATTTTAAGAGTCTATGAAACTATCACCATCCTGAATATCACCAGCACTTTAGAAAGATGCCCTGAGGAAGCTTTGGGAAGCAGAAAATGCAAGTGTGAAGAGAATGGCAGACAAACACACAGCTGCGTCTCTGAGGCATGTGTATCTCCTGGAGGTTTGACTGAAAAGGACCAGTCGGAAGCAAAGCCAGATGGAAACACAAGACTAGTCCACAGTACAAGTCTTCAGACTCAGAGACTTCAATAGTTCATTTATGTATCATCTGTGCCCTATTGCAGTTGCTTTTTAGGCGAGTGAAGACTGTTGTCGCTATCTGAATTCAAGAAGAATTAGATTACAGAGCATAAGCACAAATCCATAAAACCAAAAAAAACACCCAAAACTTCTGTGATTGATTAATAAATAAATAAGTAAATTAAAAGTTAAAATAGTATGCTGTTTTCTGTGCATTCCTGTAATACCACAGAATCTGAACATCTTCCAGTGGTGCATTGAGTGACACAGCTGATATTTGTTGTGCATGTTTTGCTTTCTCTCCTGTTACCGCTCAAGGGCTCTGTGGGTGTACCTGTGAAATGTTGTGTCCTGTATTGGTAAGGACTCTACTTGACTGGGAATTTAACCTCTTTACCACTCTATGTCAAATCTAGAGAAATTAATTGAAGAAATACCCTAACTGAAATTCTTCATGACTGTATATTTTTAGACTTGTCCACAGGAAAGCTCAATCTTTAGCTTTAAAGTAAGGAAATGAAGATTTATACCCCTCCCCATTGAGTTTTTAGGGTACCCCTTCAGAGACAGTTTCAAACAGTGCAAATAGTATGAATATTTTTGGGTTTTGGCTTTGGTGAAGCATAAAGCATCATTTATGTGTTAAACACATACAGACACTGTAGTTCTCCCCAAGAAAGCTCCTGTTGCACTTAGTTTGTTTCAAACAAAATTTTAGTGTCCTCTCTTTCTGATGCCTGATGGTCACAGCTCAAAAAAGTAAAGTGTCTGTTTTTAATATCTTAAAGGCAGAAAAGAACTGTCCTTTAGTGAAAGCATATGGGAAAGCCTGGGATTCCAGGCAATTATATACACATAGTGATCCAAGAATAGAGAGCTGATGATTTTAAGCTCATTCAGCCTGCTGGAATGGATGAGTCCTCTTTAAGGATAGACTCAGAGGAGTAATACTTTTCAAATTGATGGACTATAACCCTTGACAATCACTTAAAAAGAATACAAACTTTTGGAAAACATAGTATGAAAGCAATACCTTCTGGTATTGATTAATTTTCCATTCACAATGTGCCTGGGATGACCCAACGTTGTAATCAGGCACACTCACAGAGTGCAGACCCCAACAGCCCATATCTTGCCTCCATCACACCCATTGAAATCTCTGATACATGAAGTGATTTGCAGCCCCACCAGCAGCAAATGACTTGTGTTACCACATCATGATTGCATCTATTAAAAGTAATTATAATCATTAACCACCAAACACAGCAGGCAAGAAAGGAGAAAATACTGTGAAACACAACAGACATGGGAGATCCAAGTCACCTTTGCAGCCTTCTAACACAAAGTTATCATGGACTGTATAGTTCATTTAAATTACAGCAGACCAAGAGTCCCCTGAGGTGTAGAGTGCTGTGAACTGCTCATGAGCAGCACAGAGTTCCTGTGTTCTGTGTATCAAGCAGCCCATTCTGATCCAAGGTAATGTCCATAGACAGAGATCCAACCTCATGTCTTATGGCATATGCCCACTGGGTTTGTACTAAATTATTCTTGTTCTGAAGGAGGATAGAGATATTTTACTTCCATGCTCCAGGTCTGCTTGTATGGGCAGGAACTCAAGTGAGAGTGTTCCAAAGCTGATTTCAGTGTACATTTCTAGGAGCTTGGCAGAGTTGCCTGCAAAATCAGAGGTCTGGGCACTATGGCCACATTCTTTAATCCTACAGAAGCATTTGAGGGCTGCCAACAGAAAGGTTGCTATTCCAGACTATTATTCAGAAGATGCTGAAATCATAGGTCAGAAGTATAAGTCAATGTATCAAAGATCATTTGCAAGAAAGCAGTTTCCTTCAAGAAGGATCCTTGGTTTCCATCCAAGATTTTAGATCTGTTTTTATGCCCCTCCTTCTCCAAAGAGTTGCCAAAGTCTATTAACAGTAGGTGAGGATGAGCTGGGATGAAATGAAACACCTTTTTAAATGTAAAGGCATTTTAAGGTTTCTGGTTCTTCTTAATTTTAAATAAATTGAAATAAGCCATTTTAATAAAAAGTAATCATTCCATTCAGGAATAATCAGGGAAGAGCATCCTGAGGATAATCACATAAGAGTTTTTCCCACCAAGAGCTCTAAAAGTCAAGACAAAATTCTGAAACAACAGAAGGTTGCTAGCAAATCTGTAGCTGACAATAATGTGGTGTGAACAGGTGTGCTGTATATATCTACACCTAAATCTAAGCTCTGAATGCCGCTCCGTTTCCTCTTTGCAGCTGTGGCCAGTGGTTGTTTACCATACAGCTGGAAGGTAAGGGTAGACCGCATTCTTCATTCTTGAGTCTTCATTCTTCATGTTCTTTCATGGATTTCCATATTTCCGTGGACTTGCACTCATCTATGACATTTAATGGGCACTTATGCAGTGCTAGCAGTGATGACAAAGCTGTATTCAGAAGTATCTGCCACGGAGCCTCTGGTGACTATTTTAAATGTATCAGTGACCTGGTTTCCAGAACAGCCTCAAAGTCAGCCATAGCTTCACAACTTGGAGGTGATAAACTTCAGCATTGCAACTCTCATTCATTGCAACTCTGTTATGAAAAAAGGAGCTCCTTCAACCAGCTTTCCCATTGAAGCCAGCATTTGGGCTTGACTTGATTCCCTACAGAAATGCAGTCCATTAGGCACTCTACAATGGAGAGTCCTGGGCTTTTCATTGATTGGAAACAATCTAGAAGTCCAATCAATGTGAAATGTGGTGAACAGCTACAGCAAACCATACTATGAAAGAGTGTGCTTCTTTGCTTCTCACAGTTTTGCTATGACCTAAATATAATGGGCTTACTTGTTTGTACTGTAGGGCTCTGCTTCTTGTTAGAGGCAAGTCTACATTTGCTTTGTTAATCCCTTGCAGAAGTGCCTACTGAATCCGGAAGTTTATTTTCACTGAGGTCTCTGTCACAGTTAAATCTTTGCCCAGTACAGGGAATTGCTGTGTTTCCCCATATGGCTCCCATATTTCTGGAGTATATTTTTGTCTGTAGATATATAAATATATGTTCTCCTACTCTGCCCCTCATTAAAGTAAACATATGTACCATAAAATCTCCATGTCATGTAGCCAAAGCTTTCTCAGTACCTATGTCAAATGCAAAGAACATTCTGCTGTTCTCTGAACACTTCCTATAGTGCAGCTTTGCTGATGTGTCCGTGCTCAGCTGTTTAAAATACCTGCTGGGAAAATGCTCATGTCCCTTAATAATTTTCAGAGAAATTGAACATCCTAACAAAAATCAGTACACCTGATTGCATGAAACAGTCAATAAGAAGCAAAAAGAAGTTCTATTTCTTCCAGAAATTTTAACTCCTAAGGGAAAGCGGCAGAAAGTGACTATTGTGCTGTAATTAGACATCTGTGTCAATGCTTTCTCACAAACACAGATCAGATGTCTCCTTTTTCCCAATAGTGTTCATAGAATGTTTTAGAAGATTTAGTTTCAGAAGGGTCCTACACCTAAAGGGAATTTCAACCCAAATCTGGCCAAAAAAGCTAAATCCCATTGTTTTTTACCATTTCTTTGTGTGTAAATACTATAGGAGGGTGTGGGGGTGTTTATGTTTATGTAAAAACCAAGGCACTTAATTAATTAACTTGCACAAAATACACTGAGGGAAGATCTCATTAGAATCAAGCAAATGATGTTTTGTGAGGTATTGGCAGCCTGTAAATTTGGAACTGATTTATGTTAACATTAAAGTAAGTACATTTAATTAGCATTGATTTTAAAACGGAAAATGGTCTCCCAGGATACTGTAGAGCAACTCCTTATGTCTTAATTTGTAACAGATATTGCTCCAACAAACAGATTTTAGAAGGGACCACTCTATTTCAGGCAAAAGGAGATGTCTAAACATGGAAGAGGTAGAACATACCCTGTAAGGAGGAACTGTTAGGATAATCTTCCTAGATCTCACAGAGAAGTCTCCTTGACCTGCTTGCTTGCTGAAAATAAGCAAGGCTCTCCTTTCTTTTATATCTATTCACATTCCATCTTTTAGATAATAGATAGATGGAGGTCTCACTCGCACTAAAGATATAATTGTGGTAATATCATGCTCCGATAAGCACTGAATGACTGGGTAGATTTACAGAACAGACTATGTGGCCCACATTCCATGCTTCATTTTCCTTTTAATCATAAGACATTTCTTAACCCAGAAATTGATTTTCATGTTTAGTTTTGCAACACCTTAACCCTTCTGTTTGGCACTTTTTCCTAGGACATCACCCAGTGCAAATGCAGAGCTGCAAACCTGCTCATGAACGAAGGTGTAAGAAGGGAAGTAGTGCTCAGTACAACAAATGCTGGGGAAATCAAGTTGAAGGGACACAGATGCTGGGAATAAGCAGAGCATCAGCATTTGAACTTAAATGCATTTACAAAACTTTTTTTTGCCTGTGTGTCTCTTATATTTTTAAACGGTTATTGGGCTAGACTGACAAGGAGAAGAACTGACCTCTTGAAAATTTTTATTTTGAATTGGTGACAACTATTTAAACAAGACATATTTGCTTTCTCCATATGTAGGATTGCATCTCTGGCAACCACCAGTCCTCTTAATACATGAGAGTTCAAAGGAGGACGCAGACACTGGCTGCATTAGGAGGACAAGGCTGCACAAAGTTTCCAGGCTGTGGTGAACACTGTCACATGAGCAGTCCTTGGGCTTCCATGGGATATAAACTTACTGATCTAGAAACAGTGACCACATACAGCTCAGAGCTGCAGATCTCTTTGATATTTGTTCTATTTAAAAGCACTCATACAACCATGACACATGTCAGGATAAAGCTGTTAGATAGCATCACATATCTCTACATTGCTAAAAGGAAGAGATTTTATGGATAACAGAAGTGAAATACACACAGCTCTTTCCAAGGAAGTGAACACAAGGTTATCACATATATCTGTTGACAGTAACAGATGGCAGCACTAATTGTTGTTCAGAAAGTTCACGTTGTTTTAATTTCTTCAAGGGCAGTGGATGGGCATGGACATGATGTGTTTCTATATTACCACATTTGTGCACTGCTTAGGGAAGTGCTGCTGCTTCCCACTAAAGGTGGGGTGACCTCGAGGCTTCTGCTGTAAGGGGAGAAGAGGGCTAAGCTGAGAAAAAGGAGGACTGCGCCTCTGGGGAGGGAGAGGGAGGGACACAGGGAGGAAGAGAGGAATAGTCCTGCACCATTCAGAGTAGTACACTGTCAATGTAACAAAGAGAATTCTTTTAATAGCAGAACATGAATGGAGCAAAATGTGAGCAAGATTCAGTAATGATGCTTGATGTTTCCACGTCCGGTGGAGAGCAGCTACAACGGTACAGATGCAAAGGGGTTGTCAAGGAAACAGACGTGTCTTGCTTCAGATGCGCAGTGAAGCACATACTCCAGAACATCCGTACAGCCTCATTACCACTGCATCTGAATACCTCACAGTTGTTAGTAATAAATTTTACCCTCATAACACTCCTGTAGTGTAGTGGCCCTTTACAGATTGAGCCACCTGCCCAGTGATACCAGCATTCCATGGTCAGACCCTGAAATCTAAACAAGAACACAGCATCTGTACCCATCATCCAGCCAGTGCCGTGACTTTGATATGGGTCAACAATAAACTTTGTTCTAAAGAGAACAAAGCAGCAATTAGAACAATTGTTACTTCTCATTACTCTAATAGTAGAAATTGCTATGTTGAGATATGCATTTTTTTAGATTCCTAATGAATCTAAAAATTCAACCTAGTGAGAAGGAAATAGCACAGGGCTCTCAGGGTACACTGTGAATGGCAGGAAATGCACTGAAAACACATGCCATGGTAATAGGCTTTCAGTCCTTTTTAAGAAATTTGGAAACAAGTAGAAAGAGCACCAGAAAAAGCTAAATAATCATCCACAGTGGATAGAGTAGTCCACAGTGGTTTCAGGTTGTACAATGGGTTCAGAGTCATTCCGAGCTCTGAGTGTCAGAGCCTGTTCTGAAAACCTGCTCCAAAAGCTTGGCAACAGCCTTCCTTCAAAACAGGGTAATTCTCAAAGCTGTGGTTCAAGGTGAGCTGTGGCAAGGAAGAATGGTATGTCCTGTCCTGCTGATCTGTGGCTGGTTTATCCAAGGTACTGCTTCCTTTTAGACTGGTCTGGGAAAATAGGTAACTGAGCATTAATTCACTTAGATGGTTGAAGATGACACTTTTGTCATTATTAATACAGACTTGGCATCAATAGTCCTGAAAAAGGGAAATCCTGAAGATCTCTACTGCCTGCTTTTGTTTAAGGAACTCCTTCATATGCTCACGAGAAATATTTTTCTCAATTTTTTCTGAAATATAAAATACAAAAAAGCTGCAAAAGACAAATCAAAATAAGTCAGTGTCAAGAGTACAGAATCCTCTCCAATTTGCCTTTAGAAACACCGTTAAATATTTCTGCCAATAAAGCTGAAGCCCAAAAACATTTTCAAGGTCTATGATGTAGGAATTACCAGACTTCTTCCCACACACATTTTTCTCTCTAAGAAAACAACCAGCACATCCCGTTGTATCAAATAAAGTTAAGAGTTTAGCTGGAATCTGCAGAAAATGAGGGAAGGGAGTGATTGTGACCTTCTTTGTTTTTGTTCTTACATCCTCTGCTCTGAGTATTTTCTTTTGTCAGATTAATTCAGATCTGAAGACTTCACTGTTGACCTCAAGGCACGTAAGGCATGTCAGCATGGATGAAATAGACTGAAGCCCCCCAAAACTGTACTTGAAACATAACATTTACTTTTACAATCATTAGCTCATTCAGAAATATGACAGGAGAAATACAAAAAAATCTGTATTGCTCAAAACATTATACAAGGCAACCTGCAGACTGTGTATGTATCTGTTTTTGAAAAGGAGTGTATGGGGGCTTAACATTCAATTACCACTTATCTAAATCTGTACAAATTTCTATCAAAAGGTTACAGTGAATATCAGCTGATATATATTGTGACACACGTAAGGAAATAGAAAAGATAAACATTTGTAAAAGTAAGGACTGAAATGAAAATCTATCATTAACTGATTGCAAATCAGAAGCCCATGTAACTTGTATCAAAACAATTTGTGGCAAAGATTTGTCACAAACACAGCTGTTTAATGCATAGCATCAAAATCAGAAGACATCCTTTGCTTCGTGCCCAAAGAGCTCACTCACCCCTCCCTCCCTGTTTTTTTTTCAAAGAAAAATGAGTTAACTGTGAAGGCAAAAGATGGCAACTCTGAAGGCAAAAGATGACAACAGTAGATAAAGAGATTGTTGTACCTAGCTCAGCTACGCCTACAGTAATTCCTCTCATTTACCTGTGGCATTACCTGCATACAGCTGATGAGCCCATCTGTCTTCAAGCCAGCAACGCCTCCAATCTGGTGAGCAGCCATTTGTCAAAACTTTCCCCAGGGTTGGAGAACTGCCTTTTTCCTGCCCTTATCAACTACCTGTTATTGCCACTTTTATGACTGCTCAGCCGAGGCAGTGATAAATAAGACCTTGCCCTGCTCGGAGTTTTTCCCTGAACAAAAAAAGCCCTCTCTAGCAGACAAACCTGCTGCTGGGAATCTTGATGGGCACAGAAACACCTCTTCAGTAATGTGGCCGTAATCGGCATTTGGTGGCCCTGAAACCAGAAAAGTTTTTTCCTGTCTCTGTTTCTCAACAGGCTGTTGCAGCCCCACATCCTCACCCTTCCCTAACTATAGGGAACCCCACCACCCGGCCACACCCTGCTTCAAGTCAGGGAAAGGTTCAACAATTTGGTTGTAAAACAAAACAGGTATGTAGCTGTTTGGTTGTTATTATCTATGGTAATATGGAAAGATATCACCCAAGAAAATAAGAGAAAAGAGAGAAAGAAAGAGAGAAAAGAATAAGAGTTAAAATGTGTAAGGGAAAAGACAGAAAGAGAGAGGAAAAGTAAGAGTTTATAGTCACCACCCAGAGGTCTCTGATGTGCTTGGTTATTGTCACTGTCATTGCTGGTGTCTTGGTTTGCCAGGGAGTGGTGGGGAAAAGAAGCCCAGGAAAAGTGAAGTCCAATGGGTTTATATACCTTCAGAAACACTTCTGGTGCCTCCCCCGTGTGTGTGGGGAGGTGCTGTTTTTGCACAGTCATCCTGTTTTTCAGGGCTGGAGGTGATGGCTTTTGTATAGTCATTTAGGCTTGGGAACAGGGGCACTTTGGAGGCACCCCTGTCTCAAGTGAGACCTTCTCGGGCTGGCAGTGAGTGTGTGCAGACAGGGCCTCTTTTGACATAGTCAAAACTTCATGCTACAGCATCTGCAATTTCTAGGCATTTTGTTCAGATATGCAAACTAGGTTGGGCTCCTGGAGCAAATCTCTTAAGTTGCTGTTGGATGTAACACTGAATACAGGCAACCTTCCAAGCAAAGCATTGCTTACCCTCAGGAGTACAGCAATGAGCAACAAAAATCATCCCACAACTGCTGCCTCAGACAGAATCACAGGGCTCTCACCTCTTGGGTGTCTTGCAGTACTGGACACTGTTTTCCAAGGATTGAACAGATGTGTTTGAAATGTATTATGTTTATCTGGCATACGGTGGGAAAAAACATCCTCAAAGGTTTTAGCGCGAATGAAGCCTGTGTTAAAGTTACTGATACGGCAGTGGTTTGAAAAAAAGGTTTAAACAAATCTAGGTATATGTTCAAGAAGAAATGAAATACAGAGCATTTTCAAGCATAAAGGCATCTTAGGCAGTTTTTTTTATCTACTTGGTATAAAGCACACTTTTTCATTCTCCTCTGCTAATAAAACCAACAAATGTACTTCTCCTTCAACAAACAGTGTAGTTTACAGTGTATACTAAATCCCTTTTACTTTTTTGACCTTCTGAGTACAGTATAAGGCTTTTGAGTTTGATGCAAACCATCTCCGGATCTTGACTTGAGACACCTGCATTTAATCTATGAATATTCTCAGAAGTTTTTTATACTCTGCAAGAGAAGGCTGCAATCATGCAACTCAGATGTGATTACCAGTCTAAATCACTCACCAGATCAAACTTGCTTTGAAAGCCCGTATCTATCATATGGACTCCTGAACTGAATTCAGCTTCTAATTTAAAACTATGAAGCAAGTCAGGAAAAAAACAACTGTGACCAGAACAGTCTGTTGACATTCCATATGCACAGAGGTCCTGAAGACACTTAGTACTTGTCTACATTATTGACTGCAATATAACAGAAAAATACTCAAAGGAGAATTAAAGGTACCATTAGCAGTCGAGTGATGATAATGTGGAGCTCAGAGAAGGCTCATTTATCTAATGAGAAGCAGTTCCCAATATAAACATAGTTACGAGGTAATGATGAAAACTGAGGTTTGCATGCCAAAACCCACAAGTATATCCAGAGGTTTCCCAGTATAAGTTGGCATTTAATTAACCCAATTACCTAACTTAATGTTCCAGCTGAGCAAAATGCTTAAGGATATTTAGGATGCCCTAATGTTACTGAAGTTTACAAAAGTTGGTGGGTGGGAAGTGCTTTAATGAAGAGACAGAAATGAAGCCAAATGTGATCAACATAATTTTCAGTTGAACAAATTTTCAGTTACAACTGCTTGAAAATGCCAGGAATTTCATTCACAAAGTTCTGATGAAAACTAGTTTAAATTCTTATACATGAAATTACCTAAAGACTGAAGATTGCCTTTTCCTTCTCCCACTTTTCTCCCATTCTCTCCATTCTCCCTACATTCACTCTCTTATTTCCCTTTCTTTCCTCTACCTTTCTGGTGGAATAATGCAAAGGGGAAAGTTAGAGACACTGATTTTATGAAAAGATGCAGGAATTTCTTTAAATCCTTTTTCTATAGTTCTACTTTTAGAGAAAATGCTATTTAACCAAGGAGATTATATATACATAAAAATATGACAGGCTTTTACTTAAAGTTTCTGCTAAAACCAGGCATTAACACCCTTCCAACGAGGAAATTACATGCAGCCTTTTAAGGCTATTTTCAAGAGATGCCATTTAACTGGATTGCACTAGACTATCTGGAGAGTGGTTAGTTTCCCTTTGAAGAGCCTATGAACAAAAGATGCAATCCTGTAGGTCACAATGGGCCTGCAGAGCTCCAAGGAAGGACCGAAGGAAGCTACACAAACTGCAGCTGACCAACAAACTCTGTTTTAGTAATAACAATCCAATTATTTAATGCAAACAAGAGTTTCTTGGATCCCTCTAATGCAGTCATTTGACTACTATATGTCCAGAGCCAGAAGTGAAAGACATGTAGATACAGAGATGCTGAAGTCCAGCATATGGGCAATTCAGGTATTTTGAGCCCCACTCACCACCTATTTCTGTCAGGCAGCACAGGCACTGCCACAAACACAGTTAATACCTTCTGAGCCTTATTTTAAGGCAAACCCTCCGAGCAGAGGAAGGGGCACGAGGCTTGGAGCCACAGAGTGTGCATAAGGATGTTGTACAAGTGAATGTCAGGCCCCTGAAGAGACACATAAGGTGCATCTGAGAGAGCTGTTGTGCAAATTGGACAACCATCAAGATGGTCTGGGCTGTTAAGGAAAGGGCATAAACAGAACAAGCTGCTGAAGGCCAGAAGAGAAGGGGTGGATTTTGATCCAGCCTGGAGGAGGGTGGTTCTATTTTTCAACAGCATTTCACAAATACTTCTTTTCTCCTTCCTCTTAATTTTATCCTTGGCTAATTTAGGCTATCTTAGCAATGTCTGCAATCTCCTTCTTATAGCAATTATTTCTTTAAGTCCTTCAAATCAGTACAAATGCAATTGCTGAAATCATCACATAAAATACCTCTTTTTTTGCTTTTAATGGAAACGGCTGAAATAAATTTTTGGAGAGGTATCTTTCAAAATCATTTCTAAATGGAGGTCATTTGACAGCACCTCTCTTTCATTCCTATCTAATAAACAATAACATCTCCAAAAAGAAGAAACAGATGTACAATTTAAAAAAATTGTAAAGTTTCTACTGAGAACACATGAGCTTTAACTTGCCCAGACCCCGACAGAAGCATAGCTGTGCTACTGCAACACTGATCTGGACTCCCCACAACACTAAAATCTTCCACATACAACACAGAGCTTATGAAGCACCCAGGCAGGACAAATTTCTTTCTTCTCTGTATTCCTAGGATGCTAGCCATGCCCAGGATGAACTGTACTGCTCTTTTGACAGTATTCATCTCCTCAGATCTACAGTTACAACCATGGGAACAGAAGAAAGGCAGACAAGATGATCTCTAGAAAAGTACACTACTATTCCTGTTTAGTGCCACTTCATGAAGCACTTCAGGTGACTAATTCTGATAATATCTATGAAATATTGACCCCAGAAAAGTCACTGGTAAAAAAAAGTGATAGCTGCAATTAATCTTCCTCAGAACAGAACAAAAACACTCATGAAGCCTTATCATTTTATTTATTTCAGTAAAGTTCTCTTAAAACATATTACAATATACTATTAACTGAGGCAAGTATCTAAACAGTCTTTTTAAAACAACGCAATATTTCAAAATAGGAAATTTCATAAAAAGCACCATTTGAAACTAGTGTAGGTTTCACAGTGTACTGCAATCTGAAGAGAACAGAGGAACATCCAAAATACTGGAATAATCTTAACAAATTCTGCCCAGTTTTGACTTCACAGAAAGCATAAAAAATTGCATAGGTAATAAAATATATTCAGGTAAAATCTTTGAACTTGCAAAATATTTCACAATACAAAACAATTCAGGTTTTTATAAGCCAAATCCTTTTTCCTATTGAATGAGTAGCACTATACAACCTAAATTATTTTCCTTCTGTAATTGTCAAGTTTTCTATAACAACAGGTTGCCTATTATCTGCAGAATGTAGTGAAATAACCACCTGCCTTCCTGGATGTATTAACTTAAACTCCTTCTGTACAGCTAGATTCTACCAGCCTCATACTTACTCTGTTACTTTATGAATACTTCCTCTGGAAACACTCTCCAGCAGAAAGGATTGGAGAGACTGTCTGGAGCTATTTTAATCCTATTCATGAATGTGGTTGGTATCAAAAGATGCAAAAGAAAAGTTTTTAAATGCATTCTGTACTTCACAGTACTATATTGTGCTATTAACAGAAAGAAACCATATGGGAAAAAATTAAAAGTTCTAAAGTTGTAAATATAGTTAGTAAGATATACTTGTCAATAAGACATGCAATTTATTACAGCAAATGAGATAAGTGCCATAAAAGGAGCATTCATTGTGCATTGATTCCTCTTGAACTTTATCTTATTCAGGATCATAGTGCACCACTTAACATTGCATGGTATGAGGCAATATATATCATTTTCATAGATACAGAGGCTATATACTATGCCCTTAATTAGGCAATCCTAAATCCACACTGATTCCAACACATTCACTTCAAATTCCTGTTGCTATAACCACGGTCAGTGAGTGACCTCAACTACAGATTCAGGCATTTACTTTTTTCTGAAAGAGAGAGATGCTCTTTTATGTCATTTGAGGGCCTCATTACAGATAACATGAGTAAAACATTATCAGATGCATTATCACTACCAGATGGATGCAAAATACTGTGTTTCTGCCACTGTGCATCTAAAAGTCTACTCTGAATTTAAGGGCAATTCTGGGCACTTCCAACAGAGTCCTCCAAGAAGATTTACTACATTGAAGAATTCATGCTCTGGAACCTCTCTTAGCTGTAATAATGTTCAATTGTACCTTCCTCATAGTTTCTGCATCATTTAATAATGGTGCATTTAAATGTAAGTACCACCACATGCATAATACAGGATTGGAGCATCATTCTCTTCCCTGTTCAAGCAATTCCACTGATCTCACAATCTCACTCAAATAAAGCATACTCATACAAATCATACCATTAGATTTGCTATATGCTATATAGAGGCAAATGTTTATTATATTCAAGTAACATCTGCACTTTGCTAAAGATGTACCAGCTTATGTTAAACATCAGATTCTGATATGTGCTACACAGTTTTAAATCCAGAATGACTCTTAGGGGAGCAACAGCCTTCAACACAACTGCATAGCACAAAACAGCAAAGGAAAATAAGGGGTCCTGTTTGTAAGAAAGTGACTTTCTTAACTTCCTCTGAAACAAAAACATAAGCACATAATTTCTAGGTTTCTCTAAAATTGTCTTCTGAACTCTTACCTTAGAAATATCCAGGTCTGCTCTCTGCAGAGATCCTCTTACATCAGGTGCACCCTTCTACAGAAAGCAGATGGGTATGTCAGGAAACTTTTAACTCCTGTGCCATTTCATCTTTGTTTAGTCTCAATAGGCGTCCAGAGTGAAGTACCCAGAAAAACTGCTCTGCTCCTAAGTAATGCAGCTCTTCTGCACACAACAGATAAACGTTTTCATTCCCAAAATCTGTCTCTATTACTACAAAATATCCCCTATAACAGTACTTTTCAAATGTTGAACACCTTTAATGTTAGTTTTAATTCATCCTTCCTTACGACCTTGTGAGAACAAATGAGACCCTGGCTACACACAGGCACTGAGATCTCTGTCACAGGGAGACTTTGGGGACACCAGGATGACTGGTTTGTGTACTTGTGCTGGCTGCAACACAATGCTCAGTGAGGTGTCTTGTGATGGACCGCTTAGACTTCGCAGCTGAAAGCAAGGAAAACTACTGTTCTTTATTTGGAGCAGGAGAGCAGTTTGTCCAAAGCCTGCATCCTTGAGGATACTCTTGATGAAAAAAAAAAAAAAAAAAAAAAGATGATGGAAAGATAAATTCAGGTGTTAAGGACACAGTTATTAACGTTACAAGTAAAAACAACCACCAGATAGAGGTCTTGCAATTGGGTTCATTCTTTTACAGAAAATTATAGGAGAAGACTATACAGCAAAAACAGTGTGACAAGCTCAAAAACAAATGAAGAGCAAATGTATATTTTAGATACACATACTCAGGCAGACACTTATATTAAAGGTATATCGTGCATAATATTCCTTTTCAGTAAGGTTGATTTAAGCAGCCTGCAATTGATTAAGGTTCCTCTTCTATAATTACGTTTGTAACACAAATATCTATCCTTTTGTAGGAATACTGAAAGAAAGCTGGAAAGATATGTGGCAAGACATGCTATTTACCCCTAACAAAAGGAATGAGAAAGGAGAGTGAAGCAGCATCTGTGGAGGAGAAAGGAGAAAATGGGACAAAACACTCCACATAGATAAGAAAAAAATAAGAATCATTTGATGGAAAAGTTGAAAGAAGACAAAAATTAGTGTCAATGAATACACATTTTCTTTGAATTAACTGAGTGATTTAACAAAAAAAACCCACCTTTTTAAATTCAGCACCTATTCAGCAAAATAAATAGGCTTTGTGAATAGTGTTCCTTTTTGGTCAGAAAAATATTTTGTTATTTATAAGAAATCAAATAAAAATTTGCCTAATTTTCAAAAGTCTTATTTTCAAGACATTCCTTTAGTATATGTTTATTTTTGCCTATCCACTCTTACTTTTTAGGATAGACTTCCTTCTCTTCCTGCAATTTTTCACAGGCAAAAGTAAAAACGGGGAAAAACCTTCCCAGTAGTTTAAATGCAGATTATTTCCAAATTAAATTAGAAAAGTCATTAGTTCCACTCTTTTTTATTATAAAAACAATATTCTATTTTCAACCCAGTCTATTTCTATAATATTAAGAATGTATACTCCAGTGTTGTCATATCATCACCTCTAGTTTGAGGCATGTTCTCTCCATTTATAGAATATACATTTTGTAAAATGTAGACAAATTAGACTCAAAGTGCATTTAGTCTTATTATTAGCCTGTTGAGTGAAGAAGCTGAAAGCAGGTTTCCATTGGCTTCCATTTTGGTTACAGTACTAAAATGTATTTACCCTCACCTGCAATTTTTTTGTGGTCCAGAAATAACCAATTTTAAGGGACAGCTTTATTAAAAATAACAGAGTTTGATCCAAATTCAAGGTTCCCCTGCCTGAAGATGTTAACAGAATTAAAATCTTGGAACATTTAAAGCTTTTGTTTTCTTTAAACACTGATCATTCAATTCAGATTATATTTAAATACTCCTAAAATTGGGAGCATTTTGGCAGGATGATCAGCTCATGTCAACACAGTATACAGTGTCAAATAGATATAGAATACAAATACAATTTAAAACCCAATTCTGTGCTGACTTCATTGCACAGAAATTAAGATGAAATCCATAAAATAGATATGCTGGTTCCATGTTCATGAGTGATCTGATTGATCCTTCCACGCACACAGTCAAGAGAAACTGATATCAGTGTTCCATTACGTACTCCAAAAGATGCACGGAGGGACACACTGGTCCATATGCTTCCCTCTGGCATCTGACCTCCAATCTGCTGAGCAATTGCTGTGGGTTGCATGTGATCCATGGTCAACTGATTGAGAGTCATTTTGAGTACACTGCATGAGTGGATTAGCTTTAAGTTAAATGTAAGGCTGGCAACTCCCTTTTCAGTAAAAATAAAATACTTCTGAGCAAGATGTCCAGAAGAAACCAGCTGTATCTGTTTCTCATTGGATGAGACCTGGGTGAAATCCAGTAATTTGTTTCTCACAGCTCCAGTAGGCAGACCTGTAACAGAAACTGTGGCTGATATGGCACTAGAAACTGCTGAAGGGATCCAGATGAGGCTAAACATACTAATTCCAGAGCTATCTCCAAAATACCGAACATTACACTGTGCAGGAGAAAGTATCTCAAAGCTAATCAGATCTCCAGCACCAACTTTCGTGGCCCCAGAGGCAGATATTGACGTGTCTCTGTAATTTACCCCAGATTTAAATACATTCATTAGTTCTCTGTTGGTACCATTCCTATTGATATAAGAAATTAAGGAGAAACCCTCCCGGACACATGTATGACCCATGGAATACAACGCTTGGTGAAATACAAATTTGACAACACCGGTTTCAGTGAACTTTATAGCTCTGCCATCATGAGATAAACTTAGCATGTAAGGGTCAGAAACAGAAATTATTTTAAAGGTAGGTCGATAATTTGTTTGGTAATGCATTGCTGTTGACATCTGTGCACTGAGTGCTACAGCACCTGTGTCGTGGGACAACCAAAACAAACTGAGTGGGGTAATAAGATCATAAATATTTAAGTCTTTGCTTTGATTGCAGAATTGATTTGGGCTCCTCAGATACACAGAAAGAGTTTGACTGGGCTCCACTTCAGCAGCGCTGCTCAAACTAGTGCTCTGGAAATACTTTCCTTCTGGCTGTTCAATCCGAACACCACTCAGTTCATAGCCTTCCTCACTGCCATTGAGCTTTAGGGTAAGTTGCAAAAAATTCCTGCAGCTGTGCTTTACTGCAAAGTTTAGGTCAGTCCACAACAGACCATGTTGCCTGAATACCAGGCTGCTACCTTCAACAGATAGGATTTCACAGGGAAGCTTTCCCTTTATCTTCAAGTTCAAGCCAGAGTAGACCTGAGAGATGCCAGACTTCACAGAAGGTAGAATAATATTAGCAGTCCAAGACTCTGAGAGCTTGTTTTCACCAGTTGCTGAACAAACAGTATCACTGAGAGTGGAGCAAGGCATGGCCACCATTCCATCTTCACATTTTAAACACGCTTGGCACTCCTGCATCTCCTTATTAAAGAAATACTCGTCTCCACACATTCCCAAAGCTGCATCTTTCTCAGCAACTCCAAGGCATCGGAAACCACCTGTTCACAGGAAATGGACAGTTTTTATTGTCATATCTTTAAAACACTACAAATTAGAACTCTATAGCTCCACATATCAAGTATCTTTGATAATATATCTAATCATAAGGGAGAAAACAGCAGACAGTTTTGATGTTAGATCACTCTGTGCTATTAAAGGAACATTGATAGCTAATAGAGAGGAAATATTAGGCATAACTCAGCTGGTCCAAGCCAAGCACAATGGTTCAGAGTGAAAGAGAAGCTACAGAGAGGCAATTCTAACCAAAACCTGTAATATATCAGATGCAAAGACAGTTCTCCAAAGACACTCCCTTCCCTGAGGTAAAAGGCATGGTGACTAAGTGGTGTACTGAGCAGCTCAGATACTTTCAACTAAGGGAGAGTTCCCCTACACATGGAGAAATGTGCACTGCCTGCCCAGACATGTCACAGGGTATCCCTGTGACTGCTAAAGCAGTGCTTTGCAGCCAAAGGAACAGGGATCCCCAGCATTCACTCTGTACACAGTTTTTAAAGAACCTGTAAGAGACAAATAGGAAAACCAAAACTGTAAACAGCATGCTTAAAATCAGTCTGCATAAGCCCATGCACTTAAAAAGTGGAAAACCACTGTCCTGAGGCACAGGATGCCAACAGTTGTGATAAAGCTAAAATAAAACACTGCTGCAAACAGTAAAGGGAATATCTAGACATGCTGTTGGAAATTACTTTATTTGACATAAAGCAATTTTTGTGCCTTATGACTTCAGTGGGTGAAAGTATGCCCACCCAAAGAGCAAGTTTTAAAAACAGACTGTAATTTTCTATGGCAATTTTCCAAGAGCACCACCAGCTGCCAGTGCTTCCAGCTGGAGCAACCAGAACCCAAAACCGTTATGTATGGAGCTTTCAAGATCTAAATCAGCAGACAAGATCTGAGGCACTCTAAAGAATAACCACCTGCAGTTTGTGCCTCAAAATGCAATCGCTAATGCACACACTTATGCTTTTTGTCACCATAATTATAGCACAGTAATCAGCTTTCTTACAGCTCTTCTTAAATATCCTTTACTATCTAAACCCTGTATCATAAATTTGCTTTATTCTTCAGCTGGAAAGTACCTGTACCTGTACCTGGGCTAGTATTTCCTCTAAGACTGGGACTACAAGCATTTGATGTGGATCCCAACAAGCCACATTTCTCCATTGTTAGCCCCAGGCTGAAGCTGGCTATGTCGACTGATGATGCAGACAGAAAAGCTCGCCACACATACTGCAAACCGCAAGATAGAGCAGTACACGTGCACTGGGCTCACAGGGGAGGTCAGAATATTGGCTAGAATTCACTCCTGATACTAAATTATTCAGCAGAGAACACCAGACACTGAGTTACTTTATACAGGCTTCATATATTCACCCTCATATCACTTTGTCTATTTACATTTAATTCTCTTAAGCGACGATTCTCCACTAACACCAATATGTAGGACTGTACAACTTATGATGTGAAAATACTCTTTCTAAGACCAGGTACCATTTTCTCTGAGCTCACTACAGAACAGTAAGATATTTTCCATTTGATAAGAAGTTAAGAGAAATGTAACACTTTGTTCCCCTCTGCAAGTGTCTGGCTTTTTTTATGAGAAACAAGCGCCAAGTAAGTAAGATCACATTCTGCAACTAAGAACACTCTAAATGGAATACAGAAAAAAAATCTCACACAAACTTTTCCTTTGAAATCAATTTTAACCATGATGTAATTGTTCATATGACACTTCTTTACCACGTCTACTTCTCATATCAATAGCTCCACCACCACTGAGAAATACTGGATGAACTGATACTGAGTACACAAATACAGCTGGTTTGCATGGCAGAGAAGATTTGCAGTAGTGCCTAGAAATCCTTTTTATGTTATTCACTTCTTTAAAATATTTTAATGTATATTTGAGGATTTTTATAAACATCAAGTTTTACAAATGCATGTGGTGATTACTCACTCCAATTTGCTGTCCAGTCTTTTATTGGTTAGGTCTGCAGCAGGTGTTCCCCCTGTGTGTGCTTCAAATAGGTGACTTCAAAGCAGCACACAAGCTACTTTATACTATGGACACAGTGGCAAGAGTAGCACTCTACCCTTTGCGCAGAAGAGGTCAAGCAGCAAATGACAGCCAAACATCAGAAAGCCAGCGCAGCAGCATGCTGTGACTGCTTCCTACTGCTCTATACTGCCTGCCTATCTCTCCCACCTCTTCCTGGCTCCTGCTCTGGGCACTGCTGCACCTGGTTTAACAATGAGCTCAACCCAGCTCAACCTGGTTTTGTGAAATCGAGATTTTCTGCAGAACACTCCTCAGCCCTTGCCACTCATGGAAGCCAGGCAACTGCAAGGCAACTAGAGTAAGCCATGCATGTATTTTTCTGCTGTTACTACTCATAACTGCCTGATGCAAAGATGAGATTCAAGAAGATTAATTACGAGAATTCATCTCTTTTTAAACCCTTGACGTCAAATTTGGTTCATCACATATCAACATGGCTTATTATCGGAGCTATCTGTCTAGGTTCCCACTCCTCTTCCCTCTGCATCCCACAGTAAGTCCTCCTTAGCTAGCATGGCATTCCAGGAAGACTGCCTTTGGTTGACTCTATTTCTTGGACAACAGTTTGACCACTTTCCTGTGATTATCTAAGAAGGAAATGATGCACTGGACTCCATTTTCACTGACTACATACCTCCAACTGTTATTGAAACTTGATGACTACCATTTAATCAAATAACCTAACAACTCTTACCCCATATAAAAGTGAGAAAAAGCAGCAGAGGAAGAAGGTATGATGTAAAGGAAAGTGGAAGGGTAAAGAGGGAAAAGCTCCTAACTGCACATTTTTTGATTGTTATTTGCCCTGTCTCCTCTCACACTGTACAGTGAAGATGAGTTGCTACAGATGCAACCACCTTTGCGTGCAGCTCAAGAAACCATGTTCAACATCTGGAACTCATATGTCAGATCACATCTCTGTCTTCCCTACATTACCCAAAACAGACATTCAGTTTCACCCTGCCTTTTAACATGGTAATCACACTTGTAGAAGATAATAAGCTACCAAGGCCAGAAAGTAGCAGTTGTCTCTAATAAAAAATAAAAAGAACACTCTCTTCCATGACAGATGGAAACAACATTGACAGGACATTGATTCCTGTGGTGATGGGACTGATTCACAGGTGATGGGAAATAGTTTGTTTTCACATAGTTACAAGCCACCATTAAAACTGGGAGAAGATGAATCAAAGGAATGGTCCTTCCCTTTCAAATAGATTGCTACTGCCCTTCTGTGGTCTGACATGCCATCATTACTCATCTGTTTCTTGGCAGTATTTTGCCCTCACTTTCCTCTAGCAGTGGTACAGACCCTCTTGGTCTAGTTCCACCCCCTACACAGAACCCACTGAATAAATGACTTAAAGCCTTCCCTCTTCCAAGCCACAGACAAGAGCAACACCAAATGACGACCACATTGGTGGCTCTCCTTTCTTAGGACCGAGCCCTTGTGGGCTTCCATCCAAAAACCTACCAATTCAACCAAACCCAATGCAATGAGACAAAGCCTTACACCTTTCCAATGCTCTGACTCAAATACTGGGCCCTAAGCTGTCTCCCCTCTAACTGCTCATCATTAAGACTGTCTTAAAAGAATCTTGCCTCTTTTTTGGTAAGATTGATGGTAACTCCTCTACAGCATTTACCACGTAAGGCAACACTAAGTGCTCTCTTGCTCTAGTCCATTTCCAGTTTCCTGTGGTGCTTTGTATGAACACCACCCAAACCAACACAGTTCCTGCCCAGAGGAAGGAAGTACAATATAAGAGAACCCATGCCCTCTTTTCACCCTTTCCTACAACCAATTCCCTCCACATTTTTTTCTCCACCAGTGGCTGGATAGGAAAGATACAAGATAGTCATAATCAGCTGAAAACAGCCCTTGCCACTCAGAGAGACCACACTCTTTTTACAAGTTAGAAGTCTAGAAGAGGAAAACCATAAAATCTAATGAAGCTCTCCTTCAGTTATTTGACTATGAGACTTCAGGTACAGGTCACAACTGGTGAAATGCTCTGTTTGATCACAGAGTTCCTTTTGAGCTTTTTTGGCTGAGAAAACTTAGACAAATAGAAAGAAACTTAGTACCTGGATGCAATTTGCTCAGTATGTCTATCAATTTTGCTCTTTTGTGTCTGACTGCCACTAGAATACAATGAAGTAATGAAGTTGAAGTCTGCAGGGCAAAACACCAGACAGATCTGTTCCTAAAGTTGGAAAAATTCCCCCAAGCCCATGCAAATGATGGAACCTGTTGATTGTTCCTCAGTATTTGACAATATTGTTGCTAAAGGAGAATATGATTGATGGAAAGAGGCTTTATAAGATCCTTCATGAGATCAAATCAGATATCTACCCCAGTGCAGCAGAAGGAAAATGACAACTATTTTTCTCCATTAGGAATGATATCTTTGATTTTGACTCCATTTGCACCAGCATAAACAAGAAGAAAGTCAGGTCATAAGTGAAAATTAAAACAAAGCACATAAAACCCCATGAAAATAAGGCAAAAGGGACCATCCAATGCTTCCTGTGGATATTAATCCCTTAAAAAGCCCATTGTCCACAAAAACTGCTACCAGCTTACAGATGAGTGTTTTTCAACACCTTTGATTCCAGCAAGCTGCATATGTTGCTACTCATTAACATACAAGTCTGAGTCCTTATCTATTTTTTTGGCCAGTTCCTGAAGATCTAGTGATCTTTATTCTTTAATTATTAGAGAATATAACTTACCCGGAGTATTCAGGCATTTTATCCTCTCACCACAAATGCTTGGAGATTCAGTGCATTCATCTCTGTCCTGTAAATCACAAGATTCATATTGAAACACTATAATACGACAACTTAAATTTGAAACAGGATTTCTTCAGGCTCTGTGACACCCATCTGCTAGTAAGAGGCATAGGCAGAGATGGAGAATAGGCTGATCCCATAAGTGTGTTGGATCAAGAAAATGTTGATTTGGATATGTCAGCTGTTCTATCCAAAAAGACTGTGTGGCATCCACAGAAAGCCAGCAGTGTGCAGATGATGAGCTGAACTGAGTGGTTGCACAAGTAAAGCTTGTTACAATGCACATGCTCCAGAGGGATGCATCACTCAATTGATCTTAACGACATTGTAACAATTGAGACAGTGTTAGGAAAGGCTTTTAAGGACATTTAGTCTGGGGGGAAGGTGCTAACCAAAAAACACACATGAAAAGTAAATGAGAAAGTATTATTTCCTGTCAGCAAGCCCTCCTTTCACCTTACAGCAGAGAGGAACGAATAACAGGCTACATTTGTATTTAAATGCTAGCACTAAAGAAAACTGAGACTAGCTCTGCACAGACACTTTCAGGTTTTCAGTATCTTGGGAGTAGGTCGCTGGCTGGTCAGGTCATGTTAAGCTAAGAATTGGGGGCAATACTTGGCAAACAAGATACTACTTTAAATATCAAGTTTCCCATATATATTAGAATTTTTAAATTACAGAAAGCGATCAAAGAACCATTTTATTTTGCTTACTTGCTGGTTTTATGCTGTATAATAAAATGTGTTTAACAATAGAAGCGTCTATGTTCTATATTTGTATACGTTTGCATGTTACGTTTCAGCAGGAACTAGTTCTTACATTTCTTTTAACTGACAACTTTTGTTTCCAAACCTATAAATAATGTCTGACTTATAGCTTTGCTTAGTAAAGCTTTCCTTTGCTTTCCAGAGATGTCTAGAAGTTCCTGTAGAGTGGAGTGGGATTAAACAAACAAATTTAGCATGCAGAAGTATAAATGTTTTAGGATGCCTTTTCCCATCATGATGAAAAGAAACAAAGTTCTGCCAGCTGTCAGGTTTGGGAAAGTGTCACACCAAACCAGCACAAACTACTGTCTCATTTAAAGCAGTAAAAACTAAAGAGAAAGCTCAGAAAAAAAACTTCTGGCAGACTTTGAAGTGCCACAGACACGTTCAGTAAAACATATGCTCCAAACCGAATCTCTGTAGCTCTCCAAATAGTTATTTCCAGAATGTTATCCCAGTATGTCAAACCCAAAACTTCACAAGCAATAACTGAAAGATACAGAATTATGTTTCACCTGGCAAATCCGATCAGAGTTTGCAGAACACTCGGACATTTGGAAAAAACCAGCAGGACACAATGTGCATTTCTCACATTGTGAAGGTGTCTTTTGGAAATTGCAAAATTCATCACTTTCACAAAGGCCACAGTCCAGCAAAGACTCCCCAACATTAATCACTTTTGCATCCACTTCCACTTTATGCACAGAGTATGACTTCTGGAGATGATTTCTGACCTGGTTCTGAAGTCCTTGAAGATGACTTTCAAAATAATTTTGAATATCTTCTTGCAAACTCTGAAATGACACTTGTTTCACCGTATCAAAAAGCATGCCATATTGGACTTTGATCAAATCCATTTGCTCATACATTTTTCTTTGCTGTTCAAGAATCTCCTGTTGCTGGCTAACCAGTACATGCTGCTGTTCAGCAAGTTTTTGCTGCAAATCGACAATGATCTGCTGTTGGCTTTTTAGCATTTCAGTAAATTTCTCATGCCCTTTTGCAAGGTGCAATTGTAGTATTAGGGCATCTTCAGATGGAACTTCATTTTCTCCTGAAATAAAAATGATTGATTATTGTCCAAGCTTGCTGTATTATCTCTTCAAAAGCATTCCAGTTTTAGTACGTTAATGAAAAGTTGCACTAAATTCAAGTCATGATTACTGTCTTTGCAGCCACTTCATGGGACCACAAGGTCTTCCACTTCATAAGTGACAACATTTGCCCCTGCTTCAGGGAATAAATTAATCATCACTGGGGTTCAATAACAGATTAACCATTCCTACATACACGGTCAAATACAGTAAAGACTAAATGGCCAATTTTCACTGTAGAGGCGATAAAATGTGGTGATAAAACTTGCTGCAAATACTAAGCCATTAAGGGTAGTAAAAGTAAGGGTCAATTGCAAAAAGCTGCAAAAGCAGTCTACAATACTGAGCAGACACAATAAAATGGCAAAGAAGAAACACAAAGGAGATAAAGGTGAAATAAGGCACCCACTGAAAAAAAAATTTCAAAGTTTTTTATATCAGATGTTGTACTCATAGATTATTATTACCCCTTGGAAATGATCTTGAAGTAATACATCCAGATATAGATGTTGGGTTACAGAGCCATGTAATCAGCAGTTCAGTGCCCAACAGAGGTCAGAAAGGTAAATAAAATGCTAGGATTTATTAGAAGAAAAATACATAACAGAAAGTAATATATCATTACAATATTACAATAATCAATAGAGCATCTTTAGCACAGCATGCAGTCTCGGTTCCCCATCTCAAGAAGGAGTAAAAAAGAACTCAAAACATTCACAGAAAGGGCAGCAAGGCAAATCTAATGTATGATACCACTACAATATGAAAAAGTAGGTAAGACTTCCCAAGATCAACTCAAATAAAAAGAAACCAAACAACTGTGCTATATTAGAGGTAGTGTGTAATCAAGCAAGTGGATATGGAAAGACTCTTTACTCTTTCTTCCAAAACAAGAATTAAGGGACACTAAATGAAGGCAGTAGCTTCCATACATGCTGAAACTTCTATCAGTTTCAGAAAGCTGCTGGCCCAGTATATTAGGTAAAAGCATTCTGGGGCTAAAATATACACTGACATAAACCAGATTCAGGAAATCAACAAACTGTTGGAGCTGGGAAAATGACTGAGGAGAATATCATGCCACACATTCCACAGTATCTGCTGCTGGACACTGCCTGAGAGACCATCCTGAATCCATACGCTCACTCTTCTGTTTTTATGCAGCTCTGATTTATCTTCTTATAAGTGCAGAACACGAAAGATGAGACAATGAAAAAAGACCGTAGGCAACTCCTGTTTACAGTTCCCAAATTATTTTGCTGTACAGTTCCCAAATTATTTTTATTCACAGCATAAGGCACACAATTTTTATTTCTCAGTATGAACTTAAATATTAATGCATTTTGCAGAGTACTGGATTTGAGAAAACAAAGACCAGGATCCAGGAAAGGCCATATTTCCCATTCAAATTGGAAATTTTAAAATATCTGCTAAGTTATACCCCCATATCTCCTTCTGTCTAGCATTAACAAGTAGTTCTGTGAAAAGCAGGAACACTGTCATCTGATTCTCTGCGAATTTATGTCTTCTGTTTGACTGGCTAAATAAGTAGCACTACCTTTGCTCATCGGGACCAGTAACAATACCATTTTGAATGATTAAGCCATCACAAATTCATCCACAGGGAGAAGAGAGACGGGGTTATTGGGCTCTTCTCATCCTGGCAGTCTGGGCTTTTCTCACACACACAAGCAAAGCTATTAGAGCAACTAAAGGTTAATTAAAGCTCTGATTCAGGATGTAACATAAAGTAGAGCTTTATTTTTAAGCACATACTTAAGGAGTGTTGTCTTCAACCAGTAACTGTCTGACTTATTGGCATTAAGGACAGCTATAATTTTAAGTACTGACTGCAATGAAGCTTACTCACTTGATGGCCCAGATTTCTATTATCTCTGCCCTAAATGGCCCTCCACAACTTTATAACAATGGATACATTCCAGTCACTCAATTTAGCTTTGCTCCTTTTGGCTGTCTAAAGCTCAGCTGGAGAGAATGTGAGCCCTAAAAAATGCTTTGTGAGTAGCTTTTTTCTCTCATTTTTATCCATTTTGCAGTATTATGACTAAACTTATACTCACCAGTACAAGAGGCCCTTCACTGCTACTGGCAGTTCACAATGCCAGACCAACAGAGAGCATTATAAAGCTCTTGCAGGAAAAAGAAGGCTTTACTGAAAATAAACTACATTCAATTAAGCAGAGGGGTTATCTTGTTTGCCAAAATAATTCTGAATAAGAAATCTAAAACAACTCAGATGCTGAGTGCCCTATTTTTCCCATTAAGTATATAAAGGTAAGACATGCTGAACATGTCAGATGGGGTTGTCCCTATCACAGATGTCTAAAATTATGAGGAGAATTCCACTGCAAGTGATGTTTACTCACTAGCAGATTCCAGTAATACCATGTTTCCACATTTCCCAGACAAGCATCAAACAGGTACACCCACTCACAACACACAGATGTTCCCAATACCACAGATACAGTATAATTTTCCTTGCACACACGTCACACAGCCATGGCAAGGCCTGTTTTGCAGATATCTGCCCCATGCTTTCAAGATCAATCCATGCTGCAAATACATCACATATGAATGTCTGTTACATTTCCCTAGTATGCCTGGAAAGGACACAACATCCTGAGGGCGTGTTGTATGGACAAGGTATCCCTCAGACACAATCTGCCACTGCACAAAGGGCAGAGGCTAAAAGGACTGTGAGGAAGGGAAGGTGAGATTTTCGTTGGCACCCAAGAGCACACAGACATCTGACCTTGACAGCCACTCCTGGAAACCACAGGAGATGAGAGCAGTGGGCTGCAGGCACTGCTCAATGCACAGACAGCAACAGCATGAGAACCTACAACCTTGTTCAATCATGTTTGGCAGGTATCATGGCTGCACATTATTTTGCCCAGATGCAGGAGTTTGCAGCTGCAGAGAAGTCTGCTCAAAAGAAAACAACAGAAAGATGGGTCTGATAGGAAAAAATAAAGGATTTAATGACAATTATTGAGTGAGGAGGAATACAAAATGGTAAGAGGACAAAAAGCAGTTCCTGTGCATTCCTTCTTTTGGGATGCCAGTCTTTCATCTGAAGTAAGGTGTACTCACAGTGCTGTTGAGAAAAAGCAGGAACAATCTTGCAGAGAAATGGGCTCATCTGATGGGAGTACAAGTCTGCACTTCAGCATTTTCACTTGGCCAAGGGACGTGGTAGTTCAGCTGCAGTTGGCAGGAGTGTTCCAGATAGTAGCTGTGGTCCTGGTGATACTGGCTGAAAAGATGATGATGATGCCTGTATGACCCCCACAGATGGGCTGTGCTGGCTCTGTCAGGCAGCTGGTGGAGAGTGACAGTCACCTGCCTCCTGCAGATGAGCCTGCAAACACAGACACCATGCTGGGAATCAGCTTGAGCCCTGATAATGGCCAGTATCTTGGAGGTCTTCAGTTCATCTACTTCAAAGCTCCCGGCCACGGGCAGGGACATCTTTCACTAAACCAAGTTGCTCAGAGCCCCATCCAACCTGGTCTTGAACACTGCTAGGAATGGGGCATCCACAACTTCTCTGGACAACCTGTTCAGTGCCTCACCATTCTCACAGTAAAGAACTTCTTCCTTACATCTAATCTAACCCTACTCTGTTTCAGTTGGGAGCCATTCCACCTTGTCATGAACATCACATGCTGTTTGGGTCACTGCTCTCCCCAGACAACAGTAAATGCATTTTCCCTAATTAGAGATCTGATTATCACCTTTTAACTTTTTGTTTTAGTAGAAGTAGCTGGAAACTACAAACCTAACAAAACTACAAACCATGATGATTTCCAAGACCAGCTGGAAATGGGGATTGAACAAGGAATTCTCTACACTGCTACAGGGAACTCAGTGACATGTGTTCAAAATAAGATTCCAGGCAAATGTAGAGAATGTTAGAGGTTGCAAACAGAGCAGAATACTGGATGCTTGCCTGTACACTGACTTGAAGGAAACCAAAGAGTGTCAACATGGCTTATTTTTTTGTTCCTCATGCCAAATACACGGAATTTCTGCTAGATGTTGATGAATCCAGTATGCTGTTCTTCCACTTCTAGGAGAGAAAGCTGCCTTGTGAAGGTCTGGATCCAGTCTTTGGAATGGTCAAAACATGCCTCTACATCTTTTGTCCAGTCTGGACAGAAGTACAGCAAGACTTATCCTCACCAACTGCAGCAGTTGGTAACACAAGATAACAACAGTGAGTGGGGAGAACTTCTGAGGGTGCACTTGTCCTCATCTGAAAACTCACACATAGAAGCTCATGTGTTACCACAGGTTTGCTCAGGTTGTGCGCCTCCATGCCAGCAGTGCCTTCCATGAGATTACATGGTTCAGTGGGCAGTGCTGTACACTGCTTTCTCTCCAATATCTAAGACGCTTCTCTCTGCCAAAGGAAGATGAATGCACAAATCCATGACTGCCACTGGCCATAATCTGTTCTTGAAGCATTCAAGGACTTTGTTAAGGGAAACTTCTAACCACACTTTTGTTCCTCCGAGACTTCACCCGGCACCAGGTCTACAAAGAATATAAAATGGAAAGAGTATAATGAACTCTGTGCCAAGTCTCCAAAATCCTGAACATCTTCACACTCTGTCCCTTTAGCTTTAATTTCCTCTGACCCACATCACAAGGAACAGATGACCTAACCTTAAGACCAAGGAGATGAGAGATGCATGTAACTTACCATGTTAGCTGGAAGGGCTGGTGGTACTGGAGACTGGGCAGCACAGACTGATCCAAGTCTTCTAAAGACAGCCAAAGAATAAGAGGATTTTCGGAGAAAAAGGTCACGCTGAGCTGGGTGTTCTTTTTAAGACCTTCATGAAGATACAGCATGTCTGCTTTCAGCATCATCCAAAAGTATTACTCTTTTCTGTCTATTCAGAATCCCCTTATTATTTGCCAAGGCTTGTATTATACAGAAAAGGATTTTGGTGTGGACAAAGAAAATGCAAATATCCTGGGTCCATCTGCAAAACGGAGGCATGGCATTTATGATGATAGTACAAAAAGTATGCACAGAAGCAGAGAAAATGGAGGCTATCCATAATGACTTCTCTGTTTTCTGTCCACCTTTGGTCATAGAGCGTGCAGAGGTTCTGTAAGACATCTGAGAATAATATCAGGCAAGATAAAGGTGGACAGTGTTCCTGCACTAGGCATGGGGGGGCTTAAATGTCAGCTCTGGGACTGGAATCACCAAGCGCAGGAGTCTCCTTTGGAGATGTCCCTTCACTAAGCACACCTTGATAAGTAGTAGAGGCTTGGCATGTGTTCTGGTGTCTGAAGCAGCCATAGCCTTCAGATTTGCCACATGGATGTGACAAGGCTTAAATGACCTTCTCCATGCTTTCCATTAGCTTTTCCCATCAATGGGAAATAAATCACCCTTCCTCACATATTTTATGCTTTTCAGACACGACACGAAACCAGAATCTGAACTGCTTTGTGGTTTTGTAACACCTGCTGGTGCTCTTCTTGTGGGTAAATCCATATATCTCAGGCAATTAGATATATCTTCCACTGACCTATGAATGTAACCACAGACATACCTAGCTTCCTACAAGGATACCAAATTCATCAAAACTGTGCTCATCAACAGACAGGTAAGTGTTCTGAACGATGTGCTGTAAGAGAGGCTCTGTATTTTTTAACTCCTGGCTATTGCAGTAAGACAGTTTGGCAGCAGGAAGTTTCTTAGCAATGGCAACTGTCCATTCACTCTGGGTTTGGAACATACACACCCCCCACTGAATCCTTTTACAATACCATATTGCTGTAAAATAAAATTAAAAAAAAATAAAATAAAACAAACAAACAAACAAAAAAAAACCAACAACGAACAAAACAGGAATACCAGACTGTGGAGAGAAAGAGTTAGGTCTTAGAGGTTTAAAAGCACCACTAAAAAAAAGTTTTGCCATGTTTCAATGGAGGGGAGATGAAGGGGAGCAGAGAGGGGAGCGACGGTAGCAATTCCCTCACATGTTGTGAAGACCAGTGCCAGATTTGCCTCCTGACTCTCCAAAAACAAGGAGATTTGGTGCAGCCTCTCAGGCACCCCTGCATCCGGGCTCGCTGAAGTGCCTCAGCTCAGCACACACCTGCCCCGATCGAGGCACGCAAGACCGCGGCTCTCAGCGACCACGCTGAGCCGCCCCGGGCTGCAGGAACCCTCCGTCCCACGAGAAGGGGGTGCTGGCGTGGTGCGGGGACCGTGCCCTCCCGCCCCCCTCGCACCGCCCCGCACCTGGCTTGACGTCGCAGGTGAGCTGCACCCCCAGGGCGCCACCGCCCCGCTCGGGGCCGGCGTGGGCAAAGTCGTCCCCCGCGAAGTGCGCGGCTCTGTCGCTGGCGCGCAGCAGGGCGGGCTCGGGGCAGCCCTCGGCGGGGGCGGCGCAGCCCGGGCCGCGGGGCCGCTGGCGCAGGCGGGGCGGCAGCAGGCGGCACTCCAGCCCGGGGCAGTCTCTCCGGGTGGCGTTGGCGGGGCAGTCCCCGCCGGGGCAGGCGGGCGGCGGGGCGGCGGGCGCTGCCTTGCCGTGCGGCGGCCGCAGCGGAGCGGCGGTGTGCAGGAAGGAGCGCGGCGGGCGGACGGCCCGTCCTCCGCAGCGGGGTCCGCGGCAGGGCGGCGGCGGCGCCTCGCCGCCCTCGCAGGGCGGTCCGCGGCAGGGCTCGGCTGTGCCGCCCCCCGCGCCCAGCAGCGACAGGCAGACGCCGAGCCAGCAGCGCGCCCACCACAGCCGTCTCCCCGGCATCTCCGACCGCGCCTGCAAGAGAAGAGAGGCCGCAGCGGGTCAGGGCAGCTGCCCCTCTGTGCGGGGACTGCCCGAGCCCGCCGCTCCCTCCGCCCTAGCCCGGAGTGCAAAGAGCCGCGGACCTCCTATCCCTCTCCCCCTCCTTTCTGCAGGTACCGGCACAGCATCCCATATGCAGGAAAAACTTTTCACACCCAACGACCCCCGTCCCGTCCCTCCCCGGTGTGTCCCGGCGTAACCTGCGGGAAGGTGCGGGACCGCGCCCGGAGCAAGTGCGGCCTCGGGGCTGGGCTCCTCAGAGCGAGTGCCCGCAGCTGGGACTGACCTCCTCCGAAAGCTGGAGGGGAATGGAAATGTGCAACATTCCTGGGGCTTCGTTAGCATCAGATTTCCCAAGCGCCTCCCTTTAACTCCTTCGCTCCTCCAGCCCCTGCCGGCTGCCGGGGACGGAGGTGGGACGGAGGCGGGGGGGATGCCCCGCGGCTCCGGCCCTCCCGACGGCTTTTCTTGGCAGTGCCATCCCAAGGCGCCCGGACAGGGATATGTACATGTCTTAAAAGGTTACCTTTCATTCCGAGTGGTTTTATTTCACCTGAAAAATCCAAAACCAACCAACCAACCAAAAACCCCAAAGGGAGTAAAGTACACGCGCGAAGCAGTGTACTGCGTCAAGGGCTGAAAAAGTTATGGGTAGTTTGGATTTCTTGGTTCCCACTTCGATCGTCAGGAACCCACACCAAAACTAACCACGATCGCAGCTGCCGTCTTCTCTGAGGCTACCGCAGAACCGACGGCCGCAGCAGAACCGAAGCGAAGGACCGATTTTGGACCAGTCAGCCATGCGGCTGTGGCAGTGTGTATTGCTTTCTGATAAAGTAGCTTTACCAGACCCCTTCCGGCAGCGCTCTCACCGAGGTGTGAGAATCAGCATACCTTTCGAGAGTTCCGAGGCGTGAATAACTCTCCGAAGCAGAAGCCACCTCGCTTATCTAATCTCTTCCATATGGTACTGGGGGAAAGCGACACCAAGTAGGTGTCCACTTCAACACTAACTGCTATGCCGCATTTTGCCTTTGGGAATTTGGCCAGCACTGATACAATGGCTATGGGTAGTGGATAAAAGAACAATTACAGAAAATACTGTTTATTGATTCATTAGCTTCAGCTTCCTTCCATCCACGGGTTCACACAAATGTAAAACTCCCTCAGAGTATCTTTGCAGTGCTTTCACGGTATCTTTGCTATCACTTATACAGAAAGGAGAAACAACGCATTGTTTTGTTACTTGGGGTTTGGGGGGGTTGTTTGTTTTGTTTTTAATTCAGACTGGTTCATTTACTGTTTCCCTTGCTACCGAAAAAGCATACCAAAATGCATCACTTGCAACTAGCTTGCCATTTTTTGCCCAAGCATTACTTCTCTTGAAAACACCAGCTTGCTGAAACTGAAATGCTGTGAAGCAGCAGCAGTGGCTCCAGACACACAGGGGTTGTACTCTCTGCTGAATTCTGCAGGGCTGGTGACCTGCCAGGTTGTGAGCTCCTTCCTGCCTGGGATGGGAGTACTTTTAAGTTCTGCCAGACCAAATCCTACATGAAATGCCCAACAGTTCCTAGACTGTCTGTCCTGACCTTCAACTGAACTAGAACTCCAGCATCAACTACTCCTGAGAGATCCTAGGTTTTCCTATGGTTTCCAGTCTCTATACAAAAAGGCATAGAATAAATGGAGATAAACCTTCAGGATAAACCTTGTGGATTCCTCCAGGGAATCCATAGCCCAGCTGTGGTAGTATGGAGCTTTGCATTAGCTAATTTTTTTCTCCTGAATTTATAACTCTGTATTTTCTCAAGTTTCTTGATGGGTTTTGCAGCCAATACAATGCTACCACAGCTGTATTATTTTGGGGATTCATGCCAGTGCATATAAAGCTACTTAAGATGTAAACTCATCTTTGGATCATCTTCAGAAATTACATAAAAAAGCTATAGAGTTGGGGATGATTGCCAGAACCTGTAGGCTAATAATTCATGAAATTACATGAGACATAATGTTCTCAGACACCACACAAGTCAAGAGCAAGTTTACTGAATTTGAGGTGATGGGAAAAATAAGAACAGAATTTATCTTCAAATATGAATCTTAATAACAATGTTTTTGCAGGGGGAAAAAAAGCGCCTTTGTATAGGCAAATATCATAGCAGTGATAGTGCAAACAAGAGTACTAATTCACATATTTGATTTTGGAAAATGTCTATAGCACAGAATGCCGCAGTGAGGAATGCTGCTATCAGTCTGACAGGTAGCATAAATATGTGTATGCTATCCCTTATGACTGAAAAACTGTCCATCAGTTAAATGGGAGTGTGATATATAAAAAAAAGAATGTTCTGCTGATGTCTAGTACATGGCATATCAGCTATATGGCACTATTTGTAGGTACTACAGTCACCCAGCAAACCTGCCAAAGATCCAAACTGAAGTCAGTGGCTTGTATGTCAATGCACATGAAGAAGTACCTGTTGTAGTCTTGCTTTCCTTCCCTGCACGGACCTTGTGTAAGCAGGGAGAGTCACTACTTCATGTGCTTGCAAAATGGTTTGGTGCAACACTTTTCTTTTTCCTCTTCATGGCATTTTTTAGATTGGCTGTGTTCTCTAGCACAACAGGAGTGGCTCAGATCGAAGAAGTAAGGAGGCTCCTATATCTACACTATGTGCAGTTTGGGGAGGGTTCTTCAGATCCCTCAATTATTAAAATTGAGACAGAACTGGTCTGTACACCTACCTCCCCAGTCAGGCACTGCTGCCAGTTTGCTGTCTGTCCAGAAAAGAGCTTATCCTGTTGGATTCCTCCAGAGGGGACCCTCTCTGCCAGCATCAAAACTGAGTGTGATAGACGATAAAAGACTGGGAAAATAGCTGCAAAACTGCCCTGCTGCTCTGAGCCAACACACAAACACAAAGAAAGCCCCAAATGGACTTGCTTAGCCCCACCTTCAAGTAGAGGCAGCAGCGCTAGTGCTCCCTGTGCAGCGGGAGGTGGGGTTTGACCGTCTCGAAATCCAACTCACCGAGGCCAAGTGAGACCCTTTACCGGAGACTCAGCATCTCCTCGAGGCCTGCGGGAGCCCTTCGGGGGCTGAGGGGCCCTTGGCCCTCCCGGGGCGGGGTGGCCGCCAGCAGAGGGCGGCAGGGCCCCGTCCTCCTCCTGTCCTGTCCCATCCCGTCCCCCTCCCCTCTCACTTCCCCCCTTTCCCCTTCTGTTTTGCTCCCCATGGCAGCTGGTTTGTGGGCTCTCGAGGCGGCACCAGCCGCGGAGGGGAGACCCGGGAGGACGCACCGCATCCTCAAAGGCCATTTGACCAAACCTCAGCAGTGCACTTTTTCCTGCTTATTTTCTTATTTTTAAACAGTTTAGGCAGCTGGATGAAGTAAAATCTCTTTTCTTGTGTGCTCTCTGCATGAGCCAGTAGTTTGAAAAAGTCCAAACAAACCTGCATTAGGCATTTTTGAATAATGTTTGGAGTTGGATGATATTTTGCAAAATGCATAACAAAAACCAACCAAAGCACTCATATATATACGCTATTGCTCAATACGATTTCTTTTTCTTAAATTTTCCTAAATTTCTAGTTTAACCGTGCAGCATTTTCGGAAAAAATCCCTGCGGGGTGTCATCAAAACCCCACATTGTTTTCCTGCTTTTCACAACCTTTTACAATAGCAATGAACAACTATTATTTGATTCTGCAGGCTTTGCAGACATGCTTAACTTAGCAATCTGAATTACAGTTACATCCAGCAGCACTGCTTACAGTGCATACCTTTCAAGATACGCATTTTTCTTTAATCAGAACCCAAATCAGAACAAAATAAATATTTTTGTCTGCTTGTTTTCAATTATTTATTTTTTACAAGACTTGTGTTTTTCAGGCTAAAATTCTACATATTACTGTCATTTTTAGTAAATGATGGTTTCCAAAGAAGATTGATAGTTAAATAAATAATTATGAATCAGATGAAAACCATGGGAGTTGTTTTGAGTTTTTCCATTAAAGCTATTGGGACTTTTGCATGATCATTAGCTATGAAAGGAGGAAAAAGAAGTGAAGGAGAAACAAATCCTGTTAGAATGTAAACTCACTGTCAGACAGCATTTAAAATACTCTAATTTTGCTCAGTGCCTTGTATCCTTCATTGCTTTTCAAAACAATACCAAATTTAAATCTCAATATGTTTTCAGTATTTTCAAAATTGCTAAGTTTTCTGTTTAGAAATTCTTTTTAATATTCACTAACCTTCAGCCTTTATTTCTTGACTGACTTTCAATACATTAATTCTATACATTGTAAAAGGATTCCTAGTCAAAGTATAGATGAACTGACAATAGTACATGGCGAGGGATTGACAAATCTTGCCTAAAACAGCCATTACCAACAGTTGCTGATGCAGAATGGATAGACCTCAAATTTTATTCCTTCTTTTCTTGAATAATTTTTTGTCACGCAAAATGGCATGCAATGATATCTGTGGTGACTAATTTGCCTGTAACCATACCTCAGAGGACTGAAGAACTAGATAAACAGAGGAGAGAGATGTGTCATTGAAGTAGTACTTCTCTCTGCCATGTCCTCCATAAAGAACTAGCATCAAATCTCACAAGATAGTCAGCCTCCCTTAGATGCCTAGATTGTCAGCCCTTTAAAGGTAACAGTTTGCCACCTAATTGGCGTGGGAAAAGAAATGTAAACCCACACATTTCCAAAGGGGGAAGATGTGGAAATCCCACTGACTAATGACAATAATAAGACAATAGCCCACTCAGAGATCCTAAGTTTTCAGGAAAGCAATGAAAAAGGGAAACAGCATAGTGCAAAGGATATACTTTACTGTTGTTAACTTACACACAAGAAGAAGTTGTTGCCTTGTCATATGGGAACTGAGATTTGGAAAAAAAACAAGAGTTATTCTCTGTGAGAAGATTAGTGCCATAGATCTCAGATGACCCATACTGCCAGTCCCCACCTGCACAGAAGCAGTAGCAACAATTCTGCAATGTAACTAGAAACAAAAGAGGAATCTCCTTGTCTAAGTAAGTTTGGGAATGGCCTGATTATCCAAACAATTTTAAGGAATTACCTGAAATAATTTTTGTGTTAATTGATAAAAAAAGCAGATCAAATTAGGCTGGTAGTACAATTTTAGTCTTTGTGAGTTATACTTTATGGTGAAAATAGTACAAGGGCAAGAAACACAAATATTTTTCTCCAGTTGCTGCGTGAAAACTAGATCCTTTTCACAACATAGTTCTTAACTGTACTATAGCTGAGCAGAAGAATGCACACACCACAGCTTCAAACTGATAGCATTTCACTGTTTCTGCAACCTGGTGTAGTTTCTCTGTAAAAGAGTCTGCTGCCTCATACCAGTGTGCTAATGTGCTCTGCAGACACGCTCTGTGTTGCAACTGCTTCCTCCAAGTGAGCTGTATCTGCCCTGTGGATAAGCCTTCAGTCTCTCAGACTTCACATAATCTAGGATTTTACAGCTGGAGAGTACTACAAATACTTAGAATTGGTCAGGGCTCAGAATTTGCATTTTCTGAGAAATCTTACTGGTTTGAAATTTTAATTTGCCCCAATTTAGAATGAAAACTGTTAAAGCATTTCCCAGGAAACAGACATTCCACTTACAATGTCATTTGACAAACAAAGATCCACAGCATTTCCAAAAGGCAATGATTTCTTCTAAAAGCAGTGGAGCCCTGAGTACCAGAGGTCCTTGCATTCTTGGATCCCTTAGACAAGGAAGAGGCCATCACACGAGAGAAGATCTGACGGAATGGAAAACTGGCAGCTGACCTGCCTTGCAGTGAACTATCAAAAGTTATCTGTATTCCATTATGAGGCTTGCTGAGATAAGCTTTGATGAAATGTTTCACTCTCAATGAACCAGCAACTTCTGACAGAAAGCATGCCAGCAGAATGGCGTTTCCAAGAGATGCATTCATAGCTGGATGACACAATGATAAAAATATCTCTGTCTTGGCTACACTAGCTGGTCAGCATTAGTTCAGTATTACAAGTCTCAGCCTCCTGAAGCAATAATCTTTTGAGTCACCTTCTGTTCTCCTGCAGTAATGCCACATAAGCATTGGAAGCACAGCACAGAATCCCTGTAATGTATTCATACTTGGATAGAGAGAATCTCTTGGACAGACATTTTTGCATGCTACTTGGTAGGCTTATAGTTGAATACAGATTACCAGGCTGCCCAGAAATTCTCCTGATCAAATGACCTTGATAAGGAGCTTGTCTTGTTCCTCAGGGTCCCTATATCATGGTAGTGGGAACAGCATGCAAATGACGAGGGAAGATTTCTCTTGAGCAGCTCCAAAGCTGAGTTTTGGAAGACTATTGCATTCACAAGCCTTCATACAGATCTTCTACTAAGAGAAGAAGTTGTGCTTGAGGAACATCACACATAAGTACTTTCAGGCTACCAAGAGCTGTGGAGCAGGGTCCCGTGCTGGACATATAATGTATCTTAAAAAAACGTCTTCTAGTGCAAGAGATATCTAACTGCTGTATTTCCTTTGTTATATTGTTTCTAATGGCCAGGGGACAACCTCAAATCTAAACTGTTGTCTCTCTTTTTCATTACAGGAGTGGCAGAAACTATCATTTACTGGTAAAACTGTCTCAGATTTTCCCATTATAAAATATGGTTTGAATTTTTTTATACTTTTGCCAGTTTTTAACTGTTTGGATTAATACATGATCAGATAGGTGTTAGCCTCTGACAGTGCTATATAGAAAAAAGCGTAGGGGCCATATAAAAAGCCATATACTGCATGCAGAGAATGTGACTGAAATTAATTTACATCCAGCAGCCTTAATTCTGGCATTTCCCGAGTCATGAAAGTTTTATTTTACAGCCTTAATAAAAGCTTTGGTTTTATATATACTTACGTGTTAAATATTTGGTATAAAATAAATCACTGGCAGGTTACCACCTATCAAAACTCCATGGCCCCAGCAAAAGTAAACATATGTAAGTATGGTATACGTTTGACTAAAATGTATCAGCTACTCTCAGAACATCAAAGAACCCTGAGGGAAGAGAGATGGTGGTTAAAGAAAATATTTTTAAAAGGTAATATGAGTGAAAAATGAGGAAAAGGTCCTGAATTCACTAGCGTCAATGGTAAATGCCCTCAGCTATAAATGGTGTTGGGATTTCATGCAGGAAACCAAAGCAGAAAAAAACCCCAAACCCTAAAAATATGGAGCTGGCTGGGTGCAAGACTGGATTAATTACCTTTGAAATTCTTCAAATCACAAAACAATGTTTCTCTAAACCAAGAAATATTTGGCTTAGTACAGACTGTATGTGTAGAGGCTTTTGACTTACGTTATAAAAAAGAACAGACTAAGAGATCTAACATTCACTTCCAAAACTTCTGAACCAGGACTTGTCAATGTGGAAGTAGAACTAGATGGTCCGGTTTATTTCTTGCTTAATAAAGCAAGATATATGATGGATTCTGATAAGATTAGTCTTCTTGAAACTTAAAAAGCCCCACAAAAACAAAAAAAAACAAACAAACAAAATGAAAAAAAAATAATCCCAACTGTGTTTGAAATTATATACCTAACATTTTGAAAAGATTTTGGGAATGTTCCTTCTTGTAAATTTGTGTCTAACAGTTAGAAACAATTACTATGTCAAGCACTGGCAAATAGTGAAGAAACGAAAACTATCCAAGGTAAGTATTAGCTGTGAAATCTTCCAGTGGGCATTCCAGACCAGACATATCAGGTCGGAATCTCATAATGTTTCTACTTTTGTTTTAGATGAACATATAATCACTGTTAAAAATGAGGACTCAAATCTGGAATTCAAAAGGACAAAATCTTCAGTGTTGTCTATAATTCTCTAATGTTGAAAAATATTACCTTTCAGTCTTGAAGCTGCCAAAGAGAACATGTAAGAAGACACCTAGATAATCTTTATGCACACAGCTTACAGCAGTGTACTTTCAAAAAAGCAAGGCTGCAGAGCTACAAGGAAGATGGGAATGTATCTTGGTGCCTTTTGCCTTCAGGGCAAAAACTGGAAGAAACCTTCAGTTGTAATAATTGCTAAGGCTGTTTTTTTCCTTTCTTTTATTTCATGACAATTTCTAGTTTTCCAGAGTAACAAGGGGAGAAACAGCACAGTAGTGGTACCATGGAGCATTTATACGTTTCCAGTTCCTTATCTTCATCTTCATTCATCCAAGAGCAACTGAGGTTTTTCATATAGAGGAAAAGGTTTTCCAGAAATACCCAAGGAAATGGCACAGCTGTGAATGGCTTCTGCGAAGATAGGCAGCATTGTAGCAACTGCCCATTTAGACCTGTGCATTTCCATTTTCAAGCTTAGAATTTTAAGAAAAGGGGAGTTATTCTTGGGAAAACGACTAAATTAAGACTTCAATCTACTAAATACTGTAGACTTGACTTTCATTTACCTCATGTGAAGGAGATTTACTACAGATGTAAATCAGGTGCTCTCTGTGTTTTCCAAGCTATAATAAAACCTCTTGCAACAAATATCCCATATTAACTTTTCTTTTGCCTTTCTATATAACTGAATCTAATAAGGATTCCGTTTTCTCCTTAAGAAAGGAACCATACTCTTTCCATATAAGACCAAAGTAAATTAACTTTCTTGGTTCCTAGTGCAGAAATCTGCACAGTAACTAACAAAGTTCTTCTCAATAATGCTCCAGTGTCTGGTGGTCTCTCAAATACCCTCTGTAAACAGTTTACATTGATCTTTTCTCCAAGCTGTGAGATGTTTAGGGATCTCTTTTCACTGTGGCTATTTGCCCACCATCAAGACCTTATTTTGGTAATCCTAAAAATAGGCTAGGATCAATTACAAAGCCTTTTCCTCAACAATGTAGTTCTAAAATAAATTTAAAGTCTAAGATTTTGGCAAAAAATCACATTAACAGTCAAACTGGAAATGTTTCAAACACTGACTGATCAAGACCCAGCTAAGTTTATTCTACTCAAGATAGATTTTCATTAGATAGTCCAAGAAGAGTGTTTGTTTTGGCCACTGTTTCTAGAAATAATATTAACCTGGCAAAAATGTTGTTTCTATAAAGAAAAAGGCTGTTGAGCAGGCGAAATATGTGTGTCTTTCTTCTCATGTACTACACTAGTTTCACTTACATCCTGTGTTTGTATTTTCAGGAGCTGCATTAGAGTTTCTGTGCTGTGTTTAAGTTAAATCACCTGTCTAGCTCTATGAGGTACTTACCTGGCCAGAGATTGTGAGAAGGTCACAGTCCAATACAGGTATGTTCAGAACACATCTGAGACCTAAAGAAGTACTCTCTGTTCATTCTTCACCCATATGGATTTGATTAATGGACAGTTAAGGTACAGACTTCCAGGCATGTAGGCACAGTCACACAGCTCTTTTGACATTTTTAGGTAGCTTTAAATGCCATTAGCAACCTGGCTACAGATGTCCTGGGGCAGATTTGAAAAATCAGCTCAGGTATTCAGCATCCTTGTTTAGCTCCTTCATGTTACTCTCCATTGTTTTGTTCTCAGTCTTTTGTGCTTTAAGGGAAAGAGCAGGTTTCCTTACACTAAAAAAATGATGCAGATACATTGGAGAACGTGAGACCCAGAGTTACTAGATGAAAAGAGGCTCATAAGAGAGATTAAACCTATGGGAATTTTCATTTTTAGTTAAAGAGGTTTATACTTTTTATTTCATATGACCCTTCCAGAGGAGAAGTGGCATATTGTGTTGTCAAGCAAGACTACCTTCACTTCATGAGACAAGAACCTATTTGCAAACTTGTAAATGCTTAAGATGTTTTTCTGGAGTATGTTCACATAAATGAGATGTTCCTTTTCTATGTGTCTACATCACAAGGCACAGAATTCTTTCTGCATAGAAAAGGAAAAGAAAACTGAATTTAAAAAAAAATAAAGGTGCTGCGTTGATCTCTGAAAGTCCTGTTACCTTTAAACAGTTCACCTACAGGCAGTTTGCTTTACACAATATTACAAGGAAACAAATCAAGTGCATACCGTGTATGTGACAATACTGATCCCTTAAAAAAAACCCCAGTGCATGCCAGCTGGTGAAATTACATGGAATGCACATTTATATTTTCCAGGTTCACTTAAAATGTATGGTTTTCAAGTTTTCTCTTTATTCAGCTGTCAACTCTAGTTCAAGTTGAGCCAATGAAGATTTAAGAAAATACTTGCTTCCACATGCTTTCATTCCCTTTTGAAGACTGGGCATCATCTTTGGCTTAGATGTATACCCAGATCCTCTCAGGTCAGCTGTGTCTAGAGACTGCTGATTACTTTCTTGCAGCACGTCTAAAATAGGTGCTCTCTTTCCATACATCAAAGCTTGAAGCAAGACTCTCATTTCATATCCTTATTCTTGGTTTCCAGATGTGGTCTTTCCCTTCTCATTTATTCTTTCTTGCTCTGAAGATTATTTTCTAGGCCCAATGCTTTTATTGTATCACTGCATTCTTAGTCTCTGCATTCCTTAGATGGCACTGGCTTCCCACTTATATCAAACAAAGCTACTGATCTTCTTTTTCAAGTCCCTCCATGGACTCTCCACATTCCACACTGCTGCTCTTTCATTATTGATTCATAAGCTCTCATGTCTTCTTTGCCCATTTATTAAAATTTACAAAAGCCTTCACATTTTATTCTTCCCATTTCTAAATTTCTAAAAAGTCTCTGCAAAAGGTTTTTTTAAATCCAGGGACGATGTACTACACATACTTGCTACTCTACAACAGCTACCAGTACTTAGACAGGTCTCTGTCACCTGGGGTTAAACCTAAATGCTGTTGCAAAGGATTTTAATTCGAAAACGAGCAAAAATAATACTGAAGAGTAAAATATGAAGAGTACACAAACAATTTGAATTATGTCCAGAGATAATACAAGAGATGAGAGTAGTGTTACTGAGGTAAATGGGTGTAGAAACAAAAACCACAACATGAATGAGATGCACAGGCTATAAACACCAAACACAGTGGACTGAACATGGGTATGGGACAAGCACTTCCTCAGCTGCTTTGCTGAAATAAACCACCCCTTTTCAAGGAAGTCTTGGATGAAACTGATTAAGAGCTTGAAGTTATTTGTTAAATCTATGTGAGAAAATAATCTTATTAAAGAGGAACATTATCAGCCAAAGATCTTTCACGTTTATTGTATTTTTAGGGTAGAAGGAAAAGTTTTCTCAAAAGCAAGCTACATTATTTGAAAGACTTTCTGCAAAAATTTTACCCCAAAGCCACATCCTGCCTTAATGCATTCTGCAAGAAACTCTTAAAATTGCCACAGACATAGCTAGTACTTAGGAACCCTCATCCTCAGGAACATGAAAGACTAGTAAAGCGTATGATTCTGTCTGGAATATTTAAGCTGTTGAATGATTTTAACTTCTCTTGCTGGGTCAAAGCTTGCTTTTCCTTATTCTCATACAAAGCTCTGTTGTGGTCAGCAGATGGCTGTACTATTATGCAAGAGTACAATTTTTTGTTGACAAAAGGACACTCATATGAGGGAAATATGACAGTATTTAATTTATTACTTATAACCATATTCTAAAAATAATACCAACTGTATATTGCAACTGTGTAATGCAGAAACATAACTTATTCAATGGAAGGGGAAGTGAGAATTCACTTCCTCCTCCTAAAATTAAAAAAAAAAGTTACCAAAGGAAGTACAGTGCTATTATTGTCAAGTTCCTCTTTTACACATTATTGATTCTGTTGAATACAAATAGAGCTCATATTCAACTTGTATTTTATGGAAACACTATATTGTCAACTTTATCTGAAAAACACAGATTACTAAATCTGTCTTAATAAATTATTAATTGCCTTATGCTCTTGTGAATCATGTGAGATGCTACTCAAGTAAAAGTGACACATCTGGCCACAGGTGGGTTGATGTCATTTCTTGGCATAATGGAAGGAGAGTCTCACCTTAACTTCTGCTTGACTCACAGACGTGGTTGCAGACCAACACCAACTATAGGCCATGGAAAGCTGTAAAAGAAGAGAAGATAGAAAGGATAAGGTATCCAAATTCTTAAAAGTAATATTCAGAACTCAGCTGTACGTTACCTGGGCAGGGTAAATACTACCCTTTGGATAATCTACAGTTTTATGGAGGCAAATTTTTATGGACAATATGGAAATAAAAAAGTTCCCTGGCAATCTTATAATTATTTATCAGCAGTCATGTAAATCATGGATCATAAGCTGAGACCATAGCTGCCGAGTATTAAGCTCTAGCAAGTAGCTTTTCTCTTAGCGTTCACCATACAAGATTGTTGTAGGGTAGAAACTAAAGAGTATTTAATTGTTTAAAGATTGTCCTGTAATTCCCACAAATCTAACATAATGTTCTAAGTTGGCCAAGACAGGTCAAAGCTGTCATGGTATGACAAAGCTCCTGGCCTCAAAGTTTTGCATTACATGTACATATTCTGTAGACTCAACTTGCACTGCTATGATATCACTTGATCTGGCTCACTGGGACCTACCAAAAAGGATTGACTGTGTATCCCAGTTCCAGCTGTGAATTCAATAGGCATGAGTTAATCCCATATGCACCTCCCTTTGAGGTGGGGCTAGAAGATGAAACTCTAAGATAGTATCCCACAGCTGCTTCCATGTTTAATTGAAGGTCTGAAGCAAGCACTGCTTTCTACTTTGGCCCTTTATGAGCTGTAAGGGCCACACACCTGAAACCTATTTTGCAGGAACTATCAGGAACTTCTGCTGTAGAAAAAAATAGGCTTGATGACTATTTCTGAAGGTTTCCATCATTTCCTTGCAGATAGTGTTTATGCTGATGGGAAACAAGTGATTACACAAAACCTCTACTTTACCCTTCTTCACATTAGGAAAAATATTACAGGTAGTTTATAGTTCTGCATTCCCCATACTGTCCCTCACCCTGTATTGCACATTGTGTCTGGCCAAATGCTATACACTATACACATGCTCTGAGTGACAAACACATTTACTATACACAGCAGAAAAATTTGCAGCCTAATATTAACATTCAGCTACAGAAAATCAAATACATGTGCAAAAAGATGTAACCTGACATGTGTACTTGAATACTACCCACTGAGCCAGAAAGAAGAGTAAATACATACTCAGATTTTGTGGATACTTTCTGACAAGCAAAAAAATACTGACAATTATCTCCTTAAAGCTTTCTGTAATCACTGTGAAAATAATGAATGGCTGGGAAGTGGGTGGTACAGGTTTATTTTGAACCCCAAATAACAACAACAACAAAAAAATCTCAAAATAGAATTACAAAGCTATTGGAACTACTACTGCATAGTCAAAATAAGACCATTAAGTGTTTCAAAGGCTTTCCCTGGGCCTCTAGGTAATAGGGTAAATTTTAATATTCATGTGAATGTAATAAAGCAGTCAATATGTAGTAAGTAAAGGAGAAAGTTTAAACTGGAATGACCAGAGGACCAATTTCAGTGCTTGTTCTTACACAAGTTAACACAGGTTGACCTTTGGATGGAAGAAACTTCAAATGAACATTCCACCCATGTAAATCATGCTTACAACATTTTAGCAATCAGGAGAGAAAAGTGCATAGGGGAAATAACTCACAGAGGAAAGAACTGAGTAAGGAAAAGGCTGAGCAGCTTTAAGTTAGTAAAATACATCATAAATGAATTGCTTTTAATAAAGGCAGATAATTCTGTCTTCTTTTGTCTTTGAATACCTTTTATATCCACTTCAGTAAGAAGCTTCAAAATCTTATTCATATCATGCTTAGTTTGTCGTACATGTGAAATCTAACAGACAGCATTAATAAAATCAAATGGCCAGTTAAAATGATAGCTCTCACTAAGCTAACTTTTGCATACATTGCTCTGAGCAATACCTAAAAGCCTATCTTGTAAGGCTAAAGAAATTATGTTAATAATAAATGCTGACATTTTCAAACGAAGGCCCTCAGGTTACAATTTTCTAGTTAATAACAAGTAGCATTCTGAATAAGTTAGATGAGATTTCAATATCCCATTTCATGACATTTACAGGTTTCCTTTTAAGGGTGCAGACAGTTTCATTTTATCATAACATCAATAAAGCTAATAAACAAGATGTATTAGGCAGGCTTTTCCTATCTCAGCTGCAATTTGTGTTACATGCTCAGCTCTCACACTGAAGAAGTGGGCTGACTTGAACAGATGCTTGCAAGAAACAGAAAGGGATATATGTACACTTAGAAAAAATATGGGTGTACACTTGTATGGATATTTGTATGTGACAGCTGGAAAACTTAGGCGACGATCTAAAACTCATTGAACCCAATGAAAAAGTCTCCCTCAGGCATCTCTGACTTTTTAATCAAGACCTTTGAAATTTTAACACTGTAAAGCCTGGACATCTAAATTGTTGCCTGAATATATTCTGCATGTAGAAATAGAAGCCATTGACTAACCTGAGGCCCTACCATACAAAGACTAGAAAAAAAAAGTGGAAATCCATCTCAAAACAATCATAGCAATTCTAGTAACTAAGCTTTGATCATAGACTTTTTGGAAGTGCTTCTGATTTTCTGCAGTTAAGAGTGTGAATTTGCTAGCTTCACTATTAATATTTTTGGATTAGAACATCTTCAGTTTTTCATCCAGGTTGAGGATTTGTTTTGCTTTTGGTTTTCACTGTAAGAACCAATGCATACAAGCTTTCCTCTTAATAGTTATGGAGAAATAATTCTATTCTCAGTTCCGAGTTGCTTAAAGATGCCTTCAAAAGGATGGAAGGACAAATGGGCAGAAGGATCATATACCTGTTCTTTAGCACACTGAGTTTTAGCTTATTCATTTGCTCTAATTTTAAAGAATGTTATGTGATGTAGCTTCTGTATTCAATGCAGTTGTATTTCAATCTGGTTTACTATGATTTTTCAAAAGCTGTTATTGGTAATTTCTTCCATATAAACTCTCAAATGAGAGCTTTCTATGTTTCTCATATGAAGTTTTATAGTTTGCAGGTCTTCTGCAATACTGCACAGCCACAAATGAATTAAAAAAATAAAACCAAACCACCCTTAAAGAGAATTAGTTCTTATTGGAAGAATGTAAAACCTATAGTTGCTACTTGCTTATCCATATACATTTGCTTTTGACCTTATCATCTAAGAAGATGCCAAACATTTTTCCAGAATGCCCTGACAGTCTGATGTGGTGATGGGATTCACCTCATACTAATTGCAACCTCTTTAAGCTTTCTGGAAAAAACAGTGTCTTGGTGAAAGAAATTATTTGGTGTACCCCAGAGGATCATCTTGGCACTATTCCAAAGATTTTCAGTGTCTGAAGAGTACTACTTGAAAAAAGGATACTCCAGCCTTTAGATATTACTTGCTTTAAACTGATACTTTTTTATCCTGCTTGTATCTATACCTTTATCCTCTATGATCAAAACCTTCATTCTTCCATGTGAAAGTTATTTTGTTTGAATAACCAAAAAACAAAAAGGCCTTTCAATTGTATTGTGTGTTTTTCTATGACAAAAGGTCTAACTAATACACTGGGTTGTTTTTTTGTTGTTGTTGTTTTGTTTGTTTGGTTTTTGGTTTTGTTTTGGTTTGTTTGTTTGTTTGTTTGTTTTTTACTGTTGGCCAGTGGCACAATGGCTTGGAAATATCTTACATATCTGCAGCCTCTCCATTCATAACACTGAGGGTTATGGGCTGATCATGCATTACCCTGGGCCGGTAAGATCTTAGTGTAGTGTCTCATTTACCCTGTAGAGAAAATTAGGTCAATCTCTATAAAGTCGGCTCATTATCAGTGTAAAAAGTGATTTCAATAAAATTTAAGGGAACACACCCATGGTTAAAAAATTTTTTTTTTTTGCCAATGAAATGCTGGTTTCCTGACACTAGAAATATATCTCTCTGTTTCTTTTCAAAAACAGATGTTCTGCTTTAAATTATCTGCTGTTTTATAGAAATTTACATGACTAGGATATGCAATCCAAAAGGACTGTGGAGGTTAATAAAGCTCTTTCCCCTCCTTCCCTAGCTGAGGGTGTATAGTGACAGCATATCTGCCCAGGGATCTTCTCACCCACAATAAAACGAAAAAGAACCATTTCTAACTCCATTTGTTAGACTTTGAGTCATGCGATTGTTGTGAAACACCCAACTGTAACTTGGGTGGGGTGCATGTCTCCTCTTTCCTTTGGAAAATGAAAAGCTTTGGGAGAAGAGCAAGCAGAATGGAAGGCTGGAATTCAGGGCAACGATTCTGCGGCATATTCATTTTATCTGAGAGAAAACAAATGGGGAAGCTTTACTTATTTCCCCCTCCTCTTCCTGCAAACTTTGCCTCTCTCTAACCCTAGGACACACTATTAATCAAGTTTATGTCTGCCATAGCATTTCCCTCACCACATTTCTTCCTTATGAATACATGATGGCCTCCGCCCATCCCACAGGAGCACAATCCTTGTGCTCCTGAATGCAGCCCAAAAGCTTCTCAGATAGCACTCAAGAGTTTCTGGGATTTCTCTTATTTTCTCTTTGCTTTCTAGAGGTCTGCTGTTTTCATTTCCAGTGTTCCTCTTAGAGACAATGATGCCTTTCTGTTACAGCCAGGTACAATGAGAGCTGGAAAATACTGCCATTCAGCTTTGTCAGCCTTTTGCAAGATACTTGGAGAGGACCAGAAAAAGGCTAGAGATAGAGAAAACAAAGGCCCCTTCGTACAAGCAGAATAGATGTTTTCTACGTTATCATAACAAATACCTTGGTCATGTATTTAACAATAGCAAAATAAGTGTGAAACCACTGTGATCAGGGTGTGCCCATGTTTGTAGTAGGTCAAGTACAGAAGTGCAAATATACTTCTTGACGACTGGATGTACCATCAAATATTCCTTTTTTTTATACATGCACAGTGTTCAGTGCAAGGTACTGATTTAAAAATTGACTTTAGGATAATTTAAAAAAAAGACTAATTATCAATCAATCTTTTGAAATTACATCTTCCCTTGGCACCATAATGATACCAAAAGTCAAAGGGAGCAAATTCAAAGAAATTCAGCAAAGAGAATATGCGGTATCATGAAATCTCATACTCCCAAGTTGCTGAACTGATAACTGTTCATTAACTCTGTGCATGATTTTTCAAATGCCGTTTGTCAAATTTAGATGTGTTTTCACGTGCCTGACCAAAGACAGCTCTGACCTCAGCAAAGTCTCCGATAAATTTTAGCCAGCTTCTCAATGAAATTATTTGGATTTTCTTTAAATAACACGAGCAGAAAAATGTACTATTCCCTAAATGCACTCTTAAATCTGGCTGAGCTGTCTCAGCTGGAATTTTTCAAAGCAATTACCCCTTAAAGCATTGAAACATATTTGCTGTCAAAAACATGGTGGTAATTTAAAATACTACCATCCTTCTGTTGTAATTATTTTATCTCCAGCAGCGTTGGAGGAACAAAACATGCTTAGAAGCCAAATCTAGAATTTTAATACAATTTGCCTGTAAATGCAAGACAGAGGAAAACTACCTGATGACTTCCCTAACTGAAGTAACAGAAGGTGGAGATGGAAACATCTTTGCCTTTTTTCACTGCACTTTACTGTTAGTGCCTTAGATGCATAAGAAAAAAATCTGCCTAAAGCATGGTTTTGGCAAAGTTATCGACATTGAAAATAGGATTTTAAATCAAGAGAGGGGCCTGTTTGCACACAGTCTGCGACACTCAAAATCTCATCTTTTCAACTTGGTGATATAAACCCTTCCAAGGCCACACCGAAATTTCTGACACTTGCCTGTTTAACATCAGACGGAAACCTCTGATTTCTTTTTTCCTCCCCCTCTTTTTATGGAATTTCACGTTATAGAATCATTTCTACTCAGCGAATAAAATCTAAGCACACTTCAAAGCAGCCCTTTCCAAGGTATGAAATTACGTAAAAATGCCATGAAATAAGTTCGCTGCCTTCCCGGCAGCATCATTTAGAGTCACTAAAGAGAGTGGGGAAGGAAACACATCTGTCTGAAAACCAGGGGGCACCTGGCAGCGATGCCCGGCCCGTGAGAAGCTGCAGGGCTGGGCTGGGCTGGGCTGGGCTGGGCTGGCTCAGGGTGGGATGCCCAGGCCAGCCGGGGTTTCCCCGGTGGGAACACGGGCACCGAGCACCGCCCGTCCCGGGCCGCGGGCGGAGGGCGGCGCTGGGCGCAGCGGGGCGGCTCCCGCCCCAGGGCTCCGGCCCCATTTCCCGGCAGGCCGAGGGCGGGAGGGTTCCCGCCGTGCTGAGGTGCCGTCGAAGCAGCCCCTCTGCCCCCGCGCCCCTTCACAGCTCCTCGGGAGCCGGCGGCCCCCGCCGTCCGCCCGCCAAGGTAAACTGGGCAGGGAGGGACCGGCCGGGCCCCCGAGGGCTCCCGGCGCCAGCCCGGGACCCGGCGGGGCGGCCGCCGCGGGAAGGGAGAGGCGCCGGGCTGCGGCGGGGCGGGGGTGTGCGATGTCCTGCTGGCCGTGGGGAGATGTCCGGCCGGCAAATAGCGCTGCTCAGGGTGGGGAGGTGCGGCAAACCCCGCTCTGGGCACGGCTTGTGGTATCCCCGGAGGGCGTCAGCCCGCGGAGGGGACGCAGCCTCGCACACCGGCGTCGCCGCCCGGGACGGGGACCTTCCGACGGCACGGCGTGGCCTCGGTGGCCTGAAACGGGGCCGTGGGGTTTCGTGCCGCCGTGCTGGGTCCCGGTGTTGATTGTTCTCCTGGGTAGGGTTAATCCCGGTCAGAGCTTCCCTGTGCCCAGACACTGGGAGAGCGAGTAGGAGGATTGATGATTTGCAGGGCAGGGTTGCCAAAGCCTCGTGAGGCCGGTGGGGTCCCGAGGGACTCGCAGTGCCCTGTTTCAGGTGGCAGCGTTCGGAAAGTGAAGGCAGGCGAGAGAAAACTGCAGACTGAACGACCAGAAAATACACTATGAGAATGTGATAACCTATCAGTCTGAAATTAAGCATGTAAGAAGGTGGTGTAGTTATGGCAAAACAGCCGGTACAGACTTCCCAGGAGCACAGTTTATATGTCTGCTGGTGGTGTATTTGACCACGTCGTTAAGGGCAGAACTAGAAGTGTCGTCTGAGTTTAAGAAAGTCCATCCCGCATGATGCCCTCAGCTGACCACCACAGAGAAGTAACTGAAATGCAGTCTCCACAAGTTTAGGGTGGTTTTTCAATCCTTTGTGCACCAAAACAGAAGTTATTAAATCCATTCATTGTCACACTGGGAAGATGTATCCAGTAGTGTCTTTTAGGAAGCATATAATCCAGCCTGTCTTAACTGTCATTAAACATTTCCTACAGGAGTACAGCCTGCAAAGAAAATATGCAGCGTTCCACCAAACTAGCATCTTAACTTTTTGAAGTCACTTCCTGCCCCAGATTACTCTGATTACTCTGGTTTGTTGGGCTCCAGCTTGACTTTGCCCCTCAGAACTTCTGTTCTCAGAATTTTGGCAGTCATTTTTCCTCTTTGGTTCTCGTTCTTCTTTATGAATTACATGACATGCATGGTTTGTCATCTCTTCCAAACGTGCATCTAAAAAAATACGTCTCATATGACTCTATTGATGTTACTGTCAGTTAGTTACCCTGCTGCTGCTCAACAGTGGTGTAAATGTAGTCAGGGTTTGATTTGATACATCTTTTTCATTACAGACAAATAGGTAAGCTCCAGAGGATTATGTTCCACCTGTGTAGGTTCCTAATCATTTGTCTTCACTAACTTTACGATTACATTTTTTTGTAACTTTGCGAAGAATGTGAATTTAGGTTTAAATTTTATGTCTAAAATAGAATATTTAACTTTTTGCTGAACCTCTTCAGTTCTGTTTTCCCCTGTGAGCTTTCTTAGAAGACTATTGCATTTGATTGTACTTAATGCTTTGTGAAAGCATTGCTTAAAAATGGCGATAATTTGGTTTGAAATATGTTTTACAGATGTCTTTGGGAGGTTGAATCAATACAGCATTACAGATAACTGAGTGTTCCTTGTTTTATATTCTCAGAAAATTCTGATCAATCTGGGAACACACATAACTGGAAAAATATATTGTCTCTGAAAGGGTACTTTTAAACGTTCTCTGCGTTTTCTTTCTTTTTTTAAATACCTCCTGTGGGTACTGCAGACTGTTCTGGTGTTTGGAGGGAAAATGACTGAAGGTTCAAAGTAATTATTGAGTAAATTGTGTTTTAATTGTTTATGCTGGAATTCGTGATACTTAGATGTGCAGTATCTTCAAGGAGGGTATGATGCATTTGAAGTGCTGGTTTATGTTATTATCAAATGTATTTATTACAGCTAAGTTTGATTTGGGCAGATCAAAAGTCACTATACTTGACCAGTGTCTATTAGATCGCATGCTATAACTCAACCTGTATATCAGGCTCAAAATTTGATCTTTTTTAGTAATGTGTAAAGAGACTAACATATTTGATAGGGTAACAATTTGCACAGAAGGGGCAACAGTATAAGCAGAAGGGCCTGTTGGATGTTGAACAGTTTAACTCGGTACTGTAGCCCAAAATTTCTTAGGTAGTAAAAAAATTTACCCAACCCATTAAGATTTTGCTTTTGCTGTGTTTCTCCTTTCCCATTAGAGGAAGTGTCTTACAGCAATAAGAGGAAAAAGAGGCAGAAAGCTTTCCTTGCCATGCTTGCCGTGAGTCATGAAGGGAGACGTAGGACTTGGGCAACCTGTGGATGGAGGGATGAGCTATTGCATCTTTTTGGCTTTGTAAAATGTCAGAGAAAACTCCCAGTCTGGGGTATTGCTGCAGCTGAGAGAAGGGGTTGCCTTGTTCAAGAGAGGACTTTTTTGCAGATTCATGAATGTCTGACCATTGAGAAGATGATCTGGAAACATGGATTTTCTTAAAAGTGTGTTTCTGTTTCAGAGGTTGTTTTACAGGAATGTAGCTGAATTTGGATTTCCTGCATATCATTCAGATATCAAGGCCCTTATCCTTTCCTGCTTTTGCTGCAAACTACATGTGTTTTTCTTTCCCACAGACCATTTTTTCATCTTTGGTTGCAATATGTCATGACTTGTTTTGTTGTAGGCCTGTCTGACCTGTTGTGATGATGACTTCACTTGGTCAGGTGTTGATCTGGGGTGCAAGTGAAAATAAGACCTCTTATTTGCCTGCAGCAATATGGAAGCTTTAGTTTATTTCCTTTGGGAGGTCTTTAGTGACAATGGTAACTTGCATCCATGTAGACCTTCCAAAGCACTTTTTGGGCTCTATAGGAAGGACCCTCCTCATCCAGATTTAGACACTGGCATTTTAGTCACCTGAAGTTCTGAGTCACCTTTACAGTCTCTTACAGAGAGAAAGAGATACTGCTAAAACTTGGTTCAGCAGCCCAGTGTTAGACAGCTGCCATGCTCTGTAAAATTGCCTTTCTTTCCCTTTATTGTCTAAAAAGAGCCTGGGATGACCAGGTCAGATGCAGATGTCATAGAAACCCCATCATATGTCTTTTCATGATTAGGACTGATCCATGATACAGTAAAATAGCTTTCGGAAAAGCAGGCATTTTAGGCAGCTTTCCTTATCGTCCAGCCTATTGATCCATGGCTACCCTAGATATTAACAATACAGCTGTCAGTGTAGAAGATGTATGTTGCACTTTAAAAGAAAGAAACAGGGTACCATTTCCTTCTCAAGGTTCTGTGGGAGACTTTTGAGTGTCTGCATCGGAATATATGAGCACGTGTTCCTCACCACCCCTCAATATTAATTTATAGTATTGCTCCTGGGCTTTGAATGGGAAGGAAACACAGATTGCTTTGATCTGACTTAAAACTTTACTGTGGGAATTCACAAACTAGTTTGGTAATGATTGTTTAAAAAGTTTAAGCCTGTCATTAGTTTCAAAGGCTTTCTTCTGATAGAGTGACCTTTCTGCTCTGTGTCTAGGTAATTGCACTCATATTTTTTTGCTACCAGGAGCTTCACCAGCCTGCATACAGCACTGTTTCTTCTTGTTGAACATTGATTCAGCATGCTATGAGTTTTGGCTCAAATAAATTAGGACTACAGGCATTAGAAGTACTAGGAGTATTTTGGGGAGTATATGCGTTATGAATCCTAGAAGAAAAAGAAGGTTCAGTTCATACGAAATTAATTTTTCTGTGCTACTCTGTTTAGACATGGATACAGAGGCATTTCTGATAGAAGTTTTGTATCAGATACATCTCAGTCTGTTTCCACTTTTACTTTCACTCTATGTTTGCTTGTATGTAAAGCAGCGGATGTAAAAGTGTGACATGTAACATTAATAATAAAGAATAAAATTCTGTGTATTTGCTATCAGCGATGACCAGACACTGCATGGCTGATACCACTAACAACAGAAAGTCCTCAGCTGTCATCAGCCAGTCCAACTGATACAACAAAAATTTTGGTGAAAATCTTGTCATTGTACCTACACACATCAGGGAGAGTGGTGATGTGTGGGGAGCAAATCTACTTCTAGGAGCATTGCGAGTCAATCAAATACAGAGAGAATAGCTAGGAGCCAAAATCACAGAGCCACTCACTGGATGCTTTTGCTGATAAAAATTGCAAATGACCTTTGAGTCCCCAGTTTTAGGCAAAATGATGTGTCTGCCTCAAAGGCAACTCATCAGGAGAGCATGGAAGTTCAAAAGAATTGTCAATTAACCTGTTGGTATCAAGTCCATATTGGCAGCAAATGAGAACTTGTTCCTCGGTGGCCTTAGTTGATCCATTTGATATTCACTGCATCTTCAGGTAACCCAGACTGCAGACAAATGATTACTTTTCTTCTGCCTCAGAACAAGATTTTGATGTACTTTTAAAGATTTTTCTAGTACTTTCTAACAGTACTAGCAGCCCTCATTCCCTCACTTGCTATGGGGATTTCATTGAAGCACAAAAATGAGAAGGATGTATCAGCCCAAAATACATTTTTGAAAGGTGACATGTTTTTTCTCTCTGATTGCAAATGAAAAAAAAAAAAATAATGTCAGTCAAGTACACATTACTGTTCTCTGTGCTTTTTGATGAAATCTTGTATTTGAAAGATCTGTTGTACGTGTGGCTTGGAGGGCTTAAGTTTCTGAGATAGCCTTGAGCAAGTGAGAATATGGGCCAAAAATATGAACACATAACATTCTCAAATACTTGTAGTTATAGCTTAGTTTTGTGCTTTGGTGACCACATCCTCATGACTGAGGGGAAGCTGACAAACCTGGTGTTTGAAAGACCAAACACAGATGAGCCAGTGTTTTTGGATGCCAGTCCTAGGAAGGGATTCAGTATAAACTTAACTGCAGTTCTGTCCCATGGAGGTTATATTCGTACATGAAATGCAGCAAAGCCTTTCATATCTGTCACTAGATTGACCTCTTTTGACTCCCTTGTGTCATGATGGAGCTACTGTGACCAGATCAGTTGTTCCACCCCTCCTCCACTTCTAAGGAAGGAAAGAGAGGGTAGCAGTGGCATTTCCTTCTAATGGAAAACCTTAGAGAGATGGAAGAATGGAAATGGAAATGTCACAAGGTTCTTCTCCTCTGGCTGCATTTTCTTTTCATAACTATTTCCTTTGTGCAGTTCAGGGCTTTCTGAGTTACGACAAAGCAACCACAGCTATACCAGTATAATATCCCATCTGTGGTTACTCCAATCTTCCACTTTCCTTACAGATCTTTATCTGAAACCTACTGATTAAAGCTGCTTGCGATATATAGATATATATTTGTTATACAGACTGAAGGAAACAGCTTTGCTAAGAGAAAAGTTAATAGTGGACCTTGAAATTGTACCTGACTCTTCAGTCAGAAGTAAAGCTGAGAAAAAGGTTTATAAAAAAACCCAAACCTTTGTTTAATGTTTCTACTGTTAGTTTTCCACTGTGGTACTAATCATGGTACTTTGGTGAAATGTCTGTAAATTCATATTAGAGTATTACTTGCTTTATTTGATTTTAATATATGAACTGTTTATGAAACAAACAGGTGGGTTTCATGAAATTCTTACAGATTTGCTCTCACCCTATTGCTTCACTCTTACCTGTTAGAGCATTTTATGTTAGTGTCTTTTCCCTCTTTCAGTCTTCCGTTCCCAGACCGTATGTGCCCTCTCTTAGGCATTTCTGGCAGTAATAAGAACATGTGATGATAAGACATGGTGACTTAGAGTTTTTGCCAGTGACTATAGCATAGGAATAAGTTATTTGTTTAGGGAGACAGTTGTATCATGGAGATAGCATATCTTGTGCTTATCTAGTGGCTCGTTATGGGAGGGAATGAATGTTGGAAAAGATGAGACAATGACTATGTAACATAGCAGTTCCTGCACTCAAATTTGGTACTGTAGCTTTTCTTTCCTTTTTTTCCCACTCTTCCTGAGTTTGTGCTTTTATTTGCATTATTCCACACTCGACATCTCTTGATTCTATAGGGAATTGAGGAGGGGAAGGATTTTCTTCCATTTTAGACCCCTCTGTGCCTTCCTCTCTTATATATGGGCTTCCTTGACTATGATTTTTGCTTCCTAGACAATCTATTAATGTGGGATGAGCCTACTTCATGAATTGTGAAGCAAGTGTCAAAATCTTCATTTAGTAGAGAGCCACAAGACGCAGTTCCCCTAGCTCAGTGACATAAGGATAAGGGAATGCAGGGAATAGTTCAAGTAGCAAATGTGCAATTAATAATTAGACTATTGTCATTTGCTGGCAATTTTTTAAAGTACAAAACAGTCTCTTCTTGTCATGCAAGTTCTGTACAGCAGTGTTGGGTAACAAGAAAAAAGGAAGGAAAACATTACACCAGCATCAACAAGCTACAGTTTATGGGAAGGAATGTGAAAACTGAATAAATTTGTGCTAGTCAGACTTACATTACTCTTTCACTATTCTGCTGTGCCACCATGGCAGGGAGGAACCTAGAACTGAGATTCGTATTTTCTGATAACTCATATGTCTGCAGTTGTTTATACCTGAGTAGACCTGAAGCATACAGATTATCAACACAAGAAGAATAACCCTGAATAAGCTGGCTCATGAGCTCAGGGTCCACACTTCCATCCATCTTTCTGGCTTTCCAGGAGAAGATAAGTTGGGGGAATAGAGGTCTTGTTCCTTTGTGCCAGTAATCTGGCACAGAATAGGGAGTTGTTTCTTCTACCAGTCTGTGGGAAGATATAGGTCTGGAAATACATCTCCTCCTACCACACAGTGTTTGTACTGCCTATATGGCTCATGTGAGGAAATTCCCCAAAGTGGACCTTCTGCAGCAAATAATTCTATGACAAAAGAAAAAGTTGACCAAGTCTGTAGCCGTACATTATTTCTGTAGTGTTCTTAGACCCACAGGCTAGGCTGAAGCACACTGACTGATGGGAGGATACTACATAAAAATGAATAGAAGTGGCACTGCTTTGGAGTTCCACAGAAAAAATCCCCTTTGGGAGCTGACAGGAAGGTACAAAGTGAAGTTCTGGTGCATAGAAATTGTTCCCCAGCTCTCTCCTCCCTGTATCTGCTTTACACTGGGGTTTTCTTTTTTTCCCCTCGCATAAGGTGCTTTTAACTCACAGTCCCCAGTTGCTCGAGTACAATGGGGATACATTTTCTGGAACCCAGGATCCAGACTCTCTGTCTCTGCCTGAGAGTTACTCTGGAGAGGATCTTAGTGAGTGAGCTGTCTTACACCCAGCCTGCATGCCATATCCCTCTACACCCTTTTACCATAGCCACAGCATATGCTGCCTGTCACTGGTTAAATGTTCCTCCTGTCCTTTCTCAGATGGAGAGTCCTTTGCTAACCCCCTCCTCCTGACATACTGTGAGTAAGCTTCTAGGTAGTCCTTTAACTTCTCTAAAAGGAATCCCCTGTGACCTTTCAGTAATCTTGCCATCTTGCCCCACCCTAAGAAAAGGACCCACAGCTGCTTCTCCCATACACCATCTTGGCAAGGAGGTTAAAGAAAAAAGTCTATTTGGGGCAGTGTATCAGGGAGATGAGAAGGCTGGGGAGCACTGAGGTCATGGATGATGAGGCAGCATCATCTGAAGGATGGCCTCACACTCAGTATCTTGTAGTGCTTTGCAAATATATTAAACCTCTTTTTCTCTCTCTCTCTCTCCAGTGGAAAATGAAGTACTCAAATAAATACCACTGGAAAAGATGGTGGTGTACTTGTGCATAGGGTTCCCATGATGTTTAAATTATTATTGTCATCTTGGCGAAACGAAGGTAAAATATGACTGCTGTCATCATTAAAGTGGAACAGTATAGCTTTCAGGTCTATGAAGTCTGGGTCTTTGGGACTAATAAAGACTTTTTCTGAAATCAGTCCTTATTCCACATTTGTTCTTGTAATACATGTGAGTTAACTGTGGAATTCCAGAACAGCACAAAAGGTAACAAGCTTTCAAGAAGCTTAAATGTGTAAATGGCATACCTATGATTTCTCTGGAACAGAAGTACAACCTGTGAGTTTGGAGTGCTCATGTCTAAAGATGCTCTACTACCCCAGGCTAACATTAGAAAAGGATTCTCACTAAGCTGTATTTATATGCCATTTTTATTTTAATCCAAAGCCAAATGTGACTCGCTTTTAAACTAGTAAGGATGCTTTGCAGGTGTGTAGTTGTACATACTTCCTGCAGCTACTGGTATTTTAGCGTGGCAGTTCTGTTCCATCGTGAGCAGAGTTATAACATGTCAGACCCATCCCTGAGATAAATATGCAATATATTCAGCTGCAAATTTCCCAGAAGAATAGGGAATAAGAAACTGCTTTCAGAGTTATCAGTGTGTGCAAGCTTTTTCTTGGAAAATACCATGCTTATCAGTGTTAGGTAAGTAAAGTGCTGGAAGCAGTCTAATTGCTTTTGATCAATTCTTTTCAAATATGAGTTAGTGTTGAAACAGAAAAGAGTAACAGGGGCATGTTTTGTATGTAAGAGGAAAGGCAACATGCTATTTGCCGACTGTGATTTTAAGAGCTGGGTGTCAGCTGCCATTTCAACTTCATCACTCCAAAACTTCTATTTCCTTTCTTAGTATCTACTAGAATTAATAACAAATTGGATTATATTCCTCTAGGCTCAGTTCTGCAGATAGATGTTCTCTTTTACACTACTTCATAAAAATGTACCTAAATGTCTATTAAAGACTTTATATTAGACATGATGAAGCAGCTGGTTAAGAAACTTCCATCCTGCCTGGCTTAGTTATATAGGAGACATGTGAGTAGTATGACTTTTTCCTGATACCTAACTGTAAAGTTGTTGTAAGAAACCTAGTTAGATCTATTTCAGACCTGCAGTCAATTTGGCCACAAAGGTGTCCTCCACAGTGGTGAGTATCCCGTGCTTCAGAAGGAGGTACAAGACGTCTTGTGCTGGAAGGTATGGTATAACATGTTTATCATGGAAGCTTGACTCCGGTTCCAAATTACTGGAGGCTTATTTTAGATCTTGAAACATAAGGTTCATCATCCTTGCCTGAAGCTCTCTGCAATAGCAACACTTCTAGCTATAACTGCTTGTAGAGAAAACCAGCTTGCTTACTCACCAGTTTTGATGATGAGTTTCACAGTTGCACTGTGCACATTTCCCTGGAACAGTTGTGTAGACTTTCATTTACTATCCCATTGATTTTTTGTTATAAGTCAGGATGAATGATGCCTCAGTAACTTTCCTCTAGCTTTTGATGCATTTTTTTATTACCCTAGTTTCACATCTGTTTCTTGTGACAGTTGACCTCTTTCCAGATTTGTTCTTTATGGTGGGACTTCTGTCACTTTTGTCACGCTTGCCTAATTTTCTTCTTTGTCTTTCATATGGGATTTTCTGTGTTGCATAGTCTGTAATATGTAAGGGTGAATCTCTGATCTGAGCACTTTAATCACTGGGCTACTGATGGGTCTCTCTAAAACGTGAAAGATTTCATTCTGCTCCAGAAAGCCTTTGAGAATTAAGCAATAGCAGGAAGTTGCAATGCTTTTAGTGGTAATTTGAATAGTTAAACAGGAAGTGTTCATTTTGGTGGAATTGGTCCTCTGACACACAGTGTAGTGCAGGGACTAGGAGCTGAAGATGTGCTTTTGGTCTTCCTGTGTGACTTGTCAAGATACACTTCATGTATTTTTATCTTTGCCATTTGCATATGAATTTAATAAGTGTGTCTGTAACTGTTCACCATATCACTAAGTGGACTGTTCCTAATACTATTCATAGCATGAGTGCGCTGTAAGTATCCACTGACACCAGGCTATTCCTCATTCCTTTTTTGTTTTTAGCCCTTAGGTTGGTTAAGCTTCATCCACTCAACTGAGACTGAGTTGAAAAGATGAGTGTCTTGTGTGCAATACTGTTGGTGTTTCCTGTTCAGTATTTCACAAGGGCTTTGAGCTTGTTTTCTAACTGCAAGTGCAGAAGCTGTTTTACCATGTGACTTAGACCACTCTTCCGGTGAAAGGGACTAACTTTCAGTATGTCTCAGAGCTATCAGGTACTAACTATTCAAACTCTACTTAGTGTAGTACCATGCCTAGGGTTTTTTTTTTGTACACCATGTAATCATATTGTCAGATTTCATTATATTTTTAAATATTTTTTTTTAAAGCAGGGTGAATTTTGTGCCACTGTTTTACTCCTCATTCTGTTAGCTTCCAGTCAAGTGTTAACGATTGTATCAAACAACTCAATTTCCCATGTATTGTTTATAGACATAGTGTTATTGTCTTATGTAAGTGTGCGAATCACAAAAATTTCTTCATTCTTAGAAAGCTGGTTTTATTATTCCCTCTAGTATCTTAACTAATCAAAATGTATGCAACAATGCAGAAGTCATACACTGATTATAATTATAGAGTTCATATTATAGACCTGAAAATGCAGCTCCTGCTCCACCTGTCAGTGCATGACACAACAACATAGGTGAGGTTCTTGTTAACCCAGGTAGGATTGTGCAGCTTGAGAGTGAGTGCAAGGACTGCTTCTCCATTCTTGTATCTGAGCAAGGAATTTCTCAGTGTTTTTCTTTGGTGCCCTTGAATCCTGGACCATCCCCATGGAAAGACACTGTTGTTCACTGTCAGCCCAGTATGTTGCTCATTGCAAGCACAACGAGTTGGAGCGAGGAGTTTCCCATCCATCTCTTCCTGTGCATCTGCTAAATTTCTCTGGTGTTAGAAGTGAGAGAACTCAATTCCAAGTCCCTAGTCCATACCTCAAAAAATGTAGAAATTTACATCTCAATTTCAAAATAAGCATATATAAGGAGTAGATATTTAGGGGAAGGAAGTTTTGTAGGGTTCTGTTGCCAAATTTAGAAATACAGTGCACAGGAGTTTTGCATTGTCATCCAGGGCAGGAGGGCTGGTTCTTGGGAAAAGTAAATGGTTGGGGCACCTGAATGGATGCAAGTAGGTCTTTGGAAAATTGCAACAAAGCATGTGACAGAAAAAAGGCAGACACTAAAGGCAAGGAGAAGTAGAAGCAAATACACAGAAACCATACTCTTTCTTAAGCTGAAATACAAAGATGCTGTAAGTACAAAGAGTACAACAAAATACAAGAATTCTGCTATTCATGTCTCTGAGTTTAGATTTAAATTCTTTTTATCAGTAAGCAGGCTGCTAAGTATGAAATTGGGGAAGTTAAAATAATAGATTTAGCATGTCTAGAAGACTTCTGGTAAATGTTGGGGTGAACTTATGAGTCAAAATACAATGAGTCAGTACTTATGTATTAAATAAATCTGTGAGGGTTTAATATACGTAAGCTAAATAGTGAGACTTGGTGGTTAGAACAGCAAGCTGAAGAGAAAATGTCTCAACCTGTTAGATATACAGTGTGAGGAAGGTGGGACTATTAAGTAAAATAAATTCAAGAAAATGTTGTGAGAGCTCAGTCAAAATTTGAGAATGTGAAAATCTGAGGAAATAAAAGACAAGGAATACCTTTAACTGTGTGCTTGGTGTGACTTCAAAGAGTGGTCTAGAAGACATCAGTTTGAAAATCAATCACTTTAAAAATAGGTTAGGTTTCACTTATATGCCTTTGTACAAGGCCCTCCTTAGCATGTTTATTATTATTAATTTATAATTATTTATTTTTATTATTTATTATTTTTTGTGACAACCATAATTTCCTCATTTTATTTCAATTCTGATTTTTTCTCTGCATACAATCTTATGTATAACCTTGAAAACTTCTTGTAAAAGTACTGTTCTGGGCGGGTTTTTTCTCTTCAGTTTATTGTAGTAGACAGTGATTTTAAGAGTTCCTGGTATTGGTACTAAATAGAGAAAAACCTGACAGAAAAGTTACTGTAGAAGAGGACTGAATATTGTGGCAGTTTTGGTCACCGAAATATAAGAAAGACATTAGGCCGTTAGAGAGTGTCCAAAGGAGGGCAGTGAAGATGGTGAAGGGCCTTAAGGGGAAGCTGTATGAGCAGTGACTGAGATCACTTGATCTGTTCAGCCTGGAGGAGACTGGGGGGAGACTTCCTTGCCATCTACAGCTTCCTCATGAGAGGAAGAGGAGGGGCAGGCACTGATCTCTTCTCTGTGGTGAGCAGTGACAGGACCCAGGGGAATGGCCTGAAGTTGTGTCAGGGGAGATTTAGGTTAGATATTAGAAAAACGTTCTTCACACAGAGGATGGTTGGGCACTGGAACAGGCTCCCCAGGGAAGTGGTCACAGCACCAATCCTGACAGAGTTCAAGTAATGTTTGGATGATACTCAGGCATATGTGTAACTCTTGGGGATGGTCCTGTCAGGACTAAGAGTTAGACTTGATGATCCTTATGGGTCCTGTTCAGCTCAACTCATGTATCTACATACTCATATTCTGAGTATGAAACTTAATATTCTTCTGGGCACTTTGGTAAATCTTTTCCCTTTTTTTTTTTAATAGTAGCTCATACGCCTGCACACTCATACACATGAATTTCTGGTTTGAGTAAGTTCAAGGCTATTTCTAAAACTCTAAAGAATTTGCTGGTCTGAAATGGAGCAACATCCAATGGGATAGTTTCCAAATCTGCAGAATGTTTTGTCTGCTTGTTCCTATCTTGGCAATCGGAAAAGAGTGGAGAGGAGAAGAGTCAAAGAAGAGGAGACTGGATGGACACTCTTTTGCAGTTCCATGCTTTGGGGACTCATTATCTTTTGTTTTTCTAGTTCTTGACAAAATCTCTGAATATGTAGAGTTCTCGTATCAGTTTAAGAGACGTGTGTTTTAATATAAAAATATTTCCAGGGTATTCATTAGTTATGAGAGTAATTTTGTTTTCCTAAACCAAATCAATAAGAACTCAAGAGAAAATAAAGACATCAGTAGAGGCAATGGCTTGGTGACAATATGACTTTGTCCATCTAGTGATGGTGGCTGTTCATTAAAAATGACATCTGAAAGGGACACTGACATATTTCCCTCTCAAAATATATGTTCATGCCTTCTCCCTTCTCCCATGTGCTTAGGGTTAAAAAACCCCAAGTATTAAATGTCATTTTGAAGACATCAGTGGGGAAGAGTCATCAGTGACTATCTCAGCTCCAGTTTACAGTGAAAATTCTTACAGAATTATTTGCACATTGATTTTTCATAGGATTACATTTTTCTTATAAATCAAATGTGTCTACATATTCAGAAAATCATATAATTGGAAAGAAGGACCTCTAAATTTACTGAAACCTCTACAAAGCCTGTAATTTGGTGAAAAGTCCAATATTCAGTTCTCTTGCCTTTTTTTTTTTGTTAACTAATGAGGAGTATTCTTAGGTTTGATTTTTTTCCTTTTTAAACAGTTCTTACTCCTCCTCTTGATAAGAGGTTGCAACTGGTTGCAACTCGAGTAATTTTTTTGTCATTTTTATATTCCTGTTCTGAAAAAATATAGCAAAGGAGGATTTCAGTTTGTCGGAAGAACTGTGTGAGGACCTTTTCCCGAAAGTTGATCTAGCTAGTGCTTAAAAAAAACCCCTCAAAAACATACAAATAGTTAGAACTGATGAGATTTCCTTAGAAGATATTTTGATCTCGTAAATCAGAAAACAGGAAAACATAAAATTATTCAGTATTATTTAAACACTGATGAGATATTTCTCAGTATGAACTGCAGCTCCATTTTTTGTCACGCAACAAATGTATCTTCACTCTCCCTGATCAAATAAGTGCCATTTTATCTATCCTTTCTATGAAAAAATTGATTCTCCAAGTGCCAGGTGGGGAGGAAGCTACACAGCTGTTGATTCAAATAAATGAATTAAGATTCAGGAGTCATATGCCACCCAGCATACTGCTGAATCTACAGAAATGGAATTGTATATGCAGAGCTCTGTTTAAGTGTGATACAGACAGAGAGAGGGAGCCATCCAGTGAGGATTTGTCAGCTGGAAATGAAGCAAAAAGATGACTTTAACTCTCCATTTGCTCAGTGCTGTGTGATGTGTGTTCCCTGTTCCATGGGCATAGCTGTGCTGTCTCCACTGTTGGGATTGGGTTACCCTCAGCCCTGCTAGCCACATCTTATTAAAATGTCTTTGACAGTATCCAGTTCCTAAATGTTTGATTTCTGGGATCTGAGAGAAATATGAAAGTTCAAAGTTCAGTTCCCAGTTGCCTGTGCCTTGTTTAGTTACACTGGCTACAAAAAACATCTAAAGGAGGTAGATTGTACCCTGAGCCTGACGGATGAAAGCTGTACATGCCTATGCCTAGTGAGGTCTGGTGCCAGGAATAACAGAGGTGGTAAGAGGACAAGTGGAAATTAAGCCAGTCATGCTTACGTAGATGCCAGAAAGATGAAGTCCAAAGTAAGCAGAGTAGCTCAAATTGCTCCAGTATTAACTGTCATGTTACAGATGTGTTACTAAATGATTTTCAAACATCAGACTTCAGTGATTCAGTGGCCTTTACAATTTAACTATGGATACATGCTCTATTAAAGGGAAAGCATTAAGATCAAAGAACAGGGTACTTGCTGCTCTTCTTTTGCTGCCAGTCTTTACTGTCATCAGAATTGCCTCTGACCTCAGCTGATTGCTTTCTTGCATCAGGTTGGTCCTCATCCGTGAGTCTCTGCTCCGGCACGTGGAACATCTCTCCCTCCTACACTGACCTTGGTGTCTGCAGGACTGTTTCTCTCAGATTTTCTCACTGCTCTTGTGCAGCTGCTGTGCAGCATTTTTCACCCTTTCTTAAATATGTTGTCACAGAGATGCCACCAGCATCGCCAGTGAACTCCATCTTGGAGCCAACTTGAACCACTGTCCCTCTCTGACATAGTGGAGTTCCTGCTATCTTCTCACAGAAGCCACCCCTGCAGCCCACCACTCCCACCAAAACCTTGTCACGTAAATCCAATACAGGTGCACACAAACCCAGTGAACCAGTGGGACTACTTACATGTTTAAAGTTTGGCCCTAGTTTGACCCCTACTTTTATGCAATCAGTACCACACTTCCCAATCCCTCGCAGGCTTGAGCCTCTTAAAAAAAATGTTTCTAGTTCTTGTCTCTGGTAATGTTCCATGCCAGACACCCTTTTTACAGTGCTTCTTTTCCTGCAAAGGAACAAATTTAAGAGGAAGAGGATTATTACAGAAGTTGTGTCTCTGCCATATCTCAGCACCACCAGTTTGCAATCCTGTCCTCACACTGCCCTCTTGCAACAAGCACCACCATTTACTGGCATGCAGCATGTACCCATTTCCCTTTTTCGGTGCTCCCCCTCAGGTGTCTTCAGGTTAGGTAAGACTGGAGTTCTCTCAGTGCACTGATATTTGAAAAAAAAAGAGAGAAATATCGAGCCAAATAATGGTCATGTACCTAACCATAGCCAGGTCCTGCACTAGGTAACACCCACTAAACTCCTGTAATATTAGTTGTCTAAGCCAAAGAAAGAAGGATTTCAAGATGAAACATTCAGAAATTTTTCAGCCTTAAACTTTGTTTCCCTCTCCATCTCTCACATGTATTTCTTTGATGTGTAAGGTACAACCATGGTTTATTAGCCAATGACTTCCTATGAAATGTAAATAACACAAGGAGACTGCGGGAATTTCTGATTAGTGTAGATCCCAGGCGTGGGTTTAAGCATATTGAGAGTCTGATCTGTTAGTAGTTACTTCTAAATTATGTATTCAGGTTTTTGCAAGTCATGAACAATTGTTTTAAAGTTAATTTTGAACACAACATAAAAGAACGTTGCATCTCTTTTGGTTTTGACTATTACTGGCCTTGAAAATGAACTTTTGATGACTTTCTGCCTGTGGATTTTTTTCTTTCAGATGGAGCAAACCTGTGATGATATAGATGAAATGTTCAGCAATTTACTTGGGGAGATGGACATGCTGACCCAGGTAAATAATTATTTTTTTACATCAAAATTAATAAAATAGCTATTATGTGTCAGGGAAAAGAAGTAAATTTTCTACATTTTTCATATACTTCCACTCTGAATAAATACAGATATATTATTTTGAAAAACCTTCAATTAAATTTTTCCCTTGACAGTTAAAATAAATGGCCTGAAGTATAAGGTAATATCAGTGCAGGGTAGGTTCTTAAAGAGAGCTAATTGCTTACGAAAGACATTTTCTCAAAAAAACCCCAACTCACCAATTTAAATTCCTCTGGACTTGGTCCAAAGAAATTAAAAGATTTTGTCAAAACAGGAAGAGTCTGAGTCTGAATTTTCAGGCATGAATGATTTGCATACATGGGTAAGTGGGATGTAGCCTGAGTGTCAAATGTGAACTTTGGAAATGGAAGCAACGTTTTGAATTTATGCATAAAAGTAATCTTTATATATGGCACAATATTAAGTTACAGCTAGGGTAGCATTCAAGAATTTATAGAGACATTATTGCCAGTGTAGAATACACTCTTGAGAGGAAAGTATAAAAGAGCATGTGCTTCTTTCTAAAGCTCTAGTCATTAAATACTTCCTGCATAACCTGATGAAAGGGTAATTTTTATTCCTAGAAAAAAACCCTACAAAGACAATAATATTGCTATTTTAATAAATGCATGCTCAAAAACACCAAAGTTGTGATCTTGCATTCTTTGTGAGTATGTTTATAGCCTCTGTTTCGAGGAGGTCTTTCTTCTTGGTGATGCGAATAATTCTGAGCCTCAGAATAGATATTGTGTTTAAATTGTGTGAAAGCACATTTTATCTATAAATATTTATACATATCTATATATATAAAGAGGAGGGGATTGATGGTAATTTCATGTTACTATTATGTCTTGAAAAATTAACAAAAGACTGCTTATGATAAATTTGACCTCCTCAGATTGGACCTAGCACTGTTAAGAGTGCAGGTGATGCAGAGTGAGCCTCTTGTGTCTGCTCACCAGTGCGCTACTTGATGGGGTGGAATCTTCCTAAGATGGAGACTGACTCCTTCACTCCAAAGTTCTGGCATCACCTCTTACATCAGCATGGGAGAAGGAGACAGGCCTGTCTGAAAGCTCAAAGACTTTCAGTTAACAGACTTGGATCTTAATTTCTTTGAGCTCCTAAAGTCCAATAACCAAGAGTGTAGATAGTTTTTCACACTTTTTTACCAGTCTCTGTGTTCCTAAGGTATGTGTAAATGATAGAAGCACACAGAGATACCTTTACATTGCATAACAAGGCTGAAAAACAAAATCTAAGTCCAGATTTGGGCTTTTCTGCCAGAAACTAGGAACTATCTATTTAACGAAGCACATTTACAGTTTATGTTGGGGTTTTTTTGAAAGAGCAGAAGAAAGCAACAGCTAGGGTACATTTACATTAGTAAATAAAACACTCTGGAGAGAAAATGGCACTGTAGCTTACATATATACATAGCTAAACTCTTTTCACACCCTCCTCCAAAAAGCTAAAGAAAGCTAAAACTCAGTCTGGTTTTGTCCACTGTCTGGATTAGAAACAGTCCTGTTTTCTGCTGTTCCCCACACCAAGTGTAGGTGTTGCTGGTGTGGTGACAAGAGTTGCTGTCATCATGGATCAGCATTGGATGGAGAAGCACGCAAAACCCTTGGCGTGATTGTGAGACAGTGCTTGTCTTGGCCCTAGTTAGTTTACCTGTTTAGATGTAATCCCAGAAACCAGTGTGTGTCATTCTATTCCTTGAAGAAGAATTGCTTTCATTAGATAAGTTCAGGTAATTGATTTAGAAATGTTAATATCTGTAATAGTAATTATTTCATCAGATACCCGGTTTTGTTATTTCTACTTTAACAGAGTTTAGGCGTGGAGACTGTACCACCTCCATCCCCCAAAGTGTCCAACAATCAATTCAGCTTTACAGTTGGTTTTAAAGATTTAAACGGTAAGTAGCTGAATGGACTCTTTCATGCCTTTTATGCTTACTTAACATACCTCACAGCAGCAAATGAGAAGAAAATCTTTACGTACCCTAGATCAAAAAAATCCCAAATGAAACAAAAGAACCCTGTTTTGCTGCAGAGGAAGGTATATTTGTTCCTCTCAATTTAGGAAACTTGGAAGGGGCCAATATTTTTGGGCATTAGTCAGTCTAAACAGGAATCAGACTTTTAAAAAGGTCTGGGTGTAGAGGAAAACAAAAATGGGAAGTCTCCCAAATAACTTCCTAAAATGCAACCTTCTTAATATAAAGATTTCACTTGATAGAAGACAGAGTTCCTCAGTGTTATGTCAGAACTGCGTAAGCATTTTGTTTCATCTTCCACTGCTTCCACTTTACGTTGCTTATTCTCATTTTGGTTTGCACTGCCACTCTTGCACGTACAGCTGCTTGTTGATACTGTGGGACAAACCAAATGAGGGAATTTATCCAAGTTTAAAAAAAGAACCCTCCCTATGGTTTTGTTCGTGCTGTTTTTTTTTTTTTTTAATTTTTTCCCTTCTTTTTTTAACCGGGGGCTGGTTGTTTGTATTTGCCTGAGTTGGTGTTACCCTTTCGTTTTGTCTCGTGATCAGTTCTCTGTTAGATTTTCTAATGACTCTACCAGCAAATTGGGTAGAGCTATGCAAATACATAGGACCATATATAAGCCATCTTTCCCACTGAAGAGAAAAACTTATTAAATACTCTATTAATAGAAGACGATCTAATGGCATATTCACACTTAGTCTGATGAATGATCTGTTGTTTATTGGAATATATAACTGTCGGTATCCAGTTCAGTGCTCTCCATCCCTTTCCAAAATTTCACTTAAAAGTTTTCCCAATTTGTAATTTATTTGTTTTTTAACTACACTCTTTAAAGAAATTTAAACCAACAAATCTGTTTGATCCTAAAAAAACACCTTCTCTTCTTGAAAGCTAAATCATCCCACAAGGCTTTTATTCCACAGTATCTCTTACACCATGGATAGTTCAAACCACAAAAGAAATTACATAGTAAGTTCCAGTATAGGATTTTATCTTATACTCTGTCAGAGTAGAAAACAGAAGGAAAAAGTTACAATATTTCTATCTGATTTATAAGATGCTTTTAAAACAGATGGTCTTGTTTGTTTTTTGCTTAAAAGATCCTCAAAAGCCCGTGTGTGACATGCCCATGTGGTATGTCACAGATGTTGATCACACAATTACTGATGTGCTGCAAATGATACCATATGATTTCATGTGTCTTAGAGCTTTTTGATTTTGCTTCATGCTAATTTTAGAGTTGTAGAGTAGTAGCAATGTATGAAGATATTCTTCATCTAGGCCTCAATTACTTGTTTTGTTGCTATACCAAAACTTGTTAAGCATTTATATATGCACTTAAGTGAATAGCCTAATGGGAGCTAATGGAATTTCTTGCATCCATATCACTAAGCATGTACCCAGTGACCTTGCTGAATCAGGACTTTGTTTTGTAACGTCATAAGGGCCTGAGACTGTATTACTGGAACTGAAGCTTCCTGTCTGATTTAGTTTTTATTCATGGAGTTCCTTGTACTGTGAACTTCAGCATGAGCAGATTAATGGCTATTCCTAAAGCACATTTGTTTCCCAAACCATGTAAAATGTTTCTTTTCCCATAACCCTTATACCTCACAGTAACCATGCCTTCTGCAATTTAATCTCCACTGAACTGGAAACAGTCTTTTGCATTGCACTCACTCTGACACGTTTTGTGTTTTTCTTTCCAGAATCCTTAAATGCCCTAGAGGACAAAGACCTGGATGCTTTAATGGCTGATCTTGTAGCAGACATAAATGAGGTTGAACAGAGAACTTTACAAGCCCAGAAAACTTCTTGCAACCAGCAAAGTACAGTAACTCAGCCTTCAACAGGCTTGGATAGTGACATTTGTTCTAAATCGAGTGTCTATGTTACCATTACTGGCCAGTCTGGGGATGACTTGCCCCCTCCACCTCCAGACCCTAATTTAGACCTTCCACCATCACCTCCACCACCTCCTTCTGAGCCACTTACCCAGGTAGGTCTGGGTGGAACCTTATTCTAAGCATTCACTTGTTCTTGTAATTTTGCAAGTGGTGTTTGGCACTGGAAAGCTTGTGGATATCTCAGGTAGATGCACCATGGGAAAGCTCTGCAATGACAAGACATACATGAACTGTGGAGTGAGGTTTCTGTTGTTGTGAGCTCAGCAATTTCTGCCTGTTCCTTGACTTATTGCCCACTCCTTCACCTTTCTGATCTTCATTTTGATAGCCCAATACAGGCATAAATCATCGCAAAGGGTTTATTATAACAGAAAATTTATCACTGATTTTTTTTAAGAAGTACTGATCAATTAATATCTTCTTATAGAGAACTTGGCTTTGGCATCAGTGCAAAACATGGCCAAAGATCCCTCCACTTTGTGGAGATGTCACTGTGTTCATTCAGTGGACTCTGTGCTACTGGTACTGGTAAGACAATCCTGCAGATGTTTCCCAGATCCATCCCTGGCCTAAGTGATTTCTTAAAATAGGAAAAGCTGTTCAGTTATGTGATATTCAGCATTTGGTAGGAGACTATGTGGAAGGCTGAGCACAAGAAGTATCTCTCTTAATCCTAACACAGAATCCCTCTGCTCTTCTTGGTCTTGTCTTTGAAAGGAAGTATTGAAGACCATCTAAAATAGGGGACAAGTGCCCTTTACTTACAGCATGCCAAAGATATCAGCAGGTAACCATAAACAATTGGCTTACCTGTGTCTAAGTTTTCAGACTTAACACAATGTCCTCCCTGTTTGTGTTTCTGCAGAGCTGTTTTAACAACTGAAATCAAATGTGATATTTCTAGTAGAAGCTTTAGAAATTTATTTCTTTGATGTGAGGTTGTGGAGAAGAGATAACGTAAGAATTCTGCCCTGTAACAGTCCTGTGAGGAGAGCATGTGCATTAGAAGAGTAATGCAGCCCAAAAAACATGAAATCATCTCTTTCAGTGTTTAAGTGTTTCATCAGTCTTTATGTGTGCAGTAACTATGATAGAGATAAGATGTTTGCATTTAGGAAATGGAAATATTTTGGGGAATATGAAAAAGTGCTCTGTCAGCTCATGTAGAACTGTACCAGTCAGTTTTGCTTAAAACCATGGTCAATTCATTACTGTTTAGAAGTCCACACAGACTGAATATGAATCACCTCTGCATCACTACTTCCCCTGTGTTTGCCATCATACAGCAGACATTCAGCAAAAGAAACAGAAAATGGGCTAGGAAGAGGACATTTCTGATGATACAAAAGCTGATTCACTGGGTAAAGCTTCATTTGATGCATAGGACCTTTCAGAGCTGTTTGAAGACTGAAGATCATAAACATGTGAGAAGAACTGTGCCATTTTTTTGCGTCTCAAAGATAGCAGTTAACTTCCTGTCTTAAAGGAAATCAACATTTGAAAAAGCAGCAGCTAGACAGCTTTATAAGCTGAAGTCTTTTATTTAAATAGTATAATTGATGTAGAAGAGATGCTATCAAGATAAGCTCTATCCACTGTCCCACAAATATGTCCCCATCTTGATTTAGACCTTCAAGGAAATACCAAGCTTCTTAATAATCTGGTTTGGAAGCTGACAAGTGTGGTGTGGAAGGGTATCTTGTTAGATGGGCTGAGACTGGCCCAACTTCCAGACTCAAGGGCTGGTAGTCAATGATTTGCTGGCTGGTAGCAAGTGGGATCAGGACTGGGATTTGTACTCTTTAAGGTTTTCATCTGTGACCTGAGTGATGACATAAAAACCCACCTGCAGATGTGCTGAAGATGCTTTTAGTTAAGGGCACTGATTGACAAGATGAGTGGCAGATATTTCGTGTGAGGGGACCTTGAAAACATGAGGACTAGGCCAGCAAAACCCTCAGAAACCCGGCAAGGTACAAGGTCCTGCGCCTGGGGTGTAATGACCCCATACATTGGTACAGTTTAGGAGATGACAGGCTGAGCAGCAGCCCTAGTGAAAAGGAGATGGCATGCTGGTGGATACCACAGTGAATAAGAACCATAAGTGCAAGGTCATCTCAGTAGAGTAAACTGGCCTCTGTTGGGAGGAGTACGGCCAGCAAACTAAGGGACCCATTATTCCTTTCTCTTGGCACTGACAGGCCCACACCTGGAATACTGCACTCCGCTCTGGATGTGGAGATCTGGAGAGTGCCTGGCAGAGGTAATGGGATGGCCAGGGGCATGGAGTGATCAGGAGCCAGCAAGGACAGGCCGCGGGAGCTGGGCTTTTTTAGTCTGACAGAGGAGGCTGGGGAGTAATCCAATGACATCCTAAAAATACCTGAAGGGTAGATGCAAACTGGTGGAGCCAAATTCTTCTATGGTAATGTTAGGTAACATGTACGAGTTGTAGCTTTGTAGTTTCAGATAGGACATTAGGAAAACCTCTTCAGATGGTGGTGTAACACTGAAACAGGTGATCACAGATTCTCTTTCTTTCAAGGTTTTACAAACTTTGCCAAGGAAAATCGTGGCTGACCTGATCTAGTGCTGGTGACCATCCTGCTTTGGGCAGGGAGACTGGCTTTGGGCTTTCAGACCTCTCTTCCTAACAGCGTTTTTATGATGCTGTGATCTAAAGCTCACTGAAATTACCTGCAATTGTTTCCCATTAGTGTTGTACTGAGCTAAGTGTCTGTTAGCTGGCATCTTGTATTACCTGAGGGTCAAACAAGATTTTAGAGTGAGAAGAGGATATACTTGCTAAACACAAGTGGAATTCTATATGAAAAAGTGTAGTTTAAAATCAATTCTCCCTCAATTAAAGTGTTCCTCTGAAACAGTGGCAAGTTAAATCTACTGGTATTGTCTGGTCTCTTTTCAGATACAGGGAGAGAGGCAGAAAAGGATAGGAGCAGGTGGTAGAAGCATTTCTAAGGAATATGTCTGCAGTAGGTGATTTCCTCATTAGAGCACTGGTTCTGCTTTCTCCTGCAGCCTTCACCTCATTTTATGATACACATTGTATTTAAATACTGATGACATACCCACTATGACGTATTGTCCACAAAATTGCCTACAGGGTTCTTACACAGATTGCAGTGTGAATGATGGAGGTAATAACCATTTAAAATTAATATGGAAAGAACTGATTTCAAATTAATATTCACTGTCTTGGTCACTATTTGCTTGGATGTGACATTTTTGCTTTGTAAAATGAAATTCAGCTGCAAATGAAATCATCAAAACCATGTTGCCATAAGGCAGGATGCTTGAAAAGTGTGATTCTTGAGCCAATCAAGGCTGAAGTTTTGTCTAACATTTCTGGTTGGTGTAACCAAATAAGAATGGTGTTAGTTATTCCAAATGCAGCTGTGATACTAAGAGTCTCTTCTCTAACCTTTTAAGTGTGCCAAAATTAAGAAGCCTTTCTTTCAGGGAAGCCTAGAGGTGTCTCACAAGTTTCTGTCAATTCTGACATTTCTTTTTAAAACTGTCTTTAAGCTAAATAAGGCTTTCTACATTTTTGTAGCATTGTCTGGATGACTTTATATGCTTCTCTTTAAAGATTTCAGAAAATGTGGTGAGGATACTGTAGCGGAAAAAAAATTTCATAGCTTGTCAAAGCATTTCTATAACAGTGCTAAAATTTTGCATCTGATAGCTAATTTTCTTTATTTAGTCAGACAAAGCTTATGAAAACTTATGAAAGCTTATGAAGGCCCTCAGGTGAGAGCTCTGATGCACAGATTTGTACAATGTGTGAACTCTGTTCAATACAGGTCACATGCAGGTGAAGCCTGAGTTATACCTGCCTAAAATTTTCATCAGAAAACCTGCCCACGCCACACTCAACCTACTTTGGTGAAGATGGTTTCTCTGCTTCCTGCAGAAGGGTGATAAGGGGAGGGCCACAGTGTGACAGGCTCTTCCCTCTCTAGAACTTCTGTTCAACTACAAAAGATTATTTGGATTCTTCGAGTTAAGCATTGCTGAGCTGTAGCAATGCGAATTTCCATACCTGTGTAGAAAAAAACCCAAATATATTGTTAACTAATTGTCTGGTATTGATAGTGGAAAATTTGGCAACAAGAAGCATGTTTGAAGCAGTGATAAAGCAAAAGATGTTTAGTTCAGCAAAAGGGATATCAGTCAGGAGTACTTTAATTTTGGTTGAACCTGCCTCAAAACTTGAGATGAATAAGATAACCTTCTTAGCTCTCAACCCTATTGAGAATTGAGTTTTCTTCCAAGCAGCTGCTTCTACAGTGCTGTTTTATTCAGGCTGGGCCTTCCTTCACCTCCTCTTTTGTATCAGTTGTACGTACAGAAACATAGAAGAGTCCAATTTTCAGGCATTCCTGTAGCTTTTGAGGAACAGATCATGTAAGAGCTGTAGGACTGGGCAACAAAAAGAAGCACTGAGCTTGTAAATCAAAGCATTGGCTGGAGGATATTAGCTCAAGGAAAGCCTGAAATTTCCTGTATATGTGAAGTTTCCCATAGCAAGCCTTATGTTCTTGGTATAAATAACAAGAAACAACACTTTTCAAGTAAACATAAATTACTGGCGTTACTTAAAAAGAAATACACCAAGTGTCTTGTATCTTTTCAGGAAGAACGAGAGGCACAGGCTAAAGCTGAGAAGATTAAACTTGCATTGGAGAAACTGAAGGAAGCCAAAGTTAAAAAGGTGAGCCTTAAAATAGTTAATGCTACCATAAGAGCTACCAGCTAAGTATCTATTATCATGATTCTTAATAATAAAGTTCTTACTAAAATGACTAGCTTTTTCATATTTTATCTGTAAAGATAATCAGTGGAACTGTCTTGTCATCCACCTGAGGGACTTATTTTTAGGATGACTTGGAAAGCTCTACTTTTTTTTTTTTTTTAATTCTGAGACAAAGCACACTTTTGATAGGTTGCTTTAGAGAAAGTGGAATGTACATTAAAATGTTGCTTACTTATGCTGTCCTAGTTTCAGACATATTAAACTTTTCTTCTACAGTGGATGTGGATTTAGCTAAACCCTATTAAATTAATGAGGGTCTTCTTGCTAAATCTTTTCACAGCAGTGTAGTTATGTACAAGGATAGTATAAATTATCGTAGACCAACAAATTAGAAAGCTTCCAGCCAGTGTCTGCACAGTGCTGCAGTGTGTTATGTAATTATGCCCACTCATCCTAAACTGGTGTTCCAGCTGAGCTCAACAGGAGCTGCAGGTGTTCAGTAACCCTGAAAAATGGATGTGAAGAAAAAACAGTCATGACCTTTCAGTCTTGCTCAAACAGAAGATGGGAAGTGCTGGAGATCAGAGCCCGCAGGGCTTCCAAGAAGAATTGAAGTATCCAATAAATTTGGGGTGATCCAGACTTGAGATGATTCCCACAGAACACTTCATGTTCATCTACAAATGTTACTTCTGAGAGAATGTATTGGGGGGATTTCACCAATTTTGGCTTTCTTTACTTTTGTTGAATATTAAAATTTGCTCATTGCTCATCCCCTTTTCCTTGCAATGTTAGCAATTCTCCTTCGTGAGATTTCTTTTTCTCCCCACACTTTTTTTTCCCACCCTGAATATTTGGAACCATGTGGTAGAAGTAGGGCTCAGTGTTATGGCTGTGTCACTATTATGACATTATTATGCCATTCTTGAAATCTGAATTGATTAAATAATTGTCAAGAAAACTGTCTTCTCTCTTTTACCAAAAGGGGAGAGCAGAGGCCAGGGAGGGTAGTGAAAAGCAAGCTCACAGCTTGGACTTCAGGAGGGGGCAGACTTTCATTCTTACATGCACATTTTAAAATAAGAAGCTATTTAAACAAGACTGTATGGAAAAGTCCTCCCAAGTCACCAGTTTGGTTCCAGTTTCCATGTTCAGACCCTGTAGAGAATTATTCTATTGCTTTCAGTAATAATGGAGCATTTTAAGTACTTTCCTTATAATGTATTTACAGGTTTTTATCACATTTTACATACTACAGCATTTTCTTGTGTTGTTCCTCTGAAAGAAGTGCACGTTGTGTTAACATATACGTCACCATATGAAGAAATAATGAGTGTCTTAGGTTAATTTGGTCAATATAAATAACTCATCTGCTTATTGATGGCTGTTGGACTACTGCCTGTCTTAGCACTATCCAATTTCAGATTACTCTTTTGGTGTGGCAAGATTCTTCTGCTCTTTTTCTCATTTAAAGCTAGGCTTTCCACATTTCTAGCTTGCATTAAGAATGCTCTGTCCTTTTGTACTTCCTTTCCCTATCAAGCATTTTCCTTAATTGCACGTGCAATAGATGTAGAGAACAGATTAATCTCTGCTTTTTTCTCCCTAGAAATTTCACCTTTCCTGAAATCTTGCGTAAGAGAAGGTTCAATTTTATTTTTTGAGAAAAGATCTTTATTTTGGTGGCAATATAATGTGAAAACTTCCAAGCTGTTCTATTCCCTAAGCTCGCTGTGGGACAGAGTGCCTTTGAATCAGTAATAACCTTCAGCTTTAATCTTTCTTATCTGTGTTAGCAGATTCAGACTAGCCTTTTTCTTGCTTCTGAAATTAACTGACTCTTCTGTGACTCTACACAGCTCGTTATCAAGGTGCACATGCACGATAACAGCTCAAAGTCACTAATGGTGGATGAACGTCAGGTGACACGGGATGTTTTAGACAATCTCTTTGAGAAAACCCACTGCGACTGCAACGTTGACTGGTGTCTGTATGAAATGTACCCAGAGCTGCAGATTGGTAAGTGGTGTAGTGACACAGCATATAGCAAACAGACACAGTGCATACTATGCTGTTGGTAATCTTGAAAATGTAATAACATTTCTCCTGCCCCTGTGCCCCCTGGAGTTGGAACATCACAGACTCTAAGCTGAGGGATGCTGCAGGAATATCTTTGAGCTGTTCTTGCTGTAGAAGTGAGTCCATTCAGCCGTGCTGTGAACTGCAGAAGGCTCCTTGCCCATCACCATTTCCACTATTCTATTTTACAGAAAATGAAGGGGCTATGTGAATTTCAAGGTGGTGGCAGACCCAAGCACACCAGTACTCAACTCTGTTTTTTGAAGAGAGGAGGCAGTGCTTGAGTGCTGTCAGCAGGCTGTTACATACTGGCCAAACAAATGTTGTAATTAAACAAGACTGTGAGAGGCGTATCAGTAATTTCTAGCACTTTTCATTTGTGATAGTCGTTTTCTTAAAGTGAGGCTGATAACAGGATGTTGCTCTCTGATGGCTATGCTATTATTTAGGAAGTAACTAACCTGGCCTGCAGGTCCCTAGGAAACAGGTGTGCAAAACTTACATATTGTTTGGTGCAACATAATGAGTCTTGTTTGAAAAAGGCTTCAAGGTCTGATTAAGATCAGAGTATTCTCTAATTGTGAATTATTTCAGAATATTTTTATTGCCCTGACTGCAAAGGTATGGACATCAAAAGGAAAAGGAAAATTGCCACGTCTTTCTTTCAGGGTCGCATTTGGCTTAGAGAAATGGGAAATGGTCAAACAGCCTTTAATGTTCTGAGTTTACAGTCCCTTAGCAGAAAATGCACAAATAAAGTCAAATACCACTATTGCGCTTTAAAAGAGCCCCAGCTGCAATCATTCTGCTAACCTAAAATAAAGAAATTTCAAAATAGCTGGAAAAGTCCTGACTGGTTATGAGCAAGGAGATGCTCATCTGCTTCTAAGATTGGCACAGATATTTACTACCAATCTGTTCTTGCTACTTGATTATGATAATGACGCTGCATTCTTTTGTACCTGCTTATCTTAACTAAGGAAAGACTACAGATGTCATTTGACCCTAGAAATCTCATAAATATGTGAATTTTAGTGTTTTCCTGTCTTAGAAAGTTGCTCCCTTTTGTCTAGTGTGACTTAAGACAGACATGTCTGAGTGTTAGGATGACAGCACATAAAGAGATTGTTTTCTGAATCTCCATAGTCACTAAAAAGAACGGACTTGTGTTTCTTCATAATCTGGATAGACATTATGGATTTCGCATCATGCAGTTAAATCTGAAGGTATCAGGGAGATTATATGCTACAAACATTGAGTTAATGATTAGATTTTTTTTTTTTTTTTTGGTAAGTAAAAATTACTTGTCTTACTTTAGTCCCAGCTAATGCTATATGCTTTGGGTTAGTGTTAGGGTATTGGTATAGTAAGGAATTGCTCTCATAATGAATAAAAATTATTTTAAGAGCCAGGACAGAAGAAAAGTACCAAAAGAAATAAGCTTGTAGCTGGTCCAGGAAAAAAAGAAAAATCTATTAACTCCTGATGCAGACATCTATTACCAGGTCCGAATCTGCTGGGAATGTAGCCTTTTTGTTTGCAGAAGGGAATTTCAATATGAGTGGAATGGTACATACTCTTTCTTCTGCTTCCAGTGCTCAGCAACATGTAGTTAATTTTCTTCAAAATCAAAACAATGTGAACTATTCTTTTTTCTTGTCAGTATACTTCTAGGCTGTTTTAGATAGCTTTATTACTATCAGCTTGAAGACAAGCTTTTCTGCAGTTCATCTTTCTGCCTGCTTTTCAGGCATTTAAGAGAATAAAATTACGTTTAGTTTAAGAAGTAAATCTGAGCGGCAAGTATTTCACACTGATCTGAAAGTCCAAGCTAGTTTTATATCACAAGACCTTTGACAGGGTATCTTATATATACTGTTATTTTGAAAGACTGTAATTGCAAATAAAATAAGCTACGGTTTTAGATTAATTATGTTAAATATCACAAATAATCTCAGTAGTGAGATGGTGATATAACACTGGTCTGTACATACCAGCATATATTTTATGATAAAGACTATTACCTTATAATAGGCATCCAGGTTTGACTTTTTTTTTTTTTTTCTTTTCTGGTAACAATAATTGTCAAAAAGACCCTCCTGAGGATGGTAAAATGACACCATTTATTTATGAAAATCCTGGTACAGGAGATGAACAAACAAAAGTATATGTGGCAAAAATTTGTGTTACGATCTGAGAATGGTTTTATGGCTATCATGGGCTATAAGGTACTATTTACTCTTCAAACCATTACCTGGGGTTTATGTAGTGCTTTTTATTTCTATTTTTTATTTATGAGTTGCTTAATGAGTTGTGTTATTTGTGCAGTTAAAAGTTACTGTGTACTTGCAAACCGGTCCTGAAGCTAATCCCGTTCTGTGAATTTAATCAATTCACAAAATTTAGTTTGGATGGGATGTACTGAACTCTTGTCAGAAGTAACAAGAAGTTTTAAAGACAGCCTACAAAATGTGTGCTGTGTTATCTCCTCTTACCCTAGGCCAACCTAGGCCATTGGAAGGTGTGATCATCAGACCACTGAAATGGAAGTACAGCTGTTCCTAGGGGACTGTCAAAATTGTACTGAAAATTGGAGCTGGGTGAATTCCCTATCACAGTACTGAATTTGTAGAAAAGTACAGGCTGGGTCCTTCCAAAATGACCTGTCAAATGATACTTAATTCCTTTTCCTTTGAAAAGGGGTTTATATTACTGTTCAGCTACTTCATGTAGGTGAAGCTGCAGAAGAAGATATCAGAGCTACCTAACCTCAGCATATCCTGTGGCTTTCCTGGGTGGAGGACCTGGGTTCAGAGCAGATCAGGAAGGGACAAAACTGACACTAGGTCTCCCACACCCATGGTAAGGTTTTTAGCTACAGTGATGGTGGGTGAACCAGTATATCTTCACATCAGTTCTCAGTCTGTCTTCCTATTTCCTCCCTTTTTCTATTTGTGTTTTTAAATACAGTTGCTTGAAACTGAACATTTTATTTTCAGTGCATAGAATTCTTCCCTGCTGACAAAAAGCAATTTTTCATTTGTTCCAATAAGTAAAAAGATTTGTTTCAGTGTATTCACCGAAGTGAATATATACCTCACTATCATATTGCAAACCTTAAAAAACCAAAAGCAAACCAAAGCAGAGAGCCATTGGAAGGCATGACTGTAACCATCTGCTCGTGATGGGTCACTGTTTCCATCCTTTGTGATCTTGAAGCAACAGCACAGTGATTCAGGAGAAATCCAAGAGCATGCCACAGCTACATAAGACATCTTCTGTAGCTGCTTTGCCCTTCCATGTGACATGATTTCATGTGGTTTTACTCCTGTCTGTGTAGTGGAAAAGAGCTGGATGGTCCAGCTCTGAGTGAACATCAGATAGCGATTACATTCTTAAACAGGAATTTCTGCAGCCTCAGGAGAGGGGAGAAAGAGTCTGAATGTCTTACATTACCATTTCTGTCTCTCCAGAAAGGTTTTTTGAAGACCATGAAAATGTTGTTGCAGTGTTATCAGACTGGACTCGAGACACTGAGAATAAGATTCTGTTTTTGGAAAAAAAGGAAAAATATGCTTTATTTAAAAATCCCCAGGTAAGCTAACATGGTATTTGGATTAGAGTCTAAACTTAGGTCATTTAGTCTGCATGCTGCCCATTGCATTAATAATTTGCTTTCAGCTCTGTCAGGTCAGAATTAGAGAAAGTAAAACTTGTATTTTCAACCAAAACAAACCCCAGAATGTTGAATGCAAGGATTTGAAAATTAGTGTTTTCTGTTTTTTTCTGATGCTATTTTAGAGTCCTGTCCATAGTGTTAAAAAATGAAGCATGTAGTTCACCTCCAGTACAAGCCCTTGCACAGCTCTTAGAACTGGGGTGAGATGGCACAGCTGTAAAAACCTGGTCTTTGTCATTATTACAGCTTCTGCACTGTTCCTTCTGATGAAAATCAACCTTTCCTTTAATGTCCAGATTTTTGCCAGTTGTATGTGAAACTTCATAAGGAATATGATGAGTTCTACAGAGAATTTATCTGGATTTCACTTAGACCTGGAAGAAGCATTGGGTGAACAGTAACTCGTGTCTAGCTTTGTAAAGGAGGGTCTGCACACTGAATTGCATCAAATTATTCAGGATGGGTGTGTACACAAATTGTGTTTTTTCATGTGCTCTGTGGTCAAAACCATATTTACAAACACCCTTGCACATACAGTTGATGCATTCTGAGGCACAAGATCTTTTTCCCTTGTCAGTGATCTGTTAGCTCACTGAGCATCTGGTTTGTTCCTGAGAGCAGCTAGAGGAAAATCAGCAATTCAGCATTGCCAAAAAAAAGAGTCCAGTATATCATTTGGCAGCAAATCTCACCAAGCTGCTCATTAGGAAGTTGTTTTTTTATAGAATGAGCCAATGTTTCAAATAAAACCTGTGGAGAGGAAGTTTCTTTTATTGACACAAGTACCCATAGTCAGGCAAAGAAAACTTATCCTGCAGTGTACATGGAATGATGTTGATTTTTAATATGAGACAGCAAAACCAAGTTTGTAAATAAAACATACATGATGGCTCAAGGTGTCATACTTTCTAATGCATATGGACACACCTAGTAGCAGAGGTTCAATGGCACGTTTGATTAGTACACTAGTAATGTTATTTGGGCAAGGCTCTAAACTTCTCACTGGAAGTAAATCTTTGATGAGGATTCTGGTCATTTTGATTGTAATGAAATTTAGAAATAAACATGACTTAAAACCAGAGCAAGAGTGTAATGTAACTCTGTTCTCCCATCTTAACTGGATAGGGACCGGTCTGCAGTCACTGAGCTTTAGCCCCTCTTCAGGGAAGCTCTAAAATGAACAGTCTAAGGGGGCTGGGTAGTTGCAACTATCATACTGTTGAAATATTTTGCCGGTAATAAAGTCTAACCATCTCTCAGGCTTAGTGAATTCAAACATTGTGAGACGGGTAAAATAGGACTGTCATATCAGCAAACTGTCTTTGTAGCAGAAAATAATCAGTATTGTACAGACAGAGCTCATGCTAGATAATAAAACGTGGTAAAATACATGATCTGGAGTGAGTCCCTGAAAAGGTAAACCGAGTGGAAGTGCTGAGCTGGGGTGGGGTAGGGCAGGGTGTATGATAACCTAACTAACTACATGGGGAAATTCTAGTGTAACCAATGGGAAACTGAAATCTAGTGGTCTGATGCTGTACTCTCAGTATTTTCAGCCTCCTCCTAGCTCAGTCAAGGCTGCCTCGAAAACTCATTTTGGGAGTACAGAAATTGCAGAATGCTTTTTTTGACACACCCAGTGGTGCCAATGCAGCAGTAGTTGAATTCTTTGTTGGTCGTATTTAGGGCTTGCTCTGTTGGAGGTTGTTTGTGGAGATCCCACAGTTTCGTAACTCGCAGATACTTTTCTGGAAAACAAAACAAAAAAAGGCAAATTCCAAAGGTGGACAGGTGCCTACAATTTATGCTTAGACAAATCAGTGATACAAAATTTTCATTACAGAGGTTTGACACAATTAAGTGCTTTAAAAAAAATTTTATTATAAAGGTGTTCAGATGCCTTCCTAAAACAAGTGGACCTCTGGAAAAGGTCTGTGACCTGTGCCAACGTTCATTGTTCCTTTCTGTGAAGTAGTTGTAGAGCTGGTATAGATTAAACAACAATTAATTAAATGCATTTAATTTTTTAAGAGGCAACTGAGTTTCTGAAAGGCAGGATTTATTCTCTGTGTCTGTGCTAGGAACATGTTGCTCGGGTAATGGCAGTGGCTTTTTTTGAAGATTGTCATTATTGTCATGCAGTATTATCTAATATTTCTCTGCAGCTTTGTTTCTAAAATATTTTTTAAAGCGTTTGGAATAGATTGTAGAAAAAGCACAATCCTGAGGTGTCCAGCTCTTCCACGAAGGCAGGCACACTTTTGCCCTTTCCTCACTGTGATATAACTTACCCAGCAGGGAACTTGCTGACAGTGACTCATCTACAGGGATGGAGCGTCACAAGTCTATGACAAGAGTGAAACAAAAATATATACTGGTACATGGGCAAATAAAGAAAACATTTATAACATGGGAAAGGTGATGTTTTGTCGTGTGGTTGAGTGATGCTGTGCTTTTCTCTTGAAAGGAGAGGTTGTCAGGTTAAAGACCTCTTTTGAAAAGCTCAAAGAATAATTCTCAGCTAAAAGATACTCTAAAAGAAAGAAAAATGGAGGAAACAGTTATTTTTAAGGGGTAGCTGAATCTAAACTCTTGACTAAATGCTGGTCATGCTCTTAGAACACTGTATTTTACTTTTCCTTGCATGAACTTTGATTTCCTGTGTTTTTCTTTTGATAAACAGTGCAGGCAACAGCATCTGAGGGGGTTTGGTTTTGATTTTTTTTTTATTAATGAAAATTATTGCAAGTCTGTACAGTGAGTACTTTATGCTTCTGCTCCCTCATATGTGAGGCAGAAGTGAGAGCTACACCTTCCAATGGAGAACCCATAACTGAACTGACATTTTGTTTCTTCTGAAAAGCAAGAGTTCTCAACAGTGTCAGAAGGAGGTGGAATAAGAACTTATAGTGTCTTTCGTAACTGGACAGCTACAGTGAGTTTCATTGCTTGAATATTTATGTTGAAGTCAGTGAAATTGGGCTAGTACCCAGTGGGTGATACTTTTGTTTTTCACCAGTTTGGCAACTTCCTATGAGTCAAGGTTTTTATTTTGTCTCCACTTTTACCCAGTGAAGGAAACATAAAAGGGTAGCAGGGAACCTGATTATTGAGTATGTTGACAAAAGTGCAAAAAAATAGAAATGAGAACAGGGAAGTGTTTTTCACTGTACTTCCATTGCTTAGTAATCTTAATTTCTCTCTCTTTTGGGGGGTTTCAAAGAACTTTGTCTTATATTTATTTACATTTTTGATCTTCAGAGCAATTACAAGTATCTTCTAATATTTTTAGTGTGCACTTTTCTGGGGGACACATCCTGAGGTGCAGATATGACCATGTTCTATTTTTTTTTTCTGCACAAACCATGCTGCATTCAGTACGCAGTTGCAGTGATCTGAAAGGGGATGTGAGCTGGCCAGTTGTTGCCTCATTTTGGGTGCAGTTTGGATGAATGTAAACAGGCAATCCATTGCTCGAAGAAGGTAGTCACGAGTATGAAGCAGCTGCCTTGCTTGCTGCATAGTGTCTGATCTGTGCTGTTGTGGACCTTGCAGTAGTTTGTAAGCAAAAATACAACCTAAGCAGGAGGGGATGCAAGGGCAGCACGCTGTCTTATAACACCTGTTTTTTGCTGTGTACTGACAAGTATTTGTTGCTGTATTCCCAGTTATAAAGAGGCTGTGTATGAGAAAGGATGAAAGGTACGAGAGAGGTGATGTTTCATTTAGGAAATTCTTTTTTATGAATATAGAGATGTGAACGTTGATCAGTGCAGTAGTTAAGGCTGCTGTTTATACCATGATCCAAGTTTGGTTTGCTTACATGCCACCACAGATGTTTTTTGAAACTATTGAAAACACTTTCTGTCTTCCACTGTTTGAGGGTTATACAGTGGAGAGAGATACAGCCTGGTTTTTTTACCTGCCTTTCCATACAAAAGGAGATGGCTGTAGCCTTAAGTAGAAAGATTTTATGCATAGACCTGTCTTTTGAATGTAAGAAATAGTTAATTCTCAAATCTGTAGATGTATGCAGAGGGCTGCCCTGTAGCCATATATTGTCCCATTAATGACTTGACATCGCAAACCAAACATGCATTTCACAGCGGTGTCCTCACACAGGAAAGAGCTTGCCTTTTATCATGACCTTTGACTACTGGACTTGAAATGACCTCTTATGGACACATGTGGTTTGCCTCCTCTAGGATGAATGCTTCTCATCAAAAATAGGAGACCACACAGTGATAAAACAAGTACAGTGCACAGTCTGCTCCACAGGTTTTTAGCCACTGACAAATAAGTACCATGTACGTCCAGATTTCAGGGCAAAGACACAGAGGAGGTAATCAGTAACAAAGGAAATGTGTGTTGACAGGTGAAAGATGACAGTGTACATCTGTGTAGTGTTGGGTTAGGTGACAGAGCCCTGCTTCCCTGATGAAAAAGCTGTGGTGTTAGAGATCCAGCATGGATACTGTTGCGAACTTTCTCTCTTTACGATTGATTTTGTCAGTACAGGGTGGTCTGTGCTTCTGCTAAATAAATGCCAGATGCCTGAATGTGAATCAGTTGTAATCAGAGGAGCTTTGTTTTCTTATTATCAGTGCACAGAAGGCTGACTGAGCCAGATGAATGCTCTCCCACCAGTTGTAAAGCTGATGAGCCAAGCCTTGTTCAGACAGTGATAAGGTGTACTTACCTTGATAAATCTTGATTGTGTATTTTAGGGGTTGTACTATGCATTTATAATGATCTGTAGAAGAAGGCTTACAGCTTGCATGTCCCTCTACTTTCCAAATCCATCCCAAAGTCTGAAGGTCCAACCCAGCCTAACAGTGCTCTCTGAGATTTCTCTTCATACCTTCATTGGTGCCAAAGTGGGTGTGCCAACATTAAGCCAACAGGGCTGTGATGGTGCTGTCTGTCAAGAAGACCTGTTGCATGTGCACAGAGGACTTGGCTGCAGCTGCTCAGAACAGTGTTTTTTTTCCAGAAGGATGAGTCACTCATTGTCACTCAGACCTATGGTTTTGGACTGCATAGGCAGGCATCACTCAAGGTTATACTGAGAACACACTTTTAAGTGGTGCTTTTTTTTTTGAGCTGGCTTGGGTTTTTTTCCGCTGTAAATGCTGTCTTCAGATGTAGATACAAAGCTGTGGTCCTTAATGTTTGCTTACCTTCAGCTGTGGACTAAAAATATATCCAGGCAGACTGAAGCCAGCTGCATTTCCTAGGATGACTGTCTATTGTATTAAATGTTTCTCATACCATAGACATGGCATCAGCACATGCCAAATTGCAGATGGCTATGTTTCTGATATTATATATTTCTGCCTGACTTAATATTAACTTTTAAGAAAGCAGTTTTTAAAGAACTGTTTTTGAGATCCAGACCTCTTCCCCTTCCTCTCCTGGTGCCCCTCCAAAAACCATCTGCTCTGAGGCTTGTGTTTTGGCAGACAGGTGTTCATAGCACTGCTTGAAAAAGAAGATGTGGTTGTGTGGAAGATCAGATAGACCTTGTTGCTTGTAAACATGGTATGCTGGCAGGGCAGATTTGCTGCTTGTCTGTTTCTTTCTTATGTGGTAGTAACAGCATGTTCCTTCATTTACACGCTTCTCACTTTTATTTTGGTAATGTTTGCATTTATGTTTCAGTTTAGTTGCTGTGGAGTTCTAGGCATGTAAATATATTGTCCCTTTCTCATAGTCTTGAGACATGAAAAAATGGAGAGAGATGATAAGTCAGATAAACTGAAAAATTATAGAACATGAGAATTTTAAGTGTTATCATTCTGGTCTCAAGCCCATGGATCCAGATGCTACTTGATGCTTGGCATCCTTGATCTGCCTGCTTCCTTCACTTTCAGCTGCCTTACAATCTGCAGCCTGCCAGGCTCTGCTTGTCTGGCCCTGCTGTTGAGCAAAGGCACTGCACATGCTCCAGCACACAAGCCATAGCACGCTCCTGAGCTACCTTCCCGCTGCCAGAATTGGCAAGTATGTCCAAGTGCTGTCCTTTAGTCCATCTGTACAATGAAGATGGATGCAGAGTTGTTGTTCCTGTTTAACAGTGGGAGAATTTATTTTTACTGGTAAGTATGTTGCCTGAGGTGCTTCCCTGTTTGCAGGGGGATAGGCACTGAGTCCTCTGAGGGGGGCTGAAGCTTTAGAGCCCTCTGGCACAGAAATGGAAGGGAGGGTAGGCTTTTCTTTTGGTAGGCTGGAGCACATGTGCCAAGATATCACGGTGATCATTTCTTCACATTTCTTCTAGATTTTTTAATATTGTCTTCACTGCATAAAAATACTTTGCAGAATATGAGCAGGGGTTTAAAAGCAGGAAGTAGTAACTTTGGATAAAGCTTTTAGCATATAAGCACATTTATTAGTAAGTAAGATCTGAGTTATATCCAGACTGCAAGATTGGGTTGTTAGAAAAGGCTTTCTAGCCTTGCATTCACTGTATATCAGCATGCAATCAAATGTTAGGTTCTCTACCACCTGTAATAATAAAGGAAGCAGTGAAAACTGGAATGCTAAAACCAAACCCACTGATCCAGAAAAATAGGCAAAACCGTTAGCCACTGTTTTTAATTTTGGGAGGCTGTATACATGTGGGTAAAAGTAATTTTGTATTACTTTTGAATTATATTTAAAATAAAGAATTAAAACTTGTGAGCAGGCAGGTGTGATTAAACTTTTCTATAAGAAGGGTCCATGAGCATCTGCCTCCTGCAACTGCTGACTCAGGTACTCAGTATTTAAATACTCAGTAACTACTGAGTGAGTTTGTAGTAATTTAGTTACTTGTATTGCTGGCTTTATAATGAGCATCCATTTCTTTTGTGTCTTCATCAGAATTTCTACCTGGCAAACAAAGGCAAGAATGAAAGCAAAGAAATGAATGATAAAAACAAAGAGGCTTTGCTGGAGGTAAGTCAGTTTATTAGACTGATGATGCAAATGTCACCAAAATTCTGCCACTATCTGCATCTGCTCTGCAATAACAGCATTTAATTCCTTGTGGGCTTGTGTGTAACAACAGGAAGTTCTGTGATCATTGGTATTTTTGGGTCTAAGGTTTAATAGGTAGATTTTCCTCTGCAGCGTCTGCTGCCCCTCATTGAAAATGAAGGTTGTGCACCCTTAGGCCAGCCCTTTGGACCTTTTATGGTTATTAAGGTTGACTAGTAGCAAGCAATTATCTTTTGGGTTAGAAGTAGATGTTCTGTAATTATTAGCTGTACTACAACAGAAAAAGAACCTTTCCACTTTTCCAGAAAGTCTGTTTTCCAGAAAGTCTTGCCTTTCCTGCTCAAGTTTGCTTCAGTTGCATGCCTGAGAAAAACCCAGAGCTATTTGAAAGAAAATATTATCACAGTTCTCCAAGAAAGCATTTTGAATTTGGTAAAAGTTCAGTAAGGAAATGCTTTTCTCAGGTGACTGAGGACTCACATTTCAAAAGCAGTAGATCTCATGAAGACACCAGATGTCACCCAGCGAAAGTCCTGGTGAATTCTGAAATGCAAATTTTAAGTGATAGGTGTGTTGACATTAAAAATTATCCAACAGTAGGTCCTTCGAGCAAACAATTAGTGTATTTGTTTAAAGTGTTGTAAATGCTAGCATGTATTTAAAGGTGAAAGCAGAGATTGAGAGGGAAATTTTCTTGTATGTTTTTAGAGCTCTGAGGAGTCTCTAAAGAATCTCTCTGCAGAAGTATTTCTTTACAGAACCTATAAATACAGCGGTAGAGAAAAAAAACCAGCAACAGTACCAACCATTTTGCTCTATTGCCTTCACTGAGCATATCTATGTCTAGTTAAAACCTTTTGTAGGTTTTTACTTGACCTGTTAAGGAATGGAGGTTTTGAAAGCGTTCTTTTTCAGTGTGAGCACCCAACTTGGATGGCAGTGTTACCACATTAGCTTGCAAAAGTTTCCTTTGCCTGTCTAAGGTGTTCACCTCCTGCATTTCCCATGTTCATATGTTCATTGTCACGGGAAATATCTTTATTTTTCAAGAAGCATTTTTTGATAGCTATTTATTGATAGGGTTGTGCCTAAATTGATTTATTTTGTGCATTGTTCTTCTTTTTGCACAGGAAAGCTTCTGTGGGACATCTGTCATTGTGCCAGAGCTTGAAGGGGCCCTTTATTTAAAAGAAGATGGAAAAAAGTCCTGGAAGAGGCGTTATTTTCTTCTGCGAGCTTCTGGAATTTATTATGTACCCAAAGGAAAAACCAAGGTCAGGAAGCCAAATAATCCTCTTAGCAATAAATCAGTTCATGGAGGTGAAAGTGTAAAACTCCCAAGGTGACATTTTTAAGAGCACTGTCTGGTGCATCTGAGAGGGTTGGGGTTTTTATAGTTCATCTTTGACTACACCACTTGTGCAAATACTAGAATGTAGTCACTGAATCCTGTCATGTTTCTCTCCTTTTGATTTGTGGGGATAGATAAAAGCATTAAGGAAATAGCACTGCTCTGGAAGTTAGTAGGGGAAAGACAAACAGCAAAGTGCCCATCAGCGGGTGTTGTGTTGCCAAAATGTTTCATTGTTGCATGGGTTCCCCGTGAAAGAGTATTTTAAAAATTTGTCAAGTGAACTTATTTCTTATCACCAAAAAGGTAGAATTTTACTTTTTTTGATACTTTCTGCACCAGTAACCAGCATGCAGAGGTGCTGTACTTTTTTTTCCTACAGTGATCTGTACCTAGAGAATGTGCTGTGCCTTTTAAGGCTTTATAAGACTGCCCTCTGTGTAGAAAGAGGTGAGACAGAAGCATCTACCTGTCTGAATCAAATGCACTGACATTTAGTATTGCAAAATATTTAGATTCTGAATTGGCAGTACTGGAGAAGCAAAGGGTCCTGGACATGTTGCACATAAGGGTGGCTGGCTTTTCATTTCCACAGTAATGAGGTAGAATGGTGGATTCTGGGACTGATGGTATTTTATATTTTTTTTTTTTTTGTATTCTGAAAACCACTTCTGTTACCACTTACAGCTCTGCTAATGCTTCATATTTGGAAATTCTGGTGCTGCTGGTGAAACTTTACTTTTAGGATTTGTGCTTTAAAACTTTGCTATTTCCTGACTAAATTACAAAGGAAAAAAATTATATCTTGTAAAGGAATGCTCTTCTGCTGCTCCGGTAACCTGTGTTTAAAACGAAATCGCAGTGAAACACAGGTTACCGTGCTGCTTTCACAGCTATTTACTTTGACTTTGTCTGACCCTGAGATAACAGCTTTCACTCCTCAAATCACGCTGCACACACAGCATCCTATCGATTAGGATCTAGAATGCTATTTAAAAGGCACTTAAGGTGGAAAAAGTGTAAGAATAGTCCAGTGCAGAGTCCATCTTGGACATTTCCTTGTAGCATGCCTCCAATGATGACCAGTAATACACCACCAAGGCAGGGCAAGCATGTTGTCATCGCTACTCAGCCTTTTTTCATCATCCAGTGATACCCGTTTCAGTGACTTTTCATCATAACACAAATGAGGGAAGTGCTTTCTCTTTTCATGGGATGGGCTGCAAACGTAGGCTCAGATGGAGCCACAGAGTCACCTTGTAACTGCTGGTTAACACTTTATTGCCTGTTAGTTGTTACAGCCTGTGTAACAGGCTGTGTACTACCCTGCCTATAACTGAGCCATTTTTAGGAACAGTGTGAGTGCTTTAAAACCACTGTATTACCAACTCAGCCACTCACAGGGAGTGAGCACCCTGAATCTAGTTCTTTGGTAGGTAATCACAGCTCTTTCAAATAATACCAGTCAGCTGTTTGCTCCTGCATCTGTAACAGCCTTCAGCAAAAGGATGCATATGTCCATGTCTTAGACATTCCAGAGAAAGCCAAGTCTCTACCTCAAATCTGTGTTTAATGGTTATCTAAGTTAGTTACTGCACTCTGTATTGGAACAGCTGAGGCTCAGTACACATGGCTATTGTGGAGACAGTAATCTCTGATGGATGAATGGAGTGCAGTGAGAGTGTTAAACATCTTAAAGCACTACAGCAGAATTCAGTAGAGCTCTTCAGTCACAGCCCTTAAATTATGAGAGTTCATCTCGTATCAGGATGGTGTGAAGAGTGCACATGCACTTTTGCACATCATTCAGTTGTGGGTAGAGTGATCTTTCTTTGAGGTACAGAAACAAAGAAGTGTCATACAATAGTATCTTCAGCTGCTGCAGCTGTTTTAAATTCATTGTATATTCATTTTATCACTTGTTACAAGAGAGAAAGAAATCTGTCATACCTTTGGCACTGTGTGTTGGCTGTAAAATACATGTTGAATGTGAAAATACAGGGACATGTTCAGGTAGTTTTACAGCATGCCTGTGGTGGTTTTTGTTGCTTTGGGGTTTTTTTGTTAACAAACTGGCACCAGTCAGCTCTGCTATCCTAATTTCTTTCTTCAGCATTTCTCTACTTATGTCCTATTCCAAAATGGGCTGTTAATTGACAGGGTCACAAAACAACAACATCAGAATAGCAGATACAGTTTAAAAATCTCTTTCTGTTAATTATATTGCTTTGTCATGTTAACATTATACAAATACTGCCAATAAGTGCCTTCTCCCTTGCATAAAAATCTGTTCCTTACTCTAAGAAAATGTCAACTATATTCATATTGATCTTAATCACCATTATCTGGTACCTAAAGGAAAGGAACAACTTGTTATATACTGCATGGATTTGGGCATGTTCTGGAACCTAGGTCCACATAGTCACTGATAAAATCTGGCATCAGCTGCAGTGGAGAGAGGGGAGAGAGAGAAGCCCTGCTACATACAGTGTGGAGTGTTTCCTCTCCCCACAAATCTTAGTTGCAAACTCAATTTGTAAATAAAGCCAACTCAAGGGTATATTGTAATGAAAGTATCAATGAGAACAGCATAGAAGAACCAATTATGCAGAAATATAACCTCATTCCTAGGGGTAGAGGGAGTTTGTGGTTTGTTGGGTTTTTTTCCCATATAATTTCCTGGTTTCTTGGTTTAGCCAACAGTGACCACGTGACATGGCTATTTTTGCATTTCCACCCAAAGGACTGCAAAAGTTATGCTTTGTATACAAAATTCTCCACTGAGAAAAGTGCCAGCAGAAGAAACTTTGTTATTTTAGCAATGTATTGTGAACAATACTATGATAAACAGAAAAGGAATGATGCCAGGAAATTCAAGAAAGCTCAAGGCAAAACAGATGAAATGTGTGCTTATGTCCTGATGAGAGTTTGTGTGTTACATATACAAAAGACAAACAAGCTCTTGAAGGAATTTAGAACCCCAAACTTTCTTTCTACATGCAGAATTGTAAGGGTGTGATTTCTTACTATGGTATTCTCTTTGGCCTTATTATCCATAAGCCAAAATCTCCACACAAAGCAGTGAAGCACAGCAAAACCAGAACAAGAGAAAACTTGTACTGTGTTATGTATTATTTGTAATATGTACTTACCCTCTTCCACTTGTTAGTTTAAGAATGCACACACTTAAAATTAATCTTTTTTTTTTTTTTTTCAGGCAGCCTCTTGACAGTTACAGGAACAGAAAACACTGGCATTCATGCACTTGAAAAAGGTCCTATTAATGAGTTTCACATAAAAATTCAATTAGTTCTAACAGTGATGTGCTTGGTTTTCATTTGTAGACGTCACGGGATCTGGCATGCTTCCTGCAGTTTGAGAATGTGAATGTGTATTACGGTTATCAACACAAAGTGAAATACAAGGCACCTACAGAGCACTGCTTTGTCTTAAAGGTAATGTATAAGAAAAAGAGGTTCTGCAAATGTCACACATTTTCTTATATATGTAAACGTGTTTAAATTTGGAACTCCAGGGACCCTGATGAGATAAAATACCTCCTGCAACATAATCTGTAATTTCTTCTTTGCTTCATTATTGATCAGCAACATACATTTAGAACCTTAATTTTATTACTGATAGTCCTATGATACATGTCTACACTGCATCTATAAAGTTGTCTTCAAAACAGGAATGAATGTGCTGCCTGTTCAGGTGACTGGGCACATTTGGACAAATGGCACTCAGGGCAGATGTATGATGAGACTGGCAGTCCCTAATATTGATGTTATGAGCACCATGGATTATATAATTTTTAAAGTATGTCTATTTTTTTTGCTGCACAGTCACACCTGTTGAGGGTTTGTTGAACTGAGACACAAAATCTTGCAGGAATAGACATCTCGTTTGTCATATTTTATTGCAAAACTATTTGTGGCAGGAGGGCAAAATACATTGTTAATCCAGTCATGAAAATCAATGCTTGCTGTTGAATAAGTATCTCATTGCTGCCTTTCCAGGTAGTAGCACTGCAAATAGGCTGGGAATTCTGCATTCCTCTCAGGAAAGGAAAAGAAGCCCATGCTTTTCGCCTAAATCAGATAGAAACGAAGCTTTGAGGTTGCAGTAATTGGGCCTTGCTTGCTATCTATCATTAATACACATTGTAGAATACAGTGGGATTGCTGTGTACAAGGCAGAAGATAATCTTGTTGCTGCTTTTCTTTTTAAAGACCTGCAGTGCAAACAGAGTATTAGAAAATGTAGTATCTTGCCATCTCAGAAAAAAAAAATTAAAGGACACATTCATATCAGATGTCATTTATAATACTACATCTCTGGCTGTAGCTGCATACTTAGAGCATTTTTTTTATTCAGTTACAAAATATTCTGCTAGCCTAATTTATACATGGCCAAGCAGAAGTGGTTTATAGACACATACTTATTTTCTGAAACAGATGTATCTAATTAACACAGATGAGCAGTTTTAATACTATTGTCCTCCACAAAATGCTCTGCAAGAAGTACTTTATCCTTTTTTGTAAAATATGGGTGAGCCTTCTGAAATTAACAGGTAAGTATTGCTTCTGAAAAGTACAACGTCTAATGAAAAAAAACGAAAAGGGGAGCTGATGTAAAAAATAATGGGAAATTGATTTTCTAAACAGATGACTGGTCAAGGAAGTATCTGACTAATTTAGTGACGGTTATTCACATTCTGTTCAGATGAGGACAAAAGCATGATTTTTGAATGCATCTAGCAATGTGGTTAACTGTTCACAGTAATTACTTCCATCTTTTGTGAAAAGAAGTATGTTATTTTCACTAGCAATAAGTCACAACTCAACTAAAATACTTCCTTTATTTCATGTGTGATGTTAGTGCTGTACCCTCATTGTGAAATGAGAAGAACAAGATCAAAAGCTCACTAGGGAAAGCTTTAGTGTAATAGGCTTATAAATGTATGAGATGTACTTAGCAAGACTGTTTGCTCTGATGCTTCTAAAATGTATTTGCGGTAAACATCATATTGATCAGATCATTTTTTCTGAGCAACACGACTTAGTGATGAGGAGATTATTTTACGGTGATTGTTCTTCATTTTCATTCCTACAAATCATCATTTGGTAGATTCCTTTCTGGCTCAGTTTCAATCTTAGCTTCTTTTAACAGTTGTCTCTTGCAGTGGTTGGAGTTGGTCAGGAAGTATGGTATTGATATCTTCTAATCTGTTATTTCAGAAGTGGAAGTCTCACTTAGGGTGGCTTTCTGAGGGTGGTGCAATGGAGAGTTTAATATTTATTATAATTTCTGTACATTAATTTGAATTCTACATATACCTTGTTGAAGGCATACTGCTGCAATGAGTTCTGTCATATCCTTCTCTTACCTTTGGAGATTGGAGCTGAGGATGTCATACATCTTGAGATCTGTGGGCTGAGAGAAAAAGCAAAGTTAAATGTTGGTCTCTCTGATTGGATCTTGGTGACACAAAGGTGTATGGACAGTAACGTAGAGCCATCTGTCACACTTAGTCACATTTTGTTCCTGTCTGTTTTTATATGGAAGTCTCCCAGAAGAAAATTTCTCTCTTGTTGGGAGAAACTTGTCCTGACATGTCAAAGGAAAGCAAACCATCATCCTTGATGATTTCTTATCCTGCCATATTTTGAGAATGAAGTCCTCAAGATGAAATGACAGCACTTTTGCAGACAGGTGCAGTGAGCAAAAGGTAATGGATTTCACAGGTAGACATTTGTCTTTATTATACTGATAACCCAGTAATTTTGAAGGAATTTGGATGCCCAGTTTAGTCCAAGCCATTTGAAAATTTCTCCACAGCCAAGGCTCTGCTGTATCTTCACAGCTCTTCCATTTTCCTGTGTGTCCCTCAGGACAGTGGGATCTGTAGAGGTTCTTTCTGGTTAGTTGCTTGTGTTTTCTGCAGGATAATATTATCTGTCTTACAACAAACGGGGGAAAATAATTGAGAGAGTAGCAGCCATTGCCCATGCTAGCTGTTCACTGAGGTGGTTGTGAGTCAAAGGAAATTTTTACATTTGGGGAAAAATTTTAATCTGCAGCCCTTATTAGCTCCAGCAAGCTGTAATACCACTTGGAATGTTTTTGAATAATAGCATACCACTGCATTTTTTTTAAAGAATTGTTGCTTTTTGAGGACCCTCTTAGGAACTGCTGTGTCCAAACAGCGAGCAGCCATCAGCCAAGTTACTTGCTCTGAATGTCTCAAATGTAACAAAAGAAACTGCCCAGCTCACAGACAAGAGACCAGGTTATATGTTATGGTGCAGGAGATATGCAAGGATGTAACAGCTTCAGCAGTACTTTGCTTCTGTGCTAGGCAGAATATCCTGCTGAATTCAGAACCAGGCATAATTTCCCAGCCTTGAGCACTGAGTTGAAAAAATACTGTCTTTATTTCTGACTGGTTAAGCTAATTGGCATCCTTACTTCAAGAACAGGGAAGTGCCCTTTGTTCATTGAAATGGCAGCAAATGGCCAGTGGGTGGGCTGGCTTGGAGTTGAATATGGCCTCATGCTTGAAGGAAATGTCCTTCCTTTTCCTCCAGTTCCCCATTTGTATGATGAGCCTCCTAAACAAATAACTAGGCTAAAACCAGTAACATTTGTTTCTGCCTTTAAAGGCAGGGAGAAAATATAAAACATTTTGTTTTGCCACCCCCTAACCTTGGTCATCTTTACATCTTCATGGTGTGTTTTTAAGGAGGGAAAAGCACTCAAGAAATATTACAAAAATGAGCAGAATGAGAATGTTTTTTTGTGTGTTTGTGTCAGGCATTGCCAAGAACTCAAAGGAAAGAGGGGCACTATAACTAATGTTAACCACAGCACTGGTGACTTGGTTTTAGCTAGAACAATGAGATTTCTCAGGTTGTCTACACAGACCTGAACAATATGGGTGTTGCCTCAAAGTCTTCATGACTCTGAACATTTGAATTTTCTTTGAACGTTGCTCCACCCTGGATCTCTCTGAATGGGATATGTGCTTTTTCTGCAGATTTTTCTCCTAGGCTACAGTCAGGTGTGGAGCTTGCAGGGACAGTGAGCCTTTTGTCCTAGTGCCTGACTCAGCTAACATGCATTGAATCCCCAGGAGCGACAGCTCCCCCTGTCCTGTTTCTTCTTCAATCTAGCAATTTAATTTCAACTTCAGTGGTCATACCTGGATTACTTAGCTGATGCTGGCTTGGGTATTGGTATTAGTGTAGCAACAGCAAGATCATGCACATCATGGGCAGGTTGTTTGATACTTAGCCTGAAGCTGGGGTGGATTTTGCAGCCTGTAATATTGAAACTGAACCTAGACTATCTCAAATATAAATATTCTTGTCTGCAGATCCACCCTGTAGGGTGTTCCTCTTACAGCTAGAGAAGCATAATGTGTTGTGAGTGCTCCTTTCCCAAAATTTCTTCCCATTACCTCAGCACCCCATTGTATCTACTATAGCTTACAACAAAAATGGGGTGGTTTTTGCTTATTTGTTAACCATCAAGGAGATAATGATGCTGCTGTTGCAAACAGAAGCTATTCTTCTTGAAAATGTACTCCCAAATTTCTTTGGATCATTAGAAATTTTTTTAAAAAATTGGTTTCCAAATGACGCCAGGAATACTTAACTGTTTTTTTGGCAAAAGGGTGGTGTGCCAGAAACAATTAAAAAGCACATCACAGTGTTTACTAGCAAAAGAGAGAGCACTTTGCTGAGCTTATTGAGGAGTTTCCTTTTCAGGATGATTCAGGACACAACTGCAGTAACAGAATAAAGCAGCTACTTCCTCGTATCAGCTGCTCTCAGGCAGCAGAAAGCCCAGCTGGGACCAACTGAAAAGGGCACAGCTGGTGGTTGGTGTCTGAGAGCAGGGTCACCTGTAGCTGTCCCTGGCAGCACACCAGAACCCATGTGGCTGGGTCCTGAGGATGAGACTGCACCTTGGCACAGAGGCTCCAGTGGAGTTGGCTTTCAGCAATTCTTAGGCTTTGGGGGCAGCTATAAAACTTGAAATGTTTTATTTCGCAGTGACTCCTTGGTCTACACTGAGCTATAACCTTCTTAAACCCAATTTTTTTATATCACTGCTAAACAGGCCTTCCTCCCTCAAGGGAAGTCCCACATTTAAAAAACAAGACAAAGAACCCTCAGCATATGAGAAATAAAGCCTCTGAATAAAAGAAATACTTTCAAGACATCTGCTTCTCTAAACATGCAGATTCTTCCTATTTTCTACTCGGCCTAAATGTAATGCTTACATAAATTTCAAGATCCCACCCTTTATTTTGACATCAGACAAAGCAGGTCTTTTCTTACTGGAGACCTCCATATGCAGAAAAGAAGAAAGGAAAGGGCAGCTAAGTGTGAAAGAAGACCCTCACTCAAACCTGCATCTGTCAAGGTCAGATCTGTCCCTCTCTTCCCAGCAGAGTAGGCAGGAGAGGGTCACAGCACAGCTCTCTCTGCCACCCTGTGGAGAGTGCTGGCCAGTCCTGGGAGAGGAACAAAATTCTCTCTCCTTCACAGAAAAAGCAATTTCACACACTGCACACAGCAAGTAGGAGTGGTTTGGTTCCTCAGTTACCTTTGCATTTACAAATGCAATATACATAGATTCCCTGTGGATCTTCTTCGTTCACCATGTACTATGTTACATGGGAAATGCTGTGGAAATGGACGGTAATTTATTTCCTGTTCTGATGCTGAAAGTCCCCAGGACCACGAGATTCCACCAGGAAGGAAGGGATCTGTTCATTGTGCTAGCAACAGCATCTATTGCACGGAGCAGAAATTGTGAACATAATGTTTATTCTGTGCATTGAAAGTCTCTGTGTTAGCATCCACGCACACACTAGTCCAGGAGCTGATTTTGTCACACCATGTTGAAAAATCTTTCAAAGCAGACAAATAGCAAGGTAATCTATATGCAAATTTGCTGGTTTAGTCAGTCTGATGTGCCTGTGACAAAGAGTGAATTTAATTATAGTTTATTGGTGCTGGTTATGCTTGAGTAATCTGGAGGTAATGGTGCATAATGCTGAATTAATCTAGGATGAAAAAAACTGGTTTCCTGGGGATAAACTGAGACAAAGGCAAATCATCCTCTATTTCTACAGCTGGGTACATTTTCCTGTGCAGTCAAAACAGTTAAGTATTCCTAGCATCATTTGGAAACAAATTTTTTAAAAGAAATGATCCAAAGAAATTTGGGAGTAAATTTTCAAGAAGAATAGCTTCTGTTTGCAACAGCAGCATCATTCTAGCAGATAATTTGGAATTTAGCTGCTTAGCTCCTGATTCCCTCTTCCCTCACACCCAGTGTGCTCTGTCTCAGACTGAGTCCTGTACATAATACATTCCACACAATGACAATTAAGAAGGTAGAAGGTGAAATTTAGCTGTGTTTGAGATAGAAAATACTACAAAGAACAACTGTGTAGAGCAAATGGCTAGTGCAGGAAACAAGGATAGAAAACAGGAGATTTTGTATTTATGTTAAAGATTTGGAAGTTGTGTTAGCAGGAATGCTTCAGGTAAGTGTTTCAGAGTAAAATTCATTGCTAGATAAACTGAGAAAGCAAAAGCAGAAATACTCTTTATTGCAGAACACTTTCAGATATGTGGGATTACAGTCCTAATACATGCACAGTTTTGCAAGATTAATGTATAAACAATGGGGAGAATAAGGACAGAGAATGGACAGTGAGGAGTGGAATATAATAGCTTTGGAAAGTATTATTTCTGCATAAAGCAGACCTCTTTGGTTACAATAGCTAGTACATATATTTTTAATGACCTAAAAAATTTGCCTCCGTCATTAATGTAGGTCAAAAGAATAATTTCCTTATAATAGGACAGTTACTGTTTTATCTGTAGAGTTCACTCACAGATGTCTTCAAAAGAGCATTTAAACCTGATCATTTTCATGCAAGGAGTGTATGGCATCAGAATTTGACTGTTTTTAATAGAAGATTGCAAGTTTGAACCACTTCAGTGTGATTTTTGAAAGGTGCTGAGTATTAACTCTACTCACAGTCATAGGAACCAGAAGAGTCTCATCCTTTCTGGGAAGCTAGTTCAACACAGCACAAGTTTATCAGTAACAGTTAAGATATCCAAAAATATAGACCATTTTGTGAAAATTCAGCTGAGAGCCAAAGCTTTTGATCCAAAGTTAGTCAGTCTTTATGCTTCTGGCTGTTGTTTCTGCCTCAGAGACTGAGCAATGATCCATATATTTTGGGGCAAGGAATCCAATGAGATGCCTGAATAACTTCAGTTTACTTTTCATCTTCAGTGCTGGAAGAAGGCAAAGAGAAAGAACATTTTATTGGGATAATCTCCAATTTCATGCACACATGGCCTTTAGTCATTTGTTTTGGCAGACACCACAGAAACCACATCATTCAGTTCCCATTTCTTCAGGTTTTCAATGTGTTCTATCTTTTTTTCCTTAGGCAAAGAATTTATTTTATATCTGAAAATGTAATCTATGGACAAATATTTTTTTAAACCTCCCCAGAAAATAACCTCTTTATATTCAAGTGCTTCTGCTTTCTTTATCTCTGGACAGTTGATGCTTATAGACAGATGCTTATAAGACTAGATTCTATTCCAGACCTCTTCAGTGCTTTCCTGGGTGTAACATGGCACATCCTTTTGCAGCCTGACATTTGAGGTGCTCAGACCTTAATACTTGCAAAATCAGGCTCAATGATGTGATTAATTAATCATTATTAAGAGTTTTGGCATCGACAGAAAAAGTTCACTTTAGTCTGTATTATTTCAAACCGCTGTTCCCTTTTTTTAATGTGAGAAAAATTCCGAAGTCTCTTTCTACCTGCATATTCCCACTTTTTATTCAAACTATGACTTCTAAAGTGGTTGCTTTTTAAGCAGTTGTCTTTTGTATTTCATTTTGGTGCTGCATGTTTCAGAGGCAAAGGTGCTAAACCTTTCCAGAGAAGATGTTTTCACTTTGCTGTCAGTTGATTTTAATGATCCTCTCAGGACACGGTTTGCACCCTATAAAAAAATAAATTATCTGCGTCTATGTGTGAGATGCATAATGTTAACTGAGTTTAGTGCCATTTTGCCTTAAAGTACAGTATTTCTCACATGGCTGTCATTAGTGATACTGTTATGACCTCTTTTAGCCCCACAGAGAGGTTATTACAGGGACTCTGAATCTAGTTTAGCAAAACCAGACTTGCATAGTGACTACAGCTCCTTTCATCTTTGTGCAGTACTGAGCACTCTTCTGAGGCACAGGAGCTGTGAAAGGAGGAAATTGGTCCACACAGAATCATTTAGGGATCTTCATACCAAGTCAGCATTTCCAGGGACTTCCAGCTGCCTAGATTCTTCTTTGAATTGCTTACCCTGAGTCGCCCTTTTTATGCACTATCTAATAGATTTTGCCTGAAGTTTTTACTGGGAAGTTAAGCTTGTAAAGGTCAGCATCGACAGCAGAGACTTCTGCCATTTGTACTGCTGAAGCAATTTCACTATGGTACAGTTCTTCCGAGGGAGCAAGCTGCTGGGATGGGGTGTGACAGTTCTTGGCTGAAACATTAGTAGCATAATTTTGTTATGCTACAAAGTAGCATAACTAAGCATGCCTCATGGATCTAAAAACTATAGGAAGCCAAATGCCTCTATCTGGGCCACTTAATATAATCTTCTATAGATATAAACCTTCAGTATTAAACTTGGTGCTGCTGGTGTTTGATGCTGTGGTCTGACCCTGCAGACAACTGCTGTAGGCAGCCTCTGCACTGGCAGTATGGAACAGTCCTCCCTAGACACGATCTGAAGCCCAAGAAAGGTGATGGGGATATTTCCAGTTGACCTCAGTGGGCTGTGGGTCCAGTACAAAGTTAAGCTTTATGTGTCGTTGATAAAGTTATATGTAAAAAAAGCCAATGCCTCTGCTGCTTCTTGGAAACTGAGAAACAGTACAGTTCTCAGCTGTTACAAAGAGAAGATACAGTGTCTGAACAGCTCTGAGGTACCTGACTTTCCTTCTGAGAGCTGAGGGTTCAGCAGCCTGCTAGTTTGGTCCCTAATTGACAGCACATACTTATGACTCTGTGCTTAATCATGGTTGCTGATTGAAGTAATTTAATCAAAGAAACTGATTGGGGCAATTTGGAATAGGCCCCACTGGTGAATATCAATAGTTAAGATGGATTGCCTAGTGGAGACAATAGCCAGTAAAAGAATAGGCTAGAGGGTAGCTAGTAAGTTACTCCCATGATGTCCAGCAAGGGACACTCTCACCTTGTTCACTGACAGTTCCCTCTCAACTTCTCAGGATGGTGAGAACCCCACAGTCTGAAAATAGTCACAGTCAGGGGAAGCAGTGAGGTAAGAAAGCTTGCTGCTGATGTCATGTTATTCAGATCATCAAGGAAAGGGCAGACTGAAGAATTCTGGAAGGCCGTTGTGAGGCTGAGGTTCGGTGCTCAGTGGATGTCTTATATATAGATCAAGCATTAGGAAAGGCACAGATGATAAAACAGTAAATGCTGCCTTACCATGCCACAAGTTTATGGTCACCTGTGCAGTTCTGGCTCTCTCATGTCAAAGAGGATATATAATAAACTTGGGAAAGTATCAAGCAGGAGCAACAAGGGTAAGCAAAGGTAAGGAATTACTTTGAAGGAATGACTGAAAAGACTAGAAGCCTGTAGGCTGAAAAAGAGACAAATTCCCAGAAATACGATTCAGATCTCTAGGCTCAGGGGTGGCATGGAGAGGTTGTGGGTAGGGGTCAGGCATTCATGTCTCCCCCAAAACAAGACTGTTACACAAAGCTATTGGCAGTCAGGTTTAGAGAAGAAGGATGTGATTCTTCATGGAGTGTGTGACAGACTGAAAATTGTTGCTAAAAGATGTTGTGGATGCCAGAACTCTCTTTGTGTTTAATAAAAAGCTGAAGAAGTATCTGGAGGAGAATCTATTTAAATATGGAGAAATCCCCTGTGCTCAGAAAATCGCCTGAGCTGAAAATAGTTGTAGACAGTGAGAGTACAGAGAAGGAAGTATCATATATGCTTAACTTGTTCTTTCTCTTCCCCCATTTGTGTCAAAGTCCAGATACTGGGTTCAGGGACCTTTGATCTTACACAGTAGGGACATTCTTGTGAAACTAACACTTCCATAGGGTGCCCCAGAGGAGAGGTCTGCAGCAGGCTCTGTTGAGCACCTCAAAAGCAGATTGCTGTGGCTGGACTGTGTGTATGAACAGCATCATTTACCTTGCTTGCTCTATGCCATGACCTCTTCTGTCTTGTTATGCAGTGTGGACTTTCTTCCAGATGTTTGCCTGAACCATTTGTTAAATTTTAGAAGTCTTTTATTTTTTCTTGTATTAAAAAACTGTTGGTAGGTGTGATGTTTGAAAATGAGGGAAAGATATAGATGCAGTGGACTTCCTTGTCATGAAAAAGGAGGAGGAAAAAAGATAAAGCTTGCTTTTTTCCTTTTTGAAAGCTTTGGGTGCCATCTGCTGGGTTCAGTAGTACTGTACACACTGGAGCAAAATTGCTAGTTGCTGATTGAAAAATGCCTGAAGAATTGAATTTACCCAGGGTTGCAGGGTCTTTCTTTGCACCTCCTGGTTCTTTTGTCTCTGTTGGTAATAATGTAACCCAGGTGTTTGGGATGTACTCTGCTGCACAAAAAAGTGCCTGCTTACAGTTCCCTTTAAAAGATACCATTCAGGTTGAATTCTCTTATGATTTTCACTGTGTTTGTTCACATAATAGAGAAATGGTGGAAGGTAGTAAGGATTTTTAGGCATTGTGTCCTGGCCATGTATTGCAGTAGCGGAGCCCACTCTGAGCAGCATTCAGGCTGTCTGAGGCTGCAGGAGACAATGACAGGCAGATGCTGGGGAGCTGGAGAAGGCTGTTTGTCCAGGGGCCTTGTTACTGCCTCCATTTGATATGTGACAGAGGTGTATAAGAGCAAGATACAGCCCTGTGTGTTGAACTGTGTGAAGGGGTGGTGTGTGAGTGTACCAGATGGGTGAGGGTCCTTGAGGTGGGCATGGTGCCTGCTCTGCAGTTAAGGCACCTGGGGACAGTGAGCTGGCATCTTTGGGCTTGCAGTGTGAAACGTCTTTAGCTCTCAGCTTGGGAGTGCCCCAGAGCAATGTAAGAAAATAGGATAGCCATGGACCCTTCCAGAGGGCTGGAGCAGACTTTTCGTATTCATTGTCCAGGGGAGATGGTCAGCTGTGTGTTTGCAGAAAAATGGCCAACAGGGTGACCTGAGTGAGCAAGTGAGTGCAAACATTCAAGGACTGCCTTGGAACTCATCTGCTACTGAGACCACTAAAGACTAATATCTGTTTGGTTTTTATTTCCTCACGGTTATCTCCCTGGTGTGTTCACTCTTGCTCCATAATTTGATGATGCAGGGATTTGCCAGCAATACAGCCTTGTGCAGTCCCATCCTCTCATCCATCCTGTGCCGTTCATTTCTTTGCCAAGCCACAGTGGCCCTTATCCCCATGCCCTATGTGATGTCATGCTGTGTACTGTTGGGTTTAAAAAAAACCCAAAAGTACAGCATGATGAAATGGGTTATATTTAGTCGAGACCAGTTCCCTTTTTTTGGAATCAGTGTGGCCTCATGAACAGTTGGGTCAGTGCAAGCAAGGGAAGCCTGGTGTCTGCAGTGCTGAGGGGAGTGCAAGAGAAACGTGGCTGAGGAGCAAGGCCTCTGATTTGGCTCTGCTTTTGAACCCCTGGATCACCCAGGTGTGGGCAGGGTTTGGCCTCCATGCCGTGATGTCCCAACCACCAGCAGGCATCTGTGGAGACATCTGGCAGCTCCATGAGCCCAGGGCTGGCAGGCTGCTCACAGCACTCTGCACTGAGGGATCCTGCCAAATTCCTCACCTCCAGCACTGCTCTGCTTTGGGGGCTTAATGCTAGGTATAAACCCAGGGTCCTTGCTGCTGGGTGTAGGCATGCCTCGAGTTTTTAACTGCACAGGCTGAAAAGAGAGGGGTGTGACAACAGTGGATCCTTGGAGCATATTTGGCTATTATTTTGTGCATTCATAGCATTTCACCAACTGTGCACTTATAATTTCTAAGAATATAGATAGAAATGAACATGTAAATAGGGGATAATTAAGCCTTTTCCTTTGGGTTCATTCTTTTCCTTGCATATCAAGAGATCACAGTATGTTATCCATCCAAGTTACTAAAGACTTACATCTTTCTCTGCTGTAGCAGGGAAACCAAATTCCTTCTGAGCCTCGGGGAGAATTTTCAGTCCTAGACAAGTAGGCAGCCCAGCATTTTAGTGGTCTTTGAGTTGCAAAAGTATGTCAGCACATAGCAGTACTACCTTGATCAGTAAGGGGAAGAGATCTTAAATTTTGTCTAAAATTTAAAAAAGATTGTATAGGTTTCTGGTACAAACAAATGAGAAAGAATACTTCTGATGGTGTTGCACTTTGAATGATCGTCTATCTAGAACATATCGCAGTTTTACATAACTGTTGTAAACAACAGCAAGAGTAAAGCAGAATAAAAGTGTATAGTAAGAAAGCTAGAACTCAGCCCAAGAAAGGCAGTTAGGAAGAAGAATCTGTTTCAGCTCAAAGTTTATGCTTAAACAAATTTACCATACTCTTTGAAAACTAATTATGTTCAGCATTCAGTCTCAGTGCCTTACATATGACAAACTGCAATGAGAAACAGACTTTCTTCCAGTGTTTATACATTGAGTGTTAGACCTTGAACCCCAGAGCATTTGTAGACTTCACTGAATTCTAGGTCACTGTTACATTTCTGTAGCCCTTGAATTCATATTACAATGCATTAAAACTAATTCAAGCAAAAGCTACCAGTGGCAACTCATGTGTAGTTCATAACCACCATCTTTTTTATATTTTCTTATACTCTGTTTTTGCTGCCTTTTTTTTTTTTAATTATCTTCATATAATTTTCCCACAAGGTCACTGTGCAGTGCCTCAGACTTTTGTGTAGTGGTTTAATTTCTGTGTCTTATTTTGTGAATTAATATCTTTCAGCACCCCCAGATTCAGAAGGAGTCACAATATATCAAGTACTTGTGCTGCGATGATCGAGCAACCCTGCATCAGTGGGTAACAGGAATAAGAATTGCCAAGGTGAGATTAAAAGTAAATTTACTTAAGTATGTTTTCTGTAAAATCTTGTCTTCCTCAAGTTACTGACTGTCATCACCTCAACTTTAAATATTGTGACAAGAATGGACATTCATGCTAATTTTACCATAGAAAGATCAGAAGTGCATGGTGAGAATGGATTTGCTGAAGTCCTTGTACATTAATTATCAGTGTGTTTTTCTTATTAACACAGGAGTGAGTTTGGTTGCTATAAAACTCATGTACGCATTAAAACTTACTGCACAATTATCTGGCTCAATAATACCCTCTTCAAGAAGATCCTTATTGGCAGCCCATTTTGTTTTGCACAAATGGATTTATACATAGCCTTGGTACTGGCTATACCTTCCTATACAGTCCTGCTTCTCTCAGCTGTTAGTATGGGGTTTTTTTATTCCAGTTCTGCTGCAGGGTGACATCCAACAAAGGTGTGCAGTGAACATCAAGTTATTTTGTGTCTTACACTGACAGAGCTGTTTGCTCTAGAGCCTGTGATTCAATGTCTCAGGTCTCCAGTTTGAAAATGTAATACTTGGAAAAAGAATGGAAGAAGATATTTACTGGGAGGTGATGGTTTTAAAGCCAAGCTTCAAGAATTTTACAAATACTGAAACAGACATAAAATGTAGGAATGATTTCAGTAGGACTGTGTTAGGTCATGGGGATTCATGTTTTGTTGTGCTATTACAGAGATGCTTTCCACCTGGCCCTGTACAGAACAGGGCACACCACATATAGAAGCTACTTTTTAACAAAACTGAGTAGGAAGAAACAGGGTCAGAAAAGTAGGCCAAGAGCAAAATGAATGCTTGGCCTATGTCATGCCTAACACATGCTCATTTTATTGTTTTGTTTGTTTTGCAGTATGGCAAAACACTCTATGATAATTACAAATGTGCAGTGAAGAAAGCTGGCTTGTCCTCCCTGTGGGCGAGTCAAGGAACGGTGGAACCAGCTGCCCCTGCAGGATCCTCATCAGCAGGTACCAGTGCTGTCACAGCAGCTGAACTCACATTTACTGCCCTCTTCTGTTACCATCAGTGTTTCATATAGTCTTTGTTCAGAAAACTGTCCTATTGATTCAGCAAGATAGTATCTTGTAGACAGGCCAGTGGTCTGTAACAAAGCCCAGCAGCAGAGCTCTCACTTTAAAGTTAGAATTTGGAAAGACAGTTCACTGAAGATCAGTTTAAATCTGCATAACTTAAAACGGTATTTTTCTGTTGGCATCTTTATCCTCTGTCTACATTTACAGACTGATGGTCCACATCTTGAAGCTTTCTGTTTGCCCTTCTCTACACTGGCTGTTTTGGAATTTTTCTTTCAATCAGTAATAGGGTTTAGTGATATATTCAGAGACTGATCATTTCAGAAAGCAATTATTACAGGGTGAGCCATTATCTTTCCTAGCCTTTCACTCATTTTCATGGTAACAATGTGGGTGTTAAGAGGAGGACACAAGAGTAAGAAAAGATTGAATTATTTTCTAACCTTACTTTTCCAGTAGCTTCATCATGCCACTATTACCAATCTTCTTATGATACAAATACAACAGTGCATGATACAAGCTGTAACTTCCATGAATGTTTTTAGTTTACATACTTAAGCTTACTTGCTTTGTTAGGAAGGGCATGCTGGCCAAGTACTTCCTGTCATAAGACAGGCAAAGTCAAAATCAGAGTTGGCAGTTAATATTCTGACTTCTTATGCAGACATCTCAAGATCCTTCAGTCACTGTTCTAAGTCTTCAGTTCGCCTATTCTCAGTATATGTGAGATACAGGGTAGTCTTCCTACTATTCCTTGGAATCAAATCATGCTAATAGATGGATTTCTCGGGTGGGAAGACCCAGTAACAGACTGTTTTGAGATCAGGGGATTTTCTCATGGTTTGGGGAGGGGGTTTAGTAGAGAGAGGGTGGATGGGACAGTCGTGTTCTGGTGTTGATAGCAGTAGAAAGATGGCTGGCCAGTGGGGCTCCAGGCTGGTGCTGCAGTCTGTAGAGGATATGAGCAGGATTGAGGCCTCATAAAGGCTATATAGACATCTGTGTGATTTCAGCTCCTGACTAGAATCCAAGAACACTGCGTGTATTCAATACAATATACTGCTAATTTTAACTAATGGATTGCATTAAATAGTTAAGTAGCCTAGAAAGATTTTAGTACTTATATTGTCTCTATGGAAATATCTCTGAAGGATCATTAGCCTTCTAATTGAGGCAAGTTGCTATGATTCTGGCAGTGTTACAGTTATCATTGCTGCCCTATATAAAACCCAGGGCCCAACTATAATACTAGAACCTGAACTGCCTGACTGTGAGCAATTGTTTACTCATGTTTTGGAAATGGAACAAAGCATGTTTTCTTCTGTTTTCAGATGGCCCTATAGCCATTTGTATGGACTGATTTCAGTATAGGCTAAAATCTGCTATAGAAAACTACAGTCCTGTGTGAGCTTAGAGGAGCTGTACTCTGGTAACTTCAGTGGCTGCCAAAGGAAGGCAGGTGGGACTTCTGTTCTCGCATATCATGTGGCCACTATTCCATGGACTCTGCCGTAGCCAGCATTTGTGTGTTCACTTATACCCCAAACTGTGTAGTCTGTGGTTCTGAAGTGTTCCAAGTGCCAGGCACATCTCAAGCAAAATATATTGTTTCCCTGGCAAGCTACATCTGCCTTACTGTGTGTCTTTGGACACTAAAAAAAACAGTGTATGTAGTGGTCCAGCACAATATCATGATGTTTGAAAGATGAAAGAAGATGCTTTATTCAGATGTTCCTCATCACTACAAAGTTGAATATTTTGCAATTGGGTATCTATATTTTGCATTCTGTTTGGACTACTTTTATTTTTCTTAAAACAAATACTAATTTACCATAAAATTTTGGAGAAATTGACTTGCAAAGAATACTATAATCTTTGAATTAAAAACAAAAAAACCCACATGGACTCACATATTATATTGACTGGCAATCCATTAGCCGGCTGACTTTATGTGTGATAGCGTATGTGGCAGGAGATGATATATCAAGTGTTGCTTTCAAGTCTTGCATAGTTTATTAAATCCATTAACAGAAGAAGAAACAGATTGCTGTGTCCCAGCCTTCTGGTATATCATATTTGCCAAGTAGAACATTTTGCCTTGTACTAGATAGAGCGGATGTCTCTCTGCTCTCCTTCATTTAGTTAGATCTCATTATGACTGAGGGCAGCAACATCTTTGAGCAGTGTGAAGACCAGATTCGTGCTCTGCTATGAACAGCAGACAAAGGGAGGAGAGACTAACTTCCTCCACTTGAGGACACAGCCACAGAACCCAGGGATTTACATCTTCTTCCACGGAGCACTTAGAGCCACAATATTAGTTTTCTCTTTGTTGACTTTTTTGTTAGTCCTTCAACAAACACAAGACTATAGTTTGAATGATCCAAAGGGTACTTTGGATTAAATAATGCTGAACAACAATGCAGGCACAGGCATAAAACATAAGGACTTCAGACCACTTCCTGTCATCCCTTGAAGCCTAAAAAGCCCTAGTAAATTAGGTGCATTGCAGAGTTTGTGTTACTTCTCTGCCAGTCATGTAATTTGCAGGTGTGGCAATAAAAACAATTTATTCTATTTCTTACCATAGTCATGGAACTTCTTTGCTAATCAGTAAAGTACACTTCAAGATTAAAGCCATCACTGTTCTTAGATTTACACTGTAGACAGCTAAAGGTTCACTGGCATCTGAGAAGTACACGAGTGAAACTTTACTGGATATCAGAACTGTAAATTATAATAGAGCTAAGGCAGTCATTAAGGCTAAGTATATCCCTAGGCACCAAACCCTGTATTCTGTTTTGATATGTACAGCTTCCAAAAATCCTACCCAAAATAGAGGGTTTATTTAATCCTCATCAGACCATATGGGGGCCGAGGATTTTTCATAATTAAACTCATAAGTTTGTCCTTTGGTCTCACATTCACTCCATTTGACAGTACCGGGTTATTTATGCATATCCCTTACACACGCAGGAATGGTGGGCAGACGTTTTGCAGAGCTTTAACTTCAGACAGGCTGAAGATCTGCATTAATCTGAGAAGACAGTGAAGTTCACAAATCTTCACGTCTACAAATGGGGGAGAAGTTTGAGCTGTTATCTCATTTACTAAAGAAAGTGCATCAGCCCCTCTGTGGGACTTCAGGCCTTCAGCTCCCATGACTGCTTGATATGAAACTGTGGCACTTTTAGTCTTTAGTCTAAATTGAAGGGAAAAAAAATGCCATAAATATGGAGAATGTGGTAATACTACAGCACACTACAAACTTCAGAATGCTATTATGAAAGGCAGATATTCAAACAATGGCAGGCCAGAGGGTGGACTTTAACTATGTCAGTTAGATTTCTGCTTAGCGTCCCTTCCAAAGCCAGCTTCCCATCTCTATTCCTGCATCAGCCTTAATGGGTACCTTCTGTAATCACCATTTACAATAGTCAGAATTAGAAGCTCTTTATTTGTCAACACCTGTACACACTCTGATAATTTCTGTCATGTCTTCTTCCTTCTGCCACTTGCACTCGCTGTAGGATTGTCAGCCACAGCCATGGAGGCATGTGGAGAGCTATGGGTTTTAATGTAAGGTACTTGGTTTATTTTCCTTAAGTAATTAACGGAATATGAAAAGTCACAAAAGGAGCCTGAATTAGAAAACAGATATCTATATGGATTTTAGAAAATTATGTATAAAATCCCTGCACCAAGCGGCTCCTTTTTATAGCCTTTTTCTTAGTTGGCTATTCCCTGATCTGGTTAATATCACAAACATGTAACACTCTCTTCCCTTTCTCTCCTCCCCTTGTCACAGCTACTGTTCAGTCAAATGGACAGATTCCCCAAATTACTCGTCGTTTCAGTGCAGAATTTCCAGACACTCAGAAGAAGGTGGATACATCAGAGGCACAGGTGAGCAGTTACTAGCAGTGCATTAGTTAAATGTCAGCTGTGAAACAGTTCTTCAAGTTTTGTTTTTTTCACCCACTGGCTTCCCCCCTCAAAGTGCCAGTGTACTTGCTGTGAAAAGGATTTGGCTTCTGGGAAAAGTGGCTGGTTCCTTTCTGCCCTTCCTTGTGCTTTGCATGCTGCAAACAGTGTGTGTGCTGCACAGAAGCCACTGGTGGGAGGTGAAGGCAAAGCCACCACCACTTCTGTCCTTCAGAACAAGCAGCCATGAGTTCATGTAGCAGGAATAGAAGTGTGCCTACTGGGATTATCTCAAAGTGTCTGTGCTGCCAGAACCTTGGTGCTGTGTTCTGTCTCTGCCAGAAAAAAAGATCTTGCCTTAGAAACATAAAGTATACAAGTAGTGTTTTCAGCAAGGAACACTGCACAGCTGAAGAGGAGTGTGTAAGAAAGGAGAAAGTGTGAAGTAGTAAGGCAAAACATTACATATTTTCATTAGGCTTTAAAAGCATTCCTTTGGTTAAGCTCCAAATTTTGTGTACTTGTACCATTTCTGGCTGTAAAAATATCATAGGGTACAGTATGAGAACTTCAAAAACATCCTGCAGAAAAAAGCGTGCATTTGTTTGCAGTTCATTATTCAGTCTCTCCACTGTGCAGGAACTGCACAGGACAAATTAAATTCAATTCCTAGAATTTTTCTCTCACCTGCATTACGTCTCCTACACTTCTTGTTTCTGTCTTTGAGTTCCTCCTTGTTTCTCTGTTCTGGACCCCACTTCCTCTGGAGTAGATCCCATTCTCAGAACCCAGCCAGCAGTTCCCTCCTCGTGTCTGACTTACTTCCATCTTTGTAGGCAAGCAGTGAGGAAGAGGAGGCATACATATTATGCCTTTGTGAGAATTATGAGCGAGTCAAGAGCTTATGGGTTGGGATACGGGCACATTAGTAAGGGTGACATCATTGTGGGTGTGTGCTACAGGCCACCTGATCAAGAGGAGGAAGTGGATGAGGTCTCCTCCAGGCAACTAAGAGCCGTCTCAAAGTCACAGGCCCTGGTTGTTGTGGGGGGCTTTAACTACCCTGACATCTGCTGGAGAAGCAACACAGCAAAGCACAAGCAGTCCAGGAGGTTTCTGAAAGCATTGATGACAACTTCCTGTCACAGGTAGTGGAGGATCCCACAAGGAATGTGCTGCTTGACCTTCTACTTACAATCAGGGAAGGCCTTGTTGGACATGTGAAGGTTGGGGGCAGCCTTGGCTGTAGTGACAGTAAGATTGTAGAGCTCAGTATTGAACAAAGCAGTAGCAGGACAGTGAGCAAGATTACAGCCATGGACTTTGGGAGAACTACTTTTAGCCTCTTTAGGGATCTTCTTGGGAAAATCCCATGGGAAAAGGCTCTGCAAGGAAGATGGGTCCAAGAGAGTTGGTCAGTATTCAAGGTTCACTTCCTCCAGGCTCAAGAACAATGCATCCTAGTGAGAAAGAAATAGGACCAGGGGGGCAAGAGAACTGTGTAGATGAATAAAGGACTCCAGTCTCAAACTTCTTTACTGTGCAGTGACTGCACACTGAACAGGTTGCCCAGCGAGGTTGTGGAATCTCCCTCGCTGGAGATACTCAGGAACCATCTGGACACAATCCTGTGCTGTGTGCTCTAGGATGACTCTGCTTGAGCAGGGAGTTGGACCAGAGGACCCACTGCAGTCCCTTTCACCCTGAGCTGTTCTGTGATTCTGGGACTGGTCTCACAGCCTTTACAAGCCTGGGAGCGAAGGATCAAGCTGAGTCTCTCAGGGGGTACTGTGCTACAGTTCGAGCACTAAGCTCACTGGATCTAAACTGATAAATGAGCATAACTAGAAATGAATGCGTTGTTTTCAGGACAGTAGACTTCTCCACATGTCTACAAGAAAAAATATTTGTGTGGTAACTGTCAACAGCTACCAATTCCTACCTAAAAAAAAAAAAAAAAATTATTATATACAATATCACCAAACGGGCTTTATTTATCTTCAGTGTTGACTAGCAAACACAATTTAAAAAGAAAAGCCACCTGAAATTTTGTCAAAGTGGACATCTCCATAATGAATTTGTATCCTACATTTTATTTCTCTTAATGAGAGGATGGATCCTCAAAAGAGGACTCTTTTCTTATGATGGATCCTTTCAGTAATTTTTACTTCAAAAAAGTTATCAGAGGGTTTGAATGTCTTGTGTCCTTGGGTCACAAGTAGTCATGGGTAGAACTTAGTGGCTTCAGGGACCTATTTGTTGCATTTTTTGAATTCAAAAGCAGAGGCAATGTGTGCATGTGCCCTGCCCAGCAGGCAGAAGACACCTCCTCCAGGCTTGTCAGTGGCCCTTGCCTGTGGAGAATCTTCCCTGCTGTGCTCCCTCCCTCAGAGAGGCCCAGGCACTGCCCTGCTGGTCAGGGCATGTCACACCACCCTGCAGAGTGCAAGGGACAGTGAATCCAGGCATGTAAACTTTAAATGCCCAGATCTCTCCACCTTCTTCCCCATTCACTGCTGTTGAATCTAATGAATTTGGCAGAGAATTTTGACTTTATTAGTTTAGCTTTATCCTGAGATCCAGCCATCAGAGATAAAAGGGGAGCTGGAGATACACAATGAGGACAAGATCCAAAATTACATCTGCTTTTTATGTTCTTTAATCTTGCTCAGTATTTTGGGATGTAAAAACATAGCACAGGTTGGGGATTTTTGAAGTTCCTTAAGTTCTCAGGGAATGAACAGCAGGATGGAACATCAAGAAAGTATCTTTACTTTCTTGTTGTAGTAAACATAAGTAAAGATACTTACTTGATGTTAGTCTTACTAACTGCAATTATTTGAAATTTTAAAAGCACTCATCTTCTGAGAACAGCACTTGAAGATGCATTAACCATACTGTCAACAGGGGGGTTTGCACTGTCAAAACTCCGTGGGCAGCTCCAGAAAGAAAATGGAGAACTATTTTAACTTTTCAGGCAAAATGTATTCTACCTTGTTTCACTGTCTACTACACTCTTCTCATGTATTTTCATATATTTTCACATCTTTTCACTGTTCTTAGGTAGTGGCATTATTTACACGTTCACTGACTGTGCCTGTCCTTTTATTTTTCTGCTTATTAAAGGCTAAGTCAAATGACATCAGTGCACCTGGCACGGCACAGTCATTGCTGAGGCCACAGTCCGTCCTGATTAAGAGGAACTCACTGCAGCCTCCTCCTCCACCTGAAAGGCGATCATCTGCTATTTCTGCCTCACCAATTCTACCCCCCAAAGTGAAACGAGACAGCGGCATTTTCCTAACAGATCCAGAGAGCTTTCCAGCCCCACCGCCTACACTGAAGATTGATTTTCCACCACCACCACCGTCTGATTTCTGTGACCCACCTCCTGATTTTGTGCCTCCACCACCACCAGTCTCCAGCAGCAGCAATGGAGATCTGCCAGTGCCCCCTCCACCTCCACCTGTCTCCAGTAAACCCCCACCACCTCCAACAAAGAAACCTGTGCCTCTTCCTCCAAAAAGGCTAGAAACCTCAGAAGCAGATGGAGAGCCACGGTCAGCTGGGCCACCTCCCACTGGGGCGGGAGGCAGGCAAGCAGATTTCATGTCTGACCTAATGAAAGCTCTTGAGAAGAAAAGGGGCAACAACTCCTGAACGCTGGGAGCAGGTGGACCTTAACACATAGCTGGTTTTGTGAGGTATCATAGAAGCTCACGCTGGATCAGGCTCCTCCAGGAGGAATTCTCCCTCGGAGTTCCTTTTTGGGTCTCAAGAAGGTGGGCTGCCCTTTGTCCCCAGAATCTGCTTCTCCCCTCTACATCTCACCACCCCCTTCCCTTGACTCCCATTCCTGCACCAGGCCAAGGTAAGAAATGACTGGACAGTCTTGCTTCACTCCATAAGGACAGCCAGGGATGGCAGAGCAGCACTCCAGAGCCAGCCAGCGAGTGAGATGCATCCTCTGTGGCTGCCTCTCTAGTGGAACTGGAGCTAAAGGAAAAATACAACAATGTTCTCATGTGAATTTTGAGAAGTAGAAAGATCCCTTTTCACAGAATTGCCCTTAAAGGTTCTTTATTGAACCCACTCCGCCTATGGGAGTGTTTTTTCCAATAAAAAGACCCTCTTTAAAAATGTTTTAAATAGTCCTTCTTAAAAAGTAACCTCAGCTAGATTATTCTGATATGCATGTCAGGGCCAGGACCATTTCCAGACAGTGTCACCCCAAATGTTACACACTCCTGTTTCTATATGTAACTCAGTCATACCTGTCAGCTTTCTCAGCTGCTGCCTTGAAATTTACTTGGTTAACCCTAGACAAATAAAAATGTTTATTTTGAAATCATGTATGCTTCCCTTGGTAAGCAGGATTCTTCTTCTGTTGGTTAACATTTGTCTTCAAACTGTACCGAGAAATAATCTGTCTTGTGAAAAACTTTGTAATTATCTTGTACCTGATAGGAGTATCTTCTCCTACAATTTTTTCATTTGTTCTCCCCATTTAATTCTTCGTTGCTCATTTAGGAAGCATTCATTGTTACTTCTCAAATAAAAATAGCTTCTATTTTATAGCTGCACAAAGTGTCACAGTTAATGAAGAGGCATTTTACTGGCAATTGGAACCACTTAAACTATTTTAAAGAATTTTTGCCTATACTTCTAGTCTTTTTTATTATTATTATTATTATTACAGTCTTTTTATGCTTTTTTCCAACTCAAAATACAGAAATAATTATATTATCTTAGAATATCAAGTGTGCATGAGAAGAGGCAAAGTGTGTTTGTCAGAATGGATTTCTAGGTCCAGAAGTGGTGGTGGAGGCAAGAGAATGACAAGCTGGTGGCCGTGCCACAGCCTGTGAAAGTTTTGGTTCACTTCTCGTCTTATTTTTGGCTTAAGGTTGGTTTGTCAATACCCACATACATGCATAACAAGCCTGGCAGAAATAAGAAGGCTGTAACCAGTGCTTGGTGTTGAGGAGCCAGGCCCCTGACAGGTTGGAGCAATGCAAGGTGAAACGTGCCCAGCCAGCACTGAAGTGGTACCTGGTCAAAGCAGGAAGTACAGGCGTTTGGACAGAGCTGGAGTGGAGGGTGGTGATGGATACAAGAGGAACTTGGGGATGTGCCGAGGCCGTTTCAGAACTCAGATGCTTCAGCCAGGGAAGTGCCAGGTAAGTCACTAAAACAAGCTCATGTGACTTCCAGTAGCTGAATCTGTTCTCACTTGAGACAAGCTGGAGCTAAGGGATGCTTTCCCTGCAGTAATCATGCCTATCAACAGCTACTCAGGTACAGCCATGGGACAGCCTCTCTGTTTCCTCCTTCCTTCCTTTGTCAGCAGTGTAAGCATTGCAGAAGTAAAGCTCAGGGCTATGGGGAGGGGAGATGTCTCATGACTGCTGGTTGAAATCTGTTGCTCTGCAGCCCGTGGCTGAGGAGCTGGCATTGCTGGCACAACACTACAGCTTGTACAGCCCTGTCTCTACTGCTAAGTAAGAGAGGAGGAGGAGGATGCAAGCCTGAGTGCTGGCCCAGTGCTTGCCCACACTGCCCAAGTGGGCCTAAGCACGGTCCCAGACACAACACAAGGAACTGCCCAGGACAGGCACATTCCCAGAAGATAACACGGACAAGTCTAAAGCAGTTTTCACTCCCCACACAGAGATCCGCCGTGGTGCAGATGTGGCCAGTCAGGACACCAGTTCATGGGCCAGGGGACTATTTCCTGGCCCTCCCTTATCAGCAGAGTCCATCCAGCTCTTACTGGTTTATAGCTCCCTTGCTTTTCCTGAACTGAGCAAAGAGCTTTCACAAGGAGAGTGGTGGGCTCTCCTATGCCCATCACTAACACAAATGTTACCTGGAGGTTTAACTGACATGCTGGGGTGTTCAAAAGGTGTCTTGGCACCTTCAAACAGCCAAACTGTGAAATGCTCTTAAGACCAATGCAAGGCTTATAATCTTAGTATGAGCCTTAGTTAAAAATGCAGGGGGAAAATGCTAACTAGCTAAAAGTAGGAGGGTTAAAACTAGGAGTTTAAAAAACCCCAAAAAAACAAACAGAAAAGAGGATTACTGTTTCCCAATCCCTTTCCATATATAACTGAGGTAAGCATTATGCAGGATCATTCAAGAACTGGGTGTCATTTTCTGACAAGGTATTAGGAGTGCACATCTTCAACATAGGTGACAACAGCTGTCTGCTATCCAGCTATTTTTAAATCATACTAATTTTATGAAATATCCACCCAGCATCAAAATAAAGCGGGACATGTCCTTAGAGAAATGTTGCACAATAAGCTGATTTCTCTGATTCAAAGAAGCACTGAGACTTCTACAAGGCTTTTCTAGCATTCATTCTTCTCATCAGAACACTCAGCCTTCTGCCCTATTTCCTCCCTTCTCTTTTGTTACAGCACAATAAACTCAATTTTATACAATTTACATTGCAATCATAACTCTTTCACTTAATCTCACACAAAAGAAGTTGAGCTTTCTTCAAAACAAAAAATAATTAAGGCCTGCAGAGAACTCCAGAAATCAAGTAAAATGCTATGATGATTAGACCTCTGTCAGCTATTTTGTGTATGTACATGGTAGCGCTAAATTTCTGAAATGTAAGATTTAAACTTCATTCAAAATTCAAAGAACAAAGCTGCCATCTTAATGACACACAATTATTTAGTTTCATCTGGTACCAAAACATGCTGCAAAATACAAAAAGATCTTCCAATGCTGTAATTAAAACCATTTGTAAAAAATAGAAATTAATCCTTCCACCTCTGTCTAACCTATTGCCATACAAATAGTCTGTAGATCATGGCAGTATGTACATCACTAGAGCTTACAATATTTTAGCCTGAAAAGATGTGAAATAGCAGCATGTTATTTTTAACCTTTCTCCATACCTCAAATGAAAGCAGTCTCAGCAGCTACCATCTCTTCTGGGCGCTTACATCACTAATCTGGAAGAAGGGTCTCCTTCAAGACATCACTTTTCCATCAGTCCTTAGGATTAGAAAGGTTAGAGTTATGTGGAAAAAGTCCATATGTGGGGGATCAGCACTGCTGTCCCTTCAAAATTGTCCTCCAATACAGAGAGAGGATAAGAGCATGAGCTGAGCACACCTGTTGGATTACCAGCCCCAGTATTGTTATTCCCCATCTGTTCTTGCATCACTGCTCTGTTCATGTAACATGAGGGAAAAGCAGCTCCAGAAAGACAGGTGGCAGCCAAGGATTTCAGGGAATACATCATGAAACACAGTATTAATGTTTGCATTATCATAATAAACCATAATGATTAAAACCTGGGAGTGGAAAGGGACATGGTACCAAATGCTGAGCATGATGTGGAATCACTTCTCTATTTCTGTCAGTATTGGGATAACCATATGCTTTGTGTTTTTCATGCCAGGCACTTTGAGAGTGGAAAAGTAGAAACTTAAATGCATAGTGACAAAACTACAGAATTGTTATTTAGCAGTTATCCTTGATAGTCTCACAGTAACTGGGAAAAATGCATATTCTGTTTGAGGGAAACACAGAACAGATCGGGTATCATTAAGACAGGAATTCTCATGGTCTTGGGGAATATTCTAAGGCAGTGTGATCACCTTTAACAGTCAGTACTGACTATTATGAAATCAGAATAGTAACTAAAATCAGATTATGTAAACTCATGGTAAAACTAGGGAAAGAAAATGGAGATTTGCCTTCATATAAATCCTGGAAAGAAGACATAACTGAGTCCATGAATGAACTCCTGGAGAAGAGAGAGAGCTGACTGACTCTCTGCAGCCACAGGAATATGTGAAACCAAGTTTCAGGGCTTGGTTCATTCTCTCAGATATCTTTTTAAGAACCTGAGAAGCCTCACAGGGAGCAGTATGTGCCACTGCTTGGAAAACAGCTCCCATTTGGGCTGTTCTGGTTTTACCTTGAGATGCTGGAGGCTTTCTTTACCTGTAACTATGGGTGATGCAGAGGCCCACTTGCCTCTAATAAGATTTAACATTTATAAAACACTTTGAAGAAAAATGCAGTATAAAAATGCTTTGTATTTATGCAGTTAATCCATTAAGTTAAAGATGTACAGGCAGCCATGTTTGGCCCCCACAAAACAAAAACTTCCCAGACGTTTGGTAAAACGTGAATTGGAGATCTCCCCTTTCACCTGATTGGGATCCAGGGCTCAAGCTGCAGTGCTGCTGCATTTCCCCTGCAGACACATTCTCCAAATCATCACTTACTTGAGTGCAACCCACTCCCTCTTAGGTGGTAATGCTGACCTTCATACCTTTCCTCACGACACCATTTGGCTTGGAATTGTCGAGAAGATGCATCAGTGCCAGGGTTTCAGTGGGCTGGAACACAGCCCAGCGCTAAAGGGCTTCGACAGACTCCCAGCAGCCCACACCTCTGCTTTGGAGGTAGTGCTAGCTCAAACACTAATCCCAGTGATCAAAGGAGAGCACTTTCTACCTGCACAAGGAATGCTACCCAGGCTGAACATGGGTAAGTTGCTTCAACTTCAGACTGGAATTGCAGAAAACTGTATTTAAATATCTGTACTGTGCCTCCCATTATACTACTTACATTTGAACAACTGCATTTGCATTTGAACAGCTGTATATCTGAGGGGAAACCATCCTGAATAATTGTGTTCATTATAGCTAAGAAGTAAAGGCATTCAAATATTTTTTTAGTCCCTAAAAGATTTCTAATAATATTTTTTCCACACTAATTATATTTCTAGAAATAGATGTGCGAAATTTTAATTATACCACTAATAGCCTCTATTTCAATCAAGTGGCACTCACAAAATTTGGAGATCCTAAACCAATCCATTTTGGATTTGGGAATAGACAAGGTAACATCAAGAAGTAACAAAGCCCTCAAATAAGTGATTTTTTTCTGTAAATTTTCTAGCATAATGTTAGCCATGACTGCTGATGTATTAATTTTGCCTTAATTATACACAAAATTTTGTGGAACTAGAGTATCAAACAAGGATAAATAGCAAGACCTAGGGCTCAAAGACCTTAAAATACTTTCCCTGCATGATTTTTGTAAGTCCCTTACAAAAGGTGGCTGAATACAAAAGGTATATTTACCTGACTACATACATAGTGAGATATTTCCAAGACAATCCTTTTCCAGGTCCAATTGGTGAAATTTTCCTGAGGCTTTTTATGCATGCACCAACAATCTTTCTAGTACTATCAAAAGATACACTTTCAAAGAGCAGTGGTCCAGGCTTGATACGCACCTGACACCAGCAAAGACACCAAAATTTATTCTGGGAAAAGTCACTCCCAAGACAGACATCTTTGCTCACTATGTAGCTGACTTTGCTTTAAGCCTCTATTGTCAGTTTAATGGGACAAAACAAGATCAGAAAGAGAAAAAATGTCAAGGTGTAAGATGATCCCCTGTACCAGCTCTGCAAAAGACTTGAGAAAATGTAGAATGCAATGATATTTGACCAGTGTGTAACAGCAAGAAGAAAATTAAACAAAATACTGATCATTAAAACTAGCTTAGATGGATTTTAAAAGATACTGAGACACACCTGGTCAGCTATGAATTCTGAGAGGTAAAGTGTGACAGTTTGGCAGAACTTAAATATTGTTACTCAGAGTAATGAACAGAAGAATGCGAAAGGCAGAGTTATCAACACCAATATAATTGGCTGATGAAACCACACATAGTGATCCATTTCTTTAATCTTACACTTCAGAAAGTTGGTAAAGACCTTGTCTTGCTTAGTAAAGCAGCAGATTCCAGTCCACAAAGTATAAGGGAGAAGAGTGGTCCATTAATCCTATGTGAAGGCCTGAGCTTCGACCTGGATCGTTTTTCCTGCTTGTTCAAATTTCCCTCAGGATGAACAGCTTACTTTCAGATCCTTGGCCCAAGATGGGGGGCGCAGGGAGTAGCCTGCTTGCTCTGCAGCCTCCTGTCTCTGGAAGGGATGTTGTAAAACCTGCTCGAGGAGACGGACCTGGAAGCAATTAAAAATATTTAAGTTTTTATACAAAATGTTTTCCTGCAAACAAGAAAAGTTTCTCCCACCACCCTCCTAGTTCCAGAAACTAAAAAACTAAAACCGTGAACTGCTTACTATTATTAGTACTACTATTAATATACTCACTACTATTTATAATTAATGCTATTAATAATTTTGTTAATATTTAAAATAGTAATTGGTGTTAGTACAATGTTGGTCAAAGTGCAGTACAGTTCAAAGTGTAAATGCAATTAGCTATTATGCCAATTATTATTAAATATGTCAAGAAAAAAAGGAATAATTTTACCTCAGAGAAATTATTCAAATTAGATTTTTGCACTGCTGATTCTGCCATCCAATTCCTAAGTATGTATCTAGGATTAACAGCTGAAACCAAGAGTAAATCATGTTAAATTTAGTTAGACATATTCAACAAAAGGAAAATACGGTCATTGAAACGTGTCATTGAAATCTTCAAGAAGGTTTAATTTGCAGATCAAGAAAAGCATATTTCAATGTTGTCAATACCTTCCTAAGGATTATTAATTATTAAAATATCCACTAAAGTATATGTACTTAGATACTCCTTTATCATATAACAGAAGTTTAGCCATAAAGGCCTTTAATGTTGCATTTCAACTGTAGTTTTTATAACCTACTGTTTCCTTTTTCTCTCTCTTAATTTTTCTGGCCAAGTATTTGATTTAGTTCAGTAAATAGGTTTTCAGTAGTAAAGTGTATTAACTACTTAAAAAGAATATTTAAAAGGTGAAAAAGTTAACATATGACTCATACAAAAATTATCATTTACATTAAAACCGTGAGTCATATTAGCAGGAGAATATTTGTCACAGAAATATATCCTTAACAATTGCAAACTGACAAGTTTCACAGTGGAGTTAAAAATATCTATAATTAACACAAGTGAAAAGATAATTATGAAAAAGAAAGACGAGCAAGATAAGAAAAGGACAAAGGGAAAGAAATTTTGTGACCTTAAAAGCATGATCTGGTCTACATTTTTTTACATGCTTCTTTTGTAAAGAAATACAATTATAGACTTGGATTGTCAAAACTTTTTAATCAACTCTTAAGGAGCTAAATTTAGGCAGTATAAGATAAAGTGCTACTAAGAACTGAAAAGTAAATAAAGGGAGGAAAAAAATAAAAATAATTGGTCAACTTCAAATGATTCAAGGCAATGTACTTTGAGAAGTGAGATGTCTTATGACACATACTAACAGTTAGGGAAAGATGATGAATTAGGAGGTGCTAATGGCAATATATTCAGGGTCAGTCAAAGACAGCAATATACAATTAAGGTGTGACTTCCCAACCCACAACAGTTTTGTCTTTAACATGAAAGGCTGGGGAAAAATGCAGAGTTGACTGTGTTGAGCCAGATTTCTGCTGCAAGTTGTAATGACAAGGGACAGCTATTTCAAGCAAATGCTTAAACAAATAAACCATAAGAAAAACCAAACAATTTTAAAGAGACCACAGGGGCATCTAAGTGATCTATTTAAATGCATGGATGTAAAAATGCAAAAGAAAACAAAGAAACAAAAACCACAAAAACATTCTTGGAATTTCATATCCACTGTTTCTGCTGTAATGCTTACCTGCAGTACCTTTGCCATTCTGTGTTTAGAATAACTTGGAGAATCAAAACACCTTCCTTTGCCTTCTATGACTGACTAGATAGTCCTTTCACAAGGAGTTTTTTTTTCTCAGGGTGAATTAAAAAAAGTGGGTAGCTATCAGAAACCTGAATTCTGTATAACATGTTGAAAGGATCTGGGCATATTTAGGCATAAGACAAATCCTGGTCCATTGAGCCAGCACAGGATGCCTACCAGAACCTTTCCTGTCACTGAGGGCTCATCACTGGACAAGAGCAATGAAAAAGTTCTGAGCATTGCAAACCAAGACATTCCCAGACTACTAAAGGAAGGAAGTGCAGATCAAGGAGATGTTACTTGCACTCAGGAAAAGCTGATACAGCACAAGAGGAAGGGCATCTCTCACAAGGAAATCAAATCCTAGGGGCCCTTTCAGGAAGTACTCTACCCTACAATGAAGAGTTACAACTTAGGCAGCAGCCACAGCATTCCCACACAATCCACTGATCTGACTCTGACTGTATTCATAATGGAAGGGATTTGTGTCAGACCAATCTCTTCATAAACACAGACAATTAAATTAAAGGTTGTTTTTTTTTTTTTAAGGAGGGGAAAGGCAGCATATCTAAGGAGGAAGCAAGCCTCACTGTAGCCAAGGAATTTCTCGGTCATTTGGCTTATGTAAAAAGTACATACATATTCACAGGTCTAGGCATACACACATGGTTAGAGTCTAATCACAACAGTGGATGAAACCAGAGACAGTCCCAATGAATGTACAGGGTTACGAGACTTGCAGCAGTGTAATTAGAGTTTCTCCCATTCAGAAGAACAGTACATTTTAGTTCCTCTCAAAAGGAAAAATAATTAACACCAAAGAAACCTTTGTAAAGAGGTATTTGGCATTTCCAGTTATCCAGTTCCTTTGGATTACCTTACTTACTTGTCATTCTTGTTCTTCTTTTGGTGTCTGAATCACCCTTGTTACTATACATGGAAAACAAACCAAAAGAAGAAAAACAGAAAGTGCTTTTAGCTAATGATGATTATGCTGATTTATTTTTAGAAATATCTTATCTGACTTTCATTAAAATCATTAAGTGTTCTGCTTTTGTGTTCAGCGGAAGCAGGTGTGAATCTCTAAGAATGATTAGACTTGGAAAAGACGGCACACCTCCTTGTAGGTTTTGTATGCTGCATTAATTTTTCCTAAGAATTGTATTTATTGAATAAAATTTCCAAGTACCTGAAATATATGTCTTTTCACTACTATCCATGCATACCATTTAGGACTAAGAAAAACACATTACATTCTTTATTAAGACAAAAGAATTAACGTTCCTATCTATGCAACATCAGTATTTTCCAAACACAGTCTGTGTATTCATGACTGTTCAACTTCTATCCACTGTCATCATAAAGCAATGTTATTGCATAGTAAATATATATATATATATACCAGAAATTAAACACTGTTCATTCCTATGTATTTGCAAAGCCCGTTTGTGATTCTTGGACTGAATCTGTAAGACTGGTATTTTAACAGAAACTGTTAACCAAAGAAATCTGATAAAAATACAGACCACTCCTCCCATGTATTTTTATTTAGCTGTGTGTCAAAACAGAACTACAATAGTAATTATTATCAAATCCAGCACAATCTAGAACCAAAAAAGGCATATGAAACCATGTTTGGGCCACTTCATTAGATCCGCTAAAGATTATGAAAAACAACTGCAGATTAAATTTGCCTGATTCTGGCAAATACACACTTGAAATGCATCAGACTTACCGCTTTAATCTCAAGAGGTACATAGTAACCCATTCAGAAAATAATTTGTGTTTACCCAGATCCTGGAGAGCCCAAAACTCCTAAAGAGAAAGAAACAGTTAATGGCAGGTAATAGGAGTTTTCTTTCTGTTAAGGAAAAAACAAAAATAAGCAAGACAACTAAGCCCCACAAAAACACTTACTCACTCTTCCCCTTGGTAGGATGGGTTAAAGAATCAGAAGGTCAAAAGTAAGAAAACTCATGGGTTGAAATAATAAAGTGTAATAATTGAAATAATTTAATAATAATATAGTAATAGTATGTTATCAACATTATTCTCAATCTAAATCTAAAACATAGCACTGTACCAGCTACTAGGAAGAAAATCCCAGCTGAAACCAGGATAATTAATATTAAAAGGATTTAAGAGAGAAATATATGATGACCCTTCAAGAATTTTCTTCCTCAAAATTCTACGAGCAACTTTTCCTCTGTATTCAAATAGAATACTGAGGAAAAGAATAGAGTCAGTGAGAGAAGAGACAAAACTTGGAAAAGGCAAACAGCAAGAAATCAAAGCTTGGGGTTACTGCCTCCAGTGCTGGACAACAACCACAAACCAGGCTTCCCTGGTTGACTGAGAGCTAACAGCTGCTTCATATTGCTCAGCTGAAAGAAGCCAAAGCTCACAGATAAAAAATGAACTTCAGAGAAAGAACAGATTAGAAAGAAATGGACATAGATAAAAGGAGGTAAGCAACAGATATATAAGGAAAAAAAAGGGAAATTTAAAGCAAGAAGAAAAAGTTTTGATCCCATCTGGGGTTCTTTTTTAAAGGGATAGGAGTAATAATGAAAACCATATTTGATCATAAAAATTGGCACAGAAGTGACTAAAATGTCAGAATGTTTCCAGTCAATGTTAAATGTGAGGACTGCTTCGGTGGTCCCAAAGGCTTCTGGCATTTTTAGGTTAATTTTGATGTGCTGCTGAAAAAATCATAAGTGATCTACAAATCAATATGAGAACTTACTTTGCTACTGATAAAGTATGTGTGTAAATTAACAGCATGTGAAATTATTTTAAAGTTAAAATTCTTTAAAACAATTAAAACTTTTTAACAGCATAAAATTGTACCTGATTTTCCAAATCAGTTTTGGGACTCAGAACTTGTGGCTTAAATCATTTTATTGGGTGAAAATAAAAGAGATCAGGTTGCTACCAAATGAAGGCTGGAAATGACTCTTTGTGTAACAGCAAGGTCACAACTACACCACGACTGCTGGTTCCCCAGACAGCACCCTCAGAGATGGGGAGATGGAGTTGCCATAAATTCCACTACTGCAGTAATCCAGGAGTGACTTCATACTGTATGAGGGTGGCTTTCATTCCTTCTATCACACGTAGGCCACTGAGAAATGGAAAAATCCCTTGTATTCTATGACAAAAATACCTTCTCTTACAAACACACCCATCCTTTTATTGCACCCTGTGCAAAATATTAACTCCAAAGCTACAGCTTTTTTTTTCTTTATTGCTTACCTCTGGAATATCTCAACTTTTTAACTCTTAATGGCTTCAAGCTCATAGAAAAGGTCAGGACAGACCTCTTAGCAGAAGATAATAAGGAAAACCACTTAATTATCTAGGACACAACTCCTCATTTTCATTCTATGCTTTACATACAGTAATTCTGCTTCTCCCTAAAACAACGTAGTAAGTCCACTTGGTCTCATTTTAAAATAGTTTCAAAGAAAAACAGAAGTAAGTCAGATGTTCAGGGAAGGCAATGAAGTTTCCCAGGCAAAGTGAACAATATTCATCACATGGAAAAGGCAAAGAATTAAAGAATGCAAAAAGGCTTCCTATTTTTCTTTCCAGATTAGGTAAATACAAGCTTTTCAGAATTTCCCCTCTGCATTTTTACCCAGTTATTACTCGCCTAGCATCTCACTCCAGTTCAAACATTTCAGCTATATTTCCACTTCTAAAGATTGCACTAAATCCAAGTAAAAATTTGATCTTTTAAATATTCTCATCTCTTTTATGGTTGTACTTGGTACTGAAGAATATGTTTAGGCTGAGCTAGCAGCAACACAGGATGGCATACCAGGCTGAGCAGAAAACCATAGCAAAATGTGTTCTTATGCTTTAAATTAGATTTAAAACCAATCTTGTGCTCAAGAAAGGGCAGAGGCCGCTCTGGGCAAAGGGCTCTAGCAAAAGTTTATGACGAGATGGGATCTCACTTCTCATTACATACTGTGACAAGCTGATGGGCTTGAGAGCAGAGGTTTAGGCAACCTGGTAAACCCATGTTAGGAATTATTCAGTTGCCCTGAGGTTGAAATTTTCATTATGAGGCATGTCCAACTTCACTTGTTGGATAAAAGGTATTCTTAAGCAAGATAACAAAAAAAGGGAGGGGAGGGGGAGGAAAGGTCTTCGTAGCAGACCCACCTTAAATGTGGAGAAACCACATTCCCACCTGTGTATAAGGATTTATGACTACTCATCTTGGACCTGTACCAGAGGCTGAAAATCTGACTTCAGCACTCTTCATTAATGCACCTTCCATTAGCACTTTTCATTAACATATCCTTCATTACCAGACACAGGCTTAACAAGGGGTGGTAGCATGGCACAGATGTATTACCCTTACTCTCCCTTAATAATGCTATAATGACGTATTTCCCAGATAACTCAGGCTCAAGACATCCTCTAGTATATCAGGGTTATGTCCAACTTGATTTACTCATTCTATATTAAGTATTCTTAAAATTAGGTGCTTGTATTAATACCTCTGGAATATGGAGCTCCCTTAACTGGTCTTCAGTAATTTCACTCAGTTCTCGAAATGTCATTGTAAAATCAGCCTTTGTATCTTCCATAATCTAGTGAAATAAAGATCATTCTATCAGTGCTTTTCAAGTATGGGGTATCGGTTCAGATGTTTGCCAACAAAAGTAGCAAAGTAAACTCACTTTTAAGAGGAAAGCAATCAAATAGTTATCATTCTCATTCTCCCCAAGAAGACCCAATTTTGCTTTGAATAGTTCTGTGAAACTGAAAATAATAACAAAGTAAGTAAATTGTTACACATATATAATTTAAAGTACTGTGACTAGAAGGTTTGAGTTCTGAAACTGCATACCGGCTGTAATAGTGCTCACCATACCCCTCCAAAATTTGGGAAGCTCTGCAAAAACAAAAGAAATGTCAAGTTCTATGGAACTAAAATGCTACTGTGGGTAAAGTCCTACTATACACTAAGCAAAGAAAACTTCTCCTGACTGATATCTCAGAAACGTTGATATTCCGAATCATCTGGGATATCATTCTTCATATAAGAATCTTTACAATAGGCTCTTAAAATACTACCTCGTTACTTCAGAAGGATGCAGGGTCTTCAAAAGTAAGCATCTTAAAGGAAGAGCTAGACAAACTTAAAACAGGAAACTAGAGGCAAAGGTCCTACCTCGGTGAAAGGAGAATGAATCACACAAGATCTAGTACCTCTTTGTGGTCCTATTTTGCTATTATTTATGACCAGTAAACACCTTTCTCCCCTCCCTCCAACCTTATTCTGGCCAACAATTAATCCAGAATCAGTTTCCACTTAAAAAAAAAAAATTTAAAAGCTAATCACTTTCTTTCCTATGCATATGGTGATTAGAGGGTCTCCAATCTCACTACTTCTTTTAAGCATTAAGGTATTTCAAAGATTACTTACAGCTGCTTTTGTCTGGGATCCAATATAGGTTTTAGAGCTTGTAAGAGCTTGCTCAGATTAAACAGCCCCACATTTGCCTGATTTCCTATTTTATATCTCTTCTCATCATCAGATGTGTTTGGAACAAAATCTGTTTCAAACAAAACACTTCCATAACAGAGCAATTACAATAAACAATCAATGTTAAAATATTGAGAGTGAACTCATAAAAGACCTAAAGCTACTAAATATTTAAAGTCAGATCACAAGGAAACTTATTTACAGTGAATTAACTCAAGATCTATTAGTTGCAAATCTAAGGAACACATCCTTCACAGCAAGTTCTCATGTGTCACAAGTGATATCTTCCTACTTGAAGATATACAAAATAAATTCAATGTTTAAACCAAAAAAGACCGTTTTTGCATTACAAACAACGTCTTTTACACTTAGAGTCTTTTCTACATGTAGCACTACTATTTATCACACAGATTAAGCAAACAAATGTTCAACTAGATTCAGGATTCATAAGTATTTCTGTAAAGTCTTATGTATAATAAACATGTATTTAATAGGACATCTAAGGAAGATTTTTTTTCAGTTGTACAAGCAAGCTTTATGTATTCACGTAAAAATTAGGGCTAATGGGTTCCAGTATGCAAATCCATTATTTGAGAGATAACAAATACCTGCCATGCAAGTTGTAAGTATCCAGAAGTAAAATGTATGCCTATGTAAGTGGATGTAGCATGAACCCCTTGCTCAGAACAAATGCAGATAAGCTGATCAATGCACACAGCACTCCCTGAGTCCTCAGAGGACACCAACAATAAACAGAGCATTAAGGAGGAGACCTGTGACACATCTGTCAGATCTGGTAAGAGGTTCAAATCTGAATTTTAACTCTAAAGACATTCATCTGGCTCTAGGATGCACTGTCTGTGGCTGGGACGGGGTAAGGTTTCTTTTCAGCAGCCTGTACAGCACCATGTTTGAGAGCTGTGATGGAAACATTGTTGATAACACACCAGTGTTTTACACGTTGCTGAGCAGTGCTGGCACAGAATCAAGGCCTTCTCACTCTGCAAGCCCAGAAATTTAGGGTAGGGGTGGCCAAGAGGCTCAGAGAGGACACAGCTGGGACAGCTGACCCCAGCTGACCAAAGGGATATTCCATACCCTATAACATCAAGCTCAGCAATTAAAACTGGGTTTTTCCAAGGCAGCTGTTGCTCAGGGACCAACTCAGCATCAGTCTGGTAGTGGGAGGTGGTGAGTAATTGCCTTTGCAACTTGTTGGTCGCCCCTGCCCCTTTCTTTTCCTCTTTGCTTATTCAACTATCTTTATCTTGACCCATAAGCTTTTTGTCATCCTTGCTTTTTTTTCCCTAAAGCTCTTCAAATAACATATATGCTGAGGATTTTTCTGCTAATAATGTTAGGAGTTTTCATGCACATAGAAACTAAGTAATTTATTAAAAAGAATTAATTTTAAGTAAAAAAAAAAATTAATAAAAACAGGTGCTACACTCACTTGGGTCATAGGAGCCCATAAATCCAAATGGACCATAATCTATTGTTATGGACAATAAACTGAAGTTATCTGTATTGCACACACCTACAATTAAACAAAGAGGAGAAACAAAAGTTAAAATTCCACCTGACCCCATAGTCTGTAGGGAATTTGCTGTGAAACAGATCCATTGAGTCTGAGAACTCTGGAGCAGCTAGGCTCTGGAACAGCTAGGCTCTGGGAAGTCTTCACTCGAGGCAGGGCGAGGAGGAGGCACTGGGCGCGCCTCTCGCTCCCCACGCCGGGGGCCGCGGCTGGGCCGGCAGCGCATCGCTGCCTGTGCTTTAATAATGGACACCTGGAGCAAAGGTGGGCAGCGCTGCACCCCACGCGCTATAAGAGGCCGAGTTTTTATGCGGATGGATCAAATTCAGAGCAGCTAAACTTGTGCGTGACATCGACACGTTGTCCTCGTACACGGGACTGTTGCAACAGCTCTGGGGATTCGCGCTCCCACCAGGAGAAGAACTGAAGACAAAAGTGAAAAATAACCCCCATTTTTAAGCATATGACTATAAAAAGCCCCTCCTGTAAAGCCAGTGCAGCTTACCATGTGCAAACCCCACAGACATCCACAATGCAATCAGATTTGCAGTCTCTGATACGACTGTAGAGAAAAATTCCTAAAACCAAATACATCTTTTACTTCAAGTCCTCTGCATCAAAAGTAGTATATGACATAACCATTTTATTCACCTTCGAAATATGTAACACATTCTATCTTAAAAATGTATATCTGTCAAGACTTTTCATTCACATTCTAAATCACATGAGTGCATAATAAACTTATCCAGCAAAGACTCTAGTTAAGTAAGTATTTACAGATGCCCTAAAAGAAATTAAAAAGTAAAATTAAAAAAAAAACAAATACACTATATATACTAGTGTGTATACTAGAATGTACTGTATATACTACATTTATATTAGAAAAACTTCATGACCACTGCTCACTCAAAATCTGAGCAAAATATAACAGCAAATGGAAGAAAAAAAAGAAAAAACTGAAAATGGAAGCTTCACAATAAACATGTCCATAATAAAAAGTGGTGAAGAGTGATCATATTTAATTTTGAGAAACTAAAAAAATCAAGAAGCAGATTTTTGCTGCATAGAATTAATAGACTTTTGGTAATAAAAACTAGAAGCTTACTTCAAATTTTAAAACCTTTTAAAAGCTGAAACTCTGAAGAGCATTGAGTAATTTTTGCTCACATGCTTGTGGAAATTAAAAATAACTTTTAAAAAAAGACTTACCAGATACCTATTTGAATCATTCATAGCTATTGATGGGAAATGTTCCTGGATGATAAAGTCCAGCAATCTTCTGTAATAGGAAAGGCAGAATTCTTTAAACAAAACTGGTGCTTTTAGAACTCATTGTTCAAAATTCATGTTTTCAAACAGCAAACAGCTATTCAACAGCTTGCCACAAATAGTTATTAGAAAACTTAGTCAATTTATTCCAATGAGCTCTTCCAAATGCTTAGAGATAAAACCTAACCCTAAGGTTCCAGTGATAAACACGGCTGGAGATTGCCACACAGAGTAAAGATTATTTCCACACATTAAGCCTCTAAAGCAGAATAGGATCTGGTTTGGCATGCAGCAATATCCCTTTTTTAGGAAAACAGAGTTTGCATATCCAAAAAAAAAAAGTACACAATTACAAGGAATAATTCTTCATCAGAATTCTCAAAAAGAAAATTTTATGGCTGAATTCTTTAACCAAAAAATACTTTAACCCAAAAAACCCAAAGCATAACTTAAAAACAGTTCCCTAATTCGGTCTTTCAGTTTTACAATAAAAATCTGCCGAGATTAAAAAACAAAACAAAACAAAACAAAGAGTATCAGCTGTGTAGAGTTATGTGGGAAATTAAACTGAATTACCAGTTACTACAATGTACAACTGCTTGTATGAGTTCTTCCTCATTTGTAATTATCCCAGAACAACTTCTATTGCTCCTTTTAAATATTTACAGTAGACCTAAAAATTTGTCATGCTGAGAGGCTTAAAACTGTGCAATGATTTCTTACCTAGTATACTTCTCTAATTCTGCATGTTTCTGAAGAGCATACTTTATACAACATACTTATGCTAATGATTTATTTAATATTTCTGTTAATTTAGCTTCACAGACAACTACAAAAAATGTAGGAACTTATACTTTCAATTTACAAATCTTTCCAAAGCAAACAACTCCTCTCTAGTGCTTAGTTACCAGAATTATTTCAGCTACAAAACCTTTCTCATTTTGTAAGGCCCAGTCTTTTTACCCTGATGAGGTATCTTTTGAATGCTTGCATAAAAATAGCAGGTTACTTATGCATAATTCTAAATTATGTAATCTTACTTTCTAAATAATTTGTCTAAATTCAAAGCGTATACATGCATTCTAATATATATTCAATTGTTGAGAAAACTATTATAGTTACTACAAAGAATTAATTCAAACCTTTGTAAGTCCAGTTCCCCAGAATGAGCTAAGATTTCTAAGGATCCTATACGAAACCATGACTTGGCAAGACGTAGCACTATTGCACCTTAAATACAGAGACATATGCGTTTAAATGTAAACAGATTATCAGCAAAACAAAACAGTTGAAGAGTAAAAGCCATCATGTATTGTTTCTATAGACACAGAATTTCTATATGCACAGTTAAACTGGTATTTTTGTAAGTATGCTTAACACGTAACAGATGAATATGTATAATGTGTAATATTACTTCACTACACATACATTTTAATGATAAAGCTTAATTTGCTATACCAGTAACTACAGGCAAACTTCTGTTGGTGCATTAATACTAGAATTACTCCAGAGATGGTAGGAACAGGGAAAGAACCAACAGATTTTCCCCATATTGTGCTCTTTATCAGAGTAGGCGTAGATAATGTACCAATGGCACAGCCACTGCAGCATTCCCACCATCCTAGTACTGCTATCAAAACAATGGAAAATTCTCCTATATCATTTTTGTAATGGCAAGTGAAAATAAAAATTAAATTCCTGCAACACATATGCCATAGTCATAGAAGACCTGTTCACAGGGCTTCATCTCTTTAAATGAGACATGTTTCAGGCTGATTTTCCTAGGACAACTTTTATATCTCAGTAAATGAATTTAAACCTATTTAGTACTTTTCATTACATATTTTTGCATGGAGAATGAAGTTAGCGTTGTAACATATTATTTCAAAATATGTTCATTACCTCTTTCTTTCTTAATGTTTCCATTGTAAAACTGGTCTCTCCACACATCATCATCACTTACAACTAAGCTATAACAAACAAGAAATGAACATAAAAAAGTTATATCGGCAAAAATAATTTACAATGAAGATCAAGTCATATTTTATATAAATTCATTTTGTTCATAAGAAGAAATATCTTTTTGGTGGCATAGCTTTGCATTTAAAAATGACACAGGCAAAGAGTAAGCCAAGGCTTATCAGGGTTCATTAGCAAGGTGCATTTATTTTGTACTTAATACAATGCTGTCCAATTTTCATTATTCACGCTGTTTATGGGAAGGGGGCTGCACTAAAAAAACAAACTGCATTCACTTGGAACCTCAGTGACTGATTGGTGTGATTATAACATTAAATGAGTCACAATTTCCCTGAGGGCAACAGTGAAATCTTGACAGAGAAATTAGAAACCAAATTAATGCATCAGATGGAGGTTGCCCTTTACATGAGCCAATACTGTTGTCTCAGGAACTTTGGGAACAGATCTAGGACCCTTAGCAATCAGGAACTCTTCAAATATTATCACGACACAAAAAAAGACATAATTCTAATGATGCATTACAATTATCCCTTCTTCACTGGTCTTAATGCTGGGATTTTAAAAAACAATCTCTTCCTTTTTTTTGCCTTGAAATTCTGCACATACTGTACATGTACATATTTACCCAAATGTTGAGATGTGTGTTTAGAACAACATGCTCTAAAATATTTCACAACATACATTTTTTGAAATAAAATACGTAATTTCACTGTATTTTCTGTTAAATCAGGAAAAAACCAATCATCCTTGATATTTAATGCAGCCACTTGTATCTGCCACCTATTAGGGAGTTGAAGACAGCACAGAAAACAGAACCAAACTCTTTTTGGAGGTACACAGCAAAGATCAAGAAGCAAACCTAATATTCCATTCATAAATATGACTGAAGACAGCCACAGTGTTAAAATAACTCCCAAGAGTTAAATTTTGAGAGTACACGAGATTCAGGGTTTACATATTTAAGCATAAAATTTTAGAAAGAATTTAGTTGGACAAAAAATGTGGGGTATGCATAGATAAATATGTACCAAAAAAATAATGAAATTTTCTGAATTCTTACACAGTGCAATTGCTTGCAACAGCAACTGTGGCTTTGAAACTAAATTATTGTTATTACATTCAATATTTTTGAAGATATCTATTAGATATTCAAACTGAATGTTCTGTTAACTGCAAAGAACAGGCAGTGAATTGTTCCAGAAGGTGGGAAAATGTCTCTAGAAATCAATCTGCTCCCATTACTGGAGCTGTATTGATACAAGTAGCATTAGGACTTTTTTTTTTTTTTTTTTTTTTTTTTTTTTTTTTTTTTTTTTGTTACCCATCTGGAACCAATTGGTATGTCAGAGGAAGAGAATCTTTATTCTTTAAAAGAAAACAAAAAAATTCAAATACAAGGAAGGAACCTCAGATGCTAACAAAATATTGTGTGTGTCAGAGCACCAGGGGACAGGAGTCAGAATAATAATGCTAATAATAATGCTACTAAATTTTCCTAGTTTGAACAGACCTCTGCCGGAAGGGCTGTTTCTTTTGACTCTATAACTCTTAGCAGGCTCTCTGCAAAATTCCTGTAGAATACCAGCACTTCTTTTATTGCTGATGAAAAATCCATAGGGGCATCAACATTTAGTTACCAATATGAGTTAATGGACATGCAACACTTAAGGGCGGGCCAGGCAGCTCAGCGGCCACATAAAGATACATTCCCACTATAAAAGTAGTTTTCAAATGGTAAGTACCATTACTGGATAAAAGGCAGCAGCAGAACAGATGTACACTCAACCATAGGAAATGGAGCACTGAAATCGCTCTTAACCAAAGAAGCTTGGAACAGCACTCACAGAAGGATAGATGAATTATATCCCTCCCTACCCAGCTCTCACTTAAGGGCTGGACTTTACATTCCAACGTGCTCTGCCTGCTTTTTTGCATGAACATCAAGTCCTATGCAAGTAAAGGCCACTCTGAAAACTATGCATATTAGCTCACTTTTTTGACCTAATGCGTGACACTGCTCACCGGTAGTCCCAGTATGTGACTGAAATGGTACTGTATGAAGTGTTCTTTGTCTGGCAGTACAGTCATAAACTGTAGCACCCCATTGAGAAGGCAGTACTTAACATTAATAGAGCAAACCAACCTGCTGGGTGTTCTGGGATAAGCTATAAGGCTTTTCCTCCCACTTCTGCCAAGATGTGACAAGACCTCTGTAAGTGCATCCCACCAGCCTCAGTACAACAGCTCCCCATTGGGAAGAATACGGATGTCAGCTGGGGTTTTTCCAAATTAGGTCTTGCAAACAATCTGGAGATCTTGTAGAGCAGTTGAGACAGCCAGGCATTTAACCAATCTGCCAGCAGAGAACTAAAGCACACTGTGCGCTCGGTAGAAATCATGCACAGTTAAAAAGGACTTTCGTACTAGTTTGGCACTGAACAATTTGTTGAGATGACAGCAAAGAGAGGCTATAACCTGCCTGATGCTTTCCTGCTGATATTCAGACAGATTTAAAGTTCTGCATTAACAGCCAACAGCAAAGGGTCTCAGGATGAAGTCAGTGAATAAACCAGCAGAAATGTCATTTACAAGCACTGCACTTCAACAGAGCAAATGTGATAGAACTAATGCTAGAGAGATTTGGAGATGTTTTGCAAATACAGATACCTGGACATGTGCCTTTTCTGCAGAACATTTACTTTCTTTGAAGCCTTAAACGTTGGAGTACAGACCTGAGACTACTTAGAACACAAAATCAACTTGACATTTTAAACATGATAATCTGAAAATAATCAGTTACTTGATTCTGAGAAAATCATCCAAATGAGTGAAGTATTAAGTCTCCTTTGATTGAAAGAGAATTAGGTTTGGAATTTTTTTTACAAAATCTCCCTCTTTGCTCAAGGGGTGTTTGCATAAATAAAGAATTGAGAGCAATTGCCTACATTCAGTACTACCTCCAATATTAACATCTGTTCATATGACGGACAATTTTTCCAACCAATATTAAAAAGTGCAACTGACTGACCATAACAGTACAAAAATAGCCACTTTCAACATTTTCCTAGTTGGCTGGATTCTAGGAAAATTCATTCAAATGTTTAACTTTAGTGTAATAAAAGACTCATTTATTAACCATATACAATGTATTAATAGACTCACTGATTATCCACATACACTAGAGGTATTATTGCTGCTTACAGGGCAGGAATCCAGCCCTGCTTGTTTTGCAAGTCAGTGGTGAAAGAACATTTTCTTTGTATTTTAAAGAGAAGAACCTCGACTGAAATATCATAAACTGTGGAGACGCAAGTTAGTGTCAGATATAATCACTCTATCTAAGTTCCACTTTTTACTTTCTTTACAAGATGAGTCCGTTTCAAACTAAGGTAATTCTGTGAAGACAGTCTTACCAGTGAACAACAGCTGATTATCGCTAGACACAGCACACAATATTGTTTTCAAATTAGTAGTATTTTAAAGCATAGCAAAGACAAAAGTGATGGGATTGATTGCTGGAGCTTATTATTACTGGAAAGTTTTATCCAAAAATCTACAGAAATGGAGGGATACGTTCTGTTCTGATTGCACTCATATTAAAAGATCTATCATCTTGGAAACTAACTGTCCTGCATTATTGATGCTCAGTCAAACTCAGTCAGAAAATTACCTGTAAGTGAAGATACTGTGAAAAAGAAAAGAAAAATACCTAGCAGCTCTGCTTGTAGGAATTCCAAGATAGTGCATGGCCTCACTACATAAAAATTCTCTAACAGAAGAGCGAAGCACAGCTCTTCCGTCTCCATTCCTATGAAGAACAGAGAAATAAGGAATAGGTCATAAAATCAAAGCAAATTTCAAAAAGAAAGCATTCAGTTTTGGTGTACACAGAATAACTGCAACTTACCTGGAGTATGGGGTCTTTCCTGATCCTTTCAACTGCAGTTCCCACCTCTCACCATGCCTGCAAAAATATCATTAGCATTTTTAACAGAACACCTCGGGCTATCTATCAATCAACTAAACTGAACACAGAGTTGAATCAGTCATTTAATAAAATGTCACACCTGTTTGTATATACTCCGACCAAGTGGGCTCTTCCATCCCCCAGCTGACCTGCCCAGGTACCAAACTGACAAAAAAGAAAATCAAGTTATTTTCTTCTACCATTTATAGCAGTTATACTTGAAATGATACAAATTACATGTAGGTTCTCTGTGTTCTACACAATATAATGACACATTGTCTCACACAGTCATTAAGAGGTTGATCCCTAAAGCTGTATTTCCACACTCACACCAATAATTAATTTGAAAACCACAGAAAAAGAATAATGGCAGTAACCTTCCAGCTATGATGTACAGCTACAGACCTGCCTCTTTCGTATAGCGAGCCTTTAAACTCCCACAGCTTGTTTTGGTTTTTTTCACTGGAAATTACAAACCAAATTCTACCATTCTTCTCCATTAATAATCATACCACTTGCAATAAAACTTAACTCTTAGTAATCATGGTATTGCAATGAGACTCTGCCCTTCTTCACTCCTCTCAGCTGATAATACCTGCCACAAATCAGAGCTGGCCAGGCTGCAGGGGTGCTAAGCAGAGCCAGCAGCTAATGGAAGTTAAAAAGATAATTTGCTTCAGGCATAAACAGAAGCAGAGGAAGTAAACATGGTACTGAGAAAGAATATTATAATTTTCTTACACCTGCAGCCCCTTATAAAAATCAAATCTGCAATCAAAACGTTAATAATTGTTCATGTACTTACAGGTATTATCAAGGTATAACTCACATGAAAATTCTATGTAATTCAACTTGGAAGAAGTGAGTGCCACAGTTACCTGGTGACCCCCATATCTATGAGCCAATGGAACAGATCCAAATATCACTTTCCCACCACTGACAAACTCAAGAAAATCAGATGTTCCTTTGACAGATATATCAAGATCCAAAATATTTTCAAGAACTTCCTGGAGAAAAAGAGTACAGATGGTACTTGAACATGACTGAATCTTCAGTGGTAATGAATATGTTTTCTCTACAGATTTTGTTACTAAAAGACAGTTCACAACATGTTTTATACATGTTTAACTATGTTTTAAATATGTTTAACGTGTATAGTGAAGAGATGCTTTTACAATAAATAGCATATGGATATTAAAATATACTTTAAAATATACTTTAGTACATGTATTAAGAGTCTCTACTAATTAGAGAGGAACAAAAAACAACAGCCAACCTTTGAAACAGCTACAAGACGAACTCTAGATTTAAAAGGTGTAGGATAGACAATTGAAAAAATGCAATTTCTCACATTACGGACATAATTTTCCTGGATCGCATCAACTGGAAAAGGATCTGTAAACATGAAAGAGAGAAAAAATGTCTTTTAAAAAAATTAATCATATGTTTCTAATACCTTTCATCCTAAATAAAAAAAAAATATTTCAGAAACAACTAAAACGGAAGTATTTGCCACAATCTACATTAAGCCTGCATGAAAAGCAAGCCCAAATAAATTTAGGTTTTTATTCTGTTTGAAATTTTTGAAAAGAAGGACTGAATTCTGCAGTTAAAAGAATCTAGCAAGGCATGCTATTTTTAAGATCTAAACCATATCTAAGCAGTTTCATATTGCACTGCATTATATACAACCCTAAAAGATATTTACATGAGACAGAGTTTAGCTATTCCCACAACTAAATATAGTTCAGTGCTGCCCAATGTAGTGCAACAGATTTAACTGCACCAGTAACTGCTTTGTATAGTCCATATGCAGCAGTGATCACCACGTAACCTAAGAAACCCGATGAAGTCTTTTCTGAGCAATGAAAGGCTCTGAAGATGTAGTTCTCGCTGCAGCAGAACATATGTACTCGGAAGATGTGCTTCATTCTTCCTTCAGACCTGTTCTGTGCCCTGATCCATGGTAACAGAGGACAAATATTGCTTTAAAACACTTAATTAATACTGTGTGGCTTACCATCTTTATGGATTTTTGTTTGCAACAGTCTTACAATTCTGCATTAATTATATAATCCTAATACTTTATAGACATTGTTTTGTAAAAATTTTGAGTTAGCATCTCTAGACCCTTACTGTTAGCAATGTTTCTCAACACCTCTACTGTAAATCCTGTTTTAGCCAGCTTACACAAGACTGATCACTATTTTCTTAAGGCTCACAAGGAATTGTGTCACCTGATAAAATGAGTCCTGTAACGTTGTAATATAAATTACCATAACGATTACAGGCAATTATGTGTGCCTGGGAGCTACAACGCTTTGTGTACTGCAAGTCAGGTGTCAGGTTATCAATTTTGCACTAACTGGGACTCGGGGAAAAAAAAAAAAAAAAACACCAACCAACCAACCAACCAAAAAAAGCTCCTTACGGCCAGTCTGGTTTTAATTTTAAGAGTAGTATTTGTGTATATATCAGGTCTTCACTTAGTTTCTGCTTTAGTAGCCGCCACAACCCATCAAGCGAGAGCCCCGGGACAGGGCAGGCCGTACCCAGGAGGCTGTCGGAGGACAGAGCCCAGGCACAGAGCTCCGCCGGCCCCCGGCGCCGAGGACACTGCCCCGGCTCGGGGCGGGAGGCGTTCGGGGCCGGGCAGAGCCCGCGGGAGCCGCACAGCGCGGCCAGGCCGCCCCACGCCAGGCATGCGGCCAGCCCCAGGGGCCACCACATGTCCCCAAACCTTCAGCGAGTCCCACAAAACACTGGGCCTGAGGTCTCCCTCCCTCAGAGAGGAGGCGGCGGGAGGCGCAGGCGGTGCCCGCTGCCCGGGCGTCCCCCTCGGCGCCCTGCGGAGGGCGGTGGCGGTGCCCGCCCCGCTGCTCTGCCGGCGCCCCGCCGGAGGGCGGTGGCGGCGCGGGGCTTCCGCGTCCGGGTCGCGGCGGAGCCGAGAGGCGGTGCCGGCGCGGCGGGGCTGGGGGACACCATGGCCTTGCGGTGGTGGTGGTGGTGGTGGCGGTGCGGCGCCTCGTCCCGCCGGGCGCCGCCGCTCGGCTCCGTGCCGCGCCCAGGCCCCCGCGCCCCGCCGGCCCCCAGCGCGGTGAGTGCGGCGGGCGCCGGGAGGTCACGGAATGAATGGGGCGGGAGGCCCGGGCGGGGCGCGGGGCCGGGCGGTCACCCCGCGGCCGCCGCTCCTTCTCAGTCCCGCAGCCTCCCGCCCGGGAACGGCGAAGGCCCGGAGGCGATCCCCGGCCGGGGGTTCTTGATGGGGGCAGGAGCGCGCTCGGTGCAAGGTTAAACAGTGGGTTAAAGGTTATCGAGGCAGCACTGCTGAGTGTGGTGAACCTCTCGGAGCCTTCTCTAGATTGGAGCAGGGAGAGCAGTTCTCGTTAGTGTGAGATTTTGAACGCGTTTGTGTGTGAGTCGTAATGGGAGCAGTTCTTTCACTGCGTTCGTTTACAGCTTCTTCTCAAGGCCAGGCAGCTGATCTGACCCGCGGGAAAGGGCTCTGTCTGATGTGTGCAGCACCTTCCATGAGCCAGTCTTACGGTGTTAAGCAGCAGTGCAATGGAGGGAGTCTGTGTGTGCCCTCATCGAAGGAAGATTAGCAAGAGATCAGCTATTTTTTAACAACAGAACACGGTTAGATATACGAGAGAGCAACTTACAGAGGTCTCAGCCGTAGTGCTGGACACTGAAGTCACAGCACTGAGTTGCAGAGCGATAAGTTAGGGTTCCTGTCCTTCCCTTGTGTCCTTACATGGCCTTTTTTGATGCGCAAGGAGGATGAAAGGGTGTCCTTGAGCCATTACAGCGCTTTTGTTTCGCTCCCTGTGTCCAAGGAGACACTTAAATCTGCATACAAGGGGACACTGAGGCATGAGAAGCAGGTTCTGTAGTTCTGGGTCTTCTTGAGCATTCCTTTGGAGGCTTTTCTGGAGGCAGTTTGGTGAACACGTGGATTGCAGTGATTTCAGGCTGGCTCAGGCCAGCAGGGCCCCTGAGTCAGTACCTGGGACTGTGCCTTCCCTCAGGCTCCTGGGCTATGTCTGCAGGCAGAGATCATTGGAGATGTTGCTAAGTGTGGAATTTAGTTTCTGGACATCTAGCAGGGAGATAGGAAGGTATAAATTATCATAAGCAACAAGCTAAATTGAAATTGCTTCAGGGAAAAACAAGGACAAGTTCTTCTGTTAGTGTACTGGTTTACTGAAATAGCTCTTACCCTTTTCTCTGTTCCTTGACTGGTACAGTCCAGATTTATCTACAAGACAGGGAACGTTTGAAAATTACACCTTGAACAAGTGCCAAAGCAAGCTTTTGTTAGAGCTGTTTTGGTAATTTAAATGATAAGGCTTGTGGACTGGTCCTGCAAGGGGAGAAAGTCCAACACTTCTGAGCGGAAGAGTCAGTTTAATGTGCCTATTGGCACATTCTCTCGCTATCACTCATGTCTCACATGATATGGAAGGAGATTATGAGACTCCCTTTGGTGCTGTGTTGTTAAATGGAGAAATAGAGTAGTGCTGATGAACAGATATATGTTTTTTGTAGTCAATGTTTTCTGTCAGTTTAAAGCTCTAATAAATTAACCCTGGGTTTTTTTTGTACAGATGTGTCACTTTACCCAAAGAAGTTCAGCTTTGTCTTTTCCAAAAATATGTAATGTATTTTGGCGGTAAGTTGGAGAGTCATATTGTTGTGTAACAGGTAAAGACACAGTTGTTGGGTGAACTGAGTAGTTACACCTGTGAGCTATAACCTTTGCTCACTCTAATACGTAGTTGGATAATTCTGTGTAGACTGCTGCTGTGGTGCTGAGTGTGAATCCAAGTCTTCTATCCTTGAGAGTAGCAGGCAAAGCAGGAATATTGCAAGAAAATACATATGGTTCACTTTGGAAAAGGAAATATAATAAGAAACATAAACTCCATACTCCAGGAAAAAAAAAAAAAGTAAATCAGGCCTATGCTTGATGCATACAGGTCCTGATGAACTTTCATAGCACCATCATGCTACCTGTATTGATTTAATTTAGAATGTAGCTGGGTGTGCAAATGAGAAAATTTCAAATCCAATTCAGGAATATTTTTCCAGGAGTTTACAAGAAGGGGAAGAAATGAACAGAAATACTTGTATTACGGGAAGATGAAGTTTTTATCTCATAGGCTATACTATCTATAGTGTAATCAAAAGGAGTACATTGAGAGCAATGTGGTTTTGTGTGTCTCAGAAGACTTCTGTCATCTGTTAAGGATGGGGGGTGGTGGTGTTTGTTGTTGTTTACCAAATATGATTTGCCAGCTCCTAAAGGTTTATGATCACCAATATATAGCTGTGCTGTCCTTACACCTTACTGTCTGAAAAGAGTATTTTGATGCCTTTTAGCCATTTAGTTACATCTTGTGTTAGGAAAGAGGAGTAGGAAATGCTTTCAAATCAGGGAAATCAGGGAAAGTTTGCTTTTAACAACTGTCTTAAAAAACACTGTCACCAGGTTTCATCATACAAGTACATCCCACTTGTGCAGCTGCAGTAAGACAGTTAGTGATGAAAAATACCAAGACCCTTTTCAACTTGGTAGAAAAGACTTGAAGAATCTCTATGAAGATATTAAAAAGGTAAGGGACTTTGGTGACTATTCTGAGATGTTACAATGATTGTTTTTAATAGCAGCCATCAACTTGGAGGACATTTATTGAAAGAATATTATTTATGTTTACGGACAACTGTCTGAAGCTTAAACTGAAGGCAAAAGGATCATTTCTCATATTTTATATAACCAGAATGCAGTTTTTTTCCTCCTGACTTGCAGTGATGAAATATATTTATGTTTCAGATTGCTCGTAGTAATTTTAAAAACAACTTCAGCTTACACTGGGTGGGAAGAATGCAGGCAATAACCTTACAAACGCGTATTGTTTTACTTACACTAAAGAGACGGACTTTGGACTTCTATGCTGAAACGTTCTTGTCCTTTATGTAGGAATTACTTGTCTCTGCATCAGAACTTAAGGAAATGTGTGATTATTACTTTGATGGGAAAGGAAAGGCCTTTCGACCGATGATTGTGGTGCTAATGGCTCGGGCTTGCAACATTCACCATAATAATTCCAAGTGAGTTGGTCAATTTTAGATACATAAATCATACTCGAAAGTTATAATTCATGTGTTTCCAAAAAATACGTCTAGTAACTTTATGAAAATAAAACGGTCCTCAGTAAACCTGAATTGAAGTTCCATCTTGAAGCTGTATTTTTGTAGTTACCAGAGCAAAAGGCACTGCCGGGTTTATTACATGTTTCCTCGTATAAAATTGTGGACTGGGCTTGTAACTGGTAATGGATAAATAATGTTGCTAAACTTAGTCAATTCTAATAAATGCTTTATTAGAAACTATATGAACTTCATTAAAAGTATTTTCATTTGTAACCACTCATGTTCCCATTAAGCTCTTGTCACAGGTAAGAACTTTGCTGTGAGAACAGACTCTCATAGGTTTTTTCAGTAATTATGCAGAAAAGCCATTAAGCAATTGGTATGATTATATTCAAAGATGTGAGACATTTGAAACAGGAGGGTTTTTTCACCTTCTAGATGCAAGTTTCTACACTGTAATGTAAGATTCTAAGCTTAGAGCTGGTGTAATACTTATGAGCTTGTCTTTTGAAAGCAGTTTTAACTGAGCAGAATGTCGTGCTCACCTATACTCTCTATCACTCCTTGGCTCATAGCAAATGCTTCTCTCCACAGCAGTTGCTATGTTTGCATTTTGAGGAAAGACGTTGGCTGGAGTGTTCTCTGCCTTCCAGCTACGCTTCCAGTCTTGCCTTGTATAGAATTTCAAATAGCAAATCTTTGGTCTCTTTCCAGAAGTGTTTCTAGACTAATTTGTCAGTGTTAAAGGGAATTTCTCTGAGCTCTTGTATCAACTTTTCTGTAGCAGTAATTTAATGCCTTGTTGGACTTGATTACAATGTCAGAGCATGGCATATATTTTGCTGGTTTATGGTACCTCTCCCTGAATACCCTCTCCTATGTGAATATAGTTTTGAAGGAGAAAGCAAAACCTAGTTGGCAGTGTCCTGTCCTGTGTGTGTGCCAATTTCTCTTGTTTTACAAAAACACTGTCCAGGATTAGTGAACTTTGTTCCAGCTTGATTCTGTTCTCCGTTCAGGACTGCTCTATGTCATGGTCTTAGAGACAGCAAAAGGAATAATATTGGTTGTGAAACAACCATGTCACAGCACTGGTTGGCTTAATATTTTCATGAGTGATCTTGACCTGAAAAACAGGAACATGATGATGGCACTTTCTGATGACAAAACCATTCTTGATGATCAGCCATCCATGGTGGAACGTAAGGAAGCACCATAAACAAAAAATTTCTGCTTGAGCTTGCAAGTGTCCTGTTAAGGCATGTGTGTCCTGTTAGGGCATAACCCCAGTGTGGTTTGCAGCCACCTTCTCTATGAAAAACCTGAAAGTTATCCTAGCGTGTGTCAACCCTAGTATATCCAGTTCAGCTATGGGAGTGTATAAAACACTTTCTGAAATCATCAGATTCAGTGTCGGATCCTGGTGTTCAAAAGAAGTCCAGCTAGCTTCAGGCATGGACTGCAGAGATAATTAGGGAGAATGAAGACTTGTGGTCTGCAATTTATCAGGAACAGGGTGAAAGAACTATTAAGACAAAGACTTATGTTGCTAAGAGGATGGAAGTTTAGGAGACTTTTAACAGCTGGGGCAGTGAGTTTTTGGAGCATCTTTCTAGTCAGAATAAAAGTAAAAAATAATTTTATCTCATTCTAGTGTGTAGCATGAGGAGCTTATGAACGAAATTATGCTTGCAATACTGAGAAGGCTGGAACTGATGTCATATAGTGTGGGAGTTGAAAAGTGAATCAAAGAGTGGTAGAAAGACTGAATTTGCCTTTGTGCTTCAAAGTGTATTTGCTGTTTTCTGACTTACGTATATGCTCAAAGACATAGTCTTGTCCATGTCTCAAAGCCATCAAGACCAGTTTTGAGACCTTCCTTATGCCAGTGAGAAAGTGTGATGTCTGACTTCAAGTGACACATATGCCTGGGGCAAGTGTTTGCTTTGCAGTAGCCAACCATTAGCATAAGTCCTCTGATTTATACATGCCTGTGTCATTTGGCAGCTTTTGTACATCTGTTGCAGTTTGGTGTTTTAAAAGCCTCCTCAATTATCTGAATGTTCCTTGTATAAGCCAGACTGAGTCACTATCTCTGATATGTAATTAAATATCACATATGTTGGTACAACTCTTCACTGTAATGCTCTTTGGTTCATGCATGATGACCGATGTTTTTTGCGGGTTGGCTGGGCCCTGTCAAAAGAATGCATGTTCATACTGTGGGTACCCACTTCCTGTGACTAATGAGGTTTTATGGGCGTTTTCTTCTCTTTTGCTTTCAAGCTTCTCGAAGCAGGCTGTGTTTCACCTGCTGTGCATAGGCATATGCTTCCAGTGCACGCTGTTGCTGGTTTTGTTATTATTGTTTCTTAAAACAGCATTGTTTCCAGGTGACAACTTGTTCTTCCAACTTACTAATGTTTGTGAGGAAAATCTTATATGTAGAGAAGGAAACACTGTATTTATTTGTAAGTGTGCTATTCTGTCTGTTGACCCAAGGGGAAAAATACTTGCCTTTCATTCTGCTTCTCGCAACAACTTTAAGATGTTTTTCCTCTTTCAACTTGTCGTTTCCCTTAAAGCATTTTGTCATTCTTTTCCTCAGTTAATATTGATTCTTCTCCCAGACTTGTTTTATTTTGTTGAAGCTTTGGTTCCCACAGATGTAGTCAAAGACACTGACTGCAGTATCTGTAGACCTGCAGAGTGAACCAATATCCTGTGCTGTTCATCCCTAGCATTTTTCTTTTTTATCTTGCCTCTGGGGTTTGTGTTACTGTTGTTGAGTTTCTGCTTCATCTTGATGCCATTTTTAACTGTCATATAACTTGCTGAACCCAGCATGCTTTTGCCTGCTCTTTCATTTGTTGGGGTTATTTTTTTCTTCTTTTGTGCAGTAGTTGTATAAAAGGAATACTTTGTTTTGGCTGTTAAAATAAAAGGACTCAACTTACTTAGGTTATAGGTTCTGATCTTAGGAGGCAGTGCAGAGAGACATGTTTGTCTTCACAGAGTCCCACCAGAGTAACTGAGACTTCTCTGCTTACTGGTTAGGTGACAGGATCATTTCTGTCCAGATTTGAGGAAGACGAAGTATTTAGAATATGCTCAGCAGGTTAACTGTTTTCTAGCGTGAGGCCACTTTATTGTAGTCATAATAAGGAAAATGACAGTTTTAATAAAGAATTATCTGAACTGTTATCAAAAATATAAGTGGCTGAAGCATTCATATTGTTCTGTGTTGGTATGTTGTTTCTTTTCTCTTGAAGTCTTAAGTGCCAGAAGTCCAAGTCCCTTGGGCAGTGGCTTTTTGCTTATTGATAGCAACTTAGCTATGTCTGAGAGTGAGAATTGTTGTAAATAGTTTAAGCTGAGGTCATTCAAACCCTCAATTTCACACATCTGGTGGCATTTCTTCACATACTTGTGTGCAGAATTTCACAGAATTGCCACTTAGCTTGACAGGAGCTAATGTTTCTGTTTAGAGTGTATTCTCCAAAGGTGTTTGCAAATAAGAGTTTTTGTTTCTATTTCTGCAAGCAAACTGAGAGAGACCAAAAAGAAAGGGCCAAAGAAGTACAGAGACATCTCAATAGAGAAAATAGTGAGCACAGATTTAGGGGGGAAAAGGGAAGTAAATTCATCAGAATAGTGAGAGAAACATTTATCTGTGATGACCATGCTAAACCCAATAGAATAATATTTCCTAAAGGTATGAGGACCTGCCAGCAACCTTAGTCCTCTTTCACTCCCCCAAACTGTGGTTGTCAGAAGCCTGTACTCTGCTGTTTTTCAGCTGTTACGCAATTTGCTCCCATGTTAACACGTACATTATTTGTGTTTCCCCTAGTTTGTAGTGCCCCTCCGCGTCACAGACTGTGTTTCTGAGATGGTTGTTTCAGCCACAGGGGCTTAGCAGCAGAAATGTATTTGTTGTGTTTATGGGGAAAAAAAAAAGTGTGGTTATAACACAGAAATTTTGCAAGTTCTTTTGCGAATTCTTTTGCAATTTCCTGTCTTTAAACTGGCAATATTTACTTATTGGCAAACACATTGCAAAGCTCTTTGTTTTACAGAGTGTAAATACTGGTTTGCATCATTTTGAGTTCCCCCCTCACTATTTGTGGGTTTTTTGTCTTTTTTTTTTTTGAAGAGGGATATTTGTAGAGAGAGATGTGTTGTTTTAACTTGTAACGCCAGCCTTGATCTTGTTCAGTGTACATGAAACAAGTCCTGTAATGAAAAACATCTCAAGGTACTGTAAGTCTATAGAATCTTATCATAGAATCAAGCAGGGGAGTCTTCCTGAAAAACAGAACATGCTCAAGGACTTAAAATTTAGTATTTTGCATGTGTAAAAAGATAAACTTACAGTTGTACAAAAAATTGTGTGAATACATATCATCTTGGGGTATCTTTACTTTGAGAATGACCTAAAAATGGCATCTTTCCACTTACCTATTGACTTGAGTTACTACCACATTTTGCTTTTGTCTTGCAGGCAAAGCTGAATGAAAAATGGCAGGGGATCCTGTTTCTTGTGTGTTTTCCCCCAAAATAGGCATGCTCTGATTCAGAATTACTCTCACAAGATGCTTGTAGGAAACTGTTGCAGATTTTTTTTTCCCAGCGACGGAAAGAATCTTTCTCAAGACTTTGTGGAAATAGTAGTTTAAAAAAACATTTCAGATTAAATTATCATATTTGATATAGCATTCTGGAAACCAGACACATGAGCCATGAGCATTCCTATGCCATTTTTAGTCATTGTCAGAGATGACATGCACTAAAATGCAGAACTTTTCAAAACCTGCTTTTCAAATATCTGGTTTTGTACTGTCTTCATACTGCTGAAAGATTTTGGTGTGTCAGTTGAGTGTTGCCATTTACTGCTGCTTCCCAGCAGGAAGTCCAGTCTGCTGACATTATTAATGAAAAAGGGAATCCCCAAAAGGAGACCAGTGCATGAAAGAGGCTGGAGACCTTTACAGTTTTTTGAAGGTAAGTTTTCTCCTACTTAGTAAGAATAGTTTATTTTGGAAAACTATTTACACTGACCTAGCATTTGACTAAATTATTATTCCACAGTAAAACTTGCCTTCAAACCACCATGAAGGTTTCCAGCTCTTATTTTCTGTTGTATAAAAGCCACATTTTCAGAGCCTGTGAGCTATGCATTCATCCTGCTATTGTTCAGGATATAAAACTCCCACTAACAGCAATGCAGAATTCTGTGTAGAGGTAGGTGTCAGAATGCAGTGTTATGTCAGCAGACTGCAAGATGTTCTTCCATTTTGTGATTAATCACTACATTTTAATACACATAGGCAGTGCAGGAAGGTTTTAAATTCCCTACAGCTGAGCTGGAATTATTGTCTTTTGTTTCAGTTCTTTTTTTGTTCTGCTGGAAAATAGTGTGATTTTCTCTGTTGTCTGTATACCAGAAGTACAGTATCTATATATCAGAAGGTTTTTTTTTGGTTTTTTTTTTTTGGTTGGTTTTTTTTTTTTTTTTTTTTTTGGTTTTTTTTTTTGTTTGTTTTTTTTTGTTTTTTTTTGGTTATTGGATTTTGTTGGTGTTTTGTGTCCATATGGGCTTGTTACAGCTATGACGTGGCTGGGATAGCCATTTCTGGAATCCTGCGTGTAACCCCTGATGAAAAGAGGTAGAAAAAAAGATGGATACAGAATAAGACAGTGCCAGTTTGGATACTAGGGTAGATGGTTCTTTGTGAGAGCTAGGTAGGCTCTTCTATGCTCATTTTGCCAGTCTTATTCCCTAGATATTTGCTTCTATGTTTTTCCATTACCTTCTTTTCACCTAGTCTAAAAAATAAAGTAGGTGTGAACTACTGAGAGTTGACTCATCAGTGTTAGTTCTTCCCAAAGGCTGAATTCCAGTAAGTGTTAGGTAGTTGGTGTTTCCAGTCCTAAAGTGATTGCAGTATAATTCCAGTTGAGTCCTCAGGCTTTTGAAGAACCTCTGAGGTTTTAAGGTAGTCAGATGACATAAAGGATAAGGTTTTTAAGAGGAGGCTGGATGTGGCACTGTGTGCCATGATCTAGTAATCACAGTGGGGTTGTATCAAGGGTTGGACTTGATGATCTCGGAGGTCTCTTCCAACCCAGTTAATTTTATGATTCTATGATAAGATCCATGAATTATGTCTTTCAGATGCAGAATACAGGTTTGTGTTCCTTCCGATCTCTCCAGCTTGCTGGTTAGTAGAGTTATCCAGCTTTGGAGTTTGTGATGCTGGTTTATAGGTAGAGCAACACAGAGATAACGAAAACTTAAAACTCATCTACAAAGGTTCCTGTCATTCTTTTCTCTGCTGTTTTCCGTCTTCTTGAAACCAAGAGTCCTTGATGCTGTGCTATTTATTGCCGTCTGGATTTAGAGGGATTAGTCAATAACGCAGGAGTTTTGCAGTTGTGTTAATACAGCAAGGTAGAAATAGGCCTTTAATAAGGATGGAAACGCCCCATCGCACTTACTGTATTAATGTGATCCTAACTTCTCGTCTTCCCAATTCCAGGTTTGAAAATGGGGTTTATACCACAGAAAAGCTGCGACAGCTGTTTTCAGAAAAAAGTTTTTATTGTTTTAGTAGAGATTTCTTTTAGTGTATTGCAGCATATGTAACTGATTTAATTGTTTGACTGTTCTTGTTTTTTTTGTTTTAGGGAAGTGCAAGCAAGCCAGCGCTCTGTGGCCATAATTGCTGAGATGATCCACACAGCCAGTCTAGTTCATGATGATGTTATTGACGATGCAAATTCTCGCAGAGGAAAAAGGACGCTTAATCAAATCTGGGGAGAGAGGAAGGTAAGTTTGCTAATAAGTGCAAGACTTGCCTTTGAATTTCAGCAAAGCACAAACACCTAAAGTTTTTTAAAGTTACTATCCTTAGGTCATGGGATATGCTGGAGAAAGTATGAAGAGGTTTACACAGTTTGTGGGTGAGACAAATGTGTGTTCCATTTCTGAACTGTTGAAAACATTAGATAATGAGTGATTGTAGTGTGTAGTGTTGGGCCTGTTCAGCCTCGAGAAGAGATGACTGAGAGGGGACCTCATCAGTGTCTATAAGTATCAGAAGGGAGGGTATCCAGAGAATGGAGCCAGGCTCTGCTCAGTGTTGCCAAGCAATGGGACAAGAGGCAAAGGGCAGAAACATGCACAGGAAGTTCCACCTGAACACGAGGAAGAGTTTCTTTACTGTGCAGTGACTGCACACTGGAACAGATTGCTCATAGAGGTTGTGGAGTTTCCCTCACTGGAGAGATTCAGGAACTGTCTGGACACAATCCTCTGCTATGTGCTCTAGGATGACTCTGCCTGAGCAGGGAGGTTGGACCAAATGACTGTGTGGTCCCTTCCAGCCTGCCCCATTCTGTGATTCTTACTGATTTTACATTTCCTATACCTTTCTCTGCAGCACTGTTGGAGTACCTTGAACTTGCACTTCATCCTGAACACTGTGTATTAGTCTGATCAGTAGTGAAAACAAAAATGTTTTCAGTCAGCAGGAAATTTTTTTTGAGAGTGGTGTATTTCTTCATAGCTCATTACAAGGAAGGTCTTAACCAGAAAATGCAAGGAAGGAAATACACTGCTGATGCACCAGAACTTGTGGCAATTCAGAGTTCACGTGGTGTAAGTCACAACAGAATGGTCAAATAGAGAGCTAATGTTCAAAAAAAAAACTTCACATGTTCAGGTATTGCATACAGGGAGGACAGAGCTTATATAGAAAAATATAAGATTTAAAAATTACTCTGATTTCAATATTTGGTGATCTTCTGTTTTTTCTGTTACAATGACATATTTGTGCTTTATGTAGGAAAGTTACATGATGTGAGTAGATCTGCCAAATAAAGAAAATTGGTGTTTGGTTTTTTTTGTGTGTGGGGTTTTTTTGTTTTGTTTTGTTTGTTTTTGTTTTTGTTTTTTTTTTTATTCTTAGGCTGTTCTAGCTGGTGACTTCATCCTCTCAGCTGCTTCTGTAGCTTTAGCACGAATTGGAAATACTACTATCATCTCTGTTCTAACTCAGGTGATTGAAGATCTGGTGCGTGGTAAGGTCTTTTTCTATTTATTCTTCATATTTGCTTGCCTAAGCAGTAAACCCACAAATAAAACCTTCCATCTGTGCATCTTTTTAGGTGAATTCCTCCAGTTGGGTTCCAAGGAAAACGAGAATGAGAGATTTGCACACTACCTCGAGAAGACTTTTAAGAAGACCGCGAGTCTTATAGCAAACAGTTGTAAAGCAGTATGTACGTCTGTCTCTTCTCGAGTTAACACACCATACTGTGAGCTTCAGAGCTAAACTCCCAGTTATTGCTGTTTTCTCTGGAAAAGCAAACCCTTTAAATGGTATTCAGCCAGAATGTGAATGGGTTTGAGACCGTGAATTTTATCACAATTCAGCTGTGCAGCCTCCAATATTGTTTTCCACTTTTCTGTTTTTTATTCATACACAGATTTATTGTTATCCTCAATGGACTCAAAATAAGGATCACAGTGGCAGACTTTAATATATGAAATTCTCCAACCTTGAGGCAGTCGTTTTCATCTCAGTTGATCATCCTTGAGCCTATAATTTGATTTTAAGTCATCTTTGGCATCTGTCCCTACCCATTGGTTTTGAGACTGTAAATGATAACAGTGAGATGAAACAAGTAATTGTTTATCCTGTACACCACATTGTAAAAGAACAGAAGCGTGCACTCCGTGATTTGTCTGCGGGTTTTAATTATCAATTGCTATATCCAATTCTATCTATCACTCAGTTCTGTTACTTGATTACAAAAAGATCCAATTCAAGATTGTTCTTATTCAAAAATACATGTGTAGTTGTAGTGCAGAAAATGGAGAAGGTAGGCAATAATCTTATCCCAAGAGAGTTTTATTTTTTCAATTAAAGGCAGTATATTGGTGTATTCTAGTGTATTCCATAGCAAGAGGGAGTTCTAAGAGAATTAGACTAAAAACATACACACATTTTTTTGTTCACTTTGACAGTCTCTCTAAAATAATATTTGCAGATAGAAGGAATCACCTTCCCACTGGGTGGGTTCTCCTTACAAATGTGCTAACTTGAACTTTTTCCTTTTCCTGACTTGCCAGAGTTAAGGCTTCAAGCACTTCTCTCAAGATAGCGCTGTAATGCTGGGGGGGGGAAGGGGGCAGAATGTTTGGCTGCTCTGAGTTGTTCCCTTGCTGAATTGCTGGAATTTTATATGCTGTAAGATTTGTGTTACAAAGGAAAACCAAGTGAGAGGACTCTCTTCATGGCAAAACCATACTTGCTGCACAGAACAGCAAAGAGTTGTATATGTATGTCTCCCTCAGTTTCTTTCTGCATGGATTAGGAGAGCTCCATCAATAGTAACAAAAAGTGAATTTTTTTTGTTTGAGATGTGGGGTTTTTTTGGTGTGTTTAGGTTTTGACACATTTCTGTTCAGATGGCTTTGGCTACTAAGGAAATAAATGGAATCAGAATAGAGTTCTGTTTTCTGTAGCAACAGTGATAAGCAAGATCATCAGTTCTAGCTTGAAATTCAGTTAGGGACTCAAGAGTATTCATATTGGGTTTTTTTTAGGGACAAAGCTAAGGAGGGAGATTATTGGTTTTCATAACATCAATTACAACCAGGCTAGTGTGCCATTAAAAGCAGTTCAGTTCCTGTTAATGTTAGGAAAAAAACTGATGTGTTGCTGTGCATAAATTAAATGAAAGTATTAACTGGAAAGATGTCAGACAAGTTCAGGTGGCATCTTAGCATTCTACATTCTTAGAGATGGAAGAGTAGAGTATTCCTGGATAAATGCCTAAGTGAGATTATAGAGAGTCTGTCAGCACCAGTCTAATCGCTGTATTAGATACCTTCTGCACTGCCAAAGCCTTACTGCATTTAAATCAAAGTCCTTTAAGTTAGCAAAATACTTTTTTTTTATAGACAGAATAGTCTGTTCAAGAGGTTAGAGCCATGCCAGTCTCCGGTTTATTTCTACAATAATTCTGCATGGGGGAATGTTACAAAGTTTCAGTCAAAGTAATAAATTGCAAAAGGAAATGTTGGCAAATGGCCCAGACGGTCATTGAAGCCTTAGTTACTGAAAGGCATTTTTCAAAGAAACACGAGAGGTGACTTTGGTTCAAGAATTCAGAAACAATAAAGCTGAAGTGGAATTTCTGTTTAGTCATCAGGCAAGCTGGAGATGGCAAAATAACTTGAGCAGGTTCTCTTTCTTTTTTTACCCTGCTACAATGTGAATTCCTAAGCCTCATAAGGCCGTTTATATTTTGCACAGCATACTTTCAGAAGAGGGATTAAATCATGCTTGCTTTGAGATAAGTGTAAAGTTGCACTTGAAATTCTTGCTTTCTGTGTTAGGAGAAAGCATGAAGCCTCCTGGCGTGAGACGAGGCTGTGTGTGGAAGGTCTGCCTTAGGGACCCAAGAAAACAAATAGTCTGCAGCTCTGGATTTGCCTGTGAGCTCCTGCTGTAACTACTTCATCATTTGGTGTGTGCACAGGGCTCCATCAGAAAACCTACAGCAGTGTGGAAGTGGTGTCTAGGAAAATGAGGTCTCTGGTCCTCACCAGCAGAATTGGTCTCCCCAGCCCAGCTAAGCACACAGACTGCAATAATGGCCAATGACAGATGTAGGGTAGCAGCATCAGTAGTATCAGATATTACGGTCAGCTAGTAAATTTCCTTATTATTTAAAATACAGTCAGTTCTTTGGGGATATTTCTTCTTTATAATGTTTGCTATGAAAAAGATTAGCATAAACATCTCACAGGTATTCAGGCAGATAAGATGTCTGCAGAAGTACAATTCTTCATAAACAGGTACTTGGTTAGCATGTTAAAATGTTAGTTACTTGAGAAAAGGTCAAATGCATGAAAATGCAGGTTTGGGATGAAATAGTTGTCTGCAGTGTGTGGGGCTTCTGCTGGGTATCATCTCCCTCTCCCAGGGAGGCCTTCACCACCCTCTTGCAGTTACCAGAAGGGATTTGAAGATCCTGGAGGAAGTGAGGATGTACCTGCAGCAGGGAGGGACAGGCACACTGTGGGTGCATCGCTACCAGCATGGCCGGCACATCCAGGGCAGGGATTTTTCTCTGTTCAGCATGTGTGAGCTGAGGGGCTGGGCTCCCTCATCCAGGACAGACATGGACACTGTGGAGCGAGTTCGGCGAAGGGCCACCATGAGGACAGGGACTGGAGCAAATGATATTGCCAAGAGCTGGTTTTAGTCTGGAGTAGAGAAGACAAGGGGGGAATCCTCCTGCCATCTCCAGCCTTGTGATTGGAGGGCACAGAGAGGATAGAGAGATGTGCAGTGAAAGAACAAGTTCATGGAAAAAATCAACTGGCTCTTAGGAAAAATTTCTCCATGAGGTTGGTCAAACACTGCAACAGGTCGCCCAGACAGAGTGTGGGATTTTTCATCCTTGGAGATGCTCAGAAGTCAACTGGACATAGCCCCTGGAAACCTGATCTAACTATGAAGTAAACTGCTTTGAGCAGATGACTGGACCAAATAACTTTCAGAGTTCCCTTCCAACCTAAACTATTCTGTGATTCTGCTGGAAAGAGAAATAGTGCTTATGTTTGAACAGCAGTGGATGAGCCGTGAATGAAAAGGCAGGAACCTGACTGCTTCCAGAGATGGGCATGGAGGAGAGAGGCTGGAAAAGGGGAAGATTTTAGAGCCTTTTCCTTTTCAGAAATCTAGGAGTGCAAGAACAAACGTCTTTTGTACTGTGTATACAAGCCTATCCTGGCCCAGCAGCAGGTTTTCCTCTTTGACCTGCAGGGCACTGGTAGAAATGTGCAAGTGTTTTCAACACCAGCTGCCATATTGTCACATATTAAAAATCAGCGCAGGATCTATCTACCCAGAGATGATTCTGTATTTTATGGATGTGAAATTCAGTAAGAGGCAAGATTGATTTATAGTCTCTCATATAACATACTAGAAACAACTTTTTATTGCAAGAAGTGTGTTTGAAATAGTACCGAGCAGATTGACTGACTTTATTGAATTTAGAGAACATTTCTAAAGAATTTTTTTCACTTGATATTACGATTTTTCATCATGATTTAGTGGAGGACAGGTCTGAATTCTTGCAAGATTAAATTTGTCATCAACAAGTCGTATCTATTAGGGGAGCTATAGGATGTTTTTAAGAGGTGAGCTTTAGAATTTAAATATGTCATTGTATTGACTTGGTTACCCTGATTTATATTTGTAAATGCATGCAGTTATCCTAGTATGGCTTCAGTTAAACTTCATGTGGGATTGACAAGCTGCCTGGCTGCATCCTGGTGAGTGTCCAGGTGGGGGCAATAATCTACAAGAGCATTTTGAGAAATTGCATCCTGAAGGAACTCCCTGGCAGACACAACCCAGCCATGTTGCAGGTTTATGGTCATGGTCAGAGGGTTGCTCACTTTAGGATGACTGGCAGATTAGTCTTCTGGATTTTGTCTTTTTTTTTTTGGTCTTCTTTTTTGTCTATGAACAAGAAATGCTCCTGAACCTGAACAGGAGCTATGAAAGTCTTCTCTTGCAAAGATGCAAGAGTTAATTGTGCATTGATGAATTTTTCTTGTGTTAAATTCTGTATCTAAGGGTTGTTTTTTGCATGAACATACATTAGTGGGATTCCTTGTATAGGTGATGTTTGTGCCCCCTGAAAACTGTTCACTGACAGGAATAGCTCTGTTTTTCCTGACTTCTCAGATTAAATGAGTCAGCTCCTCTCCTTACATGGCACTTCCTCTCTGCCTCTGCCAACTAGTGCCTGTTCTGATCCTTTGCCATTAACCGGGATTTTGTTCTACTGAAATCCATATTTTAATCCTCCACATGAGATGAAATGTGGTGGTAGGTAAAGATTTTATTAAAATAGTCCCCCTGCCCTGCTGATATTATGTGATTTTTATTACAGAAGCAACCAGAAGTTTGCTAGGCATGGTACAGCACTATATGTTAGATCTCTGGGGTAAATACTGCTATTTAAGAGACAAGTACCAAAAGGAGGATAAAAGGGCAAAATCCTCTAGTTTGATACTCCCTAGCAGCATCTATTTAAATATCTCATATTTGCAGTTCACTCTAACAGCCTTCAGGATTTTGTATGAATATTAGGCATATTTTCCTGCTATACCATTCTTCTCTTTTAAATAAAGTTGGGAAGTGAGATGCTGTTAATACCTTAGGCTTCCAGATTCCTCTGGGTTTTAGTTATTATCCAGGGATGCAGGTTATGAGTGGGAGGTGTTCTGATGCTCAGTTATGAAGTGCACTGATGCATGAAATAATCTCTAATCTTGTGCCATGACATTTATTAGAATATAATGTTGTTTCTTATTTCCCTCCTCATGTTCACCTTCAAAGCTACTACTGGTCTTGCTTTTAATTTGGGGTTATTTTTGGGGTTGTTTTTTTTTTTTTTAATGATCCTACCTTACATAGTCCTAAAGAGGAATTTATATAAATATATTTGGGGTTTATATATATGTATTTTTATATTGTGTGGTTTTCCCAACATGTAATTTTAGTCTTAGGTTAAATAAAATGTATCTTCACTCCTTCCCTTAGTCACAGCAGATTTGGAATGCCTGCAATAAACCAGGATGGATTTTTGCCCCTGTTCCTAATTGCTTTATTGAAGGATGAAATAAATCTGAGTATATAAATATAACCAACTTGATTTTGTCAAGTGTACACTCAGTGCTTAAATGCAAAAACATAACTGCCCTTACTTTGAGGCAAGATATTAATTCTCAAACCTTATGTCCTGTATTTTAGTTTTGTGGAGTTTATTCAGCAAAATTTCTGTCTCTCAAATAGTGAATTCCTTTATCTGTACTCAATTAAAATGTTTTGTTTATCTCAGTTTAGTGATATTTTTGCCAGCTTGGTGTGCTGTCTTTTCTTTGCCACTAATTATCCCTCAATACCTTTGCCTGCAAGCTAATTAAGTCATCTTCCCGAGCAAGTCAGTTACAGTTAACATCACCTTAAAAATAATCTTCCTTATCTCAACTGCCCCTCCTGTACTGGGTTCAGCACTTCCAGCTCTGTGATCTTTTATGAGACATGTAAGGTCCATTTATCTGATGTCTGACCTCCAGTTACCCCCTAGCTGATTTATATATGTAATAAATTTAATTTCCCCGTCACCGGACTGTATGTGACCACTAGCCTGCATGTGCAGTGCATCCACATCTCCTCTCTTTATCCCTGCATAATAATTTTTAAGTCTAATAAATATTCAGTAAAGCTAATCTCTTTCCAGACTTGAATATAGTTTTAATACCACACTGCTTTTCAGCCTTGTTTTCTACTAAGCTTGGCTCACTGTGTGTCTCCATGAACAGCGATAAGCAAGAATGTGCCCCTGAGTCAGCTTTATTTTTGCCCTTCCCAGATCCCTCCTGCCTGTGCTGACTATGTCACACCTATGGACTAAAAGTGGATGCTAACTAAAGCTTTCTATTTACTTGGGTTTTTTTGTCTTTTCAGGTTTCAATTCTAGGCTGCCCTGATCCCAAAGTTCATGAGATTGCATACCAGTATGGAAAAAATGTTGGCATAGCTTTTCAGGTAGTGCTTTTGTTGAACTAAAAGGAATCTAATGTCTAAACTTCTGCAAACTGCCTTAGAAATCACAATGGGCTGTCTTAATCCTTTCTGCAAATCTTCTCTTAAACAAGGATTATTCTGTAGTTCTCATTTTTAAAAAAGTTTGTAAATAATCTGCCCATTTATTTTTTTCCCAGCTAATAGATGACGTGCTGGATTTTACATCGTGTGCTGACCGTCTGGGGAAGCCAACAGCAGCAGATCTCAAGCTTGGATTGGCCACAGGCCCCGTCTTGTTTGCTTGTCAACAGGTAAGTCAACAGGAATCTGCTTCCTCCAAACAAAAAGTGTAAACTGCTCCTCACAGCACACACCCAGGTCCAGCTCAAACACATCAAGGCCACGGAATCCGCAATAAGCGGGGCCTGGGCCTGTGTGAAAAATCTGTGTGTTCAGGATCAGATGGATTCTGTGTGCACACACGTTCTGACAGGCTGAGAATCATCTTCCTGCACAGCTCCTCTTACTGTTAGGCCCTTGTAGGTACTCACAGAGTATCTGCATGTTTTATTTAGGTTACTCCTAAGTAGCTTTTTGCTTATGTTCTCTCCTGAGACATCTTGTCCTTCCCAGGCTTGACTGTGAATGTAGGCTTTTTTGCCAGGTTCTTGGCTTTGTATCCATCCTGGGGCCAAGAACTGAAATCCCTGTCTAGCTTCTAGGTGTATACCTCTATTTATTGGATTTGATATCTTCATCTCTTTGTCCTCAAGTATTATCCAGTTACAAATGTGGGAAGCTTTCCCTTCTGAAGGCTGGATAAGAGTAAAAGGAGTGTCATAAATAAAACAAGGTTAAAATGGGTCAAGATCTTTAGTGCCTTAAAAATTATTTGGAGGAGTTCAAGGAAAACAAGTGCAAGCAGCACCAAAAGAAACATTAAAATTGGTGCTAATCCATAAACAGGGAGGAAACTGGTTTAATGTACCTTGCTCAAGTTTCTGGTTCACTGGAGGAAAGATTTGAGACTTAAAAAGCAGTCCTTCCTACCAAACTTCATACAAAAACTGGCACATTTAGTTCCAGCAGAGCTCTAGTCTATGATCTCTCAGTGGAATTGCTGAGAGCTTACATGGGAAAAGTTTTAAATCATTTAAAATGAAAAAAAACCCCTCAACAACTTTGACATTTATTTCCCCCTCTTTCTTAAAAGAGCCTGGGGCGGGGCAAGGTGGAACATATGCATGTGTTTGCTTCCTTATCCTTGGGGCATTTACAAGGATCCGTAACTCAGAAAAGACAGGAAAGCACAAAGTATGGGCCAATTAACAGTGCAGATGAAATGCATGTTGAGAACAATCTTCACGTTCTCAGTCCCTCCCCACATATCATCTGGGGGATTCACGAGCATGTTCTTGAATCATTATTTCAGGACTGTTAGTCATCAGCAACTGGAGTCATGTAAAGAACAGGGACAGGCTCAAGCAGAGAAAGAGGATGCAATTGTGAAACGGTTTTGTGTGTGCTCAAGTTACAGAGAGAAACAAGAGATATTGCAAATATTCTTGATTTTGGCAGACAATGGATGACACTGATTGTCTTGTGTGTGTTGAATATTCCAGTTTTTTAAATTAAAACTATTATTAATTTGTTTGGGTTTTCTGTCTCTGACTTTCAAATTCACCTATCTGTTAATTAGCTTTAGAAGATAAAGTAGTTCATAATACAGAAATACAAGAAAAGAAAATCTGTCAGTTCTATTTTAAAATCTTGTTCTTTGTAGGTCAATTTTAAATGGTTTTACTCATTTATATATTTGATAGATGGGAAGCATACATTTTTGCATTAAAAGATAACTTCACCATCTTACAAAGTTTTCCACATAAACTTCATTTTCTGTGCTGAAAATTTTTTGCTGTTTTCAAGAAACTGGAAGAACAGCACTACAGACTTAACAGATACATAAGCAAGGCATAAGTGCTAAAAAAATGTGGAGCTTTAACAGAGACTTATCTTTGCTGCTTCTGAAAGATGTTTCATCCATTTGTACCTGAGAATAAAAATTCCTGAGCCAGAACTTAAAGATAGTCCAAAATGTAATTGTTAGTTATAGGCTGTCTTTTCTGTTCAAATTAATATTACTACTATCCTGCAACCCCCTTCATAGAGCTGGTTATCCCTGAGTTGTCTTCTGAAAAACATTCTTTAATGTTTTAACATGCTCTGGATTTTTAGTGACAGCTGCCTTTTCTTCTCATCCTCTCCCCTCCCTCTGAAATATATCTTTGTGCATTAGAGTATTAAGGAGAAGCCTTTATAGGAGATAAAAATGTTTAGCTTGATGTGATATCTATTTTTTCAGTATTTAAAATTAGTTCACTCAGGTGAAAAAAAACCCACCCCACTTATGTCTTAAGGAATGTTAAGTTTATGCTAATTCTAAAGCCATTCCTAAACTAGTACAACTGAAGAATGAGGGTTTATTTTTATTATAAGCATTCCTGTCCAATGCTTATACAATGTCTGCTAAGTCTGCAGAGTGGTTAATAACAGCTTTGCCTTATAGGTTTGGGGATTTTCATATCCTTTAGTGCTTAAATATAAAAAGTGATTTTTAGATACATGTATGAGTCATCAATAAACTTCTAAATGCATCTCCAAGAGGACTTCATATGAGCAGTAGGGAAATGTAACTTAGGGATATTACGTTTGTACCCGAACAAGGTTGTGGAGCTGCAGTTTCAGGACCAAAGGTGAGCTAGGAAAGTAGATCAATAACATCATCTTTCTTTGACTCTAATCCTTTCAAACAAGATGAACTAACACCTTTTTCCTTTAAAAAGAATTTTTTTGCAGAGTAGGTGCCTTGTATGACCTTACTTTGTTAAGCACCAGGTTCTTCTGTTTCTAGGCTATCTGAAGAAAGAGCCTGCACGTTTAGATAACTGATGTGACTTTCTCAGACAACTGAGTTACCTACTTGATTTGTAGGGAATTGAGCATGGACCGCTAACTACAAATGCTGCGTGACTGAAACCAAAATACCTTTTAGTTGCCATTTCTTACTAAAAAAAAAAAAAAAAAAAAAAAAAAAAAAAAAAAACAGTCCTGAGCTTTCCACAGGGCAGAGCCTGTGCACACAAAATACCAGCACAAAAGAAAGTATAAGTGGATATAACAGCTAAACAACAAACCTCCTGTGTTTGCTATTGTAGGTGGGGGGGAAGAGGTGCTACTCTGAGCTGTGCCAACACTAACTAGCATTTGCGATAGAAAAATACCTGAGGCAGGTTATGCTCCAGGGAGTAGCCACATCAGAAATTACCACAGTAGATCATCTGCTCAACACGATGAAATGGCAGGGGCTACCTTTTGCTACCAACTGGCTACAGGCAGCAGAGCCAGACAAGTTTTAAATGCTTGGGCTTTGCTGTACTACAATCCTATGCAGACTGCAAGTATGATCCTAAAGCTATACCCATAATAATAAGGGTGGCAGGGGAAGAGGTCTGTACTTTGGTGTCATTTTGACCTTAGCATAGCAGGCAGCTACATGGAAAACAACTCAAAAGCAGTACAAAAACCTTCTCCCTTTGTGCTTAGTTTCCAGAAATGAATGCTATGATAATGAGGAGATTCAGTAAGCCAGGAGATGTTGAACGTGCCTGGAAATATGTGTTGCAGGTAAGACTGATACCAAATATTTCTGCTTTCCCCGCTGAAGTCAGTATGAAATTCATTGTCTCTGAAGTAAAATAGCAGGGCTGCATTGTCAGATACCTGCTAAGTAGCATGCAATGTACAATGCCAAGTTGGAACTCTTCAGCTGTCTTACTGGCACAGTGTTTTAAAAGAAATGATAGGTACTGAAGAGCTTTTTTTTTTCTTTTTTTTCCCCTCCCATAGCTTAAAATCCACATAATAAAAGTAAAAAGCTCATGCATGAACTCAGTTCCTTCAGGTGAGAAGTAGCTGTATCCAGCAACTGATGTAAGTGGCACATCATTACCAATCAGTCTTGTAACTGCAGTGCACACCCCATATCAGTTTTAATTGACTCTGGTCTGAAAAGGCTCAGTAATGGTCTGTGCAAAAGTAATAGCTATTTTTTTCAGAAGAACACATTTTTTTGCACATCCCTATTTAGGGCAGGAGGGGAGGTGTTAAACCGTTAGTTTTTAATACGTTATTAATACCAGTGCTGTTTTTTGTAAGTATACTTAAATTTGGCATGGATGAGCTTTAGTATTTTGACATTTGATCATTTACCCGTTTCCTTTCACTGTCTTCCCTTCTCAGAGTGATGGTGTGCAGCAGACAACCTACCTCGCCCAGCGCTACTGCCACGCGGCCACGCGAGAGATCCGCAAACTGCGGCCATCCCCCGAGAGAGAAGCCCTCGTCCACCTGACAGAAATGGTTCTCATGCGAGACAAGTGAGACAACTCCTTCCACTCGTCCTGGCAGCTACTTACCAGACTGTGCCTACATTTATTTCAGAAGTTATTTGCTTCCAACACAGGCTACCAAAAATTATTTTTTTAAAAAAAACTTTTTTTTTTTTTTTTTTTGACATTCTACCTTTTTTTTTTTTAAAAAAACAAATGTTCAGAGTGTTTTACTGCAGGAAGCAATGCAATTCAGAGCAAATCAAACTGTGCTATACAGTTGTTTTAGGGAGGGGGCTATTGATTGTGGGGGATGGGGAAGATGTTTACATGTTGATGCACAAAGGCCACAATGACAATAAATATAAATCAGTGTATGAGAACTGAAGTTGTTCCAAATTTCACTTGTTTACACTAATAAACAGAGCATGCATGCACAGGAGCTGGTAAACTCCTGTGAAGCGAGATGGTTTGAATGCTTCCCTGGCTGTTTAACAACAGAAGCAACTGGAACTGTACATACAATACTGGTTTAGTATAAAAGACTATCTGTAGATTTTAATTGGTTATATACATCAATGAGTTCCAATTCATAATGAAATATAGGTATGCTATTGGTGGCTACCTGCTAGCAGTTAACAAGATGCAGAATTTGAGATTGCTGCAGTTCAGATAATGAAAGGCTCAGTATTTATAACTCACACTAAAACTGATTCAACCAGCCAGTCAAACCTGCAACTCCATCCCCTTCCATCACTCATTTATAGAGTATATTCAGTACCCTTCTAGAAGCCTGCTTTGAAGTCCCAGACACATTCTTCTCACAGTAATTATCCAGTACTACCACATTCCTTTTCAGGTTATTTCAGCCACAGAATCTGTAGAACAGGGAGGCACAATCTTTATCTCTGCCTGTGATGCCTTAACACAATGGCCAAGTTCCTGTCATGTGTGCTCCCCCTGGGTGCTCTCTGGAGGACAACCCCCCCCCCCCATCTCTTCTCAGCAGGGCACATCACCAAGCCACACAGAGTTTCCTCAGAGAACTGTAAGTTACAGATGGTGTCCAAGTTTTATTGCGTCTAGATAACTAGATTATATCAAGAATCCTTGCTATAATTAAATGTTGGAACTTTTAAGAGTATGTGTAAGGGTGTAATTCAGGGTTTCAGATCCAATTCATTTTCCCTCTGTGTGATAAATTCACGTTACAAACACTTGCTTTTCACTTCATTGCCTGGGATGACACAGCCATGATTTTGCTACCTTAGCATTCCAAACTTCTTTGCCAAACCAACCAACAAAGTAATGGACAAGACCTTTGGTTCACTTATATATTTATGAATGGAAAAAGTCATAATGTAAATTTACTCATTAAAAAAACTTGGGTACAAATTACACATACATAAGACCACCCATTTTCTGATTCACATGGACACCTTAGACCCAAACAACTCATTGTAATAGACTTTAGTGAGAATACTCCAGGTAAAGATTACAACAATTGGAAGCATCTTGGATTTTTAAAAAAGTATATTTCAATACATAAGTTTGTATGCATGCTTTAAACAAATATAGTTCAAGAATGAGCAAAGAGTCTAAACAAAAAGTAATATGACCAGCACTAACATTAAACTTCTCATCCAGATTTTAATATGTTAGTCTAACGTAGTGTTAGTTACCATGCTGTACTGAAAAATGTAATGGCACAATCTGATCATGGTTCATTAAATATTATACCCTACTTCCCCATAATATTTAGGCTGGCCATAAAATTAACAATGCATAAGTAAATAAGTATAACCAGTTATAGACATTGTTTGTTTTACAAATTGCCATCAGGTAAGACATACTGTCCCCAGAGACTCAGAGATGGACATTCAATCATACCATTAAAACAGTATGGCCTGAAGAAATGGGCACAATTTTTTGAAAGTATATTAAGACAATCCTGTTAGCTTTTAGTTACCCCTTGTAAATAATCATGGTATGACTGAATACAAGACCAAACTTTGAAAAGCAAAGGATTTTAATCGGCATAGTGCATGATTGATTCAACGTAATTCCCAGGAAACAAGCCAGTTACTCGATTGCAAACTCCTTCATACCAGCCGTCATCATTCTTCTTTATCACATAAATGATTGCACCCTCCATAAACGACAGCTCATCGTCTTTGTCCTTTGTATAGTCATATATAGCAACAACTGTGGATTGGAAAGGGACATGTTTAGCATTTTATTAATAGCACCACTGTTAAAAAACAATTGTACTTCAAAAAATATTAAAAGACCAGTTTGCTATCCTGGGATTTTCCATAGTGAATTCACATGCTTTCCCTGTCAAACATTAAGTCCAGAAAATGAAATTTCACTTTCCTTGCAACATTAGCTACCAATAAGAAGTGGGTGGTGACTACCCCGAACGCTCAGTTAAATTGCTGACAGAGAGGTACGTCTGACTGTGACACAGTAAAGCAGTGCATATGGACACCTAAAAGCTCAACTATTAAATAATTGACTCCATAAGTGTGGCAGCCATTTCTGGTCAAATTACCTCAAAATATTTTTTTTAATTTTATTTTAAATTATTTCACTAGGGTCCCTGCAGCTATATGTATATATATATATATATATATATATATACACACACACACTATTCAGTGTGTGATCTTCTACACATTGCTGTGTAAAGCTGCTCCAACAAATGGATGGTCTTTCCTACAGAGCTTCTGTGTGAGAGGAAGTTCTGGCATCAATTTTCAAGAAGATGCAATGAGTGCAAGTAGAAATGTTACTGTAAGAGAAAGCAGAAGGGAATTTACAGCAACAGCTGCTATTTTTCAGTACGTGCTTGGTGAATACTTTACTCTTACCAACCTCCAGCTCACTGTGTGCCACTAACGAAGCAGAGATCTCCCTAAGGAAAGTAAATGTTGCCACCAACAATACTGGAGTTAAAAACTACCACTGAATATACAGAGTTCAGACATCACAGCCTTACCATTCAAAACAGTTAACACAGATTTATGCAACTGATCAGCTTTATGAATTCCAAGACACTACTACTTTACACCTATATACATTCTCATAAATCTAATGTCTTAGGCAGGAAATCAGCATCTCTATTATTCATGGGAAGAGACATTTCCTGTGTTAGTTCATAGTTTGCTGATGGGGGAGTCACTGATAAATTTCCCGAACACATTTTATAGATAAAAGTTTAGTGATCCACTCTAGCTATCTAGTTCAATGCGATAAATACAGCTCAATTTCTGGCCTTCTTGCAACAGTTTCTAGATGATTGCCTAGCAATCCTGAGTTAGCTAAAGCCACAGTCAAGCTCAGAAAAGATGAAAGCCATACAATTTACATCTGCTTCTCATAAAGAAGCTTTTTGGTTTTCATCTGTTCTAGAATGCTTGACAGTATCTTATAACATTAGGTGTAGCCACAAAAAAATAAGGAAAGCATTGGTCGAGTTCTGACTTAGGAGGGACAATGATTGTTCTCATCAGATCCACATTCCCTTCATATACCATTAATTCTCTGATATTGCACTAATGCAGCAGCAACACCTCTTACCTTTCTCTATATAGTTTTTAGGTGCCCAAGCAGGATCTCCATCTGCATAGGGATCACTGTACTGCACAACAGCAGCCTCCTCATCCTCATAATCCACAGGAGGTGGGGGTGGAGGAGGAGGAGAGTCATCAAACATCGGCATCTCGTCAGGGGGCGGAGGTGGGGGAGGAGTCGGGCTATCAGCAACTAGAAACGTTTGGAGATTATTTTTTTTTTTCTTAAATCAAAAACAGTGTGGAGATGCAAACAAACCTGAGGCTGTACACTGTAAATAAAAGGAGTGGGGAGACAACAACACATAGCATGCACTATGATTCCATGCACTGATTAGAAACGAGAGGCTTTGTATTAAACAGCTACAACACACAACTATATTTGTTATTAGTGGTCAAATCTACGTATAAATGCTACTAAAGCACATGCTGCGGGGCATAAGCTGAACATCAGCAGAGAGGAAAGCTTCCTGCTCCGACGTCCATGCGCTGCAGCGTTAGCTATGGGAGGACTCCGAGTGGCACCCTCTGAGCCAGGCAGCAACAGGCCTCTGGACTGGGCCAGAAGCTTCATCTTTTTTTAACAAATCCTTTGTAACCATCACTTTATTTCTGAACACTGCTTCTTCGGATTCCTTCTCTCTCAGAGCTAGCATTAAGGGGGCAAAAAGATCTGGTGTGGATCATAAAAAAGGGAAGAGACTAGTATTTAAGATTTAAACAGGTAAGAGAAAGCCAAGTAATCCTTCTGCAGAAGAAAAGCTTTGTACAGATCCTTATCTTGCAGACTGGCTTGTGTGTGTGTGCGCACATTCAGGATTTAATTAATAAAAGGAAAACTACAACAGGCAGCTGCTCCTCTTAGGGAAAAAGTGCTCAAGGAATTAAGTGTATAATCCAAAATGTGTAATTCCTGCCCTGAGATTCTCCAATCAGCACAGTTACAAGTTGCTTTGGGAAAAGGAAAAATAGAAAGGCATTATGGTATTTAAAATCAGTTCATCGAATTAGATTCCAGTAATGTTCACAGCAGCTGGCAGCAAAGGAGAGAGATGGCATGCTCAGATGCAAGACATCAAGTCACTTATCCTATTCCTTGGGAGCTGTGGTCCACCACACACGGACCTACGTGTAAGCACTAAGAAGCCAGAAGTTACTGAAAGGAAGCTACTATCACTAAAATCAACTTCATTACATAGCAATACAGATTCATTTTCAAGTAATTTGGGATTCTGCACATTGAAAACAGGCTGAAAACCACTGCTCTAGGCAAGGTTTGACAGAATGAGCTATCAGGCTCCAGGATGTGCAGGTCCAGCACAAAAATTTCGAGAAAAAAGCCAAGCTACAGAGTAAGGGGAAAAACAACACTGCATTTAGTGACGCTTTAGCTACTGCTAGTTAAAATGGCACAGGAGATTAGAAATAGGATTTCTGTTTGCTTGAACACCCTTTACTTTCACCTGGTCGCTACTTCCGTGGTGACAAACCTTTCCTCTTCATCCCCATGGGGCTCCTGACATGGGGCTTGTCCATGTCCTTACTGGGTCAGATTGGCTGTGCTGGTGCAGGGGAAGCCAGATCTCCTGCTGCCAGGGGGCAGAAGCCAGCAGGAGCTGCTGGGGCAGAGCCTGCCTCAGACCTGGCATCCAGCCTGCTCCCTACACTTGAAGAGTCAGTTCTCTTCTCCACTTGCAAGCCCAGCTCCTCTTCAACTTGATCAGCTGAGCTGCACACCCTACAGCTCTCTCCATCAGTAAGACTGGCTGCCACTGTCTTAGGGATTTCTCTCCCATACAGAAGCCCATTTATATCACTTGGAGACAGACTAACAAAGTCTTTGGTGGAGTGAGCACTGTCTTGCCCCTGTTACTGGATAGCACTCACAGGCAGGATTCATTAATCCACATGACAACACCATTTATGAATGGATTGATTTTGTGCAGTAGTTTCAGCACATCTTTCACCAAATGTATTTCTCCCCTTAATTTCTGTCTGCAGCCAGGAAAAAAAAAAGTATTGAAACAACAATCCTTTGTGATCTTGAGAAATCCTTACCTTAAGAAATGCATTTTTTTTTTTAATGCAAAGAAAGGTTATAGTTATTGAACAGTGAAATTGCATATTTGAAAATAAGAAAAGAGGGCAGGAAATGCAAGTGTAAAAGCACCAACACATACTCTAACTGAGATGCAGTGCAGAAACTGCAAGCTTTATGGGAAACATTTAAAACAATTCAACTTCACATTGAAACGAGGGTAGAGAATGGAACAGAAAATTAGACAAGTGCCACCCCATCGAAGTATCCCCTCGCCTCTTGGACTTTAATCTAGACTTTTCCTCATTCTAAACTAAAGCAGATTCTAGGGTAGCATCACTTCTCCTAGGGGAGGGGGAAAAAAGCATACAAAAGCCAGGCTAAATGAAAAAGGGTATAAGGATGAGTATTTATACAGCTCCAGGTTGAGATATCTTTTCTTCTATATATATTACCATCCCTGTTTTTTAAATGGGGACCAGCATACTCCTTTTGAAAGGACTGGGTGTGACAGTACAGCAATTTACATCCAATCAGTTGTCCCTGGGCACCAGACACACTGGAAAACCTCTCAGAGGAAATACCCATCGTTTGGGCACAGGGCGCAGGAAAAAGAGAAGGTGTTGCATCATTTCTAAGCCCTCTATCCTTGTGCTCGGAAAGAAGTCCCACAGAGCAGAGGATGTTGCTTTCACCCACAGATCTCTGTGATAAGGAAAAGACAAGTCCACCCACGTCTCCCCAACTCCGCTCCCCCAGAGACTTCTTGCAGAGAACAAGGCAGATGAAAGTCTAGCACACAATGCCAAAACTCAACAATAGCCTCTACAGCCAGTTTTGCTGAGCGTATGCGCAGACTGCCACACGCACCCCTGCCTCCAAAATGAGGCAGCAGCAGCTCAAAGCCATACTTGTTATATAACTTTCAAACCCGAGGGACTATTAGGAGGAAGAAAATAAAAAGAACAATTCTTAAAACCGTATTTCAAGCTTCAGCTGTTTTGCTGCAATCCCATTCACAAGTCAGCTTGCATTTTGCTGTTGCACACACAAATAAGTCTGTCCCTTTCACCTCTGCTCTCCCAAGGGCTGTGTTATCTCCAGGAGGACAATACTTGGAACAATTCAGAAGCAGGTGTCAATTTTCTCAAGTTTATCTGCAAGTGAAGACATTCTGTAACCTTCATCTTCAGCAGTTTTCTCTCTACACTTTGAATTTTGGAAAGGTTTGTCAACACAATTCCGTGGCATAGTATTCTACAACATGATTCTTACTATATACCAAGCACAACACCAAAGTACCTTCATTTTGAACGAGAACCAGGGAGATGTCTCCTACGTGCCTCTCTAGGGGAATGCTCAGAACATGATCACTTAAATGCTCTAACAGGCCCCTAAATGGATGCTGGAGCTATATAGCTAACTGCTAGCAGGAGCCCCTGAGATCCTAGCAAACCTTGTAATGGTTCCCAAACACTTTAAAAACATTTTTCATTTATTTCATGCCCTATCTACATTGCTTTCAGTCTGCTATTAAAAGAACTGCAAGGTACTCCTACAGAAAAGATATCCCCAGATCAAGAAAATGACTTTACATCCACACTAGCGCAGTGATAGTCACCTGAAAGGAATCAGGCAGTAATGGTAAAGGCAGAGTAACCAGTATAGAACACCTTGCAGCACAGGTCATAGCTAGGGAGCATCTCTCTCACAAACCTAACAAGCAGAGCTATGCTGCAAGAAGCTCAGCAGGGAAATCGGACCAGAGAACACAAAGAAATGGAGAATGAAAGGCTGCTGAGAGGAGAGATGCCTTACAAACTCCTTTGTAATGGCATTAGATCTTAAGATTGCACATTTTCAATTGACTGTACAGCTTCCTGAGAAGTACTACAGTATTGGAATCAATGGTTACACAGTATGTATTTTGACATTCTACATAAGCCTTTCTAATTAAAACTAATCAATTATCCCTAGTGAGAAAGGCAGGGTGATTCAACATGAAATTAATATTTTCAATTAAGATACATTTTAATAGTCACACCAAACATATGCCACATTTCACACTGTATTTCTATAATAAATTTGCAGTTCATAACTTAAATGGGTCAGTAATAATCATGCACATGTTATAAAATATTGAAGAGTGTGCCCTTCAGCTCCAATAGCATATTGACACTAGAATGCAAGATGGTATTAGCTTCTGGAAAAGGAAACAAAATAAGAGTCTGACTTGCCAGCCATGCATGCTAGAAGAGAGTAGGCTCTACCCTTTAACAGCTCAGCTTGTCCAAACTTACTGTTTTCCTGCACCCTGGCCACGAAGCCTGTGAGAGGTATCTGTGGAGTCAACTGAGGCATAGGGGGAGGGGGTGGAGCAATAGAAACTGGTAGCAACACACACACACACCATATCGGGGAAAGTAAAACGGACAAAGGAAAAAAAAAAAAAAAGAAACAAACAAAAGCAGCCGTCAGTAACCAGGACCACAAAACAAAGTATGTAAAGAACAACAAGAACACACACACAAGAACCTTCTTCAAGCTTGTGTTTCCAACAAGGCTGAATTCGAGGTTAGCCAATCAAGGATCAAAAAGAGCAGCATGCCCGTGTTTAGCCAGATCACAGCCGAGCACAGGCTGCGTGTCTGGAAGCTCACAGGGTGTGAAGGTTCTTGCTCTTTCACACGTTTTGTGTGCTTCACCTGGGGAGCACATAAAACTGAGCTGTCGTCTTGCTGCTAAATAAGGATTACTCAGATTTAGTAGTTATCTTTTCAAAGTGCACTACTAGAAGTAGAGGTGGTATTTCTCATGGTTCTGGACTCCTTCTCTAAAATGAAAGGAGAGCACTGCATCAAGTGCAGAAAAGCAGCACTGACACAGAGCAAAGACATGACTTTGCAAGGAGAACAGCATTCCAAAATCAATACCTCACATTTCACACAGAGAGCACCTCCCATCGTTTTGTTCTGGTGGGATGGGAGCAATGGGATAGCTTACTGTGCCTCTGGCTTTCATAGAAAAGGGATCTTGTTACTTGCTGATAGAAAAAACAGGTGGGTTTAGAGCGGAATGGAGCTTTACTAAGTCTTCTGCGGTTAGAGGGCACTCGGCAACCTAAAGCACTGGCAAAAGCTTTGACAGCTGCAAGTGGCTACTCTAGTGCACAGAGCTCCCCAGGAAGCACTTGCGAGCACATCTTTGAATATGCATCTATCTGGTGAGCAATGAGAGTTGTGACACACAGCACCAGTACTCAGAGACGCTGTGCTGACAGCCCAGATGTTCAACTCTTCCCTGCACAGAGAGCAAAGAGGAACAGGAACAGTGGGGCAGGCCACTCGTCCTCGGGCAGGATGCCTCCCTGTGAAGTGCAGGGAATGAAAAACACAAAACAAAACCCCATCCAGAAACCTACAAAACTTCAACTCATTTGTTTATACTGTGTCCCTTCTCAGTGGAATTTCTCTTGCACTGAAGCAGAGAAATTCCTGTGAAGATGGGAATTCAGCAGGGTAATCCAGTTGGAACCAAATTTGAAAGAGGTTCTGTACTTCCAAGTAAGCAACAGTTTTAAATAAAGCCATAACTAAGATTAATGTTTGATGAATTAAAATGAAGCATTTAGTTCATTACAAAACCAATAATCAAATAAACTGTATGCGATAAATGATCAATAAAAGAGAGAGAACAAACAGGTGTCTCACAAAATTGAAGTAAACATCTAAGAAAAAACAGAGTATTTGTTAGCATGAAAAGTAAAACCTTAAGGAAACATGGGACTTGGATTTAATGTCAAGACAGTAGCATTAAAAAAATAATCACCAGTTACAGAAACAGAGGAAAACAGTTTCACGTAGAAAAACACACCCATCAAAATACTATTTTAAAAAGTTAACAATCAGTATTTTGAAAACACCAGAGAGGCTAGATTAAGAAACTGCACCTGCATTTGAGCAAAAAATTGCTTTGGACAAATGTAAACATTCAGAAACAGTGGTGTGCACAGCATTTAAGACTACTGAACTATTCCCAGAAGTAAAATCCTGTTTATTCAACAGAACACAACTGTCCAAGCAGGAGGGAGTTTCTGTTGTTATGGTGAATTAATCTGGAGGAACAAGAGTGTGGAGGAAAAGAAGAGCTAATATGGGTGAGAGCAAGCAGGAGGAAAATCAGGATTGGAAAAAAAAGAGATGGGTACTGTGTCAACATATGAAAATACTTTCTGATAAATGTTAATACTTCTAAACCACTCAGAAAACTCTTCACCTCAGCGTCTCAAATATTTCATATGCATTCCTCCCTTTAGAGTAAGTACACAACAGCAAACAGTAGTCCAAAGAGATCTTCAATCCAAACATCAACATTTCTTTTTAAAAGAAATATCCCTCTGCAGTTTACAGAGTTGGCATGCTGAATACTACCAAGGGAAACCACTATATTACTATCTCTCCTCTATGTATATTTAGTCAAAATTTATGGAAACAGCAAGGAAGAAGCTTTTTGATAGAGCTTTCTACCGACAGTCAAGTGGATCCTTATTTTGCACACCTTTCTGCAGCAAACCTCGTTTGCCCTGTTGGGTAGGTAGGCATGAGGCTGCTGACTAAAATCTGCTCACTTGCTCATGGCAACCATCCCTTCCCTCATTCATTTCCTCCTATACTCCTCCTAGTGTGAAAGCACAGAGGAGTCATCAAGTAAAAGAGAGAAAGACTGAGCTCTTTAAGTCGAGCTTAAAACTAAGAACAAAGAAGAAACTTGGAATCATGAAAGGATTTAGGAAAGAGACAGAGTCAGGGAGGAACTGTGCAACAGGAACATGAGCATTGTGCTCTGACAGTACTCTCGTCCCCAGCCCAGTAGTGGGGGGACTGTACAACTACAGCCACATTAGGTCTCCTGCAAAAAACACTGGTTTTAGTTTGTGTTCTCCAAGCACACCTGAAATGCCAAGTATAATGTGCCTATAATTAGACAGGCAATCATAATAATTTCTTGTCATGAGTAACAGCAAACAAGTTAGAAGGGAAAACAGTATAATTGCATATACTGCAATTACTGTACAACTTCAATATGGTTTTTCTTGTTTGTTTTTCCTTCTATTTTGGGAAAGAAAGCAGTAATCTTATTGATGCTTTTCATAAATTAATTAAAATGCCATGCATGCTTTTACAATAATTTTGCTCAAAACAGTTTGTGATTTCAGAGCTCAGCAGCTTACTTGAATTTTGAGAATAAAGAGGCCCGCCATTAACATGAGGTTGAGCAGAAAATGGGGCAGTCACAGAAGGATTCCGTCTGTATCCACCAGAAGATGCTGAAGAAGTGGTAGAGTTGTGTCGCGAGATTTGCCTGGTCATTGTGCCATACTGGGAACCAGGAGCTGAACCAGGAGCAGCTGAAAAGCATTAGCCAGAGGAACCAAGGAAAAGACTTAAGCAGAACATTTCTTGTGATAGAATGCAGAAAATAGAAAAAGTCCAGAACATGGGAAATATTCGATTACAGTTCTCCAATAATTTAAGGTCAGTAACAGGAGATTAACAGAAAAACAAACATTCCTGTTACAATCAATAATAAGAAAAAACACACAGGACATAAACCAACACTCACATAAAGGGCATTGAGAAATGCTGAGAACTACTTTGAGAGACTGGATTGAACTGGAAAATTGAATCAGCTTCCAACTCTTCAGTGTATCTCAATTACACCATACCCTTTATTAAAATGCACAAAGAAAAAAACTCCACATTCTGCTCAAAAGAAATGTTTTTCATCGTGAACCTGACTTTGTCTTCAATCTAATATACGACACTAACGAAACAGTAAAATAAAGGTCATGAGCTTCAGACACTTGGCCTTTTGTCAATCATATTTGCTAGTTGTGCTTTTATATTGATGGAATTTGCACTAACAAATCAGAATCACCAATGCCAGCTGACAGAAAGGTGTATCACTCATTCTTCAGGATAAATACCCATTCTTCAGGATAAATACCCATATTTACCTTCCAAATGCTTGCTGCACAAACTTCAAGGTTAACAAAACGAAAGGTCTCTTTTGGGTTAACTTCTGACTGATAGAAGAATCGCACCTTGAAACTAATTTCTCTCACACATTTGTGGTCATGTGAGTCAATGCAATTCCTAAATGCAAAAACTGTTTTGCAATAAAATGTTCTGTGCTTTTATATACAGATATGATATAAATATATTAAAAAATGCACACACACACAAACTGCAAGCGATCAGAAGTTTGCAGTCCTGTAATGTTATCCAAAGTCACTTTCACTTAAGATTTCAGTATGGGAAAGTGCAAGAGGTTATGTGGGTCAAGGCCTCCAAAGCTAATTTCATAACTCAATCAATTTTGTCATCAGCCTGTGACAGGAAAGGGTGGGGTATTTTTTCCTGTCCGTTTTGAAAAGTACTACTTTTAGATTCCACCCTAACTGCTATATGTAATGTTTGAAGCAAGTTTTCTAGAACTGTTAGTTTATATCCTCAAGTCTTCTTTGACACCTGCCTGCAGCATTACAGAATCAAACCCAAGCCACTGGCAGACACTTGTGCTTTCCAGTCCCCTTACACCCACAGGGTAGGATTCACACATCGCCCTACACATAAGTTACCATTTTTAAGCCAGAGTGCAACTGTTGTGGCTTAGTTCCAGCTAAGTGCTGGGGTGAACCAGCAGCAGCAGGGACACAGCTGATTCTGTGATCTTATAGATCAGTTTAATTAGATCTTCGCTTTATTGGGATTAAATTTCAAGCAACTAGCAACCTTTCCCCCATACCTTGTGCACTTAGCTTTAGAGGCCTTAACCACAGGAAATTAGTGGAGATTAGATTTGTTTAAAAACAAACAAACAAAAAAAATCCCAGAGCTGATTTTTATATTAAAATCATGTAGGTCCCACCACAAAAGAAAAATCACCCTACTAAGTCCATTAGGAAAAACTGATTATTGATTATGCATCATGACTGCAATCACTTCAGCACGGACAAGTCTCACCTATCAGACTGCCCATCGGGAGAGGTGGTGGCAGTGGTGGTGCTGGCGGGGCTCCAGGAGGAACAGAAATGTGTGCTAGTAAAATAGTTTATATTCCCAATTAGGCCATATTATTAAAAAAAAAAGGAAAAAAAAAAAAAAAAGAGAGAAAGCAAGCAGTGGCACTTGATAGGCTTCCCAAACAAATAGGAAAATTTAACTGATACAAACTCAGGCCCTGATCACACCCTGGGTTCTGCATCTGCTGATCTTTATTCCCACTGATTTTTACGGGATGCCTGATGATAGTAAGATTTCACACCTATTTGTACCACTGCAGGATCAGAAACACCTGGGAAAGGAAAGCCTACATGTGTATAAGGAACTGAAGACTTGTCCTCTGAGCAACAGAGAAATCTCTGCAATAACAAAACTGCATTACACCAAAACTCCACTATTTTCTTGTGCAAATTAGCATCTGGACATACACAGTAAACAAGTGATTGAGTTGGTTTATTACCAAGATAATAATCCTGCCATCTTATAATAAAGAAGGATCCTATCCATTCTCACCATTCATCATTCTTAAAGACAAGGGAGTATGCTTTCAATGCTGAGAGATCCTGCACAGTTCTCTTTAACTGAAGATAGCAAAGTCAGAAGGATATTTCAGAAGACAACATTTCCCATTAAATATGTACATAGCTGCTGCTGCTTATGAGGGCATCCAGAAATGCCAAATTGTAGACAGGCATTTAAAAATACACTTAAGTTTTAAAAGGATACACTTGTCTTCCACTCCTCCTGCACCCCTTGATTGTCTTGTAAAAACATGGGCCAACAAAGGTGTTTTAGCCACACGCTATTCTGTAAGTGATTTTCCTGCAAGTACTTTCGGTAAAGAACTAAAACTTTAGGTGTCCCTCAGCACTCATAAGAGATTTCCCGAGCAGACTGTGCTTCAGGACAGATTCTACCACATCACATTCAGTCAAAATCCCTCTGCAAACACAAGCAAGTAACAAGCAGCCTTAAGTTACCATGGGAAGAGTCCCACATACCTGGCCCAATGGTTGGCGGGGAAGGGGTAGGCACGGCGATGGGAATGCCAATACTGCTGCTTCCACTGTTCTCTCGACTGCCGCTTCCCCCACTACTACCGCTGCAAAAGAAAGCCACAAGCATCAGCACAGCATCTCCTACCAAAGCTTATCAACAGTCACACTTTTTGTGTGAGCCCTGCTAGCCTAACTCAATTACAGACTGTTGAAAAATCCCCTATAAAATGCCTCTGTCTTTACCTACAATTGCATGCAGCTGATCAAGTCTGGATACATTACACTACTAAGAAATGGAATTAGCTAAGCTGATAAACATCACTATGAATAAAATGTGTAATTAAATGCTTCAAAAAATAAAAAGGTAATCAACCATACAAGTTCTAGGCAATGGAGTAACAACTGCAGGAGTAGTTCAGGGGCCTTGTAATAACTGAAAGTAGTATGCTGGGGCTGAAAGAGTTCATGCCTAAACTCAAAATAATTATTTAAGATTATTTATGCTGTCAGCTGAAGGAACATTTCCTCTACTCAGAACAGAAGTCCAGATTGGTAAGTTTTTAACTGAGAACAGACAGGATAAACCATTTGGGATGGGGTGGGGGGTATGGTGTGCATCATTTTCAGTACATTTAACCCTCTCCCCTACCCATGTACACACTTTTCGTGTATGAGAAGTTTGTTTCTAAGACAGTCTGAACATAACAGTACAGCCAGCTCACATTTTGTCTAACCAATATATGATATATAAGCCAGAGGCCAGCAATGCAGAACATACTTATGGTGAACTACTGGACAACATTTCTACACATGCCTTTGGAGGCCATAAAAGTTATTTTCCTTGAGGGAGCTGAAAAAGAATCAAAATTCAGACAGAATCTATCCTTATTCTTATCTAAGAGCACTCCCTAGTTCAAGTCTTGAATTTACATAGATTAAATTGATAATGTAAAGGAAACCAAGGAGACAAGATGTTTTGAAGCCAAAACATCACTTTCACTCATCCATGTTAATTAAAGAGTACTCTGTGATATTATAGTTTATTTACCATTCCTGGAGAGCTATAAATCAGTCAGTAGTCAAGTGCAAGTCATTCAAATATATCTTAAGAAAATAACACTGTTAAAAAAAGAAAATCAGTAATCTGAAATGTAAGGCAAGATAATTCCTTCAAAATTAGTGTTCCGTCTACTCAAGACCTTGATCTTGTAACCATGGTTGCAGCTGAATTTCTAACTGCAGTCTACATAAGAGAAGATCTTGTGAGACAAGAGTAAGAAGCATTCACAGTAGCCAGCTAACAAGATCTTCAATGCAGCGACATTAAGAATTTATTTAATTCTGACAGTATTTCATCATCAACTGTGTCCAAAATATTCTCCAGTCCCTGCTAGTGACCTACCATGTTTAACTGCCTGGAAGTTTAAAAGAAAAAAAGAAAAAATACTAAGAAAGAAGCTCTCTAAAAAGTAAGCTAACCTTTTACTTCTAACTAAATTCAATTCTTCTGTCTCTTTTTCCTCTGAAGTTTGAGGTCTACGATAAAAATCAAATTTTAAAAAACTGAACTCAGTCAAGAGGCTCAGAGAGAGATGTAGCCTTGCAATTCAAGAACAAAATTACATTTTAAAAAAGGTATACTCAGGACATGTCATATGAAGACACTTAGTATTATGGAAGTCAACAATGCAGTGAAGTTCTGTTGATGCAGTGGCAGAATAACTCACCTTTTTGCCTTTCAACAAGAAGCCAACAGGCACAGAGCTTCAAAGCTTTTCCGTGACTTTACTAAGCATCAGCTTGCCAGGCAAGAAAGAGTTACTGTGAGAAAACCCTCTACCTGTGTGTTCGTGGTCTCTGGTTCAAGGAAGCCGTTCTTCCTGGACTGTGCTGACTGCCCAGCCTGGCAGGACTGGTCATGTAATCATTGGGGACTGTTGGTGGTTTAACTGGCTCCAGGGTTTTGTAAGGAGTATTTCGTCTGGTAAAGGAAAAACAGATTTGAAGACAGAAAGATAAAGGATCAGAAGATCAAAAGGATAAATAAAGGAAGTAGTAAAACCACTTGTTTTCTTAAGTTTTCATGAGAGATCACTGCACAGTGACCCACATTACAGTACATTAAAGAAATTCCACTGGGCTGGGTAGACAGGTCACAGTCAGCTGTCTAAAGTAGTCTTACATAGACAGATGCATGCAAGTTGGCCTATAGCACATAAACTGGTCAAAAAAGCCTAAACTAAACATACCACCCAAAATACATTCCTTGAACTATGTAACATACAATCCACATAACGTTCTGGGGTTACCTGTCAGTACACTGCAAACAATAAACTTTCACTGTTAACAATTTCCTTTTCCTTTCCTTCCAAATGCTTTCCAGAGGTATTCTTGGCTAAAAGTATTCATCTCATTTACAACAGGAGTAAGGCTGAATCAAGATTCACAGAACAAGTGACATTTGCAATCACCAATGCTTTTCCTAGGAGCACTGTTTCACACAGTAATCAAGCAATCTCATCTCACATTAGCACAGATGAGCTTCATTGCCTTCATTTTGCAGCCCAAGAAAGCAAAGCCCAGAGACTACCAAAGTCACCTACCAGACTGCACTGAGTCAGAAATATAACACAGATCTTTCAAGATCTATTTTCCAGACCCCTTACTGCCTTAAGAACAGTGTGTTGATTGTACTGAATAGCAGAGCTCTTTGGTTCCCAGTAGTAACTAAGAGATCATCTGCAAAACACAGAATTTGGCAATGCACCAGCGAAGCAAAAACAAAAATACTTAACTACTGGCATTAATTAATTTGTTCGATTACTGGTTATAACTGAGTTGGTAAGTTATACAGCTTCCTGGTGTTTCAAGAAACTTATTGACTTCCTTTTCACAATGTGAAATGCAACACTACTAAACTTAAAATGTAATAATTTATTATTAAAACCTTTTAAAGAAAAAAGTGGAAATACTGTAATTGTTTCATGTACTGTGGTGTTTGTAAATTAGTTTGCCTATATAAAGAACTCTAGATGATTTTAATATGCAAGCTGTCACCACCTATAGATCCGCCAAAAGAGATCAGTTGTGGAAAAAGTAAAGAAATTTGGTATTCCAGTTGTAAGAGAGATCTAAAGACTACCAAATAAAATTGTGAGCAAGGAAGACAATGTGCTTCCAACATAAATAACCTTTGGAAGTATTGTTTTAAAGCACTCTACCTTGAAATGCGCTAGCAATAGCAACTACTGTTCAGCTCTGCAGTACTATTTTGCCTATACAATATATTGTCAAAAGCAAAAGCCCACTGCATCCTCAGGTTCAGCAATGCCTCACCTTCTCCTTTGTCCTTCTCAGCTTCATTGAAGAACTCAAACTCCTAAGCGCCAAAGCCACCAGTTTGTTTCCAGCACTCAAATCCAATCCTTCCCTTTGCTTTTCTGCCAGCCTTACAGGGGATGAAAGCACTCTTTCCTGACACTCCCCAGAGCTCCCCACCTCACTGTCCCCTATGTTTCAGTGTGACCTGATAACCCTTGCCAAGAGGGAGAGCTACAGGGAGTCCAAGGCCTTGCTCTGCTCCAGGACCCTCAAGGAACAACTTCAACTACTTCCACCAATTCACTTATTCTTACATGGTGCTTAAAACCTGAGCATCCAAGGTTTTCCCCAGTCTCTTCCTTCAAGAGACCCCCTGCTTGCTTCAGTTCTTTCCCTTTTCACTCCATGTAATTTGTGTGCAGGACTCTCTCCCCACCATACTCCTTTGGATAGTCCTGCCTTGGAGGGACGAGCTGCACAACAGGCAGCACGTACTTAAGGGCCCGTGTTACACACTACGCTCATTCTGATTTACACGCTTATCTCTGCCTTCTGGATCAAAGGGAGAAGAGTAGTATCCCTGCGGTTTCTAGCGATTTTTTTCTGCATAAATTAGGGTAAGTCATGCCTATGATATTTCATGCTTTGGCAGAACACGGCTGCTCAAGACAAGAACTGTACTTCCTGAACAAGAAGGGCAGATAGAAATCTCTCTTACAAGCCCACATAATTCCTCCCCCTCAGCCAACTGCTGCCTCTTGTCAAGCTCATCTGGAAATGACATTCAGCTGATTAATCCTTATCAGGCATCAGCTAAGGCAACCAAAAAGCTCTGGTTAGTTCAGGGGGAGCATTAGAGAGACAGCTCACCAGGACATCAATGCTGCTGTTTCACTAGCAAGCATCCAAGAGGACATGAAAGAGCTACCCAGGTTCCCAGGGCTGATAAACAACTCCTTCTCAGCTGGGATAAGAGACACAATTGGAATACTGATTTCATGCCCTTGAGCAATGGGAATTTTCACAAAACATGCTGAGGAAACCTCTAGGGTAATTTCTCTGTGGAATACGCAACAAACAGTACCATCAAAGTATCGAATCAGGATTAAAAAAATCACTAAGTCTTCAAAAAAAGCAGTTGCTGCTTCTGATTTTCCTTGATCATTGCTCCTGATCCCCATTCTGTTCTGTCTCATTATTCTTCATTTTTTCAGCTTCCTGCTCCTCCCAGACAACATACCTGGAGCTAACACAACTACGCCAGCCAGGCAGCTTTACAATGCCTCAGTCCCCCACAGCATAAAGTAAAGGCTGAGTGTGACAAATAGGTAGAAGGTTGTTTAGAATGCCTTTTGGAAGCTGTTACACAGTTGGACGGACAAAACCATATGGCACGTGCACTGAGCTTCTTAAGTATTAATGTTTTGGTCTCTAGCAACAACTACTTGCTGGCACACCAAGATAAGCAGATTTCACTCCCCGCAGATCCACAGCAGCAAAATAGATGCAGGGAACTCTGCTCACAGTGGGACTTGGGAATAGCAAAATCCTTCCTCATTTAAGCATAAAACTAAAAATGCACAAGCCTGCAAGAATCAGTGTTGCCACTGTAATCACAATGCCACAAGTTGTGCTTAGATAATGCAACAAATACAGCACCAACATCCATTTCATAGCTCATCTAATATTGAGAAATGAGTAGATAAAAACTTTACCAGTGAGGTCTTTCCCCCACTGAAGTTAAGACCTAAGAGATTCTTTTGTATCACTAAAGATTTCTCCCCAAACCCAAGAGACTCCTCATATCTATAATAAATCTTTCAAATCTTTCAAAAGGTCATCAGGAAAAGAAGAGTCAATGCAGCTGAAAGAGTTTATACAGAAAAGGTAATTGTGACTTTTTTTGCTAGAGGCAATCAGAATTGTCATCTACCTATGAATTTAAGAAGCACCAATACTGGCACAACTAAGAGTTTCTCTTACACAGTCAGGACCAAGCAGTCCATTCTTACCCCAGAGTTCCCCGGCCTGACATGGGAGGACTTGGTGGTTTTTGTGTAGGCGGATTTGTTCTTGACAAGGTGCCAGTTCTTGCAGGCTGGTTATTTCCATGCTGAAATAAGGGAAAACATGATTTTATTTTTGTAACAGAGCTCTATTACTGACAGCTTTTTTTTTTTTCTTTTTTAAGTGTAAGAATATGAAGTGAGAATTCCCAGACAGCTGTCAAACAGCAAGTTTTCAGCTACACACAAGACAGAAACCAGTAAATACAGTCTAAATACAAGCTTAATATTATTTTTGCTATCAATTTACAACAGACATCAGAAAGATAGGTAATTGACAGGTTCATGCACAAATCTCTTATATAATTTTTTTCTTTAAAGGGAAGCCACATTTGTATTCATAGCCATTCAGGTGTTAATAATTTAAATCAAACTTTAACACTGACAGTTCAATACAGCCAGCATGGCCTAGAATTTCTCAATTTGCCCTGCTATTTGACTAGCAGAGTCATTCAGGTTGTCTGGGAAGTCTCCTGCAAAAAAATGTAAGTGAAGGGATCAAGGCATCTACTGAATTCAGAGCAAAGCACTATATGTGTTAGAGAAATTAATGTATCTATGTATAAATGCAGATGTCAATGTATCACAGATATATTGACACACGCTAAATGCTGTAAATAAAAAAAAAGTATAGCATGTTTAATCTAAATATCCTATGGAAAGCAGAGGAGAGTGTAAGAGAGCGCTAGTTTTCAGTTTTAATGGCTCTGCAGCCTCTACTATCAGTCACATGAGGCACTGTGGGTCAAAGGAGAAATAACACTTCTTACCTTGGCTTTTAGCCACTTAACGTTGGCAAGAAAAGGGGGGGAAAAAGGTAGAAATTAATGGCAGATCCATCACAACTGATAGGACAGCTTAAACTACAGATAATCACATTTTTTAAAAAATCATTTGTGTCTACTGATAATTAGCTAACTCATCCCAGTACACTAACAGATTTTACTGTCTCAGTCATTGAAAGTTCTGTGCCTGACAAAGTGACCAGAGGAGAACCACTTGTGTCAAAATTAAATTTAGCTAAGCTTTGCCAGATACATCTGCTAGGCTCCTCATGGCCAGTAAAGGGTAGAAAGCTCTTTGCTGACCATTCAAGTCCAAATCCAAATGAATGCTATTTCAATGGCAACATGCACTTAAGGATTCATTCACGGAACCACAGTTTCAGCTCTATGTGCAGAAGAGATGTGCCTGTTGTTTTGACACTTAACCTTCATGTGTTTTGAAGACATCCTAGCTGCTGCATTGAATGGCAAATAAAGAAAAGGGAATTTTCAAACAGGATGAGCAGCAGCACCTTTCACCTCTGGTTTATTGACTGAAATCTCATTCAAGCAAGCACAACACTGGCTGTTGAAAATTGTGTTGGCATGGCTCTAATGATTATTATTCTGAAATTTTAGCTCTTAGATTCAAGTAATCCTGTGACTCCACTGTATCATTTTAACAACCTTTGTGATTGCAGAGGAAAAAAATATAAAAACTTTGCCTTATGATGAAAGCATGTAAAATTTTAAATAAATTCAAGTTCTCTGGTTTTTTTTTGCAAGGGGACCTGGGGTGGTTGGGAAATGGGACACAGGGATAGACACTCATGTTTTTGAATCGAAAAAAGATGGGTTTCATCAATTTTGGAAAAAACAAAAACAAACAAACAAAACCCTCAAAAAAGCAAACACAAACACCCAAAATATAAAATAATTGTTTTATTATAAGCATTATATATATATATTACATATATATAAGCATTATAAAATAATGTGCTTTTTTTTGAGGTTGTTTGGAAATAAACTGTTACTTCCAGAAGAAGCCTCCTAAGGCACAGCATTTCAAACTGTGGTTGGCACCTTCTCTTCCTTCTCCAAGAAACACAGATCAGTTTAAAGGCATCCATGAACTCAATAAAAAAAGTAATTAAAACATGCTATACAGCAATGTGCATTTGAGATTACTAATGGGGTCTGCAAAACCACTGAAAAACAGCTGGGGTTTAAAAATCAAACGAGGTTGAAAGCCACTGCCCTAAAGTTATTGATATTACAGAACAGAAACGCAAAACCTCTTCCAAAATTCAAATGAAAAAGTTTAGCTCTGGTAAGTAAATTTTAAGGTCAACCCTTTTACTCCCAGCTGGGGCAGAGGTTCATCATCAGAGTTGGCAGGCACTTAAAACACTTCTGTCCCCACATACTTATTTCATGGATAAACATGAAGGCTGATTTTCCAAGATGCCAGAGTAGTCTCCAAGGAATTATATTTTTAAAACAGGCCTTTAGCAATGAAGTTTGCTTTCTCCTCTCACAGGAATATGTGACTCTTCCTCTTACTTTCACCAGTTGCCAAGGGCAATGGCATAACACAAGGAATTTGTTAAAGGAGACCAAAAAGTGAAAAACTCTTGGTCTTGTCTCTCCGCAGCAGCCATAGCTAGAAACTTTTTAAAGGCTTAAAAGGAAGGGTGGCATTGTTTCTTATCCAGTCTCTACTAGTAAATTTGCCTGCCTCAAAGATATAAACCCAAAATGCTTCCTGTCTCTCCTTCCCTTATGCAGTGTCGTTCAGCATTTAAGGTAGTTCTACCCCCTTCTTAATCCCTGTTACATTCTGCCTTCCCTGCAGTGACAATATGATTATCAACATCTAGCAATGATTCAGTTATCTTCATCTTATTTCAAGCCTTTCTACTGCTGAGTACGGTTTAACACAATAAACATTTATCTCGAGTCCAACAGCTCTTGACCTTTATTCCTATCTCTAGCACTAGCGAGCGTCATCTCTTTTGCTACCAGTTAAACAATATACAGACATACACACACTTGACTCTGCAGAAGAAACTGTTGTCATACTGCTTTCTATAAGTAAGAAGATCCTCTCTGTTGCTGTCAATATAAACAAGAGTTATACAAGCAGGAAAACAAAAGCCCAGAACACAAAAAGAACTGGGATTTCCATGGGTGAAGAACTCCTGATCCAAAAGACCTAAGTAAGGGAGGAAAGCAAATGAATCTAAGCAAGATGAACCATATGGCTATTTAATCACTGTTAACAAGCTAATTAATTGGGAGGACACTTTTTTTTAAAATTTATTGGCTGAGCTTATAAGGTTAACATTGCTGCACTTCATGGTCTGAAAACAAAATGTAATGCTTTCTAAGCAACTAAAGAAAACTGCTTGGAATTGGGAACAGTTTATGCAGCAGAGTCTAGACTCAGCATGATTTTAAGAAAAAGGTAAAAAAAAAGCAGAAAACCAAAAGGAGAAGCAGGCAACATGTTTAATGTACATTCAAGCATCTCTCTACAAATGCCTCTAGGCCAACCAGCCAGCTGGCAGAACATGACCATCACCAACTTGCCTGAATAGTACTGAGAAGGTCAGAGCCTGGAAGGAAGGAAATGCAGGGCATGAAGAGAAGCAGCAGCATGCATAAGGTTCACAGCTTGAAGAGGGAAGAGACTGTTCTGAGAGGGTATAAAATAAGAGATGGGAGATGCAAAAGGAAAAAAGCTTAGTCAAATAAAGAGCATCACTGAGAACTCCTGCAGAAGCCACGACTTACATGACTCGCTTCTCCTGCTACTTATAGTACTGTACACACAGAAGACAGTTGCCAGCCAGATACCAGCACCCTGGATGACGTACAGAGCAGAACAAAAACACAGTGTGTAGGCTTGCTGGGAATGCTTGTGATGCTGAGGCAGAGAACTAGACAGACCAGGATGTTCCCACAAAGAAGACAGTAGGGTAAGCAGCAGTACTGGTTGGGCTTTCTTGCAAACATCGTAACAGAGAGATGTTTTAAAGAAGCAAGCAGAACAATTTTGCCTTTTCGTGGAAAACCCAACAAGCATGTGGCAGTCCTGGATAAAGCTTTAAGGGTTGTCACAAAACTAAGAAAGAAACCAGTCTCAGGTTCAAGAAATAGGAGTCAACCATGTTGCATTTCCAAAATAGCACAGCTAGGGCAGTGACACATCTGCAGGGTTTCAACAGCGTGAGAGAGCAGGTTGACCAAGGACCGAGCCATTAGTGGACTGGAAAGTAGTAATGCAATTAAGGCAATGAGCAAAACAAGTGTTTGCAACAGCCATGCAAGGCATTTATCAAAGCCAAAAGGGAGGCTGCTCCCGTAACTGATGCCAGGAATTTAGAACACCTGGACTGAAGCAGTTTAGCTGTGGGTTTGGAAGGACAAACAATGATTGCTCATATCAGGAGGCTTACTTGCTTAAGGCAACTATTTTGGCAATTCCAGCATACTCAGTTCTGGTAGTCTAAACAGTACAAAACACCTGCAGATAACGGCACTACTGCAGGTGGCTGTAACTGAGGCCAAAGGGAACAAGACCAAGAATTGTATGAATGGGTGGGGTGTGAGGCAATCAGAAGTACTTGCTGGTAGCCAAAGGATGTCCATACATTGAGGGACTCCAATGGCTGGCCTCAGGAGGCAGCTATCTACCTGTTTTTAGTAGTTTTCATGCCAAATAACACGACATGGGGGAACATTAGTCATGATTCAGGGAACTACAAAGCTATCATTTGAGCTACAGACTGTGCTTGGAAAACTAGGGATGTTGCACACAAATCATTTATGTGAGCAAATGTATCTAAAAGGCCACACAAAAGGCCACTTGCAGACAGAAGCAAAATTCTTATCACAGTGATGTCCAGCAGGTTTCTCCTGCACATTTCAGCTATGAACTCCCCAATTTCAGATTGCAGGAACTTCAGATCTCTGTGCAGGTTGGTTGTACTTCCCCTGCTTTATGTCTCTCACTATTCCTCCAGCTCCTGAATTTAAAGAGCCAATTTCTCTATATCCTGCCATATTTAGGATCACTGAAAGTCATCATGAAAGACCTTGCAATCTAAGTGCTGATCAATGGAAACAAAGGTTTACAAAGTGTGCCACTCTGATCTCCATTGATAGTAAGTTATGAGTAATATATTCGTAACTTTCACATATATGATGTGCAAAAAACAAATCAGCCTAAGATCCCTTACCTTTAACCAGTAATCAGAGTCATCAACTGCAATAGAAAAAAACCCCACATGATTGCTCTTGACTCTTAGTCAACTTAAAAAAGGTACTTCCTTTATTAGTCAAGGGAGAGTGTCCCTACAAGAAGGTAGCTAGCCAGTAGACCTTTTGAAGTGCTATCAAATATGTGCAGCTTGGCAATTTTGCTCAGGATTGACTCCTGCCTCACCAGTGGAGCTGTTTTGGAATACCACAAAGGTGACACAGGGCAAGAAAAGCAGCAGCTGGAAAGGTGCTTGTATATGAAGGTATGAGATGGCTGAGGAAAAGAAAGAGTAAAACCCTAAGTCTTAGAACACGGTTTCCTTACAGAAATCAAGATATGAAATTTGGGAGAACAGGTAATCAAAGATGCCTTTCAGCAGGCAGGCTGTATGTGGGTGTCAGACACTCAGGGTAACACATTTCTGCCACTAGTTTTCAAAAAAATGATTCCTGTGTCTCAGTTTTCTTATCAGAATGTGCCAGAAGCATTTTTTTTGTTCTTTATCTCCTTATAGTCCATGGTAAAGCAGATTTTTTGGAGAAAATTTAGGATTGAAATCAATACTTCTTTCAAAATTGAACATATGTAGGTAAGTTTCTCTTCAGTGAAATCTTATCTTTCTCTTTTAACTATAACCTCTCCCTGTATTATCTGCAACATAATAATTAGTCTTCTGTTAACAGCAAACAGATGAAGCTTGTCAGTATTGCTTCTCTCCTTTTTTTCTTTTTTTTTTTTTTTCTATAGTTTCCAATTAAAAGGCAAGAATTTTCAAGTCAAATGTGACCTTAGGATGTTTTTACATTTTAAACTGCTATTAACATACAAAAACCTGCTTGTGGATGATAGACAAACCTTATATTGTTCCCTCAGCACTCAGTAGTCTTGGTCAGAGAAAGATACCGAGATTTCTGCCTTCAAACACTTCAAGCATTTTCAACTGAGTTGGTAGCTTTGCATCTAACTACCATAAAAAGGGTTAACATAAAAAAAAGTATTTTCAAAATTAGAAAATAAAGAGACCTCAAAGTTTGGAGTTTCAATTGCAAGCTGAAAGGCTTTAAACCTACATTGTATCAGATGACACTAGGCACGCTTCTGAGTCTCTGGTAGCGAGTGCCCTACGGAAAGCACACAGTGTTAATGCTCACTACAGAGTCATTAGAGTTGGCAACAGGAAGTTCCTTTTTCCCCCAGAGAAGCACTCTTTACCCTACAGCAGTATTTACTGTTTGGCCATGACCCCAGAGGGATGATGTGACATTAATGAAATTGGCAACACGACATCCTTTGAAGCGTGAATGTCTGATAGAGGCTGGTAAGGGGACAAAGGCAGCAGCGGCTCAGGTTCAGGATCCCTGTGTCACTTCGGTTTTATTACAGTTAATTATTTAAAATTTAATACCCCAGTGGCTAACACATAAACAGTGTTATCCTAAAGGGTAAGTAGGCACGATTAGGTAGCCTTCCACCCTCACATCAGCATCTCATCTGCATGTTTGTTTTGCACTGACACAGATGTAAGCATGAGGACTACAGGCGAGTAGGACAGGCTGAAAAGGGTGGGTAAGAGCAAGACTCCCTTCTTTAAGCCTGGTGTTTGTTAAGTTCTGGCCCAATCCCTACTTTAAGGGAGTCCTTCCAACTTCTATTTGCTTGAGAAAGATTTCTGAATGCTTAACTCCTGTTTGACTTCCTGGGCTCAAAAGGTTCTTATAGTTTTAATGTGCTGAAATGCAAATTTTTTTTATGGTGAGAAAATTACAATTTCTTTCTTGAAGCTGAAAAGCAATCAATCTTCACATACAATTTAAGTTTGGTTTTGAAGAACTATTAGTTCCATAAAACAAACTTGATCCAATTACAGCTATTAGGCATTTCAATTAGGCATGTATTCAACATTTTATCTGCCTGTACCATAAGGCATCATTTCAATTTCCTACTTAGCTGCCATTTTACAAATTGCTGCAATTCCACCTGCCTCCTAATCGAAAAAGATTATAATAAGTTCAAAGGCCAATCTGAATTTGGCTTTTAAGGGCAAATTCTAGGGCTTTTAAGACAGCTTCCAAGCTTCCTCCTTCTTCTCCCCACTCTTAAACTAAGGATTTTCTGTATGAGTAATTGTGTTTGACCTATTTATTTGCTGGCACAGTATATTTTTTCTTTCCTTTCACAAAAAAAAAGGAGAAAAAGAGGAAGGAAATGTTAAAGTAGCCTCTGCCTAATAATTTTAAACCAAGCTCCACACAGGAAGGTAGACATTCATATCATGACAGTTGCTCTTGTTTACCAAGAACGACTTCAGCTGCATTCCCCAATGCCCAGAGGGTGACAGCTGAGCAACTACTTAACAGACCAGCAAAAATGCTTGCCTGTGTGTTTCTCAGAGCCATCCACACATATCCGTGTTGCAAGGCAAAGCCTTCTTGCTAGCAAATCAACTTTAAAAGCCCTCCTAATTTTGACTGATGCTAGCCTTGGCTTTATAAGGACATATATAAACCCCAGCAACTTTCCTCCTTTTGCAGACATTGTCTATATCTGTCCCTGCAACTCTGTCATGCTAGGATGCTCTACAAAGCTTTTCAACCAAAAAGCTGCTGGAGGAGGAAAAAGCACTGCCTTCTGAGGAAGTGTCTCCCATCAGTGAGGAAACCTGCTATAGAGAGCAGCTGCTTATATCACTGCCACCTCCACCCTCACCTGCCCCCACAGAAATTGCTTCATATATGTGAGACAGAAGGAAGCAGGTAGAGCTGTCCTCCCTGCCCCAAGTGCAGGCACCTGCTTTTGCATCCCTTCTACACAGCCATAAGAAGCAGAGACAAAGAAAATGAGCTGTGAGTATATATAGGAGGTGTTCCTGCATTTGCTCAGATGGAAAATGTATGGTGAAGATAGCATTTACTCTGAAGATTACACCTTTCTAATTTTTTAACTCTGTGAGATATTACTTTTACGTACATTTTTTATATAAAATAATTCAGGATCACCGTGAAAAATATACTGCATGTATCAATATTTAATGAAATAAATAAAAGCAGAAACAGGGTATAATCCAGTCTGTATCTTTGATTTCTCTCGCTGTGTTTTTCCTTTCTGTTTCTTTATCAAAGCATGCACCAGAACACAACAGAGTTCCACTAACAGCAATAAACTGTCATCTGCAGATTTCAAAACGTTGCATAAATTTTATTTAATACTTAAATGCCAATGTATGTGTTGTACTTTATTTTACTGATAGTGGCTACAGCAGAAGACATTCAAGGACCTGCAAGTTAGCCAAACTGACAATTATTCCAGGCAAAACTCAGAATTCTTTTACTCTAGAAAAACGTGGTTTATAAGGCCCTGTTGGACATGTTGCTGTCCAACTTGGGGTGAAGTCTTTGCTCAAGAAAATAAGGCTTAACAGAATCTAAAGCATCTTCTAAGACCATTCTGGACAAAGTTTGTAATTCAGTGTGCTTCCCCCTGATTTGTATGTCCAAGTGGTAACTCAGGTTCTCAGCATCATCTGTTATTTGTGCTGACTTCCAACAGGACCTGATCTGGTTTCTGAAGTTGTTTTGGTTGGATTTTCTTACAAGAGCACTAGCTACATCTAGGTTTGCAGACAAAGCAAGCTACTTCCTTCAGAGCTTTGATCTGTGTCAGTCTTGGAATCCAATTAATATGATGGCTAAAACATTTAATTATGTCATTAATTAGTGACATAACATAATGACTGTGTCTCAGCACACCCTTTTCAGCAGTGTGTCCAGTGAATGTCAACACTAATGAAGGTGTCAAATGCATGACAGCCACCTTGAACTATATACATGAGGTCTGGTTGGCAGCTTATTTCATTTGTGTAACAAGTCTACACAAAAAATACCAACTAAGTGTTTCATGCCTTCCACAGTTGTAAAACTAACTCAGGCAAACCACTCAATGAAGAAACAATAGCATGATATAATTTGCAGCTGACTTCTAATGAGTTGGTAAATTTGGTTACTACTAGCAGCTATTTTTACCTCTGAAAAGACCAAGCTTTTATTATAGAATAAACTACTAACATCTAAAAAAACCCTTTACCAGAAAAATCCCATAAGAGTTGCCTATAAATAGGTAAACAGAACCTCATTTCCACCCCCTAAACAAAGAGGATCACATGAATAAAGACACTGGCATTCCCAAAAGCAAACAGCCATACTGGAAAATGCAACTGCTACACCTTAACAGCTTCAGCCTTTGTGGATCAAACCACCTGTTTCGAGCCTGCACAATTGCCAATAGTTCAGCAAAGCATCAATTTCAGAGACTAACAGTAACTATTCTACTTTTAAAAAGTCTTCTACAGCACCTGATCCCTGGAGCACTTAAATGAAGAAACCAATAACCTGACACTGAATTCCTGTGTTCTTTATTCACAGAGTGCTCAAATGCAGACTGTACTGAAAAATCACCAATTTCTCTGACTCCAGTGTTTCTATTTCGTAGAAATTCAGACCATGTCTTTCAGGTTTTTACACAAGACTGTTCTTCATCCAGTCTGGCTTCAATTATTGTAAATTGTAAATTCAATTATGTAAAAAACCAGGTTTAATACAGATTTAGTTACAAACAAACAAAAAAAAATCAGGTAGTCTGAAGTCACTACATTAATTCATAGTCTAGAGCTGTCAGGATATAGAACTTCTTTCTAATTTGTGTTGGAATTAGACTCCTCTGGCCACTGGGATGGTTACTACAAATCAGGAGGGACCTTGGTACTCTTTTGTGTCAAGTAATTCTGAAAGATATGTTCCTCAAGAGCTCAGCCATTCAAAGGGCACATGATGGGCTGATGTAGCTGCACAACTGATTGACCGGAGCACATCAAGTTTTAGAGGATGCAGGGGTGTTGAATTAGTGCCATCCAAGGGAAGATTGTTGTAAACTGAATATACCTGGAAGGCCTGCTCTAGAGGGATACAAAAGTATTTATTATAAAAAGATGTCCAGGGAGCAAATGGTGTTACATTAATTCACTTCAATTATGACCACTTCAAGGAAGGTAGACATTAATTTATGAAGGCTTTTATTTGGAGAAAAGGAAAACCAGACTCTCTGAAAGCATGGGAGACATCAAAAATCACTGTGATTTAAAAGCAAATGAGCTGACCCCCTTTCTGCTGTCCACCCTCCAAAACACCCCACCCCACCAGCTAGTTTCCCCAGAAGAAAGGACTTAATTTTTCTCAATAACTAAAGAAGTAAAGGGACAGTGACAATTTAATCAAAAGGAGGAAGGAGCAATAATCCTAAAAGTCAGTCACGGCTCTTTTTGACAAGTCATTAGCCTAAGATCATGAGCCATTATTTCCTGACACTATGACTTCCACTGACAGTCACAAGGTTATGGCTAACAGTGCCCCAAAAAACCCGCACTGTAAAACAATCTGTTTTGTTATTGAAATGTTTGTGTATGGAAGCATATCAAAACCATAACCCTTCCTATCATAAAGGGACTAAACATTTTAACATCAGTACCATTCTGCCCTGCCCCTATCTCCTGGTCTGTGTTACTTGGAGTCCTCAAGTATCTGGGTATTCTTACCTTCACGCCATGGCCAACATCATCCAGCACCGTGTAGTCTATAGGTTTTCGAATATACCTTACAGGACGTTCCATGTTCGCTGGTGCTATAATTTTGTGAGTTCTTGATGTGTTCTTATTGGTCGTCAAAATGCCTATCTCTCTGCGAGCGACCTTTTCTTTATGGATGTCCACAGTCTAGATTAAAAACAAGAAAGTATGGGTTTCTTTAGGCATTTGCTGGTTGTTTGGTTTTTTTTTAATAGAGCTAGCTACGTGTTTAGGCTTTGCTGTTAGATAAAGAGTCTGAACTAAGTTAATGCTGCTGGAAGGATGCCAGTTTATTGATGAAATGAGTTTAATCTACACGAATGTTGTTAGAAAATTACACCTTAATGAAATAACCAATATTAATAATAAAATTACAATTATACATTACTGCTTTGACACTCTAAATACACTATGCAGATACAGTCCTTGCAGATGAACCCTCAGTGTTCTTATGACAGGCACTAGTAATAAATTACTCCAACTCCACAGCTGGGAAACCAGGACAGACAAGCTAAGCAATTTGCCCACAGCCCCAGAGGGGGACTAAGCTTGGGAAGTCTGTGCGGTAATTTCTTTCAGCAAAGCCATCAGTGCATGTCAGAGTAAGAGTCTGCACAGAGAAGGACTAATTTCAGCACTCAGGCTAGTTTCAATCATACTGTTCATAGCAGCTTTACTAAAAGAGTAAAAACAAAGCCTTAAAGATGCAAGTAAAGGAATACAAAATATGCTGAGTACCATAATTTTATTAGAAAAATACCTAAAGAGACAAAGAAAAGCCAGTCCAGCAGTCTGTGAAAAATCAAACTAAGCTTCACATAACAGACATATGTTTCTACATGTAATATAACCACCGCTTAAACCCTAGCTGAAGGAGAACAAGTGCAAATCAATCATCAGATGCCACAGGCACTCCCACCTATAGAAAGCCTATTTCAAGCTTCAGGGGTTGAATTTACTCATTTAAGTACCTACTAGAACTTCAGGATCTTGTTGCAGGGGATGGTATATGACAAAAACCACCACTTGGAGCAAAACCTATCAAGTCACCACTTTTTCCACTAAAGAAAGTAATTCTTAGTCTGTAAGTATCAATTCTTCCTAGAGAGACCATCATAGGAAAAAAAAGAGTGAAAGTTCAGAAAGAAAGGAAAATCCTTGTCCATCAGTATTCGTTTAGGTATGTCTCTAGAATTAGTCTAACCTAAAATGAGTGTTGTGATGTGCAAAGTTTTGTTCAGTGAAGCAGAATCAAAGATGAAGCAGAGAACTAGTTTTCACTCTACTTCTGTATGAGGCAAGATGAAAAAAACAAACAAGGTCAGTATCCAGGAAATGACCATTTCTAGGAAAGCCAGCATTCGGTGTTCACTGTGAAATGTCTTTAGCAGAACTGCTTTTTTCATTAACTGGTACACATGCTTAAGTAAACTTAAATTCTTCTAACTAGAGAAAGACATAAAACCCTCCTTAAAAGCTTTGTTAGATACCATTGCAGAATATAAGTGGGAACACAAGTGAAGAAGCACCTAAAGCAGGAATACCAAGCAAGTTTGTTTTCATAGCTTAGAGCTGAATAACAGACTACTTGTAACATTGCAAAAGGTTCTTTTACTTTGGAAGCACTGAAAATCTTAACAGAAGTAAGAGTTGTGATTTTCCAGAGCAATGCAGGACATTAAAAATGTATGTCTGCATTAGCTTACTTGGAATAAATTAATTAAGAATTCCAATAAAACTTTGGAGAAAGCTTTATTGTTCTAAATGCTCATGCTCTGAAGAATCCCCAAGTCAGGAACTAAAAAAACCCACCTTTTCAACTGAGACAATCCTATATATCAAGCATTTACCATTTCATCAGTATCAGATATCACCCACTGCAGCCACATTTGCTCTGACAGCCAATTTCACAGATGATAGAATGAGGACTAAAGAATAAGACCACTCTTATTTTTTCAAATCCAGCTGTTATTTGTTCTTTTCCTTTTAGAGACTAAAATATACATGTTAGTTCTGCCTTTAGTTTAATTCTTGATCTTGCTGAAAAGGATTATGACTGTTGTACTACATGTTCTTGGATCATCTCTCTTCCAATTTCTCCATACAACCTGAACCTTTCTGTTCAATAACAGCAGCTCTCAAACTACCTTTTAAAACTCTTTATAATAAGCAGCTTTTCATATTTTGTAATACAAAAGCATTGCATGGGTGAGAAAAAAAACAACTAGTTAGAGTCAACTGAACAACACAGCAATATAGGAGGCTGAGAACACCAATCTAAGAAACACAGTACAATGTTTCAAAATAGAATATTTTAAAATACTGCTATGTCCCTTGAAATAAACCACGTTTCTACTTCATTCTCACAAAACAAATCTGTTACTACTAATAAATTAATTTTTGTTCAGTGGATGGAAAAAATGCGTAAGTTACTGCAGCAGAGGGTAAGAAAGTCCAGGAAAAGATGCTGCACCATATCTGTTTTGGAAACGAACTTAAGTAATGCTGCAACAAATTGTTGTTAATGGAAAAAACCTCTTAGAATAAGAAAAGAGCATATATTAATTTTATCAGACAGCTTATCCAGAACAAAGCAATGATCTGTAAAGCCTTTGCACGGATTTCAGTAAGGTAAACAAAGCAAAGAGGAGACTGGCTGTATCATAGCACAGGGCCAACAACAGGGCACATATGCAAGCCTTGAACAGCATTCAGGCATGCCTGTGCAGGAGACTAATTTGCTGTTCAAAGCAAACGAGACTGCAACTCCCACCACATCTGGTGCCCCGGAAAAGCACGGCGGGATTTTACCCCTATGCAAAGCAAAGGCTCCCAGCATATGCTTTGCCCAGAGCAATAAGCTGCCCATCAGAGCTACTAGACAGCATCTTACTTCAAGAAATTACTTTTTTTCTTAGATCTGCATGTTATTAACTCTGATGTGAACAATTGTTCATTATTCTATTTTCATTTGTATCTATTTGCTTGACATTCATGTGGAAGTTTATTCTTTAGTCGTAGGCAATGTTTTTCACTTCCAGAAGAGGAAATAACACAGGAACAATTACTAGTAGGACAGCATAGTTATCCAGCCAGATGAGTAATGTCCAAGAAGCACACACCACATATACCAGGTAACAGTCAAAACAGACAATTCTCAAAACTCTGGTCACATTTGACATCTGTAGCTATGAGTGTTTGCTCTGATATGGTAACAAGATAGCTAAACAGTAGTTAGTTTGTGATTTCACGCACAAAACTTACTTTTAAACATCAAAGACAGAGCAGCAAAGTTTGGCCAGCTGACTTGGGTTAACACAGGTTAATAAGCATTAGCAAAGAATCAGACCATCTTCGATTATGTTTGGCCTATGCTGAAACATAAATATTAAACATAACTTAAAATCTGAGGTATAGGGATGGGCTTGTCACTCCTAGACAACAAAATCCAGTGATAAAAACTTCAGCATTATAGTGACTTGGAGAAGAGGAAAAAGCACAATATGTATCCTTTGGGAGGCAAAATTTAACTCAAACCCCTTTGCCATTATAACTGGGTGCAAGGACTATGCCAGCTAATCCAGAAGCAAAGTTAAACTTGGAGGTTGAAGGAACTGTTAATTATTAGCTGCCTCCTCTGTCTTCTTCAAATCATATCGAAAAAACCCAGTTGAACAACAGGATGTAGAGTTAAATTTTAACTGTTTGCTTCCTCAGAAGTAGCATCAAGGCCAAGTGCAGCACAGCAGTGATACAGCAAATAGTCATTCTTTTATTATTCTGTGCTGTAGATACCACTCTACCCATGTGCTAAAGTGTGCAAGCCCAGAACAAACAATTTACAAGAAACAGAAACTGCAGTACATCTGGCCAAGTTAATTTGAGGATATCTAAATATTTTAATACAGCTCACACATCTAGGCATGTAGGGAGGGGGACGAGAGGGGAAGAAGGGAAAAAGAAAAACAATTCAAGCTTCTACAGTCTTTTTAATCCTGAACCACTGCAACTCAAATTTATGAGCCAGATACTCACACAGCCACCACTTCTATCACTAAATGCATGCACAGCTGGTAAAGAACAGGGAATAAAAGAAAAAGAATCGTCTCTGTCAAATCAATTCCACTAACAAGGCACTGCCAATTTAAGGCTATCCTGAAGGACAGGACAACTCAATACACTAATACCACAAATTTACACCAAGAAAATACCCTTTAGATTTGTACTCCAGAAGTGTTGTGCAGGAAAACTCCAGGTTTCCTACTCTGCTCCTCCCCAGTTCCTCACAAATGAAGCTGTAACAGCACACACACTGACCTGTGTGGTGGAGCTGGAAAAATCTGCCAGGCTTTTGGGAAGAGTGGAGTTAGGGGAGAGAACAGCTCCCCAGTCCTCAACAGTGAAAGTGGCTGCTACCATGTAAAAAGAGTGGACAAACAAAACTCCTCAAAAGAGACACTAAGATATAGTGTAGAAAGTCACAAATTAAAAAAAAAAAAAAGGCAAATAAAACCCACCCCAAAACCAACCAACCATCAAAAAAACCCCCACTTACCAAACACTCCCTCCCCACCCACAAAAGCCCCAAAACTCAAACTACCAAATGAGTTTGAGGAACAGCAAAAAGTCACTTCAAGGACATTTCCTTCATTTAAAAAAACCTATTATCCAAACACAAAAGAGAAAAAAAAAAAAATCTAAAATTACACCACCACTTTTTCAGGCCATTTCATGCAATGGTTTTAAGAAGTTTTGTTTTCACATATGAATGGCCTTCAAACCAGTGTCCTGCGCTGCACAGTGCTGCAAGCTGGTAACTTTTCAATTCGTCCCTAAACACACTCAGACAAGAAGGAACGTAGGTTCAAAATCTACAGGCTTCCTTAAGCTGCTACTTTCTCTAAATTCAGGAGACAAGGAAAGCCAGGCAGCTTTACTGGCAGAAGTTTTCTGTAATTTTGACCTTGTATCCCTTTTTTGATTTTTCAGTTTGTTGAATATAGAGGTGGATCTGTTATTAACACTGTATTTCAAGTAAAGCCCTGGTTACAGGGTAATCAGTGTTATATATACGCCTAAATGTTAACAGAATAGATTAGAATTACTTTATACAAACAAAACCACAGATTTATAAAAGAATGGCATAAGAAAAAGAGTCCTAAGACGTCTAATTGAAAACAAGCCATTTGGAACGGTAGATTTGACGTACCCCATCAGGCTGGCAATCCATCAAATATAGTATCTTGCTTCAACAAAAACTGTGCCTGATGTGATACAAAATACTGGGCAAAGACATAGGCTTCACAGTGAATCTTGTCAATAAAACTACAGAATATATGGGACAGACAGTGCTGCAGAGAAAGTTTCGTGTCCAACCTTGACCTCTGGGACAACTGTCTGGATTCTAAGATTACTACTTTACATTTGCATATGAAAAGTAAGTTCTGTTCTACTACCTGTAAAAATGAGCCACAGCTTCAGACATAGGTGAAAACAGCAATAAAATACATATAGTTGAATGTTAAACACATTCTAACACCAAAAATATTTTCTACAAGTTCATACACACAGAATATAAATAGTAGTGTTAACCAAAGGAAACATAACTTAAGAAACAAACACTAAGGTGCTTTCAGCATCATTAAAATAAATGAAAAATACCCAAATCCTCAATCTTTGCAATCTGTTCCTAGACACAGTTTAATATTAACCCTTAATGTCATTCTCCAGAACTACAGATTCCATTGTCTTGCTCTATAGTTCATACAATAAGCTTCCCTGAAATGAAAAAAAAATAACAATGAGACTAAGAACATAACCCTGTTTCTGTTTTAGAGATAGAGATTTATTCCACTGCTACTTCCATAAAGAAATTGTATTTAATAAGACTCTAACAGATGAGTTACAGATAATTGAGTAACAGCACTGAAGAGATCCTGGACACAGCACACCGTACAGGCCACTTGCAAGGAAGTGAGTTTGACCTATAAAAAGAACAGTAAAATCCCCAGCTTTAATGAGCTCAGCCAGACAGCTAACTTCTTCAGTGAGAGCACCATTTTATGCTGTTATTTTGTAAAGAAAATTCAACAGAAAATTTAGTGTTATTCAACACAGGAAGTGTGAACATATTTAAACTGCAAGAGAAATATTCTACAGAAAAGATCAATTACAGGTTTAAGGCACATCAGGCATAAAAAAGCACAAGTAAATAGTTTGTGGGTTTATGACACATACAGATGTCTGCACAACGCTACAAAGTACGTATTTCATTAACTCACGATGAAAGTGCTAGTAATTCAAGCATTTGACTTGATGACTAATGCAAATATATGTTGTATGATCCCCACCAAGATACAGATCGAGAAACTTAAGAGTTTACCTATGGAATTAGCAGAGAGCAGAGTGTCAGCACAAGTGGCATTGCTCACCCTTGTTTATCGCTATGCACACACTCCTTTAGTCCATGGGGATCTTCTCCAAAGTATGAGGTTGTTTGGAGGCTGGCATAGGGAACTAGAACTGTCAATTCCATTGACTAGAAACTGTTTGAATACCCAAACTGTGACTGCACCAACTCAATTACAGACCAAAACTGGGCAGTTTGGTGAGCATTTTTTCTTACCAGTTCTTCAGCACAGACATTTGGTTAAGTTAACCAACATTGGAGAAGCATATAAAGTAACTGAATGAAACATTGATAGAAGTACTGCCCTGTTATCAGTAACTAGTGGGACCAACCCTGTCTCTAAGGCAGAAGACTTGATGAAACCTTTTATCATGTTCAGTTAGCCATCAATTGTGTGAAATTCAAGTCCCTAATTAGCTTTGAACAAATCTTCATCTCAAGTTACCATACTAGAGGCTTTATATCGGTTATCTTTCACAACAAAAAGAGGAAAGGTCTTTCTTAGCATCTCCCTCTTCAAGAGATGAATTCAAGACATCTTTAACAGCCCCTTGGACAGTCACTAGAATCAAGTCTGCTAAAGTACTGTCAACTTATCAGTCAATCCACAGAAGAAAGTCAGTGCCAGCAACAAGCAAGTTAGTAGAGAAGAAAAAGAGAGATGCCTTTTTCAGTTCCCCAAATCCTTTTCAGAATATAAGGATTTCAAGGCTTTATTATTTCACATACACAATCCATCACTACAGCTAATAGTTGCCTGAACACCCCTGTCTAAAAGTCATTTGAGAATCCTCAGAATATCCTGCCATGCCTTCTGAAGCTGCATCATGAAAGACAGGTCTCCTATCACCTCTGAAGCATTTAGACATCCGAGTTTCACCTTGTGTGTTTGCTTTGTACGTGGTGCTGGCAATGTGGGAGGCAACTGAAATAGATTTAAGAACTGCAAATCCAGTAATATTTTCTGGTAAGTTTATAGATAGAAGTTTCTCACACATTCCCTTCAGCATGTAGACAAGTGACAATAGTAAGACAGCCTCTCCAGAAAGCTTCATCTCCTGAAGTCCTGGTAAATCCAGGCCTCTTAAGGTAAAAGGCTAGAGGAGCCAGATAAGCCATGTCTCTTGTAATCTGATATGTCACCTTCCTTTTCCTGCAGAGAGGGCTCACATTCAAGAGGTTTTACAGATTAACACAATGAACTAAGGCCATCAACACAGATATATACAGCAACTTTCACAGTCCATATAAAATGTTCACCATCAGCAGAGGAGGGAAAGGCATTAGACAGATTAAAGGAAAAATAATAAAAGAAATACTAAATCCTATTTCCAGAAGTAACTCACACGTAAATATATTTAAAATACATTTATACACATGAAATATATTTATATACATGAGCTATATGCATACATATATATATAATCACAATGCTAACAATGCATCTTACAAATATCATCCATTGGGGATGAGGGTTTATAAACTGTTGGTTGTAGGCTTTATTTTGACAGTTTATCACTGTATTTCTTAATTATGTCTGAACACAGATTATATGCCAGTTTAATCCTATGGAGCTAGCCCCTGACTCAAGAATTTAAACCTTTTTCTTTATAAAGACTAGCAGATTTTCTCTGATTGTCCAAGCAATTGACACTAGCATAAAGCAGACCAGACTTGAGCAAGGTTTGAAGGTATTTTATATCTTCACATACATTTTTTTTCCAGGGTCTCAGGAGAGCTGGGTGGGGGGGAGAAGTAGTCAGGGAGGGAAGTATACCATAGATGTCTCATTTACTCAGGACAATTTGCTTTCTGCATGGTTTCAGAAGCACTGAATGCAAAACAATAATGCACATAATTCCGCAGCATCTTTCTTAAGCCACACTGATTTCAAGACATACTTTAAAAAAAAATAATTGCTGACAGAACATATGCTTGCAAGTGTTAAAAAAAAAAAAAAGCCTCATTAAAATCAAGAAGCTGAAAACAAAAGCCAGAGAAACAGGCTAAAAGATTACTGGGCATAGACAAATAGCCCCACCTTCAGCCTTTCTTCCAAAAGGAAGACTGGGATTCACTGAGAAGTGGACCCCAATTTCCAAAACACAACCTGTGGAGTGGCACGTACACCTATACAATAGCACTGAAAAGGAAAAAAGAGAGGCCTGTTCAACTAAAGGATTATTTATACAGATGCTTTTCAGAGTACCCTATTGGCAAATCTAGTCACACGTTCTGCTGGGGAAACTGAGCAGAAAGAGGACGCGGGGCAAGGACAGACCAGAGGGGCTGGGAGCGGGTACATGACATTCTAGGACAAGAATCAGAGCAAAGAAACCAGCCCACTTGTCCAAGAGCCAGACTTGACTTCATGCCGGATTTTTCTTTCCTGGTGCCAAGTGCAAATAGGACTGCTATGGAGGACACATTCATCCTTCAGACAGGACAGAAGGAAAGAAGCTTCTCATGTTATTCTCGCTTATTCTCTTCAGAGCATGGTCACATACAATCCTGAGAGCATAAAATGGGGCAGCTGAGAGAAACCAGTAGGTCTCACCTGTGAAATGCCACCTCAGAGAATTAGGGTCTATAAATGAGAAATATTTGTGGAGAGACACAGGGGTGTCTCATCACACCTTCAACCCCTGCTCCCCACATTCCCCAGCTGAAAGGAAGACGATGCCAACAGAGAGCATAAGGAGGGGAGGTCTGCAGGAGTGTCTTTGGGAACAGGGAGAGGGATGTGGGATGTAAGACTGGCAGATGGTAACTGAAGGCAAATGGAGTTTAAGTCCTACAGAGGAAGAGACTTTTAGCAGCTCTACAGAGGCCCTCATTACAGAAAAAAAAAAAAAAAAAAAAAAAAAAAAAAAAAAAAAAAAAGTAAAGACAACAGTCCTCTCTCCTCTCCATTGCTTTGGTTAAATGCCAGAAGCATTTTGCTAAAGTTCACATAAGCATGGGGGAAATGGAACTTCAAACATCTGGAGTATGGAGGTCAGATAGCGCTGCAGAAGCAGCTGGCCCTGCACGCAGGAGGCAGCTGTCTGCCAGGACGTCAATTGACTGCAGGGAGGAGGTGGGATGGGTCTGTGGCTAGAAGAAACAGCCTGGAAAACAGCAGATTGAAGTTCTATTCCTGGCTCCACCAGACTTCCTGTGCTACGCCAAGCAAGTAGCTTTGCTGCTTGGGCCAGATTCTTGGAGCTGTGCACCTGCAGCAGCGTTGAGAATAGACACAGTGTAGGTAGGCACAGGTACAGGCACCGCTGCCACAGCTGCCTGCTCTGAACACAGTGAAAGGGAGAAAGTTACCCCAGATTTCTTTGTAAAACACCTTCTACCCGTACTTTTAATTGCTAATGAAAAAGCACAAGTGAGTTATGGGTCACACTTCCCATGCTTTGGCAAACCCTACTTGCAGATTTTACCCGTTTGAGCAAACCAAACAGACACATGGTGCAAAAAGAAATGAATTATGAACATTACTCGTTAAAAAAAAAAAAAGCTCTCTAATGACCTCTGAACCTCTGATACATGTTCATGTGGAGTACAACAAATTTTTGTGTTCTAGATAACTTTTTATTTCTTTCAAATTTAACTGCCAGTTCAACACCTTCTTTAGGAGGTTGAGTATAATACACAAGTAGAAAAAAATGCATCACTAATGCAGATCTCTGTGGGAAGACAAAGAGAAGGGGAGATTATCTGCATTTATCTCTACCTGCCTTCTAAAGTCTATGGCTTTTGAGCATCACATGTCGAGAGTAAGAAGAGAGAAAAGTAGCTATTCCCTGTTCTGAACACAAAATCCCTGATCACTCTAGAATATGCTTTCCAGTACTTGCAGGAGATTCAGCTGTGGCTGAACCCCACAACCCACCACTTCATAACCACTGCACGACGGGAAATACAGACCCAGCTCTGCATCAGATCAAAATCACAGCATATGGCAAATTAACAACTGGTAACCATCTACTTGAATTTCACACCGTACAACACTTTTTTGAAAGTCAGTTCTCTTACTCAGTCCTCCCTCTGACCCACCATCTCCCCTTCACCAAGACAGGGTTCCGGTAAGAGAACCACCAAGATAACATCCCCTCTCCTCTACTGTTCTACACAGGGAACCAATCAGACACTTCATTGATTAACTAACACCAGTTGCTGATTAAAACCAGTCTTTAAAGCAGAAAGCTTTAAAAGAGAAGTGTTTCATCTGTACAATCCTACTGATACATTTTTGACAAAACAACATTTGGGATGTGTAGTCATAACACGTTATGTGTGTATTCAGTCTTAAAAAGCAGATAAATGCTTTTGATTATGCGAAGTCAAAATCCCAACTGCATGTGTGAGTGTATTTCAGTAGATGAAATTAGATTTTAGTAACTTTTTTTTTAATGGGTATTTCTGAATGTATACTCAAGTCAGCTCATTAAAAAAAAAAAAGGCAGCAGCAAAATATGCTTATGCAAGCTCCCACATAAGAGTTGCAGTATTTTAAAGTGGTTGAATGAGTCCCTCTTTTCCTTACGGGAAGCAATGCACTTGTCTAGAATTAAACAAAACATACAAGCCTAAATATATTTTTGACTGAAGGAAAGCACATGGACAGAAAGGAAAATGAAAACAGCTTCTTCAGTAGTTTAGACTCACTAAAGAACCACCATGGGAGTAGAACAAAATTGTATGTCAAACGAAAAGCATTTTGTGTGCCAAAAAAAGCAGTGTCGTAGGAGATGAACATGTGCAATTGCAAAGAGCACTGCAGGTGGCTGAAAAGGAAACCATCTAAAAAAAGCTTATAAAAAATAAATAAACTCAACAAAACAAGTTGGAATTTTCTGAAAGTTTGTCTAAGGTAAGGAGCTGTAACAATGACAAGTCAGTATACTCATGCCTGAACAAAAAACAGCCCAAAGACAAATCCCTCACATTCAGTTGTAATTTGGCAAGTCAAATTGGGGAGGGGATGAGAGAACCCATTACCATGAGAAAGGGAGCTAATATTCCCTTAGCTCTAATTTATCATCTCTTTAGTTCCTTATTTTATCATCTCTAATAGCAAAATAAAATACTTTCCAATAATAAAGTTTATGTTAAATGGATTATTCTCATTTGTCATGTGTATTTACTTGAATGTTTTCTGCATTAATTTTCAGACACATACTTTTCTTAAAACAAACAAAAAAAAAAGCCAACCACCAAACAACCAAAACCAACAAACCCCACACATTAAACAAAACGTCTCTCAAAGGCACCCCACTTCTCCATGTGAATTCAGGGCTTATGAGGTGTCTAAGATTGACAGTCCTATGACAAACCACTACCCTAAGCCATAAAACAGAGACAACATTTGCTAGAATGATGCTGGGTATCCTCTAACCACCTACTGACATAGTTATGATTACAAATCAACCAAGGCACAATGTTACTTCTATACCTCTTTGACCATATGCCATCTGATGGCAGAGATATAAGCTAGTGGGAGATGTGTTAGTTTTCAGCTGGGTCAGCTCTGCACCAGGAGTAACTTGTAACTGTTAATTAAACAGACATCATATGGCTAAAGGCCACACTATCTACACCACAAACCATCTTGGCTTAGTGCCACAAACACAGTTTACCATACATGAGACATCTTTTTGTCTTCTTTTGTTTCCTAAATGTTCAAAGGTTGAAGATTGCATTTTGTTCAGAAGAGAATTACTAAAGTTCCAGATTTTTTCAAGATTTTTTACAAAATCGTAAGCAAGGCTTTATGTCAAACAACACTATGAGGTGCTACCCCAGTGGAGGCATAACCAGCAATGGCCAGTTTTTTCCTCTTGTTCCTATTGCAAGAGACTCATTCTCACTCCCTATTGCAAGATGGGATTCACTCCCTGTGAGTCTTATCAGTAACATAAGGTGGCAGGAACAACCCTCAGTCACTACAGATTCCACTAACAAGTTTTCAGTATACTTATTCCACTCTATAGTTAACTTAGTATCTATGCTACTACCTTCAGCATATTACTGCAGCAAAGAGCTCTTCCATGTCACTTGAATATTATAACACAAGGATCTGACAAGCTCCTCGCTTTTGTTTTCAAAGACAAATACAGAACAAGACAGTTCAACTTCCTGATGCAGTCTCCCCTTTCTCAAATCCCCTTCAGTAAGCAGCTATCCCTTCTGAAAGTACATCAACACAGGACACGTTTAGAAGCATCATGAACCTCACTCAGCCCAAATTTCTTCTGAAAACACAGTTTCTACAGTATTGCATATGGAAACCTATTAAGATACTCTAACAAAAAAGGAGTTAACAAAAATTCCCTCACACATTTCCTACAACCACATTACTATTTTGGACTGAGTCATACAGACTTCTTGTCATTTGGGATATATTAAGAAAAAGCAGAAGACAGACAATCAAATCACAAGTATGTATGACGTTTACCATTCTAACAGGGTGGGGAGGAAGGGCCAGGGCAGAGATGGAATTGCTAAGACCGCTCTACTTCTCCATTGCCATTTTTATTTCCACACACAACTCAAACAGGAAGTTGCACATTGTTTCTGTAAATGGATTTCCTTTAGCCTCCTACTCTTGGCCACGCCTGATATGAAATACTGCAACTACATCTGTTGGTAACATCCAGGTGGCCTCAACAGTCCCAGCAGCACTTAGCCCAGACTGAACCAGCAAAATCTTACCCAGCAAAACATTTTCTAAGGCAGAGCACTCCAGCAGAGAACGTTGGCCAAGAAAAAAGCGTGTCACCAGTCAATCCCTCCACCAGGACATCTCAGACTTGTACATGCATGCTCTCAGAATGAGATCTTTGCTGGGTCCTATGCAAGTGCACATGAACACAAACACTGGAGCTTGATGGCAGGTTGAAAGACAACAGTAATCTTGAAGAGAAAGTCTTGCATGTAGACACAGGGAGGAGTACACCACTATGTTCCTGCTGCTGAATGTGTTATCCTGCTATTGCTACAGTAAATTCATTAGTTACACTGATCATGTGCTCAGAAATTAGCCATTTCCACTGTGCGGTTATTAGCATAATGATTAAATCTGATTGTAAATGATTGGAGAGAAGATCATCAGCCATAGGAGATGACACACAGAGAGAAACCAGCTGAAGGAAGCAGCCAGTAGTCTACAGTTTTGAAGCTTTGCCTTCAGGACAATTGAGCCCACAATTCAGGGCATAAGGGGCAGAGAACAAAACACTGTCTGGAACAAGAGAGTGTCAGGAGAAAAGAGACTGGCCATCTCCTACCATCACTTTAGACAAAGGTTAGAGATGCACTACAGAAATATTGACCAGTGAAGTGTTTACACCTGAGGAAGGTAGACTAGTGCCCTGGTAAAGGTGCTCCAAACACCGTGGTGGGTTATGAGCCTCTGAACGGCACCACAGCGTTTCAAGAGGCAGCCTTACCACTCACTCCACAATAACAACCACCACAGACACTGACCTGTGCAATACTGGACAGCTAAGCACACACTGAAGAACAGTCACTGAATGTCCATAAGAAACCTAATTGCACAGGAAAGAGATTGAGCTACCTTAATCAGGGAGGGAGGTGTTGGTGAGGAGAAAAATATCTCCCTGAGAGAGATGAAGGGGTATATCACAACAAAGTTCAGTGGACTACAAAAAAGACAGCTGTGCAAACTTCTGTGGCCTATCTCCTCCCCACTGCTTTAGTAAAGTCTGGTTTTCCTAAGTGAGGTCAATGTACTTTTTGGATTTAAACTGTGTATATCCATTCAGCAATAAAGAGTGCGTTTACTCACAGAAATACATAGCTAATATAAACAACAACAACATTGCATTTGTTTTAAGAACTACCATAACGAAGAAATCTAGGCAAATGGGCAGAAGGGGAAGAGTACACAGTAAAATTATTTTTATCTGAGTAAGATCTGCAGACTGTTCACAGTCTTTCTTCCCAGAATGTTTGCTTAAATCACATAATTGTTTGCAGAACCTCTGATTTCTAAAAATGCATTTGGAAAAATTCACACATTCTCTTTATTCAGTTTCTACTGACTAGATGATGCTTTTCAATATTCTCAAAGTAGGTGACCAGTCAGTAGCATTCTCTTAAATGTAGTCTAGGCAAACTTTTCACATGGAAATCAATACTTTAAAAGTTTTTCAAATAGCTTCCAAAATAATAAATATGTTAGATACACTTATTCCAAGCAATTTAGCCAGCTTTAGTTTGGAGAACCTCTGAAGAATTTCTGCATTGACTGAAAGTCTAAACATTTAATGCTGCCCAGAGAAATACAGTCTCATAAAGATGCTGAGTTGAAAATATAATGCAAGCAACTTAGAGTTTGGTCCCCTCAGTCTCCTTTTGCTCCCCCATCTAGAGGTCTAGAATAAGAAGCAAGCTAACTAGGACTGAAGCTCAATGTTCTCTACCAGCCCAGGGGCACAGCACACTGCACTGCAGGAGAAATGCTTCAAGCAGCAAAATCCCCAGTGACTGAACTTGAATTTCTCTCAGTGAGAGCTTATGGAAACCATCCCCCGCTTCCTGAGCTTTTTGTTATTTGTTAATGTGCCACAGCCAGTATTCAGAGAAGGGAAAAACTCGTTATATAAACCAAAGCACCACAGACGCCCCCAGAATTTCTCTCCTCCGGTTTTAGCATCCAGATGCCAGAGTACTATCAAATGCTACCACTACATCAGGGGTGCTTCAAAATTGTAATATACTAAGCATTTCTGCTGTCAGCTGTGATGCTGCTGTCAAAATAAGGCACTAATGGACATGTCTACAGGTCACAAGGATGAACACCATTCATTTAAGAGTATGTTAATGTTGTGATATGCTTAATAATACATCATTTTAGGAGGAGGCTAAAACAGAAATACGTAAGTGGTGAGAGGCCATCCTCAGTGTGCGGAGTGGAACTAATAAAATTAGGATGTTCTAGCTCCTATCAGCTTACAGGCTTACAACTCTGTCAGTTCTGGCTCTTACCATGAGATTTAGGCTGCCTGAACAAAACAAACCAAAATTCAGTGACACAGGTAAGAGATTAGAAAGTTAAAAAAGTCTAACTTGTTTCAGGCCTTTTGACTGGACCTGTCTCTTTATTTTAATGACCCATAATGACATGAAGTTAGCACATTTCTGTTATGACTTAGAGGTTTTCTCCATTTCCCAAATAGAGATTGTTCTCAGTTACTTCAGCATCTCATCACCACAGCAGGCAAAAAGTGCCTGGAGATGGAACACTGAAATAACAAATATTTCTACTATCCTTCCACTCTCCAGTGCCATGTTTCATTTGCCAAGACACACACACAGATCAACTGCATAATTTCAAGTAAAGTTTCTTTTTAATCTAAGTTTTAATTGAAAGTTCAAGAACTATTTAGAAAAATAAACAAATTGCTAGTCCACACAAGCTGGCATGTTATTAGCTTACCATACACAGCCTATGAGCCATTAGAGAGCAAAAATATGTATACTGCTGAAAAGCTTCACTTAATATCTTTTTCAGCCTAGCTTAGGAAACAAGCCTTATCCAAGTACAATTCATGTCTTTTAGTCCTGTTCTGCATCTGGCCACTGCTGTATCTTGCTCAAGACTTGAGTTAACAACACACGTAAGAAAATCCTATAAATGGACAAAGAAGGATCAGCTTCCCAAAGACGACGTTTATCTCCTTTCCAGTCAGATAAAGGTTGATTTGTGGTTTGAAGGCTTATCCTGCAACCTTATAAAGCCTAGTTTTGAACACAGTTCAAAAATATAACTCAAAATGAAGAAACAAACAATCCTATAAGACACTGAGTTCAACAAGGAAGCAGAATTTCTACATGCAAATCAAGTCTTTCAGTTGTTATTCAATTTCCTTGTTCTTGTATTTTCAAACGATGGCCCAACTGACCTTTCCTGAAGCGATCATTTGTTTTACTATTTCCATCATGATCTCTGTTAACTCTAAGGTCCCCATCCTACTTGTTCTTACTTTGTATAGAAGCCTAACAGCTTTTAATCACACCCTTGTTGCTCCTGGTTTTGCCACATACAGGAATTTGAGATAGCATGGCAAGATCAGGTTGACAAGACAATATTCCTCTCTTGCAAGCAAAGACAGAGAGGACAGTCAGAGAAATAGCAAGGTATGCTTCGATCCTGGTGCGAGATCACACTGGATTGTACTGATGGATCCATCATAAATAATCACCCTAGGACAACATGCAAGGGGAAAAAGCAAGTGCTTTTAGGCATGAACAACTACAGCTACAAAGCCACTGCACATTAGCACTCACACGAGGATACATTCAGCAAAAAGCCATAGCTATTCAGCAGATTCTCAAAGAAGAAGTAAACAATATACATGACCTATGATTCTATGTTCAGATACTACTTACATTTTTGTGCCCAGAAGATATAATTAGGCACAGTATTAGGCAAAAACATTAAATAATTTAACTATTTGTTGGAACCAGAAATTAACATTAGAAGGAAAGTGACAGCTTTAGTAATCTATTTTTTGGAATTAAGGAAGAGGCAGACCTATTTTATGATGGTTATTTCTACATCTATGGTGTGCATTCCAAGTGGCTATTGTAATAAAAGTGTTCTCCGCATATATATGACCTGTAAGCTTTTATAAGACATGCATAACAAGTATCAATAGGTCCCAGAAGAGGACCCTGCCAATAAAGAGAATAAAGTCAAACCCAGCAGCATCATAAAAAGTGGCACATCGTTTGTACTGACTTATAAAACACTTATGTAAATCATTACTTGGTTTTCCATCTGCAGATCAACATGAACTAAGCACTTACGTGCCCCAGCAGAAAGCACCAAGCAATTCCCTTCTGAACGGCACAAGAAGCCCAGCCACAAGCACCCAGCAGGTCGTGTTCGTTTGCTTGAGTGGCAGACTATGATGAGGGGCAGCCTCAGTGATGCAGAACAACCAAAGACTCATCTGCTCCTCAGTAAGTTCCTTGTACTTGCTTTTCCCCTCCTTTCCCCCAAATACAGCCAGCTCAAGCATAACACTGTCCAGCTGCCATGAAACCATGAAAACCAATGTCCCAAATGGCTGTGTTGGATGGTATGGCCATGGCAACTGACTAAATGCTTCGGGAGCTGGTTGCCTGCTGCTGTATTAACACAGTGTTCTTATCATCACCTCATACTCTGCATTTATGCAACTAAAACATTGTCAGACATAACAAAACCTTCATTCAGTGTAAACCAGGAGCTATTCACATGTGAAGACTGCTGGTTTACCAAGACCTGAAACAGAAGGAAAATTAATTCCAGGTAACAACCTAATCAGAAGCATCTGAAGAAAACCCCAAGACTCCTTGAAAAGTCCAATATAGCAGGTTAGTGACATGATTCATCTATGTGGTATAACTTCCAGATATGACAGATTTTCATTAAAAAGATTGCACAAACACCAGTGACTCCTTTGAGGCACAAAATTATCAAAAAGATCTTTCAGAGTAATGTTCACAGTCCTGGGATTTTTGACTTTGATTTCAGAAAACAAGAGGCTGCATCAGGCCTCTTAATTTAGTACTTAACGAGGTATCTAGAGCTTACAGCCACATACTCACTGAGCAGTAAGGAGGCTTTAATGGTCTAAAACACACTGAAAACTATGCATTCAGACTGTCATTTCAATGGACTATGGAATGGGCATAAATATATGAAGGAATTCATCACAGTCAATGGCTATGAAAGTTAGCAACTTCTCCCAGTCCCCAAAAATATGTTCAAAACCCTGCATTCCCACTTTCTTCTTCAAAGCAACTGCTCTTTCCCCATCACAGAAAGGCTGACACTGTGGTTGCTCTCTCATAGGTGTACATAACTACTATGGGCAGGTTTGTTTTGATTTTTTTTGTTGGTCATGTGCTGGGGATTTTTTTGACTGCATCAGCTGAACTGTACAGGAATCAGATCCTGTGTGTATTCATTTGTGGACATGAAGGGAATTTCTCAACAGAATAGCTGACAAGGCAACTCTTACACAGTATACTACATTCTGAGCAATTTATATATATCATGTAGAAGCTGATATGCACAAAGCTAACAACAATTTTCATAAGCAGACAGATAACCAGAGCAAGCACAGTACAACTTCTTGAGCCTTGGCCTCTATCACAGAGAGAACAGGAAGAACAGGATGTGAAGCAAAGGCCACAGAGATAACTGTCAGCACTTTACTGGGAGAGGGAACGTCACCCAAGGCAAGGGTAATCTAAACAAAAGGTACAAGTTTATTTGCCATATTTAGAATATTTGTGTCTGTTGACAAGCACAAGCAATCCAAGGGAACCAGTTAGAAGACATTATCTTTCTAATGTATACAACGTAAGATGAAGCTCTAGTTCCTGCAGATACTTTTAGTCGCTTCACGTACTTTTGGATGGGTGGAAGTGGAGCTTGTAAGAATTTGTAGACATGCGGTGGCAGTTTCTCCCCTGACTTCATGATTGTCTCCCCCGCTGACCAATTACTTCCTATAATTTAGAATGTGCCTTGCAAGGATACAAAGTCAACTTTCAGGATATACCCAGCTAGTACAGTGTAACACTGAAGAGTCAAGGTAGAGGATAGACTGTTCCAGTACTGCACCACACTTCATGATAAAAACGATTTTCCCAACTCCATGTACTAACGTGCTGAACTTCAACTTGTGGCTAACTGTTCAACATTACACTGTCACTACCAAGGAAAAGATTAACTGCAAAGACAGACAGATTTACGTATTAATAGGCTACTGCTTACTCTTTGTCAGACCAAACAAACACAACTCCTTCAACCCCTCCTTGTAGGCTGCATGCTCCATGCCCCTGACCATCTCAGCATCCCTCTCTCCTGAACTATATCCAGTTTCCTAAATCACTCCTAATCAAGGCAGGGGTGGGAGGGAACAAAACAAAAACCAAAAAAACAAACCCTCGGGACACAGTGCTTCAGATGAAGTCTCATCACTGCAGAGCAGATAATAATCGCTGCCTTTTATCTGCCAGCCACACTCTTCCCAAGGCAGCCCTGACACACTGCTTCGCTTATTCAGGTGGCCTCGTGTTGTTGGCTCACGCCCAGCACAGCACCCATCAGCACACTAGCTCCTTTCCAGCCCATGGCTACTCAGAGTCACCTCCCACCAGGGTTATTCTACCTAATGTGTAGGGTGTTGCACCTCGCCCACTTTCCCAAGGTTTTTGCTGGTTCAATAAGGCTCCTCTGTACTGAAGCTCTGCCATTTAGCATACGAATCACCTTTCCTAATTTAGAGTTATTCCCAGATTTGTTGAGGACATGCTTTATGTTTTGAACGGTCTCCAAAGAATGTTCTGAACAGTGTGGGCTGCAGTACTGACCCTGTTTGTTAGCAGCAATCAACCATTTGATAGTTCTGGTTGATTTTCTTTTCATTTGACAATTCTTTCATCCAGCCCATATGTTCTTCAGGTGAGAGACAAAGGTCAGGGTTTTAAACATTCTCTTCTTTTTAAAGAGGCAACTTCAGGGTAAAAGTACCTGGACAGCTGTACTTTGGAAGCACAGTCACCACTAAGAGGATCTGGAAAGGTCTTTTGCTCCCATCTATAAGTGTACTAAAGTACTTCACATAATTGCTTGTTCCCAGGCATGACCACCCACATTCATTAGCACATGATTTGTTACTTTTTCTATCCTCTTTCTACTTCTTAGCTTTCAAACATGAAGTTAAAGTGTGTTGTGATCATACACCACAATCCGTAAATGCAGTATCACATTAATCCAAAGTACATGCACACTCAGAAAGCTATTTCCCACAATCTCAAACATCAACAATGCTCACTGTACGTGCATTGCCTTATGCCTCTTCAAGCATCAGAGACCTGCTGAGAGTCTAACAGCTCTTGTGCTCCTCTTCCCTGTTATCAGACACCAACTTTCTACTACTTAGGAGCTCACTCCATTCCCCAGAATATCTTCAGCAGAACTTCTCTGAAACTTAATCCGCATCAGTCCTGACTGGTTGCTCACTCAATGGAAAAGGCCTTAAGTATTTGGGGGTTGTGTCTATGTATGGTTCAACACAGACTGCAGCTGTAAGTTTCAGAAGGCCTACAAGAAGACATCTGCATACCTGCACCGTTGCCCTGACTTTAGCTAGACAATCACACAACAGAAACAGAAACATTTGGCTTTCTGCTTGCATGCAGCACTTGAATTATGTGTGCAATTAATTAGACATGGATGGTAATGGGCAAGATTCTTCTGAACCAATTCAGTGTTTTAAATTTTTTTTTAGTTCTAAAAGCTTCTAACTTTTAATGGCAACAAAAGATGCACATGTGTTTCTCCATTTTTTTTGCTGACTTATGCTTTCAGAACATATTGTTTTTCAATAGGCCCTATTTTGCATTAGAGGAGAGCTTCAGATGCAGAAGAAAATTTTAACATTGAATGTTTAAGGGAGGCAGTGTTTCCCTGGTGAAAGGAGTCTATTGCTTTCTTCATTCTTGGATTTAAATACTGAGTTATTTAAAAACTGTTTATGTAGACAAAAAAAAAAAAAAAAGAATAGTTGCTACGCTCAGTACTGCTGCCTCTCTGACATAAATGTGAGCCCTGATCTGATACTTTTTTCACTTTTGACAAAATAAACAAGGATGTCCCTGTCAGCCTCTCTCCTCTGACGAATTTGGCTGTCCCATTTGCATTCTCTTGAATTTTGTGGAAATGAAACAGCAAAAAATTTATCTTAAAGTATATGTCAGCTCTCATGTCCAAGAGCAGGAGGGAAGAGGGAAGTACAATCACAAAACAGTGCGAAGTACAGGGGAGATGATCACTCCCCTAGTCCTGCTGGCCACACTATTTCTGATATAAACCAGGGTGCCACTGGCCTTCTTGGCCCTCCAAGAACACTGCTGGCTAATGTTCAGTCACCCTCTACCAGTACCCCATGGTCCTTTTTTGCCAAGCAGCTTTCCAGACACTTCTCCAAGCCTGTAGTGCTACATGCAGTTTTTGTGACCCAAGTGCAGGATCCAGCCCTTCACCTGGTTGAACTTTGTACCATTGGCCTTGGCCCACGGATCCAGCCTGTCCAGATTGCTCTGCGGAGCCTTCCTGCCCTCCAACAGATCAACCCTCCCACCCAACATGATGCAAACTGACTGAGGGTGCCCTTGAGGCCCTTGTTCAGATCACTGATAAAGATATTACACAGAACTGTCCCCAAGGCTGAGCCCCGGGGAAAACCCCGGTGACCAGCTGCCAGCTGGATGTGGCTCCATTCAGCAACACTCTCTGGGCTTGGCCATCCATCCAGTTTTCTACCCAGCAAAGAGCACCCCTGGCCAAGCCATGAGCAGCCAATTTCTCCACAAGAATCCTGTGGGAAACTGTGTCAAAGGCTTTACTAAGGTCCAGGCAGACACATTCACGGCCCTTTCCTCATGTAACTGAGCAAGTCCCCTTCTCACAGAAGGAGATCAGATTGGTCAAGCAGGACCTGCCTTTCACAAACCCAAGCTGGCTGGGCCTGATCCCCTGGTTGGCACATGCCACATGATGGCACTCAAGAAGATCTGCTCCATGACCTTCCATGAGATCAGGCTGACAGGTTTGTAGTTCCCTGAATTCTCCTTCCAGTCATTCTTGTAGGTTGGTGTCACATTTGCTGAACTTGATACCTTTAGTGAAGTCTTGATTCTCACATCGGTCCAAAGTATACTTACTATCTTTCTACCCCAAATCTCACCTAACAGGATGAGTAGGATCCCTTACACTAGAAGGGTTTGCAAACTTTCTTCAGAACAGTGAAGTCTCTGCTCTGCTGCATTAAAGTAGCTTGGAAAGGTCAAGTCAGCTTGGCAATGCTCAAAGTCAATATGGAGGATTTAAACCTTCATAGGTTATCTGAGCTATATGTGCATAGCTTTATATATGGGGTGTAGTAAATAGTTACATGGCAGGTCACTCCAGAACCATGCTGAAAGACAACTATGCAGAAAATACAGATACGTGTGGGCAGGCTTTTGCTGTTGCTCTGGCTGAAGCCATTCCTGGAGCTGTTCACTGCCTTCCTGTGCTCAGAACAGCACTCCCTCACCACACTCTGATTACTCATGAGAAGCCTCTCTGATTTTGTACTCAACAAGAAACCAAAGCTGAGTAATTTATCTGCTACAGAACCAGGCACACTTTCCACCTGTAAAATTAGGCTCTAGTAAGAATATAACACACTAATTTGTCACCTAACTTCTCATGAGTGCTTTTTCCAGTGAAAATACAAACCAAGAAAAAATACTGAGTGGCAACTAATCAGGACTAACTACCCAGTCATTTAGCCAAGAGTCATTCTGGAAAACATGCATAGGGAACTGAAAAACATTATGAGAATGGAAACAACCTGCAGGTCGGAAGAGCGACAGGATTTTCTTCCTTAGAAAGAAGAACTACCAAATTATGCCTTATTTCACAGATAGCTGCTCTTTATTGCAAACTCCAGAATGGAGTAATTGACCGGCAATGCCTCAGATTTGTGTTTCTAGGCAATACTTCTCTCTTGGAAAAGAATGCCATTTTGAGAATTTGTTCATCCCTATGCTTTAGTGGCATGAAAATATTCACAATTGATACAGGCACAGGGAAAGACACTCTGGAGATCTTGAAACATTTAAAAACAATCTATCACAGCAAGTGCATGGCAGATTTAAGAAAAGCAGTTGAAGCATTTGAGCAGAAACATTTCAAAGCAAATAGCTGAACTGGTATGTGTGCATTATCTGTATCCAGTTTAATTCTACAAAATTAGTCTGCAGAGGTTCATTTATAAGCAAGGATTAGTTTTAGGAAAGGCCAACCAGGACAGAAACTACAAGCAAGTGACCTTGCTAAACACTCCTCAAAAGCTCTACAAAGCACTGATTGTTCACAGTCTTTAGCAAACAGTTCATGTATCAGGTGACTCAACAGCTTTCAGCATAGTGCCTTCAATTCAAGCAGCAAATAGTACTGAGAGTTAACACCTTTTGTGCTAGTATCAAAACTTTTGGCTTTTTCCATGGTTAGTCATATTAGTGGGCCAGTGAGAATGTAACAATAATTGCTTCATGCACACTGCAGCTCTGAAACACTTAAGAAAAGATGTGCTTAGTATAAAAGGGCATCCAGTGCTTGGGAAAGTCTGTACATTCAGTCCTGTATCCGGTCATTTCTTTGGAGTTAATCATAATCCCAATATCAAGAACTCTGAATATTTAACAGAAGAAGAAAATAATCTACAGCAATTGCATTTCCTCTTACTTTTCTGTTTCAGTGGCAGGTACTTTTTAAATACTTCGCACAGCTCTTAACACTGTTTAGTTCTCAGCACATAGTAACTTGACAGCCTTTTCGACAGGTTTATTATTAGGAGGGCCCTTTCATGAGCACTGGAATCTTCTCCCTGCTGACATGTTTCAGTGAACCACTGTGCTGCCATTTCACAGAAAGAGGTTTAGAAACCACAACTCTAAAAGAACAGTAAGAAGTGAGCAGGGCCTATGGGGAGGCAGACAGCAGGGACCATGAAATGCATTTTCTTTCAAGTATTTGGTCTAAAGTGTACTACTAACAGGATACTGGTTGACCAACTAAGGTTTTTAATTCACTGGCTGCACTGAAGAACATTCTAGGTTGAATGCGCTGAGATTTGTTTATGAAACATCTCAGATAGACATAGGACTATCAAAGCACAACAATGATCTGACCGAATTTCAGTAAGAGAATATGGCAGAATGGGCACTGGGCTTTTAACAACTCACTCAAGTCCATTTCAAAACAGCACTGTAAGGGCGAAATAACTGACTCCTGTCCCTGCCTTCACTGGCACTAGTATGACACACACCTGGTTATGCAACAAGCCACTTCCAGATTAAACACAGCAGACATTTTTTGGCTGAGTTAGCATACAATCAGTCAAATGATCAGGTACAAGGCAGGCGGCAGCAGCAGCAACTCTTTCCCTCCCAGAAGCAGACAGCCAGGGTGAAGCTTCAGCCAAGGGAATACAGGCTGGCACTGACAGGGATAGGCCTGTTCTTCCCTGTCATCTATTTCCTTGTTCTCACTGCAACAACTCCAGCAATACTGCAGTCACAGTACAAGTTAGGTCAGCTCACTCAATTCAACTGCCTTGGCAGGGAAGGGTTTGGCTTGAGCAGGTAATGGGCAGCATGTGAATCCCTCTGACCCTCAACAGAGCACATGAAATTACATCCTGCAAGGGTATGAAGACAAATGAACTTACCGCATATGTCGCAATGTTAAATAAAATACCACCACTCATATGGCACTTCTAACTGGATTTACTTCAGAAAAACAGAATCCTTCTCTCTAACCCTCCCTCAACTGCAATTTCAGATCTTGGAATCTTAAAAATTAATTTCTGCTTTAAACCAAATATATTTCCAGAATTTCTTGATACAGGAGCTATTTTATTTTGGACATGACCTTCATCACAAAGTGGCTTTTGTAAATACTAGAAGAAAAAAGCCTTACCATTTTCTATCTTAATACCCAGAGAATTCAAAGAAATCAACATAAGCTATCCAGCTCAATAATACAAGAGACACAATAATGCCTTCTCCAACATTGTCAGCCCTCTATTAAAAGAAAAATTACCTGGGAGATATGGTTGATGGAGGACTCCATCCTCCGTAGCTGGGATGCTTGGATGTCCAGCAGTTGTAATACATTGTTGGCCAGTGCATTGATCTGATAAGCAACACTGGCTAGAGACTGAGTTGTGTAGGCTTTGGTCTCTTCTAATGCTTTCCTTTTATCTGGAGCCTGTAAAGCAAATGAACAAGACATCTGATTTAGGCCAGGAAAAGGGTGGGGGCAAAGGACAGGAACAAAAAATACAACCTATATTTAGAAGAATCTCTAATCAAGAAGATCTGAATATGCAGTCAAAGTATTTAATCTGCACGTATATTTAAAAAATTCTTAGTCATATGGAGAAGATAATGAATTTGAAAAATATGTAATCATAATAAAATTACATACCAAGAAACAATTCCTTCAGTAGGAAAAACAACACTATAGTGATTTGTTGGAGTTGAGTTTCTGTAGCCTGTCCAATCCTCCATTTCTCAAAAAGCCTCCAACTCCCAATGAAAACGCACTAAAATGCACTTTTTCCTTCTCTTATAAAGTCACATAGCCCAGGCAAATTGACACAGAAAAATATTTTCCCACAGTTGGGTGTCCTCTACTACACATGCCATCTACAAAGCCAACCCGCCAGCTATGCTGGCTACTACTCCTACAATCCAAGAGAAGGCACGTGGAGCATCAGGATGGCATGGACAGAGGCCTCCTGCATGTTGGAGTATTTGTGAAATTATCCCTTCTCACACAAAACCTTAATAAACTTTCCTTGACAGCTGAGAAAGTTCATCATTGGCTGCGAAGACACACATATTTTGAGGTATCAGAAAGGAGCATAAGCTTCCTCCTGAAGGGCAAAAATATAAGGATCACTTTCCCACCAAAATCACACCTTGTCAAGGTAAAGTCACCAATCCTTCCTGAGGCATTGCTCTCTAGTCAGAGGACAGTTTGCTGCCCAAGATCAGCAACTGCTTACATAACTTGAATTGCATGGCCCAAGTAAGTCCCTCCTCTCTGGCAGGATGGGAGATACCAACACCATCTCCACAAGGAAAACACACACACGCAGAGAACACACTGTGAAGTGCTCCCTGTATCACACCTTGTGAGCTGGAGTGGAGGCCAGCTCTTAATCTGTTGCCTAACCTGCAAACTGCAGCTGTCCAGAATTATCTTTTCTTCCATTTGTAGGAGAGGTGCATTGCACAAGGAAGAGTTTGCAGTATGTAATAATTCAGTGCTAGCATAGTTTTGACCCAATTTTATTTATTTGTGGAATACACAGTTTATCTTCGCAACCAAGAGAAAAGGTTCATAATAATAGCCCCTTCCAACTAGACTTTTTATTGTTGATTTCTTTGAATAACACTCTACATGCATTGTATGCAAGAGTTACAATGTTAAGCACAAAGTAAGGAAACAAAGACATTCCATTAGCACTCAAGCGAGCCCAGTGTTTTCCACTTTCCAGGCACTCATTCATTTTTAAATCCTGCCTCTCATTTTTAAGAAGAAAACCAGAAGGCAAGCTGTTCATATACATTATAAAAGTTGCATTGTGACCTAAATACTGCAACATATGCTGTGCTAGGCTACCTTTTAATTACAGAGTTTTTTAAATATGGCTGAATTCCTCCCCAATCAAGGAATTTTGTTCATACTCATGACTAACATTCCCAGCAATGTTCTAGCACTTATTAGAACACTTGGTTAATGCCACCCTTCAACTGGATTCATACACAGATGCCTTCCTACAATGTGAAGCAGCAAGAACAGTTCAATGCAATCTGTTGCCAAAAGGCAGAACAGCTATTGCATGTACTAAGACATAAAATTCCATTTTTTAGTATTTCCAAACACAAGCAAATACCTTTCACCTAAAAAGAGTATTGATATTTCTAGCTGCCAGAAAACATAAAAATAATGTTTCTTTTCTAGGGAAAAAAAAATTACTAGTGAAGAATCTGCAAAACAACTACTATTACAACTACTACTACAAGAAACAAATCTCCGAAAGCACCTGTCCAAAGAGGCATTTTAAACTTCAAATCACCACTAGCAGTGACTTCCCAAAAATGCTGTCCTACTGAACTACAGACTAAAGAAAATAACTGATAATTTATAGTTGAAGTTCTGTCACTATGGACAATGGTGAAAATGCAGGCAGCAGCCTCAGTGGTATCTGAAATAAAATGTTTACTGAACAAGACACAGCCAATAAAACAGCAGTCAACATGAGTGTAACTTCATATAAACTCAAGTGTAGCTCTGTAGCCTTTACTCAAGCAGTTTTCTTATTACAGAGTTTCAACTAAATACTGTTAGACTAAACACTAACAGGTGACAAAGTCACAGCACTCAATGAGTGTTGTCAAATGACAAAACTTCAAGTTTCTTTTAGTTTTTAATGATTCACTGATCAAGTGCCTTGTCCTCATTTGCCTAAGCACCAAATGGTTTAGTTATTTGCTCAAATTACTAGTTTGGCAGGAGGATTAAATTAAAATAGTTGTGATGCGGAATGTATTTCACATCCCATAAAGAACTAGTTTAGAAACATTTTCAAACCTTTCAAACTGAAATTCAGGCAATTTCAGTTTGTAGATTGTTTAGATTAGAACCAACTTGACATACAGTCTTTTGCATTTTTTAATGAGAACTGCTGGCATCCACAAGATATAAGCTAAAAGCTTCACAGATAGCAAAGGGGGGAGGGTAGAGGGAGAAGCCAAGAACTATGTGACCAGCAAGAGAAGGAAGATGGGAGTTCCAATACTCTTAAATTGTTATTTACACCTTCCCTTTTAAGTAAAAACTAAGAGCAGTATAGAAGATAATGCAAATGTTTACATTCCCTTAGATACTTCAGCTATAATACACAAGCATCAGTTAGTTATTCATATTTTAAGAGAACATGATGCAAAGACTGTAAACTGACTTGTTTTCCTAATGGTTCAGAATTACTTTAAGGTATCTTACTGGAAGTTTCAAATATACTGTTTTTTCTCCAGTTGTCCTTGATATAAATGGAAATTGAAATGTCCTATAGTAGCAAAGTGGATATTCTTATGTTCTTTAAATACAGATCATAGCTTTTTAAGTTTCCCTCCTGAAAGCTCCCACCTGTATCCTCAGTTCACCCTTAACAGTCCTGTTACTATGGCAAAATTGCTGTTTGAAATTGCTTTCACATAACTAGATTTAATACTGAGTAAAAAAAACAACAACAACAACAACAAAAAACACCAAACAAACCACCTCTCCTATAATTCAAGCAGACACATAAAGGGACAGCTAAACTTGCATGGCATCCACACTGCATATCATGTGCTTTTGTCAAATTCAAACTTCAATTATAAAGCTTCCTTAAAAAGTTTACATAAACACTACAGTAAAGTCAAAGCTGATTCTGCACCCAAGCAACTGCCACAGTAAAAAGTGAAGCAGCTCATTTACTGAGTCTTCAGTTCAGTGACATGTCAAGGTCAAATAACGAGGAACCTGTCCATCACTCTGCAGCTGATCTTTACAAGTCGCATTTTCTTCCCCTCTCCAAATTACCACCCATACAGGAACATCCCCACAACGTTGTCTGTGCAGTGTTCAAGCCATCTCTCCTCCCAGCTTTCTCTCTCAGCTAATTCCCAACACCTTCCAGTTCATACAGCACATGTACAGGCTTCCTTCAAAAAAATCTCATCAGCTCACACTGCAAATCAGCTTCAGAAGTCAAACTTTCTACTGCAAACACACCAGCCCATACCCTCATCCCTGTTGTCCAACCTCTGTTTTCTGTTTTTGAGCTTTCAATTCAATTCACTGTGCTTGAAACTCCCTGTAAGACAAATTCCCCACCAGAAGAACTGATTCCATTTGACAAAGGTATGAAAGTAGCTCATCAGATCACACCAAGGCTGGCTGCCACTGCAGAAACAAATAAAAATGTCTCCTTAATACGTGGCATGTGTTGCTCTACATTTTTCTTCTTCGGCTGTTGGAATATGTACAAATTCAAGAATAGAAAAACGCATCCAGGTTGAACTATTAACAGAGAACTGCCCTAAAACAGCCCAATAATCCCTAAGTTAAACAGAGCTGTTAAGTATACCTCTTAAGATGCTCAGCAATCAAGCTACAGGGACAGCTTTACACTCGGTTTTATATGCCTTTGCTCATGCACATTTAACAAATCCAACGATGTAGTGCATCTGTGTTTGCTTCATAAGTAAACACAAGGTAACTGTTCAGTTTTACATCTTGGTTCTCTTTCCAGAAAAAGAATTCCACCTATCACTGACTGATTAAAGAGAAAAATCAGGATTACTACAATCAGTTGCCACATGAAGAGATTTAACCATCTCTGTCATATATCAGCATTCACAGAATTCAACCATGCAAAAGTCATCAATACTTTCATTAGTATTCTCTTCTGTCATTAGAATGTATACTTCCTGATAAGACAAATACTATAGCCGAGATTTCAAAAGTTCTGCTTCCTTCCCTTAAGTCTTGCCATTTTAGCTCAGAGATCCAAATCAAGCCATGCAGCCAAAACTTTTAGCTTACGGGCTTACATCAGCTACAGTCTACAGCACCTCATTTTGAAGTCAATTGGAAATACTTTTATAGAAAGGTGAAGAGGTACATTCAGGCAGTGGCATGGAGACTCCTAGACATGAGCATTTTAACCTCCCTGAGAACTAGCTGGGGACACTCTGAGGTAGAAGGAATGGATTTCTGAATTGTGGACTGAAAACTGGACTTCTGAAAGTGGTTCCCCGCTCAAAAAACAGGAGGTAACTTCCTTTAAGAAAGAGCTTGTAACATTATGTGGAACTTCCAGATGCATCTATGAGTTTGAAGGCACTGCTTCACTGATCTGATAAGGCTTTTAATAACTCCTAGCTAGTCTTGAGGGTTTATTTTTTAATTCTGACTCCTAATGACAAAAAGCTTGAGCATTTCTATACTATTCACAGTGTATATTCAGCTTAGACCAAGTATTCCACATCCAAGCTGCATCAATGTGTTTCAAAGGTTTAAATATGCCATAAACACTAGATTAGACTTTTAGCTCAGTTGGCAAACTTAATTTAGGTTGAATATCGTGAACTGTCAATCCAGAGATCACTGTACATAACCAAGGAACTATGTACTGAAACAAGTGGGTAGCCCATGCACATAGGTTCCCCTACATTTGTAGTTCATAAAGCTTGTTAGACTGCTTGGTAAACACACTGCACCATGGTAGACTTTTTGGCTGTTAGCAATAGTTATTACACCAGAATATCAATCATAAACGAAAGAAGAGAATCACACTGGCAAGTCACAGCAGCAAGTGCCACAAGTTTCTATATTCTGAAGAACTTTCAGGAGCCAACTATCTACCTGGAAGCCATCCAAGTAGATCTAAACAGACTGTGGCTATTACTAGCAGGTCTGTGGCTATTACTAGCAGGTGCTCAGCAGGGAGCATTCAGGATTTCTCTCATCACAGATAGAGCCTTAAGGAATATATCATTCCAAAGTGGCAAGGGAAACTAAGGCTTCAAAATTTACAAACAGGTGTTGCTTACACTATGTATGCCATGCAGGTAAAAAGAGAGCATCAATCAGATGTGTCAACTGTCTCCTGGAACAGGTTTACTGTGCTCATCCCATTGAAGAAATTCTCTCTGCAATGGATTAAGCTAATATTTACTTCAAGAGGATGATGCACTGAGTATTTCCCAATTTCCACAGAGCTATATTTGGCCTGGAATTTACCTGCCTACGAGTTACAGACTGTTCCTCACTGATCAGCCCCTCAATTCCCCTGCTGAAAAGTGAAGTAAGCCATCAGGAGAGTTAGCTCAGAAGTTTAAACTCAACCTTAGCCCACCATACTAGGACAAAAGACATCCTCCCACAGCACCACGGATAAGACTTCAGAGGGCCACCAGACACTTCATCTACTGTCTTTTTTCAACATCAGCAGATCAGCCACTATCCATATTCATGTTACTGGAACCACCTGCTCTGCCATTCATATCATCATTATTATTATCAATAAACACAACTGTGGGAAATTTAAAAAGCAAGCATTTACGTGGGGACAAAGAACAGGAAGGGACTTAGTCCAAGTACAGCCTGATAAAATGACAGGACCAACCAAGCCTCCATATGAAAGGGAACTAAAGCCAAAAAGCCACATGTTCCAGATCACTGGCAAATCTCAACTAAAATTCTACATCACAAAGATCAGTACTACAATATGTGCATAGCAAAATGTTCCAGTGTTTTACTGAAGTGATTTTTGCCATAACTTGTCATTTTTTGTACTTTTCTACCAATCCTGAATTTGTGTGAGTGAAAGTTCAAGATTTTAATTATCCAATAGCTTGTAAACTATTAATAGCAACATATTGCAGTCACTGAACATGTCCACCTCCTGTCCAAGGCCTTCTCTCCAGGAGGCTGGCAGTCAATCTCTCACTGACAGCGAAAACAAGAAACAGAACACACTATTCAACACACCTCTCTACACGTAATGTTAAGTAGTGTCAAACAGAAATATCAAACCTCTCAGTCACTTAAATAACTGATAGCTGCAGAAGCATGAAGGAATTTAAAGACAGTGAGGCACGGAAGGATGCCTAACCATTCAGAGCAGTTCTAAACCACAAGATCCCTCTCACTACAGTAACCCCAAAATTAAAATGAGGATGATTCAATTCTTTCAAGTTCATTCAGTAAACAGTCATTCTTCCCATCTACTAAGGCAGAAATCCTCAATAAACACAGCCAGGCTAGCATCTGCAACTCAAGTAAATTTCCTTCCAGCATCCACAACAACAAAAAAAAACCCATTGGAATGTAATAATACCATGTCTGTTGAGTTTCTCCAAGATAAGATGCTGTAACTCAGCTATACAAAACGCAGAAGAACTGGTAGAACTTGAAATCTCTTCTCCCCAGGTAAAGACTGTGCACAATAAAGCTGGCATTCATTCAAGGCACCAGAAGATGAGGTGATCACCACCATTACTACACCATAGCCCACAAGCAAGATTTCAGCCTGCTTCTTTTCAGAAACACTATCTTGACAAAAATCATTGACTAGTCAGCTTCTTTATCTCAAGGTCAAGACACATACTGAATTATTATAGTTCAACAAACACACAGGGCAGCGTAACCAGCACTGCCTCTAATTCGCAAACTCTGTTTCAGACAGGCCCTTCCCCCAAATCCTGTACATGCCAGACAATCAGCTAGAAGCAAATCCTTCATTTCCATCAATAATATTCCCCTGACCAGTCCTGAATAGCCCTGATAGCAAATTAGCATTTCTATGGGTCGAGACCGATTTAGTCAATCTCACTGTGTCCTCCCAGATTTTCTTTTACTTGAAAGTTGCTTTTCATTCTGTCGAGTAACTGTAAACAGAAGAGTCTCAATTTTTTATTCATTATCTCTTTTGGGGAAGGTAGAGGGAGAAAAGCTTCTTCATTAAGGAGAGAAGTTTATTCACAAGGATAGTTTTAGCGACATGTATATATCATCTATATACACATACATACATGTATATATACACACACACATATATTTATGTGCTTTAAACAATAAATAGCATTTAAAAAAAAATCAACTTAAGAATTCCATTTTAATCCAGGCTGCAAACAGTATAGGAAGAAACAAATCTATCCAATAGGAATGCAATTTCCAAAGCAATGCAGACTCTGACAGATGGAGCCTGGGAAGGTACACGCCAGCTGCTCTGTTAGGAGCATTTTCTGCCCAACGCAACAAACAGTGTTCATGTTGGCTTTGGACTAAACCACTCCCCTTATTAAAAAAACAAAAAAATTTCACATATATATTGTTGAAAACACAATTTTCAGTTCTGCCAAATCAAATAAAAATGTCACAATAAACATATATGTTGGTACAATACATTGTTACTGCCTGTTGTTTTAGTCTGTGCATACAATCATAATGGCATGCCACACTGAACTCAAATGACACGAACAGACATGTCCATGTGCCATTTTCACACAATCCTTGCACACACAATTACTAAGGCTTCAAGACTGTAGATGCAGCAAGCATAAGAAATTTGGTCCAAGTCTTACTTGCTCTGTTTTACATGATTTAGACAATACAAGCTTCAGGACAGAAACCTTCTTACTATAAAGTAATGACAATATGCCTTATGACATCAAACACAAATTTCTTCAGAGCTGACAAAAAGCAGGCTCTGACATCAGAGACATCAGCCAAAGCTCCAAAGCAGTGTAGCCACCATCCCTGGAGGTATTTAAAGGATGTGTTAAATGAGGCACTCAGGGACGGGGTTTAGTGGTAGACTTGGCACTGCCGGGGTGAGGGCTGGACTTGATGACCTTAAAAGTCTTCTCCAACCAGAACAATTCTGTGCATCTGTGGTTCTAATGCCACCCTCAGACTGTCAGATAGAAAAAGAAAACCTTGGCACTTCCATAGCAGCCTTCCTCCTTCAACACTAAGAAAGCCACCCAAGGCTTTGGAGCGGATGATTATTTTGGCACACTAGACAGCAGATAACAGAAAGTAAGTTTTCTAACTCCCTATTTGTTTCTTTATTCACTGTCTCTCAAATATTGATCTTTTGTTTTCTGTTTGTAATGGGGCTTGAAATTAAAATGGCTTTCTGTTTACTTTCTTAAGTGACAGCACCACACACAAATTTTAGCTCATCTAGCAAGACATGCTCCCTGATATGTCAGACTTATTTTTCACTTCTTTTTCAGTGGGAGTAGGAAGAAGTCCTTTTAGCATTTATTAGTTACCTTAATATCCTCCTTGTAACATAGTGGCAGCAATACAGAACCAAACTTGAGTTTCTCTAAGTGGAGAGAAAAATCAGAACTGGGTAGATTTTCACATCATACAAACCTTTGAATCAAGGCAGCTCAGAGTAACCTGCTTTGGAGCAAAACTTTTCAGTTCATACTGTGCAAAAAAGTTTAATTTCATTATGTTGATAACAATGAAATTGTTGATAACGATAGTTACCAACATGACACAGTTGATACCTATGGATTTTATTTACCTCTTCAGTTTACTCTCAAAGACTCATAAGTGCTCACATATAAGTTCTTTATTTCTGTTTTGACAAATCAAACTGAAGGTCTAAGCCCAGAATTCTAAAACAAATCTATATGTAAAGGCAAGCAACACTCTAAAATTCAATAATCTTTCATAGGCAGGCTTCCAAGATTACCTTTTTCTTTTCAGATCCTCACTCTTGTCCTCCCTACCCTCTAGACAGGCCTGAAATCATATTAGACAGCACCAAGCAAGCAAGGTTAAGACAACAAGATTTAGCATAAATGATCGAATTACGGTGTCATCTCAGCATGTCCTGGGTATCACAGGTTACACTGCAGATGTTTTAGTATTTAAAGGGTGGCCACAAAGAAGATGGAGACTCCCTTTTTACAAATCATTCCTGGGGAGATTCCAATTAGACACAATAGGAAAATTTTTCACAATGAGCGCAACCAGTCAGTCATTGGAATTATCTCCTTAGGGAAGTGCTAGGTCATCTTGCCCAGATGATGCTTTTGCTACAAAAGGTTGGAGGAGATGGTCCTTAAAATCCCCTTCCAACCTGGTATTTTATGAATCTGTGTCAACAGTACTCTGAACGCAGACAACAGGGTAACCTCAACTGCTGTGTGCAAAACAGCCACATGCTGAACCTCAGCATCCACAAAAGCGTTTGTCCAAAAGTAAGCAAGCTCAAAGCTACCCTCTGCTCTGCAACAGGTTTTTCCACATGGAGATGTCAGAGACATGACAGGACCAGCACAACAAAGCAGGGAGGCGAGTGGGGAAAGAGAGCATAGAATGTCATTAGCAGGCCTGTCCAGCTCCAAAAGAATCTCAAGACACTAAAATGCAGAGCCAAGAGTTACACAGGCCTTCTGACATCCAGCAAATGTCTGGACTGCAAGTGTTCCTAATTCAGGAAGAGTTCTCACATTTAGAAAGTCACTTTCGACACACAGCTGCTGCCCAGATTTTACAGTTCAGGCAGTTCCCAAACATCACAGTATTCTTAAAACAAAGAAGAAAACAATGGCCATTATAGGGTCAAATTCTCTTCTCATACTTCATACCACCACACAGCTGACTATTTAGTGTCTCAAAGATGAATACGCTCACTCCAGCAGGAAACCATCACACATCTCACGACACTGGTGCAACGTACTTAAGACCAGAAACTAGTGGATCCACACAGTTTTGTAGTAGCTTGTTTGCCAGCACAAGACATACTCTCGCATAGCACACAGGCTATACAGTGATCTCATGGTAACAAAGCGATGCACTGCAATACAAGGAGTGATTGTTTTTAAAAGAACTTGCATGTAAGTGGAGAAAATCAACATAGTTTCTATTTGATCCCATAAACAGCTGCCAGCATTGCTCAGACTTTTACACACTCCTGACTACAATTTTTATCTGATAGTGGCTGTAAGCACACTATATTCAGCTTGGTTTTGAATAGTTACTTTTTACTATGTTAAAATTTGATCCCATGGTTAGCAACAACATTTCAAAACCTTATATGCAGAAGCTTCTTGGAATACTGAGTTATTTCAATTGCAAAAAGTAGGAAATTAGCTTCTCTAAAAAACACACACAACAGAACAAACAGATGGCTCAGGAGAATGGAGAAGAGAAGAAGAAAGAGTAGGGACGGTAGTCAATAATATTTCATTGTTTCTTTCCCCCCACCAAAATAAAATGAACAGAAGAGCAGATTACTACAACATCACAGTATTTTAAAATTATTTAGTTCTGGTTATTTCCACATCCAGCAACAGGTAAATCCTCACTTACAGAAACCAACAGAAGAAAGCAAGAAAGTTCTTCAATAGGAGACCAAGTTCATGAGTGAGGGAATTGCTTTGTTTTGGTTTTCTAAACAAAGTCCCTGGTGAGACAATTGCTGTGGTGTTAGCACAGCAATACTTCAAGTGAGTGACTTTTCCTAGAAATACAGCTGCAATGCTTCTGCCAGACAATTACAGCAAAGTTTTCTAATCAGTGTTGAAGTTCCACTGGTATTTTTATGATGCCTTTTCCCATGATTTTAAAGACTGCATCCCCTTCATGTACAATGTAGAAGAGAGTAAATTTAGGCAAAAGCAGGAAGTGCAAAGAGTCATAGAGATGACAGCAGAACTTGCACTTCCATGCAACCAGATGCATAAGAATAGTCACACCCACATCACTCCCTGTCTCTCCCTCCAGTAGTAAAAACCCTGAACTATTCCATTTCAGCACTTGTCATAGAGCCACCTGACACCTTGATACCTTGCCTATAATCAGCTTGACAGATGAGTGGCCTTATTACAGCCACAGAGGAGCTGTGTTGGAAGAAACAGTCCTTCCACAAGAGGAACACACCAGCCACAGTGTGTGCCCCCCCCAAGCCCACAATGACTCTGCATCTGCACACCCAGAAGGAAGCTGGGTTAAAACACAGGGGAGGCCAAGGGAGGACACCTACAATTGTGTAGCAGCATGTGGGACAATGTATCTGTCACATCCAACTGCTTCAAAGCTTGGGATGGCCTCTGTACGCTGCAAGAGGCAAAAGTAAGACTCCAAGCAAATTTTAAGCCCATTAAGTGTGCTGGCAAGGCTTAGCTACCAGAGATAAGATTCCTACTACAATGTGAGCACCTGCAAGCAAGCCCAGGACTGGAACACTTACATTTCATAAGCTCTGTTGAAAACTCTTTAATTTAAAACAGTAAAAAGTGGCTGTGTCAGTAAAAAAAAAACAAAACAACAACCAAAAAAAAAAAAAAAAAAACAAAACCAAAAAAACCCAAAACAAAACAAAACAACAAAAAAAAAAACAACAATAAAAAACCCCCACAACCACACAACACAACTAAAAACAAGCCATGCCCTCAGTTTTACCAAAGACTACAGTACTTACATGTAAATTAACTCCTGCATGAACAGGGGAATAGAAATGGAAAAACTTTTTATACAAACCCAACCTTAACAATGAAGATATATTCAAAGGAAAACTGGAGATGGGTCTTTTTACTACCTCCCTTCCTAGCCAGCTCTTAAGTTAGGATACTGCTTTTCACCTTCCTGGCCTGTTGTTTTTCAAAGGAATTTGGAAAGCAAAAAACCCAAACAAACCAACAGCAAATATGTTTCCAGTTCACCAACTACAGAAATTAATTTTGCTAGTCATAAAAGATGAATTTTCTTATCATCAAGGATGGCCACTTTTTGCACCCATTCTACTTAATGATGGTGCATTTTTCTTAACTTTCACAGTAGTTGTTCGCATTTAGTAATTTTCTGAGGAGGCAAGAAGCTAAAGTGAGTGTCTTTGCTCATTATTTATGTTCTCCATTTGCATAACTCCTTCACAACTGCTCCATTAAACACCTCTTCCCCTCCAAGGCCAATTTTAAAAAGCCTCCTGCTTTATGAGACTGACAAGTATGACTCACAGTGTTCCCCACGTTCATCCCCCCAGGCATCGTGGGATGTTATTCAGCCAGTACCTGTTCCAGTTCATACTCCCCCACTCACACTGCTGCTGCAGTAACCCCTTACAGCAATCTGGGAAAAAAACTAAAGGTACCTCTCCAGCTCTATGCTGTAGGTAGGAAACAAACAGTAAAACTATTTGCTTTTAATGTTCTTCTCAGCACCAGAGGTAGCAAGAGAGTGGCTGAAAACAGTGAAGGAGGGTTTTAACACTCTCACCCCCCCCACTCCTCCTGTGCTTTCACTCCTATCAGAAACGTGGGAGTTTCTCAAGACCCTCCAGATTGCTTTCCAATCATCCTTCAAACAATTTCCATTTTCTATCAGGAAGGCAGAAAGTGATTCAACAAAGATAATGCTTTATCTACTCTTAAGGTCCTTCCGTGACCAAGGAACACACTCAAATCCCCCCCACATCCCGCATTCAGGACCAAAACCAGCAACATTTCTCCCCTCAGCAGAGAAGTAAAAAACCAACAGATAAAATATCCCTGCATACTTGGCTTCTATACCCAGTAAACAAGCTTCTCTCATAATTACAAAAATATCTCCCTTGGTCTCTGAACAGTCAATATTCATTCACTGCAAAGTACTGACAGGGGCTGATTTTACAGTTCTTGTTCCTGGACAGTCAGTTTTCAAAGAGAGAATGTATCCTAATAAGTTTTCCACTGGCTGTTATCCTTCTCCACTAGTTAAAGGACAAATCGCTAAAGAGGATTGAAATGCATATCTAGAAATGGCACACCCACTACTGAAGTGATACAAGACTTCTTCCACAGTGAGCAGTATGAGTTCAATCTTGAATTACATCTGTGGCGACAACAATTTTCTCTAACATTCAAAGCTAAAGACGCCTTAGAAATTAGATTCAAGACCTGTAGCCAACTAAGACAAATCTCAGGACTACTGCAGCAACCAGATCATTTCAAAGCTGGGAGAACATATGGTATGCCGCAGCAGGAAACACACCCACGGTATTTGAAGAGAGCCCTCGTAGATCCAAGCACTTCCAAACCAGACGCACATTTTATCTAAGGCAGCTAAAGCCAGGAGTTTGAATCACAGAAACAATAGCTCCTCCCAGAGATTTAGAAATCCTGCGAGTCAGCCAGCAAATCAAAAGCTGAACAATCCCCAGCCAGGTCTCCAAAGATCTTGCCAATGTTAAAGGCACTGATCCATCTTTCTCCACTTGTTCATCTGATACTCTTTGGATCTTGACTAAAACATCATCCAGGCCACCTGCCATGAGGTTTCTCAGTGGGAACCCTGGAGGCTATAATCATATTTTATAAAAACCTTCCAGGATCAGGTCCAGCTCTACTTTGTTAATGCATACCTGTGTCTTAACATGTATGTTAAGAGAACACCATTCCTCCTGACACATTCACTTGCCCTCATTTTAAGAGAGCCAAAGACCTTCAAGTAGAGAAGTTTCATTAAGCCCCTTCCACTCCTTGGTCTCAGAGCAACAGAAGGACCAGCTTCCTGACAAGACAAATTTTTTATAAAGAAAAGGGCTAGCTGCATCTATCAGAGGCCTCCTAAGAGTTTCACTATTAGGGAGAATCATGTCAGTCCCATTCAACATCACGACTTCCCAGCTGCCTTCCATTTCCTCTGTATCCTGCTCATCCTGGCTTTCTCCGGTAGTTACAGACCACTATAGAGCCAAGGCTTTAGTCTCAACTCTGTGCCAATAAAGATAATCTAAAAAAAAAAGCGCATATAAATGTCTTCAGTAGCAGCAGGTTTCAAGTTATTCAAACGCATGCTAGTAAGAAGCTGTTTGTCTAAAAGGCATCACGAGAAACAGCCGCATAATTTAAGCTGCAAGGCAGTAAAATATGCAGCTAAATAATAGAAAGATTAATTAAAAGAAATAGGCAGGGGACAATAGGTTTTCAGAGGAGATCTGAAATGAGACTGAAAATAAACAATGAAGAGAGAAAGCAGGTGAGAGTTTCAGAGGCAGTAGCTGTGATGAGAGCACTCTTGCGTCAATGGCAGCAGAACCAAAAGTCCACAGCATTTGGCAGCAGGAGAAGAGTAAATGAGTCAACAGGTCTAACAAGCAATCTCAGCAAGCAGAGAGGAGACTTGAGCTGTGAGAGGGAAATCAGAAAATTCACATTAAGATCACAGACTAGGAGAAGCTCATGGAAAGAGAGAAATGTCACTAGTAACATTTAGTGACATAAGAGCAACTACCATTACCAGGTATATGAATGTGAAAAGACAAGCCATGGCATGGCATTCTGCAGCTACTTAGACATTCATGCATTAATCTGATGCACCTGCCTGGACACCTTGTTCTTCTCTTGTTTCTTTGTTCTGTGCAGACGTTTTCTTATCACAGGCTCCAGAAAACACACAATCACTGCATAGGGACCACAACTCAAGTATTAACTTGTAGAACACCTGCTACAATAAAGTCAAATAAGATGCTCAGCTGACAATGATCGCCGCAGGACAAATACTGGTTGGTGGATTCGCTGATCGCAAAGTACAACAAGGAGATCAGAGAATGAAAGTAAAGATACGCATCTGGTGAAAGATTAGCTGGGGAAAAAAAAAAGCCAACAAAAAAACTCCATGCTTGCCTGATAAAGCATAGCTTAGAAAAAGTATAATCATGTGAAACACTCCTGTGAAAATAGCCAGCAGAGTCTACACTTCAGTTCTTTTCCAAGGATTGTTATGCTTCAAGCGGTAAACAAACAATGTTTTTTCTCAAACTATTTATAGCCTTAAGACCACCCAGTAAAAACATTACATTCAACTCTAAGGATGTCAAACCAACATTTGTTTTAGCAAGACTCCTCTGCACGAGTTCTGAGAGGCCTTCCTGCTTTCTTAACAAAAGTAGGAACAGTACTACATTTTACTCCTATTTGTCTTGGACGTTACAATAAAATTAGGATAGTGATGCAGAATCTCTTCCCCATGAGTTCTTTCACTCTACAGCACTGCAGTATCCAAGCTTCCTCACACATGGAGCAGAGTGCTTGCACCTTAACTCTTGCCATATAAAGAATACACAGAATTCATTCCTTTGGGCTCTTCAAAGAGGGGAGGAAGAAGAAAGAAGGAGGGATGACACTATCACAAATATATCTGCTATCTTAACATAAGAAATATTAGGAACATAAGAAAGATATATTTCACCGCACAAGAGACAACCTTTACTGTTCTTTTAGAATATTCTGAGACGTTGGAAGATACAGTATGGCACACATCACCTGTGGAGGTTATGAAGAGACTTCATCATAGGAGACGCCCACTACAGGAGAAGTTTTGATTTTCAGATACTTTTTCAGTTTCCCAAAACCAGCACCTACTAAACATATTTGATCTGGAATCTTCAACAAGAATATTATTAAAAATAAAGTCTCCTGGTAAGCAGTCAATCTTTTTCAGAGTTAAACTAACTTGCTTTGTCAGCTTAGCCAGCAGGTTACCTACCAATTTCATCTCACCTTAATACAGACTGCTGATTTTTACAAGTTGTACCTGAAAATACGTATTTCACTCCAAGCTGAAACTCTCATGCAGAGTTTCCCATCCCTCTTTTTCTTCTAAAATATCAGCATCATAGTAACAAATATATGCTCTGCAAAGCATGCATGGCAAGCATTTAGGGCTTGCCTAAGCAATGAGCAACACTATTTGCATAGTCTCAAGCAAAGGTGGCACCTACACTCCTATTAATTAACCCAAGGAAAAATAACACATTCCCTCTAATACCAAGAGGAGGAGTTTAGAGTTCTGTTTTCATCTGCTATACAATCAATTGATTCCTCAAAGAGCCCACCTGTTAGAAATGCTCTACCTTCTGTTTGAATAACTGGCACTAAGCCCATGAAGCGCTTGATTGAGCACCTCCAGTGCTGTCGGAAGGACATGCTGACAGGTTAAAGGCACAAGAGGAAAGGCACCTGGAGATACCATCTCGCTCGGTTCAGGAGTACATGGTGACCTATTCTCTGCAGCACCCTGGTCTTGGCCCCCAAGACCTCTGTGCAAAGCTGCAAAGGGCTATTTCTGCAACCCACAGGAGACATGAAGCCTCTGTGGCAGCTGCCTCACCAGCAAGGTCAGGAAAAGGGAGGAACCACACTGAGGCACAGTATCTACTATTACAAATTCAGCAGTTACTTCCCTTTACTTAGGGGTGGAGGGAAGGGAAGATCCCTGTGACCAAGCCCACCCCCTTCTGTCACCAGTGCTCAGATTCAGGATGGGGTAGAAGGAATAACATCAGAGGAAGACCGCTCCAGGTAACACAAATACTAAAGAGAGCAAGAACACTCGGGTAATTAAGAACAAGCCTGGACACTGAGTAACTGACGGCCCACAAGTAATTTCCTACCATGCAACAACAAATAAAAACCACACTATGCCTCTTTCGACTCCAAGTCACTAAATAAGAACTGAATGCAGATACCCTCTTACCCCTCAAGGATGCCTTGCTATACCAGAACTGACACTTCGTCCACACAGATGCCACCCCACTATTCTGTAGATAAGCAAGATTTCAGTCATCAGAAATGTCAAACACAGACTGCTTTCACTAATGAGAAATAGAGCGGCATCTTCTAGTGCCTCTGCCAAGACCCACCAACACAGAGACAAACAGTACTGTGAGCATTATATAACTCCAGAAGTTAGCAAAGCTAAAAATTAGAACCTCAAGGTTCTTATGAGAGGAGATACATAAAATTCTTAAAAAGCAATTGCTGCTAATGAGTTTCAGTGATGGTTTCAGTTGCATATTTTCCCAAGGGATTCATTGTGCTGCCTCTGTGGACCCTGTCTCCGTGTTTCTGTGGATACGCACTGCTTGCTGTGTTGTAGTGTAACAGAGGCAATTTGGAGAGGGGTGAGGTGCCATAGGGAACCCTTGTGAATAGCACTGAAGTCCACACAATCAGATTCTGTTCCCAAATCTGACAGCGTGTCCCTATATGACCTTGCGAGTCAGTTATAAATTCCATTACCCCATTTATGCTTCTTTAAGACAAAGACAGTTCAAAATGCTAAGCAAAGATATTGGGAAGTTGCATCAGTTCTTTTTTTTCCAGAGTTAGGATTTGGGGGGTTTTCCCTGTTAAACTTAGATCAGATAGTTACTGGAACTTTGCCCTCAGAGGTACAACACTTCCTACTTGTACTCACACTGTTCCTGTACTCTTACCCTCATTACAATGGGATCCACTTTATGAGACTTTCCCAAGCCCAATCTGTTTTCTCTTTACCATAAGAGCTATTTACTACAACAACTCCCAGAGAATCAGAGGGAACTAAGTATTAGATTGTTGCCTCTCTTATTCATGCTTCTTTCTTCCTTCCAACAATTCCACAGGGCTGGGCACAGCAAGTGCAGCACAGGGAACAAAGATCACACTTAGCACACAGTGACCACAGACAACCTGCAAGCTTCTTCCTTCTGGCATATGCACAAACAGAAGGGAGTCGACAATGCTTCCCTTGTGGAAGAAAGAATACACACCTGTAAAAGCTTATCCCAATCCACTTTACTCCGCCTGATTGAGGTAACACAGGGCTGGCATAACAATCTGCTGTAATACTAGTGAAAAATGGAGCAGAAATAGTAGCCAACATCTTGCTGGCTTCTTAAACCAAATGTAACAAAAATAATGGAAACATTTCAAATTTGGAAAAGCTCATGTCATCTACCTCTGTTGGACACAAACCAGATATAAAACACTCTAGGATCCATTTCCTGTATATGCAGGGTAATCCCCTGTTGAATCAGTGAAGTTGCACTATTGCCTTATTGCTCCTTTTGAGCTAAATATAAAGTTGTATTTTCCAAAATACAAACAACACACTTGCACAGGCACAGAAGACCTACACAAGGCACAGAAAAGCTACAAGCCTAACCCACCAACCTGTAACTGTATTATCATTTTTAGAAAAAAACTACACATAGAACAGCCAGTGCCTTTTATACTGCTGGCAAAAATTTGTTTAAACTACCTTAAAAAAAGAACAGTATTTTAAAGTATAGCCTAACATCTTTTCTTAAAGAATATTATTGAAACCTACATAGCATAGTGGGTGATATGCTCATATTTTATCTCATTGCTCTGAAGTTCTCTAATTTTGAACTATATTTGGTGTTACAGCAAGTGAACTAGCTTTATTTGCTTCTTTTGGAAAATGTTCCAAATTTAGCAACAAAATGGGGGGAGGGAATAAATCACTATTTACTCTCAATACAAACTAATTAACCTATGAACATAAAAGCATGCAAGTTCTCACAGCACATAAAGGATTTGTATTAGTGACAATTTAAGAAGTTTATCCTTTTACAGCAGGTCATTTCCTGAATTAGACATTCTGAGTGAACTTCTTTGTACTGAACTAATCTAAGCCACTTTCCATGCACCAGGCAATGAAATCAAGTGTCAGACCAGTTACCAACATTTAAAGAAAAGCCACAGAAAAATAAAAGTTACTTCTTGTCCAATACATGCTATCTCCTGTATAGGAAGTGTAGGACATTCAATTTTTCAAACAAAGAATTCCTTCACGCATCTTGAAAGATAACATAAGTTATTGATGAAACTTCTCATATGCAACAATTCTGCTCAACCCCCTACATTTATTTTTCTACTGACTGGAAAGATACTTCAAATTTTTTGCAATAGTAGTCAAACAAATCTGCCCCTGGATTTGTCCATTTTACCCAGAATAGCTTGTTAATTCATCGTTCAGTTTCCACATATCAGTCAATGTACAGAAGGAAATAACATGACAACAAAAAACCACACATTTAGGCAACACAGCACTTACTTCCTTAAAAGGTCTTCCACTTATTTATTTTTATAAAGCTGCTAAACGTACCCACTTGAGACCATCAAGCTCAGAATTTACACAAGAAGTGTAAGCTATCCACTTCAAGGTTCTCACAATCATATTAAAATTATATTTGATCTTAAAAACAAAAAATTACAAATGGATCTTCAAGCGGTCTAGAAGCGAAGAGACTGACGAAAATTACATATCTGCATATGCATAAACAAGGATACAAGAAACATCTAATTTAGACAGTAGGACAGAGTTGTAAGTAGCATTTTTTTCACAGAGAGGCCTCTCTGGGCTGCAACAGTTAACTGTAGTTATTCAAAAGGAAGTCATCAGCGCAATAACACTGCAGATGCTGGTTTCCTGTGTCACTCTAATGCCTCACAAGCTAGTTATTGTAAATAAGTTTGTTAAAACATGAAAATAATTCAATATAGATGGAAAACTGACTGGAGAACCTCTATGGAAGTTAATATTTTTCAGTTATCATAACTAGAACTGTACATGCTTTAACTTCTTGTTATTTCTGTATTAATTCTGATCTAGTTCATTTAGTCTAGGATATTGATGAACCTCCTCACTCGTACCTTCAGCTTTATGTTACATATTTCCAGATAACCCTTCAGTTACAAGCACACCAAAAGGGACTAGTCCAAGAATATATCCGCAGGCAAAAGGATTTGGGGAAGGCATTAGCTACGGGAACTTACATTTTGAAAATATTAAAAAAATTCATTATATCTATATTTAAGAAAAATTACTTCAAGAGACAAAATGCTTGCAGTTAAAAGATTCAAGGTTCAAAACCTCCTCTTAAAACAGTTCAGAGTTTAAATCTCCAACCTAAAAGAAAATACAAATCTAATTTCCTATCTGATTGTTACTGAAGCTTCCAACCAGAGACACCGCAGATTTTAAATCTTGTCACAGATTAGATACGTAATGCCTTTATCCTTCTATTCAAAGCCAAAATCACAACCAAAAACATCACAACTTCCTTCAATTACTACTTCTACATTTGGTTTCCTTTCCTTTTTTTTTTTTTTCTTCTCTCTCTCTCCCATCCCCCCCAAGACTGCCACCATCCTGTACTGTACTTTTAGCACTGCAAGTCTTCCTTAGAAACTTATTTGCTCTGTTTCTCCTGAATTGTTTTCCCTTCCTAACAGATAAACAGATAACCAAAATACACATGATTTGAATGGTAAACTGTGTAACTGGCTGGCATTCTGATATAGTCACAATGTGCCTTAGCAAGAAACTGCTTCCTGCTTTTCTAAAAACAGCAGTTTTCGGCTTGAGAGTCTCAAATTCTGTCATCTTTCCCAAACGCTTCAGTAAAAGGATGCTTACTGTCCCTAAAGCTACATTCACCCTTTAGGAGCCAAGTTCCAACCAGGTGAGTCTTCCCCACCACTCCTCCTCTTTTTTGTTGTTGTTTGTTTGTTTTGTTTGTTTTTTGAGGAATCCCTAAAGACATTGAAGGGAAACTTTCTTCAAAAACTCAGCATGACTGGAATTTTACCAGAATTATTCTCCGATTGAGTAAGAGAGACAAAATTCCTATATTTTTAAATTAAAAATACAGCTATAGCCTGAATACAGCAATATTGGGGGTGGTAAAATACTTTTCTGCTCAAGTCAGCAAAGAATATAAACCAAAAGACTGAGAACATCATTCTGTCTGCTATTACAATTACTACAAATTGTTAGTGCCAGCATTCAGAATAGTCAGACAAACCTGTTCCACCTCAATGGTACAATGCAGAGTGGGTGACAGAGCACAGTAATTTTTCCTACTGCGGAGCACATAGCCCTTCCCACAAGAAAAAAGAGAAAGCTCTCCAAATTCTAAGCTACTCAATTTCAAAGAGGCCAAAGTGATTCAGTTAAATGCTACTAGGTAAGTTACAATATGTAGCCACTTGTGAAATATTTTAACATTCACTTCACGGCCAGGTTCTTTGTTCCTGCCTGTCTTTTTTACAAAATGCTCAATTACATTAAACACATACATTTTATATCATGTGTGTGTTAAGCCTCTTCCTCTCCTTTCCTCCCTTGCCATCCCACAATACTCATACTCCCAAATCTCATAACCCAGTGCCCTGGTCATACTGCCTAATCCGGTAGTGGCCCCACCACAGACACTGGCAGCATAATCTGTTCAGTAGTCCAACTGGACAGCAGATGGCTTTGCATCAAGTGCTGATTAAAAAACCCACCTCCACCAAACATCAAAAAAAAAGTAATTTTATCAATATATTTACCATTTTTACCAAGCAAATGTACAGTACACGTAAAATACAAGCGAGGTATGCATTTTCCAAAGCCACTGCTCAAGTTTTCATTAGGAATTTTAGAATTCCAGCTTCCTTTCAAGAGGGGTAAACACAGCTGTGCGCAGATAAAACAGACCACATCAATCCCATATCCAGCTGACCTTGATACTTGAGGTGAAAATGAGCTACCAAATTAAATTTAAAAAAAAAAGGGAAAACGAAAAGCCACCCCAAATGACCAGATGGGAACTTGCTCAAGTGTTGGTTTTTTTTGGCTTGTTTTCTGGAAGAAAGACAAGTTTTATGACTGAAGAAAATGATGTAACTGAAGATTCTCTGTAACTTTCTGACACAGGGAAAAAGTCAGGAGCAGAAGACAGGTCAAAACTTGTGCAGCAATTACCATAGCCATGTATTTGTCATATTTCCCATGAGTAAAACCAAATGAACCTCGCCTCTAAGAAGCATTTATATCAGCAGCTTTCTTTGGGTGGAGCTAACGACTCGGAAGCATAAATAGACATTAACTCATACTACCTCATATACCACCAAAAAAAAAAAATTTAAATATGTCTTGTTAGAACAGTTTTAATCCAAATATTTATTTTTTTTTTAAATCACTTCATATTATTAAAACCGTGTTTCCTTATTTGCTGCTCCATTTAACACTAAAATAGTTTATAGTAAGATAGGTTACCAGCGATGATGGAAAACAGACTTTAATAACCTATATTAAATACTCATCACAGGTGATCTAGTATTAGATTCAACAAGTTCACTTTACAAGCTGTCTAGTAAGTCGAGTCGTGTTTGCCTTTCGTCTTCAATTTTTTTTACTAAAAAAAAAAAAAAAAAAAAGTTGCATTTCAACCTCTCTGGATGGTTCTGTATCCACATCAGTATGACCAAATATGCAGACTTACAGAGTCATGTGATGTAAATCCTGAAAAAATAGTAATAATAAATTGTGCTTAAAGTAGCTTCACAAAAATAGACTTCAAGCAAGGCCAAGAACCACTGGCAATCTAGGGGAGGAGAAAAAAAAAAAAAAAATCCACACCGACCGGTTGAGAGACTCTACAGCCAATAGAGCCTCTTCCAGCACCAGAGCCCCGGTCCGCAATCACTGTTGCAGGGTGTTTGAGTCGGGCAGCCTGCGAGAGGCACAGATTGCCATTTTGAAACACCGCCTCACGCTCACACGGCAGTGCCAGCGCACGGGCAGCCTCCTGCCCCCGCACGCCGCTCCCGGCCGCGATGCGGACCCGCAGCACCGCGGCTCCCTCGGCCCCGCCGGGACCCGCACGCCGAGGAGGACCCGGCGCGGCTCCCCCCGCGGCTCCCCCCGCGGCCGCGCTCCGTGATGTCACCCTGGTGTGTGCGGGGCCCCTTCCGCGCCCCCGCGCCGCTGCGGTGGCGGCCCCGCGCTGCCGCCGGGCCTCGGCGGAGCGCCGTGCGGGGCCGCCCGGCACCCGCGCCCCACGTGCGGCGCACCCGCCCCGGCCGCCGCCCCGCGGCCCGCCGGCTCCCCGGGAGAGAGCCCCGCTGCCGGGAAGCCGGGGGGAAACCCGGGATACTGGGGCTGAGCCGCCCGGACGGACAGGCTCGGGGGCCCCCGCGCCCCACTCACCCCCCACCCCTGCCCTGGGAGGTCTCCGGGATGTGACTCATGATAAACAAATACAGAGGGGGAAGGAAAAAAAAAAAAAAAAAAAAGGCAGGGGAAAAAAAAAAAAAAAAGACACACCCTCCCCTCGGAGCCGGACTGACATAATAACCCCCTCCCTTCCCCTCTGGAGCGGGGGGAGGGAAGCCTGGCCCTTCAGCTGGGAAAGTTGAAAGAAAAGGCAAACGCTGGGGACCGGCTGCGGGGCGGGAGCAGCCAAGCGCCGCTGCCCCTCGGGCGGCTCCGGCCCCGCCGCCCGCTCCGGAGAGCCCAGCCGAGCCCTGCTGGCCGCCCCCGGTGCGCTGCCCCGCCGCCCCTCACCTGGATGTAGTTGTTTTCGCAGTAGTCGGCGACTCGAGTGAGGTTCTGGTAGCTCTCGAGCAGAGCCCGCTTGCCAGAAGGGATTTCCTCCTCTAGCAACATCTGCAACTCTGCCATTTTCCACCCCTCCGCATCGCTTCCTCTTGCATTAAAGAGACAGCGGCAGCGCCGGGCTCGCAACCCGCCTGGTATTGTGGGATTCCTCCTCGCCTCGCTTTCGTGAACACTCGCTTTCCCCACCCATCCTTCCCCCTCCAAGGGGAGTGGAAAGAAGAAGGGAAAAAAAAAAAAAGAAAAGGGAAAACCCCGCCCCTGCTGTGCAGAGGCAGTCGGGAGCTGTAGGCAGAGCCGACTGCATCGCTGATGGCCACCGCCCGCGGAGATGGCGGAGCCGAGCTCGCAATTCACCGGCCAGCCTGGCCCTTGGGGCGGGAGGGCGGCAGCGGGGCTGGCGGGCCGTTCCTCTGGGCACCCAGAGAGACCAGAGGAGACCCTGGTGTCCCTCAGGGTGCCCAGAGGCGAGAGGATACCCTGCTGTCCTTCCCCCACCCCGCTCAGAAAAGCCCCAGCCCTACACTGCTGCCCCAAGGACCTCTCTGCAGGAGAAGCCAAAAGAGTGGTTATCCGGCCATCTGACAGGCTAGGAATTTGGAAGATCACTGAATCATTTAGGTTGAAGAAGACCTTTGAGATCATCCAGTCCAACCTATGTCCTATCACCATGTCAACTAGACCATCACTGAGTGTGATGTCCAGTCTTCTCTTAAACACCAACTAGGATGGTGATTCCACCACCTCCCTGGGCAGCCCATTCCAGAGATGACAACAAAATTGGTAAAAAAGATACAGGGATCACGCTTTGGGGCAACTAGTCTATTCCAGTGGGTTATTATTCCCCAAGAGGATGGGAAAAATAATGAATCTAGCTTGTGTAGATCTTTGTGAAGACCTGCCCAAAATAACTACTGACAATTAGCCATTTCCTGGATCTAGTTTTATAAGAAGAGCGTAAATATTTGACTGGAGTAAATACGTTATTCTTGAACTCATTTACCTCAGTTGTTAATTATTGTTCAGGTCCTCCTTTGGCTGTTGCAAAGGTGTGAAAGACAAGGGTCTGGTAATTATCTAGCACAGTCTCTCTTGTGTATGTGCTTTCTGTAACCAAAATCCTGAATTTGCCAGAAGCAAAGCCAGTAACAGCAGGTGAAAGTCTGCTGGGATGTCCAAGCCTGCCTTTGCAATGAGTAACAGGCGCAGAGGAAGCCACCTCCGTGGCTCGCTGTTCAAGCCACGTGCTGTGTGCCCACAGTTACTAATGCAACTGGTGTTAGTCCTTGCATTTTAGAAGTTGTCCCAGAGAAATCCACATAGCAGTGAAAAGTCAGTGTGTTTAGAATGTTTCCGAAAAAAATACTCTCAAGCACATTATAGTAAGACCAGACTATGATCTCTGGATAATCGTGTGGTATTTTACATGTCCTCTGGAGTCTGTCTTCTGTTTGCAGCCCTGAAAACTGTTCTGGTCAGGATGCCTTGGTATACCTGCTGCTGTCTCTAAATCAAGTTGGAAAGAAAAAAACATAAATCTCCCTTCCCTTCTGAGGTCAATGAAGTCCAGCATCTCAGCCTAGAACTGTGGAGGTAAGGATGAAGAGTAGGGAGCCTGGGAAGAATCAGTGGGCCTGGGAAGGTTTTGCAGCTGGAGTTACAAAAAAGCAGCCCCTGTCTGGGAACAGCTAGACAGGTGCCAAGAAAGGGCGCTTTTGGGAGAGGAAGGAGCTCGTACATTCATTCTGTGGGATAGAAATGCATCTACATCGCTATCTTCTAGTAATTTATTTGGCAGTTTAGCAAAATCGTTTCCAAAGTGGCTTCAATAACTCTCTTTAGGACAGCGTGTAATTTCCAATAAAATATTTTATTTTGGATTTCAGGTATCTTTTTAATGTAAAATAATGTTCTGAAACTGTATTGAGATATAAACAAGCTTTAAATGTGTCCCAGGGCAACTGTGCTGCCTTGGGCACTAGCTTCTCCTTGTTTTCAGCTAGCATAATACAATGAGAAATTTGAATTCTCTGTTCAGGCTGGCTGCAAACTGCTTAACACGCATTGCCTTGGATGAGTCTGTAATTGCCTACAGATCACAGACTGGCTTCATGGAAGCTGTTAACATCCTTAAATGTAGCACAACTGTTGTTGGCGCATCTTAATATGTTATGGCTGCCCCTGTATCAAGAAACGGCAGATGTGTGGGGCCTTGCACATCAACTTCCTTCAATATGAGAAAAATCAGTGGCGTGTGTTTTGCCAAACATGTTGTGCTTCACTTTGGTGGGCAACTTTTGTCTTACAAGCAGATGGCAGGACAGCTGCTGAGCAGGGCAGTGATGGCTCCCAAGAAACACATCCATGTCAAGCAGTAGAGCAGAGGCTCCAGGAGGGCTTTCAGCCTCATTCCCTCCAGTGAATCTCAACCCAAAAGGCCTTGAGCAAACAAAAAAACCCCTACCAACTCTATGTCAAAACGTTCTCACAACTCAAGGAGACGTTGGAAGAGCACATCAAAGGTCGCCACCTTGTGACAGGTGCATTTTCTGCAGCCTCTGGGGCACAGCTGGTCATTGTCCCCACACCTGGGGGATACACCTGAGGTAGATACAGAAACACCCGAACTGGCTCCAGGTCAGCTCAAGCAGGATTTTTTAACTGAGTGCCATACAACCATGACAGTATTGCTGTGAATGCCATCCAATATAAGAGGTACTGGGAATTCTGGTGTGGACATGCTCAGCTGATTAGGCCTTATTAACTTTTGTCCCATGCAGGCCCTCCTGCTTTCAAAATGACTCTCTGCAGGGTCACGTGCGTGTCTTTGCCGTGTGTTCCTCATGTCTGAGGTTCTTGGAGGGTTCATTGACACAGATGCAATAGATCCAGGCTGACTCCATGACTGTGCATGGTGTGTACATTGAACGACTCCAAAACACCTGAAAGCACAGAGAGACATTCGAGTAGCTACAAAGTCCTTGGCAAATCTAACAGAACCACAAATCTAGCACTGAGCTGCAGCCAATAAATCTTGGACTTGAGCTGATATTTGCTGAAGACAGTAGTGTGCAACTGAACTGCGTTCGTTGCGATTTTCTTTAGAAACTGTTTTATTCTGTTGGATTTTTTGCTTTGGTTTAGTTTGTTGTTTTGGTTGGGTTTGGGTTTTTTTGAGCTATCACACTTTCTCATTGCACCAGGCAATAAACTACTGACTAGAAGGAAAAGTTACCTAACTTACTCAAGATACTTAGAGTGTGTAAGAGAGCTGAGAATTAAAATTTTCCTGGCTGAGGTGGCTGGACTGGTAGAGGAAAAAATTATATTCATCAAACTCCACACAAACAATCACCCATGAGATCCTATAGAATAAAATATACTTATATACCTCTCAGTGCCTCAACTTTCTATCTGAGATTTGCTCCTCTTCAGTGGGGCATGATGATCTCCAGGGGCAATACTGTCTTTCTGGGCCATAGCCCATTTTTGATTGGGACAGAAAAATGAGACTCTGTTCTAAATGCACCTGTTTAGAACAGCATCAAAGTAGAAGCATCAAAGCAACTTCTCCTGCACTGTAATTTGTGTAGCTCTGTAACTGTCTATTCCCCTTTCTAGGCCATAGATTGGCATGTGTCTTTGTTTTTCCCTTGGGAACAAACAGTACTTGCCTCAGTAGTGCTGATTGGAAAATAACCCTTTATTTTTTGTTGGGCTGTTTCTCAGCTGGATCGATTCCTGATTCGGTTGTTTAGCTGCACAAGCACTTCTGACAGTGCAATGGAAAGGGAGATGAGGGATCTGAGGGGGCAGCTGGAAGCACAGAGGACACAGGGCCCGTTCAGCCACATCAACTCTGCTGCCAAATGCCAAGTCTCATGTTCTTGTAAGAAAATTTTTGTTGATTACAGTGATGTAGTTATATAAGTATGGCTGTACTGGGGCAATCCAGTGCGAGTACTTAATACTATAACTTTTTTCTTTTCCTGCAACCAAATTTTGCCTTTTTGGTATTTCCTACACCAAATCAGAAGTAGCTGCCCAAGAAGCTGCATAGCGGCATTGGTTTGCTTTCCTGTTCTTTAGATCCAGCCCACAGAGCCTTACTGAAGAACCAGAATAATTACCCATATTGATATTTCAGTTATCATCACAGGGTGTCTCAGTATTGCAGAGATGAATGGGGCTGTTCCTGCTTCTTGGAGACAATTTGTCATGCTTTCTGCGCTCTTACGGTCACCTCCGCGTGCCCTTTTTTTCCAATTAATATTGTTAAGGTTTTCGTCACAGCTGTTAACAACCAGAGATGTTCCCTCCTGCCTTGCCGCAGAAGCAGGGGTGTTTAGGGCAGGACTGCCTCCCTGAGCCTGGTCCAGGGACCCCACTGCACCCCCACGCCAGTTGCTAGGCAGCCGGCGAGCTCCGTGCGGCAGAGCCGGCACAGCCAGCCAGGCATTGCTAGGCAGCCTGAGCTGCTGGGAGCACACAAATAAGAAGATTCAAAATTGCGGCTTTAGGAATGCACGAGATAAGAGCGGCACAAAAAATAAATAGTTTTACTGTATTTGGACATGACCTTTCTCCTCCAATATATTTTCACTTGTGGGATTTGCTTTCTGTCTCAACCTCATTTTTCATAAAACTCTCTTCATCCCTCCTGCATGCTTATCTTTGCTCCTCAGCAGTGCTCTGGTGTCAACAGTCCTCCTTTTCTGTCACCTCCACTACCCTTTTCTCCATCTGTAATCTCAGTTGTTCTCCCCCCATGTTCCGCTGGATCCCCAGTTCCTTTGGCCTATTTAATTTTGGTCTCCATTTTTTCATGTTTCTCAGCTCAGCCTCTGGCCATCAGGTTGCCTCCTGACTTTTCCTTTCCACTTTCACTGCATCAAAGAATTCTTTCCATACCTTCCATTCCCAGATCCCAATCTGGGTCCATCGTGCTGTTTTCTCTTCCAGCTGCCCATCACAAGGTAGGCTTATCTTCTTAATCCCTTAAAATATTGCCAAGGCGGAGAAGGCATCCACTGGGAACCATGGGAAAAGTGGAAGATCTAGACCCTGGTGATGCAACCATACCTATTCAGAACCTCAAGAAAATCTATTTCTTTCTTCCTAGACCTACACCAGGGAAGATAGCTATTTGTGAGAAATGACAAAATTTGCTTCTTACACCAGTAACAAATGAGGCTAAACTATTTTGTTACAAAAACATTTTGAGGAAGGGCTGACTTTAAAGGAACCACTTAAAGCAGAATTTGGATTTTTGGGAGTAATCCTTTTTATTAGCAAATGAGGTTTTTTCCTTCCTTTATTTTTTGGCTTTGGAAGGATAATTTGAATATGAAAAGAGTCATTCTATTGCAAGAGGTAGGCATGAAATAAAGTCAGCTTTCTGAATAGACCCATGCAGGTTTGGCCCACTCACAGAGAGTAGGTTGGGATTTCCTGATTTAATAGCTGTTTGTTGGAGGATGCCAATCCTTTAAAATGGAAGTCTTGCTTAGATGTGTATATATGAAATAAAAATTTCCCTGGGAAAGGTTTTTCACCTTGCGTAGAGCTCCTGGTCTAAAGCAGACAGAGAGACAACTTACTCAGAAAAAAGTAATATTTGCATAATTAGCAGTGAAAGGGAATACAGCAGACCCAAAGACAAGTCTCCTGTGCCCCTGATTTGAAATCAGGCACTGAGAGGGTGGGTGACCCGTATCTGCTGTGTCCTACTCACTCAGCTCTATGGAGTGAGCATCCCTAGCAGGAAAAAGAACACTGCTTAAAGTCTTGAGAAATGTTCTGAAGTCTGAAAACACCATTAGCACAATTTCTGTTCTGTTTTGCACAGCTTGATAAAGGCTATGAGAATAGCACAAACAAAAATGTTCCAGAGTGAATGCATACAGAGCCACCCCAGGCTTAGTGGGACTTACTGGCTCAGACATTGTTTGCAGAGCTATAACTGCTTCCTTGAGAAGCAGAGCCTAAGATGGCTTTGCAAATTCATGCAACACTGCAAACACTGCCTTGAGACCGCTGAGTAGTGCTGAACACAGAATTAATGAACTCTTTTGGACTACACTTACCATACACAGAACTGAAGTGTCTCTGGTGTTCCTTGGAGCATCTCCAACATCCAGGTTTTTCTGCTCTCCTTCAGTTCCCAGTCCCCTATGATCGCAGATAATGTAGAGATGATTGTAATAATACTGTCATCTAATTTATACACACCTCAAAATTGATTACTCCATGCTGATGGCTGTACCTAACCATCCTATATATACCTAGACTAATTTATTCCTATCTTCAGTACTAAGTTTCTGTATTTGGTTCAGTGGATGAATAAAAACCAGAAAGCAATAAACATATGTGCTTCATAGCCAATATATGAGCTATCTCTGTGGATTTTTTACTTTTTTAACAATTAAAATTATTTATATAAGTCTGGTTTTATTCTTAATAAAAAGAAATTAAAGATTCATCAAAATGTGCTTAGCATAATGCAAAGCTTTAAAAGAATATATTATTGTGAAGATAATTTAATCACACAATTGCAATTTTTCATTGTATTTGAGAAAATCTGAGCATGGATAGGAATTACTTTTATGTTCTTTCTATTTAGAAGATTGGTGTTTCTCTAAGCACCACCGTTTTTTTGATGCAGATTAAAAGCATTCGTATTCTGTACTGATTAATTGGTGTGCCTCTTTTGCATTTAAATATATACTTCATTGAATTGCAGCTTTCCATCACAAAGCAGGAAAGAAAAAATAATTAAATGATAACATCATGCCACTACAGAAGGAGTGCTATTTCCCCAATAAAAATAAGTATTTGACAGCAATTCTGCAGTGACAGTATTACCCAGCACAATATTTGGATGGCAAAATAAGGCACAACATAATAGTATTTTTTTCAGCAAGTAAAAACACATTACAGTTCTTGGGTCTGTTCCAGCTCCCAGTGAAACAGTAAAGCCTCGACTGGAAGCAATACCAAGTGTGGTTGAGAAGTGTTTGAAAAGGACGATCTTCAATAGCACTGAGGGCAAAAGGAATGGGACTGGATGCACAGCAATCCTCAGATGCAGTTGCCTACCAGAAAATCACTTCCATACTAAGATAACATTGACATCCTCCTTGGTATTGTCCCAGTCAGAGCCCAAACACAGACTGTGCAGATAATGAGGATAAAAAGTCATTACACATAGACTGAGGCTATTCTCTGTTGGGAACATTTAAAAATAAATCAGGCCATTTAGTGCAATCCAATGGAATTTAAAGGATAAGCATTGGCTATTCAGAATAAATAGGGTTTTTCTTTCCTGTTACTTTTCATTATATAACAGGAACAATCTCTTGTGCCTATGAGATTGATTACATGTCTAGAACTTAGTTTGGATATTAATCAATCTTAGCAACCACTTCTTGTTTCCTGTAGCATAATGCAGTAAAAATTGTCCTTTAATTACCACTAATGAAAGTTACCTGCAGTGAAAGTGAATATATGCCACTGGAAAATAACTTGGTTCAGAGGGCAGCAAATGCAAATACGAACAATCTCTATTATGCATAGGCACAATTAGTAGTGAATATGTAAATTACCAATGGCAGCTTCCTGCAATGCTCAGCTATTTGCTGCCACCATTAGCTATGAATGTTTCAATTTATTTGGTCATAACCATAATAATCCCACAGTATCTTTCTGGCAAGTGTGTTCCTAAAGGGCTGGGGACTTTTAAACAGTGTCATGTAATAAATACATACTTATTCAGTATTAAAAATATGTCTAACATTCTTTAAAATAATTCTGAATTTGAACTGGGTTAATTATGCTTGCCATCGCTTCCCTTTAAATGTCTGACTCTTCAGTCTGTATCGGACATGTTTGTACTCTCAAAATTTCTTCAATGTACAAGGTGGAGCCTATCTAGGTTTTTACATCAACTGGAAGATGTCTCATAACTAGATATCTTTTCTTATACACTAAGAAAAGACTCGTTTAATACTGTTCTGACTGAAAAGAAGATCAGGATGTTATTTTACGTGGAAGATGTATAACAGACCCATCACTGTACTGTGTGTGAAATCTGTAGTTGTCTCCCCTTGTAATGCCTTGTTCTCAGTTGCTTATACCTTTGTCAGTTCCCATGTAGCCCCAGTAGCACGTATTTCTATTTCAGACCTTTTTTTTCCCCTTCAAGGAATTTGTGAGACAGAAACGAGAAGAAATGCTTTCTATAGCATCATTACAAGTATTTCAGGCAAAAAGTTATACCCCCAGCAGCTCTGTAATTTGAATGAGGACTTTCAAATTTATCAGAAGGTAGTTTCAGGGCCATACCTCCTGTTCTTCCTGAAAAACCTGATAACATTTGGTTAATTCCTAAATTTCTAAAAGCAATGTATTTGCATACTCTCAGCATAGTTTATAAGAGTTAAGATATATCCACTGAGGAACTGGGCTATGCTGATAATGTTTCACTGTGCCCTGCAAGGGCCAAGGTATTTTCTCCGCTTTTTTTTGGTTGTTGTTGTTGTTCATACAATATCACTGTGGTGGACAATAGCACAAAGGGATTGTATCCCCTGGCACCTGGAATGTAACAGTAGGATGAATTCTGTGATGAGAGATGGTGGAGAAGTTTGCAGGGGCCAGAAAGAAGGGGCATGTCCAGGTGTGAAAGAGGAAGAGTAGAAGAAAAGGTCAAGAGGAGCTATGATGAGATGCAGATTGTTTAGGTATGTGGTGTAACTGGGTGGGTCAATCGTGGCAGAGAACAGGTGGGCTGAGAAGAGCACTAAAAACTACAGACACTTCCCACACGTGACTTGGACTTATTTTCTCCTGTTTTCTCACAATAGCCAAAAAATTCACAGGAATCTGTGGACTACAGTCTACAGTCATTGCCGATTACTCCTGCTATGTAAAAGTCATTTGCTGTATATCTGAAAAATCAAATCTTGAGGTTGATACTTATGTTGACCACACACCAAACTCTTAGAAAAAGTTTAAACAATATATTGACCAGTTAATTCCCTAGGGAGTACCATCACAGACAATGTGATACTTGTCTGGGTATCATCATACAGGCTAATAAAGGGGGCAGGTCATTTTTATCCAAGAATTTTGTTGAAACAGGCTCTCTTTTGAATACTCTTTGGTTTCCAGTGAAAGAAGAAAGGTTTTGTAAAAAAATATTGGGTTGAATATCTTTTCTCAAGATGCTAATATGCTCAATTTTTAATTATTTGTATTGTGGGGCCTAAAAGATTCCTTATCTCATTTCAGATTAAAAAATTCAGTATTCAAATGCTTTCTTGTTCTGCATTAGGAAAAGAGCAGCAAATCTGACATACAGTACCTCATTTGAAGATATTATGTCTTCATAACTGAAAAAGCCTCATTTCAGTAACCTCTTTGTTTTTTACAAGAGTCTTCTGCTGTAATAATCTATTAGAACAATAAAACTGCTATAAAGTGATTTTTCATTACAGTTCTATGATGGATATAAACTACATCAACCTGTAACTTAAGCCTGTAGCTTAACTTACTCTGTTGCTGTGGTTCACCTCAAAGCTGGGTGGTGTTGGTTAAAGTGGCAGCGAGTCAGTCACAGCCTTGCCACCTTCCAGCATGGTTGCTGGTGGCCAGTACACACCAGCATTCGTCTGGAGGCTGGTAGCTACCAAGCATTCCCCTGGTGCATGGCAGACATCTGCATTTTCTGGATCAGAGTACCACGTATTTGACCCCTTAAGCAATATTAGTAAGAGTTAGCAAATGACCATGTGAATATTGTGTATTATCAGTACATAACTAAGATATCAGTAGGTGGGGCTAGCAGGTCATCCAGTCCATCTCTTGAATATGGCAAAATTATTGTCTATACTTCATAGTCCAGCTTTTTATGCCCTCTAATTTTAAATGTCCCTACTGAAAACAGCCTGGAGCTTCAAATACATCAGCTATCAGGCTATTCCACTGCCCGCTGTGGTACTGAACATCTTGTGCAACGTTAAGGGTGGCACTACCGTATAACTTTTCACAGATTTGCATAGAAATGTATTTTTCAAAGGTTCAGTGAAGCCACAGGGCAATATATTTATTTATAAGTGCCCAGGAATAAGGGTCACAGAAACAATCTAACAGTTCATGTAGAATCCATTGCTAGTGCTTATTCACAAAACAGATTGTATAAATTATGCTGTCTAATGCATAACCATTTTTGTATGAAAATTTTTAATCAAATAAGAGGAAATATCCAGAGAAAGTCAATGAAGCTGATGAAAGGACTAGAGAATAAGTCTTATAAGGAGCAGCTGAGGGAGATGGGGTTGTTTAGCCCAGAGAAAAGGAGGCTGAGCAGAGACCTTATCGCTCTTTACAACTACCAAAGGAATTTGTAGGCAAGGTGGGGGTTGGTCTCTTCTCTCAGGTAACAAATGACAGGATGAGATGAAATGGCCTCAGGTTGCACCAGGGGAGGTTTAGATTGGTTATTAGAAAAAAATGTCTTCACTGAAAAGGTGGTTGAGCTTTGAAACAGGCTGCCCAGGGAAGTGGTAGAGTCACTATGTCTAGAAGTGTTGAAAATATATGTGGATGTGGCACTTTAGTGGAGAACATGGTGGTGCTGGGTTAATGGTTGGACTTGATCATATTAGAGGTCTTTTCCACCCTTGGCAATTCTAGGATTCTGTTTTGTAATCATATGCAGAGTAATACCAAAGCTATTATATTAGTTTCAAATTCATGCTTTAACTTGTGTCAGAAATCTCACAAGAGCAGGTGGGGTTTTGTGTGTTCTTCTGCCCTCCCCCACCACCAAGCAGATTTCTCCTATCATTTGTCTTCTGTATTTGTGTAAGGAAACTTCAAAATAATGAAAGAACATATGTTTTCCTCAGCTGGCATGCATTTAGATGTGAAAGCAATACACCAGTTGTTTTACATGATAGTGCAAACTGTATTTGATATAGCTCATATTTCTTATCCTTCTCTGTTGGTTAGTACAAAGAGATTTAGTCACAAGAGGTTTTCATATAAATCTATAATCTGAAAGCTAAATTCAGGACACAAAAGCATAAATCTCTGATTTTAACTGAATGGTTGGTATGAATAGCATTTCTTCCTTTTTGCTATTCCTACCTTTAGAAATCTGGTATGATATTTGATTATATTACTCAATAATTAATCCAGGATAATTTAGCACATCTCCTACCAATTAAAGTTATTTGGCTTTGCTCCACCATTTCTTAACATCATACTTGTAGAAAGGAAAGGACAGAAATTTGATTACTATAAAATATACTGCTACATTTGTTATACAGGGAGGGCCATACTACATGATGAAAGAACTGATCCTATCTACCTACTTAATACAGATGTTTAGGACACTAAACTTTTGTGCAGGTGTGAATGGGTAAGCGTGTCTACCTCATAAATACGAAAGCACCAACAAAACAAAAAGTTTTATTCTTTCTGTCCTGTTCCAGCAGGATAGAAATACATGTCAATGAATTCCCAAAGTGCTTCAGCTCAGCCGTGGGAACGTAGTTCTTCAGGACAGTGTAACTAACCCCAGGCACAATACCAAGTATGCCATGACCATGGAGGTTTGCTAAAACATCTGCATCCATGCAAGAGGCTTGTGCTTGGAATGGTTTTGTAGCCAAGGCTTGGCCATCGTCACACAGCCCCAACAGGACAAATCTGTAGCAAGGACTTGGTCAGCACCTTTAAACTTTTTAACTGAACCAGGTTTGCTCTGGCTGAAATGAGTAGAAGAGCATTTACAAGAGCAGTTCCAGAGGCAGATCAGAGGGGCAGCAATCAGCAGCTGTGGATGTGCAGGAGATGGTCACCTCTCAGCTGTCTTGGAAGTAGCTGGCAGGGAATGTGTGAATACAGCCTGAATGTGTGGAAAGAGATTTAAAAAAGTATTTACTTTATTTAAATGTAATTTAACTCTGTCAATTAAAAGTGGGTAAAAGTTGAAAATTAGTAATTTCTGTCTATTTTGGTTTTAATTCCCAGCCTTTGATGGAAGGGGGAATTCAGTTACCCTAGGGGGTGAGTTGACATCCTTTTTCTGCTCTTTTGAATAGTGCCTGATCTGCGAGCTAATCTAATAAATGAAGATATTTTGTGCATATGTGGCATGCATTTTAAGGAGCTTCCGTGTGCTGACAAACTGCTCTGAGTATGGTGGGCCTCACTAGGAAGCACATAATTTGAGGCACATGAGAGGGAGATGTAGACCTGAGGAAGTAAAGAAGATCCATTTGGAGTGACTGAACAGGCACCACAGAGCTGTTGCACCACCTGTTGGAGCAGGTCCAAAGGAGGCCTTGAAGATCATCAGAGGGATGGGACAACTCTCCTATGAGGAAGGGCTGAGAGAGTTGGGGTTGTTCAGCCTGGAGAAGAGAAGACTCCGGGGGTCCTTGTTGTGGCCTTTCAGTACTTATAAGGGGCCTATAAGAAAGATGAGGACAAACATTTTAGCAGAGCCTGTTGCAATAGGACAAGGGGCAATGGTTTTAAACTAAGAGAGTAGATTTAGATTAGATACAAGGAAGATGGTTTTTACAATGAAAGTGGTGAAACACTGGTACAGGTTGTCCAGAGGGGTGGTAGATGACCCAGTCCTGGAAACATTTAAGATCAGGTTGGACAGGGCTCTGAGCAACCTGATCATGTTGAAGATGTCTCTGCTCATTGCAGTTGGTTTGGAATAGATGACCTTTAATGGTCCCTTCTAACACAAACTATTCTATGACTCTGTGATTTTATCACTACTTTATGCATTATGTATGTACAAATATACATGTATGTAGTTGGTCATTGCATTGTTTCCTTTGTTATAAAACAGAAATTCTTTCCTGTACTTTCTCCAAAGATTTAAGTATCTTAAAAACTTTTTGGAAAAGGAAGTCAGTAGTCTGCAGTGCATTTATCATGACATAGACTCTGGAATAGAGAACCCTACTAATAAAAAGGTTTCGTTTTTAAGATTTTTTTTTTTCAGAACTACCTTGCAAATGAATGAGAAAGCACACAGAAAGTTATTAAGTGAAAAACAAACAAGAACCTCCTCCTGCAAAAGTTAGAAACAGGACTGAGCTGCTTATAATGCATGAATTGTTAAAGTAACTGACAGACATTTATCAGAAAGGTTCATAGTAAGTCAAAGGTAATCTGCAAAGAAATGTGCAGCTCCCATTTAAAAGGAAATCTTTAGAATTTCAGAGATCCGTCCGCCCACAGGATTTCAAACAGACAGTACAATACCAGGAGACTGAACAGATCAGCAAACAGAGATCTTTAATCATACTGTTTAAAACCCATATTTTTGATTTACATTAATAGAAAAAAATCAAGAGAGGTCTAGTTATCTGCATCTTCTAAATTTAGATCTTCCTAAATCAGCATGCACAGATTAATCACATCCAAGAGTTTTAAATGAGCCAGCAAAGAGCATTATGGACTGTTAATATTCATTCCCAGTCAATTTTCAAACATTGGAGAAGTTCCAGAGCACCAAAAGAAAGCAAAGGTTGTGCCAATATTGAAAAAAGATATATAGGTATTATAGTCTTATCAACTTAATATTGATCCTGAGTATACGACAGAATGACTAATAGGAGATTCCATTAAGAAAGAACTAAAGAAGGATGATTTAATTAATGTAAATCCATAGGAATGTCTGGACAAATATACACTGTTTCAGAATAACTCAGTATGTTTTTCTGTGAGAATATAACTGTGTTGTAGAAATGTATTGATACTTCTGTAAAGTATCCTACTTAATAAAACTTTGAAAAACCACAATAAAAAATTTAAAAAGAAATAATTATTGTAATAAAAATCATTACGGTGCATATTAAATAAAAAAATGGCTGACAGACTCAGATAATATTTGCAGAGTGCAGTGATTAGGAGAGTGAATAATAATTAAAAGAACAGACTGATTTGATAGAACAATCTGATAAGTAATTTCAGAAATAGCATAACTGAATGCAACCACATATTGTTCCCATCACTCCAAATGAAAGTGTTAAGAATGCACACTTACAATGTGGGTCCTGAGCTACAAGTAGGGCAAAAGGATCCTGTGCTTTAAAGCCTTCATCCACCTCTACATCCAAAAGAGTCAATAAATTCTGGACATAAGAATGAGAATACTAAGTTTGGAGAAGGCAATACCTCAGTCCTCTCCTATTTCTGACATTAATACAAGTATTCCTGCAGCATTGTACCTAGCAGTTGTATAGTGATTCACAAAATATTAAAATATTGGAAAGACATAACAATGAAAGAATGAATTCACTGGAGTGAAAACATCAGTGAATTCAACTCTAAATAAAAGAAATCCAGGAGTTGCTTGATTTCTATTTATAAAGATTTGTAGGATTGTTGGAGAACCCTTCAGGAGGATAATAGTGAGCTCTGTAAACTAGGAGACATAGCTACAGAAGGATTAAAAACTGATAATAAAAGCTAGGCAAACAAATAGAAGAAATAGAGCATACTCTGCTGTTCTGTTTCTTTTGCACGGGAAAATGTAATACTAACATTTGATTTGAGGATGTGTTCAAGTGATCTATATGACACTGAAGGCTTGGGCCCTTTAATGGGTACATCTTTGGTTAAAGACTTATAATGCCTCCTGAAACTGCTCTCTGCCCTCTGTTAGATAACAGTGTGACAGATTCCAATGTAACTGTTGTCACAGTGATGTGGCTGCCCAGCTCCCCACTTACTTTAGGGCTGCATTTCTGACTTTATCTGCAACAGACCTTTAAATACCTCTGCATAGGTGTGTTCAAAGACTTCTGCGGATTCAAAGATAATTTTTTGCAGCTCAATTTCTTGGGGCTATTTAGAAACTCACAGTAATTTACTCAGAAATCTGTTCAGCAAGTTCTTTGATTATTTTTTTTTTTCTACTTTTCGGGGAACAAGAACTACACCTATCTTTCCTCATTAACCTTTCCTTTGATATTAAGCTTCTAATGCTGAACGTATATTATAATAACCAGAATATCCTAGTGCAAAGAAAAGTAAAAAACCACTTAAGATACTTGATTTCCTAACTTTTTATCCATCCTATTTATTCATACAATATTTTTCTACTTAAGAATACTCATCCTGAGAATTAATTCTCCATTTTAAATGGCAAAACTCATGAGGTTCTGATCTTGAGACACTGTATGTTGCTGTAGTTCACCTGTCTTCCTCAGTGAAGTGCAGAGGCCTTGTCACCCCAAAACTTAAGCAGAGATGACTTTTTTTATTTCAGTTGATCAGAAATTATCAAATAGTATAAATTTAAACAGTTCCTGAATGTCAAACTTCTTTCTCAATAAAGCTTCCTAGACAAAGTTTGCTGGATAATGTCCTGTATCTGAATATGAGAATGAAAAATCTGTGGTTTATAACTGGAAAAAGAGTCTAGTTGGCACTGATTTCTATGGAAGTCTGATCTTTTACTATGACTCCCACAGCAACAGAGCTGGTGGTCCTGTGCTGAGACACCCAATTAAACTCAGTCTTAAATCCTTCTGAGAGCTTGTTGGAGGACTCACTCCAGTAATTCAGTCCCACTCTGTTAGATTAGGTTGTTGAAACTCTTTGACCAAAACCACAGAGGTATGTTTTCTGCCTGAGTAAATATCCAAAATGATAAACACAGGCTTGAAAATGCCTGAGTTTCAGTTGAGTTGCCAGTTATATCCCAGGCTTTGCACACTGGTAAATGTGTGTGATGAATACATTTTCACAAAAACATTTTTCAGATTTGCTCAAAAGAATAATAGAATTCATTTGCTAGAATTTTTAAAGAACATGCATAAACTAAGGATGTTTCATTTTTTTTTTCCCTTCCAGATACTGAAAAAAAAATCACAAGAGCTGTCTGGCTATAAATATGCCATTGCATAAGCACATTAATATTATACAGTCACAGTATTTTGTTTGTTATTCCCAAGAGGCAAATTACATAAGGATAGGCTTCTAAAACTTTAGCAGCAGTAGCTGTGAAGACGAGAAGCACAAATGTCAAAACAGAAATAATATGCCAGATTTTTTGGAGTCAAATTCTTACTGATTTGCATTATGAAAATGTGTAATACCATAAATATTTCCAAATCAATCAAGTAAATCCAAATTTATACCACTGTAAATGACAGTAAATTGAACCTCAGATGTTGTGTATTTTACTGAAGGGAAAGGAATAAGTATTTATTACGAGCTGTCTGCTGCTTTTGTTTATTATAAGACACAGTTTGTCATCGCTGCAAGATGAAACTACATACTTTACAAAGCTTAGTTCATGGCTCTGTAATGGAACAGGATTTTTAAAATGTTCTTTCTACAATATGCAAAATCTGAAAAATTCTCTTATAACTGTCTGCTGGCTCTACAAGAATAATACCTTGAGGCAGTAAGGAAAACTGAACTTTATTGAAAATTTCATCAAAGAAATGAATAGTAGGCTTGAAGAAAAAAAGAGGGGCTTAAGACACAATATGGCACTGCATTATGCTTTAGACCTACAAAGATATAAACCTGTAAAGGGTTTTGACTTCATAACTGCTGTATGGTTCAATGCAAAGTCAAATGCTGCTGAATGTCTTTGGAAGTATGATCATACTTTGTTCTTCAAAGAGCATTTTATGAAACTTATACATTGTTACTATATCTACTTTTTTGAAATATGTGAGAAATGGAGGAAAACAAAAACAGGGATTTGAAATATTGATCACTGAAAGACCCTGAATTGAATAGCTCAAAAGAGATTTGAAATGGGATCTATTAACTTTAATGTCTTTGACAACAAGGAGGCAAATCCTTAAGCAAAGAAGCTGCCATTAATAATGGTTAAAATAGTTAAAAATAATTCCATTACTTAATCCCTGACTGTGAAATGAATTGGTATTTCTAGTTGAGTTATTAAGGGGTGTATCTGAACCTCACAAGAAAACTTCCATCCCGAAAAGCATTCTTGTTTGTGTCAAACTAGTCCTTTGCCCAAAGGGCTTTTCCTGAAGAACAGGGATTGGCCTACGTAAGTGAGCAAATTTCAGATGATGTTTTTGCCATATTCATGATAGGCAAATAGTTCTCTTTCTCCAGAGCTGTTGGTTTTGACACGAATATCCTTCATGATTTCATTAAAAAATCCTCTACATAAATGTTATTTGATACATTAGCCTTTCTACTGTAAACAATGTAGAAAGCTGCTCTTATAAAAAGCTCCTCCCTTCTTAGACGTGTTTTCATTCTTCATCAGCATGTAGATTTGACTTAGAAATTGTAATGCTAATTTAGTTCTTCACAATTATGACTATTAGGTTTTAAATAATTCATTCTTCCTCCCCGCTGGATTATGCACTTCAAAAAGTAAGCTTGCTAAAATGACATGCTCTTGGATCTGGTAGCTTACAGAACTTGCTCATAATGCATATGAGACTATGGTCCACTTTCTTAAGAACCATTTAAAAATATTCTGTAAAATATATTGCTATGCTGCAGACCCTTGAGAGAGCAATAGGCATAATTGGTTCCAGTTTCAGCTTTTCACTTGCATAATTTAACTGACTCCTTTGTCCCTGAAGTAAAATGAAGGTGCTCTTCAAGCTGGGCTGGGGAGTAGCTTGGCTCTGGAAGCAACTACTAGAAAATTAAGGCAGACCTGGGATAGAAATGAGAACAGTGTAAATGGACTGTGGCAGCTTACACACAGCACAAAATGAGGATTGTAAGGTAGCTCCACACGAGGCTTTGATAAACTATCCTGTGCTGTAATACTACTGAATTCGATAACAATCCCTAATCCATCTGTGAAGGATAGGTCCAAGGTTACACTCAGGATCATGCTTGTCTGCCTTTTCTTCAGACATCCTAAGTATACTTCACCAACTACAACAGCATGCTTCCATACAAGATTTGTATCTCAGCGCTGACAGGAAGGCCTCATTTCAGCAATTTGCAGGCTCTCCATAAGTAGTTTGTGAATCACAGAGTGAAGGGAAGTGTGAGGACAGCAAATCACTCAGACATATGAAGTGTCACACATTATGCTCACTGCCAAAACTCACTGGTAGCAGAGTTTTATGGTCTCTCCTCTCTCACATGTCAGCTGATGGGCATCACTGGTCAGTCTTTCTATCACAGTTCCCGAGGTTTGACTTCTCATACGCTGGATCACAAAAAAAGAATAAGAGCAAGTCATACGATTGCTTTGGAGACTGCTTTTGTGGAATAATGAAACACAGCCCGGTTTAACACATAGATTATAATTAGATTTTACAAGCATGTGGTCATTCTCAATAGCTACTCAACAGACAACAGTGAAACATCATATAATTTTGTTCCCCAAAGAATGGAGTCCTCCTTGAGAGAAAGCTGCAGATCCACTCCTGGCTGTCTGCAAGAGATGAGAGGGTCTCCTTTATTACCTGTACTCAATGTTTGGTTATTGTTAACTCTTCATGGAAGTCTGCAACGAGAGTGCAAAATATACATAAGGACATCTAATAACAATGCTAATTAGTATAATATATGAGCATTAAAATCAACTAGTCATTTGTGATATGTTCTCACAATATGTTCACCAGTGCTCAAAATTTGCCTGTCATTTAGTATTTCGTCCTTGTCTCAGAGCATGATGGTACTGATTATTTTGGGTTATTTCAAGTGCCTCATTCTGGATGTATGGATCTTACACTCTCACACATCTTCAGTTCAAAGGGCAGCTTCTGTTTCTGCACACAGCCATTAAATAGATTGTCATTTGCATCTCTTTTAAAGCCTACTTCCAGTGAAAGTCTGGGAACATTCATTATAAAAATGCAGACTGCGCAGACTGCATTTCTCTTAAATCAAGTAAAAAGGCAAACATCATTATAGATTGTCTCAGGTAAATGGAATTTACGCATCAGCTAGCCTCACAAAAGGCCCCTAATCTTTGTATTACTTTTTTGAAATTAACTCCTTGCATGCTCAAAGAAGACAGAGACCCCTTTATCTTCAAAAAATCTACTTCCCTTTGATCTGGGTTTCAGTCATTCCTACCTTCTTGGATTAAAAAAGATGTTAGGTCTTAGTATGAAGCTCACAAGACCTTTAGAAATCTAGCACTCAAATCAAAGAATGCAGATAAATGATTCTGTAACATTCATGAGTTGAGCTGTGCTCATAACATGGGTTCATCGTTTGCCCAGTGTGGGGAATCCCATTTGAACACCTCTGGAAGTGTTAGCTTCTCTCCAGCAAAGCTCTCCCCAGGCCAGCTGGCTGCTGACCTCGTGGAATGTACTAGCTCAGCAGAGCCGGGGCTGATCTGCTCTAATTCCCTCTCTCTGGAGCGTTTCGTTCCCACCAGAGGGCATACACTGTGAGCGCACAACTGCCTGCAGAGGAATTTAAAATATATATTGTATACCAGATAAATGAAGTGACTTGAATGCCAAGATTTTGTACTCCATTCCATTCAATGGGGCTATTAATTCATCCTGTTGCTCACTGGGTAAATTATTCCACTTGCTACAAAAGCAGTTGGTTTAGCAGACTTTTGTTTGACTTCGCAGAGTGCTGGATGGGCAGCACTTTTGAATAAGGCCATTCATTTATTTAGCTGCCGAGCTAGCTGGTGGTACTGAGCTGGTATTCACCCCCATCTCTGGATACCATGAAAATAGTTGCTCCCTGGGTCCTAGGTTTTAAACTCTCATGCTTAAAATTTTAATGTAAATAGAAGTCATTAAAGCTATTTTAAAAATAGCGGTAATTTAGGTGAATTGTGTGAATAGGTGTGGGCATGAGGATGGCTGTGAGGAGGGGAGGCAGCAGCATAGCAAGCCTCCAGGGTGGTGGACTGTGGATCTCCTGAGGATAACTGAGGTCCGTAAAACGGCTGGGATATGGCATGGATTGAAATTCTCATGTATTGTAGCTATACAAGCAGAAGGGAGAACGGGAAGCAAGAGGAAGAAGATGTAGAGACACAGAAACTACGTTTCCCGGCGTGCCGCCGCGGGCCCGGGGCGGTGCGGGAGGAGGGCAGGGCAGGGAGCCGCTCTGGGAGACAGAACATGGGCGCCTGAGGCCGGGGCGCCTGAGGCCGGGGCGGAGGTAGGGCGGGCTGAGCGCGGGGCCGGGCGGGGGTGCGGGGCGAGGCCGGGCCGAGGGGCTGGGCGGGCTGTGCCCGGCCCCGCCGGAGGGGAGGGGGCAGGGATCGGGGCCAGGGCCGGGTGGGTACGGCCCGGCGGCTCCCGGCACCGCTCCCGTGCAGGCGGCTGCGGCGAAGGACGCGGCCCGGCAGCCGAGTAGGAGGCGGCGAGGGACCGGGGCCATGGCGGAGACCGGCTCCGTGCACGCCACCAGGTTCGAGGCGGCCGTGAAGGTGATCCAGAGCCTGCCCAAAAATGGTGAGTGTGGCGCGGGGGGGCCCGGCAGCAGCGGCGCCATCGGGGCCGGGCGGGCACCGGGAGCGGGCAGGGCCCGGCTGTGCCCGCGGCCTCCGGGGGCTCCGGGCGGCGGGGCCGCGCCGGGCCGGGCGCTGTCGGAGTCGGCGGCCGGAGAACCGCTGGAAGCCTCGGCGTCAGTGCCGTGCTCCGCCTCTCCCGGGGAGACGCCGGCTCGGGCTTCCGAGCTCCTCAGCTGAGTAGTGCATGGACGGCGCTGTCTGTCAGCTCCCCGCGATTTCAGCCCCCCTGAAAACCTGACGTTGGTTTGATGGAGCTGTTACCGTGCGTTCCCTCTGCTGAAAGAGTTAACAGAACGGAAAAGCAAAAAAAAAAAAAAAAAAAAAATCAAGCAACCAACCAAACAAAAAAAAGAAAAGAAGGAAACAAGAAAACCCCAGAACAGAACATATCTTTTTTGTAAGAGTATTGATAATAATTGAAAAAGTTGGTTTTTGCATACATCATTACTTACATTTCTATAAGTAAAACTGGATTTTTTAAAGTGCTAAGATAAAGGCTACTGTAAACTTCTCCTAATGACTAGAATCGAAACTCAAAGTATTTGGTTTTATGGATTGGTTAAGAATTTTCCTGGCCAGCTGTTAGAGTTTTATATTTATATTTTCTACCTCTAAAAAAGTGCGTTCGCAGAGGAAGAAAAGAAAACCAAATCAGGAGGTATGGTGAAACTGTTATTGAAAGTGCTGTCAGATACCCAGAGTAAACAAAAACACCGCAGAAGGGTATGTTTTGAGTTCATTGTGTTTAGTTTGGTTATTTTTTTTAAGTTCTGGAGTTTCTCAATAAGTTCGTAATAGCAAAGTGACTTGCAAGGTACTTTGTTTACTGGGGACTAAACCTGTCCCTTTAAACTGAGTGAAAGGACACTGCTTTACGTTACTTATTACCTCTTTTTTTTTATTCTAATCGTGGAGTCTGACCTTAGGAGTAGTAAAGGTTATAGTCCCTCAAACTAAATCTGAAACTCCCTGTTTGTGAAGTAAATATTTTCAGTGGTGCTGGTTCATGGTAGATGAGGTGAAGATGTTCTGTGTTGACTTAAATTGTATTGCTATGAATCACTCTGTAATAAACTGCAGGCTGTTTCCTCATAGAAATGCTAAGCTTGTATAATACTTGTTAATATTCTTGATGGCAATTTAATTGTGTTTTAAAATGCTTTCACTAGGTTCATTCCAGCCAACAAATGAAATGATGCTCAAGTTCTATAGCTTTTATAAGCAAGCAACCCAAGGACCCTGTAACATTCCACGACCTGGATTTTGGGATCCCATTGGTAGATACAAATGGTAACTTTTCCTGAGTTGTGATTTTGGGGTTTTTTAATGCATGGAGTGGAGACGTTTAGAAGAGTGGCACCTGGAGGAAAAGTTTAGTGAGTTTCTTTCTTATAAAAAAGAACATTTACAACCTTTGTTGCTTGAATTAGTGTTCTATTGTATTCCAAATTCCTAGCTCAGATAATTTATAACTTCTCAGAGCTGCAGGTGGAAACATACCCTTGGTTCTGCAGTTGGGCAGGTTTTTCTTGGGCAGCCACCATCATGGTACCTCAGCAGTGTTTATCTCATGTTGTAAAATTAAACTGTAGGTGCTCTGCAGAATGAGTGATGTGGAATGAGTGTCTGGAGTTATTCCTTCTCGAGTTTTCATGTATGGTGTGAGCCTGAAGTAAATAAGAGCTCTTTGGTAGCCACTGATACAGCATCAAGCTCTTGGGGAGAGGTTGCATTTATGTGTCTTTCTGGTTTGTCTGCTCAGTGGCAGGGCTTCCCCCTATCCTTGCCTTGGGAAGACTTCTGATTCACCAAATTGCTGTTCTCTGAAAAGCCAGTGTGAATGTTTTGTTTATTATATTTTAATGATGACTTGTCCTGAAGAATAAGTATTATTGCTGTCTTTATGGTCATGGTGGACTTGGGATCTATCTGTGAAATGATTCCTCTTTTTTTTTTTATTCCTTCCTTCCTCTTCGGGTTCCCCAGGGTAGGGTGCAGGGATATCTTTGCAGAGGACTAGGGCAGTAAGCTTCCACCCACCTGGCTGGTTGTAGCTGGAATGTAAACCACCAACCTTGGTGTTTTTCTGTAAGTGGGACAGATACTCTGGGATGTCAAATCATGTGCAAGACTGAGGAAATGTTTTATTGCAATCTGTGTCCTGACAGATTCCTTGTGCAATACTGATAAATTTGGTTGCAGTTTTCTGTCTAGCAGAGTTGGAGAGGGGAAGATTTTTATTTAGGTCGTAAGTAGCTGCTGTGGTAACTGAGGGTGATAGTTAACACTACTTGCCTCCTAGGCTGATGTGTCTTCCCCTAATTGCTAAGCTCAGAAAGGAAAGATTTTTCCTGTAGCCTGTTCTAACTTGGTAACAGCTGTTTATAAATGCTGGCTGAAGTGTCTGTGCCTGTTATTTTTATACAGCAGAGTCTCAGACTCAGTCAAAAGGGAAATGTGCATGTCTCTTATCTGGGCTTGATAACTTTCTGTGTACAAGATCATAGCTAGTCAGGAGAGAACTCTTTGGTCCTCACTCGGTTCAGTTTGTTTCTGTATTGGTGTACCACTATGTGACTATCATAGCAACTTTTATATTTATACTTTAAAAAAAATTTGTGAATTGGTCTTGCATTTTATTTGTATCAGAGAAACTTTGAGCATTGCATAACTGACCTACTTAAGGCCAGGCTGAAAAAAAATCCAGTAAGCCCTGAAGATGCTGAAGGTGTATGTGCCTTTCTTTCCTAGGGATGCTTGGAGTGCCTTGGGAAACATGTCCAAAGAAGAAGCCATGATAGCCTATGTTGAAGAAATGAAAAAGGTAAGTTTACTGATGAGTAGAAGGGATCTTCTAAAGTGTTCCAGAAATAAATTAAGGAATGTGAAGCAGTTCTTGCTGACTACTGTTGTCAAAGTTTCAAATGAGTGAACTGTTAATTTCAGTATTGTGCTGTTTGGCCCATAGGAGAAGAAAATTACGAAGTTCATTCTAAAGCTACAAAATTTATGTTGTTTTCAGAGAAACAGGAGAGCTCTTGCTGATATGAAACTTAAATGACAGAGGTAAAGAAAGTGAATTATTGAAATCGTGGTAAAGGGGGCAGTGGGGAAAAGAGTGAAACCTAAAGTACGGCAGAAGAAAAGCTGTACTGCAAACTGCAGTACATTTCGTAGAGGTGGGAGATCCTTATCCTGAAAAGGAGAATAAAACACCTCTCCAGGTCTTCAGGAGCAGAAGTCTCACTCTCATGTCCGGAGATATGATTATAATCAAATATATAAACATAATAATCTTTGATTTTTCAGAAAGAATTCATCAACCTGAATTTTCTGTACTTGTCATGAAAATATTTCTTGTATATTATAGTTGCAGTCAAACAGTTGGCATTGAGTTATGTGCTCTGTTTTGGAATAGATGTGTAACCTGTAAACAATCATAGTTACTATATTAAGCAGGAATTGCAGCATCAACTAAGCAGAGTTAAGGTTTCTTATTAACTAACCCTTTTCACTGCAGTTTATTCACTGAAGCTTTTCTAGGTGGCTTTTCCAGTTTAAACAATCAATCTGGATAAAAGTGTAATTGTAATCTATTATTATAATGAGGTGGATTGAGGGGAGAAAATCTAAGTTCTGCTCTGAATACAGTTGCTTTTTCCCAATGCCACTATGTCTACCTCGAACTCTTAACCTGTTCAATGGTTGATACAGCAAAAACCTTTACTAGCTGGAGTCTGATTTACTGGTCTTTTTCCTGTCCGTAATTCTGGTAATTTAGGTCCTGCTGATATTACTATATTTGCTTTAAAATGAAAAATAAGCAACTCCAGAAAACACAGAAGGCCAAGTACGGTTTGATTAAAAATCTTACTAAATTGTAATAATACCTTTTGAAGGTGTGCCGCAAGGTTTAGTGCTTTATATAAAATCTTTGATTCAAAATGTGTTAACACTTCAGTAGACTACCTTGTGGTTTTTTTCAGCGCAGTAACTGCTTTGGTTAGGACACTGAAACTAAGTGTTTGTTTTAAAAAAAAACCTCTAGTGAGCCTCCTGTGAGGAGGTCTGCTTACTTGACCCTAATGAAGCACAAATATTCTGCCTCTGTATGGTTTACACGTAGGGACTGGAGAGCAAATGACTTCCTGCCCTGCTCAGCTTTGAAACTGGGGAGTCTGTTTACCCTGCTTTGGTGCTGTATCAGCTCTCACATTTGAAATACTAGCTTCAGCTTTTCCAACCCAATTGATTCTACTTGAAATGTCAGTGGAAGTGCATTTCAGATGGATCCACTGGGTTGTTCTATCAGCACATACTACACTAATCCTTGTGCTCTGACTGTGTGGGCAGTCTGCTGTTGCAGCACAGGTATCCGTGTCTAAGGGGGCAAAAAACTACTGATATCACAGGACTGTGTTTAAAGGTGTATAAGATTGCCATATTCCTCTAGCCCCTGGGACATGTCCGTAGCATTAGGGCGTTGTGTTTGGGCTATACATACATCAGATGACCCTGTCATAAGAGGCTTTTATTCTAAACTTGTCTGTTGTTTTTTTTTTCCCCCTCACTTAATGTGGTAGCCTTGAAAATTACAGATGTTGAGGAATGCGTCTGGATGAAGTTTTGCAGAGCTGATGAGAGATGACCAAATGTCTTCTTTCTAGCTAAAGTAAACAAAATGCACCTAAGCTCAGATTCAAGGTTAATTTATGTTTCAAGTAGCATTTCTGAAATTTCATATTGCAATACTGTTGAAACTAACTTATTTACACTTCAGATATATTGTTTTGTTATATATTAGAAATAAGTGATATTCTAGCATGAAGAATCATTAACTATATGGTGCTTCTAATTTAAAACATTAGTCTTTATATATGAGTTGTCTAATATAGAAAGAAAACAGTAATTGAGAATACATAAAAACTTATTTTGCACTTTCAAATTTTGAGATTGCTTATTATGCCTAGTGGCTATATAAGCAAGCACTTGATTTTGTTTGTGGAAGTACTTGCTCTTTTCATGCTCACATAAAAGCAATCAGAAAAGATTCTAAGACCTGCCCCACGTAGCACAGAGGATACTGAGGCCTGCTTAGAATAGATGGAGAGCAGTTGTGTGCAGACATTGTAGAAATGTGTGTGTGAAAGAGTTTAAATAGTTGACTCTAGAAGTAAGCACATAACAAATACAGGTCTTTTATTCTAGAATGGGCTTCTGGTTTCTCTCAATGTTATTGAATTAAAAAAAGTAATCACAAGCCTGTTCTATTTCTGCTTCATATCCAGCTCTGTATCAGAGTATTTCTCCCTAACAAACACGGAACGAAATACATACACTGAATAGATCAGAGAAGTGGCAATGAAACAGCAGTTTGATAGGACTGCTGTCTCTTGGTATCCTTAATTGGTTTGCAAGTGATTGCTTTTTACATGATTGTCTGCCTGGAGCTCCTGCTTTGTGAAATAATGCCATAGCTTTTGCTCCTACTGCTTAGTGGTGTGCTTGGTGCTTTTGAGCAGCATGTCCTGTGGCAACCTGTACCTTCATCTGTTGCTTTCTTGGTGCTCTTCTGGAGGAGGAGGTGCCCCATAGCTGTTAGTTTTACTTCAACCTGAGTTTTTTTCCTATAGTTATTGAAGCTATAGGAATTTAAAAATATAAGAACTAAAAAAGTAGAGGGTGAAAGAGGAACAAAGCTACTGACAAAAAGCTTGGTTGAAAGGACTTAAACTAGACAAAAATATTCTGTGCTTTTAAAATAGTATTCAATTATTGAATCTCTTCTGTTTAATATATTTTAGATTTAAGATTTTACATTCCTATCAGATGATCAAAGGTATTATTTGTAACTTAACGTGAAGAAATGCGCCAAATTACTTCAAGAGCAGAACTTGGATTTAATTTGTTCTTCTTTTAAGTGTGTCTTTGTCTTGTCCCAGTTTTGCTGTATTGTGTCCATTTTTATGTTCAGGTTTAGGTGCACCCAGTAGTGTGCTTTTGATCTGCTCCTTACATTCCACTAAAGATGTCAGGATTTGACAATATGAAGAATGCTCTAAGACAAAATAAGTCTTTAGGTTTTATTTTCTCTGTGGAAAGACTTGTCTATAAAGTAAATATATCAGATAACAGCAGCCTGTTGAACTTTGAGATGGTTTAGTTTGAAAGTGCTGAAGTAATGGATTCCAAGGTCTACTAATAAATACAGTGCCAAAGCTGTCTTTTAGTGTTGGCAATTGCATTTGCTCTGTCATCTCTTCTTCACCTAAAAAAAGTTAATACAACTAGAAGATTCTTTTTTAGTAATTTAGTTTTATGTTGTTTTCCTGTAATTAAAAAAAAAGGTAAAAAAAAATCAGAATAACGTGTTTAGTGACTTAGTGAAATGTTGCTGAGCTTTACAATGACCAACAGTTTCTAGAATCAGTTGAAATCAATGAGTCATTGAAATGCTGTTTCATAAGATGCTTCATATTTTGGATTTGTGCAGATTCTTGAGAGTATGCCAATGACGGACAAAGTTGAAGAGTTACTTCAAGTAATAGGCCCATTCTATGAAATAGTAGAAGATAAAAAGAACAGAGGATCTGACCTAACCTCAGGTTCGGACAAATAACTTCCTTTGTACTACTAATAATCATAATACATTATTTTTGGGGGCTTGTTTTCTGTAAATGATTTTAAAGCTAAATGTTGCATCTTTCTGTTCATTCTTTTTACCATATGGCAGTTCGAATGGAGAAAGTGTCTAAGTATTTGGAAGGTAGGAATAATAAATTATATGTAAATCCATCGTTTCCATTGTTTTGGTGCTGTAGTAACTTCCTGCTAACACTTGTGACTTCTGGGCTTGCCATCTCGTTAGTCTGGGCTTTGTTTTATTTTACTTTTGAGGTGATTAGACCCAGGAAGCTGCATGTTTAGTCTTTGTCTACAGGCTTTTTGAGCTGCTGAAGGAAGCCTCTTCCTGAAAAAAGGAGAATATTTAAAACAAAATAACTCTCCCAACCAAATCTAGTTTCTGCCTTTCCATTAAGGAAAGGAAAAAATAACGTGTACTGCTACATTCTGATGTTGCTGTGGATTATCAAACTAAATGCAGTTCTGATAATCCACTTTTGTCATCTGATTTAAAATTTAAAGAAATCCACAATCAAAACCCATGCTTTTTTAATCAAGACTACTCTAATACATACAAGTTTTCTGAGGCTCAAGTTTATGAAGGGAATATTTAAACATTTTAAATTCTGACAAGTGGCAAACCTAGTGGTGTCACAACTGCATAAAAATCAGTGTGGTGATTTTTATTTTGCAATACCATTGTGAGAATGTTTTGATCATAACAATTATTATGTTACAGGTAATGTGTTCATAAGGTTGTCATGTAAGGCTTAGACTTGTTTAAATCTGGCTTAAAATTACATTTAAAAACTGAATTGCAACAGGTTGAAACTGGAAAGAGTTTATAAAAAAAACATTGCACAAATAAACTATTTTAATGTGTTTAAGAAGTAGGAGTCACCTAGTTAAGTTGCCTTTTGTGTATAGCTTCTTTCCTCTATCTTGAAGGAGCATAGTTTTGGTATCAAGTTTCAGAGAAACAGAAATAGTTTTTCATTGTTTTGGGGGAAAGATAATGGTAGAAGTTTTTAAATGGCCATTTTGAAAGTGGTGTAATTTTTTTCTCAATTTAAAGTTGTGTATACTTCATGTGTGGGAGGTAATAAGTTTACCTGACAGCTGGATTGATGGGCAGGTTGTAAGAGTATCAGTAGATTCAGGTCAGTGATCTGTGTAATAAGGATTTACTTAGACTTGGTGTCTATGGCACAGTGCCAGAAGTCACATCTTAAAAAAAGTGGCTTGTCTAGGCACCTAGAGAATCATGGAAGTTAAACGGTTCCATAACAAATCTAGCATGCTTGTCTTTTAAAGAAGGAGCTTAAATGTAAGGCAGTGTAAGTTAAAAAGAATAGTGAATTTCAGCTCTGCCTTGTTCTGTCATTGTTGCAATAAGTCTGCTGATATGTTGTCATTCATACTGTTTGAAGCTGCAACATCTGATAATGCCACAATAAATTGAAAGAATTTTCACAGAGTCCTTTGTATGTTATAACTGTACTGTTGCATTTCTTTGGTGCTCCTGCCACTTCCCTGATTAAAAGTGAAGCTGGAATTAATTAATTTTTTTTTTACAGTACAGATATAAAAATATTTCACAGAAGTATGGAGGCATGCATACCTTCAGTCTTCTAGATAGACACTAAAGATAGAACCAATGTACCCAAGTCTTTGTTTGAGATGGTGTAGACACCGGGGACAATACTGATAAAAATTGATACATGGTTGTGTTTTGATTGTGTGAGTTCCTCTGGTCCTGTTTCTTTCCCTACTCCCAAGCCCCTGCTCTCTGTAACTTCTGTTGTGGAAGGTGTTTTTTCACGGGCAGGCAGTTGATATGTTCTGGAAACTGGGACCCTTCTCTTGACTGTCTTGCTTCATATTGCACCCCCACCATCTGGTCCATTCTGTTTTGAGTTCGCTTTCCATTCTTCCATCAAATTTTAATCTTTAGCAGATCATTATCTTGTTGTTTAAGAATTGCATGCCACTACTTCAAAATCAACAGTTTCTTGAATTAGTGAAAGAGATTGTCTTGAAGTTTAGTGTATATCTGCTATGGATGGTGTATCATCTCTATCAGATTAGCATCGACAGAAAAGTGTAACCTTTTAGAGTTGAATTTTCACTCCTTGACGTTTCATTGAAAATGTTAAATACAAACCACTGAAATGCTGTTTTCCGGAATCAATAGAGCTCATGCCTCTTTATTAAAGATCACTAAAGCCTGATGTGCCAGCATTCAAGTGACTTGTAGCATCTACTTGAAAACAAGACAGATTTACCAGATCTAGACTTGAATGAGTTGGTAAAAAAGGGAAAATAGAGAATTCCCTCCAGTAGGCTGAACAAATATGAGGGTTATTTCAAGAGCATGTAACCTGGGTGGTGTTTGGAAATGTCATCCTGCAGCTATGTGAGAAACTTGAGTTCTCTGTAAAGCTGTGTCAGTGGTCTCTTTCTGACAGGTATGAAGTACTTCTGTGCAGAAAAAATTCTTGGTGAATTATTTTCAGATAAATGAAATACTGGACATCAAAGAAATGGGCCCCTAGCTGTCATAGCACTGCAGAAAAGAAGAGGTAACTCTTGCAGTATTACAGAGGGACCTTTTGATTGCAGCTGCTGTAAGAATAGAGGGACTGTCATGTAAGGTGGACGGTGCTTTAGAAGAGCAACCTTACAACTTTTTGCACTTGCTAACAAATGCACAAGAAATCTGATGTCCAAGCCAGTGCTAAAAAGGCAAAGAAGTTTCAAAATACCGTTGCTCAGTAAATTTGAAATCTTCAGAATGGACATTTGAGCTTTCTTACTGTGCTATATCTGAAGAAGCCAAAGATGGGCTAGAATTGTGACCCTAGTGGCCTGATAGTGGATGAAAATATCAAGAGTTTCAGAGCCAACTCATCCTTCAGAAAATTTCCCTGAGAATGTTTGGGGATGTTTTCTTTTTTTCTGGATATGAGTAAATCCGAAGTGGGGCAAGAAAATCTGTACCTGGCAGACCCACACTGAGTTAAGGTGTATGGACAACTAAGCAAAATATCTGGAACTTGTTCACAAGGTCTTCAGTAGAATTTTTCTGTGTACTCTTTCTGCTTTGTGAGAAGGCATTTAATCTTGTTTTAAAATCCTACTTAATAAAGATGACCCTTTGCCTGTATGCTGAGCAGTAGCAGTGTTAGTAAGCCTTTGTGAAGACTAAATGTTCCCTCGAGTAATGACAAGTTACGCACCGCAGAGGCTGTGGAAGGTTTCAGCATTATAATAATCCTAAATTTTGTCATCCTAATGAGTGTTTTTCTTAAGGCTTTGCTCCCAGCTGTGTTGCAGTTGCACCAGATGAAGGCCTGTTGAAGCAAGGTGACCTGTATTGCTGCTTATGCTGGTTTTGGGCAGTGCTGATTGCAGTATAGACTGCTTATGGTAGGAGCCCACTCGGGACACTGCTTCAGGAGCAGCTTGTGGGAATGGCAGAAGCTGACCTGGCTCACAGGCAATTACAGCTGTTAAACAATTTGCTTGGTGTCTTTCTGCATTGGGTATGGGAGCTAGGTTTAAAAGACAATACTCACTGAGGTCTGTGTGCTTTTAGAACAAGCAAATACATGTAAACATTTGTATTTCAAAGGCAGTAGTTAGTTCAGCACATAGTTCAGCTTTAAAAGCTTAACTATTACTTTCCAGGTAGAAATACTTTTCTTACTCTTAAAATGCAATATATTTTTCAACTGTGTTTCTTTAGATTGCATATGACTAGTTTATCTTTTCAAATAGTTTTGTTTTCTCAAAGATCACCTCAGGTTATTTTCAGCATCTTTACTTTCTAATGGAGCATTTGGTGGTACCTCTTCCTGCTTCTGTTAGCCTTTACTGTGAAACGCCCTCCTTTTGCTTCATAGATTCACTTCTTTGTGGCTGTTTGTCTTCAAAGGTACTTGCTAAAGAGATTTCCTTCCCTCTCCTGCTGCCTTTCTTTACTAGGATTTTTATGGAACTCAGTGGCTGTGAATCTTAGTCCTTTGTAAAAAGGGGAAAAGGAGCTAAAATTCCTGTTGCTCTGAAACGGCTGTGCTTTAGTAAGTTGTGTTAGTGGCTGCACCACAGCCAGGAGGTGCATTAAGGCAGGGTAAGTGTGGGGCAGGAGGGCTGATGGGTGTGTGAGATTTCTAAAATTCCGTCCTTTTAACTTTTTCTCCTCTTCTAGTTTCCAATGATAAGCTAACAGATATAATCAAGGTTACAGATTATATTCAGGAAGGCTAGAGTGAAACTTAGTATACTAATATTTTTGTTGATATCTCAGTAGTGTAACCTTCGAAAGCATCTAGAACATTCTCTTCAGGGTTTGCTGCAGGATAGGATTATTATATAGGATTTAAGGGCTGGGCCAGCAAGTGCCAGTCAGTGGAGAGTATCAATGAGATGTGGATCAGTGTCTCAACAAGCTGTGGCTTGTCCTGTTGCAAAATGTCTGATTCAGGCTTTGCACACCAAATCTGAGCCCACTTTGTGACTCAACTTCAAGCTGATGGCTTTATGTGAGTGCTGTCTGTGCTGGAAATTAGGGCAGAGCATCAGTATAGCTCTAAGCCTGAGGATATCAACAGCTTCTCCCTCATGCAGTGATCTAACGCCACAGGGTGAGCAGCAGAGTATCCAAATACGAAAATCTAAGATTAAAAGTTGTTTCTTTCAAAGTGGAGGGAGCTACGAGAAGATTTCTTTCATGAAAAGAAAAGCCTGTCTGTATTGTGTTTCATGCTGAGTCAGCAGTAACAGTTCTGGTGCGTAATTGGTTGTTGAACTTGGATTTTTTCCTTCCAGCCAGACAAGATTTCCCTGCAAAAGGGAAAATAAGTGTCAAAAGCTCTTCAGGTTTTGAGAATCTGGAAGATGTGTATCCACTTGCTATAAAATGCTGGTGTCTATTTTAGCTGTCTCATAGTTAAGCTCTTGTGACAAGAGAACTGAAATGCAGATTTCCCACAGCTCTATTCCACAAAGACAAGCTACAAAGAAGCAGTAGCTAGAGGTATGGGAGGCAGAGGAAGAACAGATGTAGGTAGTTGGATCTTGATTGCTGTCAGAAAAGTTCCCAATGGAAACAGGCTGGTGTTTCATGTGTAACTTTGTTTAGCAAAAATAATTAATCATAGCCTCTAAGATGTATGGAAAAGCCATTTGTGTTATCTGTGAGGCTGGGTTTGATGTGGGCTTTGTAAAAGGCTGTTCAGCCGGTAGGCTTGGAGCAGATGGCAGGAGAATATAATCTTATTTCCTTTTTGTTTCTTTCTTTCTTTGCATAGAGCAAAACAATTTTTGATTCAGGCTACAATGTGTAACTCAGCAATGCTGCTTTGTTTTGTTTTCAAGCATAATTCAGTTTTCTTTACGGGGTTCCGAGTTCACTGTGCTCATGTTTTTTATTTTCTGGGACAAAACTGAAGAATGTAATAATGCTCCTCTCTACTTGCCATGCACAGTGGAAGTTCCAAATGATGACTGTATCTCTTCCACACAGAAGACAGCTTAGCGAGTTCTGCTTCTTCTCCCAGAGGGAAGTAGTACCAGACTTGAGGGCATCCTGGATCCTGGAATGATCTTACTATTCTTGAAAGTTACAATAAGTATCTAAGAAGCAGCTGTTCTTGATGTCCATTCTCACATGCTGACTAAGTTGTTGACACTAAGCTGGCAAAGCCTGGATCCATTGGTCCTGCTGCACATGCACCATGTAACCGAGCTGCGTGTGCTTGGTGGCCCTGTACTCTGGACATCCGGTGACCTTCATGGAACTACTGCCAGTGCTGGGAATGCCTATGAAGCAGCTGCTCTTCTCCCTGGCCTTCTCTGTCAGGAAATCCCAGGCAGGTTGTCTCTACTGGCAGAAGGCTCAGGAGCATCAGGGAGGAAGGAAATGTATCTGAGTCAACCCCCAAACTTGGTAACCTTACTTATATGGAACACATTCTGAAAATTCAAGGGAAAAGGTACTGGTGATATAGATGGAGATGAGAAACTCCTTAGATACTGAAAAGTATCAAAGTCTAGGTTAGCTAGTCAGTAATCCTGAGTACTGTAATTGCACGTTCATATAAATGTTTGAGAGGTTGTCTGTGTTTGTTCTTACCCACAAACTGTTGTTTTTGTTTATTAATGGTAAATAAAGACATGAGTATTGTTGATTAAATTGTATTATTAAATACACTGGCATCTCTTTGAGAGTAACAGCTTGAAAAGCACATAAGCAGAGAGAGGAATGCTGACAAAACAAGGCTGTATTCTTTTGGAGTATATTAAATAAAAAGGAGGATAGGTTTAATTTTCTTAGGAAGAGCTGTCTACCATGATCTGTGTGCTTAGGCAGTACATTGTTTCAGAGAACTTGCATTTAATGCACTTAAAAGAGATAAAACTGTAGCAGTTAAAGTAAGGAATTTAATATTTTTCTGTCTGTGTTTCTGACAGACCTTCTAAAATCTCTTTTTATTTGTGATGGCAACTTGTTTGAGTACTGTAGAACAGATGTTACAGAGCAGGCTGGGCCCCTGGAAATTTTCTTTGTAGTGTCCTATATTAAAAAGAATGGAAGGAAATGAGAGTATAGAAACTGTTGTTCTAGCTAAAGAGCTTATTGCTCCCAGATGCTTGCCTGTGCCCCTGCTCTCTCACTGCAATCACTTTTTTCACTGCTTTGATCCATCAGTTTCAAAAACGAGGTGGAGATTTGTTTAACCAAGTGTATTGGAAACGGCAGAACATGGTTGCACAGACTTGGAACTGAAGCAGGGAGCCCGCTTGGGTTGGTAACAAGCATGAAATGAAACATCAAGTGGTGATGGCAGGAAAAGAATTACAGTTACCTGATTATCAAAACAGTTTTATACAGCACATAGGTCTCTTTGAGACTTAACATAAATATTTTGGCAAAGTTTGAGTCTACTTAAACACAGGTGTGCAGGGAGATCCCTGTATAAGGTAATACAGTGGAAAAAGTCTTAGTGGCTAAGACTTAGCTGCTGTTGAGCAGATAGTAAAATTGTGAAATTTTACAAAAGCACATAATTTTTATTAAACACTGAAAACATACACAGGTAGTTAAATGTTTTATCACGTCTTTCATCTGCTGTTGTTGACTGGCTCCTGGTCACTGGCTCCTGGTGTTTTCACAGTGTGTGAGAGGCTGTAGAACTTGTGTGAAGATGATACTGTGGTGTACGGGGCTAACCATCAGTACAGCTCCAGCAGTGCACCTTCATTTTGTATAAGAATTATATGCCTGTTCAGAAAACAAAAATACAAGGCATTTAAGAAAAACCTGCTAGGCTAGGTTTTCTCTGTAAAATTACCTTCAAGCTGGGGCTGATCCACAGATCCCGAACTCCCATCTGGGTAACAAAAATTGCCTTAGAATATGTGGAGATTTAGAAATCACATACTTATTTCTGAGAAACTTGGCCTCATTAAACAGGTTATTCAGAAGAAATGTGGTGCTGCCTTTAAAGAAATATATTTAGAATGATTCATAGGGAATCTCTTAATAGAGCTGACACAAAATAAACATCTAGTAAAAGCTTGTAGAGAAGCTGCAATGTCTGTTCTTCATATCATTTCCATCTTGCCATTTTCTTTTGTTAAATCCTTCTTGCTTCTGTTTTCATGTTGTTACTGTTATACAGCTCTTAGTATACAGGATTAAAAAACCTCAAACCCCATGCTCCAGGTTCTTACAGAAGAGAACTCTTTGTATGGCCACAGAGCAGTACAGCTTTGATTTAGAAAACTGTCACAAATCTCACAGTTTGATGCAGGCAGTGAGATGAAAGTAATAAACCAAGAGGAATTCTATAGTATCTAAACTAGGGCAACAGAAAAAGCTACTAACATTTTGCCTGCAGTTGGAGTGAGTAAATGGAATGAAGGGGTGGGGGCTGGCTAAGTGGGATTAGCACGAACCAAGTAAGGTTTTAAAAGCTTGCTTAACTTGTGTCATTCACATTAAGAAGATGCATTCCCCGGGGAACAGCCATTAACCTATCAACAGGGCCAGCAGAAGTCACTACTAGTTGGCTCTATTTAGTCTTTAACTCTGTCACCCCTGGGATTAGTCATCATATCTAGTTTCTTAGCAGATGCTCAGAGCAACAAGGAGGATGGCAGCAAACTGTGGGTTTAAAATGTAGCAAAAGCAACTGGGGATGGACCTGAGGAGGATAGGAGTGCAAGGGTTCCGAGGAAAACCATACCATTAAGTGTGGCATTGCCAGTGGCCAGAATTCTGTACTATGATGTGTTCTTCAGAGCCTGCATCAGTGGTGCCTCTTTATGGTCTTTAGGAACACTGTTGCTAAGAATGTCTTTGTGGAAGAAATATGATCCTGATGGATTTCAGTTATTCAGGTTTTCCATGGCGTGATATCATAAATCTGTGGATACATTCTCTCAGTGCCTCCTCTTTATTTAAATGCATGTGACGTGTCAGAAGTTTCCCCAAATGAATAATCTCCTTACTGAAAGTAAGTGAAGAAAGAACATACTTGAATGTTCAAAGACATTCCCTTCAAAAAGAAAAGAATTAAATCTTAGAAAGAAGCTTATGGTATATCTGTGGTTTTTTACAGTATCTTTGGTAAGGTGAGGAGCTTTGCAGTTTTAATTCGCCTTTCTTCACAGCCCAGTGTTCCTCCTGATCTTGTCTTTCCTGTTTACTCCCACGGCTGAGTAGGACACATAGATTATTGTGTCCCCACCCCCTTGTTGTTCAAAGGGAAGGGTGATTTGTGCCTTCCCATACCAAGGGAGCTGTGTCTGTGCTTAATGCTCATGCTGTGAGGACAGAACTGCTGCCTTATCCTTCTCATGTTGCTGCTTTTCACAAAAACATCTCAAGAACTGGGATTCACAATTAGTGAAACATGCTTGTGAGAAATAAACTGGCAATATGTTGGGATTTCAATTTTGTGAAACAAATTTCATTGCAAATAAAATGTTCTTCAGTGAGGAGAAAATGGCAGGTGATTGCTTATATTCTCATAGTTGACAGGGTGAACACTTGCTTTCCAATTCTCTTTTTATAATAAAGAAGTGGGTTTTTTAATCTTCAGATAAGAGTTGGATTACATCGATCCAAAAAAGTGATGCAGGGTGTCCACAGAAACCTTACCTTGCAACAAAACTAAGGTGAACATAATATTTAACATATTCATTATTACTATACAGTAAGTTATTTTGCATTTTTACTTTTTTGAAGTGCTGTGGATAAGCTTGGAAACTAGAGGAATGTGGGAAGGCTCTTCACTGGGAGCTTAAAGCAGAAAAACCCCTTAGCTCTAAATTACCGTGCAGCAAAGAAAGCAGTGAAACTGGTTTGGCAACTCCAGTATAATTGGATATCATTTTGCTGTTTAATGTTAAGCCTAAATATAAGAATTAATCTCTCAATGTTCTGACAAGGAAATGTAGAAATTATGCAAATGGAATGCTATGGTGACAATTAAAACAGTCAGATTTCAGCCTTGGAGTCAACATGTAAATTGTGCAAGTGTCGTACAGAAACAGCCCCCTCTCTGTACCTTAATGGCTCTGTCCTAACACAGGAGGATTAAATGATCATCAGGATGTGTTTAACCACATCTGTTTTACGAAAGGTAGTAGAATTGTCCTTTATATACTCCATATTTTTAAAGAACTGTTACCTTGCAATTCTTCGTACGGTCAGAGTAAATTGTTTGTGATCCTTGGAGTGATCAAAAATGTGGCAAGCAAGGATGTAGCAGTTACTTTGTCTATTTCAAAATTTATTTTTTAAAATATTTATGAAAAAATGCTCAGTATATATATGAATTTCATCAACTTTTGCACTGAATCAGAGAATTTATTTCCATATGCCTCTGCTAGATAAAGATCTGTGTAAACTTGAGTCTTCTTACCCTTTTTTGACTGCCTAGATCACAGCAAGAGATGTATGAAATACCATCTTTACCTTACTCAGAATTGTGTTCATATAACTGAATAGAATGTTTCAAAATTTGCCTTTGAATTGAGAGCAATTTTGAAGCATTTCAGCCCAAAAGGGAGCATCTATTAATTTTTATATTATTTATATTTTTATTATTTAATATTTTATTGTTTTATATAATAATATTATTATATATAATAAAATATATAATTATAATTTTTTTTATTTTTTTTTTTAATAGAAGGGGTTTAAAATGACTTGGCCACATCAGTCCCAGCTAATGTGGCCATCAGTTACCGCAGCTGTACCCTAAATACGGAAATAGTCTTGGTCTGAGACTCGGTAGTGAAAGTGGCCTCCTGTCTGTTCCCAGGGGGCTGTCTCAGAGTCACTGAGAATCTCTGCACCAGCAGCCAGGCACTCACTGATGGGCTACAAAAGAAACACTAAATCAATTAAGAAAAAGTTTACAGAAATGAGCTGCTCTTACTCGGAACATCTTCTAATAAGGAAGTGGCTTTGTAGAACTGTGGCTGATAGTTTGAGGGGGGAGTGGTTACATGCTTGTTTCTTTTAAAATACATATTTTTTTCTTCTTTGATTTTTTTCTTAGACCTCAGTAATGTCATGAATTCCACTCCAAATATAAAGGCTGTAAATGGAAAAGCTGAAAGTAGTGACAGTGGAGCAGAATCAGAAGAAGAGGGGCTTCGTGAAGAAGAAGAAAAAGAACTGCAGATAAATGGAAAGGGTACATTTTCTGGACCATTGTCTCTGCCAAAGTTACCTAAATGGCAAAAAATCCCAAAGTGAATGTTTTACTTTTTCAAGAGAATTAGGTGCAAATACACATGGATGCCTGTGTGAACAATGTCTGTCTCTCAGTCTAAGTTATAAGAATTCAAACTAGTACAAATCTGTGAGCTGTGTTGTACAGTTTTTCACTTGCATAGCAAGTTCTGTCGGTAGGTCAGGTAAACATCTATACCCTTTATTGTTTTGGGGTTTGTTGCCAGTGCTTTTTGTAAGAGCTGTGAATGGCTACATGGCCTGTAAGTGTAGCATTGAAAATTCCTTTTTTCTCTTCAGAGAAAATAAAACAGAACTTTCAGTGAGACTCATCAGAGGGTCCATAAAGAGTTTGATGCTGCAAATACCAGCATCTAGTGAAAACCAAATGAAATGATATATTTAAAATTCTGTACAGATTTTTTCCTCCAAGGACATTAGGCTTATTATTTAGTTTAGCAGAGAGACCTGCTTTGGATTTGCTTACTTATGTTTTAAGTATCATCTGCTCTTTATGCAGATTAAATTTTATATTTACGCTTTTTACAAGAACAGAACAATCCACACAAATGTGAATCCAGGAGCATTTACGTGTTTTGTTCTGCAGATACATTATACATACAGTCCATTAGAAAATGAGCTACTTGAAAAAATATAGTTTGAGCTGTTAGGTGCATAGCTTTCTATTTGCAATGTTCTCTTGTTCTTTTACAGACTATAAGAATTTGAAACCCGAATCAGCAGCTGCTAAGGATTTGGAAGGTATTGTTAGGAATGGCTGTTACAAGGACAGCTTTATCACAGATATGCAGAATGGCATCCAGACCAAATCTGCCTTGAATGGCTTGAACCCAGAGGAAGAAACAAATAAAGAGGAGCCAAGCCTAGAAATAGCTAATAACAGTGCTCACCAAGGTATTGTCCCCACAAGACCACGTTTTCATTTGCACATGTTTTTAATGGAAAATACTCTTTTCTTGAAAGCTCAATCCTGGGATTCAGAGACTAGCAGTGGTGTCTCAGTTGCAGAAACCTGAAGACAAAAAGCTCAAAACAAAAAATTAATTCCAGTTTAAATAAGGCTTTCTCTTAGGATCTCCTGCAGAAAGGGAGATGAATTCAGAAGCAGAGGCCCAAACTCACAGAAATAGAATTGGTTTCTTGTAATATCATTATGCTACCTAAGTGAATACTATTTGCCTTCAAAAGTGAATCTGTAGTAAAATAAAAATCACTAATATCACATTTATCATTCTAAGGGGCTGAACATACTAAAAATGCCAGTTTGTTGAAACTGAGGTCTAAATACATAGTTTTAAAACTACTATAACATCAGGCAAAACTGCTTTATACAGAATTAAGGAGAGTGAACAGGGTAAAATTAAATTTATAACGCAGAAATGTCAGTATGAGGTATAATTTTCCCACTAGTAAATGGAAAAATAAATATAATTCCTATATTAATATGGCCTTTTTATTCAGAATTTAAGTTTAGGATGACAATCGTAGATAAAAGGGCCGTGAATTGAAGCTCGCATTTTAACTCATTGCTTTACTCTTTGCCAGGGTTGGCTCGGCTGACTCACATTTACAAAGCATGAGTGCTATCCCCTTTCCCTACAGGTGCAAGTGAAGAGAATACTGAAGAGATCTCAGCAACTCAGCACTTAACCAGTGATTCAGACAGTGAAGTTTATTGTGACTCTATGGAGCAACTTGGACTAGAAGAGGTATGGGATTCAGTAACCCCTTAGGTGTATTTTGGAACTGGTATGCTTATTTTTAAATAGGCTTCTCTTGATCAGGTGAAACGGACATGCAGAGGTAAATGCTGTCTTGCTGTTTGAAATATCGGATTATGTTCTTTTTATTGTCAGTCTTTTACAGCTTGGTTACTGCTGATCTAAAAGCCTTGAAATTTTTGCCCTTAGAGAATTTATTTGAGGGGAAGGCATGAAAAACAACAGCACAAAGAAACAATTGTCAAAAAAACCCAAAACAAACCAGTACAAAGAAACTAAGATCTGTGCCCACAAATTAATTTAGGATCTCATAACATATGTAGGGAGCAGAGTTCAGCTATTTCTAGGAAACAGGAAGTGTCTGTAACAATGAACTTTTTGCTTGCTCTTTTTCTGGCCTGATGAATCCTGTATTTGTTTCTTAGAATAAATAAAGAGTAAGCCTTAGCAGGTGGCCTGTAGGCCAGTGCATAAAAGTGGGCTAGGTCTAAAGAAGTGGGAGATAACAAGGATTTCTGTGTTCTCTTGTATTCTCTGCAGTTGTAATGTACATCTCTGACTTTCATCTAAAAGGTGGACACCAACTGTGCTGCCATAGTTTTGACTGAATTTGTGCTCCTGCTCATTGTATAAACTGCAGTCGTAGCTGACTTATGGGCTTGGACCTCCTTCAGAGGTCCAGGTTAAGTGTAGACTTCATAAATTGTACTCAAAACACCTTGTTTCCTGATTCTGGAGAGGAATATGTGGATGATGCATAGGATCAGAAAGACCAGTAGGCACTCTAATATTTCATCATTCTCTTGTCTAGCTCTTTCCTGAGCAAGCAGAAAATTCTTTTTAACAAATTTTACCTGGTAATGAAGCATGTTGGGAAAGATAATTTGATAGCAGTGCTGCAAGCTGTCTTATCTAGGTGATTTCCCAATCATCTTGTTTATTGTTCAAGCTTGTTTGAGATTCATTAATTGAAGTGGGTGGATAATTTGTCAGAGTTTCCCAACCTGCATGAGAAAAGTTCTAGTTTTGCACAAAATAACAAATGTTCAGGTATATGTAAATAAATATACAAGTAAAATTATAGATCAGTCAATTCTAAGTAGAAGAGAGGTTCACTTAAATAATTAAATACAGCTTTTACTTGGAACAGATGTAGCAAACACTCTGCCCTTCAGTTCTGGTGATCCAGGTTTTTGAGCTGCTGTGTGACAAATTTGGGCAGCAGTTTCCATTTCTTTGTCCCTGCTTTTGGTTATTTTGGCTTCTCCATGAAGTTATTTTTCAGCTGAGTTTGCTTCAACATTTGCTTGTGCAGGTGCTTGCCCTGGCCCTGAACGAAGGGTTGCTTGAGCCACTGTAAGGCCATGCTGTTGCAGAACGTGTGGCCTGAACAGCTCTTATGTCATCCATTTTCAGTGTCTCCCTGTGGTACCACTGATTGTGAGTGAGAAGTCGATAGAACGCTCTGCCTTTCTTTTGTTTGGTGAGAGGTGCAGGTGCAGCCAGGCTGTTCTGAACAGGTTGATTATAAGCAAGGGGCACAAACACTGCCTGCTCAGGGTTGCTAATGGCATGTGACTTTTGACTGTGTGGTTCCCAAATTCCAGTTGAGATCGTTTCACTATCTAGGAAGCAAAGCAGATTTTACAAGGGAAAACTGAACATTTTCAGATCCTAATTTAGTGATTATTAAGTATTACTGTATGTGGGAAATATCTAAAGAAATTCTGGTCGTATCACTGTTCTGAGAGCATTTGCTTCAAAGGCCTCTTCAATCTGAAAGTGACATTTAGACAATAGTGAATACATTCTATGGGAAAACAACTGTTCCCCTTAATAGAAAAGTCTTAATTATGGGCAAAATATTTTCTTAATTTGAAAGTAGAGATGTTTCTACCTTGTTCATGGTAAACTGTCACATTTTACAGAATTTAATTACTTGCTAATGTTAATTTGTAGCCCTTGGAGATCATCACATCAGCTAAAGGATCTTTAAAGCATTCATCCCATTTCTTGGATGTAGATCACAGTCTTCTATTAGAAAATACGGATTTTCCAAGGCGTGCTTGCATGACTTACGGGAATCTCCAGTCTGGAAATACTGGAGAGGGAATAGCTGAAGAACAAGGTGAAGTCAAATGTGGAGGAGAAGATGGCAAAGCCGGTAACGGGGGCCCTCACAAGGAGAAAAAAGGTGGAGAAAAAGCAGATTTCTACAGTGTCAGACGAGGGAGAGGTACTGTGCACGCTGTGTTTGTGTTCCCCCTCTCCTCACTGCCAGAAGTTACTGGTGCCTGAGAAGCACTTCCCAACACTGTCCAGTAAGAGGTCATTTATGTAGTGCTTCTGCCCTTCACAGTAACAATAGATAACAAAATGCTAATGACTGTGGGTAACCTTATATTCCAGCTGCTGTTGTGGCACCTGGGTTTTTAGAAATGTAATCATCAAAACCAGTCTGTGCCTAAGAAGAGTTTCCTTAGAAGTTACATATTTATTGATAAATATGTATGCATTTATACCTCTATGGTGGCTTATTTGAAACCATGGAATGGCTTGGAAAGGTGTCAGTGACACATTGTTTTGTATATTACTGGAATGTTAGCCACACCTTTAAGTGATCCTGATACTATCCATTATGATTCTTAAAACTTAATGATTCTTAATCACATAATAGCCCAGGTGTTCAATTTATGTTGGACGTCTGCTCTTTTAATTCCATAATACTTCTAAATGCTGTCACCTAGGAGCAGCACCATATTACAGTGATATGATCTGCAAACTAAAGGATAAAATTATTTTTTCTTGTACAAAACAAAGGCAAAAAGTATTTTATTTGTATATAGCATGCCTTTTGTATGACACCTAAATGTAATCAGATGCAAACATTTAAAAGAAAATCCAAGTAGAGCATTTATGTTTAAAACTGTTATGAAGTACATACTATAGTTTAACTATCTCCTCTCTTTTGTTGTTTTACTGAAGTTTGTTACTTACAGGCAGAAACATGATATGCTAGTTGTAGTTGTATCTAGTTTAAGGGAGTATTGTAAATTTCAAATAATTACCTTTCCTCATCACTGTATTCCACTGATCTTTGTTTTCCAGCTGGACATTGCCAAATTTAGAACAGACCTACGCTTGGTAGATAAGACAGATCTTACTTTATTTTTGCTAGGGCAGAATTTACTGCTGAACTTGTCTGGATGTGAATTAATAGTTTTTCCCTAAATGTTTTTGCAGTTCTAGGAACTTGAATGATACTGTCTCACTGAGGCTGTAGGGAAACATGACATTTTCAGTGACCTCCCAGTGCTTCTGAACTGTCTGAATTCAACCTGTGATGAGGAGTACCACCCTCCTGGGTGGAAACTGAGGGAGGAAACTGAACTGTTAAACATTTTCAATTGAGTTGGTAGCCCATTCTGTGTTTTATGTTTCTGTTTTTTTTTTTTTTCCCTCAAAACAGGGCACAGACTTCAGCCTTTAGGAGACGGTTCCCAGGGGGGCCAGATGGGTAGTGGAGGGGATGGCGAGCGCTGGGGATCCGACAGGGGACCCCGGGGAAGCCTCAATGAGCAGATTGCAGTGGTGCTGATGCGGTTGCAAGAGGACATGCAGAATGTCCTCCAGAGGCTGCATATGCTGGAGGCAGCTACAGCATCACAGGTACTGTTCTTTGTAGTTATTTGATTAATTTTTATGAAATGTCCTTGGATATTTGTATGCCTTTTCAGGTGAAAATTTCAGATGGTATTTTCTTAAACTGTGAAGACATTTCAGTTACATTCTGTAGTTTAGTCCAACTTAAAACTTCCTATTGGTACCTACTCTCAGGAACACAATTAAGGACTCTTTTACATGTGAGCAAGAACATGTACTTCAACTTAGAAATTAGCCATACATTGTTTTACTGATCTCTGACAAGACTGATCTTAGCCACAGTTATTGATACGCATTACACAGTCACTGTATATGGAAATTCCATAGTTAATGTTAGTAATATATGATCCCAGAGAATTTCTTCATCACTAGATCTCAAAGCATTTTCAAAGGAAGTGAGAAATTATCTTAATCTTTCAGACTTGTGAATGTTTGCAGGCAGAACTTCTGATTCCATTTTTCAGTTAGCAAGACTGATTCTTCTCAGCTTTCTTTCCCCATGAAGTAATCCAGCTTTCTTGGAATTTCACATCATGTACACAAGACAGGCAAAGGAAGTCTTAAGTAGTTGTAGGCATTACTGATGTAGTGTTTCTTTTTCCCTCTGTTTCAATGGAAATACTGTTTCTTCAGGAGAATAGAACATGTTGTGAATATATTTGGTCCAGAAGCCTGGAAATGTTTGGTTTTGTTTGACTTGCTGATACATTCTGATCTACCTGAGAATGAGTGAGCTGTACAAGCAGTATCCTATGGGATGCACATCCAAATCTAAGGCAACCAGGGAAAAGGATTTGTTAAAACCATGATTTTGCTGCATCACAGCTATTCCAGAATCTAATGTTTTGAATACAGATTGATTTTCTTTTTTTGCCTGAGCAATTTATGAAGAAATAGTAAAAGACAGTTTTCCAGCAGTTCATGCTGTGCTTGCTACCCATACCTAGGGAGAAACAGAAGCTTCTGTTTCACACTTGCATAAATTAAGAAAGACCTAGAAAACCAGCTGCTTTGTTTTTGTGGAAGCACCACAATATTGGATGGGAATAGTCTTGAAAAGTTGCTGGTACTTCCATTTTCAGGATTGCCTGGAAGATAAGGAACAGAGTATCCTCTTTCCTTTATGGTGTTGGACACGGCCGTAGCTGTAGCTCAGGGCAGACTAAAACAGTGCTTTTCACCTTAGTACAGAGTAATGTTGAAACATGTCATCATGCAAATTAAGCTGGTGGGATTTCTGCTCTGGGTCAGAACTGAGACTGGACCAGGTTTGAGGAAGTTGCAATGACAAGCTGAACAAGGGGGCCTTCAGAAACTGTAAAGAGGTCCAGTAAGTGCACTGACTCATTTTCCTAAGACACAAGAGATAATGCTATAAAGAGTAGTGGAAACATCAGAGGTATGTGGTGAAAGGGGGGTTGCAGAAGAGTCGTTCTGTGCATTAAACTGTGATATATACAGATTGCAAAGCCTTCACAAGATGAAAAACCTCATATCCTTGTTTTGTGAAGCAGAAGAATTTTAACTGAAGTTTCCATTTTTATACTTACCAGCCTTTGTTTGTATTTAAAGGCAAAATCTGCAACACCACATTCAAATTACCAGCCTGCCTCCTCTGTCAAGGTAAAATACTGTTTTTACTATTTGTAAAAACCAGTGTGAACTGTGAAGAAAGATGAGCTGAATATTTTTTCTCTAGCTCTTGGTATGTGCTTTTTATATTCTCTCTTCCTTGACTAGGAAATAAAAAATAATCTGTCTGAAGAAATTATTTGATAGATTAATATTTTCTTCTGGTCTTACTATTATTTTCTACTTTAGTGCTGTAGCATTTGAAGTGATTTAGAATTATACAGGTGGTATTCAATATGTGCACACAGACTGCTGACTGGAATTTTTTTCTGTTTTCCTTAGAAACCATCATGGTGGCCCTTTGAAATTTCTCCTGGTATTTTCGCTTTTGCTGTTGTATGGCCATTTATTGCCCAGTGGTTGGTACACGTGTATCTTCAAAGAAAGCGAAGGTAAAGACGTGCATTCAGTAGGACCCATATGCTGTGTTTCACCTATTTAAACCAGCACATCATATATTGCGTTACTTAGGGCATAAAATTCTTTGCTTTGAAAGTTTCTCAATATAAGAAAGTATCGGTTAATTGGACTTTATATGTGGTGTGCTTTACATGTGGCAGCTTAGATTAAATGTGTGAAATGTGATGCAGGATAAATAATTTCAGCGAGCATACACAAGTGGGTGAGACTCAATAGCTTGGAAGCATCTCCGTGACAGTCTTTGATCCTCTTACTCCTGATACCCTCTTGAGCCATTTTCACTGTTCCTAAACTCCCCAGTCCCTTGTGCCATGAGAATTTTTTTAACTGTCACATCCTTTGTGGAATGCCACCTGTCACCTATTTCTTATTTAACATCTACCAGTACTTTACTGTGATATTTTTATATCATATCCTTTGATTTCCTTCAGCTGAAGGACAGTTGTACTCTTGTCTTGCCTTTTCACTCAACTCTCCAAGCATCAGAAGATGGAGTGTTCTGTAGTTGCTGTCTACTTCAGCCTCACAGCTGACTTTGTTAGCTCAATATGCTCTTACTTTTTATGTTTTTTTCCTCTGTCAGTCTGCAGAGAGTTTGCACATGTGTAAATCTTAGGAGAATTAGCTAAATCGGTTTAGCTTTTTGATGCTTGATAGTTTTCATGGTATAGTTTTCTCTCATCCAGTAAATCACAGAAACACAGAGTGGTTGAGGTTGAAAGGGGGCTCTGCAGCTCATCTGGTCCAATCCCCCTTATTCTACCAGGGACACCTGGAGCTGGTTTTCCAGAACTCTGTACGGACAGTTTTTGAGTATCTCCAAATATTCAATTTGAGAGAGACACCACCACCTTCCTGGGCAACCTGTGCCAATGTTTCTCTCTCCTCAGTGGTGCTCCAGTCCTTTAATCAACTTCATGGCCGTTTGTTGGATTCTCTCCAGTTTGTCCATGACTCTCTTGTACCCAGAAGTGGACACAGCACTCCCAGGTGTGGCCTCTCAGCAGAGAGGAAGGATCACCACCCTCAGCCTGCTGGGAGGATAATGCAGCCCGCAATACCACTGGCCTTCTTTGCTGCAAGGGCACGTTGCCAGCTCATGTTTAACTTGGTTTCCCCTTGGATGCCCAGATCCTTTTCTGCCAAGCTGCTTCCCAGCTGGGCAGGCCCCAATATGTACTGGTGAACTGGAGTTGTTTCTCCCCAGGTGCTGGACTTGGCATTTCCCCTTGTTTTACTTCAGAGGTTCCTGTCAGCCCATTTTTCAAGCCAGCTGAGGTCCCTCTGGATGGCAGCACCACCTTCTGGCACATCAGGCACTCCCAGTTGTGTGTAATCCACAGATTGCTGAGGGTGCACTCTGCCCCATCTTCCAGACCATTGCTAAAGGTGTTTCACAGCACTGGTCCCAGCACAGTCCCCTGCCATACACCGCTAATTACTGACCTCCAGGTAGACTCCTGTCACTGATCACCACTCTTTGGGCCCAGCCCATGGAATTGTAAACAATATGCCGCCCACAAAGGCTGCAAGTCTGCCAGAGAGTTGAGCTGTCATTGGGAGCGTTGGTGTTACTGCTCTGTCTGATGAAACAGAGATTACACTCCTAAGGCTTTCAGGCAGTTACGCACATTTTTCTCATTTTCTCTACTGGTTAAATGGAGATTTCCATTTCATCAGCAAGGACAAAGTTGTTTTTTTTAAATCAACGCAGGGTTTTTTTTGGTATCTTATGTGAAGCTCTTACAAACTTTAGTGTTTTCCTAATTGCTCTTGCATGGCCATGTTCTCTTGCTCTCTCTTTGAACAGCTGCTGTTCTTGCAAACCAATTTTGCTATCTGTTCTCACCTCTGTAGCACCCTCAATCCATTCACAGGTTCAGTCAGAATTCAGTTGTTAGAAAAGCAACCTTACCAGCAATTTTTCTAATATATTGTCCTAGTGATTCAGAGCTTAGAAGAGTTAAAAAAAATATTATTTTTAGTTTGGATTTCTCTAGTTTTAGTTTTCATTCATTGGATTTTCGTAGATCTTTATCTATTGGACAAAGAGCCCATGGTGTGTTTTCCATGGGTACTTTATTGCTATCACCAAGTCATCTTGTGGTCTCTTCCTTAAAACAAATGTAACAATTGGAATCTTAGTTTGTTTTCCAGTCTTGGGATGATTCTAGTGGCTCTTACCCTAATGCTTCAGTTTTTCAATACTGAGTTCAGGATTTGTACCACAATTTGTACCACAGTGAGACACAGATATATAGCACAACCCTGTGTTTTGTTTACTCATTCATGGGTTGTACTGAGATGAACTTCAAGAACAGAAACTAAAGAATTTTCTGTGTTCTTCAGTTTTCCTCTCTGACAGTCTGCCCATACAGAATTTAAGGACTATCTGCTTCTTCATCACTTCTCCATCTGGAGTTCCATCTCCTTTAGCAATGTGTGGGAAGTTGATCAAGTACACTCAGTGAGAAAATGGAATTGCAGAAACAAGTCCTTTGTTGTCCCATTTCCAGTTTCAGCTTGTACCCTGTTAAGGTGTGCAAGCTCTTGGGCAACACCTGTATCGTGCCTATATTGATCACGTCTGTGTACTTTTGGGTTTCAAGTCCATGAACTGTCCTGGAGCAGAAGCCAGGAGTCTGAGCTGCCACACGAGGTGTTCTCATCCTGCAGCTGTGGAGCCATAACTCCTGAACTTTTTTGCACAGTGGAGCAAATTCCGTGGAATTGGTGGAGGGACAGCTTTCTGTAACCAACAGCTTTGTGTTCAGCTCATGTCCCTGGGCAGGGGTAGCTCAGCTCTCTCCCAGCACCTCTTAACTTGTCTCTTGCTCCTTTATGGGGAACGTAATGCTGAAAATAACTGAAGAAGGCTTGAAAACCAGATCACAGGTAGAAATATATTTTTAATAATAATTGAGAGTTGTCTGGATTCAGGTCATGATTTTAGAACCCTCTAATTATATGTTTTCTGGAATCACTGGCAAAACAGCTCTAAAGTGTTGCTGTGCTGTGAGCCAGCACACCTCTGACAGATGTGCTCAGAGGCTGTTCTGAGGAATTCCATCTTTAGTTCAGAGTTCTTAGTGAATTTTGTACTTGAGGCCATGTTATGTTTTATCTGATAGGAAATAATTCACATGTAACTTCAATTGTTTAGACAAATGAAAAATTGTCTCATATGTGAAGGTACATTAAACTATTTGGTTCCTCTTCTAGAAAACTGAACTGAGAATTCATGGCTTTACGTAAGGACTTCTAGAAGATGGCCCTGGAAGGCGAAGGAATTCTGAATTCTCATAGAATCTCAGAATCTGGGATGATCTTCCTTATGTTACAGTAATATTTTGTACTACCTTTGAGCTAAACATTTAAGGACTAATATTATTGAAACTTGAATGATTCACAGCTCCTAGGTTGCAAATAAATTTAATAATTCCATCCTCAAACCCATATGAACATTAATTATTTTGGAATGTGCTTGTGGATGGGCCTTCAGTAATTACTGGCCTTGCTGATGTCAGTTGAGGAAGAGAATAACATCTCTGTAAAAGAATAAGTTAAAAATATGTAAAACTGTCACTTTAACATAGAAATAATTTTACAATCCCAACTTCCCTGCCTGTTTTTCCACAGGGTTACATAACACCAGGTGAAAGCTCTAATAAAGTATGAATTCAGTACATTGCAAGCTGTTGGAAATGTACAATATAGCTCTGAGGAATCTGCTGGTTATTTTTTGCTGCTAAACAAGTGTGGGGCAAATTTCCATGTAAATTGGTCATAAATGAAGTTGAATCCTTCACTTATCCTGTAAAATTGTAAAGGCGATTTGGGAATTTGTACATGTTCTGAAAGTTAGAGCCATTAATAACAGGAGGACTGTCAAATACAGGTTTGGAAACGGTGTGTGGTACAAGGGATCCATGTAAAGAGGAGGCTGCACCTTATCTTTTTAACTTTGATAATTGTACTCTTGTTGGCAACAGCTTATTTTAACTGAAATACATAGTTTAGGCACAAGGTGCTTTAAGATGAGATGAAAACTAGCTCTGTAAGTCTATCTCTAAGCTTTTAAAAAGCTCAGTGCACTGTAAGTTTTCTGTTGTCATTTTGTGTTAAATTGAAGTAAGGTTTAATCCATTGTGGACTTTTCCCAAGTCACATCTTGGAAAATACCAATTCTGGTATTTCTCTCTTATCCTTCTACTTACTTTCAAAACAAAACTTTTCAGCTAATTTTGGTGCTGATTTTCCCCCCCCCACAGAGTATTTATTAACCAATATACAGATAAGAGTTACAACTCTGTCAAGTTTGCTTGACTAAAGCATGCTTTACACTTGATTTTAAAATAAATTATTATATAAGTTGTTTAAACCTCTGGAAAAGGCAAATGCACTAAAATTAGATTTGACAGAGAACTTAAGACTTTGATATAAAGAATTATACCACAACATAATCCATTGTTAAGCTCTGAATCTTCGCCAATTTCATGATTTTTGGTTTACTTTCATTCTCCACCTGGATTACATATTACAAATAATTTTTAAGGAAAGTTTTTTTGTCCTTCCTGAAAATCTTTTATAGTTTGGGAAGCATTTTTCATAAAAGCTATACTGTATAAAAATGTAATCAGAGAATTTAATGTTTGTTTTACCAGAGAAATTTTAATCTTTTTAGTTACGTTCAGAGTTTTTTTTTAGTTACACTTCCCCTCTTCTGATTTTCTTACTGTAAAGCTGAATTAAAATTAAATAAAATGGTTGTAATCTCTTTGAAGACTGCTGTAACAAGTAGATGGATTTGTGTGCCAGAGATGAGTTTTTGGCATGAGATACACTGAAACCTCACGTTTGAACAAAGCTTATCCTGGAAGAGAAGTTCTGCTGTGACCTGAAGCCCTTGTGTCCAAGCTTAAAGTTCCTAGAGTGATTGACTTCTCACCACAAAAGATATAAATCATACAGGAAGGATACTCTAGCTTGAAGGTCATGTGAAAAATAACCTCCCTGTCCTGTCCTCTGCCAGGACAAAGCACCCTGGAGAGCCTCCCCAGTTCAGAACCATGTTACACGTAGATATCAAGCTCTTAGAGATGGGACAAACATTCCCAAAGGTACTTAATTGTTAACTTCCCACTGAAATAAATGTGGGCTTGTACTATCCTTGTTATTTATTCATGTTTCAATAAATGAATCCCTTAATATTTTGTATTTCATCTTGAACTTTCTTAATGTTTACTAAATGGTGTACCCTGGCTGCTAGGACTGTACAGAAGAGCCTGCTGGCTGTGTCATGAAGAGTCAGTCTCAGCCTTAAAAGTTGTAATACAAAACATCACTTTTGTAACAATTTACTTGTAACTCAGAACTGGGCCTCAGCCTCTAGGGCTATCTCAAACTCACTGTGACTGCAAACAGATTCCTTATTAACTGGTGTTTCAGCTTAAAGGTAAGGAAAACTATTGGTGGTGGTGGGTTTTTTTTTTTTTTTTTTAATCACCTGTCCAGATACAAAGACACAGCTTTAAAGTGGAGAAAGCAGCATAAACAGGTCATTGGAGCTCAGAACTGGTATACATTGTTCAAGCCTGTGCTCTCCTCAGGAGTGCTGGCAGTCAAAACAGTTCTGCATAGCACTGAAACAGCTTAGGCCCAGCTCAGAATTGCACTTCTGAAGCAAATGTCAAGTTGGTTTCCTGCAGCGAGTCAAGCTTTATTTAAAAAGCAGAGGTTTGCTCTGTCTAAAACCAGACTGGAGATATTCCACCCACTAAGATTTGATAAGAGAACCAAAGCAGAGCCAGGTGTGTGTGTGTGGTGCAGCTGTTCCAGGCACAGGGCCTTGTTTCTTCTCCTGCTCTGCGCCTGTGGCAGCACAGCAAGTGCTGAGGAGATGAGCATCTTTTTTTTTTTTTGACTCATTCTAGTTACCACAGAGGAGGAGGAGGCTCCCAGAAGGCATTACAGGCCAGCTCAGGACTTTGTTCTCCCGCTGTTAAGTACACAAATGTAGCTTCTACTAAAGCCTGCAGACACAGGTTAGCATGTTATGAACTGAAGGCCATGCACACCTGCAACAAAACATATTAGTTATTTCCCCATGCAAAATCACTCCTTGCTGAGGTAATAGGAAACAGAGTTTGCTTGTGTAAAATCCACCTCCCGTGTTCCTAGCAGGGTCAAAAGTATACCACAAAGTTTGAAGAACAATATTTTATTTAATACAATAGTATTCTATTTTATATATTTACACAAAAGCGTGCAAAGTAGATTTTTTTGAGAGGAAAAGAATGCATTTCACTGCAAGAGTAACCACAGGTAAACCAGACCATGCTGAAATTGGAACCTCTTAACTCAACAACACGGGACATTCAGCACCTTGGCCCCCAAACTGCACTGCACAGGGGAGCCCAACAGCAAGTGAGGGGTAGGAGTAGCTGTCCAAGACTGCTATTTCTGCATAACAAAGCATGACACTGATCTCTACAGTAGTTCTTAGAGGGACAGGCCTGTGCTGATGGCAGATAAACTGTCTCCCAAGATTAAGTGGAAGCTACAGAGTTTATATGTAGGTTATGCACAGCAGGTTTAGGCCTGTAGGAAGCACCATGTAATAGCTGGATACTTGCCAAGTGATATGTTCCACAGCTTCTAAGGATCAGGAACTTTTGCCAGCTTACTTAATTATTTATAAATAATTACTAAAGAGAATAAACTTTAAATCTCTTCCAGCTACCACATTATAGGTTTTTGCACTTTTACGTGTAGTATTTCAAGGGAAGCAACAAGTGAGGCAAAACTTAAGAGTTGACAAGGAATTCCATGTTGAACAACAAAGCTGAAAAACCACCGACTACAAACAAAACCACACCACAAACCCCAACAATCAACATGTTACACTCAACTCCATGTTTGCTATAACCAGGATAAATGCAAGATACTGAAGAGAACAGGGTATTGCACATCTTCAGTGCTGATGGTGCAGAATTTAAAATTTTGGACACCAGTGTAGCAGTAACTCCATACTAAACATTAGGGTTTGTCTGCTGGTCTGTTTACTGTTCTTACAGAATCTATGTTTTTGTATTGCATTAATCAACAGGTAGAAAGCTAACAATTTTCTTTTAGAATAAGGTTTTTACAGAAGCTTACTTGACCTTTGTGACTGATTCAGATGGGAACATGTTATACTGCAAAATGGGAACAGGTGTAACCATTCATAAAGCACTGAAGATGAAGAGCTGCTGTGGTGTTCAGTTTATATTATTTACTCAACATGTAATCATAGTCTATTCTTTTAAGACTCACTTTCTTAAACCAGATTACTAGAAATGGAAGAATAAGTTTTATAAAACACCAGTGATTGCATACCTTAAACTATCCCTCCTACCTCAGTTTATATATTCCAACTGTACAGCAGAAACCACAAAAAAACTTCTCATCACATTCAGAGAACATTGTTTATGGATACTGCTTCAGCAGTGCATGACTTTGTTGGCACCTTTTGCATGTAACTAGGTAAGAGATGGAACAATTTAGAAGTTTTCTGAAACTGCAATCCTTAGCAAAACGAGTGAGACTCACTGTGTATTTTACACCTAGAGCTGGGATTGGGCATTTTGAGCTGTTAAGAATCACCTCTCTCTAGTTTTTTGTAGGAAACTTTCATTTTCTTCACTTTTCCCATTCCTTTCCCAGCAACCTGGGGGAACAGCAGGAAGCCTAGCAGACACTGTGTGCTCAGAATTGCATCAATAAATCCTGTCTTCCAGGCAGCAGAGTGATGGAAGGACAACTCACATCTGCTACAAAAGAGGTCAGTGCATGAAGCCACTTTTGCCACTTGGCAAAAATCACTGGTAAAATGCTCAGCTGGCACGTGGCCCTTGGCTGGCACCACCATGCAGCGCAAGTGATCTTTAACAAGTACAAACCTGAAAAATTAAAATCTTCATTCGGTTAGCAGAGAAAGATACCTATGCAACAGAAATACTGAAGATTATTTGAACAGGATTATCTAAAAACAGACCTCTGAAACCTAGCAGATACAAGTTTTGTGTTGCATTTAAAGACAGATTAAAGTATACTTATCTCTAACTTTATAACACTGAATATACACTTCTATCTTACATTTTAGTAAAAATCTAAGATCTCAGTGAGTTTACAGAACAATCTGTTACTTTGCAATACATTATAGACTTCAGTATATAGCAGCTTCAGTATGAATACTGCTTCACTTGTTAAAAGCCAAAATCATCTGTTAGCTTACATCTGACATGCATGAGCACACACAGAGGGCATTTTCTAGGTAAAACTTGTAACTGCTAAAATGTATGTTCAGTCCAGCTTTGTACAGCCCAAGTGGTTACAATGCAACAATTTCAGCAGAGGATTTTTTTTAACAGAGTTAAAGGAGTGCTTCCAACCCAGCCTGTCATCACACCAAACCACCAATAGATAAGTTAGTACACATTTTTGTCCTTTCCCTACTAGGTTTAGATGGGAAATAACATCGCACCTCCTAATTGGAATTACTCATTGCTATGAAAAAGCCCCATCACTGTCAAGAGTTACCAGCTCCAAGACAGTCAATGCTCTGGCTTCTTAATAAGGTGCAGTGAGTGCACAAAGGCACTCGATACCAGTTGCATACAGTAGTTTCACTTTAGAATAAAGGAGACTATAATAAAAAGACTGGTCATGTAAAACACTAAATTTGGCCAGGAAACTCAGTCAAGACCAAGCTAGTGTTACCAGATAGCCTGTAAGTGTGCAAAACCATGGAGAATGTTCACTTATCTTGATGCTACAAGCTAAATCCAGACACAGTCAGGTGCTGAGCATTATTCCTCGCTTCAAAGTAAGAGGTATCAGTTTCATCATCTGGCTGGGGTATAAACGGCATGGTTTGATTCTGCAGATTATCCCAGTCCACACCATGAAAGAGGGGGTGATGTTTCAGCTCTGGAACAGAAGTTCACATAAGCATTATAAAATTCCTCAGGGCCAAGCCCCACAGGCACTTTGTTCCCTTATGCATAGCTGTCACTAGATTTGCTCTATATTGCTTTTTAGAAATTCATAGAAGTGCAATTTGCAATTGGGCTTTGATTGGGCTTGCCAACCTCAGTGGCATCGAACTGCTGTCCTGCCGACTAGCTGCCTTCCCCTGTCCGGGGACCCCGTTCCACACAGAGCAGATCAGAGGTGTCCCAGAGACATTTCTCATGCTGGGGCACCAGAGAAATTCTAAGCATCACTTCGAAGTCTGTTTATAATTTTACCAAAGTTCTGTGCTGAGTAGACATGTGTGAGTCACTCCCACCCGTTGCCACTCCAGGTCCTCTTCCTTTTGCTGTCTCATGGATTTGAATCCCTCCTCTGCTTTGCACAGTCCCCTTTGGCCTAACACCAGACACGGAAGTCTGAATGCCCTTATGGTGAAGTTACCACAGACCACCAGACTTCACTTTCCCAGCCTCAAAATGGGATAACCAAGCTGCTGGACTTTCTGACTCAAGGAGAACTCCTCCCCTGCCCTATCCATTCTGACCACAAGGTCACCTCCTGGCATGAGGTTCTGATAGCAATTCTGCATAACCTGGAAACACCACTCCTTGATGAAAATGACTTTGCTACTTTGATTCAATCCAATAAAACACTTTTTTTGTCTAACTGGGATGCAAACCCATGTTTTTATCACCTGCGCCACAAAAATCAAAAGCAAATAGAAAAATAAGACAGGTGAAAAAAGTTTAAAAAACCAACCAAACAAAACACATTTGGAAGGAGGTAGAAGTTTGACCAAGGCACTCATCACAAATTTTACACCTAAGCACATACCACAGGCTTTTAGCTGATAGACAGTAAGACATTAACATTTATTATTTCCGCATTTCCTGATCAAATACAACAACACAACATTAAGAGTTTATTTTAGACAAAAAGGCAGAGTGAGTCTTAACTCCTTCTAATGGCTTCAGCAGCCACACAAGCAGCAGGGCATTGCACAGATCCATTACCTCAGAACTGTATGTAGTTCTGTTGTTAAGAAAGTTCTCATGCACCAGAAGCTGCCTTTGGCCAAGAAGGTAAAAGCAAACTTCTTTGTCTTTTCCCACAATATTAGCATGTACCACAGCTGGCACTCAGCTCCTGCTCACAAGACTGAAGAGAGGAGTAAAAACCAAACCAACACCAGATATCAGTGTTGTTTGCCAAAACCTGCTTTAAAGCTGCTCTTATCTGGAGAGATTGAACTCACAGAAGCACAGCAGCAGGACAGGACATAACTGGGGTTTCTCAGTACCTAAGGCTTCATGCTATAGCAATAAAAAGGGAGAGCATGTGTTTTTGGGAGGGGAGAAAAGATGACAGCAATGAAAACTCAGGTACAATGAGAAAAACTTAATGGTTGTCCTGAAAACTACTCATCCAACTTCATGTCAGTGGCCTATAAACTGGACAAAGAGATAGGATCCAGTTACAAGGCTAGACAAAGAATGAATTTCTGAGAAGTTCAGATTGGAAGAAACCATTATGTCATCTAGATTAAATTTCTATCCTTGACAGGCAATTAGATTTCACTCCAAAACCCAGGAATAAAGACAACTTCTATTTAACTAGAACACCTTCAAAGTGCTTTTTGGGAGACATAAAAGCCACAGAATTTTCTGTTGACATCATGATCTTCATTTATACTCGTGTGCCTTCTCTAATTTGATCTGGCCTGGTTCTGGCTTCTAGTATTTTAATCCCCTTATGAGTAACCATTTCCATAGTAATTTCCTTCTCTAGTGATTTCTTGCGCAGTTCTCTCATAAGATTTCTTCATCTATTTCCAAAACGTCCCACTCTAAGCTTCTTTTATGTTATTAATTTTTTTTATAAAACTGTTGACAACAACAAAGGTTTAAGTCCTTCTAAGAGGGGAAAAAAATATATGTGGACTTTGTATAGTCTATATTGTCCAACTCCTCTATGCATTCAAAGACAGGCTGATTCCCAAGTAAAAACTCCTTTCAATTTACTGTTGTAGGAAAATTCTCTCCCAAACTGGAGCCAAAACGGGCTTTAATCAAGGTTCCCAAAAATCATTTAGGTTAAGAACTCCAAGTTAGGTAAGAGAGAACTTTGGTACATCAGATGTCAAACACTAATCATGCACTAAACCTAATCAGGCATTGAAGTTTATTAGTCTAAGTTTCAGGAGGAGGACATCACCACTTTGAAATTTGTAATTAGTTGCAAAGAACACAACTTTAATACTAACCTTTCAGTCCAGCTCTCCTAGTAGTGTCAATTGTTAGAAGAATATCTATTGCATTTTGGGCGTTATCAGACAGCTTTTCTTCACCCTCAGGCCAGGGAATATCTACAGACAAAGATGCAGATAGTTTGGTAACTCAAACCATAAAGCAAATATTGGAAATGCATAGTTACCCTGATTACTGAAACAGATTACCTCTCTTCAAAATATTTTGGAAAACTTGTGCTGGTGTTTCATCATTAAAAGGTGGAATTCCAGTTAGAAACTCAAACAGGCAAACTCCAAGGGCCCACCAGTCTACAGCAGAACCTGGTAAGAGAAACCCAGGTCATTACACTTATACAAATAGTATTTGCAAAGACTTGAAGATTAGCCATGGCAGATATTGAAGAGTGTTTAAATTCTACAAATTCTACAAATTTCTTGAAAATGAAGGAAAAGACAAAATAAGTTGTAATTAATATTCATGCAGATTAAAAATACATTAAAGGTTTTTTCAAGCATTCTGCTCCTTAATTCATTATAGATAACACTGGGTTTACCGATAAAAGCTAGGGGACTCTTAATAACAATCTAATTATCAAATTCCATCAGAATCCAGGAGCTAACTTCTCCGAGGGACTGTTTTGTGACAAGAAACAGCTGCCTAATGTCTGCTCTAGACCTGGATGAGTGCTTCATGTTGTAGCCTGTATCTTCCTCTCAGTTCTTTGAGAAGACTCCAAGAATTCAAACTATTGAACATAAATTTTCATTTGCCTAAATTTGTGTGAATGTCTTGATGACACCTTCCAGAGATGAGCCAGCACACAAGAAGCTGGAATTGCTTTTCATTAGGGTAGTGTATAGTTCCTAGCTATCTCTCCTTTGTAATGAAATATAGTTTTGGTTTTCCACATTGCAGGTTTTGTGTTTGGTTTTTTATGTTTGTTTGTGGTGGTTTTTTTTTTTTTTTTTTTTTTGCCAACCCATTTTAACAATCTACACAAAAACAACCCGGCAAAGCAATCCCAGACACCGCTGCATGCATTCTAAGCCTTCTGCATCTTTAAGCCATGCCTGCTCCACTGTATAAAGAACAGATGCTGTAAAATATCATCTTTGAAAGGTGGTAAATCTAATTGCTCTTAGATTTTTTTGCATATAAGAAACATTAAGACACCTCTAAGTTCAGAAAACAAATGTTTTGAGCTGTTTCACGAGGACTACTGTTAAGTTTAGAGATACTGAAAACCAAAATGTTTAACTAGTAATCTAATGCACTTTTAGCAACTTGAAACAGCAGTAATAGTGGCCCACCAAGCCAAGCATATCGCAGCAGTGAGATCACACTCACACTTGTTAGAGTACTTGGATGTTCAGATACAACACTCCCAGCTCCAGTCAAAGTCTAATAAGATCACAACTCTGAACAATGTAGTAACACAGCTTTCAGCACGGATTTCTTTTCTACTTGAAGTTTAACTAAGGTTAGATTTACTACCATATATCTCTCTGCTAAACAGAACCCAAGGAACAGCATAAAGTTATGCCAGGGAAGGTTTAGCTGGGATATTAGGAAAAAGTCTTTCACCCAGAGGGTGGCTGGGCACTGGAAGAAGCTCCCCAGGGAACTGGTCCCAGCACAGAGCTGACAGAGTTCAAGAAGTGTTTGAAAAATGCTCTCAGGCACAAGTTGTGATTCTTGGAGTGTCCTATGCAGGGCCAGGAGTTGGACTTGGTGATCCCTGTGGGTCCCTTCTAACTCAGGATATTCTATGATTCTATGACTTGAAGCAAGAAGCAGAAATATGAGGTCTTGAGCATCTGAGTCTTCTTCATCCATAGATGAAGTAAATCAGACTGACTACATAAACTAAAAGAATGAGAAGTGTCTCTGGCTTACCCCCACAATTTCTTTAAGAATGCTGACTTTCCTTCTGAAGTATATGCTTACATGTACGATTTCTGATAGCTTAGTCACACTGATACTGATGTTTCCTGAATCTGTGTGGGAGCATCACACATTTTTACGTGGAGTGCATATTGGACATGTTTTCCTATGTAAGAACATTGTTCACCCAAACAATGTTCTTGGAAATTGTGATCTAATTATACTTTGACTGTTCAGTTATGCTGAAGACTTAATTCCTGCACAAAATATGGAAAACTCACCAGAGATCAGAGTCCCTGCATATGAAAAGACAACGAAGTAAGAATATTGTTACCAAAAAAAAAAAATCTAACAAATATAAACATAAAATATCATATGATTCTCTGAAAGCATAAGAATGCAGTTTTTTTTTAATTAAGGTAGTAACTCCACAATAAAGAAAGATGGCAATGTTAAATCTAAGTTAGAAACAGAAATAAAATAATTTTGTAACATGATTAATTTAGGATTAAAACTACCTTTACAAGCACTTCAACAACACAGGAAGTATTTAGTAAAGAAAAATTTGGAGAAAACCACAGCTTCACTGAAGGTAACAGGGAATGGCAAAAGCTAAGCACTAACTATTTTTTAATAGTTCGCTATCTTATTACTTGAAGGGTTTTCAGTTCTAGAGACACTCAGAAATGTAAATGTGTCTTTCAAGCACTGACAAATGGCTGGTTTGTCTTACCATGAGGCTTTGTCAAAAGCAGCTCTGGTGCCAGGTAGTCTGGGGTCCCCAGGATGCGTTCACCTTCTACGGGGGCAGCTCCTCTTCTTACACTCTTTGGAGTCCGATAGGGTGTGCCAGCATCCCCCTGACGAGGCGTCTTAAAAGATGCAACAAAGATTTCAGATGCCAAACAAAACCAGCTGAGAAACTCCCATCTCCAGGTTTAGTAGTGGATATAATAGTTGATACTCAAGTTCAAGTCGAGAACATGTCACAAAATATTCCCTAAAAAGTGCACGTAAAACGTGCTTCCACTGCTCTATCTCAACAATCTTGAAGCATAAAGTCAAAATGCCTATTCTTCAAGAAACTTATCCCTAAGTTCTTCCTCCCGTGTGGAATCCACAGCAGCTATTACTGTTTACATCAGTCTTTGCAATAGGCTTGTAACTGGCACTTGACACAGTATACCATCACTTTTTCCAAGACAAAAAAAAAAAAGGAAAATATTGGGCACAGTGGCATCTACCAGCAGGTGAACAGCATTTGCAGACTGTCTTGGGAGGGGTGTAGGATTAAATCAAAGACTTCCCATTACATCAGGAAACCTATAATTGCTCAAAGGAAACACCACACTGTACTAGAACTAGAATGAGATAAAAGTAGCACAGTTCACTTATCAGTTCACTGTAACAGCAGTGGATTTCTCAAAGAGGTCAACAGGCAATGCATTTTGAGCCACAGGCAAACCAGTGAACAGTTATTGCTAAACTCTTACAGAAGTTGTAATTTTGGCCATGCAAGTGCAGTAAGAAAGTCTGTCAAAGTGACTTTTGCTGACAGGTTACCTCAAACTACTTGAGTTTTCCCTAAATTTACAACTGAAGTAATTTCAGGTTGCTAATGGTCCAATGCATGCACGAAATTTCCACGTCTCCTTACCTACCTGATAAGCCTGATACAGCCTTCCTTTCTGGGATGGAGTGATAGCTGTTGGGTAAGAGCCACTACAAGCAGGTGAAAGATCCATTATATCTAAAGAAGCCATGCTACACGGCTCAGATACATTGGACATATTAATTGGACTATTGTAACTTCGAAAAACAACAGCACTTTTTTTAAAGAGATTCAGTGCTTCCATCATCTTTTCTGAAGGAGGAGATACTGTGTTAAGGTAAGCTCCTTCCCCATGTTTCTGGTCATTATTCTTTTCATGATGTAACAGCTTGCAGTCTTGGACTGTATGTGCTTCCTCTCCACATCGTGGGGCACCTTGGGACTCTGGTGACGTTATCAGCATGCCTTCACGTTGTGGCTCCTCAAAGGAGAGGTCTTTAACGCTTTTGTCCAAATCTAAAAGCTGCTTTTCTAAATGGCTTTCCGTGACAGACATTTCAGTAAATACATCAGAATCTGCACTGAGGATCCCTAAAGGTTTCTCGTCGTCAGTATCTAAAAAACTTGAGTTCATGTACTCCTTTTCATCATCCTTTCTGTAGTCTGCATCCAGATCACACATAAGATTTTTGGCTATAGTTGGAGTAAGGGATCTTTCTACTGTTTGTTGCTTGCTAATAGAACACTTCACTTCCTCCTCACTTCTGCAGGTGTCACGTGGGCATCCATCATTACAGAGCACTAAGGACTGAATTTCTGTTGTCAAACCCGTCCTACCGTTTGCTGGAAATTCAGAGATCTGACAGCCACGTTTATATTCTGCATTGCTTTTTTTAACATAGTTAAGTTCCTGACAAGGACTGGTATCAACTAATTCAAAGCTTCTTTTAACACCTGGTTTTTCAAAAACTTCTTCCTCTTTGAAAGGCTCATTCTGCCTTGAAGATGACTGCTGTGGACTGGAATTTTCTGCTGTTTCTTTAGTTCTCTCTCTTTTATTTACACAGACTTTTTCTTCCCAAGCCTTTTCAGAAATACATTTTCTTCCTATGCCTTTCACATCCAGCGTGGTCACAGGAGTATCTGTTATATTCAAATGTTCACTTCCCAACTTCTGCCTACAGCCAGAATCATTTCTGACAATGGGAGAAATAGCAGACTCAAGTTCTTTTTTCTTCAAAACTTCCATACTTTTGCTATTTGGCAACTCAACATTCGAAGGGAGAGCCGACCCACTGTTACTTGTTTTGCATGTTGCAGAACCAGGTTCATCTTCATTGTGCTGCAAATGAGCATATTAAGCTTTAAGTATCAAGAAAAATAGGATTACAGCACTAGAGAAATGTGTCCTTTGAAATTCTTGATTTTCACTTCCATAATGAAATGCAGATTTGCAAGCATTAATTATTCTAAGCACTACTAGTGATGAACATGACGTAATATTTAAAAATTAAAAAGAAGTCTAAACCAAATAAGGATAACTTGATAACTGGACTTTTTTTTAAGAACATAAAATAAGCTTCCTAGAGTACAGTAGAAAATGCAGTATTTTAAATGCCCAATGATGAAAAAAATACAGAATTGAAGTTGTATTTGTGATTTTATGTTAAGAAGTTAAGCTACAGAAGTTTTCAGTTGCTAAGAAAGCAACTGAAAGCAAAGAACTCCATCATACTGCCCTGTGGCATATTACACTTCAGAGATGACAAAAGGAAAATCTGATATTACTAATATTTTGATAACACAATAATAGAACCAAGGCCTTGAGAAACAGACAGATAAATATAAAAAACAAATAGACAAAATTATGAATTGTTTTAAATCCAAGTTTTTCTGCACGATCTAAATAAGAATTATAGCAAAAGACTACAGAGCAAAGGAGCATTTTGTTTTATGTCTGTATTTGTACAGAATTTCATTAAAAGTTTAAAATAGGAGAAAGTATTTTGTATCAGCTACAATTATTGGTGTTAGGTTAGTTGATACAAAATTCTTCAGTAATGAAAATCTTAAACTCTTTCGTTTTAACAGTTAGTAGAAGTTTGAAGTGCATTTTCTTTATTATTTTCCCACGTTGCAGTGTTTTAAAGAAATTATTTTGTCTGCATGCTAAGCAAATAAAGCTCTAAGGATAAGATCAACTTCCAAATAAGCCAGGGCTCCCAGCATCAGCCACCTGTGCAGGGCACAAACCAGTGATGGCCAGTAGAAGCCTTCCCTTTTACTGCTTTGCTGCAGGCTCTAACATCTGCTTTTCCTGTTATGTTACACAGGACTAATATTTGTTTGAAGAAAAAATTGATCCAAAATTCTACTCAACAAGAATTACAACCCCTGCTCCTTTCTCTACACTTGAAATAAGTGTAAGTAAGTAGAGGAGATTTGCAACACTGCATAGACAAGTACAAAGTAATTTTAATTTTTAGGGGGAAGATGAAACAGTCCTGACCTCTACGTCTTTCTCCCACCTGGGGCTGCTGAAGCATTCTGATTCCACACTGGACTGGTGAGTGTGTGACTCACCACTAACACTGCAAGCACCAAACCTCTTTCTTGACTGAAGCAGAGTAGGAGTCAAACTTCTTGCTGGCATCACAGGCGTTAATTGAGAATTATCAAGATCTTGAGGGGAAAAAACAAATCAAATGTTGATAAAAGTTGATACAAATTGACCAGCTTCACACTATGTCAAGCTTTCACATCCAAGGAAGTTATGGAAAGCTTTCCCAGACAAAATAATTTCTCTTGTCATCTTTCCCGCATAGTCAATTTACACTTTTTTTGAATTAGGGAGTTGCCAAGAACATAAAAGCAATATTAATATTACCAGCATAGTCACCTTCTTTCTCATTTCAGGTTAGAAATGAGAAAGCAGCAAGGTAAGACAATTTAAAGGAAAGCACTCACTGCTACATTAAATAATTTTCAATGATAATATGTCAAGAACTGACACTTTCTGTCATGGTTTTGAATTCAGTGGTTGTGATTTGAAACAAACAAACAAACAAACAAAAAAAACCAACACATCAGAAGATAGCATAAGTAGTGTAGGTGAAAACATGTCAGATGAAAAGCACTAGAGGAACAGTAAGACACTGACAGCAGCACACCTTTTATGAAGCGAGTCCAGAGTACTCACATAAAATTAAAAGACCACAACCTTAGAGCCAGAATATTCCCTCAGTACGAGGCTTGGTATACTCACGTGTTTTGAAGAATTTAGTTGAAAGAGGGGTATTTTCCTTTTGGACCGTAGGTAAGGGAGAAACCACTCCACGCAAACTGTCGGACGATTGACCTGAGTTGTGCGCTGGCATTTTCATTCCAACAGGAGAATACTAACAAGCAGGAAGAAGCATAGTTAAAAATAAATGGAGTCTGAACAAACAGTCAATCCAGGAATGAGAACATAACTTCACACATTCGTTATTATCTTTGCATTGTAGCTTGGCCATGCCCATTTACCACACCTTGAAGCACAAGTGATAGTCAGTAATTCAAAATACAGACCAAGGTAATCACTTCAGAACTCTGAAGTACTGGAAACATATAATAAGTCAATTCTACTGGCTGGCAGAAGAGATGCAAAAATAGCCTTATCATGCTGATTATTAAATTTAAGATAGGAAGTAAACTAAAAGAATTATGTACGTCAAAGACAATGACAATTACTTACAAAGCCCAGAGAACTGATAAGAGACAACAATTGTCCTGGAGTACGTGAGTAGTCTTGTTTTGGCTTTGCCATTGATGGCGTAGTAAGGATATCTATCATATTTATCTCTGCAAACAGACAAAAAAACCCCAAACAAGTCAGGTTTTCATTTCGGTATTAAAAAATACGGCAAAGTTGTGACATTTACTTAAGTTTTATCAAGAGGAAAAAAGTCATATGCACAACAAGCATACAAAAGAAGCCATCAAACTCAACTGAAGATGTACCCATACATTCTTATTCAACATAAGCTGTTTCTTCCTATAGATCCATCAAAAATTTATAGTTTATATATAGAGAAATTGTAAAAGTCCAAATTCTTTTCCAATAGACTATGCTGGAAGTATCAAATTTTCTAACTTGATACCAGCCTTCGTTTTTAGGCAGCAGTTCCAGCCTATGGCCCATGGATTAAGATGGCAAATTTGATTCAAGGCCTGCCGTCTCTCCAAAGGACATCTCAAAAAATCTACAAAAGAACTTTTCACAGGTGAAAATTCAACTTTAGATCCTTTTTTTTTTTATTTTTTTGCTCACTAGTAGTAAATAGGCTTATGGCTTCCATATCATGTTCAATTAGACACAATAATCTCTGCCTCAGAACATCACTTAAAGCAGTACATTAGAGAAAACACAGTATACTTAGGATTTTCCTTCATATTCTTAAAACGATGAATCAGAAACACCATAAACTCCGAATTCATGCATTCCTTTACCTATTTAAAAAAGATGTACCCACCAGCAGCTGTCTCAAAAAAACCTGAGCTCATGCTGTGCAGTATAAGTTTGGACAATCTGGCTAAGGGGCTGGAGTTACAAACTAGTTCAGAAATAGGCTATTCACCTTAAGACCTGAAGCCTATTACCTGTGCCAGGCAGTTATTTGGCTATTCAACTATATTTACTGCTGCTTGAAAAGAGAATGTCAAAGCACTGATTCAATCTGTTGTGGATTTAGCACCTCTCCCTGTCCTTCATATTAATGTCTGCAATGTCTCAGCTAATTTATAGGAAATTAATATATACAAGGACTGAGAAGCACAAACTGAAGGACAGAAGTAGTAAGAGAAATACCAAGTTTTTCATTTAGTCACTGATTTCTCTCTGTGGATTTCAGAAAACTTTGAAATCCATATCCCTCAAGAGAAACAGCTCTAGATCATATTTCATACAACCATCTGCCTAAGAATAAATATTCTACCTTCTGAAGTGCAATGTATAGAGCAGACCCTTTACTAGCATGTAGCTTATTGGTACTTGCCTACTAGAAATGAGATATTTGTGCAAAATTTGCATTTATTTAATTGAAAGCTGCCCTCTATAGGGATGCAAAACATTCAAGAAAACAGAAATGTGACTCAAAAATACATTCTAATACAACCAAAAGTATACAGACAACTCTTACCTCTGTTCAGAGTAACTCTGGAAAGGCCAAAGTCTGTCAGCTTTATGTGGCCCTGATTAGAAATGAGCATATTGTCTGGCTTCAGATCCCTGAAAACATGAATATAGTTGAAGTCAGCAAAAAGACCACTGAGCAACATTAAAAAAGTCAAGTGTCCAGAAACACTTAATACAAAACATTGGTTTTGTTACTGAGAAACATAGCTGTTTCTCAGTAACATCTCTCACCCACCAGAAGGTTCCAATTAGAGGAATACACCAAAACAACCAAACATATCTAACACTAAACATGATATGAACATCTCAGGTCTTGTAAAACCTCTATGCATGTCACCAAGAGTGGCATATTTGTTTTTCTGCAGGTTTAACAAATGTTGTTCCCAAGTACCACTATCCTAACACTTACTAATGTGCAGCTCCTACAAGTGACAAAGCAAACCTCTACTGAGGTTTTGCTGAATGCAAAAAGAACTCCTACTACAGGGGGAGCGTTTGGGTAATCAGTGTCCCTTTGCCCACAGTTAAATGTTTGAGGTACCCAGAGGTTTTGAACCAGCTGCTGATACACCTCTGGACTGTGAAAGCAGGCAGGGGAGAGCAGTATTTGTCTGCTCAGCACACATGGACACATTTTATTTTAGGCATTGTTTCATGGCATTGCTGCCGTGCACACATGCAAAAAGAGCTTCCAGAAGCTCTAGCAAATGAGGCAGCTGTGGTAGCTGTTACAATAAACTGGTGATTGGTTATGTGATAGAGTAAAGAAATTAAAAACACAAACTACCCAATACTTAACTCGTATGGGGGAAAAAAAAATTACCTGTGGATTATCCCATGCCTGTGAAGATAGTCAAGGGCCAATGCTGCTTCAGAAATATACTTAACAGCCATTTCTTCATCAAAATATCCATAAATATGGATAAGAGATTTGACATCTCCACCAATAAGGTACTCCATCACCTGCCATTCAATAATTTTAAATTTAAAATACATTTCAAATTTGCAAGTATCAAAATATAAAATAGTTTTCACCCATAGAAAAATACTATTTCAAGGAGTAGAAGCTGATAGAAGCTGGATTGTACAAACTTCATTTCTCACACAATACTTTTCACTTGGATGAAACAAGGCTTCAAATGACAGAGAACATGAAATATTTTCCTTTAATGGATCATTTTCTTATTTTATTTGCCTAGGCTACTCTCAGAAGTTAATTTAAAAGCTGACTACAGTAGTTATTTGAGAGTTGACTACAGAAGGACTTCTATACTATAGGAAATGAAATGCAAAGCACTCCTGTGAAACTCAAGGCCTGAGTTTCAAGACCAATGATAACCTGTTCTATACAAATCAAAGTATCTCAATACTTGATTCTGCGAGTATTTATACACAATACTGAATTCAGACCTGAGCCTTGCAAAATAAGTACAAATTGCCAGAAATGTATACAGTGAGAGCTACTGTGCATTTAAGACAGTGTCTAAAAAGAACACACAGAGAGACATCACTATTGCCCAGGTCATATTCAAGATAAAAGACAGCAGGGCTTCAGAAACTCAGTCTTTAAAGATAAAAATGCATTTATGGGATTTTGGTTGAGAAATCTCACCAGTACTTAGATTCCAATATACAGTACTCTACCATATCTATCTATCTATCTATATATATATATATATATATATACACACACACACAGACAGACGTGACTAGCATCTCCTTTACAAGTCCTTTACCCTGAAGTCCTCTAATGCACGCAGCAGTTCAGAGATTCCAGAAAAAGAAGCCTTTGTTTACGCTCCAAATGCATTGTAGGAGGAGTGTATAGCAACCTCCCCTCAGAACTGGCTGGGTGCGCTTACAGCAGTCGAGCCAAGTTATGCCAGACCCTTTGCAGACAGCCTGAATCCATAGGACCTTCTGTGGAGGCAGTATATAAACTCATACACAATTCCTCCTGTGCTCCACAGTGCTCCATGTAGATTAGCACTTGGTTTTGCCACTCAATCTTGTCATGTAGGCCAACTGTCATAATGAATTTTGAGCACAGGTAAAACAGATTCCCTTTAAGTGAGCCACAGAGTGTCTTTCAGTCATTTGGATTCTGCTTGAACAGAATGGCTTCTTGTTTTTCCTAAGATTTATACCTATTTCTAAGACACATTAGCTATTAGAAAAGCTTTCCCAGTAAAAAAGGGGAATGTGGGTGAAAAGATACCAAGGGAAGAGAAGTATTTTACTTGTTGAACCATTCTGAGAAAGACGAAAGTAAAAGTGACTAAGGAATACCCACTCACTACCATAATATGTTTCCAGACATCACTACAGTTCACACTCCATTTTCAAGACAGTCATAAAAGACCACAGAAATTTTTTTACTCACCAAATAGATGTTATTTGCTGACTGAAGTGAGTAGTATAAGTGCACAATGAAAGGACTTTTACTGAGAGCCAATGCATCCCTCTCTGCCTGGACCTGGTGAACCATGTTTTTGTTGATCATGTCTGCTTTTTTCATCACCTGAAAACCAAAACAAAATCAAGTAGACAAACATTCTTTTATTTGCCTAACCTGCAGTTCTTCAGTCAATTTATCTATATATTTAAAACTTGCATATATGAAACAGATCTGTGACTTCATATACAGAGAGAGTTTTAAATAACAGGTTATTAGACAACCATTTCACTGTTCTCCTAATTCAGTCCTGAATGGAAATCACACTATCAAAGATTTACTACAATTGCACACACTGGAAAATAAGTGCTTAGGCTGCATGCAAAATTAATCTGCACTGAATTAACCCTCTTATCCACAGTACACAACTCAGAACCATGAAAAACTGTTCAACACTTAGAAAGGCACTTGCTGACCAAGTCTTTCTTCAGAAGCTGAGATATAAGAACAGAGATTGAAAACAGAGTGCAGCAGTAAGGCAGTAAGGCAGCCCATCTTGGTATCCCCAAGTGCAAGACTGCAACTGTTCCAGCCTCTAATTTTTAACTTTGCAGAGAAAGCAAGAAAACTGTAAATTTTAAATTAAAGATGAACTAAGTCACACACAAAAAAATTTGTTTCTTTGGGAAGAAGCCTCAAAGGTATGCAACTCATCACAAAGAAATAACAAGCTTAATTGTGATTTAGGCTCCAATTCCTGCTTTGAATTACTCCACTCTGTGATAAGTTCAGTCAATATTAACCCTGAACAGAAGATGCACAATAGCACAGCTGGCAAGTATTCAGGCAAGCATGGCATATGAATTAGAAATTTGTCCCCACACATCATCTTTTTTGCAGATATATATGGTGATAATAAAGCAAGTTTAACTTATCCATTCTCTATGCAACATAACTGTAAAAAGTTGAGTCGGCTCAAATTTGATATTTTCTATGTAAATGTTGACCTTAGCTGTAAAACTATTTAGCATACATTAAATTCAGTAGTTTGAATAACCCATAAGTCTCTCTGCAGTAGGGGTAAAGGATTTCCACAAAAGCTTGTAGGTCACAATACTTTCATTAAACTAGATACTAAAGTAACACAACTGAACCGCTCTATTTGCAGCACCTAAACCACAGAAAATTACTTTCCACACCTATCATCACTATTATCAAAGATGATACCAAAAAAATTCCAAGACATCCACAGAAAGCATAGAATTACACTTCTAGTAACTAGTAGCCTTAGTAAACATTTAGCACATGTTAAATGTTGTAGTCGTGAACTAGTCATAGACCTCACTGCAGTAATAACAAAGAATTTACACAAATGCTCAAAATGTTTAAAAGAAAATAGTGTAAATAGACACATATAGCTGTGAAGAGCAACATCTATTTTGCATGACTAGCTTTACCTTTCCTCTTCTTTGTGAACTACGCAGCTTGTCATAATCCTTTTACTCACAAAGTCAGACTCGCACAAATCATCAGTAAAGTTTTTACTGCTGACAAACTTAGATTTTAGCCTTCTGTTGATCAGCGTAGAAAACACGACAGGGTGTTTGTTTGTTTGTTTTTAATGCGTACTCGGCAACAATGTTTTGTATGTTTTGCTCTCGTCACGCATCTCAGAGGCGGTGTTCACAGCCCCGGGCAGCCGCGGCAGCTGAGGGTGCCCAGGTACGGCAGCTGTTCACAGGGGAGAAGCAAAGCGCTTGGCGAGGCTTTTCGCGCAGTTCCCTCGACTATTAAGGTACCTCTACAAGCAGCCGTCATTACCAGAGCCCCCCTGACAGAAGCCTCGGGGCCGCGATGACAATGGAGCGCAGCCCTGCGGACAGCGCGAACCCGGGCACCGGGCACACCCGAGAGCAGCTCCCCGAGAGCCGGAGCCCCGCTCCCCCCGAGAGCCCGGAGGGGCTCCCACGGCGTCCGCTCCCCCGAGAGCCGGGGGGCTCCTGGTGGGGGCCCGGCGCCTCCTTGCCCCGCCGGGACGCCCCCTTCCCACACGGGGTTACTCGTGAGCGGAGCCGGCAACGCCGCGACCCCGGGCGACCCCTCACCTTCACGGCGTAGAGCCGGCCCGCCTTACGGCCCAGGTACACCTTCCCGAAGGCGCCGCGGCTGATAGGCTTCACGATGGTGAACTCCTCGATGGAGGGTGGCCGGGGGACCTCGACGCGCCTCGGGCCGGCGGCTGTGGTAGTGGCGGTGGCGGCATCGCCCCCCGGCTCCTCGGGCCGCTCCGTCCCCATAGCGCGCCCCGGCCCGGCCCCGCCGCGATTCAAAGCGGCGCCGGCCCCGCCCCGCCCGCGCCGTCACCAACGGGCCCGGGGCGCTCTCGCGAGAGCTCGCGCGGTGGGGCGCGGAGATGGAAAAGGAGCCTCACAGCGCCCGCCCTGCCGGAGAGCGGAACGGGCACCAGCGAGCGGGGCTGCCTTCTGGCTAATAACTAACTACTCGGCTTGTCATCTCGGTTCCCAGTTTGGCAGTAGGCTCTTACTTGCCACGACCAGGTAGATTGCCCACTCTCCGCAGGAAGCTTGAAGGTGTAACGATTCAACAGAACTTGGCGTGAGACATTAAAGAACTGGAAGATAATATTTATTTAGAAAGAAGCAACTGAGTTTGGTCCCACGTACAAATTTTCTCGAGTGCTTCACTCACTCACTGAGTTCAGGAAACATTCGGACAGCACTCGGGCACATGGTGTGATTCTTGGGGTGTCCTGCACAGGGCCAGTAGGTCCCAGCAAAGATCCTGTAGGGTCCCTTCCAATTCAGGATATTCTATGATTTTGTCACCCTTGCATACTTGATATCTCCAAGGGCTGTGTCCAAATGCCACAACCAGGAGGAGTTGTGTGTCAGAGAACTGGACCCACCCTGTCCTTACTGTCTCCTGGTGTTCTCAGGGTTGGTGGTGGCAAACTGCTCTCTGGGCAGGTCTTTTGTGATCAGAATTTAGATTAATATGTTCTGTTGCTTCCCTCTAGTTCCTGATTACTTCAGCTGCTATTTATCTTGGGCAAGGTTGCTCCATGTTTTATTTGTGTCCTTATTTTGGATATCTCTGTGGCTACATTCTGCCTCCCTGTTGTGACAGCAGGGGCAGGGATGGCATTTAGTGTGCTCTGACCTTGCTGCCATCCCCCTGTTCCCAAAGCCCAGGCCTTCTGACAAACTATCTGTGATAGCGCCCTATTTTATCAGAGCATGGGCTGCCTGTTCTGTTTACACAGCACAGCCCTAGGTGTTTACCAGTTTTAGTGCACTCAGTTGTGTTCTTGACCACTTTTTTAACCCTTGCTTTCCTGCCTTTATATTGTTTTCACATATACATTGCTGTTCATGTTTCATTCACACTGATCTTAATTGTTTTGTTGCAGTCTATGCAGCAGCAAAGAGCTATTGCTGCAGAGGTCAGTGCAGAACTGGGGGTCTGTATTAATAAACACAGTAGATTAGTCATCAAGCCCTTGTTTTGCTCTGACACATCACTTATACTGTGATGCTGCACAGGGAGGCCATGTACTTGTGAAGGAGAGCTGCTATCCCACAGATTCCAGCAATACAAGCAATTTATTGAGAAATGTAGAAAATGTTTTCAGTTAGCTTTCTGTAATGGTATTAAATACAATCTATCATTGTCCTTGTTTAATTTAATGTGTCATTTAATGTTAGTTTAGCTGTGTCTCACCGCCCCTGATGCCAGCAGAGAAGCCCAGCTGAGAGCAGGAGGGATTGCTCCTTGTGCTGGTATCCTGTGCCAATAGCAGGTGATGCCAGCTGTGAAACTGCATCAGGCAGCTCATATTCTGGCACAGCCTGAGCTCCTCCGAAAGAGGGCCTACGCCTTCTCTCCTTTCCCCTCAAGGCACCACCAAGTCACTGCACAGCTGTGTGGCAAACTGCTTCATGGGGTGGATCCAGATAAATGTTCATCAACACTTACGTTTTTTTGCTGTTGCTGGGTGAGGTTTCTGCCAAATCAGCGAGCTGAGCCACATGATTGGGATCAGAAGAGTGGTAGTGGAAAACAGAGGAGATGTACAGGAAGGCAGGGGGAAGCAGCGCTATGGTTCTGCTCATCTAGATCAGTGTAAGCTGGTATGGGATAGCACCTTCAGTGAGGAACAGTGGTCAGATGAAAGAAAGGAAACGGTTGTAAACCCCCAAAATAATTGGACAGAACGTGGAAAAAAAATGCACAAGAAAGGATAAATATCAAAGACCAAATTCTGCCTCATGTAGATCCATCTTAACTGAATGCAAGTGACAGTATGGGGGTACTGATTCTGTCAATGGGAAATAAACTCTTTAACTAGTTTGCTGGGTTAGAAAGTTGACATTACTTTAATCAGTGCTGAAGGTACATGGGGATATAGCTCCACAAAACATGTACATCAGTTATCAAAACTTTTGACTATTTATACATTTTAGCAAAGGAATTAGTGTTCATCACTTACAAGTTATATAGTTCTCTTATTAATTAGTATTTTATCTTCTGTTGATTAATGATTCTCTCACTTCTCACGCTCCTTAGTCCCCACACTGAGTTTCTTTTGAGTCTGTGGGTCAGTGGTCAGGGATGCCCCTACCAGAATTACCTTTTACCGACTTGGAGCTGAATTTCAGCACAATTACTGAGTTAGTTTTATTAGTTTCTTCCTTATCTTAGGAGTCCCGCCAGATGTCCTGGTTGCCCATAACTTCCGCGTTCTTTCATTATCAGTGGTACATCCCTCTTCCCAAGCCACGCTAATTTCCTCCCCCAGGTCTGAGCGCATCAAAGCATGCCAAGCCCTAATTTTCTTCTAACACATGGGCACAGAGCTTGCTTGTTGGCCGCTATCCGTTTCACGGATTAAATCTCCCTTATGGTTGATTAAGCCTCAATATTTCCCCCCCACCGCTGCACAGGCTCCCTTTTTAAAGAAACGCAACTTGCTCGGTAACAATACATAATTTAACGTGTAAAATTCTTCTACGGGCGCGGCACGCTCTTAGCCCGAATGTTTCGGGCGCTGAAGGGGATCCCGCCGAGCGCAGCCCGTGAGGGGCCCGTTCCGAGCTGCGGCCCGGAAGCTGTTCCCGCGCGCCGCTTCCGGGGCGGGCGGGCCGGTCAGCGCGGCCGCGGGCGGACATTTCCCGCAGCGGGGCCGCTCCTGCTCCCGGCGGCTCCCGCGGCGCGGCTCGCTCGGCTCGGCTCGGCTGGGCGGCGGGAGAGGCGCCGCTGCCCGGCGTGCCCGGCGGGACGATGTTCTCCTTCTCGACCGTGCAGCCGCAGGTGAGGGGCTGGCGGGGCGGCCCCGGCCCGGTGCGGGGCCCGCGCTCCGGGAGCGGCGGCGCTCGGAAGGCCCGGGGGCTGCGGGACTCGGCTGGAGGAGCCGCGCTCCGGGGGATTTGGTGCGGGCAGAGGAGCGGGTGGGGGCCTGGGATCCCGCACCTAGGAAAAAGTAAATGGAGGAGAGAGAGAGAGAGAGAGACGTACAGTAAAAGCTTGTGAAGAGTAAAAGCTTCTGAAATGACGAAACAACCGGAGATGGCGCTTTTTAGTGTCTGTACTAGAAACGAAGGCTGGTGGTGTGTGTTATTACAGCTCGAATTAAACGGTGCTGGTAATTGTCATGGGTTGTTGCGAAAACCGAAAAGAAACGACACAGAGCGTTAGTGGAGAAAAACCCCGTTAATAATTTTTTATATAGAACAATCTGCAGTCGCGAAGGCATCTGTTATTAGACAGTGAGTCTGATGGCACTGGTGGGTTTTGTGGACTTTGAACCAGTGGCTTTACTTTTATGTTTTGTGTTAGAGGGATTAGTATGTGATGGTTTTATTCCACATTTATTTTATTTGATTGTTCTTTTCAGATGTGGAGAATGTGTTAATAGCTTTTATTAGTGTAGTGTTAGTGTAGTGAAGTTTCTAAGACTATGTAATTAATTTCACCATAGTGGGAAATGCAAGAGGAAAGTTAGTGGTCGGGGTGTTGGCTCTGACCTCTGGACACTTTATGGTTTTACTGTAAAGTCCTAGAGTTTAATTATAACTTTGGACAATTACTTATGAGGCAGTTTTCATGTCTCACAGCACCATCTCTCTAGTCAACACAGAGATGAAAGTTCTTGCAGAAGGACATTCACAGACATACCTGATTAAACTTCGGTCAGGTAACATTCCAGCAGCCACAGCTGCACCTCAGCTCATTTTAGCGATGTGTACTCAGACTTTGGAAGTGTTGAAATTATTTGTACCGTATATTCACAAGAGATGTGGTCATGTGCTAGAGGAGGAGCCCTGATAAGTGATGCACTTGGGCTTCTGTACTGATTCATGAGGTGGAGTCAGCTGAGAGCTGCTGAACTGCAGATTTGACTGTCTGTGTGTATTAGGTGTGTTGCTAAAGTGGGCTCCCAAGAAAGAAAACATAAAGGCAGCTTTTGGAAATAGCTCTTGTAATGCAGGAAAAGTACAGATATTTCAATTTATGAAAGCATTACTTTATAGATAAAAATAGGTGCTGTTTGGAAAACAATATAGGAATCAATAGTACTTAAGAAAAGTGTTCTCTAAATTAGTAAAATGTTGATTAAGCCTCATGATTTAAGAGTATTCAAAAGCAGCCACTGAGCTTTCTGTTCAAGTTGTTTCAAGGGGAACCAGCTGGATGGAGTCTCTTGGTTTTTTGTAACTACACATTGAGGGCAGTCTTTGCATGTCCTAAGTGTTGATGAAATATATCCACTAGTGTATTTGCAAACCTAATGGTTTTCTTTAAACTAAGTCTGTGTTTGGAAACCAGGAAATACAGCCCATTTTGTTTTTTCTTTCCTCTTCCTGGCTTTGTGAGCTTCTAATCTGTCATGTGCATTTAAACTTTCTTTTTTTTCCCCCTTTAAACAGAGATATCAGCTAATACTGTGGTGTTAAAGCTGAAGTCCTCAGTTAAAAGGCAGTGTACAAGATACGTCAGGGTTTGGAATAGAAATATGATTAAATAGTTTAAACAAGGTTAAATCATTATCTGATTTTTTTTTTCCCAAGGCTACTGTTCCTCTGAGTCACCTTATCAATGCCTTTCATTCACCAAAAAGCTCCACTACTACTGCCTGCAAAGCATCCTTACAGCCTGTCCAGAGAGACACCTCCCCGGAGCACGATCCTCAGAAGACCGAGGTACTAAAAAGCTTTAGAAAAAGTGATTTTTTACTTTGACCCTAATTAAATCTGAATAATACCCATTTAAGTGAATTTAATACTCAACTGGTTTATAAAATAATGTAATGTGACTAAAACAAAAGAGAATGTTTACTATGTAGAGTGTAACTTTTTGACAGAACAGCAGTCAGTCAGTTCTTCATCAGTAAGGATTCTACAAAAATTGCAGTATTTCATTAAGAAACAAAGATGGTATTTCTCTCAGTAATTTACAAATGATGAGGGAATTTGTTTTCACTTTCAACTTAAGTTTTTCTCTGTAAAGTAACAATAACTTTTAATAAACCCCATGTTGTCTTTTTACTCTAAGTTCTAGCAAGGTTTTTCATTATTGCTTGTAAGAAAATGGACTGTAATTTAAGATACCTTGGAGGTTTTTGAGAGATTAAATAGCATATTTGCATAGGTTTTTAATTTTTTAATGAAAATGTCTTTTATTATTATTAGGTATTCCTTGTTCTTGAGATTGAAAATTGAAACACAGAAAGTGCAAAGTAGTATCAGATCTTGCCACTTCTCTTTCAACTCATTTATTTCAACAAATTTGATAACTAAGAAAATTTTTGGAGGAAAAACACTGAGTCTATCACTAACTGCAGAACTTTGGAAGTCAGCATGGATTGTACTGTTCATTGCTCTGTTGTGATTCCATTGTCGTTTCTTTATGTTTTTATTTTGTCTGTGTGTGAATCTGTATTTGCTTCTGATGCTACTGAGAGCTTCTTTCCCTAATGTAATCTTATTTGAATTTTGAACACTTATTTCTATTTTTCAGTCTTTAGTTAAAAATTTAAGAGACCTGGGATTGTCTGATTTGAAACCTAACCAGTTCAAAGAGTTGGTGAACAGGTTACTTCCTGGCTACTGTGCAGAAAACAAAATCTCTTCACAGTGGCACACATCGTACGTCTCCGCTCAGTCCTTCTTTGAAAATAAGCATGGTATGTTTGAAGTGCTTATGAGAATTGGTGGGAGTTAAATTATTAAGGTGAAAACAGTTATTCTTTAGTTTAATCTCTTGTGCTGTAGATAATTCACAGTTTAAAAGCATATTTATTAAAATAATAGTAATGTATTTTTAGTTGTATATAGATTGTCTCTAGAGTGGTGTTTTTGAAACTTGGGAATTTCAGAAAAATTCAGCTCAGATTTTGGAACTGTTTCTTAAGACTTGAAATTGTCTGCTGTTAAACTTGTCTGAACTCAGCTGGTAGTACAAGTGCATTTCTTTTAACGATGAACCTGAGCTGTGAATTTTTCCACCAGCATATTTCACCAAGACATTAGATTTTGCTAATTTGCTAATTCAGCAGGGTCACTAACATCTCCAGTTTACATTGTTGTTCTCTTTTCGCTTGAAGCAATGTCGTGCAAAGACATAAATTAGAAAGGAACTCGGGGTGGTGAACTGTTAACAGTCCATGTAGAGTATTTTGTCTCTGAAATAAACCAAGAATGGTTCCTTACAGTTAAAGATTTTTTATTGGAATTAGTCTAAAATGCAGGAAGTAAGGCCATTGTAGAGTGCTAACATATGCTGAAGAATGTATTAGAAAAAGAAGCATAGAGCTGACATTTGAGATGCTGCCTATATAGTATAGCAATAGAGAGAAAGAGTGTGAAGAATAATACCCTAGGGCAGCTATTAGAGAAAAAGTATTAAATTGCATTGTGATATGAGATATAAACAAAAAATAGCCCAGAGACAATTGCCAAAAGTGAACAAAATAGTTGCACGTGCTTCAAAGCTTTGATAGATGTTCTGGTAGTTTATTTATAATTAAAGATGCCTGAAGGACTGTAGTATTTAAGAAAGGAAAAAAACCCCAAACTATGCAAGAAGTAATATTGAGTTGCCATTTAAAATAGGGTGTATTTACACTTTGCTGTATCTTTTTACAGGTTTCGTGGATGTTTTCAGTGTTTTACGCTCATCTTGTTTGTACAGACAACATCCCAATCCCCTCCAAAATTTCTGTTCAGATGTTCGGTGTTGGCCAGGTATAAAGCAATAAACTACATTGTTTTTCATCTCTGTACTATTTTTCTAGACCGGGAAAGTGTTTTTACATTTGTTGTAAAGGTATCACTCAGGAAATACCAGTAAACTCCAAGAGGAATTTTGTGATATTAACACTTTAGGTCATGAAGTTATTTTTGCATTTGAGTAGTATGTTTCCAGAATTAAGTTAGCAAACATTGTGTTACCATAGAATCTTGTTTCAAGATGTTAGTATTTGTGGATCATATTCTTAAAGATCATAGATGAACTGACTATTTTTGAATCAATAATATGTTGAATCCAGTACTCATCGAGTTAAGCTTTCTGAGGGCTTTTGTGGTTGGTTTAAAGTACTCCAGAGCTGTCTGATCAAGTGTTGAAGTAAACCTTTTTTGAGCAGGGTCAAAGATCAGCTGCAGAAGTTCTTTTTATCTGGTGCTGTTCTAGTATAACAAAACGCTTAGTGAAAACTATATAATTGACTGGCATTGGTGTTTATTTTAAGTGAAAGAAATATTCTTGGCTTTTTTCCATCACAAGGTTTCTGATGTAATAGGGGATGACATACAGTGCTATAAGATCACTGTGATTAAATGGTTTCCTTTCCTTTGGCAGTTTCTAAGGTAACAGCACACTTAAGCCCTTCCAGATCTCATCAGGGCGCCTTATCAGCTGAGCTTGTAGATAAGGCTTTATTCTCAGCCTTCTGGATTTGCTTCCGAATGCTCCATGTTTGTCAGCCTGCCTGGATTTAATTCAGCTGCATGTGTCGTGTTCCCTGAGTTGGCCAATCTATAATTCACAACATGACCTCCTGATTATTTTAGCATAAAATTTTATGTGAAACAGTAAGCACTTTGTCTGAAAGTTCAGATTACAAATATGATGTGTGATTACCTAACTATACATTTACAGTACAGTGGATATGTTGGGAAGATTATATTCTGTATTCTTTCATATAAGAGTTTCTGAAATTTTTTAGACTTTTTTCTTAATGGTGATAGTAATGAGTAGGTTTTAACTTTAATTTATTCTTACTACTTAAAGTTTACATACAGTCACGGAACTTTAAGACTTTGAGATCAAGAGCAAGACGTCTGCAGTCAACATCTGAACAATTCACAGAACCAAAAAGTTCACTTTCTTCACTTTTGAAGGTAAATATGAGTAACATTATGAAGTTGTTTTGGGCTTATTCAGACCACCTCTTTTTCCTGAATGAACCTTCATAATTTACCAGGGTTATTTTCTTTCACTAGTATGAAAGAATCTCTTAATTCTAAAACTCGAGCTAATGGCAACACATGTTTTTTTCTTATTAATACACATATTTGCCTCCTATATCACCAGTACAAAAATGATTTGAATATTTAGGCGAATTAGTTTCAGAGTATAAATATGGTTTTAAACTCTATAAATAAAACCTTTTGTATTCTGTTTCTGTGGCTTTGTTAGAAATAGCTTTGAGATAAATGAATTATTTCTTTGAACAGAAGTACAGCTAGTTTAACATTCCAGAATGTATGTTTTCAAGTCAGCAGATAATGAAACCAAGTTCACTTAGGTACTCTTTGCTTCTAATTGGTGGTACGGAAGTCAGGCTAATCAAGGCCTATGATCTTATTGTGTGTGTAAATTATCTTTGACCTCTTCCCTTCTTTTTGGCATATGTGGCATATTTCGTCTGTGGACTAGGTATGGTGTGGATGAAGATAAACCAGAGCTAGCTCCATGCAGTGCTGCTTGTAAATTTGATGGGGCACATGAGATATATTTGTTTAAGCTCCATTAAAACTAAACTTACAAAGATACTTTGCAATTGGAAATAAAGCAAAAAGCTTAAGCTAGTAACTCCCACTAAATCCAGTGAACAAAGCTGGTTGTATACAGATCTGCCTTAGGCTGTTTTCTGTTTGGAACTGGGATCTGAGAGAGCTCTGAGACTGATTTGCTCAGCAAAAATAAGGGTGCCCCTGCTCGAACCGTGGGGATTCCACATTCGAGCTACTGTTCTATATCATCTAACTAACCCTATAGCACCTGAATTATATGGTTTTGTGATTTATTTTTTTCCCCCCATCCCCCATGCTAACTAGGTGGTAAGTTAACTGTGTGTCAAAGCTTAGTGTATACTAACAGTGCTTTTGAAAATATTTCAGGGTTTTATTCTGAGAAAGCGACGAATTGATGTTGAAAACTTAGATGCGCTAATGAAAACAAAAAACATCCCAGAGGCATACCAGGATGCTTTTAAAACTGGTTTTGCAGAAGGCTTTTTGAAAGCCCAGGTATTCCTACAGAAAACACTTGGTAAGTTGTTTTAGTTCATGTATCTTGTCATTGCAATCAACAAGTAGTTTATTTCAGCCCAGGTTAAATATGTTTTTGTTTTCTTTTACAGATTCCTTAAGAAGATCACGTTTGCTTTCTTTCTTTCTCTTCGTTCTTTGTTTTTATCTTGCTATATATTCGTCATTTTTACCTGGGAAAGGTTCCTTTTCCGATGCTGGTTAGTTAACTTTTTTCCCCACACTGTTGCACTTGTGTTGTTTCTTCCAGCAGGTTTAGCATAAATGGAATATATTTTGACATTATGATTGTTTTAGGATAATGTTTCAGTGTACTAATGAAAGACTTATTTACTGCTTCTGGCTACAGCCTTTGAGATGACAGTGTGACAAAGCGTTTATGAAGACAAAATAAGTTTTGTGTTAATATAATTACTTTATTTTTTTTTGGTGAAGCAATTAGATGGAACCAGAGAAGTCAGACTGTTCACCAATTATGTATTTGTCTTCCAGTTTAGATGATGTGTTACCTAGATCAGCTATAGGCAAAATGGTTTGATTTTTAAATTTGCAATCACAGCCTAGTTTATAGCAACTAGGAACGTGCATTGTCAAATTGTCATCTCAAGAAGTCAGTTGGAAATAGTGGAAAGATCAAAAGGCTGAGCTAATGTGACTGGAGATACTCAGCTTGATGCTAAATTATCACCTGGGTCTCAACATTAAGTCAGAGTATATGCAGAAACATTGAGGGGGAAGCTCTGGCGTGTACATGCTTCTGAATGCAGAGTTTTCTGTACTAAATGTGACTAAAAAGCACATCACTGAATTAATTGCAAAGATTTTAAAGACTTTTTGAAAAATTATTCTATTCTTGCTGGACACTTGTAAATGGACATATGCCCTTTTAAAAGGGCAGGTGTCAAATTGGTGTCATGGTGTTACAAGTGCAAGTGCAAAATTCAGTCTTGGAATGAAATGACTCTGTGTAAATTTGTTGTTCGTCATCTGCTGTTTGCTCTTAGTACGCTTTCGAACATCAAGTATCTTTGATGCAGCAGTTGATCCAATCCAGTTGAAAAATGTCACCTTCGAACATGTAAAAGGGGTAAGATTAAAATGTCTGCAAGTTCTTGTTTACCTAATCACTGTGAATCTGAAGAATGTCTTGCTCTGTTCAAGAAATTTCTTTGTATGAACTGAAGCTTTGTGTATGTTGGCCACTCCATGATGAAGGAAGGCTTTAACCACTCTTGTTCTGCTTTATATTTTTGTGGCATTTAATAGCTTATAAAAGGTGCACTCTCTACTTGTTGAATGACGTTTTTAAAGGCTAGAATAGCAAAAGGCAGGCCATAAATATCCATGTTAATCTATTATTTGCAGAAGTTGATTGGTACAAGAAGATAAGGCCATTTGATTGTTCCTCCCTTAGTGCTATCTCTTTTTGATATAAGAATAGGAGATACAGAGAATCCCAGAAAAAAGTAGGCATGTCACTGCTGATGGGATAGCTTTATTTTTTCTATTCAATTGTTCTTTGACTGTTAGTGGCAAAATGAGCACCTCCCCTGTCCTTTCCCTTGGACAAACAGATAGAATTAATGTCTTTTCAATTAATTAGACTAATATCTTGAGGTAGAATTTTGATTTTGTATTTATTTTGTTGGTCAGATCTGGTCTTGAACTGTTGGATTTTTTCTTAATTTTTACTAAGTTTAATATTTACTTATTCCTATGAGCAGTTCTAGGATAGGTTGAATGAAATGCATGGACAATTGATATCCACACAAATCTTTTTTATTGTTTTCTGTTCGTATTTTTGATCAATATGCAATTAGGGACTTAATCTCTACTCGACTGCGGTAACCTTGCAGTATTTTATAAATGCTTATTTATATTTGTGCCATGTTTTTAATGTGTAGGTTGAAGAAGCTAAACAGGAATTGCAAGAAGTTGTGGAATTTCTGAAAAACCCACATAAGTTTACTGTATTAGGAGGTAAACTTCCAAAAGGTAAGAACCACTGCTCAGCAGAAGTGTAAGACCTATGCAGCCATGGCTGTATAGCTTGTTCTATACTGAGTGACTTATTTACAGCCTAGTTTTCTTACTGGTTTTTTCATGTATTACACAAATGAAAATTTTGGAGTTAGACAAAATTTACTGTGCCTTCTTCATTTATTAAATTAATAAACAGTAGTTCTTTGCCCTGTAAAGCAAGGGGGGGTTATGTAACTGAACTCTTTAAAAGCCTTCATTTCTTCCTTATGGCTCTCAGCACCTTTAGTGCTTGCTAACTGCTTTAGACAGCTCAGAAACAAATGTTTTCATTTAAAAGGACGATTAAGATTGACCATAATGGAAGTCCCAAGGGAATCTGAAATACATCAACCTGATAAGTCTGTTTCTGTTAGTGCTCTACACTGTTTAAGGATAATTACTTGGAATGATTTAATTAAAAAAAAAAAGTTTCAAAGAAACAGCCAGGAAAATGTCAGTTTGAAGAAAACACTTAGGGATTCAGCTGCTAAACTCAGTAATTTTGTAGAATACTATAGGTTTCTGTTTCTATTTGATAGTGTTAAAAGTCTTTGTGTTTAAATGTGCATCAGAATGTACGTGGGTTTGTTACAGGAAGCTCCTTCAGGCTGCAAGTAATGAGCAGTATCTGAAATGGGATGTTAACAGCTTTTTGAAGCCACGTGTAAATAGTTCTAATGTACGAAAGAAACTACCCATATAATGAGACTGGATTTGGTGGGTTTGTTGTTTGGGTTTTTTGTTTGTCTTTTAGGTATTCTGTTAGTTGGACCACCTGGTACTGGTAAAACGCTTCTCGCACGGGCTGTAGCTGGTGAAGCTGATGTTCCGTTTTATTACGCGTCTGGATCGGAGTTTGATGAGATGTTTGTTGGCGTAGGAGCGAGTCGCATCCGAAGCCTGTTCAGTAAGTTAAATATTTGTGGTTTTGAAATCTTTTCATGTGGGAGATTTAAGTATTCAGTGGTGTTTATATGGCTGGATTAGATCCAGTTCTGGTTACTGGAAAGTAAAAGTGTACGAGGCTAATAAATAAAGCTTTACTTCTGTAGATAAATGTTAAAATTCTGTGAGCATCATTTAACTGGAGAATTTTCCTAGTCATCAGATGAAATTATAGCAAAGATTATAATTGATGTTACAACAGTCCAAGAAAGAAAAAGTAATTTATTAGAAATGTGAAGTCCTATAAATTAAATGAAATATTTGAAATTATAAACTTAGTCATACATAAATTGTTGTAAATTTTGAATTGTAAATTTTTAAGATGAAAAACAGTGTTAATCGTCTTAATTACTTCCCTCATATTTTTATTTATCTGAATTAGAGCTTTATAGTATCACAGCATAGCAATAAGCTGATATTTCCTTTTTCACATTCATCAACAGGCTCAAAATAAAGGGCATTATAATGAAACTTTCAAAATTAATGGTTAGATTTATAACTTTCACAAAAGAGGCGTTCTATTTAAGTATGCAAATATTATTGGGGAGGGGGATATCCAGCTTCTCTCTTAAATGGAAAATTGGTAGCGTCAAATATGTACGATGTACAAAGTAGTTTGCATTTGTAGAAGAAACGTGACTTCCTTCATGTGGAAGGGATGCAAAATGTAATATGTGTAAATAAAATGCATTTCCTTCTGTTGACTTTAGCAGTTTAGAAGATTGACTTGTACATTGATATCACTTTTACAGATATGTCTGGCTGGGTGAATGATTTGCATCTTGGCATGCATGCACCAACCAGTGGTTTTTTAGTTTATGGCTGCATTTTAATTTTGTGTTTTTAATACTTGTAAACTTGAGTATGAGCCCTTCACTGTTAAATAACAAGCAGGTTCTATTAAAATAAGTTAGCGTTGAGAACCATCACATATCATACTGCTTTTATTTAATAGGCAAATATTCTCTACCCAAGCGTATGAAAGAAACTGTTGTAGGGAGTTCATGCAAAATACAACAATTTCTTAATCTATTTTACTGGTGATTTCCTGTAACATGATAAGAATAACTGATGAAGAGGTGAAGAACCTTGCTTCTCTTTGTGTCTTTTCATTTCAAAATACATTTTTTTTAAGCTAAAATCAAGACACTTCTGATGATGTCGCATAGAACACTTTATAACCCAAGAGTAATAGAAATAGTAGAATCTTAAATTACATGATACGCTGTTTGTTCCTTTGTGTGGTTCAACGCCCTTCTGCTGTTTTCCTTTTGTCAGGGGAAGCAAAAGCAAATGCACCTTGTGTTATATTTATTGATGAATTGGACTCTGTTGGTGGGAAGAGAATTGAATCTCCAATGCACCCCTATTCAAGACAAACCATTAATCAACTTCTTGCTGAAATGGATGGGTAAGTATATGGATTCTGAGGGCACAGAAGGTGCTTGGCTGACTGGTATTTTGGATGAACTTTTCCTCCTTGACAGCTTTGAAGTTGTATGTAAGTTTTTATAACAATTTTAAGGATATAAATTTAATATGCTTTTATGACTACTTTCTAGTACTGCCAGCAGTTGCATTAACGGCTCTGTTGTAAAGAATATAAAAGCTTCTGAGTTGTAGTTGCACAGTAGCTGCAATTATTTTAAATGATTTCTCATTTCTTTTTTAGCCTGGTTACATATCTAAAGGAAGAAGTTCAAGTCAGATCAGAGCATGTTTTTAAATAGTTGCTGGGTTCAATATGGTCATTCTTGGATCACATGTTGTGGTGTGAAAACATGTTCTTGACTGGCCAGTGAAGTCACTGAAATAAGTAGCAGAAATATTTATGGACAAAATTGTAAATTTTGTGTCCAAAAAAAAAATTCTCACCCTTTTATCCACACAGATTTAAACCGAATGAAGGTGTTGTTATTATTGGTGCAACGAACTTCCCTGAAGCATTAGATAAGTGAGTATAATGCATTGATCATTTTTACAGAGGAAATATTAAAAAGCAAAAAAAACCCACCTGCAACAACAACAAAGTTGGTTTTGATAATCTTCAAGTATTAGAGTGTTATGGCTCAGTTTTTCCCTTTTAAAGAGGATATGTATGACCAGTTTTTGGTATTTAATATGTTGCAGAGTTAATGGAGAAATAAGCATTTAAAGTTTGACCAGCTGCATTCCTTGTTCACAATGCAAAATTTTCAAATGCAAAAAACCCTTTAAAACATGTTGTCAATAAACATCTTCCATCAGTCTTTTATAAGCAAATAAGAAAAAGATATTCTTTGCATCTGTGCAAGAGACATAATCTTTTTAAGTGTTTTTAGAAATAGCAATGAATTTTTTTTCCTTGGTATGTTAGTACTGCAGTATTTTTTAGTCAATGTACTAAATTGCCGTTTCCTTTAGTGCTCTAATACGTCCTGGTCGCTTTGATATGCAAGTTACTGTTCCCAAGCCTGATGTGAGAGGTCGTACGGAAATTCTGAAATGGTACCTTAATAAAATCAAGTATGATCCATGTAAGTAAATACTGCAGTATCTTTTTATGTAACAGTTTTTATACTGGATCAGCCCCCTCATGTGTTTGCCCTTTATTACATTGGCAATTATGGCTTTACCTTGTGTCTTTTATAAAGAATACAAAAATTGTCTAATATGTACTGTTGTAACAATTTTCTGAGGCAGTGTTTCTTTCTAGTCCTCAGGAGTTCATAGTGTCTTGACAATTAGACTTCATTTCTTCTAAAACTGAAAATTTTTTGTTTAATGCATTTTTTTTAATGGAGCATGATTCTTGCTTACAATTTTGGGAGCAATATGGACTCTTAAAGACAAATTTGTTTGGGTTTTTATTTCCCCCACAGCTGTTGATCCAGAAATAATTGCACGAGGCACAGTAGGATTTTCAGGAGCAGAGCTTGAAAATCTTGTAAATCAAGCTGCCCTGAAGGCAGCTGTTGATGGAAAAGATATGGTAACCATGAAGGAACTAGAATTCTCCAAGGACAAAATTCTAATGGGTAGGATTTTATACAAAAGACATACGTGCGTATTATACTACACAGAGGCTTCTTGTGTGATTGAGACTTTTACAGGGAAAGAGACATTTTTATGCTGTTGTTTAGGGTTTTTTTGGTTTTTTTTGCATTGGGTTGTTTTGGTGTGGGTTTTTTTTTTGTTTTGTTTGTGGTGGTGTGGTTTTGGCATTTTTTTTTCCTTTTTTTTTTTTTTTTAAAACAAATAAATCTCCTGTTAGTTATTTCTGAATAGAAGCTTTTGAGACCAGAGAGCAGTATGTAAAACTCTTAAAAACTTGATACTATTTTTAAAATCAAAAATGCGTCTTGTACTTCATCTCAGAGGGAGACACAGGCTTAATTTCTTATCTTTCCCCTACTTACTCATAAAGGAAAGGAGCAAATAAATGACCAGAAACCTGGAACTTCTGTTAAACTAACTTGTCATGCGATAGCACAAAGCTTAAACGTCTTGAGACATAAACACTAAAAATCTGATCTGTTCTTGCTTGAGAAAAGACATGGAATTTTCTCAGTTATTTAGACTGCATCTTAAATCTATTCCTTTAAAAGTAGCTTGTCTGTAGAGTATATTGAGGTCCATTTTTAGACATAATGAGTGTTACTTCCCTTTGTTTGCACGCTGTTCCTCAGCTGCTTTGTACTCTGAGTATATGCAATGTGTGGACTGAGGTGATAAGCTGTACAAAAAAGTTAAATTTAATTTTCCTCTGTTTAAGGACCCGAACGTAGAAGTGTAGAAATTGATGAGAAAAACAAAACTATCACTGCTTACCACGAGTCTGGACATGCCATCATTGCGTATTATACTAAGGATGCAATGCCCATCAATAAGGCCACCATCATGACACGAGGAACAACACTGGGACATGTGAGTGTTTCTCTATCTAATTCTATTGGTATTTTTTATTTTATTTATTTTATTGGTATTTCTTTAGTTTTATGTTGGCTTGGTGCTGTTAAGGAATTTACCGACAATGCTGTATGTTGTGTTTATGTTAATGCATATTGTAGTCTGTTGAAATACTCGGCTATGAGCAATCTCTTGGAAAACCCACTGGTCATCTTTTCTGTGTGATAGAAAGCTTTCTTCCTTCATTTCAAAATAACTTGGCACACACTAGTATAACAACTCAAATGTACAAGGGAAGAAATGTATGTAAGTTTGATTCTGCTGCAGTTAAAATAGCACCCAACAGCAAAACTTTGTCTAAAGGATTGCTTATTGTAGGGAATAAGGAGAACAGATTGTTCTATTTTTTTCTGGTGGTAGGTGTAAGTTGCTCAATTTGATGTGGTGCTCATGGTCTGTTGGAAGCTGTTTCAGTGGTTAAACTAAGAACCTCCAAGCAAACCTGATGAGTGCACAGACATGGAGGAGGCTCAGAGCCATTTAAAGTGTTGCATAAAAGCCTTTGTTTCTGCTTTGGATATAAACAAGAATATTTTTGAGATTGCTTCAGTATTTCTTCAGGTTTTTTTGTTACCTGACCACAGTTCTGTATCTTACAGGTGTCTTTGCTCCCAGAAAATGACAGATGGAGTGAAACCAGATCCCAGTTACTTGCACAGATGGATGTCTGTATGGGAGGAAGAGTAGCAGAAGAGCTCATATTTGGAACTGATCACATCACGACAGGTCAGCTGATTGGTAGTTAAAAAGGTTTTGGATCAAGGCTGTGGATTGGAATGTTTAACTTGGTTTCAGTAATGTGACTTAAATCTGTTTGCTCTCTAGGTGCTTCCAGTGATTTTGACAATGCTACTAAAATTGCAAAACTGATGGTGACTAGATTTGGAATGAGTGAGAAGGTACTGTTACCAATCCTTTAATATTTATATGGAACAAAGACAAGGTCTGTTCTGTAACTAAAGCTTATGTGGGTGTCAGTGATCACTGAGACTAGTGTAAGTAGTTTTGACAAAAAAAGTAAGGCTTTTGACCTGGCCTGCAATAGAAAGCTCAACTGGAAAACCTGTGTATTTGACAGTTCAAAAATTACCTTGCAGGATTTTTACCTCAAAATGGCCTTGAAAGTTACTAATGACTTCAGAAAATAGTTGTAAAGCTAAACATTTTGGAATTGAGGGTAATCTTGGGTTTGGGAGGGTGAGGAGAGTAACAACATTGAAGTTTCTTTAAAAGCTCCTTTAGTCATGTTTATTACCCATCAAGTGTTAGTAGTCCAGGGATTTTGGTTTGGTTTTTCTGTAAGAAAACGCTTAATCAGGATCTGTACTGTGACCTATTGAAGTAGAATTCTGCAGTGACTACACAGTTGATGAATAGGCTTCTTGTTTTGCTTCTGCTGAAAGGACTTCAGCAAGTATTTGAATCATGATTTTATTTGTTTGCATGTAGAAGCAATAGGTGATAAATCTTGTACAGTGTTTTATGTGTTTTGCAACAGTGGCAAGATAAAGATGTTTTTGTTGTTGTTTAGCTTGGTGTTATGACCTACACTGATACAGGGAAAGTCAGCCCTGAAACCCAGTCTGCAATTGAACAGGAAGTAAGGACGCTTCTACGGGTAAGCCTCTCCCCCTCCACTCTGGTACATTTATTTTGAGATGTGTTGAATGTCTGCTTGCTTGATTGTTCATTCTTACAGTGTATACTGGTGAAAAGACACAGGTGCATGAAAGGATTCCCAAGTATTTAATGTAGCTGCAACTTTGAATCTGTGCATATCAAAACTTAGTGATTGCCATGCACAAGGAGTGTGAATCAAGTTGGTGGTGTTGGGTTCTTTAGTATACTCTTTAACACTTCCTCTTATCAAGATTTGTGTTTTGCCTATTCAATTAGTAGGGGAAAAAGTAGGTCTGTAAATTGTTTTAGAACAGATGGGAATGTTTTATGTTGCTTTCATCTTTCATAACTATAATTTTGTATAGAACCACAGGAATGGCCATAGCAGATCAAAGAGTTGCCTTCAGTATCCTGTTCCTCACAGGGAGCAGTGTCAGATGCTTAGAGAAATCTGTAACGTTTGATAATCACTGAACTTCACAATCACTGTTGTGGTAATCTGAAATAGTTTGGCACAGGCACTTAAAACATTTAAGTGATCAAACTTATGCTGTAGTTGTTTTTGAACTGATTGGATCATGTGAGAACTACCAATGCAGGACTACAGGTTGAAGCTGGAAATGCTTGCAGTGTGCATCTACTGCAGCAACTGGTAACTTCCAGTAGCTGGTAGCTTTCCGCTTTTTAAAAATGCATAATACTTGGAGTTTTAATAGCCTTTGAGGAATAATCTGTGAATGCTGTAGCTCTACTCATAATGCAAAACTAAACATACCTGTTACAAAAATCAGGAAATTTTCAAATCTAGTAAGTCTTTTTTAAGTTCTATATAAAAATACTAAGATTTGTCTCAGGATTTTGTTTTTAGTCCTACTTATGCAAAATATAGGTGGCATAAAGTGTTTGGTTGTTTTTCATCAATTATGCCAGCTAAGTTTTAAATCTTTGTGAGTCAGGAGCTGTGATAGCTATGAAATATAAGGCACAACTTTAAATGTTTGTTTCAAGCTATATTTCCTGGAAACATTTTTTAAAGTGCAATCTTGATGTTGTTTTTGTTCTAAAATCTTAAAATCTCCTTCTACCTGTTTTTAATATTAGGACTCATATGAGCGAGCGAAGAACATCCTGAAGACTCATGCAAAAGAACACAAGAATTTAGCAGAAGCTTTATTGAAATATGAGACTTTGGATGCCAAAGAAATCCAAATTGTTCTAGAGGGGAAAAAACTAGAAGTAAGATGATAACTTCTGGGATATGTAACTGATAATTTGAAGAATGTACATCTAGCAATGCAGTAGTCTTATGCAGCATAGCCTTTTTTTCTCTTCCTGATGTGTGTATGGCATTAGTGTCACTTAATATTAGTCTGTCTCTTGTGAGCTTCTGTTAACTCATCTATTTGTTGTGTCTCATCAGAAAAAGACACAAAATAAAGCTAGTTTCTCATCCTCTGTTCCCGATGCTCTTCGCACAAGAAGTTATTCAGAAGGCTAAATCTCAGGGTTGCATTCAGCGTTTTGGTTCAATCAAATGTGTTGAAGCTGAGAAGAAAGGTGTGCAGATACACTGGTGTGTCTCGGCACAGCATACCGGGCCATGCTGCTACGTGTGCGTTTGGAGTGATACCTCACAGTGCGGAATGTGTTACAGAGTGACAGAGATGGACAACAGTAGTGTGTGGTGTAACTAATGCTCATGCTCTGTTTGAGGCTAGAGACCACTATTAAAGACTTCTTATTTAGAAATGTAACAAGACATCTCTACGAATGAAGTAGGTGCATTGTGGGAGCTCCATGTTAGACAAAAACATCAATGGTCATGCTTCCAGTACTCTTGGGGTTAAAATACACACGTGTAGGGCTGGGAGAGAAATTTTAATGCAAAAACAACAGGCTAAATGTGTCTAAGCCTCTTTGGACCATGTTTGGGGCAGAACCAGGGCAGGGATAGGAGAAATACCTGTCATCTCTGATGTGCTGCTGACAAGATTCTTAAAATTTTTATTACTGCAAGAAATGGATGACAGTGCTTTGATGACAGTGCTTTTACACTGTTGAAGATTCTACACAACTAGTTTCTACTAATACTATGTATGGATGTTTGATAATCCAACAGATAATTTCTTCAAAGAGGGCAATGTTGCTTACTAAAGAGTAGTTCAGAAAATGTTTGAAGCACGTGTTGTTTCAAATAACATTCCCAGTTCTGTTCTACAGTAGATGTAGAGAAATAAAACCTTTTCTTTCAACCCTTACAGAAACCTCTGGAAATTCTAAGAAAATAAGAAAAAGGTTTCAAAACCAAAAGCAGTTTCCAATCAAGTTGAAGTGATTGCTAGCAATTATATGCCAGTATTCTTTAGATCTCATGGAACTGGTTTTTATGAATAACACATCTTGATCATAATCTTTCTGCACAATCAGTTGTAGCCTTGTGGGACTATATGCTTGCGTTGCAAAAAGGGCCTGTTTTAGCATATTAATGTTGAAGATTACCATACTTGGACATGAAAATAGTTGGGCTGGTGCCAATAAATGTGAGTGGAAACTGGTAGCTACACCTAAAACTAGAAGTAACAGTATTTTAGAATTTTCTGAGTGTAATGCTTGATTATAACCTAGTTTTTTAGTAGGAGCACATGCATTTTTTTCTCCTTTCACAACCAGAGTAACTTTCTTTTTGCCTGTTTTTGTCAGCTTACTATAGTGACATCCCACTCTGCGTGGGAGAACTTCCAAATGTTATAAAACAGTATACAAAATGTCTAGGCTGACTACTTAGAGTTGTACATGTATTTTAGAAATATGCCAACAGAAACAGAAATATACTGCATATTTGGCATCTGTTTTTGGAGTAATAAAGGTTAATTTTAATTATGCATATTGGTTTTCTTTTTATTAATTGTAAATTCCTATAAAATGTAATACCAAGTTCCCTACTATGTAAATTGAGGTGTATATAACATTTAAAGTTGTAAATAAATTTGAGAATTATGGCAAAATTGCACTCTCTCTAATGAGATTTCTAGGGAATGTTCTCCCTAGAAATTCAGACCTTTTTGCTGCTTCTGTAGTGGGACTTGAAAGGGAACTTTTCCAGCTAAGTAATGCGAATCTGCATTTAAAAAAAAAGCAAAACTTTTATTTGAAGTCACTAAAATCTATATTGAGTGATCTTGTTTGAGAGTTAAGTCCTTTAAGTCCAGCTTTATTTTTCTCATTCAAAAGCTTCTTTCTATATGCATAGAAGTTGAAAAGTGGTATCCCAAATTTTGTTTATCTTTCCAGGTAGAAAGATCACAGAAGAACTGAAATTAGAAGGAAACATAACGTAATTTGCAGGAAAGTTCAGGATACCTTTTGTAAAGAATTTAGTATAAGAATTCTCGGGCTGTCATAGGTAGAGGGGAGATTTGGTAGGGTGATTGGTGTTTTTATTTGTTTCAACTGCCAAAAAGCAAAAAAGCCAAATCAATCTCCAAAAAAGCTCTAGCACCTAGGGATAAATGTGGAAAGATGCATCAGCTGAAATGCACTTCTGGTTTCATGCATGTTAAGTATTCCTCCAAAAAACTGCTTTGTGCTTAATTTAATTTTGCATGTCTTAATGATAACTGTAATCATTACTCTTCAGACCATAGAATTATTAAGGTTGGAAAAAACCTCCAAGAGCATCAAGTCCAACCATTAACCCAGCATTACCATGTTCACCACTAACCCACATTCCTAAGTGCCACATCCATATGTATTCTTTTAACGTTTCCAGGTGATTCTACCATTTCCTTGGGCAGCCTATTCCAACGCTTTACCATCTTTCAGTGAAGAAAGCTTTCCTAACATCCAACCTAACTTTTCCTGGCACAGCTTGAGGCCATTTCTTCTTGTTCTTGTCATTTGTTCCTTGGGAGAAGAGACGGACTCCCACCTCCCTACAACCTCCTTTCAAGCAGTTGTAGAGAGTCATAAGGTCTTCCCTGAGCCTCCTTTTCTCCAGGCTAAACACCCCCAGCCCCCCCCAGCTGCTTCCCATAAGATTTGTGATCTAGTCCATTCACGGGGTTCACTGCTCTTTGGACACACTCCAGCACTCCAATGTCTTTTTTGCAGGGAGGGGTCCAATACTGAACACAGGATTTGAGGTGTGGCCTCATCAGTATCTCTTTAAATTTGAGCAGCTAACATAGAGTTAATTTCAGGTAAACTCCATGTGGTCTCTGCACTTTTTTCCAATTTGACAAGGTGTGCACAGGCTCAAAAAGTTTTGAGGAGGTGTTGGGATTTGATTTTTAGTTTCCTTTTTAGTAGGAACTTGGTTAATAATGGTTTTTGGACAGAAAGTTGCCAGTATTCTTTCATAAATGCTTTTGTTGCATTCCAGATTTTGCGAATATTGAGTAACTGGTCCCACAGTTTTTTCTTGGCTGTCAGTGATTTATCTGCAGCTTTGTTATGTAGCTTTCATAGCGAGTCTTAAATGGAAATACCTGTAGGTTATGATTCACTGCTCCAAAAATTAGTATCAGTACTTCCTGTTTGTCCTGGAAGTTAATCATCAGTTTGTGAATGACTGGATTTCAAGCCTGTGATCCCCATAAACAGAGAGATCATGGAAGAAATAGGATTCTGCCTCATCTACTGCGTCTCATACGACCAGCCAGAAATCCACAGGGGACAGAGGCAGATCCTGGCTTTGTCACACTTGCTTGATCTCTCAGCAGAAAGATTTGGACTGAATGGTTTTGTAAGTCCTACATCAGTTTTTCCAAAATTACAAATATCAGTTACCATCATCCAATGAGTTGCTCCTTATATTGGCAACAAATTACGAATTGACTTCTCATCCACTGTCTTGCCCCTACAGGTCAGAAGACTACCTCATATATTTCTTAGCTCTTAGTCAGTGAAAGCTCCTCTGCTCTATTAACACATCAAAGGATGGACTGTCACTGGTGAACATGGTAGAATTTATGGGTTTACAGTTTTAGGACTGATCTACTCAAACCTGAGTTGCTTTTCCACTTTGCCTTCAATCAGGGCATGATTCTCCCTAGTGAATCCCTGTCCTGTCATGCCATGGCACAGCATCTTCCATGGTGGTTACTCAGGAGGTGCATGCAACTTCAATAATCTACAGCATATCCCTTTGCAAAATGCAGCCAACAGAAGATACACACAATCTTCTCAAAGGTACCAAATGTTTAATCTTAGCTAGAAAACTGGACACAAAGACAAGAAGGCTTTGAATAGAAAATGTGAATCCATTTGTCTTCCCCAAGGGTTTCTTGTGTTGTATTAGGAGCCTAAGCAGACTTTGTCTCCTGAAGGCTTAGGAGTCATTTTAATACATTCAGTAAACACAAAAAATATTTAACAACATTAGGATGTTGAATCAAGCACACACAAAAATGAGAAATGCAAATGCACTAAGTTTTCATTTCTTCTGTTATTTTTCTTGCATGGCTTTTTTGTCCTTCATATTTTTCAATTCTTACATTCCCTGAAAGTCACTGCATTTCAATCAATACATAACATCTATATATAAAAATATATAAAATAGAATACATTTAATGTAGTCATGAACAATCTTTATAATTTCTTAAGCTAAGCTCTGGCTTTTCAGATTTGGCATCATGGCGTGATCTGCCAAATTTTCCAAAAAATGTTAAAAACACTGGAATGAAAACAAGACCATGAAGAGCACCAAACAAAATGACAAGAAACATGATCTTGAAAAAGGTCCTAAAGATGTAGGTTTTTGCTGCAGCCAGGACAACGACTCCTAATATAGTAGAAACTGCACCTTGTAATACCGGGTAGCCGAGCAGGGACAGAGCTTCAATTGCCCTTTTATTGGCTGATGACTCTCCACTTGTAACAAAGGCATAGGAAATATGAGCAGAAAAATCTACCGAAAACCCGATACAAATGACCAGGTTGATCATGGATATGGAATCAAGATTGACGTTCCAAAATGACATGAAACCGGCAACACCAACTATAACAGAAGCTATAGCAAAAGTCACCCACAGGCAACACAGCGGGTTGGGAATGAGCAGAAGGGAGACAACGAGCATTGCCCCGGCAGCAACAACAACGTTCTGAACGGTGTTCTGCACTATTACCAGGTACTGGTCGTAGTAGATGAACGCTGGGTGATACACCTTCAGTGGAATACTGCACTGCCTGGCTGTCTCTCTTAACTGATTGAGAAGATTCTTCTCAGCAACTGCTGTGGTCACGTTCACTGTCTGGATAAAGAAACGCGAAGCTTCTATTTCATCCTGAGTCTTATTCATGTCCCACGCAAAGTTGCTATCATATTGGAACAGTACAGGTAGGTTATTAAAGAACTGAGTCTTAGTGTTTATATTTATGTGACTCCTTTCGGCGAGTACTGTGTATACTCTCAGCCATGACTCTGATAGGGTCTTGTCTATGTAGGAAATGTTCTCTAAATTCTGTGCACAGTCCTCAATGCCTCGACGAACCGTCTCATTCCAGTAATCTACCCTTTCAGTAATGACAACCATGACCCTGGGTCCATATGTCGAGAAGTATTCCTCATCATCATCATAGTATGGAATAACATAAGAGTCATCATTAGCCAGATTTCGAAGATCAATGCCTTCCCTGATCTGAGTACACCCGTAAACACTGCCACCCAAATATGCCCCGTACAGCAACACCACGAGTACCTTGATCCATTTATTTGTAAAAAAAGGCCCGTAATACTCTTTAAATAATATGCTCATTGGATGTTCCCCTTCTGGCTCAGAGGACTGCCTGGAACAGCTGCCCATACAGCAAGCATTGTACAAACACGACTTCTCCGCCTGATCTTGATCTACTCCCACACGCATACAGGTCAGCCAGTGTCGGTTTCCTTGCTCCCTTTTATGATTTAATACAAGAACTGCCCCAAAGAAGGTCATGGTATATACATAGCAGAAGACAAAAGCAGTGCCTGTATAGAGACAAAAAGCTCTCACGGATGGAAAAGCAGTCCAGGTGCCAATGAAGAAGGCCAAAACATCCGTGAGAGTGGTGATGGTCACGGAAAGTGCTGCCTCTGAGTAAGTCTCAGCCAGCAGAGATTTAACATTGGAGTTCTCTTTTTTCCTTGAACTTTGTTCCCAGGAAGCGATCATGATGAACATGTCATCAACGCCAACTCCTGCAAGAGGAGAAAAAGTTAACTGCATTGCAAATGGCAGCTTCCACTTACACTCAACAAAACTACAACATTAATGACATCTAAGTCTGCATAAAATTTTGAAAAAGGAAGTTGGGCTATTAACGTTGCTTTAGTGGTGATGCAAGTTACAAGAGAATCAGGAAAACAGATCTTTTGTGTGTATTACCTTCAGAAACTCCTGGTGACCCGATGGCTTGATAATCCCTCACCCTCATCACTGTAGCAACTTAGACCAATAACTTCTTCCTCTGCCATCAGCACAAAGGGAGAGCACTTGCTCTTACATGCGAGAGCAGTGATCCCAGTCTTCCAATGGCTCACTTTTTATGCTCTTAGCCCTCCACTTCTCTCCAGTTTATCTTTCAGCACTTACTCACAATTTATTATTCATTTATCTTCACATTTATCCTGATGCACTCATAAATATCACCAACCAGAATCCTCCTAAACTCTGCCGCAAAGACTGGATCCTGGGCTTGGAGGTTTGCTAAGATACCAAAGTAAGTGAGCTGAAGTTCAAAAAGGAAGAGCCAATGTGCCTCTCTCAGCTCTGCCAGCTCTCAAGATTTTAATCACATACCTTTCAGTATTTTGCCAATGTTGTCAATTCCCCAAAAATTAACCACACGAAAAGGGAAAGCAAGACTGTGTGAGTAGAGGAGTGAGAACACGTGATTTAGTCAAGCTTAAAAGAACAGATGAAACCACTTCCTGCTGCCCAAACAGGCAATTGTCAGTAGACAGGCAAAGATGAAGTAAGCAGCACGCCAAAAGGTACTAGTGGATGGCAGTGAGCCACGCTGCTTCCAGAAAGCAGGCAAGCACAAAGCAAATCATCTGATGTACTGAGAAGTTATTTGCTTTAATGCAAGGAAGACAAAAGTCTGCATGTTATTTCTGAAGATCTGAAGGGCTTAAGCCCTTTCCCAGGTATACAAAAGGGTCTTTCTGACCCTATTCAGAGCCTCTGCAATTGATGAGCAAACAAAAGCAAATACTAAATGTGTTGGAATTATGCAGGAAACAAAGAAACGATGTGTTCCTTAAGGAGCATTTGCAGTAGGCAGCTAAGATGATGCACAGCCTCTATCAACCTGATATTCCATGAGCTTTCCTCAGCATGAGATCAATGCCAAGAAAACTTCACATGAATTTATCCTATAGGAGAGCAGATAAGGATTTTAAAAGAGGTAATTTATTTGCTGCAACATTATCAAAAGGCATTTGGAAAGTTCAGCGCTGGCTGTCAAGCAGTCTGTGCCACAGTGATGCAATGATACCAACTTCCTTGGGGTTTTGTGGGGAGCTGCTTACATAAATGATGCATCACTTCAGCTCTGTAGCTGAATGAGACTGGTTAGTACATAGTCATTATATCGCAGAGGATTAATCATTGTGGACATTACCAGGGACACTAGAACAACGCCAGAAGTGCTAACCTTACCACTCTCTCATTTATAGGTTTCATGCCATAGCAGAGGAACTAGAGCAAGCATTGTTTTCTGGGAAAAGCTGCCCTTGCTCCAGAACACAGCTGAGCTGAGCTGAGCTGAGCTGAGCTGAGGGGCTCACCTGCCTGTAGGAGCTCTAAGGAGGCTGCATCTCCAGGTATCTCCTCCCCTCACTGTAGTACAGAATGTTGTATGATCTGATGCTCACATCATAAAAGACTGATACCATTAGGTTGTTTTAACTTTATATCTGATTCAGACTCATTTTTCTACTTACCCAGAATCAGGAATGGTGCATTTGCTACAGTGACCACAAATGGTGCTCCACAAAAGAGCATCAATCCAAAGCTGCTTAACACAGCTAAGCCAGCAGAAACCACTCCACAGCAGGCAAGCCAGATGTTATTTCTTATACAGCTCAGTCTGAAAATATTTCAAGGAATATCTTAGTTACGTGTCAAATATTTCACCAAGGTGCTTGGCATGACAAGTTCACAGGTACCAGAAGAGAACTCCTTATGAAAGTTGCTAGGAGGGGTCCTAGGTGTCAGCATTGCAGGAGGTTAATTTCCCTAGGAGGTGCTATATGCATTATTACCACTAGCCAGCTATATTTAGAAGAGTAAAGATGTGTACTGACCTTTGCATCAATAACAAGAGAGATGCAAAATGAAGACACGTAAGCTCTACCAGTGAGGCTAGACTTTGAGTGACTCAAAAAAATGATTAATTTTTAGAAGCTCTTTGCTTTTACGCGGTTCTTGGTGTATCACATCAGTGTAATACAGAAGCACCTCCCAGGAAGTAAGTGCCACAGAGTAACTTTCTCCGAAGGCAGATTGGGTACCAGCTTTTTGTCAAGACACCCCTGAAGGCTAGCTCAAGGATTCCCCAAGAAATGCTCTAATGGGTATGATGCTTGATGCAAGTGCTAAACCAGGCAGCCCACCCTGCAAGCAGAACATTTTTTCTCAAGTACAGTACACAAACACTGCTGTACAGCTCACCTTTGATCACCACAAAGAAAGGACGGGTTAAGTTTTCCATGGAAAGCAGATAAGGCTCTGATTCTACTGTCAAGCAGAACACCAAGCTGGACCCAGATTTGCAGTAATCTATGAGGCTAGTGCTGATCCACCTGAACCTTAACTAAGCTATGAATACTTGTTCAGGTATACATTTGCTCCTTATTATTAGCCCCACCTAAGCAGCTGGGAAACATGCACAGGTAGACAAGAAAGAGCAAAGAAGTACATTTTGCCTGTTATGAAAAGTCACGATCTGCAGTTCCAAGAACGTTTTCACTCGATCAGAAGCAGAAATCAAAGCAGAAACCAACAGACACAGGTAAAGAAGAGCAGAAGTCACTGTGCATTGAGCCATAGCTTAGAAGGCATTTTTACCTTAAGCAAGAGATGACTGCAAAGTTTATTGTCAAGACATATGTTATGGAGAAGAGCGGAATCACGCTCTTAGTATTTCCTTCAAATTCCTGCTGTCTGGACAGCGATGTAAAGTAAGTCACCTGCCATTAAGAGAAAAGGAAAGAAACGATGAAGCACTTCTTTTTCTTTTTGGTCTTGGCACACATGCACAGGCAAGGCTAAACATCACCTTGGCACTAGAGCATTGCCGTGGCTCTCACAATCCGCAAGCCACCCGCTTTCTCCCCGCACCCTCTCCTTTCCTTTCCACGACGGGGCTGCCCGCACATTTCGGGGCTCGGCGGCTCCGTACGGCCGTACCCGCCCCTGCGTTACCTGAATGGAGCTGAGGTCCAACTCCCTCAGCTTCGACGAGATGTTCCGCAGGAAGCTCTGCAGCCACTGCCGGCTGTCCTCCGCCTCGGGGCCGTCCTCCCGCAGGTAATACACCAGCTTCAGGGCCCGCGCCGACAGCAGCCGCCCGCCGTCCGTGTCCACGCCGCCCAGCGCGGCCCCCAGGAAGACGCTGCCGTTGACGGGGAACTGGAGGCTGCCCGGGGCGGGCGGTCGCTCATGGCCCCTCCGCCACAGCAGCGGGTTGGGGCTGGCGCAGCTGCCGTCGCTGCGGGCGCAGAGCCGCTCGTAGTCGGCGTCGCGCACGGTCTCGTCCAGCCGCAGCACCTCTGCCCACGCCGTGGGGTGCAGGACCGAGGTGGCGTTGGTCGCCACGGCGATGAGGGCGGCGTAGGCGCCCTCGGTGGGCAGCCGCGGGGCGGAGAAGCGCCGCGAGTCGTCGGTGGGGAAATGCCGCCGCACCAAGTCGCGCTCGGCCTTGGCGGGCCCCCCCGTCGGCGTGAACTGCCCCTCGATGTCGTTCGCCTGCCGCTGCGGCAGGAAGAGGAACCCGGCGCCCAGCCCGCCCGACAGCAGCAGCGGCACCAGCACGAAGGGCCAGGGGCAGGCGGCCACGCCGCTCGCCAGCCCTTCGAAGAGCCGCCGCAGCGGCCGCTCCACGCAGTCGGTGTTGCGGCAGGAGCAGCGCTCCGCGGGGTCCCGCGGCCCCGCCATGGGCGAGGGGCAACACGGGCTGCCGGCCGCAGCTCCTCGCCGCGGGCGCGTCCCACGCCGGGGGCCGCCGGTGCGGGCTCTCTGAGGAGAGGAGAGAGAAGAGTGGAAGACGAGTGGACAGAAGTGGGGAGCGGCCCTCTGCCCGCCGGGGCCGCGGATGGAACAAGCGGGCGGACCCGCCCTCGCCGTGACTCAGCGGGGCTTCCGCCTCCCCGGGACAAGCAGGCCGATGCGGGCGGGCAATCCCGGCTGCCCCCGACGTGCCCCGCCCCGTCCCGGGTCCCCCCCAGGTCTCCGGCTCCCCCCTATTGCTGAGCGCGGCTGGTCACCGGCTCTGACCGGCACGGCCCTGCTTCTGCATTTCATCCGCTAGACCTCATCGGCGTTTTCGCTGTTTTTCCTTGAGGCTGCTGCAGTCTTTACTTCACCACTAAGGACCGTTCTTCCATCTGACAGCAAAGTGCAGACAGTGGTGATGTACCGTGTTTGCTCTCTCGGTAAACGGGTTTACAGAACAGGGGAATGAGAGCTGAAGGACTAAAAGACTTTGAAAGAAGGGTTAGTAATAGCCATTGCCAAGTCACAAGAATATCACTGGTGTGACACACCAGAGCTTTGTGCAGTAGCAATGATAGAAAGGATCTTTCCAAGTCCATAAAATGCCCTGCAACCTGATGTTCTTGACACTGGTAAGTGACAGTGATTTGAGTGGTTTCTGGCTGAGATGTGATGATTAAGCTCAGATGTGACCGTGCTGGAGAGGAGTCCAGCCAGTGAGCTAATACGTCACAGGAAGGCCCTTCTCCTTGCCTTTCTTTGAAAGAAGCAACCTTCTTCTTCCCTGCCAGTATTTGCAAAGAAAAGTTGTAGGTATTTCTTCTCTCACAACCTGAGCAGACAGGCTTGGCACCTGTAAGCATAAAACAGCCATCCAGGCTCTGAGCAGTGTTATATGTCTTCTGCTGTGCTCAGCATTTAGGGCAGGTTTGATCCTGGTGATCTCCTTTTCCATGCACAGGTGTTCTGCAACAGGTATGTCAGTTCTGAGTTTCTGTGTGGGAGATGGGCCCTTGGAAGCTATTTCCTGTAGCTTCTAACTTGCCGAAATCTAGGAACTATCCTGATATCAGGAGCTAACCAGTCAGGGTACCCAATACACTGGGCACAGGTTGGTGCCTTTAGGTTTACTCTGAGGCTTGGGGATCTGATCTAGGGCATGGGGAAGATGGCTTCACCAACTCTCAATTCAGAATGGACTTCAGGCAGGTAGTATGTGCCAGTCTTATCCCAGAATCTGGATTCTTGTCCTTGTTCCCTGGCCTGTTCATGCATATTAATTTCTAATAAAATCTGAAATGCTTCTTGGGGCAGGGCCAGGAACTGATCACAGGACTTCCAGTAAGTGAAGCTTTCTGGTAATTTTTGGATGAAGGCAGAACCTCAGTCCTGATTGTTATACTGCATTTTCTGGAAGTTTCAAAGTGAGATTCCAGTGAGTTACTGTTTGAACATATTGCCCCATAAATTGATACTCACAGTACCACACTGTGTGTTTCCCAGTGCTAAAGAAATGGTGACAAGGAAAGCTGTGCAGAAGCCCAGAACATATGAGACTGATTTGTATGTCTCAAACACTGATAGCCAGGTGGCTGTGGAGGCAACCAGGGATTGTTGGTAATAACAGACAAGGACTGTTAGTAGTAACCAAGGATTGTTGATAATAACATGCTGTGAGAAAGAAAAAGATGTGGCTGCAGAAGGCGGCCATGCAGAGGCAGGGCAGCACTTTTCTAGAACAAACATCCTTGTTTTAGTTCCTGGAGATAACCAAATGCAGTACTGCAAAAGCACAGGGATAAGGCCAAGAGGTGGGCATGGACTGTAGAGGGGCACTTCCTTCCTCCCTTTCCTTCCTTTCCTTCCTTCCTTTCCTCCCTCCCTCTCTCTGTCTGTTTTTCTTTGTTTCTTTCTCTCCTTCTCTTTTTCTCTATTCCTCTATTTAATTAATCTATTCCTTTCTCTCTTCCCTTTCACTCTAAAAACACAGAACCCACTGCCATGTGCTCATATAATAGGACAGGGGCTAACATATCACTTTCCATGCCTAGTGTGTAATTTACTAATAAAACTTTGTGATATTTTTGCAGACCCTCTGACTTCTGTTGTTCCTTTCAACCACGAGCATTTACAAATCTTGGGTGCTCCTGTGCCCTTGAGGAAGGGACAGCACATTTTTGGTATCGTGGACAGGATGCCATGGTTTGAAGGGGTCCATTCAGGGTATCATCACTCTACCCATGAGTTCCAGGCAGGGAGTGCTGGGATGTGATCCTGCTAACAACCAGGAAGCATCCAAGCAGCTGTAAGCCAAGACTGCACAGGAAATATCAGTGCTTGACTGTTCTCTGATTTTGGAAAAGTTGAGAGAATATAATGTGTGCCTGACTTCCCTGGACATGGAGTGGGCAAATAGAAACTGGTATAGGCCTGAGGCAGTGGTTAAATCAGTAATTGTGGTGTTAAGTGAACAAAAGGTACGAAAGGGGAAAGGTTAAGCAGTTTTATGCACAATTCTGGGAGCAGCTTTAAGTGTTGCTGAAAAGGAGAGATATGCCAACAAATGGGAAGAGGGAGAAATGGTTGGATCTCTGCAGGATTTGGTGAAAGGATTGCAGGATCAGTTAAGTGAGGAGAGAGGAAACAGGCTTTGGGAGCAAGTGTTGCTTGCTGCTAAGTGTGATCATGAAAGGGAGCGTAGGCTGCAGGCAGAGGGCCTGTTTGCAGCTTAACATGATCTTGAAGGGGAGGGTAAGGTACAGGCAGAGGCACTTCTGGCTGAACATGATCGGGAAAAGGAAAAGAGGCTGCAGGTGGAGGCATTGCTTGCTGCCAAGCATGATCATACTAGGATACTTCAGGTGGAGCTTTGGGATGCGTATAAGAGAGTAAAATCTTATGGGAGGGATTGCAGGATTTAGCATCTGGAGCATTTACAGAAATACTACCTCACAACTCTGCCTTTTTGTATCCAATGAATGACTAAACAGAATTATCCTGACAGAAAGTGAGACGTTACATTTGCATTTTAATCTGTTTTAATCTGTTGATGAGGAAGTAATATTACAACCCTTAATTAAATCTGAAACCATAGATGATGATCAGGGTCAGCAAACTGCTACTAAAATGGTGCCATATACAGCAACTGAGATTTCAAAGTTCCAAGAGAAGTATAGCAGAGTTTTATGGGAATTCGAAACTGAATATGTGCAGAGAGTGTCCCTGATGGGTGGTGATTAAATCATGTCGGCTGAGGCAGAGGCCCAAGAATTCCAGGGACCAGGAGTGTTTCTGGGGGTGGGTGATCTGTGGTCAGAGAGCTGTGGTCTTTAACTCAGAGGGCTGCCTATGGGGCAGGAGATTTGGATCTATTAGAGAGGGATGATCTGCTTATAGTTGAGACCCCAACTATACATCATATGATGGAGTGTGCACAGAAAGCACTATGTTTGCAATTGATGAGTAATAGGTGGTTTGTTCCAGGACAGCCATCACCTGTGTTGCTGGTTGCTGATCCAAATAGGATGTCTTGCATGATAAGAGATTTACTGGATGTGATAAAACACTATGCAGCACAATTACAGGACTGCTTGAGGCAGGAGTTAACCCCGCAGAGAGGAAGAGGAGCTAGACAAGAGAACCAGAAAACACCCTCAATTTGGGGAGAGAGAGCTCAGGACCTAATTACCTACTGCAGAGAGATGGGTTTCACTGGAACTGTTAGTAACCAGAGAACAGCAATCAGGAGATTGGAACTGCAGTAGGGAAGTGGACTGCCCAAAAGGGAACAGACAGCTCCCAGTGCCTGATGTAATGTATTGTTGGCAGATGGTTTGGAGAAAGGAATTTCTTGGGAAATGATAGACAAATTACCCACTGCTGTTCTTGAGAAGATAGTATGATCCTGGGGGAAATGAAAAGTCGCCATTCTCTTGCTGTTGGAAAGATAAACAGGGTGATGGGGAATTAAAACCCCACAGCGGTGCTCCAAGAGACCTGTCATTCCTGTGGCCCCACAGACTAACCTTAATCAGCAGTTGGGAAACAACTCCCGAAGTCCTCATAAGTGAGCTGGGGGATGGTGGTCAGAAACATTTAAGAAGGCTCACCAGAAAATGAGTTATTAAAGTCATCATTGGCTTCTGAAAGGGGGATGGGATAAAACAGAATCTTGGTTGATAAACTTACGACTGAGAATGATCATCTTAGGATTCTACTTGCTTCAGCAGAGTGTAAGGAAAGACAATTGTTGGTGAATTAGGAAAGGGAAAAGCACAGTTGAGAGAAACAAGATTTGAGAGAGGAAATAGAATGGAGGAAGGCAGATGAATTATTACTGTTATTGAAAATGGAGAAGCTGCAGAAACAGTAACAGGAAGAAAAGGAGAAAAAAACAAAGATTGGAAGAAAAGGTAGAGGTGATGCTTAAGCAAGCTGCCAATTCACCCAGCATTGTACAGAATCTGATTCGGGTGGCTGATTTGCATTATGGCTGTAAACCAGGCAAGATTGAAATCCAGCAAGTGGGCTTCTAATAATGCATACATAATAATGGTCCATTATTATCCAGTAATACATTCAGATTCCAGTTGGTTCTTGTCAACAATTAATAACATTTCTAATAGATACAGGAGCATATAATTCAGTATTAAGGCAGGAGAGTGCCTAGAAGTTGGGAGTACAAACTGGATGGCAAAGAGTTAAAATCACTGGAGTAAACAGATCAAGCTGTTTACTTAGCTGTAAGGTTAATTTATGGCTCCTGGATGAGAAGTGGATGACAGATACTCACTTTACAATTAAAGTTCATATTGAAAACATTTTGGGTTTTGATGTTCTCAACTACAGAAACTGGCATCTGATAGATGGCAGTGTCTAACATCAGTTTGAACGCTGGCCCTAACCCTAAAAGAAATGCAGAGACTGTAGTGTGCTTGCTCTGTGCAAGATTTCCTGATTCAAGAATTGCTGGTGTATCACAGGGCTGGATTTTTGCTGCAGCGTGAGGTGGAATTCCTGAAGTTCTAGCAGATCTGGCCCCACTAACAGCTGCAGTACCCAATTTGCAAACCTAACAGCCACACTACAAGCAGTTGCATGCTTGGGCACTGACAGGTTGGAAACATATTTGGAGAAGAGGTATTATCACTCACTCACACTCCTAATTCTCCTGTCTGGCTTGTGAAAGAGGCAGCCAGCCAGTTGTGACTTATGGTTTATTACAGGCAACTGAGTGCTGATACCGTGCCTTTAACTGCTGCTGTGCTAAATTTCAGAGAACTAGTAACTCAAATTCAGAGAGCACCCCAGTCACAGAGGGCAATTCTAATCGCAGGAGACACCGCCGAGAAGGTGGGGAAAGAGCAATAGCAATATGGCAAGCATTTCAGGAATTAGAAGCTGAGATTTCACCTGAGGAATGTCAAGGCCAAACTGGCTCTGAGGGACCAAAGAGATCTTTACTATTCAATTCAGCTGCATTTAAAGAGACAAAATAGGGATATTCTGAGTGGGATAAAGGACTTTTATAACTAGCCTGAGCAGTTAAACAACTTGAGCTGTTCTCTGAATTAATCCCTCCAAAACTTATATTGTTTTCTCTTCTCAGGAATGATGTTGGGAGTCATGCCAGCGTATCCCCACTGAAGATCAAGCTAACCATCTAAGGACTGCTTATGCTTTTTGTAGGAGCAGTTATTGCCAGCACAAACTGAATTTGATTCACACATCAATAAGCTCGACCCACAGGGTGGAGACCCTCACTTCTTTATTTATGCTAACACAGGTACACTGTCCGCTTCAGGCCTGCACAAAACAGTCAAGAACAGCTTTAATACAAACTGACAAGTAAAAGAACAAGCAGGTCCTGTTCAGCTGGCCGAGTTGCCTCCCTATTGCACAGCACCCATAGTCAGATAATTTCTCGGGAGGGCAGGAGGCTCAACCCCACACTCAAACCAAGGTGCCAGAACCTTCTCTCTTCCACAGCAGGGCCCAATGACCAGCACTGGGGCATTTGTACCCTGCCCAGGGTCTCTCTCAGGCACATCCCAGGGAGGCTCACAGATGCAGACATGACTTTGATTGTTGACTGAATATCACAATAACTCCAGGGCTGAGCCTTCTCCCAGATGAAGAAACACCAGGGCAGGGAGAGAAAATGCAGCTTCTTGTATGTGTGACCTTCTGTATAGTGTTTGAAATTAAGAAAAGTCATCTGCCTAGCTGGTGAGACTCCCAGCTTCACAGCCTTTTTGTTTGAAAACTCTTCTTCAGTTTGTCCCCTCAGCCTCCATTTCTATCTTCTTGGAACAGGGTCAGTCTCCTGCTCTGAACATGCCTCCCTGTCATCTCTGCTCACAAACTTTATGGTAATATTTATTTATTTTGTAAGGGAAGGATGTCCTCAGTAATGCAGACACAAATCCTCAGGTACTTGTCTCACCTGTGTCCTGCTCAGAGAAGGTCTGCTCTGGGTGTTGGGCCAGGTCGCTTATGGCTTTGCCCAGCTGAGTTTGGAATTGCCTCCAAGGATGTGGATTCCAGAGCCTCTATGTAGCCTGTTCCAGTGTTTGACTACTTCGTGGTGATTTGTCCTCTCATTATTGTCAACATTTTGGTAGAGGGGCTGCAGGGATGGCCTCTGTGAGGAGAGGCTGGGGCTGCCCTGAGCCAGTCACAGAACGTGCCATCCAGATCCAAAGGACCCAACTTAGGACATGGCTGGGCCCATCCTCAGGGGAGTCTGTGGCACCTCTGGGAAAGCGTCTTAAAGTGAGGGTAAACATCAAGCTGAAGGAGGAACAAGGCCAGCGTGGGAAGAGAAGGATGGGAAAAGTGAACACTGGAGCAGGAGAAGAGAAGAGGACACCTGGGCAGGGTCTGAATCCAAGATGCTGCTGGAGCAGGAGCTGAGAGGTGCAGCCTGGAGGAGCTGCTGCCAGTGAAGGAACCAGCACTCGTGTGCTGTCCCCAGTCTCTTGTACTGGCCACTGTCTCAGCAAAGGGGCTGAACATGGCCTAGGAGTGATGGGACTGAGGAGCAAAAAGGCCAGTGGGGGAACAGGTGTCAGAAGGGAAGCAGAGTTTTTTCCTGAGGGTTGGTTTGTTTTCTCAGTCTCCCCTGATACCAGAACCTGTAACTAATAGACTGTTAATTATCAAATAAAATAAATTCATGAAAATTCCCTGAAGGAGTAAACATTTTTTGCCTGTGACAATATCTTATTGGAATTTCTCTGATACAATTTGTGACAGTTGGTCCTTTTCCTTTCCCAAGATGTCTCTGAGAGCAGCCTGGCTGTTTTCCCTGTACCTTCCCATCATGTCTGAAGACAGCAAGAAGATGCTCCCCACCCTTGGTCTTCAAACTAGATGTAGCTCCCTTGCCCCTGGTACATTGGATGCAGCAGGACCCAAACATCATGGTACCCCTCCACTACTCTCACTGAAGTAAGCTGATATCTCTCCTGTACTAGAGAGCCCAGCCCTGAGCACATGATGAGGTCTTATGCTGAATGGAAGAATATAATCACTTCCCTTGAAGTGCTGCCCCCTTTGTGTTTGGTTGTTCCCACCAGAAGGTTGTGTTGTTGACTCACATTCATACACTGCCAACTCATGCTTAGTTGTCTGCGTGGTCAGTATAGACTTGAAATAAAATTGACGTGAAATTCTTATGAAATAAGGTGGACAAGGCGCCAACAAACTCAGCACTCTTTAGTTTCTGAGATCCATGAGTAATTATTTCCAAGCGTGCATTAAGGAAAATCCCTATCTGCTCTGTATTTCATAGGTAAAAAAATATCTCTGTGATTTCTGTCCTTTCAAAAAATTCCCGTAGCCTAAAGAAATTTCCCTATACAACTGCAAAGATGATTTTACAATCACGTTATTTGACATAGAATGCCATGAGATAGCATTTCATCTTTTTCCAAATTTCTTGAAAATGCCAGAAATTCTAGCTTATATGTTCTATTGTTTGGAACATTTGGTTTACAAATGAGAAATGATAAATTTCCTGTGATTTACTTTAGGTTATGTTAATAATGTAACTACTTTTTATTTCTCAGCTGTCTGCTTTCATAAAAAATTGGGAAATTGGAATGTTGTAATTAATTACAAAGCAAAAAAAAATTTGCAGATTAGTTCAAGTTGGAGAGCTGAAGTTCTGGAGATCTAGTCCACCCTGTCCTGCTGAAGGGTCAGCTAGAGCAGGTTGCTCAGGACATGTCCTGTCCAGTTTGGAACATCTTCAGAGGTGGATACTCCACAATCTGTCTGGACAACCTACTCCAGTACTTGAGAACCTTAAGCGTAAAAAAGTGTTAATTTGATTTTTACAACTATAGAGGTAGCCTAGAAAAGTTGTAAAATCTCCCATGAATGACAGTATGACCCAGATTGGCTCTCAAGAAGCTAAGGACTGAAATCCTCTTATTTGTCTATTGTCATAAAGTCTTTGAGCTCAGGGGCAGACTCCTGCTCTGTGGTGAAGTGAGACACAACCAAGTCTCAGAAATCACTGTGTATTTTAATTTCAAAATGCAGAGCTGTGTTCTTATACCAGGAACTGAAGTTTGTAATTTCAAATTCTCAATCAGAGATGAGATGGCTTATTTCTGCCCCTCTCTTTGGAATGCCAGGACAGAGTGTCATTTCCAAGTGTATACAGGCAGCCCTTGGAAAGTGCTTTTGTAAGATGCAGTGGACCCTGGAATAAAAAAAGTGACATCAAGAAGTCTTTCATCACATTTCTTCCATGAAAATGAAGCATTAGGTATGCCTGTGCCATTTCTGAAGGAAATTTGACTAACCTGATTTTTATAGTGCCAACCATAGTATCTGACAATAATAGAGAAGTTGTCTCCAAGCCTATCCCATCCCATCCCATCCCATCCCATCCCATCCCATCCTATCCCATCCCATCCCACTTGTCAAGCTGGGGGGCTATCATGTGGGACACTAGCAGGTGTGCAAGAGAGTCACATTACCTGGGGCCTTCAGGAAAATGTCCACAAAGGAATAATGAGGGTGGGGTGGTGATGAGGGCAGCCAGATGGGAGGTGAATTCCTGGTTTCCCCTAGAGTGACTTGTCTGTTTAGAATACAAGATTTCAAAGAAATCCCAGAAGTTGTTCTGGCACCAGACCCGGAACTAACAGATGTTTATTCACCTTGAGGGCCTGCTATTCCTTCTCTTTGGGAGTGCACAGTGACACTGAAATTGCCACCGTCTCAGTGGTGGCAGGATGAATGGCTGCTGCTCCTCTGCTACATGATGAGACTGGTATCTGTGTTCATTTGAATTTTCATTTTTTCAGTTTTAGGAAGAATGAAGCTGCCTAAGTATTTTCGCTGTCTGGGTGATACTGTGGATAGAAACTGGCTGTACATTATCGTGATGGACAGAATTTCATTTTATCAGTGTAGGATACCTCTAGAGAGGCAAGGCGAGCTGTCAGATTTTATTGCTTTAGCTCCAGGAATATTTCTTTCCAAGCTGATGTAAAAAAATATTTCTGTTTCCACCCTGATTTCAGAATCATGAGGTTTTCCATGAGGACCGCTCTATATTATACTTCTAAAACACTGGAATGCAATGATTCTGATGTAATGTGAAGCTACTGGGGAACCTAGTCAGTTTTGTATTTGCTCATCCTTACACATTTCATCCATAACATTTCACTTTCCTGAATGTACATAAATGATTTCCCAACTTGCTTCCATGAGAACTGCAAAAGGTTTGTCTCTTTAATCAGTGTGATATTAATAGGCTGTCTGTTATCTTTGCAGGCTTATTTACTCCGTACATGTTTAGAAGCTTCCTCATAAAATGGTCAGCCAGGTCTCGACAATATTCAGGAACTGTAACAGCACATTATTTATGGAGAAAAAAACCAGTAAAACTACAGTATCTCTCTCTTACTCCTGCTTTATCAGCCGATGTCTGTTAGAGCTTTGTTCATAGTTTTTTTTAGTTTTTATTTTAAAGACTACCTTATTATTTTGAATATTTATATATTCAAGAATACTGATTTAAGCACAAACTGAACTTTGATTCATTAGAGCTCAGGTACACATGAAAGATCTTGCAGGGACTATTGCAAGCATTTATTCTGCTATGCATGGAGGGTATGCCCTTTCAAACCCCTCCCCATTTTGTTTACTGGAAGGTAATTTCATACTTCCTTGTGAGCAAAATTTCTGCCAGCCACACAGCTAATGTAATCATTGCCCATCTGCTACAGTGTTTCTGTGCCAACAGGATATTAGAGAAGTTATCTCCTTCTTAGGTAGTCCAGGCTGTCCTGACATTTATCTATATTTATTACGGGTTTGCATATCAGAGTAATGTCTTCTTTTGCTGCTGCAAACATGTAAGTCTGCTTGTCTGGCCCTATCTGTGCCTATATATTTTTATCAACATGTGTCTTTCAACTTTTTTTGAGTGAGCCAGAATGTTTGCAGAGATGTCAGTATCTGGGTAACCTGCTTTACATAGAATATAGCAGAACCCTGTAGAGAATTTCAGCTTCTTGGATTCCTGTCAGCTTGGGAGTGCATTCCCTAGAATACTGACATGTCACACAGAAACTGCATGTCCTTGGGAAAAGACTTGTTTGATCCCTGAGTAGTGACAGCCACATTAGATATTGCTTCTCATAAATGAACCAGAGTGCATCCTGATCCCCCCTTGGTCTTCCTCTGGTATCTTCATTTTTCTTCACCTTTTCCATTTTCCTCACTGGTCACCTAGTGGAATGCAGGGAAATCACTCCCGTTCAGTCAGCAATCCTCTCAGATTACTAATTGTAAACCACAAATGCAATCCCGGCTGCCTTCCTTTCCATTTTACTTTCTTGGATAGGAATTATTCTCTAACTGAAAGTTTTTTTCCTTCCTTTCCCAGGCCATTTCTCAAATGTTCATTGCTTTCACTTGGCATGGGAGTGCAGTGATCTCCTGCACTGGTCCAATGGTCAGCTCTCTGCAGTGCTCCATTGCCTTTGTTGACCAGATGTCATGGTTTAACCCGAGCCAGCAACCAAACACCACGCAGCCGCTCGCTCACTTTGAACTTCCAGGCTGTCCAGTACAGCAGAACAGAAACAGCAGCAACACACTAGCCATCTGCCAGCCCAGGTGCATCACCATGGCTGTTATCAAAACGTTCACAGGCACAATTCAATGAGGTGATAAGCTGTACAGCACTACAAGAAGCAGTGAAAGCAAAAAGTGGCCAATAACAAGCACTAGACTCGAATGTACAGACAGGAGAGAGAGCCCTATGGCAAGCACAGGTGCCTGCTCATTACCAGCTAAACAACACTTACAAATATAAATTCAATCTAGCACACCCCGATCAGATCTGTCATTATCTCAAACCCTTTGGGCCCCATGTTGGTGCCAAAACGGACTGTTGTGATTTAATCCCATTGAGAAATCAAGCCCCAGGCAGCCACTCACTCATTTCCCCTTCAGCAGGATCAGGGAGAAAATTGGAAGGGTAAGAGCTAGAAAACTTAGGGTTGAGATAAAGACAGTTTAATAGGGAAAGCAAAGGCTGCATAAACAAGGAAAGCAAAACAAGGAATTAATTCACTGCTTCCCATGGGCAGACAGGTGTTCAGCCATCTCTGGGAGAACAGGGCCCCATCATACATGATAGTTACTTGGAAAGACAATTGCCATCACTGCAGATGTGCCCCCTTTCTCCTTCTTCCCCCCAGTTTTATGTACTGAGCAAGAATGTCATATGGTGTGGAATATCCCTAGGGTCAGTTTGTTTCACCTGTCGTGGCTTTATCTCCTCCCAACCTCCCATGCACCCAAAACTTCCTTGCTAGTGTGGCAGTAAGAAAAGCAGAAAAGCCCTGGTCAGCAATAATAATAATAATAAAAAAATCCCTATATTATCAACTCTTTGTTCAGCACAATCCAAAACAGAGTCCCATACCACTTTGAAGAAAGTTTGTTGGGGTAGGCGGTGGTTCCACAGAACCCCTGATAAAGGATATAGAGGTGAAGGATTTTGACTTAGACACTTTGAAGCCGTTTCCCTGAGGAAAAACAGGGGCCGTGAAAGACTTGAAAAGGTGCCAGAACTGACCAGTGAGAAAAGAATGTAAATAAGGAATAAACATCCAATTATATGTGAAGGCTAGTAATAAATTATAGATAGGGAGCTAATAACAGAAAGGCATGTAAGGTTCTGTACGCAGTGTGTGAGTGCAGTATGTGTGAGAAAGAGAAATTATTAAACTGGACGAAGCAATAAAAGCTGACTGTTGGACCATCATCATAAAAATGCCTGGTTTTTATTTTGTGGCCGTCCTAACTATTACAACAAAAGTTAACTCTACCCAAGCCAAAACCAGCACACCAGACCTCCATAAACTCTTAAAGGCACTTAGAAACTCATCCTCCATGGAAGCAGATGCTTATAGTGTCACCATCTAGAGTGGGTAGGCAGTTCTAGGTAATGGGGCCTCAATTTACCTGTGCCAGATTTAGTATTTAAAACTGCAGCAGACTCATCCTCATGGTTCACATGACTGTCTGCCATTTACATAAAGCCTGTTTAGAAGAATACTGTCTTCTAAAGGACTGTTCTTCCAGTAAAGCAAAAGTTCAGTTGTTCAGTTTCTCCTGGCTCATTCTGAAGCTACAGCATTACAGAAACAAGTTTTCAAGAAAAAAACGAATGTCCACATCCAAAGAGTAGTGTTGGTGAATGGTGAATGGTTCAATGTCTGAATGGAGACTAGTGATGAGTGGTGTCAGTCAGTGTTTCAGATTGGGACCAGTACTGTTTAATACCTTTATCAGTGGCATAGACAATGAGGGTGAGTGCACCCTCAGCAAATTTGCAGGTAACCCAAGCTTAGTGGTGCAATTGACAGTCCTTGAAGACTAGATGTCATTCAGAGGAAGCTGGACAAGATTGAGAAGTGATCTCATGGGAGTCTCATGAGGTTCAACAAAGCCAAGTGCAAGGTGGGGTGGGGCAAGTATCTGGGATGGGGCAAACCCCAGTACAAATACAGACTGAGGGATGAAGGGATTGAGAGCAGCCCTGCCAACAAGGGTTTTGGAGTACTGGTGGATGGAAACCAACTTGAGCCAGCAATATGTGCTTGCAGCCCAGAAAGACAAATGTATCCTGGGCTGCATAAAAAGAAGAGATATCTCATCAAGTGTGGTCAGTAGATCAAGAGAGGTGATTCTAACCCTCTACTCTGCCCTTGTGAGGCACCACTGTGATGGTGTGCTCCCCACCCTGCCTTCTTCTGCTTGAGCAATAGCCACCAGTGGTGGTCGTAATGCCTTTGTCCGGCTTACAGATAACAACACAATAGTTAAGGGCCATAAATCTTGCTCAATGGCTAAGGGCAGTAAGTCTTGCTCAACGGCTCAAGGCTATTTGAACATGCAACAACACAAAATATGGCTGGCATATAAGTCAACCATCTTCTTCCATAAATAGCAGACACCCCAGGGCCCATTGGGCTGTCCTGCATGGCAGCAGACTGCATACCAGGATGTCCCCTTAAATAGGAAACACCTTCCAGGGTTACTGCTCATGGCTGAGAGATTCCTTGCTGCAACAGATTCTTGGTAAGTGATTAATAGCATGCTGAACTTCGAAATCATTGCTAAGTGATATAAAGGATTGATTGTGCTTAGATAATCCTCTAGACATAAACCATTGACCAAGTGTGGGTTTAGAAAGTTTAGAAAGCAAGGGAGTGCTTTCTGAACCTCATGACTCAACAGGAGGGTTTGCCTGACAGTTTTCTCCTCTATGCAGTAAGAAATCATGTGTAACTTGATTTGTAACTTGTTACTTGATTGTAATCTTGTTAAATCACTGTCACATTTAGTATCAGGCTTTGTTAAATTGCTGGTTTATCTCAATAAACATATTGGTACTTCTCTCTTATGAGTGAAGTGCATCACTTAATCTGTGATACCCTCCTGCAATACTGCACTCAACTCTGGAGTCAGCCCAGGAGAGACACAAACCTGTTGGAGTGAGTCCAGAGGAGGGCCACAAAAAAGATCAAAGTGATGGAACAACTCCCCTATGAGGAAAGATTGAGGGAGCTGGGGTTGTTCAGTCTGGAGAAGAGAAGGCTCCAGGAAGACCTTGTTGTGGCTTTTCAGTACTTAAAGGAGTCTTACAAGAAAGATGGGGACAGGCCTTTTAATAGGGTCTGAAGCAATAGGACAAGACATAATGGTTTTAAACTAAAAGAGAGTAAATTCAGACTAGGTATAAGAAAGAAATTTTTTACAATGAAAGTGTTAAAACACGGCAACAGGTTGCCAGAGGGGTGTTAGATGCCCCAGCTGTGGAAACAATAAAGATCAGGTTGAATGTGGTTCTGAGATGCCAGATCATGTTGAAGATGTCCCTGGTCACTGCAGAGGGCTTGGACTAGATGACATTTAAAGGTCTCTTCCAACCTAGACTGTTCTATTTGAAATCATGTTGAGATCTCATGCTTAAAGGGATTGCCTTGAGTTAAAAAAATCAATAAACAAAAGACCAAGAAACCAATTGATTCTTCGTTATTGGGAGGACTGTTAATTAATGTGGAACAGAACCTCAAGAGACAGGCAGACCAAAGGAGCAATTATTTTTGGCACAGCAGTGCATTGTTGTTCCTCTCCTAAAAACTCCTTGAACATCTGTGATTACCTGTCTTCCTTTCTCAGTTTTGTGACTGCCCTCCTTGAAAGTTCTTGTTGCACAAGATATGCAAGAGAACACAGCCCTGATGAGGGATAAGCAGGGTAGTTCTCCGTTACAGGAAAACTGGGTCAAGTGTGCATCATATTATTTATGCTTTCATTTAGAGCATAATATCTGTCTCTGAGTGGGATCTTCTCTGTGATTTTGGAAGTTCAGAGGGACTTTTTGATTAATCTCTAGTTTTTCATTTTGGGTTTTTTTTTTTTTTTGGTCATTCCAGAAAATATGTGGGAGATTAATATCTGTTCATGATTCTTTTTAGGCTAATTTTCTATGACAAAGGTTGGCAAGAAATGCTATTTCACTTGAAACGTTGAAGCTTTTCTACAGCTCTCAGAAGAAATCCTAAATAATTTGAACTTTGCTCAGTATTTTGATATAATAAGGGAAAATAACTTTTTTGGAAGCTGTATTATGTGACTTCAGTCAAAAGTCTGTAGTTTCGGTCATAGGCAATTACAAGGTTATGACATTTTGCACTTTAAAACTAACTGTATCAACAGTGAATGTTATGAATGTTTTTATTTTATCTTCAAACAGAAAGTTTATTTCCCCTCGTAGGACAGATCCAGTTCTTCAAGGCAGCATAATGTGATTCCTTAGTGATTTCTGAATGCAGCAGGGGGAGTCCTTGTCCTCAATCCTCAGCCCAGCCTCTGTCACACCCCTAAACAAGCCTTGGTCCAGAAAAAGCTCCCTCCACAGACTGAGAGGGAAAATAGCCAGTGAGCTTTTGACACTATGGGAAGCCACAGGCTCTTTTGTTTTATGTAGTATATTATATAGTAAAACCAGTGTTCTGGTATCAGATGACATCTGAGCTGTAAGAGGATTCATGGTTACAAGCAATACCAAAAGTCAAACTTGCAGAATTGCTGCATCTCTTGCCTGAGACCCCATGACCACTTCCTTCAGGGTGCCTGCTGAGCGACATGAATGAACAGGGAAGCCCCTGGATCTTCCCCTTCACTATTTATCTCAAAGCTGCATGCAGGCTTTTACTTACCCATCTTGCTGCTGTCCCAAAGTCCTTATGCTCTGTGGCAGACCTCTGTGGGGTGCTGGTGCACGTCCCTGTAAGGCTGTACTATGAGTCTTACCAATCTTAAAGAAAAGTTAGTCTAGGTTTGCCTGGCAGAAGGAATTGATCCCTCCAATTTCAGATTATGGTGGACACAGTTGAGCCATTTCTGTTCTATTGCACTCTCTGCAAATCTAGCACAGAACGATATTTCTTTATTGTTGTCTAGTCCTGAAAAGCATTGAGTTTGACCATTGTCAGACCAGCATAGGATCAGAAGGGACACTGGTCAGTAGTTCATTCCTCTGCCACAGGTGAGAATGAACTGTGTCTATATCATTACTGGAGAAATCAGAAGTTACTACTACTAGCCTTTTCTTAAAGACTTATGTGAGGAGATGGGCACTTCCTTTTTGGGTTCTCTCCCATGTGAATGTCGTAGTTTAACCCCAGCTGGCAACTAAGCACCATACAGCTGCCAGCTCACTTCCTGCTGGTGGGATGGTGGGGACAATAGGAAGGGTAAAAGGTGAGAAAGAAACTTGTGGGTTGAGATAAAGATAGCTTAATAATTGGAAAGACATTTCAAAAATTTTAAGGTAAAGAAAAAGAGTAAATCAACAGAGAGAGGAAAATAAAACCCAAGGAAAACAACCATTGCAAATGAAAGCAATTGCTGACCATCAACAGTACAATGGCCAGCCAGTCCCTGAGCAGTAGCCCCTGCCACTAGCCTCCCCCTAATTTTTATTTATGTGCATGATGTCTTATAGTATGGGATATCTCTTTGGTCTGGTAGGGTTAGCTGTTCCAGCTGCGTCGCCTCCCCGCCTTTAGTGCACCTGCAGCCTGCTCGCTGGCACAGCAGTGTGAGGGGCAGAGAACACCTTGATGCTGTGTAAGCACTGTTTAGCAGTAACTGAAATATCAGCATTATTTTCAGCACAAATCCAAAACACAGCACTGTCGTGGTTTTGCCTTGGGTTAATTTGCTTTCCACCCCCCCCTACAATTATTACTAGTTGAGAGAAGGTTTTTGCAGACAAAAGAGACACGATTTGGGGAAAATAGTATGAATGTTTATTACTAGTAAAACAAAAACTATTAATAAATTAAAAACTAAAGAATTATATCTACAACAATTTCTACTCAAGTAAAGTGCTATATATTTACAGAAATACTCCTCCCCCCCTTATACCAGTCTAAGGAGGAGAAGTGGTTTCAATCTCCATTTTCGGAATTCCAACTCTCTCTCTCCAGTAACAAATCTTTAGTAGCAGTAGCATTCTTGTTGCAGCTGGAACTGTTTTTCTCTCTCTCTCTTGCTCTGTGTCGGCCTCCAGGGCTGGGCTTACCCCCCTCCTGGGCTAAGACCGAAGGCTGGGGGTTACCCAGGTCCTGAAGGGTTTTCCTTCCACAGGCTTGCAAGGGGACACTTGTTTACTATGGATCTTCACCACAGGGTTACAGGGGATAATGGCTTAAGAGTTCACCCCTGTTTCCCTATAGAGGTCCCTCCCCATGGGAGAAACAGTCCTTGATAGACTTCTCGGCATGGGTCTAGCACGGATCCACACACACACAGATCCCAACATCTCACATGGGCCGTCTCGCTCCAGCATGAGATTCTTTCTCTCTCTTAAAGTTATAAATTTTCAACAGCAGTATGGATCCACACACACACGGATCCCAAGCTTATCTGAGCCGTCTTCGCTCCGGCATAAGCATCATCCCTTTCAAAGGTCAAAGTCTTCAACAGGACTCTGCCTCACCTCAGTCCTTTTCATGAAGTCTCAGTTCTCTTTGGTACATCCACAGGCTCCTCTGTCAGCCGCAGGGGGGGGTGTCCTTACTCCAACAAATTTTTACAAGTAGCAGGGATTACTTTTCAGTCTTTTCCCTGCTGAGGAGAGAGAGCGAAAAGGGGAGAAACAGCTCTCCCCCCTTCGAATTTCTTCTCTCTCCTCTGGCTGCCAGCTTCGACCTTGGAAGTCCCTTATCTCTCGGCTGGAATTCTTCCACAGCGGTTTCTGTCCAAACAGTTCGTCTTTTAAACTTTTTTTTTCTTCACTCTCTTACTAGAGAGAAAGGGAGGCTTCAGTGCTACACCTGCTTCCCCCTCCCCCTGGCCCAAGCCGGGGGAGGAGAGGGCCTTGGCCATCTTTGGGCCTGTCGCTTCTCTCCCCTACATGGCTGCTGCCCCTAATTTTAACTGGACAACAAGTCTTCTCTTCTGTTTTCCTAAAGATGTAATTAGCAAAGGCGTCACTGGACTTTTGATTGGCCTTTTTGTCCATAAATTACCTGGACAAAACCATCCTCAGCCCCAGGGATGGGCTGGTGGGCAAAACCATGACGAGCACCACACATTTTTTAAAACTAAGAAGAAATTTACTGTATCCCAGCAAAAAATCATTACAGTGAACTTGGACTTTTTGAGCAACTTCTGCCTAACTGTACTTGATCAGAACCTTCTATCCATTTGCATTCAGCTTCTTTATGTATAGGGAACAAACATAATCACACCTTTTACTTTGGGCTCTAGCATAGCAGAAATTTTCCCCCCCCAGCACAGCAGAAATTTCCAGATATTCCCAGCAGTGTCTGAATTCTGTTGGTAGACTCCCACTGACTCTACTGGGAAAAGGGAAGGGTAAATCCTGAGTTATATATTGAAATCTTTATTTGGATGTAGTCTGTGTTGTCTTAATGGTACATGAACACATGCTTTGTATGATGTTTTTAACCAGAAAACAAAATTAATCTTTGTTGAAGTGCAGCACAGAGTACAGATAATAAAAGAGTCACTGCATGCTGATATTGACACCTTGGAATTACTTATTAGTAATTTTTTCTGCTCCTATTACTAATGTGTTTTGGAGTCTCACTTCAACTGTCTAGTTTTCACAGTTGACAAGCTTTAAGTTTAGGTGTTCCTGCTTGAGCAGGGAAGTTGAACCATATATTCTTCAGAGGTCCCTCCCAACATGAACCATTCTGTGATTCTATGAAAACTTGCATTTCCCACAACTTTTGTTGACATGCCAACTAGTAATGCTTGCAGGGAAGCAAGACATCAGGGAGGCAAGACCTGGTGGGCAGAAGAGTCACCAATAGTCTTTCTCCTGGGCTGTTGTTCCCCGTGTTGGAGATAATGCTGTTAAGAATTACAAAGAAACACTGAAACTGTACCCTGAAATGCAAAAGTCTGATGTGGATCTTAGTTTACTTTGCTAGAAGCCTATAACACATAGTACCTCTTAGGAATTCTTTTGTTAGTGAGAAGCTCTGTCTCTTAGTCTGCCCACTTCTCAGTCCCAGAGGTATCTCCATTGTGCAGTGTTATCTACATGGCCATTTATATGTTGACTGATTGCTTTTTTTAACTGAAAATATGAATGTGTGTAATTGGTGTATCTGAGATCCTGCAAGGATTATTTAATTCCTTTGTCTTTAGCAAGGAATTTTTAATTCTTTGACTTTAGTTGTCTCTCTTTTGGCTAACATTAGCCTTTTGCCATTCACGATCTCATGTATCTTTGGGGTGTGTGTGGATTCTTCTGTGTGTGAATGCATGTGAAATTTCTTAAAATAGGTAAATATGTTAATGTTGCCTACAAGACTGACAAAGCAACCTGTACATTTGGCTAGTTACAGACTCCTTTCAGTAATACATGTGTATATTTAAACAGAGTTATAAGGTTGTCTCGCCACTTGCGTAAGACCCTTGTGAAAGGCCAGAAGATGCAATTTCTGTGAAAACTTGTTTGCTGTCTGTTATCTTGTAACAGCCAGCCAATCTGCAGCTGAGGGCTGCTAACAAGTTTATAGCCACTGGGGAGAAAAACAGCTTTTCTTAAAGAAACGGTGTTGAGTTTATTGAGCTGTTAGTCGAAGCCTCAGGCTGCAATTTTTTAGCTGTCAAATAGAGAGCTTCTGTTTTGCTTATTATTATTTTGGTTGCAGGCTAGATTAAAATGTACACAATTTATTTTTGCATTAAAAATCTTAATTGTTCAATAATTTAATACTGGGGAAAGTATAAATGATCTGCTCTTGAGTATTAAGGAAAATCGGCGAGGCATGCAGCGGCAGCAATGGTAAGTCCCATGGCTGAGGGTGGATCAAAGGGTACAGGGAGTTCCTGATGCTGGGGACACATCAGGGCAGAGAGCTCCTGCCTGCAGATGGCAGATCTAGTGAGAGAGGCTTATGCAGCTGGCCAAGAGCAACTGTGGGAGATTGCAATGTCTTTGGGGAGCACTGTGACCAGGATGGGCAGATGGGGATTGAGCGGGCAAACAGGGATTGTGAGGCTGCAGCACAGGGACTGAGTGCAGCAGTTTGCACAGAATGGCATGTGAGAAGGGCTGTGCACCCTGCTTGTAAGCCCACAGCCCAGGGAAGTGCTCTAGGTCTCTGCCATAATGGTGGGCCCTTGCCTCAGATATAAAACCAGCATTTCTGCAGAGAGAGTCCCTGAGATGTCTGATGCTTCCACGCAGGTGGAACTGGTAAGGAAGGAGACTTAAGTACAGAGAGTAGGTTACAATGAGTTCACAAACCCAGAGTAAAGGTAAGCACCCCCAAAAGATGTCCACAGGCACTAGGTTGCATTAGGTGGCTGAGTTGCAGTAAACAGTTAAAAGGCTGCACAGTATTGGAGGAGCTGAGACAGATAAGTGGTTTCAGAATCATAAACCTCTCACAAACACCACAGAGAGTGAGGCATCTTTGGCCCTGGTGACCCACAAAAGTCGGACTCTGCTTCATTCCCACCTTCCAGCATTACAGCCAAAATCAGATATGAAGCTTTAACAGCTGTAGATACCCATGAGCAAAGTCTGCAAGGAGAAACTATACCAACAGCACACAGTGGATACCACAAAAAGAAATGAAGAGTGCTTGAAGTGGGTGACTCTCTGTTAAGCGGCATTGAGGCACCCATCTACTGATCTGACAGTAGGACATTCTTTGATGACTCTAGACTGTTCAGAAAGGGTTAGGATTAGGATTAGGGTTGCCCTGTCTAGAAGGGGCAAGACAATCTTTGGTAGCAGGCTGGACAACTTGGTGAGGTGGACTTTAAAGTGGAGGACTACGAGTGTGGGGTCCAAAGTGTCAACACATGCCATTGCAACCAACTGGGTAATAGGTCAGGCCAACCAGAGCAATGACAAATTTTCCTTATCCTACTGCCCAAATGAAAACCAGAAGACAGCCACCTCATACCTCAAGTGTGTGTTTAGCAGTGCATGCTGCTTGGGGAACAACCAGGAGGAACTGGAACTCCATGCATCAGTCAGAAAGTTATTATATCACAGGAATAACTGAAACATGGTGGGACTTCACCGTGGTGGGAATTCACATGACTGGAGTAGGAAGAGAAGAAGAGGAAGAAGAGTCATGCTTTATGATAAGGAGAACCTAAATATACAGAAGTCAACTACAGCTACTGTTGAAGTGCTATAGCATACCTCTGGATCAAGATCAGAGGGGTCATCTCTAAGATCTGCCCATCTTACAGTTGGCATCTGTTACCAACCTCCAAACCAGGATGATAAGGCTAATGCAATATTTGAGTCACTGAAGCAAGTTTGGGGTCGATGGAATCTGGCTCTTATGGGTGACTTCAACTATTGTTATATTGCAATGTTAGTGATAGCCTTGGTTACAGTGATTACAATATTGTGGAGTTTGGGATCATGTTACGTATGCTGAGGGTTAGTACTAAGACAAAAGGTTTAGATTTTAGAAGACCAAACCTCAGCTCACCCAAAACTCACTTGAGAGGGATTATGTTGGAAGCTTCCATGGAGGATAAAGGAGCTAGTGAGTGCTAGGAGTTTTTCAAGAATGTCCTGGAAGCACAAGAACATCTAATTCCCTCTAAAGGCAAGCGAAGTAGGTGCAGTAAGAGACCACCTTGGCTTAACTGTGATCTTCTGTGTTTGCTCAAAACCAAAAGAGACGCATACCAGAGATGGAAAAGTGAATGAATACCCACTGGGGACTACAAGAGCATTGTCAAGGTGTGCAGAGATGGAGTTAGAAAAGCAAAAGCTCAGCTTGAATTAAAATTGGCCAGAGATGCCAAAAAACATTGGAAAGGGTTCTCATGTAAACAAAAAGCAGAAACAGAAGGAAAATATTGGTGAGGAGAGGTGAATTAGTCACCAACAACACTGAAAAAGCAGAGGTTCTCAATGCTCTCAATGCTCTGTCCGTACCAGCACTGTTGGGTCTCAGGCCTTGGGAGCAAAAATCCAGGTTGATGAGAACACAGACCCAGGACCAGTGAATGATCTGGTGTGTGAACTATTACCTTGACTTGTACAAATCAGTGGGCCCTGCCAAATTCACCCAAGGGTGTTAAGAGAGTTGGCTGATGTCATTGTAAGGCTGCTCTCCATAAGCTTTGAGAAGTTGTGGAAACTGGGGCAACCCAGAAGGCTGCAAGAAGGCTAATGTCACCTGCATCTACAAGAAGGGCTTAAAGGAGGCTCCAGGAAATCATAGGCTCATCAGTCTTACTTCAGTCCCTGGGAAAGTTGTCGTTGGAAAAAGCCAGCATGGGTTCTCCAAGGACAAAGTGTGCTTGACAAACCTGTTCGCCTTCTACAACAAAGGAACCTGTTCAGTTGAAGAATTGGTAGTGGTACTTGATGAAGTGGTAGACATTATCTACCTGAATTTTTCCAAGACTTTCAATACTGTTTCCCACAACCTCCTTCCAGAGAGACTGATGCATTATGGCCTAGAGAAGGAGTCCATATGGTGGATGGGAACTGACTGACAGGCTACTCACAGAGGTGGGTGGCAAATAGCTCCTTTTCAAACTGGGAACTTGTCACAGTAGAGTCTCCCAGGGATCAACATTTGGCTCAACACTGTTTAATATCTTCATAAGTGATCTGGATGATAGGATCAAGTATACTCTGATCAAGTGTACTCTGATCAAGTGCACTTTGTTTCCCCCAAACTGAGTGGAGAAGTGAACACTTGGGAATGGAGAGCCACTCTGCATGAAGACCTGGACAGGCTGGAAGAGTGAGCTACTGAGAACCTCATGAAGTTAACAAAGACAAGTGCAAGGTCTTGCACCTGGGAAAGCATAATCCAGGAGTACAACACAGGTTGGACTCTACCCAGCTGTTGGGGAGAAACTCTGGGGGAAGGGACCTGGTGGACAAGCAGTTTGATATTATGCACTGTCTGCTGCAGCAAAGAAAGCCAGCAGGATCCTGGGTTGCATCAAGGGAGTGATAAAGATGTCATTATGTCAGTTGTGATAAATCTGTCATTATTCCACTCTACTCAGCATTTGCCAGGTAACACCTGGAATTTTGTGCCCAGTTTTTGTCCCCATTACACAAAAAAGATGTTGACAGAGAGAGAGGGTCCAGAGAAGAGCTGCAAAAATGATCCAAGGACTGGGAAGCCTGCTATGCGAGAAAGGCTGAAAGAACAGAGTTTGTTCGACCCTGAAAAAAGAAGGCTTAGAGGAGACCTTTTCACCACGTTCCAGTGTTTAAAGGGTGGCTACAAAGAAGACAGAGACTTGATTTTTACAGTCAAGTAGAAAAGACAAGGGATACTGGGTACAAGTTACTCCTGGGATGATTCCAGTTGGACACAAGATAAACATTTTTCCCAATGAGAACAACCAACCATTTGAATAATCTCCCCAGGGAAGTGGTAAATTTCCCAATTTTGGACATTTTTAAGATTCAGATGGACAGAGTGCTGTGCAGATGATCCTTGAGGTCCCTTCCAAATTGGTATTCTATCATTCTATGAAAATACTTTTTTATATTTACTGTAAAAGCTACGTATGGTTTTTTCCAATTGTTCAAGGATAGTTTTACTTTTTTTTTTTTTTCTTTTTTTTTTTTTTTTTTTTTTATGGTATACCTATTTATGCACATTTAGGTTCCATTAAAAAAAACCCAAACAAACAAAACAGCTTAAGCACCTCAATTTAAGCCTTGATACCAGATGCAGTTACTCAATAGTGGAATTGTCAGGGAAACATTTTTAAATAGCTAAATGCAGCATCATGAATCAGGAATAGAGAAAGTGGGGATTTGACAGGATGTGGTATTTCTCTATGAGAAGCTGTAATTCAGAAAAGGAAACTGGAAGTCTTCATCTCAGACTAAGTGTATGGTAAAAAGAATTAATGGCATCCTTGCATACATGAAAAGGAATACTGAGTAGGTTCAGGGCAATTATCCTTCTACTGTTCTTGTCAGTGAAAGTGGTCTTATATAACTGTAACCATCTCAATTGATCTGATTTTCCCACTGCAGGCTTTTTCTCTAATATCTTTGGAGGAAAAAGCTATATGGCTAGCATAGATGATGTGCCTAACATAAAGGTAACTCAGGCTAAATGAGATGAACCCTATTCATGGGCCAGCAATGTTCAGAGTTTATGCAAGGCGTATAGCTTCCAGATTCCACTTCTGTGAGGTTAAGAGAAATCCTCTTGTGCTATTGTGCTCTTGTCCTTTCTTTATCATTCAGATTTTAGGAAAATTTGGCAGAGATCTTCGTACTATTATGTCATGTTTTCTCTTCTACTGTTTATCATCAGGAAAATAGTTGCTTGTGTCCATATTCAAACTGTGAGTGATGGCACCAGACTCTCCATATTTAGACTGAATGGGGCAGGGCCTGGACACTTTCTTGTTTCAGGCTCTCAGAAAATTCCTGCAGATAGCTTTGCATCCTTTACTGTCATATGAAAGGCTTATTTTTGCAATCATACATGAGATTACTACTAAAGTGAGGGAAAAAATCCAAGAAAAATTATGTACAGGTCAGAAGCTGCTCTTCCCTTTCCTTCTGTTCCTTCTGTCTAGCTCCATAGTGCAGAGCACTGGAAAGTAATGAGAAGAACTTGGGGTTGTCACACATATCACTCTTTGTGATGGCACCCTTTTTCTCCTTGTGGATCAGTATAGCTCCTGGGAAAGCAGAACCCTGCTGTGCTTGGTGTCACTAGCATTGCTATAACAATAACACAACCAGCGATAATAACAGTGTGCTAGAAAACTTAATAGCTGTAGAATGAAAAAGGTAAATAATGCTCCCTCATTCAATGACACACATGTATCCATTAACTGTAATTATGTACAAAGCTAATTTTTCAGATTTGACTAATTGAAAATTGTTTTGCCCAAGAGACAGTGCCTTTTCTTGCTAGGTTTTCATGATAATGCGGAATGAGATATTTGTGTTACCACTCCTAGCTTGTCAGAGCACTGCTTCAGTGAAGAAATAACTTCTAATGATTTATGTAGTAATCCTTCTTGAGTCCTGACGGAAACAGGGAACTTACAAGTATTTTAGTCCTTCCAAAAGCCTTTCCCCCCCTCTTTTTCTCTGTGTTATCTCTGAAAGAAACCCAGTCCCACAGGCACTTCACCCATGCATATTTTCCCATGAGAAGAGAGGAAAAAATTTGATTGAAATAATGAAGTCTAGGTAAATAAATAGATATTTTCCTATATCTAAGTCTTGGCAGTTAGTTTGAAAACTGCAGGAAATACATACATATTTTATTTGTCCTTTTGGAATTATGAGGCACAGATAGGGCTAGAACAAATGAAAGGTTTGGTTCAGGGATGGATACTGTAATGACATGTAAGGCAAAACAAATGTAGTGCCTCCGATATGACAGGTCGTTGTTTCCCTTTTGAACTTTTTACTGTAAAGTTTAGAGGAAATGTGATGAAACTTGATGACAAACCAACTTAAAATTCCGTTATGAATAGGCTTCCTACATTAGTAACAGACTTAATCCGTTATTGCTACATGTGCTTCCATACTTCGTTCCTGTTTCTCTTTCTGGTGTTGCTCAGAAGGATTGAGCAATCATTTGGGTTTATTAATATACTCCAGCTATGATGAGACTAGTGCAAGTCATCAGCACTCAGGCAACGCACTGGTAAATGTAAACAAATCTCACACTCTGAACCGATGACATTAACAACACATTTTCTTCGTCCTGCAATAGTGTTTGCGTTGCTCATATTGTGTTTGGGTCACTGGTGTGTTCAGATTGGTTTAGCTTGCATTGAAATTAATGGCAGCCACAGATGTGCAGGATACTTTTCAATATTCTACCAATAACTAACCAATACCTCAAAATATGGCTTAGCATCTATTGTTTCCAGATAAAAGTGAAACTATAATGGAGGTTCCTTGGTGCATTCCTAGTTCACCTGATGAACCCACATTCTGTTCTGCCAGGGGATGTTAACGGTGCCAGTATTAACAAGAGTATTCTTTAGACCTGTGTAAAACATGGAGATTAAAAAGTTAGTACCAAAATAGCCATCTTGTGAATCAGCCTCTTAGTGATATCAGAGAAGTGGGTTAATTAAGAAATCATTAAAAACTTCCCAAAACCTCAGAATACAGAAAAGTGAATGACTGAGATTTTCAGCTATGACATGCAGAGAAGAATCTGAATTTTTCAGAGCAGGTTATGAAGCTATTCATCACAATGTTTTTTTGCAGTCTTTTTGGAAAGATCTGGGTCCCATAACCAGAAAAAATATTAACTGTATATGAATGCAACCCTGTGTTTCCAGTACAAACTCAGAAGAGGAGAAAGATGAGTTTGGGTGGTTGGGGTGAAATCAGATGAGGGAGAGTGAAAAAGGCATCTAGCATAGACTACTGGACAAGTTTATAAAGAGTTTGTGCTTTGTATTCACAAATGATGCCTTCAATAAATGGATGGGACTTTAAACACTAGTTCAGATTTCTTGATATTAAGAGAAAACCAAATTGAGTTGTTGATTTAATGATAGACTTCTATTACCATATCCTTAAAATAGTAATTTTTATGGGCTATTTAATGGCAAGCTATCTCCAATTAATTGTTTTGCTAATGGTGAAAAGTTAAATAAGACAGAAATTTTACATGTGTTCTGGTGTGAGACATGATGACTGAGAATTTATTACTTCAGGGAAGTAGTTTTGAACTTTACTAGGGGTTGCTGACTAATCACATTACTCATTTGCTTTTTTTCCTCTGAAAGGCGGTAACATTTTAGCATGCGTATTTGAATGGGAAACTGGACAGAATCCTATATAAACTACTTCCACAGATTCAGCCTGTTACTCCATCCTACGGGGAAGTTATAAGGTAAGAGTTATATGGCTCGCTGGATAACTCTATAGATGCCAAAGACATATTTTATGTTATAGTCAGGAGGTCCTTATTTTTCTACTATTTGCTATTTAAGTGCTAACTTAGGAAAAATGCTTGAAAGTACCTTTGTGATAAAAGCATATTCTTTAGGCTTTGTAGATTTAGCTTATCAATTACATTAAAATAAGAAAGAATAGAATAATAGAAATCATAGACAATTTTAAAAGAACTAAAAGGGAAAAATTGTTATAGCATTTCAAAATTTGTATTATTGGTAAAATAGAATTTACTCCTAGTGAGCCAGATTCTGGTCTCCTTGTTCTTGTCAGGTGTCTTTTTAGCTTTTTCACTCTTAGTTAATGGATCTGGGAAGTAAATTTTTCCAAGTGTGAGTCTGAGCAGTTATTCGTAATTTCACCTTCCGAAGCAAACCTCCAAGAAATGATAACTCTGAATAATGTGTGGGGCTGTCAAAAAATCTCTGCTTCACTGCTATCAGTCAGTGACTGAGAAGGGCTCTTTGGGACCTTCTGTGATATCACTGAGATGAGAATCTATCCCATTGCCATGAATCCCCCCAAAACCTTACAACAGGCATCTTCTCCTCTTTGTGGGTTGAAGCAACTCCAGGAGAATCTGTATCCTCTGAGGTGGGCATCCTAGGGAGTTCTAATTAGTTCAGTTGAGCTGATTTTTATCTGATGTGTTCCTTTCCCAGATTAAGGGAAAAAAATGATCTGTCAATTCTATAGTGAGGTATTTAATTTGATCCCAAAGAATTCTCTATTTTTGCCATTTAATTGGTTGAAAAAATTATTATATTACTGTGAGTCTTTTCTCAACAAAAATCTTTCCCTGTGGAGCTGCAAATGAGCTGAAAGCCAGTTCCTTGTAGAGCTGTAGTGGGGCTACCTGGAGATGCATTGTCAGGAACAGTGAGATCGTGTGGCTCTCAGCGTGGTCTGTGAGGGTCAACCTCTGCCTGCAGATGAAGCTGCTTTAGACCAAAGCTAGGCAGCCTTGGGGTCCAGGGAATGAGGTGTTGCTTTCCAGGCACTTTTCTGGAGTGTGGAAGACGCACCTTTTGTTCCTTCAGCAGCTTGGTCATCGGCTGCCTCTTTATGTGGTCTGGTTTTAGGTGGTAATTTGCAGAGTCTGTGTGGGAGATCTGCTTTGTGAATAGGATGGAGACAACAGAGCTGAAAGTCTGACTTGGTCAATGCCCTGTCCGCTTCTGTACAGCAGAAGAAACGCAGAGCAAATCTAGGGCAAGGCTCAAGAGCAGATCGACAGGCAGGAGTAGCAAAGGTTAAAGAGTAAAAAGGACATGTCTGTGAGTGAGAGAGTTTGGGGAATTAAATGGGGCAGGGACAGACAGAAAAATACAGAGAAATACAGCACAACTCTGGTCACCTGTGGGGAGTGTCATTGTTATCACAACCAACAATAGCTCATTCAAGATGAATCAAGCTTTGAACAAGCGTACGTGGTACATGTGTTTGTGAGAAGTTCACCTTTTAAGCTAAGACTTATGTAATGGTAAATAAATAATTGTTTGATCTAACTGACACTGCACCTGTACTGTGCAGCCCAGGAGATGGAGATCGAGACTGCAGATGAAGTTGCTATTGTTGGAATAGGATGCAACTTTCCTGGAGGTAAGTTTGAGTAAAAACAAAGCTGGCTGTGAGTGAACACTGAAAAGCAGAGTAATTTATAAGTGTTGGAATGGAGGAAAACAACATCATTCTCCCTTTAGTAGAATTTGTTGTTTTGCTACTTGTAGGATCTTTTTAAAGGTTGTGCTGTGGTGGAAACTAGTTAGTTCAAATTAGTCTGCTGACAGACAGACAGACCGACTGACCGATCTGCAGTGCTGGCAGCGAGCAGGACATTGAGCTGCACAGGAAACTCACACAAATGAACTGGATGGGCCTGGGATGATTTGAACTTTCTGCAGGGGCGCTGTCTGGGGGCCTGTGCATTGGTGCAGGACTCTGCATCCATAGGGTCAGGAGAGATCGAGGGCTGGACAGTATTACCAGCTGTGCCTGTAATATGGATAGGTTGGGTTTTCCTAAAAGAAAACTTCCTGCTTTGTTGCAGTATGCACCGTGGGTGCAGTGAGACAGAAGGGAAATGGGGAGAGAAGGTGGTTAAGGATTTTGTGGGGTTCCTTTGCTTTTAGACAAGCAGGGAAGGGAGCAGTCATGCTTTTCAACTTCCTCTCACTAAAGAATAATCTATTCTTTCTCTGGCAACTCTAGTGAGCAAGCTAGATTTCCCTGTGGGAGTTCCTTGTAGCTGATTGTGCATCTCTGAGTCTGCAAGGGGAGGGGGAGTACATAATTTAATCTATCTTAAAAACCTTTGTACCACAGGAGATGGAATTGACAATTTCTGGAAAGTCCTGGAGGAAGGCAAAAACTGCACAGTGGAAATCCCCCCTGAGAGATTTAATGCCAAAGAGTGGTATGATCCAGGTGATAACAAGCCAGGAAAAATATGTACAACACGAGCTGCTCTTCTCGATGAGTGAGTCTGCTACTCTCCTGTGCCACTGATTTTTGTTGTACTTAGACTATGGGTGCAGCTATTCAGAGGCTGTGACTAATGTGAAGAATAACAAATTACAGTATGATCAACAGATTTGTCTTTTATTTGAATTCTACATTCACCTTAAATCCTCAGGCTGCAGACTTTTATTCAATTGAGAAATTCACGTGCATAAGAGAAATCTTATTGGCTTCTGAGATTAACACTTGGCAGGGTAGAATCGTAGAGCACAGAATTACTTCAGTGTTTAATTCCATGTTACATATTGAATTCTGCACTTAAATCAAGGGATGATAGAAGGCCCTACAAATCTGACCTTGGGATACCAGATTAAGGTTGGACTTGGTCTTTTGTAAGCATGGGCCTACCCTGAAGATGTTTTTAAAGAGAAACACATACCTACAAAGTATTTTGAATTTGTTGATAGAGAAGTAGGGTGTGGGGTCTGGGGCTATCTCTTGGAAACACCTGAGCTGATCCTCTACTTTTTGGTTGTGAACTGTAAAGTATGGGTCTGCATTGGCTTAAAATAAGGTAGAAGACAATATGTGTTTATAACTTGTTGGCTAAGACCACATTACAGCAGAGGGAGACTCATTCTGCATGTTTCATAGTCTGAGGAGTCCTGTTGGTACTAGTGGAATAACCACGCAATTAAAAATGTCTAGGAGTGGGCTCTTACCTCTGCAGTGCATAATCATTGATAAAAACACATATTCTGTAGTGAAACATCAAACATTCTTGGCCTATACACGTTTTTTTCTAAATTTCGTAAATGGGAATTGTGGCTCAAACAACAGTTTTTGCTTTGCTTTTCATGAAATTGCAAAACATGTGTACTGTGAGTCTAGAAGTAAACATATCTTATATATATGTAATACAATTTTCTGGTCTGTGCATTTTAGATTTAATTCCTTTGACAACCACCTGTTTGGGATTAATAACATGGAAGCTGAACGCATGGATCCTCAGCATAAGTTACTGATAGAATGCACATACAGAGCCCTGGAGGATGCAGGAGTCCCTGTAGAAGCTGTCAGTGGCACCAAAACAGGTGTTTTTGTTGGTAAGATGGAAATTTCATGTCAAAGAAAGTGTGTTTGAACCTCCCAAAAACTCCTTCATGAACTTTCCATAGACATATCTAGCACTGGAGATATAAAGCTACTGTGCTATGGCACTACTGGTTATCTTTGATAAGAATTACTGGGGAGGGGGAGGGGAGGGGAGGGGAGGGGAGGGAAGAGGAGGGGAGGGGAGGGAAGAGGAGGGGAGGGGAGGGGAGGAGGAGGAGAGGAGGAGGAGAGGAGGATGAAGAGATCAATAGTCCTGGTTTCAATGTTGATCCAGCAGGGTCCTGGTTCCAGCATCCAGGGTCCTGGGTTGCCTCCCAGGCTTCGTGGGGGGTACCTGACGAACGCTGAGGGTGGATAGGGAGGGGGACCCCAGTCTAGAGGCTTTCCTTTTACCTCTAGTCCTGGAGAGGGAAGGTGCTCTCCTCCCCCCACCACGAGGCATCCCATGGCCCCCGCAGAGACCACAGGAGGACAATGGAGCAGCAGGCAGAGCAGGCAGAGAGCCTTTATTGTTCTGGGTAACTGCTCAAATACCTTTTGGGAGGATTACAGTGTAACCATTGGGGGTTCAGGAGGTCTCACAAACAATCAATGGCAATAAGGGGTTAACAACCAATAGATGAGCTCTCAGTTATCTCTTATACATTCCAAAGGTACAGGTAAGACTAAAGGGATTTTGGGAAGAAGAAGGGTTTACCAAGCCATTTTGGAAGCATGTTCACTTTAAGCAACATTAAAAACTTCTACATCCTTTTATATATTGCAAAGCTACCCCAACAGGTACCTTTTTATAGACAGGTTTCCCCACCCTAAAGGCAGGTTTCTTACTTTCTATGTGAATTAGTTATCATAAGCAGTCTGTTCTTTCAGACCTTTCTGGAAATGGTTTGGAGGCTTCAGGAATCTTGGGTGGTCTTGATCCCCCCTGCACTAAATTGACCTTTGGTTCATGCCCACTTCTGTGCTGATGCTGTCTTCTGTTTGCTGATGGGGATAGAGTGGGAAAGTGGGAAAGGGGCCCAGTGGAAAAGGACCTGGGGGTGCTTGTCAACAGTGGCTGAACATGAAGCAGCTGTGTCCAGGTGGCCAAGAAGGCCGGTGGCATCCTGGCTTGTATCAACAATAGTGGGACCAGCGGGACTAGGAAAGTGATTCTCTATACTTGGCACTGGTGAGGCCACACTTGGAGTACAATTTGGGAAGTACATTGAGGGGCTGAAGCAGGTCCAGAAAAGGGCAACAAAGCTGGTGAAGGGTCTGGAGGGCATGTTCTGTGAGGAGAGGCTGAGGCAGCTGGGGTTGTTTAGCCTCAAGAAGAGGAGGTTCAGGGGTGACCTTATCACACTCTCTAACTACCTGAAAGGAGATTGTAGCCAGGTGGGGCTTGGTCTCTTCTCCCAGGCAACTAGAGACAGGACAAGAGGACACAGTCTTAAGCTGCACCAGGGGAAGTTCAGGTTGGGCATTAAAAAGAAATTCTTCACAAAAAGGTTGATTGGATATTGGAATGGGCTAGAGAAGTGGTGGAGTCACCATCTCTGGCATTGTTTAAGGAAATACTGGATATGGCACTTAAGTGCTATGATCTAGTTGATGTGGTGTTCGGTCACAGGTTGGACTTGATGATCTCAGAGGTCTTTTCCAACCTAATTGATTTGGTGATTTTGTGATTGTGTCTCAACAGACTAGAACAAGGATGTTTATCCCATAAAAGTGCTGCTCTACCTCCGCCACCTTCTGGCCCCCTTCTCCACTCACATCTTGTTATTTCGACAATACTTGGTTAATACCAGCAGTCCCTGTTTGGCTCCATGGCTGTCTGGCTATCGGTGCTTGAGATGAACACATTAGCCCCATACTCTCTGGGCTTCTGCACAGGCCTACACTTTCTTCCAGTACACTGTTTTCCAGTGTAATACTGGTTAAGGTGTTGTGGGGGTGAAGATCCTTTAAAACCCATGGAAATCCTCCTGTAGACATTAAAATGGTACCAAGGTGCACTTGTCCGACTGCTTACCTCAGTACCAGGAAAAGTTATGGAGGAGATGATGCTGTGGAAGGACATTTTACAAAACAATGCTAGAATAACAGCACATTATTGCTGGTTTAATCTGTGTGTCTTTAAAGAGAAGTTCCCTGGGGGAGCTACGCTGATGTACTTATAGGGAGAAACTCTTTAGTTTACCTTTTAGTCTGAGACTTGCCCTTCTCCACAGAGGACACTATTCCTTGCTCTTTGAGTAGAGGTGCTGCATTTTCCACAAATGCCACTGGATTTGGGGATCCAAGGTACTTCAGGCATATGTGTTCACAGAAAGAGGACACAACTGCTCTCACAGGCCCTGTTCTTCTTTTCTATCTCTGTCTCACTGGTTCACAGAGTGGGGAAAAAAAAAAAAAAGCTCTGAGTGTAGGTTGTGCTGTGATTAACTTGGTACATCTGAGGGACTGAAGCTAACGTCTTGTACATTTATGTCCCAGCTACCCTCTTTGTAACTTGTTGATATATATTCCCATAGCTAAGCCAAAACAACCACTCTCCAACTGAGATACAGGTGCCTAAGCAGGCTGCAGAGAGCTTAGCTGCATCACACAGTGAGCTAAGCCATCAGGAAAGGCCTGTCATTTACTGGGCAGGTAGGAATTTCAAGTGTTAGGTGTGTTTGTGTAAGGTGGGTCCCGGGGAAATTGCTGGGAGTTTTGCCTTTGACTTCTGTTGAAGCAAAGGTTCATCGCAGGAGCACTGATGCCACATGGTTTACTATTAAAACTGAACACCAATACACACCATCAGGTTTAGAGCTGTACATCTCTGTTACTGGCCTGGGTTAATTTGACATGTATCTTCTATTTTACAGGACTTATGAATCGAGACTATGAAATCATAACAAGCAGAGCAGTGAGTGCAATAAATCATTATGATGGTACGGGAACAGCCATGAGCATTGCTGCTAACAGGGTCTCATTCACATTTAATCTGACTGGACCGTCCCTGACTATTGACACTGCCTGTTCATCTTTTCTTTTTGCCCTGCACTACGCCTTGCGAGCCATTAAATCAGGTACTGGGACTGAAGAGATGCTGGACAGTGAAATTAGGATTGCTACTGTTTCTGTCTATCACCTGGGCCATCTCAACATGAGTATGTTTCTGTTTTACTGCAGGAGACTGTGAGGCAGCAATCTGTGGTGGGGTGAACTGCATAATAGATCCCCGCACCTTTGTATCTCTCAGTAAAGCAAAGATGATCTCTCCAGAGGGAATAAGCAAACCCTTCTCCAAAAAGGCAGATGGCTATGGAAGGGGAGAAGGCTGCGGTGTTGTTTTTCTCAAACCACTGAAAAAGGTAATATGGCTTGTGAAGCAGCCTAAAATATGACTGGTTGCTTGCCTGTATCTTGTATCTTCAGCTCTAATAATTACATTTCCAGAGAAGAGTTTCCAATTCATGCTTAAGATTAATGAAGGATTTCTTGATCATTAAGCATTTATGCACTTCCCCTACTATGGGAAATGGATCACACATTTAAAAGTTAGCATCATACTCTGCCTGTTCTTGGCTTTGTTGTGGTGTTTTGTTCTGTCCTCTACAGAGAAAGCATGAGTTTATTAAAAATAATTTACTTTTATGAAACAGGCAAAGGAAGACTACAGCAAAATCTGGGGTGTGATAAACATCAGTGCAGTAAATCAGAACGGTAGGTCCACGACTCCGATCACAAGACCATCTCCAACAGAGCAAGAGAAGTTACTGCGCAGCATTTATGAAAGTCGTGTTGATCCCTCAGTTGTGCAGTACATTGAAGCACACGGTACAGGGACTGCTGCTGGAGATCCTGTTGAGGCTGAAAGCCTAGGTAGTGTCATTGGTAAAAACAGGTCTTCCCGAGCTTCCATTCTGAAAATTGGTTCAGTGAAAGGAAATATTGGGCACACCGAATCAGCTGCCGGAGCAGCCGGGTTAATCAAAGTGCTTCTGATGATGCATCATGGAAAGATTGTTCCATCCTTGCACTACTCAAAGGACATGAGCAGCATTGATACAGAGAGATTAAACCTTGCTGTTGCCACAGCTGTAGAGCCCTGGGAAGAATCCAGTGAGTATGGAAGAGTAGCTGGCATCAACTGCTTTGGGTTTGGAGGAACCAATGCTCACATTGTAGTCAGGCAGGTTAAGCAGCCAGAGCCTCTTCCTGCCTTTAAGAGGCCCCTGGAATTATTTCTGCTGTCAGCAGCATCAAGTAAGTCCCTTCAGATGACAATGTCTGACACAGCTGAGCAGCTGAGCACAGGGAACTCTGTAACTCTCCCAAGCCTGGCCTATACCTCTGCCTGCAGAAGAAGCCATGCCAACTACAGGTACCGAAAAGCGTTTGTCACAAATTCCCTCCAACACTTGCAGCAAGAGCTGAAGTCAGCCAGCACTGAACCTGCCGTGTCCAGGGTGGAACCACAGCTGGTGTTTGTGTTCTGTGGCAATGGCGTAACGCTGAAGGAGTTCAGCGAGGCTCTGCTGAGCTCAGAGCCAGTGTTCAGAGACAAGTGTAAGGAAATAGAAGACCTTTTTCGGCAACACACCGACATCAGCGTCCTGCCAGCGAGGGATCATAGCCCACAGGATTTGTTGAATCCAGAACTCTCCCAGCGCTTGCTTTTTACCCTGCAGGTTGCTGTAGCTTCCCTCCTGAAGTACTGGGGTATTAAGGCTGTTGCTGCTGTTGGGCACTCGGTGGGGGAAGTTGCTGCTGCACATATTGCTGGGTACCTTTCCCTGGCAGATGCAGTCCAAGTGATTTATCACCGGAGCAGGCTGCAGGCAAAGACTGCCAGTGGCAGAATGTTGGTGGTTGGAAACATCCCTGTTCAAGAGATTGCTGAACATCTGCATCCCTACTCGGGAAAGGTCTGCATTGCTGCTTTCAACAGCCCAGTTTCCTGCACCTTGTCTGGGAATGCAGACTCTGTGGAAACTGTCCAGAGAGAGTTAGCTCAGGCTTTCAGACAGAGAAACATCTTCCTTCATGTTTTAAATGTCCCAGCTGCGTACCACAGCCCCAGCATGGATATGATACTTGAGGAGCTGGAGGAGAAGATAGAGCCTTTAGGAAAGCAGAAGGGGGAAATAGAAGTGATTTCAACGCTGACTGGGGTGGCTGCATCTGAAAATGATTTTGCTCATGGCAAATTCTGGGCCCGGCATACTCGTGAGCCTGTTGCTTTCAGTCAAGCCATCCAGACTGCAGCTAGAGACAGGGAAAACGTGGTGTTTGTGGAAATAAGTCCTCACCGAGCGTTGCAGCGAAGCATAAAGGAAACTTTAGGAAAAGGCACAAAGGTGTTCTCCTCTTTGGAAACTGATGCAGAATATCAGACGCTCCTCACCCTGGTAGGAAATCTGTTTGAACTGGGATATAATCCCAATTGGCAGCACTTCTATAATGAGTATCAAAGTGTTCCGGTGGCCATTCCACGCTATCAGTTTGATCGCCAAAAACTCATGGCTTGTCTGGATATACATCAACAAGCAAGCCAAAGAGGTGTCAGTGCCAGTCATCCTTTGATTTATGGCATAAACAGTGACAACATGGAGTTTGGCTGCCTGCTGTCTCAGGACACAACACCGTACTTATACGAGCACAAGAACAATGGGGTGGCCTTAGTCCCGGGTGCTTTTTATGCAGAGCTTGGTCTGGCCTCTGTGATGAGTAGCTCACAGCCTAAAGTGCCTCTGAGTACTTGCCAGCTGAGTATTGGTTTTTCTGCGCCCTGTGTTCTCACTCAGAGTTCCCAAGTGCTGAGTATCAAGCTGAGTCCACAAAAAGATGTGACAGCCTTTGAGATTCTCTCTTCCTCCAATGCAGTTTATGCTGCTGGCCAAGTGGCAAAGGGGCCTGAAGCTGTGGTGGAAGAAAGCACCATCTCCTTCCAAGACATCTATCAAAGATGCAGATCAGTGATTAGCAGAGAGGAAGTTTATGAAGCACTGTCTCAGGTTGGCTTTCAGTATGGCTCCATATTCAGGCAGCTCAGTGATGTGCATTACTGCCAGGAACTAAAGGAAGCTATAACAAGCATAAAGGTGAACAAGGAGATGATCAGAGAGATGTACAGCTACTGTATCCACCCAGTGCTGCTCGACTGTTTTCTGCAGATGACTGCTGTCTTGACCTCAAGGACACTCCAGTCCAGAGCAGGCTTTCCTTCAGGGATAGGCAGCCTGGTGGTGCTCCGGCCGCTGGAGGAAGAGATGATGATATATATGAGAACAAGCAAATCCACTGAGAACTGCCTAGAGGTCTGTGGATGCTTTTTGGACAAACACGGCTCTGTTTTGGCTGAGCTCAAGCGCGTTGCTATCACTTTCATGAAAGGAGCGTCTTCCAGAGACAATGAATTCCTGTTTGAAAACAAGTGGAAAGAAGTCTCTCTTTCACAGTCAATTGGACACCTGGGAGTTAAGCCCAGAGTCCTAGTGTTTGCCGACAAATTTGGGATAGCTGAGCAGCTCAAAAAATACTTGCATCCTGCTTCAAAATATGTTATGTATGAAGACTGGGAAACCCTCTTGGAAGGCCACGCAATCAATAAAATGAAAGCAGAGGTTGAAGATTATGATGAAATTCTCTTCCTATGGGGAATTAAGAAGTTAAATGAAGATTTGCCAAGCAAAGTGGTTGATCAGTTGGCAAAGTGTTGTGAAGCCTATCGCCAACTAGTGGTGGCATTAAGAGAGAAAACATCCCCCTGTTCAGTCAGAGTGATCACCTACAGAACAACAGAAAGATACGTAGACCATGTTAACTGTGGGTTTGCATTGTATGGCATGACCAGAACTTGTATTGTTGAAGTTCCAGAAATCACATTTCAGTTGATTGACCTCAGCTCTTGCAGTTCCCTGGACATCTCAGTGCTAGCAGATGTTCTTGTCAAATGCAGAGGTGGGGACTATCCAGAAGTTTGCATCAGCCAAGGAAGACTTTATGTGTCTGAAATCAGACACACACCTTTTGTAGACACAGATTACATCCAGCCTGTAAGATCTCTGCAGAAGTCACAGACATTCACTTTGTACACTTCAGATCCGTACACAGTGAAAGACTTGTCTGGTGAACTATCCACCAGCACCTCTGCTCTGCTTGACAAACAGAGTGTTGAAATTCAGGTGGATCAAATTTGTGTCCACTCAGAAGATTATTTTCCCATTAGTGTTTCTAGTTACAACTTTGGTAATACGCTGTATTGGAACTCGCAAGCAGGAGACAAACACAGACTTTTAGCTCTTGATTTCAGTGGCACAGTAACAGCAACAGGAACTGATGTGAAAAAAGTGAAAGTGGGAGATCATGTGGTTTCATGTTATCCCACTGCTGCATCATCCAGGGTTCAGATTCCAGGAATAGTGTGTTTCAATGTTAGGAAATTCCCCTTCTTCCAGAATGTCCCTTGTTTGTCATACTTTATCATTGCCTGGGAAATCTTCACTCAGAGATTACCCAAGGGGAAACATGGCAGAACATTGGGTATTATTACTACAGAGCCATTATCGGTTTTGTGCCATGTTCTTTGTGCAGCAGCAGAAGAGATGGGTTGGAGAACAGTCATTGCGAGGCCCACTCCTGATAAGTTTCAGTATATAAATCTATGCAATGCTCTTGTTGTTCTTCCCCCAGTCAACAGACTGTCTCGGGAGGATCTGGCCCACATGTACTTTCTTAAAGATGTGGTGATTGTGTGTGGCAATCGACAGTCTGAATGTATCCCGAATGTCAGTGAAATTGGTCATGAAGACATCAGCTTCCACATCCTTACCCTTGCCAGCATTTTCCAGAAAGCACCTCTAAAGGAATTGCAGAAGACTGTACATGCCTGGATCACTTCCATGGATATGAAACAGTTTAGACGTCTGTCAGGTTCTGTTTTTCAGCAGACGGACAACTTTGAAAGGCTAAACTCTGTGGTGTCCTATTTCACGTGCACTTCTGTCCCCCTTGCTGTACTGAGAAGGCAGAAGGACATCAGCATGGTATCAGACATACCGCTGTACGAACCCCAGAAGCAGCTGTTTAAGCAGAATGCTGTTTATGTGGTAGTGGGAGGGCTGACTGGACTTGGCTTTGAAACGGTGAAATTCATAGCTGGGAATGGAGGAGGGTGCATTGCAATACTCTCCAGGAGAATTCCAAGCTATGAGAAGCAAGAAGAGATGAAGGCTTTGCAGCAGCAGTACAAAGGGAGCAAAGTAGTCTTTGTGCAGTGTGATGTGACTTTGACTGGTGATGTTGAGAAAGCTTTCAGGTCCATTGCAAACACCTTTGCGGGGAGTCCGATCAAAGGTGTGTTTCAGGGTGCTGTTGCTTTACACGATGGCCACCTTGAAGTTCTGACCTTGGCTGACTTTCAGAAAGTGCTGAGCCCAAAAGTAGCAGGGACTCTAAATCTTCACTGGGCCACCAGAGGCCAGGAGCTTGACTACTTTGTGTGCTACTCCTCTGTTACTTCCTTTCTGGGCAATGCCACCCAGACAAACTATGCAGCTGCAAACTCTTTCCTGGATGCCTTCTGCCTCTACAGGAGGAACCGTGGGCTTTCAGGCCAATCCATTAACTGGGGTGCTTTGAACCTTGGCATTCTGCTCAATCAAAACCACATCCAGAGCATTCTGCGATCCAAGGGCATAGACACTCTACAAGTGCATGAAATTCACGAGTATCTCAGGAAAAGCTTACTTACAAATAACCCACAGCAAGCTGTCGTCAAATTGAACTTTCAAGCTTTATATCATCATGTTTTTACTCGGATAAGTTCACTCAAAACTCGCTTCATATCACTCATGTCAGAAGATTTCCGGAACAAGCTTGAAAGCCCTGAGGAAACTCAAGTCCCAGATACTGCCTTTCTCAAATCAGAAGACTATATCACCTCCCTTGTGAGTGACCTCACCGGATTGAACCCCGAGGAACTAACCATGAACACACCCCTTTCATCTTTGGGCATAGACTCTATGTTAGCTATGACAATTCAGAACCGTGTCTTTCAAGAGAGAAAGGTGGACATACCTCTTCTGAAACTGCTTGATCCTCACACAACTCTGTCAAGTTTAGTGGTAGTTTTAGAAGAAACAAGCAGTGCAAAGGGAGTTGCTGAGAAGAAGAACGATGCGGTCGAAAGTGCAGAAAATGAGAGCCGGCTGTAGGAATCTTCTCCTCCAGGAGTTGTGTAACTTTGGAGATATCCAGACCTTTGTAGCATCTCAGAATAAGTTGTTGCAGATGGGGTAGAACATCTGGTGATGCTGAATGTACTCTTTTGCAATGACCCAGAAGACCCCACACCAGGTTCTTTTGTCATTGTGCTAGCTGTATGAATCTCAGTCTACTGTTGGCCTTGTTACGCTCAATATTTTTTTTACCTTGATTTTCAATAGTTTTATCTGGAAATAAGTAGGGTAATAGCTACACATTTTCATTTGGTGAATTTGTATGTTTAATGCACATTGCATTTTTTAAACTATATTCAATTTTGATAAAATTTGTATGTTTGCATCTGTAAGTGGTGAATAAACAAGTAAAGCAGTATAAAATTATCACTATTTTTGTCAGATTGTGTTCTTAATGTATCACTTTTTTTCTTAGCATTAGAAAATGTTTATAAATACAGCATGTTTTTGAAAGACTTATGATGTGTATTTCAAAAACCTAATGTTTTCTTTAAGTCTTCAAAAATATGATTTACCAGTTGCAAAGCATACAGTAAAGCAAATGTTTTTCTTTATGAATTAACCAATTTTTTTGAAAGCCCAAATAAAAAAGAATACTAAAAAACTTTAGAAATCCAAACCTAAAGTGGATCTTTATTGTATTTTAATATTCGGTCCTTCATCTGCTCTCCTACTTTAAATTTTCCTAACCCTACTACCTGCTCTGCTTTTGGTTCAGTGAGAACTGGAGACTTTTCCCCAAACACACTGAAGGAAATTTTGTTTTTCTCTTAATATGGGAATTAGGTGTGTGTACTCATGGTTTACCTTATGCCAGGGACATGGAGTGAGTTCCCTCAATCTATGGACCATGCTCCTGCCGATACAGCCCAGTTGGCTATGACCCTTCATCATGGTCAGAGTGCAGGGTCAACTCATGCTTAGTACACTGCCCATCAGGATCCCCCCAGCTGTTTTCATCTAGGCTGCCCTGCAGCCATTCTCCAGCCTGTAGAACTGTGGGGCTTAGTCTGTCTCATGTGCAGATCAAGTGCAGGCTAATCCACTCCAGGTGCAAGGCCTTGAATTCACCATAGTTGAAAATAATGAGGATTCTATAGAGTATTTATTTGTTACTCTGAATAGTGGTCTTCCCTTTCAATGTGTCAAATGCTCTCACCTAACCTGATGTTGGCTAGGCTGTTAATAAATAGCCTAGGGGTTGCTTCTATCGACACACTACCAGAAGGACTTGCACTGCCAATATCACTGTTTAGGCCTTTCAGTCCCATGAATACTTCACTCGTACTCCTCTTTCTCAATCTAACTAGCTTCAATTTGGCTACAGTGATGCATTAGGACACTGTGCTGAAAGCCTTCATGGAATCAAGTTGAATAACAATTCTCTTTTTCTCGTCTCAGTGTTTTCATTCTTCAAGGTAATGAGGCTGGTCAGGCAGCACACATCTGTTCAAAGTTCATGCTGGTGGTCCCCAACCACTTCTTCAGTCATGTCCCTTACTACCTGAGTTGTTCTGAGTTTATGGTTTTGTATGGGCAGAGATCCTTGTGACCTTGCCTAAACATTTTGGAGGGAAGCACAGTAATGAAGTGAGAAGCAGCTAACTGGGTACATATACATATACACACACATACCTATACACATATGTAGAAATGCACAGGGAAGATTTTAAATTCAGACTGGTTCTGGTGTGGCAGAACCTGACCAATAGCCAGGCAAATCACAAAGCAGAGAAACACACATTTGTTATACTTGTTGTCTGTGCTGTTCCCTGTTCAAAAACATGGGAACCTTGCAGCACTGATGTCAAGTTGAAAGCAGTAAAATAACGGGGCTGCTTTGCACAGCAGGAGTAGATTAAAGGTATGTTAGATGTATGTTACATGTATGAGAATCTCTCATACATCTCCACGTTTCGCAGCAGTGACTGAACCTATTGATTTTAGTCTTGATAAAGACAGGTCTGATTCTGTGAGATTGAAGCACCAACTTTGGCTGGCTGCAGCCAGTGCTGGTCTTAGGCTTTTTCTTACCAAAGCAATTCCTGTTCAGTCAGTACTGTGAAACCAATTGTATTTTAAGGTACTGTTGAAGGACCTTATCTCTTCTATGTGTTTTGCTTTGGACTACTTCTGTAGATCTGCCATAAATGTCCCAAAGGTCAGAATATTTGAACAAAACCAAGATCATTGCCATCCACCAGAAATAAAGTAAGAAACTTGATCTTGAAAAATGCTCTACACCCAAGGCAATTAGAATTGATTGTTCTGACAGCAGCAGCTTCTAATGCAGGGTAAGGCAGAGCACTGACTATTCTTTCATTTGTGTCTGACAAACACATAGGAGATATGATCAGAAAAATAGCCTGGAAAATCTACACAGATGACACAATAGCTCAGAGATATGCTTGACGTCCTGAAAGCAGCAACCAGCAGGAGAAGGCAAAGTTACCCACAAGCAACAGAATGGACTGCAAAAACATAGAAGCAACACGTAGTGCTGTAGCAGCAGTGACAAAGTCCTGAATGCCATTCTGTACTACCAAACATCATAAATGGAACAGACAAACAGGACCTTGCAGTTCCTGCTTATGCCTCTGATTTCACAGTATCACAGAATGGGTCAGGTTGAAAGGGACCAACTGCGGGTCATCTGACCCAACCTCCCTGCTCAAGCAGGGTCATCCTAGAGCACATGTCACAGGACTGTGTCCAGATGGTTTTTGAATATGTCTAGTGAGGGAGAGTCCACAACCTCTCTGGGCAACCTGTTACAGTTTTCAGTCATCCTCACAGTAAAGTTCTTCCTCATTCCTGTGCATTAGTTTCTGCTCATTATCTCTTGTCCTATTGCTTGGCACCACTAAGAAGAGCCTAGCTCCATCCTCTTGGCACCCCACCTTCAGATATTTATAGACACTGATGAGAGCCCCTCTCACTCATCTCTTCTTGAGACTGAACAGCCCCATACTCTTAGCCTTTCCTTGTAAGAAATGCTGCAGTCCTTTAATCATCTTTGTCACCCTCTGCTGGACCCGCTCCAGGAGCTCCATGTCTCTCTTGTACTGGGGAGCCCAGAACTGGACACAGCATTCCAGATGTGGCCTCACCAGGGCTCAGTAGAGGGGCAGGCTCACCTCCCTCGATCTGCTGGCAATGCTCTTCCTTAAAGCACCCCAGGATTCCCTTGGCCTTCCTGGCCACAAGGGCACACAGATGGCTCCTGGACAGCTTGTTGTCCACCAGGACCTCCAGGTCCTTTTCCACAGAGCTTTTCAGCCTGTCCTGATGCATGGGGTGATTCCTCCCGAGGTTCAGGACCCTGCATTTGCTCTTGTTGAATTCAGACAGTTCTTCTCTGCTCGTCTCTCCAACATATCAGGATCCTTCTGAAGGACTGCACAGCACTCTGGGGTATCAGCCACTCCTCCCAGCTTTGTGTCTTCAGAGAACTTGCTGAAGAGGCATCTACCCCTTCATCCAAGTAACTGATAAATAAGTTAAACAATACTGGGCCCCGTATTGAACCCTGGGGGACACCACTAGTGACAGGCCTCCAACTAAACCCTGTGCCACTGATTGCAACCCTCTGGGATCTGGCTTTCTGCCGGTTTAGTTTAAATAGTTTTAAAAGGGTTTCTTCCTTCATCAGCTGCTATCAAACATGATTGAAGAGTGCTGTAGCTGTCATTGCCTTCTGAAAAATGATGTTCTGCTCAAAATCTGAATTGTAATTAGATAAATTGCTTGTAAAAAAAATCCATATCTGTGTTTCACAGAAGGCTTTTAGTACAATGTTTGGTCTTTGCAATTAATCTTAGATAGTTAACTACACAGGGGTATTTTTAATGATTCTGTGCCCTCAGGCTCCAAACTCTCAATACTGTTATCAGAGGAAGTATCCCATTAGCAGGATGCACCAGATAATAGTGACTCTGGCACAGTACTTGGAAAACTATTAATTTTTCCAGTCAGAGCCTGAAGTGATACAACATTTAGACAAACTGCTAAAACACCTGTCTCTTCTTCTCTGACTATAACCATAAATGCAATTAGTCAGATATGTTCCAAACAAAAACAACATAAATACAAAATTAATGGCAAAGAGCCCTAATGTTTGTTTGGAAAATGTGCTCATGGATGGACTTTTTGGTCAGGCACTTCATCAAAACATCCTCCTGTTGCATAATAGGAGCTTGTAGGCTGAACTAATAAATTCATTTTCCTGCAAGTAAACCAATATCTGTTTCTTGATTTGCCTGGATCATGTAATGCCTGATAACATCCACGTGTGCCCGCAGGTGTGTTCTGCACCTGGGCCAGGGGCCACAGCCAGCCTGCGGCTGGACCACGACACGGCAGTGGCCGTAGCTCTGGTAGGGGCCAGGTGATTTCCCCAGGACCATGGCTGTGGCCATGGCCTCCCTGCAGTGCCTCTGGGAGTCTCTCCCCATGGTCCCAGCTGAGTTACCTTGGTCCTGAGCCCAGGCAGCCAAACCTCAGGATCCCATGAAGACAATAGTTGTTTTCTTCTTCTTTAGATAATACCCCAGAGAAGTAGGTATTCAGTTGATAGTGGCAATGTTGCTGATAAAGGCTTCCCTCAGTCTTACCTTATAACTGCACTAAACATTGATTATCACTGCAAAGTAAAAATGCTGTACACTAAATGGATCCATGTAAATGTTTTAATTAATTTGGCCAACAGATTAAGACACATCTTAATAGGGTATTCCCATGGTGCTGGTGGAATGTAGTCCTGAGTCTGCTACTTCGTGTTTGCACCTGTGATCTCAGAGGCAGTTATAAGAAATGGTGACATTAATAACAAAACAAGACAGACATTTTGCTGGATCATTGAGAAGCTACAGCAAAATTCTTCAGACCCCTCAGACTGTTTGGATGATAAAGGGGCTGGAGCACCTCACATATGAGGAAAGCTGAGGCAGCTGGGACTGTTCAGCCTGGAGAAGAGAAGGCTCATGTGTATCTTATTAATGGATATAAATACATGAGGGAAGGGTCCAAAGGGGACAGAGATAGGCTCTTTTCTATGGTGCCTAGTGGCAAAACCAGAGGCAACAGGCACAGCCTGAAACATGGGAGGTTCCATCTGAATGCCAGGAAAGACTTCCTCATCATAAGGGTGACAAAGCACTGGCACAGTTTGCCCAGGGAGGTTATGGAGTCTCCATCCTTGGAGATATTCAAAAGCACTTTGTACATGGTCCTAAGCATCAGGTTCTTGGTGTCCTGGCTTGTGCAGGGAGTTAGTGCAGATGCCCCCTGGAGGTTTCTCCCAGCCTGCTGTGATTCTGTGAGATCCATTGGCAGATGGATTTGATCATTTCCATCAGTTCAAATCTTGGGTAACGCTTGACACCACCACATTGCATAGAGCCTTGTGAGAAAAAAAGTGATCAATTCAGAAGCCTGCGACTTATCTCCCTCTTTCCCCTTTACACCCCTTTTGACCACCCTTTATGCTCTAAGGGAAGACCTACCCCGAAATTTTGAAGAAGTGCCCAGAGAGACAAATTTAATGATACTTATGTATCAGAAAGTCAATTCTGGAAATTCCAGAGTACTTTTAAAAGTATCCTGGTTAAAAAATGGGAACATCATATTCAGTTTCACCTCTGACTGTAAGACATCATTTTATACTTTTAGGAAAGCATTTTCTATTGCAAACTTAATGTAAATCCTGTGAATCAGTCAAACACAGAATTCAGTTTCCATGCATGCAGTCATCACTTATGACTTTATATACCACCTGGAGTTCATTAGGGGATGACAGTCTTTTTTATTACTTCAAACACAGACCCTCTTCAGTTAGTTTCTTCAGCTCAGATCAAATCATTCTGGATTAGTCTAGGGTAAGAACAGTACTTTATATTAAATCCCTAGCAGAGATGACAATAGCTCACACACCGCACAGAGCAGACAGGCTGCTCTTTACAGCTGCAATGTTAGTTTTACTATTCTGATAACAGCATGTGACCCTGGAAGAAAGCAGATGACTTGTTCTTCTATCATTTTCAAGGATGGATTTAATAGAGTGTGACATCCTCAATGCAAAGTTAATCACACACTCTCCACACACATGTACACAAAGAAAAAAGAAACTCTATCCAAGAAACAAAGATTCAATAAATTCAAATGAGGACTGATGACTACCCTCTCTAAAATACCTGCTTTACCACTGGCAGCAGGAGGAATCTAGGGTAGATGGCTTACATTGTGCTCTCTTGGAGACAACCAAACTTATTTTGTTGAATATTCACAGAAATTCAACTTGCATAGGCATGGATGGAAAATCTATATCCTTCTGGCCTGTATTTGGCAGACGTCTGTGCAACAGGACACAGGGCTGAGCATGGGAAATGCCACACAAAATTCGTTATGGTGTTACTCGTATCAAGTCTGTAAGAATCAGCCCACGGCAGAAGAGTAGCTTGTCCATTCATGTGCCACAGATGACAACTGATGAGACCACCCAAGCCACAGTACTGGTTAGAAATACACCCTTGCATCTTTCACACGAGAGGAAAGGAAGATTTCATCCAGGTGATGGGTTTCTTTTCAATACTCAGAACACGAAGAAGAGGTTCCTGGGCAGAAATGCAGTTTCTTGTCATTGATATGATTTATTGCCAAACCATTAGGAAATTCAGAGAATGCAATGTTTCATATTGACATAATGTCCCTTTATTTCCATAGGTGAAGTGAGGAGAAATAGCTGGTTATTCTACTTTTTATGTAATGAAGTCGGTAGGTGGTGGAACTGATAATTTCTGGGAATGGACAAAATTCAGCTGCTCAGCTGTGTTTTCTATTGCCAATTTGAGTTAATCAAGTGCAGAAAAGAGATGTAATTCCAGTCTTCCTCTACTGGGAGGAGCTGTCTGTATTTGCATAAGCCACTAGAGACCTTGTTTCTCATAAACCTATCCCCCTTCAGCCCCATACTTTCTCAAACTCATCAGATGCTTCTCATTTGCATAGAGATGCTAAAAACAGGAGGTTTCACTTCTTCATATTTCTGCATATATTTAAGGAGCACAGATATTGAACGATCTCTTCACTGATGTGATGTAAACATCCTCTGAAGCAAATTTAATTAACGCCAATTGATTTTTAACCAAGTCAATCTTCTGAGTAAGCACTCGTGAAGACTGCTCAACTGATGAAAGTTCAGCTTGGTAAATAGACCAAATGGAGTCTTGTTTGAAACTGAACTGGATTTGCAACCAAAGTATGGACTTTCTGTTCTGATTTACCACACTAGTATTTATAGCATATAATCAATGAAATATAGCCATAATACTCACTCTTAAATGTCAACAAGAATTATCAAAGCTGTTCCTATCATGGTGCCTTTAGTATTTGGTAACTGATGTTTCCATATATTTTAAGTCTTCTACCTGAGGGGATACATATCCCATGTTATAACAAACCGCTGTATCTTACCCCAAGACTACTGACTTTACGACCTCCAAAATATTTGGATATGTATGTTCTGTCCCCATGTCACAAATTCCAAATGTCTTTTTGCTACAGGAGAAAAATACATGACTTCTGCAGTATCTTCTTCCCACTAGAGAGTGCCCTGGGAATTGCTGCATATTCATTTCTAGTCTAAACACCAGCTAATGAGGAGCTCACCATTAAGTCCAAAATCCCGTTTTGAAAACCATAACCTCATGTTTGAAGGCCTGAGCTATTTTATTCGTTATTGTGCTGCTGCTGCAAAAAATACCTTGTTGCTAATCACAGGCCATCTCTTATGTTTTTAGACCTTGGGAGCTGTCCTGGAGAGTTTTCACTCACACCATTAGCTGTGAGTAAAAATCTTAGCTTCAGCAGGTCTAACCAGTTTAATTAAGGCCTTCAGTTTTCTGGAATGCAGCTTCAGGCAGCAACCTGTAAACAGGTTTTTGTCTAAATAACATTTAAGGCAATTGAAGTCCTTATTCATTGAAATTCTTGGGAACAAATTTTTTGGCAAAAAATATTTCACATACGCGTACAAGTCCTATCTTGAAAACTTGTCTTTTCTCAAATAGGTCTCCCTTAAAACAATGCTGTCACAGCAAGTATGGTGCTGCTTAGGTAATGGTGTCTTCACTTGGAAAAAATGTTGCAGCATCAACAAGGAAGTTCCACATGAATTTGAGCAGTTCCCAAAGAAGCAGATTCATTCTGCTGAATTTGCTCAGTGTAATCTTGGCTACAGGGAGATTCCACACTGTCCCCATAGCCCCATCCAGCCACAGTAGCCACTGAAGGAGGTGAAGGCACAGATAATGTTGCCCTGTGCCCTTCTGCCCTTGTTACAGAGCGTTTTATCAAATAATAGTTGACAGCTGAGGAAATGTTAATCCAAACATGACAGTAAAAATAGAAGAGGAAAGTTTCTAACATGCAAACTGCCCACATGATTACACAGAAATACAATCTAGTCATCACCACTGCTACCTATGATGCTGCCAGGATATAGAACCAAAAAACTTTACAAGGCAAAACATGGGGTAAATTCCTGGAAACCAAAGGAACAACAACTGCATGCTCACTGAGCAGGCTTCCACACCTTATGAAAACCAATGTTATTTTACTTCATGGAGAACAGGATTAGAATCTCCATGCTAGGAATCTGATTTCAAGTTTCAGATTGCAGTAACATATTTACTCAACAGAACAACAGCTCAGACTGTTCACATTTTTCTCTGTGTACAAAATATTTTTATATCAAATCCTTCCAATAGTGTTTACATCATATTAATTTTGTCCATTCCCAGAAATTATCAGTTCCACCACCTATTGACTTCATTACATAAAAAGCAGAATAACCAGCTATTTCTCCTCACTTACTTCCTGTATTTTAGCACTGTCATGGTTTAACTCCAGCTGGCCATTAACTACCAGGTAGCCACTTGCTAAATCTCCCCTGCTTCTTTAGTGGGATGAGGGTGAGAGTCAGAAAATGGTAAAACTCATGGGTTGAGATAAGAACAGTTTAATAATTGAAATACATTAAAATATAGTAATAGTAATAACAATAATATAATTAATAGTAATGAAAAAGGAAGAGAGAGAGAGAGGGGAATAAAATCCAGTTAATATACTGAGCATCATGTTCTAGGGTATGGAACAACCTTTTTACTATTTCAGGTCACCTCTCCTGGCCATGATCTCTCTCAGCTTCTTGTGCACCTGAGCACTGGCAGAGCATGAGGAACTGACAGGTCCTTGATTTAGAGTAAGAACCAGAAGCAACAACAAAACCATCAGTTTGTTATCGACTTTATTCTCATACCACAACCAAAACTATGCCTGCTACTAAGAAGAAAATTACATCTATCTCAGCCAAAACCAGGACAAGCATGCAAAAGAAGGAATGTCTGTCTTCATCTTTCAAATGCCCTAGTTATGTTTCATAGCTTGAATTCACTGGTAGAAATCAAGGAAAAAATAGTATTGAATTTAAACCAACAGAAGTGCCTGGGATTGCTGTTTCTGCGGAGGCCAATAAACAATGCACAAAAAACCTGAGGCTGTGTGTTTTTAGGCAAGAAATAGCACAGAAATAGGAGAAAACCCCCAAGAATTTGTAGAAACATGTCCTCAGAGATTAAGTGATATGTAGACACTTGGCACACTAACACTGGATATCACAATCCTGTCTGACCTGCGATATAATCCAGACTGGCAGCCCCTCTGTGCATCATTTGCTCTTTCCCTGAATCATTTATCTGAGTGTCCCAGTGCCATTCCACAGTATCCATTTGATCACAGGAAACTCATGGCCAATCTGGACATATTTGCTGCTGAGAAGTTCTCAATCTGGAACTGTGAAGGGCTCTTTCATTGCTAGTTCTGGACTTCAAGGGCAGAAGAGGCAGTGGCAAAAATACAAAAGCTAAATAAAACCTGGCATTTTTCTTAACTTAAATTCCAGTACTTTATTTGTCAAATAAAGAGAAAAAAGAGGTGCAGGACATCTGTCATGGTTTAACCAATCAGCAACTAAACGACACACAGCCACTCACTCACTCCCTGTGGGATGGGGGAGTGAATTGGAAGGGTAAAAGTCAGAACACTTGTGGGTTGAGACAAAGACAGCTTAATAGGTAAAGGCGAAACCTACATGCACAAGCAAAGCAAAACAAGGAATTAATTCACTACTACCCATTGCAGGCAGTTGTTCAGCCATCTCCAGGACAGCAGGGCTCCATCACGTGTATAACAGGGACTTGGGAGACAAATACCATCACCTCTTTCTGCTTCTTCCCCCAGCTTTATATATAAAGCATGACACCATTTGGTGTAGGATATCCCTTGGGTCAGCTGGGGTCAGCTGTCCTGGCTGTCTCCCCTCCCAACTCCTTTGCACCTCAGCCTCCTTGCTGATGGGGTGGGGTGAGAAGCAGAAAAGGCCTTGATACTCTGTAAGCACAGACAGTAACAGCTAAAACATCCCTGAGTTATTGTCTCTCTTTCCATCACAAATCCAAAACACTGTCCCATACCAGCTACTGTGAAGAAAATTAACTCTATCCCAACCAAAACCAGCCCAACTGCTGAGCATTAAAATAAAACTTATTAAACAGTTAGGGATGCTTTTATGGAACAGAGCAGAAACCTGAAAGCAGTGACTACTGCCGGTAATTGTAGCACCTACATTTGTTTCTTGAAAATTTTATTTCCCCCTGCAATTTATATAGTGTTCACATAACAGTGCAACTAGACCAGATGGACATGACAATATGAAAAAGGGCTGAAAAGAAACAAACCATTTAGGCCAAGGGCTAACTTCATGTGAGAGACCAGCTTTGCTGGTCATGGCATAGGGCTGTATGCAGGAGCAAAGCTGAAAGCAGTAGAAGTATCACTTCTCCTCCGGTTCGTACAACAAGCTGTGGACTGTATCTTTATTTGTGGTATTTCTGTGGAAGGGTGGGACAAGGAAGTGGGTTTTGCTTGTACTCTGAAGGCATCAAGCTTCCCCATTCCTTTTGGTGGGGAGCTCCCAATACCAAAGCCATTTCTCAGAAACGATACCTCCCTCACCCAAGGCTGCCACTCCTATGCTGTCTCCAGGGCTGGGCACAGTTTCCACAGGAGGTCCATGCAGTACTGCAGTGGCTCAAAGTCTTTGGACTCTCAAAGTCTTCAAACCCTCAAAGTCTTCAATCTTGGCCCCATGAGTGCCCTCAAGCTCACCCTGTCCCCTAACTCTCCCCTCAGTTGTTCTTTCTTTCTTTCTCCATGGGAGCTGAACAATGGGCTACAGGAAGCAAAGACAAACTCCTCAAATAAAGCTTGTTTAGTCATGCCGCTTAATTCTTAACTCACTACTTGGTGACAAGTAATAAAGAAACCCTTCAGGGTTTCTACAGGCCAGTCTGACAGTGACACGACTCTAGTCCATGACATGACCACAGCCAGGAGCTCTTACGAGCTTCTTGCCTTACAAGTTTCTGGGCCAAAGCCTGCGTGCCTCCTTCCCTCCCTGCTGCTCTCCACTGATCTCACCCAAAAGTAAGCTTTGCCTGGACCTGATGGGCACATTTGACCAAAAACACAGGTATCTGCATCTGGAACAGGCTTCCAGGTTCCCTTCAGGGCACAGGAGGGATAGCAACTTCTACAACAACCACCCGCACACAAAGTCCACTCCAAGCACACAGATAGGCAGAGGACTTGAAACTAAAATTCTTTCTTTTCAGTGAATATAAAAGGAGCCTAATGTGATGCGCTCAACCATGCACATTTTCCCTTCCACCTTTGGGGATTCCCTCGTACCTCTGGGAAATTCTGTAGGCTTCTGCTGTTCTCCTGGACACCAGCTAGTGATCTATTTTCTGCTGAGCTGTCCTCAGTAAAACTACCCACAAACCCCCAAGGAAAATTACTCTGGAAGCCCGTGATTTCACATATTCCCCATGGCACAGCAAGATTTTAATTCCTGCATGGTCCTGGACTGTCATGTAAGGAAAAGCAGATTTGTATCTGAAGCCTTAATCTGTTGGTTATCTGTCTAAAATGTATTTGGCTGACTCTTCTTTGTAAAGGACAAACCTTGCAGAATGAAATGTTCAGAATGCAGTAGAAGGGCAGGTCTGTGAGAGAGGGGGAGAGAGACAGATGAGTAGAGCAGCTTGCATTGTGAGCCACGTTAAACACAGCTAAAGCCATTTCCAACCACCAGCCCAATAGCCTGGAAAGATCTGTGCGCTGGTGTCAGCTGCATGGCCAGGAGTCTCCATCTTCCTTCAACTTTCCGTGTTACCTTTCACTCGTGTTTTGTTCCCAAGACTCTTTCATTCCCGTCGCCTTCTCCGGGACCCCTCAGCCCCATCCCCTCAGCGGGACCCCTCGCTGCCGCCCAGCCCAGTGTGGGGTCTCGGTGGTCCCGCGGGGCAGTGGCGGAGCGGGGCCAGCAGAGGGCGGGGCCGGGCCGGGCCGTCCCCGCCGCAGTCCCCGCTCGGGAGCTCATGGATGGAGCTTTAAACCAGACGTGGAGGCGGAGGGGGACGGTGTCAGGCTTGCTCTTGGACAACCTGTGGGATGACGCGCCAGGCTAGAGGGACGGGGTGCTAGTGAGGGCGCTCTGCCGGTGGCTCTGAGATGTGCTTACCGCACTGGAGCACACTTGAAATCTTACGGAGATGAAGCAGGGGCTCCTGAGGTAATAGATGCCGCCAGGGAAGTATCTCAGAGGAATTAAGGGGTGTTCCTCTGAGAAGGTGACACGGCCAACAGCCCAGATGAAGTGCCTCTAGACCACTGCACGCAGCGTGGGCAGCTGACAGGAGGAACTGGAACCCACTGTACTGCTAGAAAGCAGCGACCCAGTTGCCATTACAGAAATATTTTGGGACAAATCCCATGACTAGAGTGCAGCTATTGATGGCTACAGGCTGTTCAAAAGGGACAGGAGAGGAAGGAGGGGTGAAGGGGTTGCCTTCGATATCAAGAGTTGGATTGAGTGTGAAGAGCTGTCTCTGAAAAGCAGCCATGAGCAGGTTAAAAGTCTGTGGACAAGAACCAGAGACTGAGGTAACAAAAGGAACTCCTAGCTAGTGCCTACTACAGACCACCTGATCAAGTGGAGCCTATGGAAAAAACTTTCTTGCTCCAGCTACTGGAGGAATTGCACTCACAGGCTCTTGTTCTGCTGGGGCACTTCAACCACCCTGACATCTGATCAAAAAAGTAGCACGGTGAGCTATAAGCAATCCAGGAGACTCCTGGAATTCATAGAAGAGGGTAATCTCTTGAGCCAGCCAATAGATAGCTCCATCAGAGGGGATGCAATACTGGATCTGATGGCTACCAATCCCAGTGAGGTAATAAGCAACCTGGGCTCCAGTGATCATGCATCGGTAGAGTTCGCAGTCCTGAGGGATATCGGTCAGGCAAAGAGTAAAGTCAGGACCCTGAACTTTAGGGAAGCAAACCTGCAGCTCTTCAAGGAGTTAGTCGAGAGGACCCCATCAGGAAACTGCCCTCAGGGACAAGGGAGAAGAACAGAGATGACAGATTTTTAGGATGCCTATCATGACTGCAAAAGCTAGTGATCCCCAGGTGCAAGAAATCAGGCAAGGAAGGCAAGAGGCTGGCAGGTTGAGTTGGGACCTGATGGTCAAAAGAAAGGGCAAGAAGCAAATGCAGAGGCAGTGGGAGCAGTGACAGGTATCCTGGGAGGAGTGTAGGGATGCAGTCTGGTTGTGTAGGGATGGGTTCAGAAAAGTGAAAGCACAGCTGGAGCTGAACTTGGCAAGGGATGCAAAGAATAACAGGGGTATGTTAGCCAGAAAAGGAAGGTCAAAAAAACTGCACCTGCCCTGATAAGCAAGGCGGGCAAACTGGTAACAATGGACAATGAGAAGGCTGAGGTACTCAACTACCATTTTGCCTCAGTCTTCAATGGCAACCTCTTTTCCCTCACCTCCTGAGTGGGTGGACTGCAAGATGGGGACTGTGGGAGCCAAGTCTCTCCCACTGTATGAGAAGAACAAGTTCACAACCACTTAAGGAACTTGAGCATACATTTATCTATGGGACGTGATGAAATACATCCCTGAGTCCTGAAGAAATTGGTTGATATAGTTGCCAGGCCACTCTCCAGCCATTTGAAAAATCATGGCAGTCAGGTGTCTTTGTTGTGACTTAAAACAATTGGTATCTTGGGCAGCATTCAACACCAGATTGGTGCTTATTATCTGCAGTTTATTCTTTCTTGGGATATTTTGTAAAAAACCCCCTTTATTTTATGGTTAATTTGCTTGCTTGAATGTAAAGCCATTTAAGCTGAAAAATCTGGATTGGGGTTCATCATTGTGCCAGTGCTCTGAGCTGTGTGATGCAACATAATTGGCAATTTTCAAATTCATAATCTATTTTGTTTCATGCATATACACACACACACACACACACACATGCACACCCACCCCCCCGCCACCCCCTCTCTTCAAACTGGTAAAAAAGTAAGATTACAGCATATGGATTCCTTCAGTCAAATAACAAGAATCACCAAGTGGTAAGTTTTTATAAAGTTAAATAATGGATTTCCGTTGGCTAGGAAAACATAATTTCCCAAGAAGAACTATGTAAGTATCAATGGATATCAAAATATCCTCATTCTTAGCTAGGCAAGGCTTCTACTGGCTTCAGCAGAGCTTCACATTGTGCAAAAATACTGGAAAATATGACATTTTTGATTATGTTATTTTTAGTGATTTTGGTAGTAGGGTATGGAGAAAAAACATGTTGAGGGGAGGGACTGGAACTATTCACTGAAAAGCAAAAAGCAATAATTTCTTAAATACATGGCTTTTTTTACTGATGCACATTGCTCTTTGTTCAGCAGAACTTAATTTTGTGCATTTCAGAAGCTGAGAAACCCAGAAGCTTTCCTTTCTATTGTGTATTTGCACTAAATCTAGCTTCTCAGGTTTTCAGTCCCATGTGCCAAACTGCTTTAAGTTATTCCACCTCAGGTATCCTTGTGGAAAGGATTAAAACACATTCCCTTATTTTACTTTAACACTTCCATTCTTCTTGCAGACAGGCTTGGAGATTCAACCAAACCACAATAATTACAGTTTTGAGTCAGGCTTCAACTGTTGTGCTTTCTTTATCAGTATAGCCTGTCCCTTATTCTGCTGCTAATAGGGGCAAAATGTAAAGCTTTTTATGACTGTAATGGAAAGCTACTAATTAGAATAGCCTAGATATATTAATTCCTGCTTCTGCTGCCCTGCAGAGGGGCGTGGGTTTCCTGAGGAACTTTAAGGGTTATTAAGAGGCAGGTGGGTGTCCCGTGTATCATTGAGGGGAAGTGGGTGTTACTGTGTGTTACTGAGGGGAAGGTGGGTTTCTCGAACGTTGCTGAGGGGGGAGGCAGGTGCCCGGTGTGTCAATGAGCATCTCTGAGGGGGAAGAGGGTGCCCTGAGGGGAAGGCAGATGACTCGTGTGTCCCTGAGTTCTTTTGTAAAAATGTTATTTTTGGAGCTTTATCTGCAGCATTTATAGTTACCTGGTGTGTAACTTCAAAAGGGTATTTTTTTTGACTGGTATGAGTTTTAAGTTAGTAAAGCAGTTATTTTAAGCTCAAGTTTTGGAAGCGGTTTGTTCACAGTTGCTTACTAATAATTGATTATTAAAATGTCTGTTATCAGATATATTTTTAAGTAAGGGTAGCCATAGTAGACTTGGTTCTGTACAAGAGCTGCTGATTTACACTTAAATTGGGAAAGACCTTTATGAATTGATAATTTTTGTTTAGTGCTACTTGCTCCTTAAGGTTGAAATAGAGTTGCATTTTCTTCATCTGAAATTGAGTACAGTATTTTCTAAAAAACTAGTGTCATCTAAAAATCTCTTCTTATGGCTAGAGACAACTAACCAAGTTCTGATTAGGGAGTGGCAAGCGATGCTTTCATATTGCCTAGAAGAAAAAAAATGAAGATATGTTGGTTAATATTAGAGTATGAAAAATAATCCCCAAACCAACCAGCAACAACTGAGAAAAACTTGATTTTAGGAGAGCACTTAGAATGTCCTAATTACGAAAATGAAGGTTGCATGCTTTAAACGACAGAAAAAAGTCACTGGTGTTTCATGAGCACTCTGGGTGTGAAAAGAAGGCTAGACATGAAATGGATGTTTACTTTTCTACGTTAGTAACTTCTTTGGAAGTCATTCTTAAACTCAAACTTTTTAACTCTGAGTATAATGAACAATGCCGAGTCAGAAATGGGATGTTTACAGCGATTTGAATTTGTGTGGACTTTGTTAGAAAAACAAGTACATTTGAATTGTTACATTTAATTGCTGTTTGTAACCATAAAGTATTCTCCTTTTTTGGGAATGCATACTGATGCAGGTATCTTGTTAATTAGATGTCTTATTAGATGCTGATCTGGTAAATATTCCACGGCTGACAGAGTAGACGTGTGGTAACGTAATTATCAGGCCATCCTGACAGCTCAGGCTGATTGAAGTACAGCAGGAATCTGCCATGGAAACCGATGGTTCATATTTGACTGCTTATATGGAATGTTAGGGGGTGGGAGCAGAGGGAGAGATGGGGGAAATACCTTGCCAGGAAAGCTGTGAAAAATTGAAATGCCCTCACTCACTGACCCTTGTCTTTATTGAAACATAACTCACAACTTTTCATTTGGGCTGTGTGAATTTTTCTGTATTGACTTTAAGCATAATGCATAGTATAAAACTCTTCTGTTGATTCTGACAGTTGATTGAATTTTAATAGCCCAGTGCTAAGAAAACAAGTAGGAACAGTAAAACTGCTGGTGTTTTTAATCTCGTTATGCTTAATACAGTTGGTTAGTTCATTAGTACCACACAAGTTACATCTGTGGGTGGGTAGCAGGAGGATCTGTGTCTGTGAGGGACACTGGAACTACTGTTTGAATCCTGAAACAGATGAGAGGCGTAAATTTTACAATATGAATTATATGCTTTTGCTAAGACAAAGAGTGGGGTTGCTGAAAGTTGGGCAATGTTACATTTCTATTTTTGACTTTAGAAAATATCCTGTATAACCTTGTACAATGCAGGTTAAGTAATGTCTGGATTTGTGTTTCTTTTGGTTGTTTTTCTTGGAAATGTTTCACAGAAGTGCAGTTAGCTTTTTAATAGAAGAGCTTAGATTTTTGAGACAATTTATGCTTGAACGAGCAAAACAGCCATGACAACTTTAAAGAGGAATAATATCTGACTTCATTAGTAGAGCTGCCCTGCCAGTGTGTGATTCTTGCTTCCACTAAACTAAGAAGGTGTATTTTGCAGGCTAACTGTGTGTCTGAGAACAAGAAGCCAGTTCGAGTCAAATGCAGTTGTGTTAAACATGTTGTCTGAGTCCAGCACTAGAAGTTGCAGCTTTTTTGATTGCTGCAGTTATTTTAGTGGATGTTAGCGGTTAGAAAAAGTGTGGTAATGCTAACAGGTTTTTTTATTGGTTTCATTCTCATGACTTAAAATACTGAGTAGAAGTTGGAAATACATTTTCAGTTACTTTTCATTTGAGAATGGATTTTTGTACTTGGTGTCAAATAGTAAATCTTGCTTTTCAGTTCAGTGCAAAAAATTATTCTGTTGAAGGGAAATGCCGATAGGTAGCTATTAATATGCTTTAATATTTTTGGTGTTGTATAGTTGAGTAGCACATTGGAAGTCAATTTTTTTAATCGCTTAAAAAAATATTTTTGACTGTTTTGCAGCTGCACTTGAATCATTGTACTTTACACCGTACTGTAGTAGGGAAAATGTTCTGTGTTTCCAACACAGGGTGTACCAGAGCAAGTTTTTGATACTTCATACTATAATTGCAGTACTCCAGGAAGTGTCCAGGGGAAAAGGTCCTCAGAATACCTCTTATTAGAGGGGATAAGCCATGAAGCAGTTTGCATAACTCACTGAAGTCTGAGGGTATTAATATTTGGAGTAATTAACACTTCAGTGGTATATAACCATATAAATGTTTTTGATTCTTTAAGACTTTGAAAAGGAAAAACATCCCAGCATGACAAACAAAATAAAATCTTGTTACTTTGCTGGGAAGTTACTTTGACCGTAATTTTGAGGAGTAATGCATCAGAACAGCTGCTGATGTCAGAGCAGAGGCAGGGGAAGATAATACAGCATTTTCTACCCTTATCTGGTGGATCAGTTTCTGGCTTAAAAGGTCAGCTGATATTCTGTACTGGTCAGGGGTTTTTTGAGTTTGTTTCTGTGTGGTGTTGACTTTCTTTTCAGGCAGATCAGAGCTGTGATCTAACTCCCCATTTATGATCTCAGAGTAGTTGTGTTTGGCACAGTGGCTGAGGTTGCTCGATACTGAAGATGTGCAGCAGAGCCTTGGGGAGTGAAGTACATTTGCTTAAACATTTACTTAGAAGTCTGAAACTCCTAATTGATGTCAGCTGATCGTGCATCTGCTCCATTCAGAATTTTAAGGATGTGACTATTTTCAGACTAGCTGACACTAGATGCAAGTCAGACTTTGCTGAATTCTTTAAATCCTTTAGTCGTTGAAATAATGAACCTTCTTGGTGTTTTCTTTAATTCAGATTTAAAAATTGTTTTAGGAATCTCCATAACCATTGGTTGGTCAAAATGTCCTGTCCTAGCTCCGGTATATTTTCTTCATTAATGTCAAAGGGGTGGAATGCACTTGAAATTTTAAAAACTAAGCAACAGATCTCCTAATGCAAGTATTAATACAAACTTAATGTTTCAGTTCATGTATTTAAACTGCAGCTAAACTAAAACGTTCAGCTTGTGTTGCATAATGCTTCAATTTATTTATCTTCCGCCCCCCCTTCTTTCTTCCGCCCCCCCTTCTTTCTTCCGCCCCCCCTTCTTTCTTCCGCCCCCCCTTCTTTCTGCCCCCCTTCTTTCTGCCCCCCTTCTTTCTGCCCCCACTTCTTTCTGCCCCCCCTTTCTTTCTGCCCCCCCTTTCTTTCTGCCCCCTCCTTTCTTTCTGCCCCCCCTTTCTTTCTGCCCCCTCCTTTATTTCTGCCCCCCCTTTCTTTCTGCCCCCCCTTTCTTTCTGCCCCCCCTTCTTTCTGCCCCCCTTCTTTCTGCCCCCCTTTCTTTATGCCCCCCCTTCTTTCTGCCCCTCCTTTCTTTCTGCCCCCCCCTTTCTTTCTGCCCCCCCTTTCTTTCTGCCCCCCCCTTTCTTTCTGCCCCCCCCTTTCTTTCTGCCCCCCCCTTTCTTTCTGCCCCCCCTTTCTTCCGCCCCCCCTTCTTTCTTTATGCCCCCCTTCTTTCTTCCGCCCCCCCTTCTTTCTTCCGCCCCCCTTCTTTCTTCCGCCCCCCCTTCTTTCTTCCGCCCCCCCTTCTTTCTTCCGCCCCCCCTTCTTTCTTCCGCCCCCCCTTCTTTCTTCCGCCCCCCCTTCTTTCTTCCGCCCCCCCTTCTTTCTTTCTTTCTCCCCTCCCTTTTTTCCCCTTCCCTTTTTTCCCTGTTTTTTTTTTTTTTTTTAAATGTCATTCCGTACTGCAGCAAAAAACCAATCCGGGTTTTCCCCCATTCCGTACTCCGGCAGAAATCCAGTCCGGGTTTTCCCCCATTCCGTACTCCGGCAGAAATCCAGTCCGGGTTTTCCCCCGCCCCCCCATCCCCGCCATTGTCCCCCAGCTCGCTCCCGGTGTTCCCGGAGGATGCCATGGGACCGGCAGTACCCGCAGCTGTGCGGGGTCCGGCGGGAGGGGCTGGAGGACTGACTGCGCTGGCGGCTCGGGGCTCGGCTCGGCTCCCGGCAGGGGCAGGGCTCGCTGGGGAGCGCTCGGTGCCCGTTCCGTGCGGGGGCTCGTGGGGGGAATGACCCGTCCTGCGGCTTCTGGAGGGCTGAGCTGAGCTGGGGACAGCACGGGCCGGCTGGGATGGGCAAAGGCAGCCTCCTGCTGCTGCTGGAGCGCTTGGCAACCCAAAGAGGGAGGGAGGTTTTGCCCCCTGCTTAGGGAGCACGATTTCGGGGCTGAATCATTCGCAGGCACGTGTCCGCTTGAACGAGATGTTTCCCAGCGACATTCCAAGCGCCCCGAATCCTGGGATTTGAGTCTTCCGGTGATTGCTCGGTGAAAGCTCTTTGGAGAGGGGGGAGTCAGGCAAGAAAAGCTGCTGATTGAACAGGTGGGTTTTAGAATCCATTTTATCCAGGCTGGGATTTTCTGTCCCTCACACAGAGGGTGAACTGCACCCAACCACCAGTCCCATGGTGGGTCCCTGTAGGCTAAAAACAAAAGGTAAATAAGTCAAAGGTTCTGTTTGTAGCTGAACATCACTGTATCACGTTTTCATATCGTCTAATTCTGTATTTTTGTCAGTGATTTGGCAACATGCTCTAAGAGCTGTAAATTAGTACAAATGGTATTTCACTTCTTGAATTAAGTTACTGATAATTTACATCATGATAGAACCGAAGGGATATTGCATCAAATATGGAAACAAAACAGTTATAAGAACACATGTAGTATGTCACAAATAATTCTGTTGAAGAGATTCATATCACTTCTTGCTAAGATTTTTGCTGTATATCTGCAGTATGAAATGTATTCCAACCTGTAGGAATTGTTTTAGCTTCTGAAAAATAGCAAATTCCATCATCACTTGCTCTTACAGGTTTTAAGAATTTCTGCCTTGCGGGATAGTGCAATTAATATTTTAAGTTCTATGAGTGCTTTGTGAGCGGTACTCATGTGTGATTATCAAGGGCAACTTCTCCATTTTTGTCTCTAGTCCGTACTTAGAAAATGAATAATTCACTATCACAATTTGCTAACACAGCTTGAAATCCAGTGTCCTCTGAGACAAGTCAGTCCAAGTTGTCTCTGATGTCTGGGATGTCTATCTGCTTCTTCTAGTTATTTTTTACCTTTAATAAAAAGCTTGTAAATTTGTTATTAATAGTTTAGTCAGTTTTAAGTGGTGATCATGGCAGAAACAGATCTTAGAATCGGGTAATTTTGCAGTTTTTCTCGAAGCTGAAGGCCTGATGATTCTTTGCAGTGTAATAACAACGGAACTTAAGCAGATGACTTTAAGAATTTAACACCTCTAAACAACGTTTAGCGACTTTCAGCTTTAGGAATACAAACAAAGCTGCGGGGGAATTGCTGAAAAGATAGGACAAAATCTTCAAAGCTTCAGTGTTCTTTAGGGAAGATTCTCGAGACTACAGACATGATGTTAAGTTCAACATTAGAAATCTTTAACCTAAAAAAATAACACAAGGGAGTTAGAAATTTTTAAAACGTATTAAAAAGGCATTTTTGAAATCTCCTTTTCTTATCAACAGTTTATAAACACACAGTTAAAGACAGGTTTTACAGGGAAAAGCATTTCAAGGAGGTCTTGTTTATTACAATTTTTCTCAAGTGGATTTCATGTTTTCTGGAGGATATGTGTTTGCCTAGTATGGTAAAATCAGACTCATCAGAGGGGTCCAGAACAGAAGACGACTGTCACTCACAGGCTTCAGGTTACGTGGCTTGTTTCTTGCTTGTTGTTTCTTATTGTTGTGCAAAGTAGAAAAGTTTCGATTTCTTCCACCCAGTTACTAAGTAATAGTTTACATTTGAATGGCTGTGTGGCTGGAGCAAAGCAGCTCCTGCCCAGTAACCAGATAACCCTTTGTTTTATCTCTTAGATCTTATCTCTCTCCCCACAGAGGTGGAACTTTCAGCCCCAAAAGGCTTTTTCTTCTCTTTTCCCTGTTAAAAATTGCTTTCGCCGAATAAGGTATCTTGAAACTAGGCATTGTAGTAAATTGTTCTACACAAGAATCTACCCAGTAATTTCTTTAAAGATTTGTCTGCACAATACAGGAGGCTTTCCGGAGGCACGCAGCCAGACACCAATGTGATTGGAGTTGTTCTACAGTGCGGAGATACTCCACTCACAGAGCTCGGTTTTCAGCCATCTGCTGCTGAATTGGAATTAACCAGGTTTTGCAGGGAGACTCTCCAGAGGTCTACTGACTGAGCAAAAGGTATGCCTGTTATTCTTGACAGCAGCATGCAGCTGAGAAGAGCAGAGCAGGCCAGAAGGCAGGTTTGTAACTACAAAAAAAAAAAAAATCATGTTTTGTTGTCGTTGGGTTTACTTTTGGGGTTTGTTTCTTTTTTGTTTTGAGTTTTGTGTGGTTTTGGTTGGTTGGTTTAGTTTTTGTTTTTGTTTTTTTTTTTGTTTTTTTTTTGTTTTGTTTTGTTTGCTTATCTGGTTGTTTTTCTTTGGTTTTGTTGTTGCTGGTTTTTGTGTTGGCTTTTTTTATATTTTGTTTGTTTGCTTGTTTTTTCCAAAGGATCTGGTATTTGAGGCTTCCAAGCTGAAGAGGAGTGAAAAATACCATGCTGCTGTGGAAGAGAAAGCAAATGAAGCACTGCATCATATACATAGTGGTAGGATTTGTCAGCCATAAGGTATATAAAATTAAAACCAAATCCCTCTGGCCCAATTTCAATGGAGTCATGTTCACAGTTTGAGGGGAATTAAAATCAGGAACCATGCAAACCATAAGAAAAGGGTCCAGAGGAGAGCATAAGAATAATTCTCTTTCCCTGCATTTTCTCTAATTCTTCAGACATAGTAATGAAGTTTCTTTAGCCTATAGAACAAAGAGGAGGGTTTAGGAGGAGATGTTAAGAACCTTCAAATATTTAAAAGACTTTTTTCTGGCTGAAAAGGTAATCCAGTTCTCATGTACCTGTAGTGCTGATGTCAGGAGGCATGAACCAAGGGGTAAAGATTTGTGAGAGATGCAGATTAAAGCTTCATTCTGGGAGAGTACAGCAATAGAAATGCCCAACTCTCTGCATACAACCATAATCTTTTTTCCTCCAAAGCCCCCGTTTTGGTAAGTGAGCGTGAATGTGGCTATCAAATGGACTATTTGTGTAGATTTCCACACCACGTGATCTACACTTTCCAGCAGTGTGTCATATGAAGGAGTCCCAAAGCCACAGCAACGGCGGTGGGCTATAGGAATAGGGCATAAGAGGCCAAGGATACTGTCAGTCTGGTAGATGCTGTTCCTCTAATAGGGAATATCTGCTTTTACTGCCAGGGCAACAGACGAAACAAATTGTTTAGTTTAAATACAGACTGTAACAAGTGCATAAATCAGGTGGTTTTAATTTGTTACAGAACACTCGGACATCAGATTTAGGGATGAACATTCAGCACATGAAATGCAGTTCTGTTCTGTTTATCAATGCAGAGCTGCACATTCCCATCTTGGTTTTTGGTAGATGATGTAACAATATGTAATCTATGAGAGTGTTTTCAAAACATTTCACTTAATTGGAAGATTTATAAAATTGGGGTAGTTTTCAGGCTGCGTGTATGTTTGTAAATGTACGTGCATGCAACCGCAACATGAATGCACTCACGTGTGGACATTCCTGTTGAACCTAATAATGATGAATGGCAGGAATGAATTCTCTCAGTCAGTTTGCAGTGGGAGTAAAGAACAGCCTCTTAACTTTTGGTCCATATGCGTGTTAATTGCTCAGACAACAAACGATGGCTCTAAGAATATTGCTCTACTCTGCAGTGAATCCAGGTATTTTCAGTCCAGCTGCTTTAGGCCAGGCTGCAGTTTTATGGCCTCTTGTCCATCAAGCCAACAGCTCCCTGTCACCTGTGCACTTTTTCTGCTCCACTTTGTGAGAAGAGGGGAAATACAGTTCATGAAGGAGATAGATAGATAGATAGATAGATAGATAGATAGATAGATAGATAGATAGATAGATAGATAGATAGATAGATAGATGGCACTAAAAATGTCTGAAGTTTAAATTCAACCCTTCCTAAATTCAATCTGCTGGAGTCAGGGAGGAGGGAGGAGGGTGCAAGGACCAGCGCAGGATCAGAGCCCACCGAGGCTCATCCGGGGAGGGTCTGCAGGAGCCCAGTGCCACAGCTGAGGGCACTCCCCAGGGACTCCCAGATCCTGACATCTCTGCCCAGGTAAGGAAAGCTGACACCTTTGCACGGGTGTGCCGTGCCAAAGCACGCTCCTCTCCAAAACCCAGCAACTAGGGAAAACATCCGGGGAGCAACGGGAAGAAAAGCTGCTGATTGAATTCACAGGTGGGTTTTCAAATGCATTTTATCCAGGCCAGAATTTCACTGGAGTGTCATCAGCTCCTTGGGAATTGCTTGAAGGTAGGATTGAACTTTATTCTGCACTTCCTGTCCTTTCCCCCTGCAGCCGAAGCGTCGGCTCTGTGTCATGCAGGACTACAGCTGCCAAGGCCAAGCTCTCAGAGTGTTTGGGAATTAAAGTGGGAGACCTTCCTCTGCAAGAGTTTGATTTGCTTTGGCATCCCTCAGAATCTCCATCATATTTGATATGGAATCCCTCAGAGGGGTTTATCTCCACATAAGGCCTGAATATGCCAGTAAGTTTCAGCTGGGAGAAAGGAGCTTCTGGTTTTTCCATCTGACGTGTCACATGCATTGTTAAAGTTTTTAGCTAAAATCTCAGCCAGCTGTTCCAGAGCTCAGGTTAAAGGACAATTGCCACAGCCAGCTCACTTCTGCAGCACTTTATCAGGAAGGCTGGCAAGCCACAGGATTTCAGCTGCCTTAGGCTTGGAAACAAGCCTCTGTTTTAGAAGCTTTCAGGCAACTACTCCAATGGAGTTCTCCTGAGATCCAGCCTGTCCATGGCAGCTTCCCATCCATCCTGGGAAACTGGGCAGGGACCCCACTAAGTGCTCTCTGCACTGGGCACAGCTTTTCTCCCTGGAGAGGTGCTCCAGCAGCACTTGGCAGTGAGTGCTGGGGGTTAATCCATAGGAATAGTTACATCTGTGATCACTGCCGGGCTCTTTGCAGGCCTGAATTTTCCACTAATGGGAGATGAGCCTCTGGAATTGTCCCTTCCAGCACAGCAGCTGGGGTTTGTCCTAGTCCATGTAGGAATTGATTGATCCTGATTGTTGGACTATGGAGTCTCTAAAGTGCTGGATTATGGAAAACAGACAAGAAAATGGATAAACCCCTCATGTGACCCGGTGACTTTTGGGCAGGCCTTGGGAATTTGCAGAGGGTGCATTCTGGAAGAGGAGCCACTGCTGCCCTTCCCAGAGAAGTACGGGAAAGGCAACCCAGAGTGTGAGGCTTATAAAGGAATTGGCACCACGCCTGGAAATGTTTCCAGTGCTGCTGTTTCTTTTTTTCCCACTCTTGGCCAAGGCTGGCCGTGCCGTTGGTTCCCAGAGCGAGGGGGGTTTTCTTGGATTGTTGGGATTGCACTGAACAAGTCTCCTGGGTGTTTGGGGGATGTGTGGTCTCTTTTCTCCTGAATGGAAGATGGGGGGGAAGGGGGACAGTCCCGATAGTGGCAGAGACACGGGAACAGCCCACTTCCAGGAAGGACTGTGGTTCCCAGCTTGTGGTTTGCACCCTAAAGTGGTCTTTCCTGTTACTTCTACTTTAGAGCCTGTTGAAATGCTGGTAAAGATTTGGGAAGAGCCAAGTTAGCTGGAGCTGTGAGGTTTCTCCTGCCCAAAATCCATGGGGATGTTTTGCCTGGCTTTCCCAAGTGGAAGCAAGAGCCTTGGAGTCGTTGCATCCCCTGGAAAACCAGGTCAGGAGGGTTCATCTGACTCTGCCCTGACCTGTGTCTTCCAGGGACCCTCCTGCTGTTCTGGATCTTCCTGGGAGAGGACATTCCCATGCCTGCTTTTTAGACAAGAAATGCCAAATGAACTAAGTCAGTCCCATCCTGTCTGAGCTGTGCCAGTGGTGAGGTGTGAGGGGGAACACCTCGTTCTGCACTTTGAGACACTGACTACCTCTTGACTACCTCAAGTTTACTGTCAAAACCTTCCCCGCTTGTCCACCACTGCCAGCCTCGTAATTACCTCCAGGTCTTCATTCTCTACTGTGGAGAAGACAGCTTCAAGTTTTACTCCCAGATTATCCCTGTGTGTCCACATCTGATTAGCCCAGTTGACCTCATAATGTACATTCTCTCTTCTACAGATTACCTCAGATTTTACCCACAAAAATTTTCCCTACCATCCCATTACTGACTGCCTCAGTTTACCTTAAAGTGGTCATTCTCTCCTCTACAGATTAGATCAAGTTTTACCCCTCAAATTTTCCTTTCTCTATGTTCTCATCACTTTTTTTTTTACCTTGTTTTCACTAGTGACTTCTTTGACAATCATTTTCATACGAGAGATGCTCAGAGCCAAGCGGCTTTGTTTGTTTTTCTTGCATCTCTTTCTTGCTGCACTTTTTCCTCCAACCTTACCTCAGACACCGGATATCCAGGTCTGCCCCTTCCTCTTCTCCTACAAATCATCTCCTCCCTTCCACCCTGAAAGAGCAAAACCAAACTCTGCAAATTCACTCCCCTGGTGGTGCAAGGGCGGTGGTTATTAAAACTCCTTGTTGGCAATAATAGACACATGTATGTATTTTTCAAGGGTTGCAGGCTTGGGAAGGGCAGCTGTTTGCAGCTCCGCTCCTGGGGTGTCTCCCGTTCTTCCCTGAACAACCAGAGGAGCGAGTCTACTTCTGTCCCTCCAAGTATGGATTTGATGTCTGTGTTTAAATTACCTCTGCCCTGGTGCTGGGGCATAGCTGTTGCCTGGCAGAGCCCCTCCACACCCCTGCTCCCTGGAGACAGGGACACCTGTGGTCCCTGGGTGCCCACTGGTTTCTTGCAACAGTTTTTGCTGCTGATTTATTTTACCATTCACAATACATTTGCAGAGGTGGGGATCAAGGATTTTATTTTACAGTGAGTGTGGTGAGGTGGCAATAATACTGTTACAACTGCTTGTCCCTTTGGAAGTGTTTCCCCCTCCCCGGGTTGCCAGTGTTTCTCTGTGTGATGTACTCTGTGGAGTCACTGTGCCTATGGAGTTTGTAATCAGTCTTTAGCTGAGCTGCTGTACGTACAGACAACAGTAGCGTTGAACCTCGCCGGTGAAGCCTTAATAGGAGCCCAGAGGGGCAGAACCCCTCCAGACTTGAGCTGCCAGCGTCTGGCAGCAACAATGAGGGTGAGCGGCAGGGCTGAGCCTCTTCTCCAAATGTCATTGTGCTACAAATGACTGTTTGCACTGAGATCACATTTTTTTGCCTGTCATCCTTCTGGGCAGCCCCTGCTCCACGTATGGGGATGGATGGACCTGCCGGAATAAAAGAGTTGTGTTTCATTTTATAACCTGGTTGTGTAATCTCTTGTCTGTCTGTGCCTTCTTTTCTTCTCCTGAAGGAGAAACAAGTGCTGCTGAATTGGCTCTGTGTGTTTTTGCCTGGGGTCTGGTCAGCGCAGTGTCGGCAATGGGGTGAAGCGCAGCCCACGCTCCCTGTGCCGTGTTCTGCAAACTGTGCACTGGGACATCCTTCCTGATGGCTCCTCTGGGGCAGGTGTTTGGATCTGGATCACGACAAGGTACAGGTGAGGATTTGGATCGCAGCAGGGTCAGGTGAATACGGGCCTTGTACCCCTGGTCACTTCCAGCCAGACAGCCTGACTGCGGATGTACGAAATGCAAATGCTGCTGCTGCTGCTGGGCCATTCAGCAGGGGGGCACCATCAGGTATAATTAGTGCTCAGGTCACCTCAGTGAACTAAAGGAATGAAAATTTTGCAGGTGCCATCCTCAGCACCACCCAGGCAGGTGCCTGGAGTTCTCTGGGCAGGTAAGAGAGAAGGGAACGTGCTGGACACTTGCTACTGCTGCCTCCCCTCAGAGGCAAAAGGTATTGTTTTAATTTTTTTTTTAATAGAAAATTCTTACGGATAACTATGACCATAAAAAAAAAAAAAAAAAAAAAAAAAAAAAAAGAGTAGAGCTTTACTGTTAGAATAGTAATTAAAACATCGCTGTGTTGCAGCAAAGAGGTCTGTACCAGGCAGAGAGCAGCCCCAGCAAAGAGATTAGGGTCAGGAACCCAACAAACACACCCTGTTCCTTTTGAGCACACCAAGAGAATTCACTAGGTTTGCTTATCAGGAGGGGACTGAAGGCCTTACAATACGGTAAATGTTTCTGTTAAATTTAAAACCTTCCAGTGGACAACTTGAGGAGCTTGTAAGGAATAAAGCTAACTTGTTCAGGGTGCTTCTTGCATTTCAAAAGTGATTTCCCTGGTGGCTTACTCTTATTTACAAGTGCTGATTGCATTTAAGCCTTCCTGACTCCTGCTTTTGCTTTGTGGCACTGGCCAGCCCCTGCCCTGAGTAGTACAGGGAGCCCCAAGCCTCCTGATCCCTGCTCCCTGGGCAAGTGTACCCTCCTACCCTTGGACAGGCTGGTAGGAGCAGTGCTGCTGCAGAAGCAATGGGAGGGGGGGTCTGCTCTGTGTTGTGACTTTGAGGGAGGCAGAACTTCTGTGATGGCCCAGAAAGAAGGCTCCAGCTTTGCAGCTCTGAGTGTGCCATAAATCATCCTGTCAGCCACTCCTGTTTCCAGTGGATAAATCCCAGTGGATTTATCCTCTTGACTTCAACCACTGGGGCACTAATTGCTGGACTCTTAAGCAGACTTCTCGACTTATTTTTGCGTAAAAGCTCTTGGTCTTGTCTTTACATCTTGCTGTATACTGAGGGAAAACCTGCTGGGAAAATGAACAGTGACGGGGGCTCTCCTGCCTCTCTTTTTGGGGAGCTGAGGGCAGCGGGCCATGCTAGGGAAGGGGCTCTGCATTTGGGGACGTGGGGAGGTCTGGCTGCTGGCAGCAAGCAAGGGGGTGGGGCTGGCTGGGGGGCCTGTGTGTGGGACCAGTGGCCTCTCTGGGGGACAGAATCCTGGAGCAGGCAGAGCAGCACTGGGATGAGCTGAGTGGTGGGTGGACTCCCGAGAGCCAGGATGCAAGAGGATAACACAGGTCTGTGAAGTTCTCTGCCTCAGGACACCAGCGTGGTGCCTCTGAGCTCTTTGTCAGCAGGGCTAAAAAGGGCACAATTACTCCCTGTGGACCGATAGCCCAAAGTCGTCTTTCTTCTCTCTCATTCCCATTCTGACTCCTCTTTTCCTGCAGTCTTGCCTGTGGCTTAGGCAGAGCACGAGGGGGTCGCTGGAACCTCAGCTCACGCTACGACGGGGAGCAGCATTGGAAAAACCTCCGAGGCTCCCGTGAGGCCCGGACACCGTGTTTGCTCTGCAGAGCTGGTGTTGGAGCCCAGCCGGGAGCCTTCAGGCTGTGCTGCCCAGGCTGCAGTGATGGGGTGCTCCCCTGGGAGTAACCCCAAACTGAGTTGAGCAGCCGAGGGGTAGCTGTGCCTTAGTGTGAGGAGCTGCACGTTGTAAGGGGTTGGGAGGCATGCTGGGATTTTTTGGGGGCTTTTTCTTGCTTTTCTCTGTTTTGACCAGTGTGGTGCTGGGGAAAAAAAAGCTAGAAAGAAAACCAGTTGAAGGGAACTGTCACCTTCAGAGGAGGCGCAAATCCTCCTGGAGCTGAGGAAGGGGATGAGGGGAGTCCAGCATAGTGCAGTGAGCTGCCACTGCCCCCAAGGCCCTTCTTTTGGAGGCATTTGTTGACTTTCTGAAATAAAAAAAAGCCTCCCTATCATCTTGTTTGCAACCCTACAGCCACCCCTGCGGGTATGTGTCATGTTCCAGACCCCCAGAGGGATTTGTGTATGTCCTGTGCTGGTGGATGCAGGACATCCTTTAGCAGAAGGGAGAGGATTTGGGGAGGAGCTGTCAAGCTTGGGTGTCAGAAAACCCCCTTTGCCCCCCACCTTTGTGCACCCCCAGATATCCTTTGTCCTCTCTTTTCTCCACCCCTTTCCTCCTCTCCTCTTCTTGACCCCTGTTTTCCCTCTGCCTTGAACTCCCCATCTTGTACCCACCCTCCCTCTCTTTATTTCTGCCTTTGGGGGTGAGTAAAAAGGGGTGGGGGAGTCCGGGGGTGATGAGGTCATCAGGGGCATCCCGATGCCCAGCAGGTGAGTGGGGGATGAGAGGGGTCATATGGAGTCCTCCCCGAAAAGGGAGGCTAAGCCCAAAAATGCCTGAAAATTTAAAAGTTACCATCTCTCTTTTTTTTCTATCTATTGAAATACTAACTGACATATACACTGACTTCAAAAGAGAGCTCCGTCTCTACTTTATTATATCCAGGATCTTGTAGTGTAAGAAATGCAGGATACAGAAGGAGGGGGGGCTTTGAAAGCAGGACGAATGAAGCTCCAAGGTGCGTGCCAGTGCGAGGACGGCAGGCAGAGCTCTGGGTCGTGGCTTTGCCGGCCGCTCTCCCTTTCCCCAGGGGGCTCTCGAGGATCGCTGCTGCCGCCTGCGGGCGGCGCGCGGTACTGCAGGGAAAGCCGCGCGGCGAGCCGGATGCAGCCCCGTGGAACTGCGCTGCTGCAGCGAGTCTGGCCAGGCGCCCGTTCCCTGGCGGCATGTCCGGCTGGCGCCGGCAGCAAGGGAAGGGCCGGCCGGCCGGGGCTTTGGCCAGATTATTGTACTTTTGCCCCGCTTATCCTGCCGTGAGTCGCTCTGAGTGGGACATGCCCCCTTTGAGCTTTCCCCGGAGCCTGTGCCATTACGGTCAGCACGGGGGAACGAGGAAAAGCCAAATATGCCTTAACGTTCTCTGCCCCGCAGGACGCCGTGACCGGAAACTCTCGAGGCCACACTAAAGATGGCGATGCCCTCACCGTAAGATCCTCAGAGCCCACACTCAAGATGGCGACGCTCCCAACAGGGCGAATCGGCCAGAAAGCGTGTGTGACACCCGACCGGAATATTTGAATTGCCGGAAAAAAAGCACTGCCCCCCCGACAGGAATGCCGTACAAAAGATGGTGCCGCCTGTGCCCGAAAATACAGAGAGCCACACAAAAGATGGCGGCGCCATGACCGGAAGTCCTCCAGCCTACAACCAAGATGGCGCCGCCCTGACCGGAAGTCCTCCAGCCTACAACCAAGATGGCGCCGCCCTACCGGAAGTCCTCCAGCCTTCAAGTAAGATGGCGGCGCCCTGACCGGAAGTCCTCCAGCCTATAACCAAGATGGCGACGCCCCACCGGAAGTCCTCCAGCCTACAACCAAGATGGCGGCGCCCTACCGGAAGTCCTCCAGCCTAGAAATAAGATGGCGGCGCCCTACCGGAAGTCCTCCAGCCTACAAATAAGATGGCGGCGCCATGACCGAAAGCAGCTCTGCTTTGGGCTTGGGGGGTTATTTCTCTTGGCTTTTAAGGCAAAGGCTTCTTTGCCACGTCTCTCTTGCTGCTTGCAATTCTTTCTTTGGCTGCTAGTGAATACATTTGAGAAGCTGTGGGGTTCTAGGATTCACTTGTTCTAAATATGGTGATTCTCTTAGTGAGCAATTGGACTCGTTCTCCAGTGCGGAGTGCAGAAGGATTTTTCTGTCAACTAATTGTTTCCTAATTTCTTTTCAAGCTCTCCTACGAACCTTGGACCGGTGGGCTTTGCCGCACTTGCCGTGGGGGCTGGAGTGAGAAGCAGCTGGAGGTGTTTGCTCTCTGCTCGGTCCCCGCCTTGCCCTCAGTTGCCTGGCCCTGCAGGTAAGCACAGCTCACCTTGGCTTTTCCGGGGCCCTTGCTGAAGGGTTTCCAAGTGTGGCCCTGAGAATTTCTGCAGGTGGAATGGATGGCTGTTTCAGAGCACTTGTCACTGGGCCACCTGTGTTTTAACACTTGCCAGGGCAGGAGAATTGCAGCAGAAGAAGGGTAATTATTCATCTGAAGTTGTAAGCGAGTGCAGGAGAAATCCTAGGAAGACACCTGGATATGTAGTTAGGTATTTGAGTACCTTTGGCTGGTAGAAACACTCCATGGATGAGACAGAAAGGGCTGGTGCTGGAGCATGTTTAAGAAGCCAGCACAGGGAGCTTCAGTCTTCTAAAATTAGACAAAGCAGTGAGGGATGATGATGGAGTAGAACATGCTGGTGTTTTCAGCTTTGGGACTTGACTTGCTCATGGGAACAATCTGAATGAGGGAGGATGTTCTTGCTGAGAATTCCCCCTGGTAGATCTTCCCCATCTAGGATTGTATCACGGACAGTGTTCCCAATAGGCTGGAGATAAAGTTGTGAATTAGAGAGGAAGCGATGCACAACAAATGCAGGGAGAAAAGGTGGAATCGTGATGGAATTCTGGAGTGGTTCGGGTTGGAAGGGACCTTAAAGTTCATCCAGCCCCACTCCCTGAGCAGGGACACTTTCCCCTAGGCCAGGTTGCCCCTGGTCGCAGATGGCTATGGAAGTGCTGGAGGTGTTTAGGGAATGCTGATAGTTTTTCCCCCACCTCTGGCCATCGGGTCGTTAAAAAGACTGATTCACCTCTTCCCACAGGGAAAAACGCTAGAGCAGAGGGAGGGAAGGAGCGGGGAGTACTGCAGCCCCCAGCAGCTCGGTCAGTGCTGGCTGGACTCGGGGCTGGGAAAGGTCCCTCAGTGTGAGGGCAGGTGAGAGCCCAGGGTGGCCCTGGCAGCACTGGGACTGGGAACAAGTCCAGTGGGCAAAAGAATGGACCCTGGAGAGCTGGGTAAACAGCTGGAGGAGTTTCAAGGAGAAGCAGGAAACTGGACAAGTTGCAGCAGCTCCTTCTGTGTGTGTTTAGAACCACCTCTAGTGCAGCCACGAGTGAGGTGGAAAATGAACCTCAGGAGGCTGGGAATGAGTCCCACAAACTGCTTACAGTGGGATTGAGTCTTCCCAAGAGCCTGAAAAGCTTTACTTTAGTTCGGCTTTATAAACTGCAAACTGAAGTGATTGTCGAGGTGATGGCCCTTGCTGTCCTGTGTCTTTGGTGAGGTGTTGACTCAGTACCTTTATTGGAGCTGATGTGGATGAACGGGTGCTCCTAATTTGCCTTTAAGGTCCTGGTTTCTTCCATTCTTCTACCAGCTTCTCCATCCAGGAGATGGAATTCCAGTGCTACAGTATAGATAACTCGTTGTGCTTCCAAAAGGAGCCTTTCTGCCTTCGGGACAAGTTGTGGTGCCACTGGAGCTGCTGGGAGAAGCAGAGGGTTGGCAGTGACAGGCCTGGAATGCTGTTGCTGTGGCACAGATGCTGCTCCCTGGCAGGTTCTTGGGTTGGATTCCTTGGCTGCCACTTGGCATGGCTTGGAAGGGCCTCAGTTGTGTAGGGAACAAAACGTGGGATAGGGAAGCAAAGCAGGGGAGGTTCTGGTTTCAGAGAGAATCATTGAATTTTCTCTTTCTGCAGGGACATTGACCTGGTCCAGCTGTGGCAAGAAGAACAAGTGGGCCATGAAAGTTTGGAGCAGTCTGGAAGGTTCCTGGTGCCCAAAGGATCTTGGCAAGTGCAGCACTGGAAGAGCATGGAATAATGAAAAGTGCCTCAGTTCTCCTGAAGCTCAACTTTGTAAAATATTCATAAAGATAAAATTCTACTGTAACGAGCTGTTGGGTCCCAAATACTCTTGGAGGGAGAGGCAGAGACTCCCACTGCTGCTGGGGCTGAACTGCTTGCAGTGAGCAGGTAGGACTTGGCCCTGATGCCTGAGTGCATTCCAGTCCTCCAGGATGGATCCCAGCTGGCAGCCCCTGGCTCCATAACTTAAGGAGAGGGTGTTCCTGCAAGCCCAGCTGCTATGTTGGTGATCCTGTGTGCACCTCTTGCCCTGGCCTGCTGTTAATGTATTTGTGTTGCAGCTCAGTAATGTCCCAATAAAGTGGTGATTGTGTGATTTTGGTGTCAGTTCCTCTCCGTTCCTCTTCTCCTTGCCCAGCAGCTGCATCACTGACTTGTGCCTGACATGGGATTCCTGCAGCATCCCATGTTTGCAGTTGCCATCACTGCTGGACATACAGCCCATTCCTGAACAAACCTCCCTTGCTGTTCTCTCTCTGGGTCTCCCCTCCCAGCTCCTCTCCTCTGATGCTCCAGGTGCCAAGGCCCCTGTTTTTGAGGGACATTCCTGCTCTGCTGCCCTCCCCTGCCCCCCATTCTTTATAAATCATGAGCCAGGAGCCCCAAGTGCAGAGAGGACTGCAGGAAATAAGTGGCAATACCTGCCCTGTGTCTCCCTGCAGTTCTTCTGCCTGTTCTTCCCTGGGCTGGAGAGCCCTGCCTGGCCTGTGTTTCCTGGAAGAGAGTGATGTTATTCCATTTGTCTAAAAGATGTGTTCATGGGCACTCATTTTCTGACAGGCACTGCCATTTTCCTGTTGCCTTCCCCAAATTTTTCAAGTGCTGCCCAGTATGGGCCTTGGTGTGCTGAGGCAGTGATTGCCAGGAGGAAGGGGAACCTTGGCGTCACCTGCTCAGCTCGGGTGGGTGGGACAGGATTGGGGTGGCCTGGCAAGGCATGAACATATTTCTGAGCTCTAGAGTGCCTTGAAACCTGTGTGTGTGTCAGTTTGGCAGGGCTGGGACAAGGAGGACTCATGCAGGCACCTACAGAGACAGCGGGAACGGGAGCGTGGTGTGGAGAAGAAAAATTGTAGGTAGTAGGTGCTGAGAAATTTGTCCTTCCTTTGTCCTATGCTCTGCATTTTTCAGAGCGGGCGGGACCATCCCGGTGCAGCCTCTCCTGCAGCTCCCCGGGGGAGGTCCCTGCAGCAGCGCAAGGGGTGCGGGGAGCGCAGCAGGGTGCAGCGAGCTGGGGCGGGGCTGTGACCCGGGAGAGTGTGCATAATCCCCCAAAACCCGCGCCCAAATAGAGCCCAAAACAACCCCAAAGCCCAGAGCCAAACGCCGCGGGATGGTGCTGGCCCCGCCTCTCTGCTCGCGCTGGCCCCGCCCCCTGGCCGCCCGGCCCCGCCCTGCCCGTCTCCAAGAACGCCGCTGTCCCCGCAGGCGTTTGCAAAGAAGGGGGTGGAAGGAACTCTTGACGTGCTTTCTTTACTTCTTCATCCCACAGAGGCCCCTGAGCAAAGGGCAAAGGGATCCATCCGAGCCAGGCCTGTGCTCCCCCCCAGCATTCCTGCAGCATCCTGTGTTTGCAGTTGCTATCACTGCTGGACATACAGCCCATTCCTGAACAAACCCTTTTCCTGTTCTCTTTCCATGTCTCCCCTCCTAGCTCCCTTCCTCTGAGCCTCCAGGTGCCAAGGCCCCTGTTTTTGAGGGGCATTCCTGCTCTGCTGCCCCCCCCTCTCCCTCCATTCTTTATAAATCAAGAGCCAGGAGCCCCAAGTGCAGAGAGGGCTGCAGGGAATAAGTGGCAATGCCTGCCTGTGTCTCCCTGTGTTCCCTGCAGTTCTCCTGCCTGTTCTCCCTTGGGCTGGAGAGCCCTGCCTGGCCTGTGTTTCTTGGAAGAGAGTGATGTTATTCCATTTGTCCAAAAGATGTGTTTGTGGGCACTCGTTTTCTGACAGGCAGTGCCCTTTTCCTGTTGCCTTTCCCAAGTTTTCCCAAGTGCTGCCCAGCATGGGCCTTGGTGTGCTGAGACAGTGATTGCCAGGAGGAAGGGGAGCCTTGGCCTCAGTTGCCCAGCTTGGGTGAGTGGGACATAATTGGGGTGAGGTCACCCCTGAGCCTCCTCTTTTCCTGACTAAACAACCCCAGCTCCCTCAGCCTCTCCTCATAGGACTTGTGCTCAGATCCCTTCACCTGCCTTGTTGCTCTTCTCTGGCCCTGCTCCACCACCTCAATGTCTTTCCTGAAAACAGGTCTACCCGTCAAAAAAAAGGCAACAGGTCCACCCGTCAAAGAAGAGAGACCAGGTCTACCCGTGCAATGAAGAACACGTCTACAAGTCAAAAAAAAGAGACCAGGTCTACCCGTCTAACGAAAGGCAACAGGTCTACCCGTCAAAAAAAAAGAAACCAGGTGTACCCGTTGAAAAAGAGAGACCAGGTCTACCCCTCAAAAAAGGCAATAGGTCCAACAGTCAAAAAAAAGGCAACAGGTCTACCTGTCAAAACAGAGACAACAGGTCTACCTGTCCAAACAAAGAGACCAGGTCTACCCGTTGAAAAAGAGAGACCAGGTCTACCCGTCAAAAAAGAGACCAGGTCTACCTGTCAAAACAGAGACAACAGGTCTACCCCTCAAAGAAGAGAGACCAGGTCTACCTCTCAAGAAAAAGGTATCAGGTCTACCCTTCAAAAAAAGAAAGACAACAAAAAAAAAAGACAGACAACAGGTCTTCCTTTCTAAAAACAGAGACCAGGTCTACCCCTCAAAACACAGACAACAGGTCTACCCATCAGAAAAAGACAACAGGTCTACCCCTCCTAAAAAGAGACCAGGTCTGCCCCTCAGAAAAAAGACAACAGGTCTACTCCTCAAAACACAGACAACAGGTCTACCCATCAGAAAAAAACAACAGGTCTACCCGCCTAAAAGAGACCCTCAGGAGGCTGGCAATGAGTCCCACAAACTGCTTACCATGGGATTGGGAGTCTTCCCAAGTGTCTGAAAATCTTTGCTTTCCTTTGGCTTTAGAAATTGGAAACTGAAGCCATTGTCAAGGTGCTGGCCCTTGCTGCCCTGTGTCTTTCAAGTGTTGACTCAGTCTCTGTATTGGAGCTGCTGTTGGATGAAGAGGGGCTCCCAATTTGCCTTGAAGCTCCTGGTTTGTTCCCTTCTTCTCCCAGCTTGTGCAGGAGATGGAATTGCAGTGCTCCAGTAGAGATGGCTCGTGGTGCCCCTGAAAGGAGCCTTTCTGCCTTGAGGATAAGTTGTGGTGCCAGCGCAGCAGTTGGGAGAAGCGGAGGGTTGGCAGCGCCGGGCCTGGAAAGCTGCTGCTGTGGCAGAGGCGCTGAAGTGCAGTTCCAAAACGTTCCCACAAAGCGGCAGCACTGAGCGCAGCGAGACCAGGTCTACCCGAAAAACAGCGAAACCAGGGCTACCTGTCCAAACAAAGAGACCAGGTCTACCCGTTGAAAAAGAGAGACCAGGTCTACCCGTGTACTGAAAGGCAACTGGTCTACCCGTCAAAACAACGAGACCAGGTCCATATCCCATTCCATATCCAAGTCCATATCCCAGTCCGTATCCTGGTCCATATCCCAATCTATATCCCAATCCATATTCCAGTCCATATTCCGGTCCATATCCCAATCTATATCCCAGTCCATATCCCGTTACATATCCCAGTCCATATCCCAATCTATATCCCAGTCCATATCCCAGTCCATATCCCGTTCCATATCCCAGTCCATATCCCAGTCCATATCCCGGTCCATATCCCAGTCCATATCCCGGTCCATATCCCGGTCCATAAATCAGTCCATATCCCGGTCCATATCCCGGTCCATATCCCAGTCCATATCCCGGTCCATATCCTGGTCCATATCCCAGTCCATATCCCAGTCCATATCCTAGTCCATATCCCGGTCCATATCCCGGTCCCTATCCCGGTCCATATCCCGGTCCATATCCCGGTCCATATCCCAGTTTATATCTCAGTCCATATCACGGACCATATCCCAGTCCATATCCTGGTCCATATTCTGGTCTATATCCCAGTCCATATCCTGGTCCATATACCAGTCCATATCCCGGTCCATATAACAGTCCATATCCCAGTCCATACCCCAGTCCATATACCAGTCCATATCCTAATCTATATCCCAGTCCATATCCCAGTCCATATCCCGGTCCATATCCCGGTCCATATCCCGGTCCATATCCCAGTCCATATCCCAGTCCATATGGCGGTCCATATCCCAGTCCATATCCTGGTCCATATCCCGGTCTATATCCCAGTCCATATCCCAGTCCATATCCCAGTCCATATTCCGGTCAATATCTTGGTCCATATCCCAGTCCATATCCCAGTCCATATACCAGTCTATATCCTAATCTATATCCCCGTCCATATCGCAGTCCATATCCTGGTCCATATCCCAGTCCATATCCCGGTCCATATCCCGGTCCATATAACAGTCCATATCCCAGTCCATATCTCAGTCCATATGGCGGTCCATATCCCAGTCCATATCCCGGTCTATATCCCAGTCCATATCCTGGTCCATATCCCGGTCCATATAACAGTCCATATCCCAGTCCATATCCCAATCCATATCCCAGTCCATATCCCAGACTAAATCCTAATCTATATGCCACTCCATATCCCAGTCCATATACCAGTCCATATCCTAATCCATATCCCAGTCCATATCCCGGTCCATATCCCAGTCCATATCCCGGTCCATATAACAGTCCATATCTCAGTCCATATCCCGGTCCATATCCCGGTCCATATCCCGGTCCATATCCCAGTCCATTTCCCGGTCCATATCCCGGTCCATATCCCAGTCCATATCCCAGTCCATATCCCGGTCCATATCCCAGTCCATATCCCAATCTATATGCCAGTCCATATCCCATCCATATCCCGGTCCGTATCCCAGTCCATATACCAGTCCATATCCTAATCTATATCCCAGTTCATATCCCGGTCAATATCCCAGTCCATATAACAGTCCATATCCCAGTCCATATCCCGGTCCATATCCCAGTCCATATCCCAGCCCATATCCCGGTCCATATCCCGGTCCATATAACAGTCCATATCCCAGTCCATATTCTGGTCCATATAACAGTCCATATCCCAGTCCATATCCTAATCTTTATCCCAGTCTATATCCCAGTCCATATCCCGGTCAATATCCCGGTCCATATTCCGGTCCATATCTCGGTCCATATCCCAGTCCATATCCCAGTCCATATCCCAGTCCATATACCAGTCTATATCCTAATCTATATCCCAGTCCATATCCCAGTCCATATCCCAGTCCATATACCAGTCTATATCCTAATCTATATCCCAGTCCATATCCCAGTCCATATCCCGGTCCATACCCCGGTCCATACCCCGGTCCATATCTCGGTCCATATCCCAGTCCATATACCAGTCTATATCCTAATCTATATCCCAGTCCATATCCCAGTCCATATCCCGGTCCATACCCCGGTCCATATCCCAGTCCATATCCCAGTCTATATCCCGGTCCATATCCCGGTCCATATAACAGTCCGTATCCCGGTCCATATAACTGTCCATATCCCAGTCCATATCCCGGTCCATATAACAGTCCATATCCCAGTCCATATTCCGGTCCATAAAACAGTCCATATCCCAGTCCATATCCCAGTCCATATCCTAATCTTTATCCCAGTCCATATCCCAGTCCATATCCCGGTCCATATCCCAGTCCATATTCTGGTCCATATTCCGGTCCATATCCCGGTCCATATCCCAGTCCATATCCCAGTCCATATACTAGTCTATATCCTAAACTATATTCCAGTCCATATCCCGGTCCATATAACAGTCCATATCCCAGACCATATCCCAAGCCATATCCCAGTCCATATCCTAATCTATATCGCAGTCCATATCCCGGTCCATATAACAGTCCATATCCCGGTCAATATATCGGTCCATATCCCAGTCCATACAACAGTCCATATCCCGGTCCATATAACAGTCCATATCCCAGTCCATATCCCGGTCAACATCCCGGTCCATATCCCGGTCCATATCCCAGTCCATATAACAGTCCATATCCCAGTCCATACCCCAGTCCATATCCCAGCCTATATCCTAATCTATATGCCAGTACATATCCCAGTCCATATCCCGGTCCATATCCCGGTCCATATACCAGTCCATATCCTCATCTATATCCCAGTCCATATCTCAGTCCGTATCGCGGTCCATATCCCAGTCCCTATCCTGGTCCATATCCTAGTCTATATCCCAGTCCATATCCCGGTCCATATCCAGGTCTATATCCCGGTCCATATAACAGTCCATATGCAGTCCATATCCCGGTCCATATCCCAGTCCATATCCTGGTCCATATCCTGGTCTATATCCCAGTCCATATCCCGGTCCATATACCAGTCCATGTCCTAATCTATATCCCGGTCCATATCCCAGTCCATATCCCAGTCCATATCCCGGTCCATATAACAGTCCATATCCCAGTCCATATCCCGGTCCATATCCTAATCTATATCCCAGTCTATATACCAGTCTATATCCTAATCTATATCCCAGTCCATATCTCAGTCCATATGGCTGTCCATATCCCAGTCCATATCCTGGTCTATATCCCAGTCCATATCATGGTCCATATCCCGGTCCATATCCCGGTCCATATAACAGTCCAAATCCCAGTCCATATCCCAATCCATATCCCAGTCCATATCCTAATCTATATCCCAGTCCATATAGCGGTCCATATCCCGGTCCATATAACAGTCCATATCCTAATCCATATACCAGTCTATATCCTGGTCCATATCCCAGTCCATATCCCAGTCCATATCCCAGTCCATATCCCGGTCCATATCCCGGCCCATATCCCGGCCCATATTCCGGCCCATATTCCGGTCCATATAACAGTCCATATCCTAATCCATATCCCAGTCCCTATCCTGGTCCATATCCCAGTCCATATCCCGGTCCATATAACAGTCCATATCCCAGTCCATATCTCGGTCCATATCCCAGTCCATATACCGGTCCATATCCCAGTCCATATACCGGTCCATATCCCAGTCCATATTCAAGTCCATATACAAGTCCATATCCTAATCTATATCCCAGGCAATATCCCAGTCTATATCCCGGTCCATATAAAAGTATATATCCCAGTCCATATCCCGGTCCATATCCCAGTCCATATCCCAGTCCATATAACAGTCCATATCCTAATCTATATCCCAGTCCATATCCCAGTCCATATACAAGTCTATATCCTAATCAATATCCCGGTCCATATCCCAGTCCATATCCCGGTCCATATCCCAGTCCATATCTCGGTCCATGTCCCATGCCATATCTCAGTCCGTATCGCGGTCCATATCCCGGTCCATATCCCAGTCCATATCCTGGTCCATATCCTGGTCCATATCCCGGTCCATATCCCGGTCCATATCCCGGTCCATATACCAGTCCATGTCCTAATCTATATCCCAGTCTATATCCCAGTTCATATCCAAGTCCATATACCAGTCTATATCCTAATCTATATCCCAGTCCATATACGAGTCCATATTTCAGTGCATATCCCAGTCCATATCCCGGTCCATATCCCAGTCCATATCCCCGTCCATATCACAGTCCATATCCCAGTCCATATCCCAGTCCATATCCCCGTCCATATAACAGTCCATATCCCAGTCCATATTCCGATCCATATCGCGGTCCATATCCCAGTCCATATCCTGGTCCATATCCTGGTCTGTATCCCAGTCCATATCCCGGTCCAAATCCCGGTCCATATTCCAGTCCATATACCAGTCCATATCCTAATCTATATCCCAGACAATATCCCAGTCTATATCCCGGTCCATATCCCGGTCCATATGAAAGTCTATATCCCAGTCCATATCCCGGTCCTTATCGCAGTCCATATCCCAGTCCATATACCAGTCCATATCCTAATATATATCCCAGTCCATATCCCGGTCCATATTCAGGTCCATATCTCGGTCCATATCCCAGTCCATATCCTGGTCCATATACCAGTCTATATCCTAATCTATATCCCAGTCCATATCCCAGTCCATACCACGGTCCATATAATAGTCCATATCCCAGTCCATATCTCAGTCCATATCGCGGTCCATATCCCAGTCCATATCGCGGTCCATATCCCAGTCCATATCCTGGTCCATATCCTGGTCTATATCCCGTACTGACATATCCTGGTGCATATCCCGGTCCATATCCCAGTCCATATCCCAGTCGATATCCCAGTCCATATCCCAGTCTATATCCTAATCTATATCCCAGTCCATATCCCGGTCCATGTAACAGTCCATATCCCAGTCCATATTCCGGTCCATATAACAGTCCATAACCCAGTCCATATCCTAATCTATACACCAGTCCATATCCCAGTCCATATCCCGGTCCATATCCCGGTCCATATCCCGGTCCATATCCCGGTCCATATCCCGGTCCGTATAACAGTCCATATCCCGGTCCATATCCCGGTCCATATCCCGGTCCATATCCCGGTCCATATCCCGGTCCATATCCCGGTCCATATCCCGGTCCATATAACAGTCCATATCCCAGTCCATATCTCAGTCCATATCACGTTCCATATCCTAGTCCATATCCTGGTCCATATCCTGGTCTATATCCAAGTCCATATCCTGGTCCATATCCCCGTCCATATCCTGGTCCATATCCCCGTCCATATCCTGGTCCATATCCCCGTCCATATCCTGGTCCATATCCCCGTCCATATCCTGGTCCATATAACAGTCCATATCCCAGTCCATATCCCAGGCTATATACCAGTCTATAGCCTAATCTATATGCCGGTCCATATCCCAGTTCATATCTCGGTCCATATCCCGGTCCATATCCCGGTCCATATTGCGGTCCATATAACAGTCTATATCCCAGTCCATATCCTGGTCTCTATCCCAGTCCATATCCCGGTCTATATCCCGGTCCATATCCCAGTCCATATACCAGTCCATATCCTAATCTATATCCCAGTCCATATCCCGGTCCATATCCCGGTTCATATACAAGTCTATATCCTAATCTATATCCCAGTCCATATCCCAGTCCATATTTCAGTGCATATCCCGGTCCATATCCCTTTCCATATAACAGTCCATATACCAGTTCATATTCCGGTCCATATCTTGGTCCATATCCCAGTCCATATCCCAGTCTATATACCAGTCTATATCCTAATCTATATGCCAGTCCATATCCCAGTCCATATCTCAGTCCATATCGCGGTCCATATCCCAGTCCATATCCTGGTCCATATCCTGGTCTGTATCCCAGTCCATATCCCGGTCCAAATCCCGGTCCATATTCCAGTCCATATACCAGTCCATATCCTAATCTATATCCAAGTCCATATCCTGGTCCATATTCAGGTCCATATCTCGGTCCATATCCCAGTCCATATCCCGGTCCATATACCAGTCTATATCCTAATCTATATCCCAGTCCATATCCCGGTCCATATTCAGGTCCATATCCCGGTCCGTATCCCGGTCCATATCCCGGTCCATATAATATTCCATATCCCAGTCCATATCTCAGTCCATATCGTGGTCCATATCCCAGTCCATATCCCGGTCCATATCCCGGTCCATATCCCGGTCCATATCCCAGTCCATATCCCAGTCCATATGGCGGTCCATATCCCAGTCCATATCCTGGTCCATATCCCGGTCTATATCCCAGTCCATATCCCAGTCCATATCCCAGTCCATATTCCGGTCAATATCTTGGTCCATATCCCAGTCCATATCCCAGTCCATATACCAGTCTATATCCTAATCTATATCCCCGTCCATATCGCAGTCCATATCCTGGTCCATATCCCAGTCCATATCCCGGTCCATATCCCGGTCCATATAACAGTCCATATCCCAGTCCATATCTCAGTCCATATGGCGGTCCATATCCCAGTCCATATCCCGGTCTATATCCCAGTCCATATCCTGGTCCATATCCCGGTCCATATAACAGTCCATATCCCAGTCCATATCCCAATCCATATCCCAGTCCATATCCCAGACTAAATCCTAATCTATATGCCACTCCATATCCCAGTCCATATACCAGTCCATATCCTAATCCATATCCCAGTCCATATCCCGGTCCATATCCCAGTCCATATCCCGGTCCATATAACAGTCCATATCTCAGTCCATATCCCGGTCCATATCCCGGTCCATATCCCGGTCCATATCCCAGTCCATTTCCCGGTCCATATCCCGGTCCATATCCCAGTCCATATCCCAGTCCATATCCCGGTCCATATCCCAGTCCATATCCCAATCTATATGCCAGTCCATATCCCATCCATATCCCGGTCCGTATCCCAGTCCATATACCAGTCCATATCCTAATCTATATCCCAGTTCATATCCCGGTCAATATCCCAGTCCATATAACAGTCCATATCCCAGTCCATATCCCGGTCCATATCCCAGTCCATATCCCAGCCCATATCCCGGTCCATATCCCGGTCCATATAACAGTCCATATCCCAGTCCATATTCTGGTCCATATAACAGTCCATATCCCAGTCCATATCCTAATCTTTATCCCAGTCTATATCCCAGTCCATATCCCGGTCAATATCCCGGTCCATATTCCGGTCCATATCTCGGTCCATATCCCAGTCCATATCCCAGTCCATATCCCAGTCCATATACCAGTCTATATCCTAATCTATATCCCAGTCCATATCCCAGTCCATATCCCAGTCCATATACCAGTCTATATCCTAATCTATATCCCAGTCCATATCCCAGTCCATATCCCGGTCCATACCCCGGTCCATACCCCGGTCCATATCTCGGTCCATATCCCAGTCCATATACCAGTCTATATCCTAATCTATATCCCAGTCCATATCCCAGTCCATATCCCGGTCCATACCCCGGTCCATATCCCAGTCCATATCCCAGTCTATATCCCGGTCCATATCCCGGTCCATATAACAGTCCGTATCCCGGTCCATATAACTGTCCATATCCCAGTCCATATCCCGGTCCATATAACAGTCCATATCCCAGTCCATATTCCGGTCCATAAAACAGTCCATATCCCAGTCCATATCCCAGTCCATATCCTAATCTTTATCCCAGTCCATATCCCAGTCCATATCCCGGTCCATATCCCAGTCCATATTCTGGTCCATATTCCGGTCCATATCCCGGTCCATATCCCAGTCCATATCCCAGTCCATATACTAGTCTATATCCTAAACTATATTCCAGTCCATATCCCGGTCCATATAACAGTCCATATCCCAGACCATATCCCAAGCCATATCCCAGTCCATATCCTAATCTATATCGCAGTCCATATCCCGGTCCATATAACAGTCCATATCCCGGTCAATATATCGGTCCATATCCCAGTCCATACAACAGTCCATATCCCGGTCCATATAACAGTCCATATCCCAGTCCATATCCCGGTCAACATCCCGGTCCATATCCCGGTCCATATCCCAGTCCATATAACAGTCCATATCCCAGTCCATACCCCAGTCCATATCCCAGCCTATATCCTAATCTATATGCCAGTACATATCCCAGTCCATATCCCGGTCCATATCCCGGTCCATATACCAGTCCATATCCTCATCTATATCCCAGTCCATATCTCAGTCCGTATCGCGGTCCATATCCCAGTCCCTATCCTGGTCCATATCCTAGTCTATATCCCAGTCCATATCCCGGTCCATATCCAGGTCTATATCCCGGTCCATATAACAGTCCATATGCAGTCCATATCCCGGTCCATATCCCAGTCCATATCCTGGTCCATATCCTGGTCTATATCCCAGTCCATATCCCGGTCCATATACCAGTCCATGTCCTAATCTATATCCCGGTCCATATCCCAGTCCATATCCCAGTCCATATCCCGGTCCATATAACAGTCCATATCCCAGTCCATATCCCGGTCCATATCCTAATCTATATCCCAGTCTATATACCAGTCTATATCCTAATCTATATCCCAGTCCATATCTCAGTCCATATGGCTGTCCATATCCCAGTCCATATCCTGGTCTATATCCCAGTCCATATCATGGTCCATATCCCGGTCCATATCCCGGTCCATATAACAGTCCAAATCCCAGTCCATATCCCAATCCATATCCCAGTCCATATCCTAATCTATATCCCAGTCCATATAGCGGTCCATATCCCGGTCCATATAACAGTCCATATCCTAATCCATATACCAGTCTATATCCTGGTCCATATCCCAGTCCATATCCCAGTCCATATCCCAGTCCATATCCCGGTCCATATCCCGGCCCATATCCCGGCCCATATTCCGGCCCATATTCCGGTCCATATAACAGTCCATATCCTAATCCATATCCCAGTCCCTATCCTGGTCCATATCCCAGTCCATATCCCGGTCCATATAACAGTCCATATCCCAGTCCATATCTCGGTCCATATCCCAGTCCATATACCGGTCCATATCCCAGTCCATATACCGGTCCATATCCCAGTCCATATTCAAGTCCATATACAAGTCCATATCCTAATCTATATCCCAGGCAATATCCCAGTCTATATCCCGGTCCATATAAAAGTATATATCCCAGTCCATATCCCGGTCCATATCCCAGTCCATATCCCAGTCCATATAACAGTCCATATCCTAATCTATATCCCAGTCCATATCCCAGTCCATATACAAGTCTATATCCTAATCAATATCCCGGTCCATATCCCAGTCCATATCCCGGTCCATATCCCGGTCCATATCTCGGTCCATGTCCCATGCCATATCTCAGTCCGTATCGCGGTCCATATCCCGGTCCATATCCCAGTCCATATCCTGGTCCATATCCTGGTCCATATCCCGGTCCATATCCCGGTCCATATCCCGGTCCATATACCAGTCCATGTCCTAATCTATATCCCAGTCTATATCCCAGTTCATATCCAAGTCCATATACCAGTCTATATCCTAATCTATATCCCAGTCCATATACGAGTCCATATTTCAGTGCATATCCCAGTCCATATCCCGGTCCATATCCCAGTCCATATCCCCGTCCATATCACAGTCCATATCCCAGTCCATATCCCAGTCCATATCCCCGTCCATATAACAGTCCATATCCCAGTCCATATTCCGATCCATATCGCGGTCCATATCCCAGTCCATATCCTGGTCCATATCCTGGTCTGTATCCCAGTCCATATCCCGGTCCAAATCCCGGTCCATATTCCAGTCCATATACCAGTCCATATCCTAATCTATATCCCAGACAATATCCCAGTCTATATCCCGGTCCATATCCCGGTCCATATGAAAGTCTATATCCCAGTCCATATCCCGGTCCTTATCGCAGTCCATATCCCAGTCCATATACCAGTCCATATCCTAATATATATCCCAGTCCATATCCCGGTCCATATTCAGGTCCATATCTCGGTCCATATCCCAGTCCATATCCTGGTCCATATACCAGTCTATATCCTAATCTATATCCCAGTCCATATCCCAGTCCATACCACGGTCCATATAATAGTCCATATCCCAGTCCATATCTCAGTCCATATCGCGGTCCATATCCCAGTCCATATCGCGGTCCATATCCCAGTCCATATCCTGGTCCATATCCTGGTCTATATCCCGTACTGACATATCCTGGTGCATATCCCGGTCCATATCCCAGTCCATATCCCAGTCGATATCCCAGTCCATATCCCAGTCTATATCCTAATCTATATCCCAGTCCATATCCCGGTCCATGTAACAGTCCATATCCCAGTCCATATTCCGGTCCATATAACAGTCCATAACCCAGTCCATATCCTAATCTATACACCAGTCCATATCCCAGTCCATATCCCGGTCCATATCCCGGTCCATATCCCGGTCCATATCCCGGTCCATATCCCGGTCCGTATAACAGTCCATATCCCGGTCCATATCCCGGTCCATATCCCGGTCCATATCCCGGTCCATATCCCGGTCCATATCCCGGTCCATATCCCGGTCCATATAACAGTCCATATCCCAGTCCATATCTCAGTCCATATCACGTTCCATATCCTAGTCCATATCCTGGTCCATATCCTGGTCTATATCCAAGTCCATATCCTGGTCCATATCCCCGTCCATATCCTGGTCCATATCCCCGTCCATATCCTGGTCCATATCCCCGTCCATATCCTGGTCCATATCCCCGTCCATATCCTGGTCCATATAACAGTCCATATCCCAGTCCATATCCCAGGCTATATACCAGTCTATAGCCTAATCTATATGCCGGTCCATATCCCAGTTCATATCTCGGTCCATATCCCGGTCCATATCCCGGTCCATATTGCGGTCCATATAACAGTCTATATCCCAGTCCATATCCTGGTCTCTATCCCAGTCCATATCCCGGTCTATATCCCGGTCCATATCCCAGTCCATATACCAGTCCATATCCTAATCTATATCCCAGTCCATATCCCGGTCCATATCCCGGTTCATATACAAGTCTATATCCTAATCTATATCCCAGTCCATATCCCAGTCCATATTTCAGTGCATATCCCGGTCCATATCCCTTTCCATATAACAGTCCATATACCAGTTCATATTCCGGTCCATATCTTGGTCCATATCCCAGTCCATATCCCAGTCTATATACCAGTCTATATCCTAATCTATATGCCAGTCCATATCCCAGTCCATATCTCAGTCCATATCGCGGTCCATATCCCAGTCCATATCCTGGTCCATATCCTGGTCTGTATCCCAGTCCATATCCCGGTCCAAATCCCGGTCCATATTCCAGTCCATATACCAGTCCATATCCTAATCTATATCCAAGTCCATATCCTGGTCCATATTCAGGTCCATATCTCGGTCCATATCCCAGTCCATATCCCGGTCCATATACCAGTCTATATCCTAATCTATATCCCAGTCCATATCCCGGTCCATATTCAGGTCCATATCCCGGTCCGTATCCCGGTCCATATCCCGGTCCATATAATATTCCATATCCCAGTCCATATCTCAGTCCATATCGTGGTCCATATCCCAGTCCATATCCCAATCTATATCCTAATCTATATCCCAGTCCATATCCCGGGCCATATAACAGTCCATATCCCAGTCCATATCCCGGTCCATATCCCAGTCCATATCCCAGTCCATATCCCAGTCCATATCCCAGTCCATATCCTAATCATTATCCCAGTCCATATCCCAGTCCATATCCCCGTCCATATCCCTCCATATCCCGGTCCATATCCCAGTCCATATCCCGGTCCATATCCTGGTCCATAACCAAGTCCATATCCCGGTCCATATCCCGGTCCATATCCAGGTCTGTATCCCGGTCCATATCCAGGTCTGTATCCCAGTCCATATCCCAGGCTATATACCAGTCTATGTCCTAATGTATATGCCAGTCCATATCACAGTCCATATCTCGGTCCATATCTCGGTCCATATCGCGGTCCATATCGCGGTCCATATTGCGGTCCATATTGCGGTCCATATCTCAGTTCATATGGCGGTCCATATCCCAGTCCATATCCTGGTCCATATCCTAGTCTCTATCCCAGTCCATATCCCGGTCTATATCCCGGTCCATATCCCGGTCCATATCCTAATATATATCCCAGTCCATATCCCGGTCCATATTCCGGTTCATATCCCAGTCCATATCCCTGTTTATATCCCGGTCCATATGACAGTCCATATCCCAATCCATATCCCTATCCATATCCCAGTCCATATCCCGGGCCATATCCCGGTCCATATCCCGGTCCATATCCCGGTCCATATCCCGGTCCATATAACAGTCCATATAACAGTCCATATCCCAGTCCATATTCCGGTCCATATCCCTGTCCATATCCTGGTCCATATAACAGTCCATATCCCAGTCCATATTCCGGTCCATATAGCAGTCCATATCCCAGTCCATATCCTAATCTATATCACGGTCCATATCCCAATCCATATCGCAGTCCATATAACAGTCCATATCCCAGTGCATATTCCAGTCCACATCCCAGTCCATATCCCGGTCTATATCCCGGTCCATATCCCAGTCCATATGCCTGTCCATATCCCGGTCCATATAACAGTCCATATCCCAGTCCATATTCCGGTCCATATAGCAGTCCATATCCCAGTCCATATCCTAATCTATATCACGGTCCATATCCCAATCCATATCGCAGTCCATATAACAGTCCATATCCCAGTGCATATTCCAGTACACATCCCAGTCCATATCCCGGTCTATATCCCGGTCTATATCCCAGTCCATATGCCTGTCCATATCCCGGTCCATATCCCGGGCCATATAACAGTCCATATCCCAGTCCATATCCCTGTCCATATCGCTGTCCATATCCCAGTCCATATCCTGGTCCATATCCTGGTCCATATCCTGGTTCATATCCCGTTCCATATCCCAGTCCATATCCCAGTCCATATCCCAGTCCATATCCCAGTCCATATCCCGGTCCATATCCCAGTCTATATCCTAATCTATATCCCAGTCCATATCCCGGTCCATATCCCTGTCCATATCATGGTCCATATAACAGTCCATATACCAGTTCATATTCCGGTCCATATACCAGTCCATATCCCAGTCTATATCCTAATCTATATCCCGGTCCATATCCCAGTCCATATCCCGGTCTATATCCCAGTCCATATGTCGGTCCATATCCCAGTCCATATGTCGGTCCATATCCCAGTCCATATCCCGGTCCAGACAACAGTCCATATCCCAGTCCATATCCCAATCATTACCCAGTCCATATCCCAGTCCATATCCCGGTCCATATCCCAGTCCATATCCCGGTCCATATCCCAGTCCATATCCCGGTCCATATAACAGTCCATATCCCGGTACATATCCCAGTCCATATCCTGGTCCATAACCAAGTCCATATCCCGGTCCATATCCAGGTCCATATCCCGGTCCATATCCCGATCCATATAACAGTCCATATCCCAGTCCATATTACGGTCCATATCTCGGTCCATATCCCAGTCCATATCTAAGGCTATATACCAGTCTATATCCTAATCTATATGCCAGTCCATATCCCAGTCCATATCTCAGTCCATATCCCGGTCCATATCCCGGTCCATATAACAGTCCATATCCCAGTCCATATCTCAGTTCATATCCCAGTCCATATCCTGGTCTCTATCCCAGTCCATATACCGGCCTATATCCCGGTCCATATCCCAGTCCATATACCAGTCCATATCCTAATCTATATCCTGGTCCATATCCCGGTCCATATCCCCATTCCCATCCCATCCCCATTCCCATCCCATTCCCATCCCACCCCCTTTGTTGCTGTGTCCCCGCAGGGCACGTGCTTAGCTGGGGGGACATGGAGGCCGTGCTGGGTCTGGCGGCCGAGGAGCCCCTCCTGCTGCTGGCGGACGAGGTGGGGCAGGGCCGGGGGCTTTGGGCCTGGGGGAGACTCCCCATTGCCCTGGGCCGGTGCCCACCCCGTGCCCGGGGCACCCCCTGCCCCATTCCCACCCTATTTCCCCCCATTATTTTTTTTCCCAGCCCCATTTCCCCATCCCAGCTCCCACCCTGTGCCTGGGGCACCCCCTGCCCCTTTGCCCGCCCTGTTCCTCCCATTATCCCATTTCCAGCCCCGTTACCTGCCCTGTTCCCCCCCGTTATTCCATTTCCAGCCCCATGGCCCTGGGCCAGTGCCCACCCCATTCCCAGGGCACCACCTGCCCCACTGCCTGCCCTGTTCCCTCCCAGCGCCCCCATTATCCCTTTCCCAGCCCCATTGCCCTGTCCCAGTGCCCACCCCGTACCCGGGGCACCCCCAGCCCCATTGCCCGCCCTGTTCCCCCCCATTATCCCATTTCCAGCCCCATTTCCCCATCCCAGTGCCCACCCCGTGCCCGGGGCACCCCCTGCCCCATTGCCCACCCTGTTCCCCCCCATTATCCCATTTCCAGCCCCATTTCACCATCCCAGTGCCCACCCCATGCCCGGGGCACCCCCTGCCCCATTCCCACTCCATTGCCCCCCATTATCCCCTTTCCCAGCCCCATTGCCCTGGGCCAGTTCCCTCCCCGTGCCCGGGGCACCCCCTGCCCCATTGCCTGCCCTGTTCCCCCCCATTATCCTATTTCCAGCCCCATTGCCTGCCCTGTTCCCCCCCATTATCCTTTTTCCCAGCTCCATTTCCCTGTCCCAGTGCCCACCCCATTCCCAGGTCACCTACTCCCCATTCCCACCCTTTTTCTTCCCCAGTGCCCCCATTATCCTTTTTCCAGACCCATCTCCCCCCCCCCCCCCCCATTATTCCCTTTTTCCAACCCCCTTTTCCCTCCCCAGTCCCACTCCATGCCCAGGGCACCTCCTGTCCCATTCCTCCCCAGTTCACCTCCCCAGTGCCCCCATTATCCCCTTTCCCACCCCCATTCCCCCACTCCCACCCCCATTACCCCATTCCCATTCCCGTTCTCCCCGTTCCAGGTGCAGCAGGAACGCTGCTTTGACCCCTCGCGGCCGTTCCTGTCGTTCCGCCGGGTGCTGGGAGAGGCGGGGGCTCCTCTCTCCTCCTCGGTCCAGCTCATCTCCTTCTACTCCCTATCCAAAGGGATGGCAGGGTAAATGGGATCCTCCCCACCCTCCTCCCAAATCCCACCCCAAAATCCCACCGCCCCAAATCCCGCCCCTTTCCCGGCGCTTCCCACCCCGCTGTGTCCCAGGGGAGGGTTCCGCGCGGGGTTTTTCGACCTGGTGAACGTGGAGCAGAGCGTGCTGCGGGGTTTCTACACGTGGGGGCTGTCGGTGCACCCCCCGATCCTGGGGCAGGCCATGCTGGAGGTGGCCCTGGACACCCCCCAATCCCCGCATTCTGCCTACGAGGCCATGCAGGAGGTGTGTGTGGGGTGATGTTCTGTTCCGTTCCATCCCCATCCCGATCCCGTGATCGTTCCACCCACACTAATCCCAGTCCCACCCCTCCCCAGTCCCATCTAATTATTCTAATTTCACTCCACCCCATCCCAGTCCCATCCAGTTATCCTCATTTCACTCCATCCCAGTCCCATCCAATTATCCTAATTCCACCCCACCCCATCCCAGTCCCATCCAATTATCCCAATTCCACCTCACCCCATCCCAATCCCATCCAGTTATCCTAATTCCACCCCATCCCAGTCCCATCCCGTTATCCCAATTCCACCCCACCCCATCCCAGTCCCATCCCATTATTCCAATTTCACTCCACCCCATCCCAGTCCTATCCAGTTATCCCAATTCCACCCCATCCCAGTCCCATCCAATTATTCTAATTTCACCCCACCCCATCCCAGTCCCATCCAGTTATCCCAATTCCACCCCACCCCATCCCAGTCCCATCCAATTATCCTAATTTCACTCCAACCCATCCCAGTCCCATCTCATTATCCCAATCCTACCTCATCCCTCCCCATCCCACCTTATCTCTCCCCATCCCATTATCCCAATCCTACCCTGGTCCCATTCCCATCCCAATCCCATCCTATTAACCCAATCCCACCCCAATCCATTCCAATCCCATCCATCCCATCCCAGTCCCACCCCAGCCGGGAGCTGTACCAGGATCTGGCCACATTAAACCCCAGTCCCAATCCCATCCCATTATCCCAATCCCATCCCATTATCCCAATCTCATCCTACCACATCTCTTTTAGCCCACCCCGTTATCCCATCCACCCCAATCCCATTCCATCCCATCCCCAATCCCATTCCATCCCATCCCCAATTCCATTCCCATCACAATCCCAATCCAAATCCCATCACAATCACAATCCCATCACAATCCCACCCTGTCCCATCCCATTATCCCAATCTTTCCCCAATCCCAGTTTCACCCCTAATCCCAATCTCCCCCCATTCCCAGCAATGCTGGGATCTGTGCCGGGATCTTGGCTGCATCCCATTCCCATCCCATCCCCATCCCCACCCAATCCCAATCTCACCCTAGTCCCAATCTCACCCCAATCCCATCCCGGTCCATATTTAATTCAATATCCAGGTCCATATCCCGGTCCATATCCCAATCCATATCCCGGTCCATATCCCAATCCATATCCCAATCAATATCCCAGTCCATATCCCGGTCCGTATCCCGGTCCATATCCCAGTCCATATCCCAGTCTCTATCCCAGTCCATATCCCAGTCTCTATCCCAGTCCATATCCCAGTTGATATCCTAATCTATATCCCAGTCCATATCCCAGTTGATATCCTAATCTATATCCCAGTCCATATCCCAGTCCATATCCCGGTCCATATAACAGTCCATATCCCAGTCCATATCCCAGTCCATATCCTAATCTATATCCCAGTCCATATCCCGGTCCATATCCCAGTCCATATCCTGGTCCATATCCTAGTCAATATTCCGGTCCATATTCTGGTCCATATCCCAATCAATATCACAGTCCATATCCCATTGAATATCCCGGTCCATATCCTGGTCCATATCCCAGTTTATATCCCGGTCTGTATCCCAGTCCATATCCCAGTCCATATTTCAGTCAATATCCCGGTCCATATTTCAGTCAATATACCAGTCCATATGCAAGGCCATATCCCGATCCATATTCCAGTCCATATCCCAGTCTATATCCCGGTCCATATCCCGATCCATATCCCGGTCTATATCCCAATCCATATCCCGGTCCATATCCCGGTCCATATCACAGTCCATATCCAAGTCCATATCCCACTCCATATCCTAATCTATATTTCAGTCCATATCCCAGTCCATATCCCAGTCTATATCACAGTCCATATCCAAGTCCATATCCAGGTCCATATCAGGGTCTATATCCCGGTCCATATCCCAATCTATATCTTCCCTATTGCCCTGTCCCAGTGCCCCCTTTCCCTGCCCCATTGCCTGCCCTGTTCCCCCCCCATTTTCCCCTTTCCCTGCCCCATTGTCTGCCCTGTTCCCCCAATTTTCCCTTTTCCCTTTCCCATTGCCTGCTCTGTTCAGCCCCATTATCCAATTTCCAGCCCCATTACCTGCCCCATTACCTGCCCGTTTCCCCCCCCAGTGCCCCCATTATCCCCTTTCCCAGACCCATTGCCCTGTCCCAGTGCCAACCCCGTGCCCGGGGCACCCCGTTCCCCTTTGCCTGCCCTGTTCCCCCCCATTACCCCTTTTCCCAGCCCCATATCCCAGTCCATATCCCAATCAATATCCCCATCCATATCCCGGTCCATATCCTGGTCCTTATCCCAATCTATATCCCAGTCCATATCCCGGTCCAAAAACAAGTCCACATAACAGTTCACATAACAGTCCATATCCCAGTCCATATCCCAGTCCATAACCCAGTCCATATCCCGGTCCATATCCCAGTCCATATCCCAGTCCATATCCCGGTCCATATCCTGATCTATATCCCAGTACATTTCCCAGTCTATATCCCAGTCCATATCCCAGTCCATATCCCAGTCCATATCCCAGTCTATATCCCAATCCATATCCCGGTCCATATCCCGGTCCATATCCCAGTACATATCCCAGTTGATAACCTAATCTATATTCCAGTCCACATACCAGTCCATATACCAATCCATATCCTAATCTATATCCCAGTTAATATCCCAGTCCATATACCAGTCTATATCCTAATCTATATTCCAGTCCATATCCCAGCCCATATCCCGGTCCATATCCCAGTCCATATCCTGGTCCATATCCTGGTCTATATCCTGGTCCATATACTGATCCATATCCCGGTCCATATCCCAGTCCATATCCCGGTCCATATCCCGGTCCATATCCCGGTATATATCCCAATCCATATCCCAATCAATATCCCAGTCCATATCACGGTACATATCGTCGTCCATATCCCAGTCCATATGCCAGTCCATAAACCACTCCATATCCCGGTCCGTATCCCGGTCCATATCCCAGTCCATATCCCAGTCCATATCCCGGTCCATATAACAGTCCATATCCCAGTCCATATTCAGGTCCAAATAACAGTCCATATCCCAGTCCATATCTCAGTCCATATACCAGTCTATATCCTAATCTATATCTCAGTCCATATCCCAGTCCATATCCCAGTCCATATCCCGGTCCATATCCCAGTCCATATCCCGGTCCATATTGCGGTCCATATAACAGTCCATATCCCAGTCCATATCCAGGTCCATATCCCGGTCCATATAACAGTCCATATCCCAGTCCATATCCCAGTTCATATCCCGGTCCATATCCTGGTCCATATCCCGGTCCATATCCCGGTCCATATCCAAGTCTATATCCCAGTCCATATCCAAGTCCATATCCGGGTCCATATCCGGGTCCATATCCCAGTCCATATCCCAGTCCATATAACAGTCCATATCCCAGTCCATATCCCGGTCCATATTCCGGTCCATATAACAGTCCATATCCAGGTCCATATCCCAGTCCATATACCAGTCCATATCCTAATCTATATTCCAGTCCATATCCCAGTCCATATCCCGGTTCATATCCCGGTCCATATAACAATCCATATCCAATTCCATATCCCGGTCCATATAACAGTCCATATCCCAGTCCATATTCCGGTCCATATCCCAGTCCATATCCCAGTCCATATAACAGTCCATATCCCAGTCCATATCTCGGTCCATATCCCGGTCCATATCCCGGTCCATATCCCGGTCCATATCCCAATCCATATACCAGTCCATATGCTAATCTATATCGCAGTCCATATCCCAGTCAATATCCCGGTCCATATCCCAGTCCATATCCTGGTCCATATCCTGGTCTATATCCTGGTCCATATACTGATCCATATCCCGGTCCATATCCCAGTCCATATCCCGGTCCATATCCCGGTCCATATCCCGGTATATATAACAATCCATATCCCAATCAATATCCCAGTCCATATCACGGTACATATCGTCGTCCATATCCCAGTCCATATGCCAGTCCATAAACCAGTCCATATCCCGGTCCGTATCCCGGTCCATATCCCAGTCCATATCCCAGTCCATATCCCGGTCCATATAACAGTCCATATCCCAGTCCATATTCAGGTCCAAATAACAGTCCATATCCCAGTCCATATCCCAGTCCATATACCAGTCTATATCCTAATCTATATCTCAGTCCATATCCCAGTCCATATCCCAGTCCATATCCCGGTCCATATCCCAGTCCATATCCCAGTCCATATCCCGGTCCATATTGCGGTCCATATAACAGTCCATATCCCAGTCCATATCCTGGTCCATATCCCGGTCCATATAACAGTCCATATCCCAGTCCATATCCCAGTTCATATCCCGGTCCATATCCTGGTCCATATCCAAGTCTATATCCCAGTCCATATCCAAGTCCATATCCGGGTCCATATCCGGGTCCATATCCCAGTCCATATCCCAGTCCATATAACAGTCCATATCCCAGTCCATATCCCGGTCCATATTCCGGTCCATATAACAGTCCATATCCAGGTTCATATCCCAGTCCATATACCAGTCCATATCCTAATCTGTATTCCAGTCCATATCCCAGTCCATATACCGGTTCATATCACAGTCCATATAACAATCCATATCCAAACCCATATCCTGGTCCATATCCCAGTCCATATCCCAGTCCATATCCCGGTCCATATAACAGTCCATATCCCAGTCCATATTCAGGTCCAAATAGCAGTCTATATCCCAGTCCATATCCCAGTCCAAATGCCGGTCATTATCCCGGTCCATATCCCGGTCCATATAACATTCCATATCCCAGTCCATATTCAGGTCCAAATAACAGTCCATATCCCAGTCCATATCCCGGTCCATATCCAAGTCTATATCCCAGTCCATATCCAAGTCCATATCCCGGTCCATATCCCGGTCCATATCCCGGTCCATATGCCAGTCCATATAATAATCCATATCCCAGTCCATATCCCGGTCCATATCCCGGTCCATATAACAGTCCATATCCCAGTCCATATCCCAGTCCATATCCCAGTCCATATCCCGGTCCATATCCCACTCCATAACTTGTCCTTATCCTGGTCTATATCCCAGTCCATATCCTGGTCCATATCCCAGTCCATATCCCAGTCCATATCCCGGTCCATATAACAGTCCATATCCCAGTCCATATTCAGGTCCAAATAACAGTCCATATCCCAGTCCATATCCCAGTCCATATACCAGTCTATATCCTAATCTATATCTCAGTCCATATCCCTGTCCATATTGCGGTCCATATAACAGTCCATATCCCAGTCCATATCCTGGTCCATATCCCGGTCCATATAACAGTCCATATCCCAGTCCATATCCCAGTCCATATCCCAGTCCATATCCTGGTCCATATCCCGGTCCATATCCCGGTCCATATACAAGTCTATATAACAGTCCATATCCAAGTCCATATCCGTGTCCATATCCGGGTCCATATCCCGGTCCATATCCCAGTCCATATAACAGTCCATATCCCAGTCCATATCCCGGTCCATATTCCGGTCCATATAACAGTCCATATCCAGGTCCATATCCCAGTCCATATACCAGTCCATATCCTAATCTATATTCCAGTCCATATCCCAGTCCATATCCCGGTTCATATCCCAGTCCATATAACAATCCATATCCAATTCCATATCCCGGTCCATATAACAGTCCATATCCCGGTCCATATCCCGGTCCATATCCCGGTCCATATCCCAATCCATATACCAGTCCATATGCTAATCTATATCGCAGTCCATATCCCAGTCAATATCCCGGTCCATATCCCAGTCCATATCCCGGTCCATATCCCGGTCAATATAACAGTCCATATCCCAGTCCATATCTCGGTCCTTATCCCAGTCTATATCGCGGTCCATGTCCCAGTCTATATCCCAGTCCATATCCCGGTCCATATCCCGGTCCATATCCCAGTCCATATCCCTGTCCATATACCAGTCCATATCCTAATCTATATCCCCGTCCATATACCAGTCCATATCCCGGTCCATATCCCGGTCCATATCACAGTCCATATTCCGGTCCATATAACAGTCCATATCCCAGTCCATATCCTCGTCCATATCCAGGTCCGTATAACAGTCCATATCCCAGTCCATATCCCCGTCCATATTCCGGTCCATATCTAGGTCCATATCCCAGTCCATATCACAGTCCATATCCCAGTCCATATCCTAATCTATATTCCAGTCCTTATCCCAGTCCATATCCCTTTCCATATCCCGGTCCATATAACAGTCTATTTCCAAGTCCATATCCCAGTCCATATCCCAGTCCATATCCCGGTCCATATCTCAGTCCATATTCCAGTCCATATCCCAGGCCATATACCATTCTATATCCTAACCTATATCTCAGTCCATATCGCAGTCCATATCCCAGTCAATATGCCGGTCCATATAACAGTCCATATCCCAGTCCATATCCCAGTCCATATACCAGTCCATATACTAGTCCATATCCTAATCTATATTGCAGTCCATATCCTAGTCCATATCCCGGTCCATATCCCAGTCCATATCCCGGTCCATATCCCGGTCCATATAACAGTCCATATTCCAGTCCATATCTAAGTCCATATCCCAGTCCATATCCCGGTCAATATCCCGGTTCATATCCCAGTCCATATAAGAGTCCATATCCCGGTCCATATCCCAGGCCATATCCCGGTCCATATAACAATCCATATCCCAGTCCATATCCCAGTCCATATCCCAGTCCATATCCCGGTCCATATAACAGTCCATATCCCAGTCCATATTCAGGTCCAAATAACAGTCCATATCCCAGTCCATATCCCAGTCCATATACCAGTCTATATCCTAATCTATATCTCAGTCCATATCCCTGTCCATATTGCGGTCCATATAACAGTCCATATCCCAGTCCATATCCTGGTCCATATCCCGGTCCATATAACAGTCCATATCCCAGTCCATATCCCGGTCCATATCCTGGTCCATATCCCGGTCCATATCCCGGTCCATATACAAGTCTATATAACAGTCCATATCCAAGTCCATATCCGTGTCCATATCCGGGTCCATATCCCGGTCCATATCCCAGTCCATATAACAGTCCATATCCCAGTCCATATCCCGGTCCATATTCCGGTCCATATAACAGTCCATATCCAGGTCCATATCCCAGTCCATATACCAGTCCATATCCTAATCTATATTCCAGTCCATATCCCAGTCCATATCCCGGTTCATATCCCGGTCCATATAACAATCCATATCCAATTCCATATCCCGGTCCATATAACAGTCCATATCCCAGTCCATATTCCGGTCCATATCCCAGTCCATATCCCAGTCCATATCCCGGTCCATATAACAGTCCATATCCCAGTCCATATCTCGGTCCATATCCTGGTCCATATCCCGGTCCATATCCCGGTCCATATCCCGGTCCATATCCCAATCCATATACCAGTCCATATGCTAATCTATATCGCAGTCCATATCCCAGTCAATATCCCGGTCCATATCCCAGTCCATATCCCGGTCCATATCCCGGTCAATATAACAGTCCATATCCCAGTCCATATCTCGGTCCTTATCCCAGTCTATATCGCGGTCCATGTCCCAGTCTATATCCCAGTCCATATCCCGGTCCATATCCCGGTCCATATCCCAGTCCATATCCCTGTCCATATACCAGTCCATATCCTAATCTATATCCCCGTCCATATACCAGTCCATATCCCGGTCCATATCCCGGTCCATATCACAGTCCATATTCCGGTCCATATAACAGTCCATATCCCAGTCCATATCCTCGTCCATATCTAGGTCCGTATAACAGTCCATATCCCAGTCCATATCTCCGTCCATATTCCGGTCCATATCTAGGTCCATATCCCAGTCCATATCACAGTCCATATCCCAGTCCATATCCTAATCTATATTCCAGTCCTTATCCCAGTCCATATCCCTTTCCATATCCTGGTCCATATAACAGTCTATTTGCAAGTCCATATCCCAGTCCATATCCCAGTCCATATCCCGGTCCATATCTCAGTCCATATTCCAGTCCATATCCCAGGCCATATACCAGTCCATATACTAGTCCATATCCTAATCTATATCGCAGTCCATATCCCTGTCCATATCCCGGTCCATATCCCAGTCCATATCCCGGTCCATATCCCGGTCCATATAAAAGTCCATATTCCAGTCCATATCTAAGTCCATATCCCAGTCCATATCCCGGTCAATATCCCAGTCTATATCCCGATCCATATCCCGGTCCATATCCCGGTCCATATAAGAGTCCATATCCCGGTCCATATCCCGGTCCATCTCCCGGTACATATAACAATCCATATCCCAGTCCATATCCCAGTCCATATCCCGGTCCATATAACAGTCCATATCACAGTCCATATTCCGGTCAATATATCGGTCCATATACCAGTCCATATCCCAGTCCATATCCCGGTCCATATCCCGGTCCATATCCCGGTCCATATAACATTCCATATCCCAGTCCATATTCTGGTCCATATAACAGTCCATATCCCAGTCCATTTCCCAGTCCATATCCTAATCTATATCCCAGTCTATATCGCAGTCCATATTCCGATCCATATCCCAGTCCATATCCTTGTCCATATCCCGTTCCATATCTCGGTCCATATAACAGTCCATATCCCAGTCCATATCCCGGTCCATATCCCGGTCCATATCCTGGTCCATATAACAGTCCATATCCCAGTCCATATCTCAGTCCATATCCCTGTCCATATCCCAGTCCATATCCCAGTCCATATGCCGGTCAATATCCCGGTCCATATCCCAGTCCATATAACAGTCCATATCCCGGTCCATATCCCGGTACATATAGCAGTCCATATCCCAGTCCATATTCCAGTCCATATCCCAGTCCATATCCCGGTCCATATCCAGGTCCATATCCTGGTCTATATTCCAGTCTATATTGCAGTCTGTATTCCAGTCCATATACCAGTCCATATCCCGGTCCATATCCCAATCCATATCCCAGTCCATATCCCACTGCATATCCTGGTTTATATGCCGGTCCATATCCCAGTCTATATCCCAGTCCATATCCCGGTCCATATCCCAGTCCATATCCCGGTCCATATAACAGTCCATATCCCAGTCCATATCCCAGTCCATATCGCGGTCCATATCCCAGTCCATATTTCAGGTCCTTTTGCCGGTCCATATAACAGTCCATATCCTGGTCCATATCCCAGTCCATATAACAGTCCATATCATAATCTATATCCCAGTCCATATCCCATTCCATATCCCGGTCAATATACCAGTCCATATCCGGGTCCATATCCCGGTCCATATCCCAGTCTATATAACAGTCCATATCCCAGTCTATATCCCGGTCCATATCCATGTCCATATCCCAGTCTATATTCCAGTCTATATCCCAGACTGTATTCCAGTCCATATCCCGGTCCATATCACGGTCCATATCCCGGTCCATATCCCAATCCATATCCCAGTCCATATCCCGGTTCATATCCCAGTCCATATCGTAGTCCATAAACCAGTCCATGTCCTGGTCCATATCCTAATCTATATCCCACTCCATATCCCAGTCCATATCCCAGTCCATATCCCGGTCCATATCCCAGTCTTTATTCCAGTACATATCCCAGTCTATATTCCAGTCCAGATCCCCGTCCATATGACAATCCATATCCCAGTCTATATCCCAATCCATATCCCAGTCAATATCCCTGTCCATATTTCAGTCCGTTTCCCGGTCCATATCCCGGTCCATATTCCGGTCCATATAATAGTCTATATCCCAGTCCATATCCCAATCCATATCCCAGTCCATATCTCGGTCCATATCCCAGTCCATATCCCTGTCCATATTACGGTCCATATCTCGGTCCATATCCCAGTCCATATCCCCGTCCATATACCAGTCTATATTCTAATCCTGGACCATATCCCGGTCCATATAGCAGTCCATATCCCAGTCCATATCCTGGTCCATATTCCGGTCCATATAACAGTCCATAACCCAGTCCATATCCCAATCCATATACCAGTTCATATCCTAATCTATATCCCAGTCCATATTCCAGTCCATATCCCAGTCCATATCCTAATCTATATCCCAGTCCATATCCCAGTCCATATCCCGGTCCATATCCAGGCCCATATCCCAGTCTATATTCCAGTCTATATCCCAGTCTGTATTCCAGTCCATATCCCGGTCCTTATCCCGGTCAATATCCCAATCCATATCCCAGTCCATATCCCGGTCCATATCCCAGTCCATATCCTGGCTTATATCCCGGTCCATATAACAGTCCATATCCCAGTCCATATCCCAGTCCATATCCCAGTCCATATCCTAATCTATATCCCAGTCCATATCCCATTCCATATCCCGGTCCATATCCCAGTCCATGTCCCGGTCCATATCCCAGTCCATATCCCAGTTCATATGCCGGTCCATATCCCGGTCCATATAACAGTCCATAACCCAGTCCATATCACGGTCCATATCCCAGTCCATATCCCGGTCCATATCCCCGTCCATATAACAATCCATATCCCAGTCCATATAAAAGTCCATATCCTATTCTTTATCCCAGTCCATATCCCAGTCCATATCCCAGTCCATATCCTGGTCCATATAACAGTCCATATCCCAGTCCGTATCCCAGTCCATATCCCAGTCCATATCCCAGTCCATATCCTAATCTATATCCCAGTCCATATACCAGTCCATATACCGGTCCATAGCCCGGTCCATATCTCAGTGTATATTCTAGTCTATATCCCAGTCTATATTCTAGTCCATATCCCCGTCCATATGCCAATCCATATCCCAGTCCATCTCTCGGTCCATATCCCAGTCCATATACCAGTCCATATACCAGTCTATATCCTAATCTATATTCCAGTCCACATCCCAGTCCATATCCAGGTCCATATCCCAGTCCATATTCAGGTCCATATCCCGGTCCATATAACAGTCCATATCCCAGTCCATATCCCGGTCCATATCCCAGTCCATATCCCGGTCCATATCCCGGTCCATATAACAGTCCATATTCCAGTCCATATCCCGGTCCATATCCCAGTCCATATCCCAGTCCATATCCCAGTCCATATCCCAGTCCATATCCCGGTCCATATCCCGGTCCATATGCCGGTCCATATAACAGTCCATATCCCAGTCCATATACCAGTCCATATCCTAATCTATATCCCAGTCCATATCCCGGTCCATATCCCCGTCCAAATAACAGTCCATATCGCAGTCCATATCCTGGTCCGTATCCCGGTCCATATCCCGGTCCATATAACAGACCATATCCCAGTCCATATCCCGGTCCATATCCCAGTCCATATTCTGGTCCATAGCCCGGTCCATATCCCGGTCCATATCCCGGTCCATATAACAGTCCATATCCCGGTCCATATCCCACTCTATATCCTGTTCCATATCATTGTCCATATCCTGGTCCATATCCCAGTCCATATCCCGGTCCATATCCCAGTCCATATCCCAGTCCATATCCCGGTCCATATCAAGGCCCATATCCCAGTCCATATCCGAGTCCATATCCCGGTCCATATCCCGGTCCATATAACAGTCCATATCCCAGTCCATATCCTGGTCCATATCCCGGTCCATATAACAGTCCATATCACGGTCCATATCCCGGTCCATATAACAGTCAATATCCCAGTCCATATCCTAGTTCATATCCTTGTCCATATCCTGGTCCATATCCCAGTCCATATCCCGGTCCATATCCCAGTCCATATCCCGGTCCATATCCCAGTCCATATCCCAGTCCATATCCCGGTCCATATCCCGGTCCATATGCCGGTCCATATAACAGTCCATATCCCAGTCCATATACCAGTCCATGTCCTAATCTATATCCCAGTCCATATCCCGGTCCATATCCCGGTCCAAATAACAGTCCATATCGCAGTCCATATCCTGGTCCGTATCCCGGTCCATATCCCGGTCCATATCCCAGTCCATATCCTGGTCCATATCCCGTTCCATATACCAGTCCATATAACAGTCCATATCCCGGTCCATATCCCGGTCCATATCCCAGTCCATATCCCGGTCCATATCCCGGTCCATAAAGCAGTCCATATCCCTGTCCATATCCCTGTCCATATCCCAGTCCATATCCTTGTCCATATCCTGGTCTATATCCCAGACCATATCCCGGTCCATATCTCGGCCCATATCCCAGTCCATATCCCAGTCCCAATCCCGGTCCATATCCCGGTCCATATAACAGTCCATATCCGAGTCCATATCCCGGTCCATATCCCGGTCCATATAACAGTCCATATCCCAGTCCATATACCAGTCCATATCCTAATCTATATCCCAGTCCATATCCCGGTCCATATCCCGGTCCAAATAACAGTCCATATCGCAGTCCATATCCTGGTCCGTATCCCGGTCCATATCCCGGTCCATATAACAGACCATATCCCAGTCCATATCCCGGTCCATATCCCAGTCCATATTCTGGTCCATAGCCCGGTCCATATCCCGGTCCATATCCCGGTCCATATAACAGTCCATATCCCGGTCCATATCCCACTCTATATCCTGTTCCATATCATTGTCCATATCCTGGTCCATATCCCAGTCCATATCCCGGTCCATATCCCGGTCCATATCCCAGTCCATATCCCGGTCCATATCACGGTCCATATCCCAGTCCATATCCGAGTCCATATCCCGGTCCATATCCCGGTCCATATAACAGTCCATATCCCAGTCCATATCCCGGTCCATTTAACAGTCCATATCCCGGTCCATATCCCGGTCCATATAACAGTCAATATCCCACTCCATATCCTAGTCCATATCCCAGTCCATATCCTTGTCCATATCACGGTTCATATCCCAGTCCATATCCCGGTCCATATCTCGGTCCATATCCCAGTCCATATCCTGTAGGAAATAGGCCTACAGTGGTGTATAAACAATGGAGAGAAATGCAGGAGGGCTGCAAGGAAGGGGCCTCCGAGGAAGAGATCCATCTATCCAGATCACTACAGCTACAGGATATGCCTGGAGTCCAGCGATAAGAGCAGCTCGCAAGACCCCCACAGACCCCCCTGTTTGTGCCTCTCACCACTTCTCCCCTTGCATTCCCTTTACCATATATGGCCAAATATACCCCCCCGGCCTATCCTTTCAAACCCCCTTATCACTAAAACCCTGGATTTGGTGCTTCAAGCAAAGACCCTCCCTTGTTCCCGAATTCTCTGTATCCCACTGTATAAAAGCTAACTTCTTGTTGTATTAAACGGCCATTTTGTGAGACACATATCGCGTGTGTGTGTGTCTCTTTCCCCAATGCAAAGTGTGCCCTCAGGGTCCATTCGCAAGGGGATCCCCCGAACCCCCTAAGCGATACCACCTATATTGCTCCTAAGGTGACTTTCCTTAGATGTCCAAAACTACACCTGAAAAATGCATAAATTGAGAAATGCGATGCATAAGGCAATGTTAAAACAAGAGTTTAACTAGCTGGTTCTACTACTGTAGCTTTAGCAAATTTGAAAACTCAACTTGAAATATGATCTAGTAGTGGCCAATAACCTAGCCCTGACCGCTGGAGAAGTGGTATTATGGAAGGTCATCTTGTCAGATGGATTACACATCTGTGGACACAAGAGGACTTGATTACAACAATTGCCTATACAAATTGATTGTAGAAGTGGAACTCTAAGTGGTACTTAGAAACTCATTCCCCAGGCTTCTGTAAGTACTTACCAACCAATGACTGTTTGGGTCAAATGCACTGCTTTGGACCTCCTCTAATGCAATACTGTATAGCCTGAGTGCAGCACTGTAACTTTGTACACTTGCAATTACACATTGCATCTAAATGCAAATCTAAAGGGACGTTTACATACTTCAAAAAAGTACTGCAGGATTTTAATCCTCTAAAGATTCAAAGTGTTACTATTTTTAAATATTTACAAACAAATAAGATTGCACATATATTCATAAAAACATTTTGTTATGGCTTCTGTGTAAATAAACTTTTTGGTTTATATTGCCTTCATGCTGTTTTTCTGAGGGGAAAACTCTTCTCAGAATATTCAGTTGGAGTTGGATAAGTCAAGATACTTCTTTGGTTCTACATCAGGAGTTGAATTCCGGGTACTCAGAATTCTCGGAAGGTCTGGCAGTGGGGATTCTGACACGAGACTACTTATGGAAGAAGGGACTACCATGAGAGCGCCAGCAATCTGTATTTGTTATTAACAAATTCATGTGAATGACCTACAGTAAAAGGATATGCCACTGGCTCTCCCCATGAACAATCTGACTTGATTAGCTGGAATACTGAAGAAAGAAGTCTATTTCTTTCAGAGCCATGTGTGATAGACTATTCCCAGGTCAATCAGAAGGGCCCTGAGCCTGGTAGGGAGCTTTCAGAAAAGTCATCTTTCTACAAAGTAATTGTCCTTTCAAGGGGAAGTAGTTAATAGCAATCTCTTCAACAACACTGGAAAATGACTTTTTAAAGCTTGATTTGGTTAGAATTATGTTTTATTTATTAATTTTCTTTATTTATGTTTATTATTTACAACCTTATGAGGTTAGAAAACCTTTTATAATCTGATGTGAAAATCAGGGTTCCACTTCAGGGAGAGGAATAATGATTATTTTCAGACTACAACTTAGCATTTAGCTCCTGCTGCTGTTTTGTATCTTGTTAGGCTCTCTGAGAAATTTTTGTATGAGAAAATACTTGAGCATTTCACATTTATACAAACATTACTTGACAGGCCATTCAGTCATTATGCATTTGTAGGAAGTTTCCACTTTCCTTATTTCTCAGTCTGCCCTGCGAGAATAAAATAACCTCTTAATAAAATAACCATGCTAAGTAGAACACACAGTTGACGCTGACATCAAATTGTTTTTTTATTGGCACTATAGAGGTGTTCTAGTATAACAGAAATATATTATAATAGTAAGGGTTATATTACTGAAGTGCTCTAATTTTCTTTTGTCCTGGAGAGAATTTCTTCCATTTTCCCTGTGAATGGAGATACTATTTTTTTATTCAAGGTCTCATAAGTAATTTGTGATTTGGCTTTCCACAGGAACTGCTCAAAGCATCACTGCCCCTGCCACCCCATTCTGAAGTATGGAATCAGGGTTGTGTACAGAGTATCTAATACATACACATTATCTGGGTACATATACTGAGGATTTTGAGGAAGTTTCTAGCTCTATAGTTTGCTATGCCTTAGTAATCACAGCAACTTTTGGTATAACCTTTGCATGAGCATTTTCACCATTATCATCTAAACAAGCTCAAAAGATTCAGAACAGTGGGAATTCAGGCCCTTTATCTAAGAAAAGGTAAGCTCAACATGGAATTAATTGGGATTAATACACCTTTCTAATTAGCTCAGCAGAAGATTTATTTTAAATTAGCACTGTTCATCAAAAGACAAGCTTTGTGGTTATGGTATTATGAATCGTGTACAGTCATTAGCTAGGTCTGTTAGTGGCATGAAAAAAACACTTCTGCTTTGCAAAAATATTAACCAATCAAGCTTCACAACTCTATTTGTTTTGTTGGAAAAAACCAGAAACTAAGCCAGCCATTAATCTAAAACAATTAAAAAGATTTCTCTTAAACACAACTACCATAATCTAGACTATTTTGAAATAAGCTATGTGAGAGAAGATGTGTGTCATGCTTTGCATAGTTTTTTTAAAAAAACATTTAGATACTGGAATCAACAGCTCCTAGTGCATGCTGTGAAGTCCAATCTTTTTTTAGAGACACATTCCTACAGTAGAAGAAGGTTCAATATAGTGTAGCTCTGTAGTCATTATGCTGTTCCCATTGCTATTAGTGGACCACAACCTTTTACTAACTTAGGTATGTAGAGGCCAAAGGATTTGCATGGCTTTGTCTAGACTTGTCTGGTCTTATTTTAGCTATTCGTAGCTGAAGCAGCAAATTGTGCAATAGTTAGGTGACTAGAGTTTAACTTGCCTTAACTAGCTTTATTTTAGATTGATACAACTAAATAGTTTTACCCAGAAAAAAATTATACCATAAAATGGAAATGTCTAAAAGGGCCAAAATTTTGAGTCTAACAACTGTTAGGCACAACCCTCAGAACAGTCATCGCAGTTCTCCTCTGAGCAGATGCCTTAAAGTCAAAAAATATTTCTCCTGTTCACAGGAATAACTTTGGTTTACAGAAGAGTTTGCTATGAACGATGCACAGCTGAAGCTGCTGTGATGGCTGAACTTCGCCAGAGCACATGTGTTCACCAGACATGGTTGATAATGCTTTAAAGCTGTGACCGGTGCTGAAATGAACTTGCAAAACTGCACAGCTGCTTTTGTGTCCTGCCAAAAATACCACAAGGTGGGAACAGTGGGTCTTCTGGGCAGATCTTCTGGCTTATTCTGATCCAGTACATCCTGTTCCTCACCTGAACGTTGATTTTTTTTTTTTTTTCCTGTGTTCTGAAGACAGCTGCAAGTGGCCAAAGGTATTGGAATTCCCTGATACTGAAGAGAGAAATAGAAAACAGGGTTCCTGTGGGAGAAGGGCAGGGGGCAATGGGCAAAGCTAGATATTACTTTAATAGATTTTTCACAGCCATGAAGGACTGAGAAGGAGAGAAGGAAATAATTGCCTTTGCTCTGAGCAGATGGGTTAAATCATGTTGCCTTGCTCCCACATTTTTCAGCTGGGAAAACAAAATCCTGGACAGCCATGATAGTCCTGTAGTGCCAGCCCTAGCCAAAACACACACTGAGGGTTATTTGCTACATGTACAGGAGGACACTGTGCCCAAAACAAACTAAATGCATCCCCCCTGCCCCAGGCACACACAACGAGTCTCTTCTGATGAGGTCTGAGAGGAAGGACTGGTGATATAGAACACCTGTGGCAGATAAAACATTAGGTTAGGAAGGAGGTTATGGGTATATTCTGACCTCTTTTCTTATTGATTTAAAAACCCCAAATAAACATCACTTATTTTGAACAAGGTTATTTTAGATTTAATGAGATTTCTCTGCTCAAATCTCCCCAAAGCACTGTGTGCCAGCCAGTAATCAAGGACTGGCACAGATGTGTTGGCAAGCAACCTGAGCTGGTCGACCAGACATTCTCATGCAGGCTCCTTCCTCTACCTCTGGACAGCTGTTACCTACACAGGCAGTCCTGTACCACTGCTGCAGCCTGAAAAGTGAACAACTGCTTGCTCTCTGGCCACACAGGACTTGGGAGCAGCCAGATGTGCCCTTTAGCTCTCATTAATTTTTGGTCCTTAAGAACTCGATAGAGAGTGTAAATAAAACACATGTAATACAGACTGTTCAGCAAGTGTCTGAGGAAGCTTCTCTGACTTTTAGTTGTGAAAGAGACAAAAGTGCTCACATCCTTTGTTACTTTTCTTCTTGGATCTTCCTTTAAGTGGTGAACATCGTACCCCTCAATCAAGATAGGTTACCTGCATGTCTCTGTAGTCCCAGGACACAGACAAGGACAAGGACATCAGGGCTCTAAGGATGTGCAGTATCTTACAAAGTATGTCCCAGGCCAGGTCTTCAAATCTGCAGCAACCACCTCCTTTGGCAGGAACAACTCACCAATTATTTCAAATTATATTTAGGGCCATAATGATGGAGAACCCTAAATCCCATGATGTGTTGATGGGGTGTTGTTTTTTCAGAGAAGTGTTTTCTTGAACTTTTCATTTTAAGAATTGTTATTATTAGTAATTGCTATTAATCAATACCATATGAACCTCTTCCTATTTCCTTCTATGTCTTGCCTTCTGACATAAAAAGAAAAAAAAAAAAAAGGAAAAAGTTTTAAGTAAAAATTTTTAGCATTTATCTTGATCCTTTCCAGCTGTGTTTTTAATATAATGGACAGCAGGGGAAAAGTGTCATTGAGAGACAGGTGATTTCTTCAGCTTTAGCTGACATGAAATCTCTCCCAGTGTGGTGACCAGGTAACAAAACCCTGCTCGACCTGCAGCTACAACACTGGGGGTATTGAACAATTCTCAGCCTTGTATTTGGGAACTTCTCCATATCAAGCATCTCAGAGAACCTTCTGTTAAATATGTCAGAACCTGACTTTTAATTGTGGGAGTAGGTGTCAGAGACTTGATTCGAATCTCACCAGATTGTTTGATTGATGGGTCGAATAAACCCTGTTCTCTTGGGGGTTGGGGGGAGGGAAAGGGCTAGGCCTGCAGCCAACACGATCACGTCAATGCAGAGCACATGGCAGGGAAAGCCATGTGGCTGGGCTGTCAACGCGGTCCACCTGGTGGCCCACCCACACCACACCCCCTGGAGCCTCTAAGTGACTGTGGCACCCCTCACTTTGGTTGGGAGGGGAAGGTGAGTGGTAGTGAGACAAAGGCCCCACCTAGACGGAGTGAGCACTATAGCCTGAGTCTATAAACACACAGGATCTCCATCCTGCTTTGGCTTCTGCCCTCCTCACCTGTTGACATGTAACCTCCAAAGAGGTAAGTACCTCTTCTTCCTTTCTCTCTGTCTTATTCTTTCCTTTCTTAATCTCTCTTTCCTTTCTCTTGTGGGAAACTTATCTGTATTTCACTTACATTGTGGTGTTTCACTTAATTTTGGGTTAGTGTTTGTCTGATTTTAAGTGTAATGAGTTTGTGAAGTTACATGTTATTTCTCTTAGGCCTATTTTATCAAAACCCCTATTTCCCAACCCAATTATAGAGAAAAATATGTAGTTTTTCTCCAGACATGAACTCAAGGTATCAAAGAATCAAAAGGCTTTGGAAGAGTTTGCATGGGCAAAATCTCTTGAAGTCTAAAATAAAAGTGTAAAACCTGTTAAAGTGTGGAGCTTCTGGATCGAGGTGTACCACCAGCATCTGGGCATTAATCTCTTACTTGTTCTGCTTAGATAATCTCTGCACGTAAGCAGAAGAGTTATAAACTTCCCTGAAAGACCTTCCTAAGCTGAAGTGGGTAATGACTGTCAGGAACCTTGACACAGAACTCAAACCTGTAAGTAGTTTGGATATAGTCTTACTTAAGGATGCTCTCTTTAGATTATTCTTTGAAAATAATGCTGTTTTCATTATGTTAAGCCTTTCTATTCTCATCTGCAAAGGGTTTTTTTTTTTTGTGATGTAGAAGTACATCCCAATTAGTTTCAACAAATCATTCTTGTCTTTTGTTTCCCGAGAACAGGGAAGAAAGGATAGGAAGCACAGCTTTAGAATGGTGAAGGTGCGCTTATCTACACACAGTCCCAAAGTATAGACCACGGTTTTGAACTTTGCTTTGCTATAGAAAAAAAAAAATCTTTCAAAACTACTGAAGCAACTTTTGAAAATGCAGCTTGGTTATGACAACAACTGGAAAACTCCTAAACTATCAAAGCTGTGAGGTTTTTTTCTGTGATAACAAATGCATAGAAGTACCCTGGATATGCTTCAAGTTTCATTTGAGTGAAAGGTAACAAAGGCATTCCTTTTCCCTCTGGAGAGGAAAAAAAGCTATGTCTGTCTGCCACAGAAGTAATACAGCACTGACCTGTGATTTTGGCATCTTCTTTCAGCAGCTGTCTCTTCTCTGTTATTAGAATTTTTTCTTGTCTTGTTTCCCATATATCAATTATAATAACTTCTTGCACTCTAACATGCTGTCAAATTGCCTAATGCTTTTCTGAGTAGCTGCTCAGTGGGGATACCTGTTTTGAACATCTTAGATCCTGAAGTTCTCTGAGTCATTCTCAAAACACAGCTGGAGTTGGTAGCCATTCCATTGTCCTAAATAAAGACATTGAAATAGAGTGCAATCTGAAATATATGTGAGTGAACAAAAGAAGGTGAAAATCCCTAGAGAGTCATACTGCATAGGCTGTATTACAGTATAGGTATGTCATGAATTACAATATTTACATGGGTATTGCTCTAAATTTTAATGTTCAGCCCTCTTAATTCTATGTGTTTGTTTCTGCCATGTAGAAAACCTGCAAAAAGAAATATGAAAACACTAATTTTATTAGTGTCATCTTCCTCTTGCTGTGTATGCGGCAATAAACCAGAACTTATTCTGATGGCTTTATCAGCCATAAGCATTACCAATTGACACACTTGCTAGTGTGCTCAGTATTATAATGAACCTTGCATAATGCCCATTGATATTCAACCACTGTAAAATACTTTCATTAAGGGACATTTTAGTGTGCTTTCAATCATGTAGAAATCTAATAAAGCACAATATGCAGACTTAAGTTTTAGTTTGAAATGTCAGTTTCTATTCATAAGCATCAATAAAAAGTATTTGTCCTAATAACATTTGGAGGCAACAAAAATAAGCCAGTCTGTGCTTCAGAATGGCATAAAAAACGATTACCCAAAGAACACAGTGAGCACTCTATATAATGTGCACTTGCTCTCAAAGAGATGCTTAAAAAGCCCAAAATTTGTTGTTTCTCAAGACTCATAAAAATTGTTCATATCTAGAAAGCATCTTGCGTTATTTCAGTAATTGATAAGCCAAAACTCCAAGTATATCTCATAGTCTTGGTCTTCTTACCCCTCATCTAATAAAGATTTTTGATTCATCTTTCATGGTAACATAGTAAGTTCAGTTTTTATAAACTCTGTGGTGGAAGAAGAAATTTCAAATAAAGCACTGATATTTTTGTTTGTTTGTTTGTTTTTGGGTTTTGTTTTGTTTTGTTTTGTTTTTTTTTTGTTCAGTATAAATGCTGGGTTTCATTCTACAGCCAGATGTTTTGAACTGGAATAGTAACAAACTGATCTTGCAGGGAGTTTATGCCGTAGCCCCAAGGCTTCTGGACACAATGGTCTAATGAAGATGTCTAAATTTGACACTTACTAAAGTAAATAGCTGTTGCTAAATTGAAAGGCATGCTTATTTATTTCTTTACTTATTAGCTCATAATCTTTATTAAACTTGAAGTTTAAGGAAAAAAAGTAAAAAGGACCATTTTTTATTGCTGTTTCCTTGAGAACACTAGCAACTGACAAATAAAATCAAATTCTCTAAAATAGAAGGGGTTTTGCCTTTAAAAAATATTTTAAATACACTTACAAATAGACACTGATTTCTAGAGGCATCAAAATGGTGCGTCACATGCCTCACATGCATCTAGAGGGTTGGGCCAAGCATATAGATCATGAAATTGTTGTACTAACTTCATCTTCAGTTTAAAACTGAACAAAATGGTGTTAAAGGAAAAACTGTCCTGCAATGAATCTGTGCAAAGAACGAGGGATAAGCATGAAAGTAAGAATAGTCCTTCAGCTAGTAGGCCAGAAAGAACTGTGCTGGGAGTGGAGGTGCAAAGGACAGAGATAAAAAGAAATGGGCTCACCATTCTGTCTTCTCTAAATCTTTATTCTTTTACTGTCAACAATTTGTTTCAAAGCACCTCCTTTTCTCATGCTGCTGCTTCAAAAGGAGATGTTAAACAGCTACTCCCATCACCTATTTCTGTCATTCTGACAGCAGAAATCCCCACAGTAGGTCAGAAGCAGGGAGAATTTTTAGCTATAGAAAGAGTGCCTCTTAGGGGCCTAACCCTAGCAGCATCTAGATGTATAAATAGAACAAGAAGCAGAACCTGTAACTCTCAGTGGGATCTCTTCGCTACAGACACCTACTTTTTTTTGCTTGTCTAGCCCTAGTAGTTTTCTAAATGCTTCTCTTCAAGACATAGAGTAGAACATACTTTGATGACTTCACGATAAAGATATTCTGCTGGCTTGAAAGACATACAAGGTTGAAATCCCATAAGATAGAGGTCAAGAGCTGAAATTCGCCTGGATGCCAAACTCCTTTAGAAATAACACACAACAACATTGTCCTGATCACCATTTTCATCACAAAGGATTGGTGCCAATCAGGTTCATGCAAGAATATTAGTCTTTCCCTGACTTCAGGGCATAATGCAGAGGAATCTCCACAGACTGATAGATATTCCTCACATTCATGCCGTAAGCAGGAAGAAAATAGGAAGTTAAGCCAGACAACCACATTAAGCCTTTGTTTTGGTTTGTCTGGGGTTTTTAATTGCCTTTTATGATCATGGGAGTTTTAGCATTCTCTTTTTAAGACAATTGGTTCTCTGTCTACTCTAGAGGAAGTCCAGTTTTTGAATTGTGAGCCTAGACACCCGAATAATGTCCGTGCTGTGTTCCTTAGACTGAGGTGTTGAAGTGCCTTACTTAGTGCAAAGCACTGAGAAAAGCACCTAAATAGATCACTTTTAAAAAATATTAGAATTAAACAACTTTGCATGATAAAAAGAACTACAGAAAGCTACCGCTATAATGTTTAACTTCAAAAGACAAACTACATATATTAATAAAACAGTCATAAAGAAACTGAAGCAAGTTATATCTAAATTCTCTCGGGTAGACAATATAAAAGAACCCAAATAACCCCTATGTGAAGCAAAGTCTCTAAAGAATACCTATTTAAAGTCTAAAAAGAGCTAGTAAACAGCTGAGTGTAGGGGATTATTAAAAATAAAAACCCCACCCGAAACCAGAGACAGCAACAACAACAAAACCCAAACCAACAAAACCCCAAAACAAAACCACAGAAAACCCCAGCAACACAAAACCCCTCAATAAAACAAACAAATTAACAAAAACCCAACAATCATTCCCAAAGATAAAATTTGGCTCCAAATGATGAAAGAGAATATATGATCGTGAGTTTGTTATAGTTTTGAAGAAGTGTTTAGGAGTGACTTACAGCATTAAAACTTCTAATTGAGAATTTTTAGACATGGGAAGTCAGGAAGATGGTCAAAAGTTTAATGGGGGTCCAAAGATGATGCAGGTAGTAAAGAAATATTTCAGGGAGAAATGGCTATAGCGGAACAGCTAAAATGTAGTGTATTTGTTCTCCCAATGGTTTTCTCCCATAATGGTTTTTTATTTTTTAATGAGGGAACACTTAAGGAACTGTCTCAAATTTACGTGTCAGTAAATGACTGTTAAGATAAACCAATAAAGAGATTAATTAGAAATTGCCATGAAGAGATGATATTTATCCAGGAACACTAAAGATAATCAAATATGAAACTGCTAACTACCAGTTCAAATCAGGATGGAAAGGATAAAATAGGACATCAATTTTTAAAGAGTCCAGGAGAGAACTAAGAAATGAACTGATAAATCTGACTTAACTTCAGGCAAACTGTGATGATTGGAACTGGCAGAAGGAAAGGAAAAGAGAGGGAGGGGGAAAGAGAGATGGAAAAGTAGAAAGAATCAATGAAGATTCTATACAGAGAAGTCTTTCCAGCCAAAAGCAATGTAGTACTCTAAAAAATCAATGGTTACTTTGTGAAAGTTTCCAGACAGGGGAACTTGATTCTATTTACAAATAAGTGGTTAGAATATTCTATAGCAAGCTTTTGACTCATGTCAACTATCACTGTCCTATTTACAGTTAGAAAGGTAATGCAATACAAAGACTATTCTCAAAATGGAGCCACATGTTTTGAAGAATATGAAACATAAACTGGGCCCTAATACTGAGCTCAAGGGTCAGAGAACAGTTGTAAGAACATTAAATATGTTGGTATTAATACATCCTTCAAGTTTGATGATAATAAAGATCTAATCATTGGAATGTACGTGCATTTCCAGTGTTTTAATAAGGTCTTCCATCATGGTACCCTGAAGAAATTGCACCATTTAGGGGATTCCAAAAAATGAAAATCTGTCCCTGGAGTTAATAGAAAGGAAGGGAGAAGGGAACTGGTCCTAACTGGACACACATAGTGACAATAATAATTCTACTGCAACTGATGTAAGAAATATTTTGTTACATGATATAGTTTAATAAGGGTAAACATTTTCTGAGAGCAGCCAAGAAGGCAGGAAAAGTCTTTGGTGTTACTGTGAATCAGTGAATGATAGAATCATTTAGGTTGGAAAAGACCTCTTTCTCCAAAGAAACCTCAAGTCATTGATGTCCTCAAACTTGTTATTAAAACCTTTAACTTTACTTACAAGCAGCTTCAAGAAGAAAATTATGTTTGCTGTTTTCAATAAAACATTTTCAGTAAACACTAATGATGTAATGTCACTTTGGCTTTAAGCACAGTTAATACTGTGCTTGCTATGAAAGCCTCAGAACAGTGGAAAGTGAAAAAAGACTTACACATCAATACTTGAAGTATAGTTGAATTATGTAAAATGAACTAAGATTGAGAAGGAACAGTGATGCACAAAACAGTACAAGAAAATTTCACAATCACTATTAAATCTTGTCA